>CAWUFW010000180.1:3032081-4259371 GCA_963921515.1 Calotriton arnoldi
TGGATTGCAGCGCCTGAAGCCTCTGCTTCCGTAGAGACAATTCTTGCTTCTAGATTGGTCACCCTTTCCCCTATTTTAACACAGGATTTGGAGAGCTTCCTAACAACGCCTTGCATTTTTCGGAGAGCAGCCTGCGCTTTTCGGCTGTCTTGACGCGTTTCTTCCCTGTGTGATAGGATAGCCTGATGTATTACTTCCAGTGTAGGGGGGACCAAACTAGCCTCTGTGGGGGTTGTCCCAGACGAGGAACCGGACAACTGAGTTGCCAATGAGTAGTCCCATTTTAAGTCCTTTCTTTCTCGTCTTTGTGTACTAAGGCGCTGGTTATTGTTTTTTTTCACTGTTATAGGTTGTGCCTTGTCACTATCCTCAGGGTCAGTGTCTAGGTTACTTGCCTCCGATGACGTGCTACAACCGTCCTCCGACCATTCTGCCCCCTCCGAGACTGAAAAGAAACAGTCGCTTGGCGCTTTATCTATTTCTCCACTGATTTTATCCCCTGCTGCCAGGTCTGCTGCCAGATTCAATTCGCTTCCCCAAACCACTATATTGGTTTTATGAGCTACATTTTCTGTACTTTGTTGTGCCTCTGGACAGTCAGTCATTAACTTAGGGCCGACTTCTAACTGCTCTAATGCCATGACCACTGCGCCATGAGGCTCCGGGGAAACCAGAGGTGCCTCCTCCGAATCCACGATTTCACCGCTATCCTCAATATCAGCGGCGGAGGTGCGCTCCCCGCTTCCCTCCACCCCTCGCAGGGAGGGGGGGGCGTCCTCTCTCAGATGCCTACCATTAGCCACAGTACCTTTCAGCAATGGTGAGTCCCGGATCTCCTTACGGCTCACCTCCTGATTTTGTTTGCTCTTCTCCCCGATAGCAGCTCCTGACTGTGTCTCCTTCGGGCGTTGTAGGAGCTCCACCACCGAAGGGCCGGCAGGACGGGGTTTCCCGGCTCCCCCGCCTCTTCCGCTCTTCACCACTGGAGGCTCAGCGCTGGGAGTCTGAGGCCGCACACGTCCCGAGGTTTGATCCGGGGATTCATGCTCCGCTGGGTTCTGTCCTCGTAGCTTTCGACTTCCCACCGATTTAGATGCAGCAGCAGTCGTGGCTGCTTTCGGACCCATTTTTCCGCGGGTCCCGAACAGACGATGTTCCAGGCGGAACGGATGTTTCGCTGTAGCGCGCTTGAGAATCCGTATCCCGCACTCAATCCAGTCGGCCCAGTCTTCGCAGCAGCAGCTCCGGGATCTCTGCATGAGGAGCCTCTTAGTCGGTAAACGCTTTTCCTCTAGTCATGCGGGGTTTCACTGAGCTAAGCAGCCATGAATCACTAGTGCTGCTGTCGGCCTCCTAAGCGGCCGCCATCTTGCTTCTCCCCCTACCTCTCTCGCTCATTCTCAAGCCCACAGCCCAGTCCCAGGCACTTCCCTCGCAAGGTGACCTTCATGGCCGCCCATTCCACTAACGAGGAGGAGGCGGTCCCCGTGTTGAGCGCAAAGTATTCCCCTATAGCCTCTCCAACTGCCTCCCAGAATATCGAGGCCTCAAGCATCGCCGGCTGCAACCTCCAGGTAGGAACCCCAGGAATATCATCCTCCCAGGCCAGCGTGACACAGTGAGGGTTGTGGTCGGAGTGCGTGCGCCCCCAATACTCCGAGCTTGAAACGTATGGAAGGAGGGAGGGGGATCCGAAGAATCTATCGAGACTGACATGCAGATTATGGGGTACCGCAAAGAAAGAGTACACCCTCTCCCCTGGATAACAATGTCTCCAGACGTCAACTAGACCCCATCCTTCTGCCCAACCATTCAGCACCGTAGAATTAGTCGTGGCGGCTGTGCCCCTAAGTGGGGGGAAGGATTTATCAATCTCCATGTCTAGGACGCTATTAAAGTCCCCGCCCAGTGATTTGATCGTTGGGATCTGATCGGCATCTCTAGGGTTGGAGACCTTTGGAGGGCGGGGAAAGTGGTTGCTTTTTCCCAATTGCAGAGGGACTACGACCTGGCTAGCACCGAATACTTCAGGTATATGCAGATTAAACACTCACTGCAGTTGACAATAATTGGGGGAGAGACACCACCCGACTCCTCCCCGCTAGAAGATAGAATCCTAGATGAATATATGCCAGAGAAAGCCATCACTCTAACTTATAAGAAACTAATTAATAACATGTCTGATCCCCTCCTACGGCTCCGTTCCAAGTGGGAATATGATGTGGCGGGGCTGGAGGATGACGAATGGCTTGTGGCACTCTCGTCCCCCAAGGAGGTGGCTATCTCATCTAGGTTGAGATTGATACAATTGAAATTGCTTCACAGAATCTATCTAGCGAGCTCGACAATGGTGAAAATGGGCTATAGAATGGAACCAGGATGCACGAGGAAGTGTGTACAAGAGGGAACCTTTATTCACACACTCTGGGAATGTACATATATACAGGGCTATTGGTCCGAGATTACGTCATGTATGGCAGAAGTGATGGGTTGTGCTATTGACTATAATATTAAATTGTGCCTTCTGAATATATGGGGCCCCACCGATTTAAGCACCAAAGGTAAACTATGGGTGACTCTTGGTATGATTATTGCAAAGAGGAACATAGCGAGATTGTGGAGGGCACAGGATCCGCCGTCCATTACGGAGTGGGAGAGAGACCTGGACTGGTGCATGTTGACAGAAAGGACGGTGTACGAGTCCAGAGGATGTCCGAGTAAATGGACGCAGATTTGGGAGAATTGGAACACCTATAGGGTGGAAATATGTGAGCCCCCGAGGCAGAGGTATGGGGATGACCCATTGTAGACCATCATGACGTCCTGCTGTGTGTATTAATTGGGAAATGTAATCAGGCAATGTATCTATTGTTAAAGCTAACATGCGGTGCTCCCTGGATTGTTATTGTAAGAAAATGTCCGAGGTGTGTAACTTGTTACCAATAAAAAGAATTAAAAAAATAAAATAAAGTCCCCCGCCCAGTAACCACAGGACCTCACACCATTTCCTCATAGCAAGGTACAGCTGATTAAAGAACTGACCCTGATCCACATTCGGGGCATACACATTTCCCAGCAATATGTGCCGTCCATCTAACCTATCTTTTATGAGTACAAATCTGCCCTCCCTATCAGTAAGGACCTCATCCATTGCGAAAGGCGTCCTAGGGCGTATCCAAATGAGGGCCCCCCTAGCAAACAAAGAGTAATCTGTGGTGTATATTTTACCCCTCCATCTGTGTTGCAACCTGGCAATCTCTACCGCATTTAAGTGCGTCTCCTGTAAAAGTGCTATATGTACGTTATGACGTTTAAGATAGGAATATACAGCATACCTGCGGGAAGGCGTTCGGAGACCCCCATTTTAGAGTTAAGGTAAGTAAACAAAAATTGATGTCCCAACCCTCCCAGACCCTGTTAAGTAGCAGTCGGATATGCACAGCAACATCTCCAATACCCCCCCCCGAGAGACTCCTGCAGTAAAGGGGAAGCGGAATGAACCAACCAAGGAAAGAAAAAACATTATGAGGGCAACCCCCACAACATTGAGGTGTCGCCCAAACATGAAATACAGCAGCACAACCAAGTGTCCTACTGGTCCCCAATAGACTGGAAAGACAGGGGGTTGTGTAATCATGCAGGGTGTACCATCATGAATCCCCCCAGAGTCATCTAATGACACATCGCCATGAAGTATAGCTTAGAACAATCCCACCAGGACGCAGAGGCATTCCCAACCTAACTTTATGCAGCTAACAATCAGTAGTGATATTACCCACAGCAATTCAAATAGCAATGCTTATTAATGAGTGTCCAGCTCAGCCACTGTTCATACAATACCATCCGCCGTCTTAGGTGTAACGTCCGGCATTCTCAGCGAAACTTTATCTGATGAGTCCGCTATCGAGGAGCCCCCATCCCCCGAGGAATGAAAAGAAGTGTCAACTTTGTCCTCCGGTACTGCTGTGTCTGCCATCTGTTCCTCAATGCGGACCACCGCCTGCCGCTCCTTTCGAATCTGGTCCGGGTCAGGTGCTTCCAATGACCCAAGGAATCGTCTCCCCGGCCATCGTTGTCGAGACCCCTTACCACCTGCCTCCCCAGACCATGCCGCAGCTGTGCCCGTAGGCCGTGGTCCAGAGTACTGTCCCAACGTCTCCAGCCAGTCCCAAGCATCCTGAGGCGTGTCGAAAAACCTTGACTTCCCATCAAAGACTACACGGAGTCTAGCCGGGAACAGCAGCGAATAAGAGATATTTAGCTGCCGGAGCTGACGCTTAACAGGTAGGAAGGACCCCCGCTGGCGTTCGACTTTCATTGTATAGTCCGGAAAACACAGCACCTTGGCATTCTCAAATTGGACTTCGTCCAGCTTCCTCGTCTCGCAGAGGATCACATCACAATCCCTGAAGTGTAACATTTTGAAGATGAGCGGGCGTGCTCTGTCACCCGGGGCCGGCTTCCTGCCCAGGACGCGATGCGCCCTTTCTATGGTGAAGAACGGGGGGAACTTTGTATTTGGCAAAATGGTCATTGTTCCAGGAAGGTGACCGCGTCTTGTCCTTCCGCTCCTTCCGGCAGCCCAATCAGCCGGACATTGTTCCTCCGGGAGCGGCCTTCCGCGTCCTCCACCCGCTCCTCAAGGTACCCGATCCGAACCTCGTGGGCATTCTGCTGCTTTTCTTGGAATTCCGTGGCCGGCTTCAATCCAGCTACCTCCTGCTCCACAGCAGTGACCCAGTCTTTCAGATTCCAGTGGGCGGCGTGCAGCAGTCTAAGGTCCAGGGCCACTTTATCTAACTTGGCTTCCATTGACGCCCGAGAGCGCTCAATTGCTTGCAGGATAGCGTCCAGTCGGTCATCCGGGGGCTTCTGCTCCACCACCTGTTGCGGAGGATCTGCTTCACTGGTGCCCGCAGCTTGCGAGGAGGCCCTCAACCCAGCGCCCCTGGTGCACCCCATTCTTCTTCTCACGCCCGGCCTCACCCAGAGTACCACCAGGCCTTGAATCAGCAAAAGTAGCCGGCGGTGCATCCCCCTCGAATACGTGAATCCGCTCTGGCATGCGATGGGTGGGGGCACAGTCCGAAGCTATCCCATCCTTTGCCCCACTTTTGGCGCCAATTCTTCATATCCTTAGTTAGCTACGTGCTTGGGCTAAACACCTAAATGATCGGCTGGTGTGTCCTGGCCTCACCTCCGTAGTTCCTAGGCCGCCACACTCCGCTGGGCGTGCACCGTACTCCCTCCGCTGCCTACGGGGTGAGCGCTGTTAGGATCCTACATCAAGGGGCCCCCGCTCCGCTCTCCGGGCCTCCCGGCCCACCGCCGGTACGCTCCTCACCAGGATTCACACGTGGGCCTTACGCTGTTCCCCCCTGCTCACCTCCTCAGTAGCTACCAACGGTAACCGTACTTCGCCTTGCAATCATAGGGACACCAGGGCGCTATATCGCTCCACCGGCCCCGTGTGCGTCATTTCTACACTCCAGCCCGGTAGGCCTGCACTCAACTGTGTCCCCCCTCAATGGCCGCACCACACGTCAGCCCGTTCCGTGACTGCGCCCCAGGTCGGTACCAACACTCCGTGCCTCTCACCGCCGCCGGATGGGTGTACCGGAGCGGCCCGTACCTGTACCGCCAGGCGTCGTCCTCAAAACCGGTCACCAGTCGCCTTCCATAGCTGGCCACAGCTAGGCTTCGTCTTTGCTCTCCCGGCCTATCGTAGGCCCGCTGGGCTCTCCCTCTTCATGTTTGGCCTCCGTTCGGCCAGCGGGCGCCACCTCACCACCGTCGCTGCTCCTCGTGTGCCAGGACCGGGCCCGTCCCAGTTGTAGCCAACGCCCACAGCGCTCTCCGGAGCCTCGTGGCCGACACCCCTCACTGCCTCCAGCGTCCCGGGTACCAGCCCCCCTGCTTGTCAACTCCCAGGCTACTATTCCGCAGGAGTACAGCTCGTGCAGGAGTCAGAACCCGGGAGCCGGGGCCCAGTCGCATGCACCTCGCCTGCTCAATTACAACCGCGGCCCTCCGGCCGCTCTCCGGCGCTCAGCTGCGGTTGGTCAGAAACTCGCTGTCGAGGTACAATTTCGACCTCCGGGGGTGTCACAGGGGCATCAGGCACAGCCCTGCGACATCCAATTGCGGCGATGCTGGATAAATGTGACAGATTAAGGGGATGGATGGCGGAGTGATGTTAAGACGGGTCCTCCATGCTTCCCCGGCATGCCACGCCCCCCGTACTCGTGATCTTCTATACCAGTAGTTTTGAAATGCATTATAAGGAGATCCTTTAAATAAATACACAAACACAGATGGCGTTTAAATGTGATGTAAATGACTGATACAGTTTCTTTATAAATATTGCAGAAAGCAGAGAGCAAGCTAAACATTTTTGTGTTTATGGCTACACCATGTTAAGCAACCAAGATGTTTGGGGCAAAAGCAGTGGATGTTTTCATCACATCTCCAATGCCAGCACATGTACAATACTTACAGCAGCAAAGAAAGTTTCCACCATCACATACAAACATGTGTAACATGGCAGCAACAATTCAGCAGTTCCTCACGCAGGGCAGGGTCTGCCATGCACCAGTAATGCAAGCTTCACGTAAAAGCCCAAGGAACAAATGATGGACGGAATGCAGAACAATGCAAACATTCACCCCCCGTCACAAAGATCTGTGTTTAATCCATTGTTCTTTTGCTCACCACGCCACCCCAGTTCAGACACAGCTATATGCAAATCAGTCTTGACCCTGTTCCTCATGGGAACAGTCCAGCCCGAACTGCCAAGCCAGGTCCTCCCTGGATGGGAAACAAGCATCCTGGGACTGGTTTTGGGGCATCACCCTTCATCAGCCAGGCGAGCTTGAATCCAGTGGCGCAGTGAGCACGGGACCCACGTCTGTGCATACCCGGCGCACTTAGGGCGACAAAAGCAAAAGGCAAACTTCATAAACTATTGGTAATTATGATTTCACTTTTGCTTTTATAGATGCACGTGATCGATTACTTCACGGCTTTTATAATACGCAACTAGCCAGGTTCCCAGTTGTTCATAATGCTGTAGTTGATAAAAAAAAAAAGTTGGGCCGAAATCATCTTACCTCTCATTCATGATGAATGTACTCGTGATCTTCTATACCAGTAGTTTTGAAATACATTATAAAGAGATCCTTTAAATAAATAAACAAACACAGATGGTACTCTACATGTGATGTCAATTACTGATATGGTCTCTTTTTATAAAATATTGCAAAAGCAGAGAGCAAGCTCACCATTTTTTTGTTTATGGCCACACTTCATGTTAACCAACCAAATGTTCGGGGCAAAAGCAGTGGATATTTCCATCGCATCTCCAATGCCAGCACACGTACAGTACTTAAAGCAGCAAAGAACGTTTCCACCATCACATACAAACATATGTAACATGGCAGCAACAATGCAACAGTTCCTCACGCAGGGCAGGGACTGCCATACAACAGTAATGCAAGCTTCATTTAGAGACACAGCCCAGAGGGCAGCAACTCAACCTACTGTCATACAAGCGCTGGAAGGAGCAACATCTCAAACTGCCTTTGCACACAGTCCGGCTACAGGAAGGAGAGAAACAGGACAAGTTTCCCTCATTTTCACTTTAGGTACTGCATGGGCTGCACCTGGTACAACCTGAGCAGACAGAAATATACTCAGGCTCACAAGCGTACACTCACACACCATAATGACAGTGTGTGATCCACCATTCCACTGCTTCCATTGGCTGGAGATGGCAAGACATAAGGACTGGCACCCGCTCTTCCCACCTCAAAATCAGATTTTCCACTACCCCAACGTGAGAAAGATAAAAAACGAACACACTTCTCACTATTCCTTATGTCAGAATTTCGAATCTGAAGCTGTGTAAGTGTGGCTTGGTAGGTAAGCCAAGTAAATCGCCCTCACGCTTGCATTGCTTATAGCTGGCAATTCTAAAGGTATGATATTAGAATATGTATTTCTTACAAGAAGAAAGAACCATCATCCGTCTATCAGGCTTTAGTAAACCATTAATAACGTGTCACGTGCTAACGTGAAGATTCACAGCTGTTACACCAATCGGGCGAGACAACGGCGACTCCACTGAAGGACGAATGAAGTGCACGACAGGACTGAGCTGCTCCTGCCAAGAGCTTGAAGCAATCTGGTACCTTAGTATTCAACAGGGAAGCTCGGCGTCCTGTCCTTTCCTACTGACTAGGATGAATTATTCAGCTAAGGGAGGTGAAATGGCAAAAGGGCGGTAGATTATGACAGGACAGAGTGGTTAGGAAATTAGGAGAACGAGTAGCAGACAAGAGCATTAGACCGAAATGAAATACAGCCACTCTTCTCCCACTCCAAGCAACAGACAGAAAGGAGCACTGAAGAATCTTGGCAGCGTCTTATGTTTCATGGGGGCTTGTGTTTAGAGAGAATCAGCAGTACAGTAATGCATGGTACATTGCATCATTTTCCTTCAAAAGACTTTCTTCATTCTTTATTTTTGTTCCCATAACTTAAATAAAATATCATATGTACTTGACACAACTTTAATAATATTTCATAGAGAGACATTCCCCAGACTGACAAGGTCCATATTTTTTGTCCTGTTTCCATATTTTTATATAGAGCCTTCCCCTTGTGTTCGGTCACTAGGAACCCAGCAGATAAGGATACGGATACAAGGGAACGAAGCCACGGGGAGACAAATAGTTGTGCATGGGTCACACGGTTTTAAGTGGAGAAACTGAGATTCGAACTCGGGTCAACAATTCAAGCACAAGAGCAAAACTCCTTTTTCTGTGTTGGTCAAATCTAGATTTTCAGAATAATTCCGTCCATCATATATGAATAAAGAAACACCAATAAACCACATCCTAATTCTATTACAAATCTAATCTAAGAGTTCTTGGAATTACATTGCAGAATCTAAACCAGAATAAATGAATCACTTGCATTGTTAAATCTAAATGCTTTTGCCCACCCATAGGTTAATTTGCTATGTTCATTGAGTTTTTGTCACAGTGAATATTATATTCAAATTATATGTAAATCCTCTTTACATTCTACCCAGGAGTGATGGAGGTGAATCTGAATGCATGCACTGGCTACAGGTAACTAGGAACCCAAGGTCACAATTGGGTGAGCAAGCCCAAAAGAATCAAGCTCAAACAAGCCAAAGACATATGGGAAGTCACAAGTTGAAGCTATTGCCTAATGCCCAGCTCATAAATAATACTCTCATGGCCTCTACTGGCTACAGACAGCCAGGATAAATCCTCTATAAGGCTCACCAGGAGCAACAGATGAGCAGCACAGGGCATGCTCTGGTGGCAACAAGTCAGGATAAATGAATACGGAGTCTACCGAAGAGCATCAGTGGAGCCATACATGACATGCAGCCTGGACAAAAGCCCTATACTACAGTACCCCAGGAGCAACAGACTGGCCATGCACTGGTGCACTGGTTGCAGGAGCATGAATAAATGCCCATCGAGTCCACCCAGGAGCAAAAAAGCAACTGCCCATAGCGTGCATTGGTTACAGGCAGCCCAGGGTAAGTGCTGTCTGGAAGTAACCCAGAGTGTCTTGGTGCCACAACATAGTTTGTATCCAAAGCTCCCAGGACTAAGTGCTGGTAGTACGATAGTGTTATGAAAAATAGATATATACTTAATGGGCTAGATATTTTGAAGGAAAGATGGATCAAGTGAAGAATAGGTGTGGAATGAAAAGCAAGGGTCAGGAAATCAGGGCACAGGTCATAACCGGGCTAAAGAGGAAAAACGCCACTGAAAAATACCTTTAACTTCTACATCTTTTGCCTGGATGCCCAGCCTTGATGTTCTGGGTAGAAAGGAAAGGTGGTAGATGTCAATCTCTGGTAAAGAGGATGGAGGTGCAAAGAGGCGTCACTTGTCCTCGGAGCTTAACAGATCAGCCCAGGTTCAGTGATCTGGTAGGGTGCCTGGAAGGTCTAAGGACTGGAGGCAGGAACTGTAAAAGGCAAAACAAGAATCAAGGCAAAGTAAAAATGTATTTGTGGGATCCATCTGGAGATTAAATATATTTAGGAAAATGTGACGTTCTTAATTCTTTGGAAGTATCCCATAATTACATCCCTTGAAAATGATCAGCATCTTAAGAATTGCATGGTTCTTAAGAAAGCATTTTTGGGTCTCTACCCATGAGTGAGTTATTAGGAACACATAGAGATATTATCATGTGCTTTTATTCAGAACTCTTACTCAGCGCCTCTATTTCCTACACATTATATCACACATGTTGTTGGAAATGGCCCTTTTTGCAGGGTTATCCACACACATTTTGCTTCTTCCTCCTATTTTTTCCTGACCTGTGTTTATCTTTAGGACTCTGGGAACTTTACCACTGCTGATCAGTGCTAAAGTGCATATGCTCTCTGTGTAAATTGTTATTGTGATTGGTTCTCCCTGATTGACATATTTGTTTTACCAGTAGGTCCCTAGTAAAGTGCACTGAGTGTACCAGGGCTGGTAAATCAAATGCTACTAGTGGGCCTGCAGCACTGATTGTGCCACCCACATGAGTAGCCCTGAAAAGATGTCTCAGGCCTGCCAATGCGGTGCCTGTGCGCAGTTTAACTGCCATGTCGACTTGGCAAGTGCACCCACTTGCCAGGCCCTAACCTTCCCTTTTCTTACATATAGGGCACCCCTATGGTAGGCCTAAGGTACCTCCCTGGGCAGGGTGCAGTGTATGTGAAAGGTAGTCTGACAAAAATCGAGTATTTTGAAGAAAACCTTCCCTTAGGGAATTAGATAGGATACAACGAGAATTCATTGTAATCACTTTTCTAGAAAAAATACTTTTTTTCTAGAGACCCCTCACCCACCAGTGTTGCCCCTAGGTGGCATGCTTCATCATTGGGGTTCCTCTCACTCCTCTACAGATTGAGGCGTGCTGTGACTTGCGAGGTACGTAGGAGCACTTTTTGTACACTATGTGTCGTGCCGTCATGTGGAGAAGGTGGAAAGGAAAATTTAAAAATACCTAACTATAGGCCACTCTTTTATTCCCGCCCCTAGTTGGAATGGTTAAAAATCAGGGGTTGTTACTGAGAGCAAACCTGACCTTAATGAGTCTGGTTGTCTCAGTAATGTGTTTGTGTCAACATGTTTTGAGCTGTTCCCCTAGTAGCTCTTCTTCAGTAATCCACGGGGTGCAGCCCCGTGTGTACCACTCTAGTGAATCCTATATTGAGGATGCAAAGTGTGCACACTTAATGAGCATGCACTGTATACATACAGTTCTAGTACTTGATCCGTATGGTTCTAGTAATTAATCCATATCTGTAATCAGAAAAAAGATACATTAAAAACAACGACCTGTCAGCCAGACTGGCAGGCCGCATATGCTTAGTTATGCATGCAGCCTATGAATACCTACAAATATATACAGCACCGTAAATGGTGGGTGCTCATATGGTCTATCTTGTGTGCTCTCATAGTGTGTCATAGACATGCCACACACTGTAAATGGGTGAAAACATTCGTAAAATAACACTCGTGAGACAAGACACCACGTGACAGTACAACATAAAACATAGAAGAAGTAATCTCTGTGATGTACTTTTAATAATGCTAAATTATTGCATGATGGTCAAAGCCAGGGGTAGAGGGGCTTGTAGTCACACACTAAAAATGGGAGAAAGGATATATTAAAAGGTCATCTGATACTCCTGATGTTGCTATTCAGGTGTAGGTAATCACCTAAGATAGCGTATTCTATCCAAAAGAACCGGGGCCCCCACCACTTACTTCGTCAAAGCCGCCTCTGGACAGAATAACCTACTTCTCTCCCTGGAGACCGCATACTGACTGTGGCATTGCCTGCTCCCGTATTTAAAGTTCGTTATCGACCATGCGGCGGGAAAAAAACAGCCTAGTCATGCTGTTTCTGGGGCACTGCACCGCTCGGTACTTACAAAATGGCCGCCGCTGTTCGAGTAACGGCGGTGCATTGTTGGGAGAATTCCTTTTGCAAAGGATATCGAAATTATTGTCGTTTGCTTTGCAACGATTTTACAAAATGATTCGGTAACTATAAAGATATCAAATAACGCATTGAGGCGTTAATAATGAATCGTGGTCACGAAAAAATTTTGGTCACGAAAAATGTTAATTTTGTCAATCTATACATCGAGGCAAGTAATGGTCGTGAATTTTTTTAAAATGTATCATATGTACCTTATGGAACCATACATGCTGATAAAATCACAAGTGGGAGAATGAAAGTAAAGAAAAGTGGGAGGGGTTGGGGGGGGCACCCCGAGTTGCACAGAAGTAGTGTCTTCTCGACTGTTTGCAAATGCTCCAGTCCTATGCGGTTTGGGTGGTGGTCCTTGGACCCCGAAGCCTCCATTTAGTCTGTAGAGGGGAAAAGGAGGGGCTCAAAGGCATGTAAGTCTCTCCTACCTGACCCTTTACGGTCAATCATTGCACAATGTCTAATCAATGGCTGAACCCTGGGTATTTCTCCATTTAACGAATGTTACGTCCCATATCAAAAAAATGAGTTATACATAAATCATATACAAAATCGGTGGATATGATGAATTTAAAAAAAATTCACGACCTTTACTTGGCTCGATGTATAAATTGACAAAATTTAAATTTTTCGTGACCTAAATACGGGAGCAGGCTATGCCACAGTCAGTATGCGGTCTCCAGGGAGAGAAGTAGGTAATTCTGTCCAGAGGCGGCTTTGACGAAGTAAGTGGTGGGGGCCCCGGTTCTTTTGGATAGAATACGCTATCTTAGGTGATTACCTACACCTGAATAGCAACATCAGGAGTATCAGATGATCTTTTAATATATCCTTTCTCCCATTTTTAGTGTGTGACTACAAGCCCCTCTACCCCTGGCTTTGACCATCATGCAATAATTTAGCATTATTAAAAGTACGTCACAGAGATTACTTCTTCTATGTTTTATGTTGTACTGTCACGTGGTGTCTTGTCTCACGAGTGTTATTTTACGAATGTTTTCACCCATTTACAGTGTGTGGCATGTCTATGACACACTATGAGAGCACACAAGATAGACCATATGAGCACCCACCATTTACGGTGCTGTATATATTTGTAGGTATTCATAGGCTGCATGCATAACTAAGCATATGTGGCCTGCCAGCCTGGCTGACAGGTCGTTGTTTTTAATGTATCTTTTTTCTGATTACAGATACAGATTAGTTACTAGAACCATACGGATCAATTACTAGAACCGTATGTATACAGTGCATACTCATTAAGGGTGCACACTTTGCATCCTCAATATAGGATTCACTAGGAGTGGTACACACTGGGCTGGACCCTGTGGAGTCCTGAAGAAGAGCTCGAAACATGTTGACACAAACACATTACTGAGACAACCAGACTCATTAAGGTCAGGTTTTCTCTCAGTAACAACCCCTGATTTTTAACCGTGCCAACTAGGGGCGGGAATAAAAGAGTGGCCTATAGTTAGGTATTTTTAAATTTTCCTTTCCACCCACTCCACATCACGCCACGACACATAGTCTACAAAAAGTGCTCCTACGTACCTCGCAAGTCGCAGCACGCCTCAATTCGTAGAGGATTGAGAGGAACCCCAATGATGAAGCATGCCACCTAGGGGCAACCCTGGTGGGTGAGGGGTCTCTAGAAAAAAAGTCTTTTTTCTAGAAAAGTGATTACAACTAATTTTCGTTGTATCCTATCTAATTCCCTAAGGGCAGGTTTTCTTCGAAATACTCGATTTTTGTCAGACTATGCAAGTAATAGGAGGATAAACAGAGCCGCTACCTCTACCTCTACCTCCCTCTTTACTTTGGTAACTATGTGAAAGGTAGGACATGTACTGGTGTGTGTAACATGTCCTGATAGTGAAATACTGCCAAGTTTCGTTTGTCACTATTGAAAGGCTATCTTGCCCTATAGGACAGAATGGGGAATACTTTGTAACATTTTACAAGCATATCTTCCCATAGGGATAAGATAGAAAAATGGAGTTTGGTATCCCTGAACTCAGGATTTAATAACACATCTTTTAGTAAAGATGGTTTTTAAATTGTGTGTTCGAAAATACCACTTTTAGAAAGTGGCTATTTTCTTGTTCAACCATCCTGTGTGCCTCTGCCTGTTTGTGGTTTGACTGTCTGGCTTTGGAGTGACAGGGGCTGGGGAGGTGCAGTGGCTCCAGGAGTCTGGATGAGTCCGCACTAGGCTGAATAGGCCTGATCTGCATTTGGAGTGGTGGGAGGAGTAGCACCTGTACCTGACTAGGGCTGTGCCTGCCTTCCACAATGCTGGCTCTGCTCCCCCGTGGTGTGTCTGGAGCCAAGGCTCACACTGACAATGGATGTTGATGTGCACTTGCAGAGTGCCCCCCAGAAGTGGTTTGAACTGGGCTCAGAGCCCCTTGCACAAAGAGAACAAAGACATTTTGGGGTACAAGTATCAGACCCAAAACCCCAGACTTTAGATCATTCCTGGAATTCAAGAGGAACCTTTGCCAAGGAGAAGAGCTGGAGAGACTGAGGAGAAGTACTGCCCTTGCTGTGTGTCTGGGGTTGGCCTGCAGTTGCTGTTTCTGCCAAGGAAAGGAGAAGGACTTTGCTGTGTCCCCTGCTTGAAGGAGATCTCCAAGGGCCTGAAGTGAGCTGGCTTCCTGTTCTGAAGTCTCAGGGACACAAAGACTTCACCCCCAGCTCCGCTGAACTCTGCTTCTGTGAGTTCTGACCTGCTAAGAGGTGCCTGTGCCAGTTTTGGGCCTCTGGAGGTTGTTGCTGCTGTTTGCGAGCTGGAAGCAAAAAGAAACTCAAAGAACTACAGAAATCAACTCATCGAGGGATCGCGGCTGAAGAGGACCGACGCAGCGCCGCTGGACACCGCCGCATCCCGGATTTCCACGCATCGTACCTGTGCGACAAGTTCTTCTGACGCATCACCCGCGGACCAGAACCGTCACAAAGAATCGACACATCGCTCCCCGTACAGACCGGATTCGACGCAACCCTTCCTCTGCGTGCAGCAGGACTATCGCATCGCCTCCCCAAGGACTCAGGAGTGTCGCATCTCTTTATTTTCCGACGCTGCAGCTGTTTAGCTTGAGAACTTTGACGCATCTACAGGTACTTTGGTGAAAAGTCACGCAATCATAGTTTTCTATGGTACAAGTTCTTGAAACCTTTTGAAAGTCATATTTTTAACTGTGTATGTTGGAGTTTTGTCGTTTTGGTCTTGTTTAGTTTAGATAAAGATATTCTATTTTTCGAAACTGGTGTGGTGTCCTTTTGTGGTGTTTTCACTATGTTACTGTGAGTGTTGGTACAAATACTTTACACATTGCCTTTGGGATCAGCCTGTCTGCTCGTGCCAAGCTACCAAGGGGGTGAGCAGGGGTTATCTAGAGTGTGTATCCCCCTTACCCTGAATAGAAGCAAGGGTCCCTATTTGGACAAAGGTACCTACCTCTGCCAACTAGAGACCCCCATTTCTAACACATGTGGAATGGATGTGGTAACTGCGTGTTTAGCATTTAATTAAAAAGCATTTACAACTAAATTGATCAAGAACTCTTGTAGCACAGGTATACACCCATATATATTGTTAAAAAGTTTGTTCAACTTTATCAAACCATTTCTGGGGGGCAGATGAAGATTGTTTCCAGCTTTTGACGAATTTAGTTCTCTTTCATTTCATTTATATTTAAAAATATAATTCACTACCAAGAGCATCCCCAAGCTGTATATGTCTTTCCACTTCGGACCTCGTGCCAAGAAATGTGCTACTGTGTGATCATACAGTAAAACTAGGCCAAACACCAGTGGATCTTGAGTCAATTTGATAAATCAAGGAAATGCACTTGTGTAGCTTATATTGCAATGAACTCAATACAAGCATTACGTTATTTGGCCCCTCAAAAGCTAAATGTAAAATGAGTTTAGATGTTGATCACAGACAGTGGTTAGAAGCAGTCGCGGCTCCTGGAGAGAGTGCTGCGGGGCGGGCGGGGTGGGGGATGGGCAGGGTGGGGGTAGTGAACTCCGGCGTATGGCCGAACGGAGGTAAGTACATAAATAAATAAAACGAATTATATTGCGCACGCCGCATCGCCAAATGGCGATGCGGCGCGCGCAATGTAATTTGTTTTATTTATTTATGTACTTACCTCCGTTCGGCCGTATGCCGGAGTTTACTACCCCCCACCCTGCCCCTCCCCCGCCCCACCACCCCGCCGCACTCCCTCCAGGATCCGCAACTGGTTAGAAGGGATTCGATGATGCAGCTTATGATCAAATCTTGCAGCATCAGTGTTGTGCTGGCACTGGTGCTGATGGGAGTGCAGCCGAAACACATTGTTTTCTTACAGAACGCATAGGTTTGTTTTCTGCTTCACTACACCCACCTATAGTTGATGCTGTTTGTAAGGAACTACTACTTTCAATTCAGTAAACAGCATTTTGGCATCCCGAGGGTCTCTTCTACTGTACAGGCTTTTGTGATGCAGTCTTCTGAGACTCCAAGACGCCTGTCTTTCCATTCTTGGGGGGCTGTATGAAAGCCATCCTTCAGGAGTTAGCTGAGACGAACCTGCACCTGGTGCTTTAGAGCCTATTCCAAATATTCTTTTATTCCATCCAAGTGATGGATTTTACCTATGTAAGCCTGGATGCCAGTCCTGCTTTGGCCTTCCCTTCACCTAACAGGATTGCATCTGTGAAAAAAACATGTTTCATTCTCAGTTTCTCCCGAAACAACTGTTTAATGGTTCTAGGGACTGCTGGGCCTCTCAGCATGATGCATAAATGTGGTTACTCTGACATTATTTTGGTATAAGACCCACCTGATTGCTCTTTTTTTCTCCAATTGTTCCTTTTGTAAGCAAGTACTGTTGTGTTGGGAAACAATACATTTATCTTCTTCAACTCCAAGAACCCCCTATAGTTGAATGTGCACTTTATAAATGCACATGTTAAGTATTAGCTCTGATTAATCCTGTAGCATTGCTCCTTGAGAATGCATCTCTACAGACATATGGTTAGCAGAGTAATGCCCAACATTCAATCCCTGTAAGGGTAGGTGCCAAGGGCTTCTCAACCTTGAGTGATGGGCCCAAAACATTAAGGTTTCTGTGTGTGGCCTATGGGTAACACATACCTTACACTTCTATGTCACGTTTCTACAGTTATTATCAATGTTCTGACACTGAAATGTGGCAGGAAGCTGTTAAGTTATAGGCCGGATAGATCTAGGCCCAAACAATATGTCAGAGTAATCTACGACATAGAGTACTTGAGTACTGCTAAGACTAGAAAGTGGTTCCAAACTGGATTTGCTATCTTAGTTTCTGGAAGGTGGCTGGGTCTGCATCCAGGAGTGTGAGACCCGGAAAAATCCCTTTAAATGGGGCTCGATGGAGTTAAGCCCAGGGGACACATCGAAATTGCTCTGGTACAAAAAGGAGGCAGTGTCAAAGGATCCCAGATTAAAAAGGCCCTTCTTGTATTGTCAGAACAAGCTATCCTGAAATAAACATTTAACCTGGCGGAGAAACATGCGAAGATAGTGAAATTCCATTCACCTGCAGTCTTCTTTGGGCAAAAATGTTCAGATTCTTAGGCGTCCGAGAATCCCAAAAAATGGAAGATTACCAAAGAAGCTTTTTTGATGGAACTGAAGAAAAGACTTGCAGCGAATGCAGCCTACCAAGGGATTCACAGGATCCAGCACAGAAGTTGTGAATATGTAGGTCAGCTTTGGAGAAGGAGGTACAGCAAAAGCTGGCCTTGAGAGGCAACGGCAAGGAGAAATCCAAGCACAGAAGATTACGAGAGAACTGAAGAAAGATGCATGTCTATGCTAAAGACACCTGGCGGTGAAGCACCTGAAAAGGACTATTTTGGGAGCTGAATGATGTGCGAGTGGGTTGTAGAGCATCAGCTACACATTCTTTCCAGTACCTACGCCGGTGACCATGGCCATCCTAGGAACGTGGAAGAGGGATTTAGAGTGAGGTATACTATGCGTCTAAAAGAGGGATATTGTGCTGCTATGCAGTCACTTTCAGTAGGAAGTCCTGTTGTGCAATCTAGGAAGCATCAAATAAGGTGCATCATGTACTAGCTCACCTTCGCCATCCTCTATGTGATGGGTGCAAGCCACTCTTGCTGCCTGTGAAATTATCTCCTTTTAAAATCAGAGTTTTAACAATGCTTCTTCCGATGTTACCTCCAGTCAGTGAAAAGCAAGTAAGGCAAAATAGCCTTCTCTCTTCTCGCCAGAATGAACCGTAACCAACACCACACAAACAATATACCCTAGAAACAGGTAGCATTTTAAGCAGAAAGTACAGCCTTATAGGAGCATTTTAAGAATCGGGTCAAAACCTCGAAGTGAAGCCATTTCAAGAATATGTAACATTTTTAAAATATGAGGTTTATCGAAATTATAGAACATATATTCTAATGCAGCACCGGGACTCAGTTGCATCATACTGCACTGCTTTGTATGGTAAGTTATGTCTACGGTAATTGAAGGCTAACACCGGTCGTAACTTCGTTCCTGGAAACTCGCTTGTTAAGGCTACCCTGATAAGTAACCCCAGGGTATGAATCCTTTTTAATATTCATAAAGTATATACATGGAGACTTTTTTATGCACGAGTCAGAGCTGCAGCTATGCTATTCGCTAACAGGCTCTGAGTCGTTCCTCTTAATATTTCAGAGTTCCTACTTTATTAATTTTAGCTCTGCACAGTGAGCAAAAGAGAAACTTTCTCTGATTTATACCGCATGTCAATGCAGGCACTCTTTGAACCAATTATTGCTTTGTTTCATCGCAAATCATTGTGCCCCACTGTGTAGAGTAAATGACAATTACCCCCAGGTGGCTGTTTGTCTCTGTTCTTTCTTTGTTATTACTTCGTTGTATGTTTGCCTTCACCAACACTGTCTATAATGTCTGCTGATTTCGGTACATGACGCCCTACTCTAGAGTCCAGTTCCACGCTGGGTGCAATTCCCTACGTGTTTTTCCCAACCAGGTGCAACTGAAGTTCTCCAGAAAAAGTGCAAAGTGCTCTTAGGACAGCAATAATTCTGCCAGTACCTTTTATGCTTGGGGCGTGGAGGTGGTATTCACAAACACTTTGCAAGAAGTTGCAAATACGTCAGATGTAAATACCTTTCCACGGTGTGATTGTGACAGTAACACCCCAACCTCCTTTGGTGTTTAATGAAAGGGTCTTCTCAGCACAGAAATGCTGTGGTAAATCAACTTTAGCAAATTTTGGGACTCCAGAAAATAATACAACTGTTCTAGATCTCGGAGTACTACTGGAATTCTTTGTGAATCCCCATTAAGTCAGAAGGCAAATCCATGTGTTGGTGGAAACCTGCAGTTGGAGATGTCCGACATTTGCAAGCAGGGTGTTTTTTATATTGGCCCTATGAAAAGTGATTTTAATAGAATAATCTGTCAGGGTATGGTTTTAAAGCCACAGTGCTTCGAACATACGTGTTTAAAACATGTACTTTCGGGTAAGACAGCATACCCCAGAAACCATGCTGCGACTTAATGTGTGTGAAACAGCTGCTTTAATGAGACATGTGCATATTACATTAACAACCCTTGGCACATCACCATACATACTAACATTAAGGCCTTGCTATACATAGATTAAACCTAACCAAACGACAGCCCCCCCTCCAAACATCACCCTTTAACTTTGAGAATTGCAAAGCCACGTGATTTCTCGCTCATAACTGTCGTAAGGGTTAATAGGGCATTTGCACAAACGCTTCCATTTTACATGTTCACGGTTAAACTTTTCATCTTTTTAGACAGTGAATTGTAGCACATTTTTCTTGCGTGCGATAATGTACTCTTGTCCAAGGACCAAGTACACTGAGCACACTTCTCTGCGTTTGTTGTCCGTTAGGTGACAGCTCTGAGTCGGTAGAATAAAGGATGACAAAGGCATCTAAACTAAGGCACAGTGCAAATGGGTCCAGTTTTTATTATATAAACTGCCCCAAAGCCATTGTTCAAAAGAGGAGCATTTCCATGGATTATCTTGGTCATTCGCCCGTGTCTGACTTCCAGCCCTGCAGACTCTCATCACTATCCTGCGAGGGATGGCAGCATTGTTGTACATCAGACTGGCTTTCGGATGAATCACACACACGTAAATGGGGACTTAGGCCACTCCTAGGTATCTGGCAGAAATGCTTCTCACTATGCTCTCTAGGATAGATAGTGCTAGGTAGGAGTAGAATTATGTGTAGTCATATAATCACTGCAATAATTATAATGGTTGCACTATTCATCTTTTTCACCATTCTTGTAATGCTGGTTTCAATGCTTTGTTTCCTTCTGCTAATAATTGCAGCGCACATATTTTACACAAGAATCCAATTGCATACCTTGAAGGTATTGAACTCCCTTGCCTCGCCCCAGAGGAGAGGGAGGGGCTTGACGGAGATATTACACTTGAAGAGGTAATGGAGGCTATTGGTCGACTGAAAATGGGGAAAACCCCTGCCCTAATGGCCTCCCGGGAGAATTCTTTAAACAACATAGTGCCCTTCTGGCTCCGCATCTACTTAAGATGTTTAAAGATTCCAAAGATAATGGGATACTCCCTGCGGACCTCAGAATGGCAACAGTGGTGGTGATACCCAAGGCGGGGAAACCTCCGGACGAATGTGGGTCGTATCGTCCCATTTCGTTGTTAAACATAGAAACCAAAATCCTGGCTACTATCCTTGCGACACGTCTCTTAAACGTCATTACCTCTTTGATTCACGATGATCAATCTGGTTTTATGCCAAAACGAGCCACACGTTATAACTTACGAAGAGTGGCCAATTGGATGGATGCCGTTCGAAAACGGGAGGAGGCACACTTGCTCTTGTCCCTTGACGGTGAAAAGGCGTTTGACACCATCCACTGGCCTTTTATGAGGCACTCTCTGGAAAAGTTTGGATTTGGTCCGGGTTTCAGGGACTGGGTGGCGCTGCTGTATACTGAACCAGAGGCTAGGGTTCGGGTTAACGGAGTTTTATCAGAATCCTGGCTGATTCAAAGAGGGACTAGACAGGGATGCCCCCTTTCCCCCCTACTTTTTGCTCTTATCCTGGAGCCCCTAGCCTGTGTCATTAGAGCCTCCCCGGGGCTGGGCGGGTTTGTAGATGAAGCCAGATTGCTAGACAAAGAACGCATATCTCTATATGCAGACGACATTTTACTATATGTAACGGACCCGAGAGAGACACTTCCTCAAATCCTACAGATTTTTGAGACCTACGGGCGTCATGCGGGATAGAAAATCAATTGGTGTAAGTCTACCCCGTACCCTGGTAGTTTGCGCTGGTCGACAGAGGGGTTTACATATCTTGGCCTCTATATCACTACCGATGTAGCAGCGAGCCTAACGCGTATCGTCAGGAGGGTTCTTCTAAATTTTCAAGAAGACGTTAAGCGATGGAGAAGACTTCCCTTAACCATTATGTGAAGGGCCGCTATGTACAAAATGATTACACTCCCCCAGCTGCTCTATGTGCTACAAAACACTTATTGCAAAATTCCGGACACAATGTTCAAACACATAGATAGCGAATTGCGCTTGCTCCTATGGGACGAGTCTTATCCACGTGTGGCACTTCAAACTCTACAGAGAAATCCATATAATGGGGGTTTGGCCCTCCCAGACATTAGGGCATACTACAGAGCGTCCCACCTCATTGTTATTAATGAATGGATTCATGCAAGGGGAGATCACTCGACATATAGGCTGGAAAGGCTACAGTTTAGAGAACGTACACACCTCCACTATATCTACGGAGCAAGGGAAGCAGCCAATTGCTACAAGCGACCCAGAGGTCATTGGAGGCATGGAAAAGTGCCGAACGGCAAATGCAATGGGACAGGAGGTGTACCAGGGAGACCCCGCTGTGGGAAGGGAGTAGACTAACCGAGATTGGGAAGCTGAGAGGCTTTAGGAAATGGGACTTGATAGGCATTTCCAAAATAGGGGACATCTTAGAAAAGGGTGTGTTGGCCTCTTTCGGCACGCTCCAAGCCAGGTATCAGCTCCACGACACTCCGGCATATGCATACCTCCGTCTGAAGCATGCATGGATTGCGGAGGGATTGGATGGGGAGACACTACCAGAATATGCCCCGTTAGAGGGTCGACTCTTGCAGGAAGAGATTCCGGCTAAAGCCGTTTCGTTTACCTATAAAACGCTACTTAACAATATGCCCGACAAACTTGGTCCACTCTGAACTAAATGGGAAAGGACCACTGGAATACTGGAAGATATAGACTGGGAGGCCGCTCTCATGCATCCACGGGAAGTTGCAATTAAACTTAGGCTACGCCTCATTCAGTACAAAATCCTGCACCGCACATACTTTGATAGAGTTCGACTGCATAAAATAGGGAGAGCGGAAAGTCCAGAATGCCTTAGGTGCCATGTAACAGCCGGAACTTTCATACACACCCTCTGGGAATGCACAGAGATTCAAGCGTACTGGGGAAAGATTGTGGGTGAGCTCAACAAAATACTTGATGTCCAAATTGAACTGGAGCCAAGGTTTCTTCTCCTGGGTATCCCGACGGATGTCGATATCCCAAGACGTAAACTTGTATTAGCTAACTTGGGGTTAGTGGTAGCCAAACGAGATATAGCAAAGTACTGGGGGGCGCAACACATACCTACACTTAATGAATGGAGGGCAAGTCTTGCTCTCTACATGGTGGCGGAACAAGTAACGTATAAGGCCAGGGGCTGCCCTCGGAAATTTAGGAAGATATGGACACCATGGATAAAATACTATGATCTGGAGGTGGAGGGGGAAGTGGAGGGAAGGGGACTGTTGTCTGAAAGGTCGAGGGAGGAACCTTGAACGATGCAATGTATGTCCCCGATGTTGGTACGCAAGAGTATTATAGGTATGGTTTGTTCTTCATATACACCCGGTTCATTCAAGCCCGTCGATAGATCCACCTACAACGGACATTATATTTGAACGATTGCCAGATGAGACAACTGTGGAAGGACAATTATTGGCCGTGGTGTATTCATGCTTTGTTAAACATGTTATCTTCTTTTCAAAACAAAATAAAAATATTTATAAAAAAAAGAAAGAAAAAAAAAAGAATCCAATTGCACCCATTAATGTTTGAAATGCCACTTTGTGTATTTCTTGTGTCTCCCTTTGGGCCTGCCTGAGATAACAACGAAAGTATAGATCTGGTTCCACGATTTCCTTGGAGGAATTAGGGTTGTCTTGTTCTAAGGTTTCAGACACCATCCAGGATCCTGTGATGTTTAGGGTTCCAGATAGCGGACTGTGAGCTGGCCAGGAATTAGGCAACGTATTCTGATGGTATAAGTGGACTCATTCTCCATAGTTTTGAAGCATATGTTGTCCAAATGCACAGTCTTTATGAATTAGTAGGAACCGTGTAACGACACCCTGCATATTTTAACTTCGTAACGTTCCACAGACTTTTGTTTCTTTACTAAATAAGCCCTAAACTCTCTTAACCTCCTACCCCGGATCCCCCACCTCTCGAACTGATCAGTCCAACCAGTTGTTGCATAAACAATCTTCATTATGTCCTAAAACAGTCTCTAAACCTGCCCAGCTGTAACACCTGCTCATCTGCGCACACACCTGTGCTATCGAATCAAGCCTTTGTACCCAGTTCTAACTGTTATAATCTCCTTAAGCATTGGAGGGGAAATGGGAAACCAAAAAGACTAGCTCCACAGTTCTAGTTAACCAATGTGCTGTGACTTTACCTGAAAAAAGACCTTATCTTACCCCTCACCTCTTAATCCCCAGTAGCCTCGCCCCCCACCAGGCTCCCTGCCAATGAGAGCCCGTAAAATCCCTGGAGTGCTACACCCCCCTGAAAAGTTTAGAGAGCACAGCTCCAAGGTTGTTTGTCACTTAAGCCCCCATTAGACGAGATGGTGGAACTGTGCTGCAACTTAATGTGCGTGAAAAAGGATACTATAATGAGGAAGGTGCATATCACATCATCAACCCTTGACACATCGCCATACAGACTAACATTAAGGCCTCACTATACCTAGATGCAACCTAGTCGAAGGACACCCCTTTTCCTAAACAATCGCCTTTTAACGTTAACAATTGCAAATCCACACCACTTATCGCTCAGACCCTGCTTAACTCAACTTAGTTGTGTACCACAGACTTCTGTTACCTTACTCAATAAACTGTGAACTCTCCCAAACGGTTGCATGACGGAACCACGCATGCCATTACCACGCATGTTGTTACCGAAAAACTCTGCTAAATTCCGCTGAGTTCCGTATGCGGGCGGATTATTGCTCGGCCACCCCCTAATAAAGTCCCCTTGGCTGCTGAGGGTCATTGACCACTAGTCAATGCCAGTGGTAAGTCCCCCACAGTTGGATTGCTAAGACCTTGTCGAAGGCCCAGCCCCCTTTCGCAACCACTCTGCAAACACACCACCTGGCGCACTATTGGTTGGGGGATGAAGTCCCCTTGACTGATGAGGGTCGCTGGGGGCCAAAATCCCCTGTTGTTGTCACCAGTTAGTCCCACACAGCGGGATTGCTGAGACCTTGGCGATGCCCCGTCCCCTTTCTCAACCACTCCGCAAACATGCCCACTGGTGCACTACTGGTTGGGGGATGAAGTCCCCTTGACTGCTGAGGGTCGTTTGGGGCCAAAAGCCCCTATTGTTGCCACCAGTTAATCCTACACAGCAGGATTGCTGAGACCTCGTCGGAGGCCCCGCCCCCCTTTCTCAACCACTCTACAAAGGGGCCTCCTGGTGCACTACTGTTTGGGGGATGACGTTCCCCTGGTGCTGAGGGTCGTTGGGGTCCAAGAACCCCTATTGTTTCCACAATTAAGTCCCCCACAGCGGGATTGCTAAGACCTCGTCGGTGGCCCGCCCCCTTTCTCAACCACTCTGCAGACACGCCTCCTGGCGTACTACTGGTTGAAGGCGGAACTCCAGTTGGCTGCTGAGGGTTGTTGGGGGCCAATAACCTCCTACTGTTGCCACATGTAAGTTCCCCACAGCAGGATTGCTAAAACATCGTTGGAGGCCCCACCCCCAATCTCGTCCACTCTGCAAAGGGGCCTCCTGGCGCACTATTTCTTGGAGGATGAAGTCCCTTTGGCTGCTGAGGTTCGTTTGGGGCCAAAAAGCCCTATTGTTGCCACAAATAAGTCCCCCACAGCGGGATTGCTGAGACCTTGTTGGAGGCCCCGCCCCCTTTCTCAGCCACTCAGCAAATGCGCCTCCTGATGTAATACTGGTTGGGGAATGAAGTCTAGGGGTGAGCGCGCCGGTAAACTCCGCTCCGCTGGCGGTAGGTGGAGTTTTTGCCAAACTCCACGTTCCAAGCGGAGCGCAGAGTGGCAAAACTCTGCAGACTCTGCCAGCATAGCATAGTTTCCCACCCACCCCTAGTTTTCTGCCTTTTCTCTGCTCACTTCTGACCTTTATTTTGCCTCTTTATGCTCGTTGCTGACCTTTATTTTGCCTCTTTATGCTAATTTCTGACCTTTATTCTACCTCTTGCTGCTCGTTTCTGACCTTTATTCTGCCTCTTTGTTTGTTTCTGAACTCTATTCTGCCTCTTTCTGCTCGTTGCTGACCTCTATTCTGCCTCTTTCTGCTCATTGCTGACCTTTATTCTGCCTCTTTCTGCCCATTTCTGTCCTTTATTTTGCCTCTTTCTGCTTGTTACTCACCTTTATTTTGCCTCTTTCTGCTCGCTGCTCACCTTTATTCTGCCTCTTTGTGCTAGTTTCTCACCTTTATTCTGGGTCTTTCTCCTAGTTGCTGACCTTTATTCTGCCTCTTTGTGCTTGTTTCTGACCTTTATGTTGCCTCTTTCTGCTTGTTGCTGACCTTTATTTTGCCTCTTTCCGCTCTATGCTGACCTTTATTCTGCCTCTTTCTGCTCGTTTCTTACCTTCATTCTGCCTCTTTCTGCTGGTTTCTGACCTTTATTCTGCCTCTTTCTGCTAGTTTATCATCTCTGTTCTGCCTCTTTCTACTCATTTCTGACCATTATTCTGCCTCTTTCTGCTAGTTTCTGACCTTTATCTAGCCTCTTTCTGCTCGATGCTGACCTTTATTCTGCCTGTTTCTGCCTGTTTCTGACCATTATTTTGCCTCTTACTTGTCTTTCCCCCCCCGGCATGGGGAGTGGCGGTTCCCAGGGCTATTATTGGCTCCAGGAGGGGGGCCACATGGCCCTCCTTCTTTGATCTGCACAGGCCGGCCCCAGGGGGAGGTGGTGGTCCCTGGAGCCGTATATAGCCCCGGAGGGAGGCCACGTAGTGCCTCTCCCATTTTTAAAAGAAATATTTGACCCTGGGAAGGTGGTGATCCCTAGAGCCCGGTGGGTCCATGGGACTCACGATTTGGTGTTATTTAGCTCCGGGGAGGTGGTGGTCCCTGGGGCTTGGGGAGGGGGGGGGGGGTCGGCACAGCCCCCCCCATCAATCTTTCTTTAGCCCCAGGGAGTTAATGGTCCCTGGGTCTTATAGAGCCCATGGAAGAGAGGGCCCTGTGCACCCATCTCCTTTTGATCAATAAAGCCTTGGGGAGGTAGTGGTCCCCGGGGCTCAATGAGCCTTAGGCGGGGCGGCCCTGTGCGCCCACCTCCTTTTAAAAAACAAATACCCCCGGGACTAGGCCAACCCGGGGGCGGTATTCAAAACAAGTTCGGGAGGCCGCGCTTGTTGTTTTAAAAACATTTTTGCAGCGGATGTTTGGCCCTTTTGGCATCTCAGGGGGATCCGCCACCACACCTAGAGGGTCAGGGACTTCCTACCCTGCCCCCTTTTCTTTTCTTTTTTTTTAAACATCTTTTTTTGGGACTTGGCTGAAGCAGAGTCCCAAGATGGCTGCCAACATTTCCTGGTTGAAGTGTTGGCAGCCAATCAGATCTCCCCATGAGATCTGTGCCTAGGCTCCACCCAGATATCCTTATTTGTTTTCCCTTCAATTTCTCAACAGCTACTGTACGGATTTACACGGGATAGCTGAAAGCGTGATCTACGAACCAAAATCTACCTTCCTGCCAAATTCCATCCAGCAGTTCGGGCTGTAGTCGTGATCAAAGCTCCCATGGAAATTAACATGGGAAATCGTATTTTTTTCAAACCACCCCCCCCCCCTTTTTTCTCGTCCCCCACTTGATGGATCACACCGAAACTTAACATGCACAACAAGACTCATGATGACATTTTTTAGGAGAATTTTGTGAAGATTCGTCAAACGGCACCAAAGATATAGGCAAGTCAAAAAAACACTTTTTCTATAGAAACATGGTCCTAACTATCACTACATACTGGCGACTCCCAGTAGGATGGATATATATATATATATATATATATATATATATATATATATATATATATATATATACATATATATATATATATATTTGTGTTGTAAAGACATTTCTGGTAAAGGCATACGCGTTGTAATGTATGCGTGGTACAGGTAATGCGTGGTAATGACCGCGTTGTAAATACCGTTTCCCCTCCCAATCCCTATCCCGTACACCCCACCCCTGAGCTGATCCACTCGACCAATAGCGTGAACATCCTTCATTGTGTCCTAAAACAGTCTCTACACCTGCTCAAAAGTAGCATCTACTCATCTGTGACAAATTAATGCTGTGCTATGAACCCCTATGCACCTGTGCTATCAAGTTAAGTCTTACTTCCCAATTCTACCTGTTCTAATCTCCTTAACCACAGGAGGGCAGATGGGAACCCAAAACAACTAGATCTGCTCCCCTGGATAGGCAATGTTCTGTTACTTTCCCTGAAAGAAGACCATGTCATCGTGCCCCTCACCTCTTAATCCTTTGTAGCTCCCCTTCACCCAGGCACCCTGCCAAGGGGATCCTTGCAATCCTGGACTGCACCACCCTCCCAGAAATTTCAATGGGCACAGCTCCAATGTCATCTGTCCCCCAAGCAAAACTTAATTTAGTAATATACCACAGACTTCAGTTTCCTTCTTAAATAAACTCTGAATTCTTCTAACCCACTACCTGTAGCCCCTGCTTCCCAAGCTGAACCACCCGAAAAGTAGTGTTGCCAATCTTCGTTTTGTCTTAAAGCATTCTGTAAACCCTCCAATGCGAGAAAGCCTCTGTAGGGGAGGTTTTGTGCCACACACCAACATTTACCACCTCAATCGTTCCCACAACAACTTTGCTGGGTCATTCCACAGCTGCACTAAATATAATTCCGTTCCTAGAACAGATAAATGTATTCCATTGTCTCTGAGAAATTGCTGCTCTTCAAAGCGAATATCCGGGTGCATAATTCGACTGACACCCACCTCCCTACAGAAATTCGTCATCTTGCATTTGAATTTTCTCCTGGCTTTATCTATAGTTCGCTTTTGTATTATTCCAGCACCATGCCACTCCCATTTGGGAATCAACTCAGTCACATAAGTCCTACCCGACAACTGTCTCTTCAGGTCTCGCAGATCCCTCTTTATATTAAGCAATGTCACACATTTTAGCTGCACAAGGTTCTTTTCCCTAACATGCATAATCAGTACATTAGGATATTTCTAACTACTGAACAATGTTGCCAAAGTGGGCAATAACATGTCTCATCTCATCTCTGCCTTTCCCCACCATTTGACATGCACATTTATGTTGTTGTACCCCAGTTGATTTCCAAAATCCCTCTTCTCTGCAAATTGAACTGCCTATTTTGTAAACAGATGGTGACAGATCCATTCTGAATTGTAACCCCTTTCTGGGCTGGGAGTGCAGCCTAAAAAACAATCAGTAACAACAATTAACCAGAGAAAATTCACATTAATTACCGCTCAGGGGGAGCTTAACACTTACAGCGCTCATCTCTCTATCTCCCTAAATCTCTTATCTGCTCCGTTGAGCACTCTCTTACCTCTGACTCTGTAGCAGTGCCTGTTTTATAAGAGTGTGTTCCAAACTCCTCCGCCAGTAAGTTCATAAATTTTATTCAACACCTTACACAACACAGTAAGTAACTGTAAACTGGATATATTCGAACCAACCTAATCCTTTTCCTATAATCCACAGCTAATGTAAAGTTGCCACCAATTTACTGAGCATTAACTCCGCACAGGACAACTCCTTAATGCAACCAACTTACCTCTAGTCCTGTGATCCATTTTCAATTTTATCATTCAAGCTTCAGTTATTTTCCCTTTTTCCGTGACCTCCACCCTGCATAATCTACTCTCTTTAGACATGCCTAGTAGTTCTGACACCTGAAAAGCCCTGAGGAACAACAGCACCACCACCAACGAAAAAAGCAGCATCTTACTATCTCTACACACATCCTTCAAAGCTGGCACTACCCTCTTCAGCACTGCTATTGTTAATTGCCTTCTCATCTCCTGATTCTCACCCTTCTCTGTCACCCACCCCTCTACCATCCTCCTTCCCATGTCCGAAGTTGAAGGCTTTGAGCCCCATAGTAGCTTCCCATAAGAAGCATCTCTTGCCATCCTACCTGCTATAGTGATCGGTGACAAGGTTTTTTTATAAATTAGTGATTTAATGAAATGATGCACATCATCTCTTTGCCTCTCACCACCCTTATGCTCTACTGTCCTTTTCCTCCCTCTGGACACCAAAGATTTCTTTCATATAATCTTTTTTCTCGATGGCACCAGGAATCCTTCAGTGAACTCAATCATTCTCAACCGCCTATCTTCAAAAGTTCATCTGTCATCAGCGTCCTGTCCCTATTTGCTCCCGGAACTAGTCCCTGGAATCTCCTCCACTGTAAGATAATAAGAAAATGTATCTGCAATATCATTGTTGATCCTTGGAACATGCTTTGGTATGAACACAATGTTGTAGTGCAAACATCCAAGAATAAAAACTCTAAGAGATTGCAAGACCTTCACATCCAGGGCAGACTGGCTCTTAGCAGTATTCACTATAGCCATGTTTTCTACACTAAACAACACTGTCATGTTCGGAAAATTCTTGCCCTGTAGCACAAAAATCGCTACCAACAGAAAAAATCTAAAAAGGCAATGCTGCAACCCTCCCTTTCCCATTCATCCGAACATTGTTTAACTCACAATTTTGTTGCCAATGTCATGTCTATTAGGATAGTTCTGTCATGTTTACCCCATTTTACATACATTTTCCCATCCACACGACAATAACGATTCTAAACAGGTGGCCTTTTACCTAGTAGCTTGCTCCTGTCTCTTCGACACCATGCTCTCTGTATTCTATCTTAATCCCTATACCGACGTACATAAACATGTCCTCACGGTATAATTATTCTATACGAGGGTCACCACTTTTTTCATCCTTGGCCAACAGCCAGCTGTGCATGATCGCATTTGTTTGGAAAAACATTCATGATTGTTTCCAAAACATTTATGGTTGTTTTAAAAACATATCGATTCTAGAAGAAACCCTGGAGTGGCCACTCTAGTATAAAAGACCCTCACTCCCCCCTACAAATTAGAGGAGAATTCCTTCCAAGCTGACACGGGGCCCTGCATGCTGAATCTTCGACACGCAGCGGGCTGACATCCCTTGCGGGGTGTCATCCTTAGCACAGAGACGGGGTCCTTTGTTCTTGATCATCAGGTGAGGGGGCTGGTTCTTCCCTGGGGGTTTCTTGGCAACATACACATATACAGGTTGCACCTAGAAATCTAGGCTAAGTACATTTAGGCAAATTACTTAGGGCGCGCATTTTAGGAATATGTAAGTGCTACTGTTTTTATCTGAACTGCTTATGTTCATCTTATTAGCACTATGGTAGAAATGTATCTACTATTTACTATATTGGTACTTGCAATCTCTTTTGTATGCTTCTGTCTCCTGATTGTCGCAGCACACATGTTTTACACAAGGATGTCGCTGGACCAATAAATACTTATTGAAACGTTCTAATCGCCATCCTGTGTATTTTCTGAGAGAAAGCAAGCACGAGTGTCTGAGCGAAATGCACTGTACTGTTTTCCACGATTCCTGAGGAATCAGGGTTGTCATGTTCAGTCGTTGCCAGAAACTACCTACACCTCTGTAAGATACAGGGGGCTGGTAGTGGCACTGTAGAGCTAGCTGGTCTAACGGGTGACATATCCTGTGGGGGTGTCCGGAAGCGGTCGGCACACCAAGCCCTCAGTTTAGGTCATCCAAAACGCGCAGGTCCTGGGGATTCCTAGGAACTACACATCACCAAAAAAAGTTGAAAACCTACTCCTTCTGCTGCATCTGAGAATATCTGAATAGCCCATTTCTCTTTTTTGCCCAATTACCATAGTAAGGTGCTATTAAAATCAGCCAAGAAAACTTTCCACCCCTTCAAGTCCGTCTTCACACCTATTGCCAAGAAATCGAACAACCCATGGATAACTTATCAACAGACAACCCTCAAACTGCATACCAAATAGCTTAAAATCATCAGGACCTTCTGGCAAAAGGTAAAATGCAGACTTATCCCTTTTCACACCATGTATGTTTTTGCACCAGCCTCTTTTAACAGCTCATTTGCATTGTCCACTGATGCATAGTTTACTGAACTGAGCTCCTCCGCTCTGAAATCATTAACAGACTGCCCTCCTGGCCAAGATAAATGCTGCTTCAAGCTGAACTCCCCAGCGGCCGTTCATTAAATGGACCCACCATTCTGCCTTCTGATGTCGCCTTTATCAGTTTGTTCCACACCACCTTAGGATGATCTTTGGCTGAGCGTAAGTTCTCAGCTCAGCCCCTACCCCTAGGGCCCTCGTAATCAAGTCTAAAGCGAACGTGAAAACCATTTAAAAGTAAAGCTGCCTCACCCTTTTTGTTTTAGAACTGTAACCAGTATAGCAATCAGTTAGTATTAACTGGTGTAAGAGCCTTTTCCCAGCTGACACTAGTTCCCTCCACTTTCCCGACCCTTGTTAGTGGCAAACTGCTCAGCCCTTTTTCCCCATATCCATTAACCACCTAACACGATTTGTGAGAGAGTGATTTCCTCTACACTTTGTGTGCTTTCCCACCTCCTTACAGCTTTCCACTTTCCTCTGTCTCCAGTGTGCTTTTGTTTGCCTACTGCACTTCTCTCAGTCCTGCTTTGTCCCCGCACGCTACCGCTTTCCCTCTCCTCACCCCGCTGGCAGCCCGCTCCCATTTTCATTTTTTTAAAGCGCTATCTTTGTTGGCTTTGCTTATGATTTGTTTTTGCATTCTCTCTGCGATGTTAATAGAAGAGCAGAGTGCTTGGCGCTGAACTTCTCAGTTTTCCAAGAAAAGCACTTCTAGTTTGCTGATTGTTATATTCACCCGCATTCGCCTTCTCGTGAATGCAGCTTGACCAACTCAAAATATACATCTTCTGATTCACCATGTAAAACACAGTGAACAAAAAAAAGTTGTTTGCGTGGTTTGTATCACAAGAGTTGGGTACAAATATTTTGTTATTTGTTTTGCAAAACATTTTTAAATGGGGAATGCACACACCTGGAGTCACCACACATATATCGTAGAAGGGACTTAACAGTGTTCCGGCTGCCTAAAATTGAGCGTGCAGAAGATGAGTCAGAGTAGGTCGTGAAGCTCCTTATTTAATCACTGTTCTTTTTCACTCTATACTCTTCCTTTTTACATCACTACACCTCTCAATGCTGAGCCACCACTGCCTATCTTACAAGCTGTGATCTCAGCAGAATGTTGGGGTGAAGAACATACATTAAAGGATAAACCACAGCCCCAATCATGCTGTCCAGTTAGAGCTATACCCTTGGGTTAAGGCCCGCAAACATACTCCAAGAGTTCGCTCTTTTACAGTCTGCCACACCCACCATCCTTTATTTCCAAGGATTGGTCAGCTGTTTCTTGGCTCTCTGCACATATAAAGATAAACACACAATAGACACACACACAAAGACACCTACAGTCAGACACAGACATACAGAAGCATGAAATCCCCAGCATACAACATACACACACATACTGACACAGAAACACAATTGGACACACAGGCTCACAAAGAGGAAACCGCTATACAAATGCAGTAATACAGTTCAATTCGTACATGTGACAAGGACAACCCTTTTTGCCCACGTGGACCAGAGTAAGTACGTATATATTGGAACAAGCGTTCCCATGGGACTTATTCAAATGTGTAAACCTGTGACTACCTAGGAGGGATCCCAAGACGAATTCCGTTCTGAGTGTTTCAGTAATAGCGTAAATCTGAATAAAAAGCACCGGACAAACTTGGTTTCCGTCAAAAATGACATTGTACCATTTTTGTATGCAAAAAATGTTTTTTTGTGACAAACATTACTGTAGTGCAGATGATGCAGTGCTCAGACTGTGAGTCTATGTACACTGTACAAGTCCTAATGGTTCTGTACAAAGTTTGAAACAGTTCCTAATAGGGTAGTATTAGCTCCTACACTGCCCCTTTTGTATTATTTAAATCCGTCAACCAAGTGGGAGGGTTTGTCAACGTTTCAATCTCATCTCATTATAAGGGTCTCTTCAGAACGTTGTCATCTGACTATCACACCTGCAAATGAAGGAGACAGAAACCAGAAATATCCTAAGTACCCATGCTCAATCCTACTAATTTTTAGTTTTTGGCTAGACAGCACATATGCAGTCTCGAAGAGACATGTTGTGTATACTTTGTGGGCTCCAGCCCACCCATAAGCTTCCTATTTGCTGTCTCCATCGTCGCTCTCATATTCTTTCTCCCCATTTGTCCATGGCATGCATTTGTCATGCCATTTCCTGTGTTTAGCCCTCCCAGAGAGCATGCCCACTACTTCCATTTTAGAAGCTGTTTCTGGAGCTACTTTTTTCTTTGTTAAAGAGCACTTAAATTGAGCGCTCGTGTTTTCACTCGCTGCTCCAAGCTCCTTTGTAAACAGGTCTGTAAATCTTGTTCTTATCTCGTAACATTTGCTGTGCTTTCAAAGACCGAAGTCAAATGCCAGACTCTGTTTTCCAAGGGTGCCTGTTTAGCTATTTTACACATGGTTGATGTACGTCACGCTCAGGTCTGGCATCGGTATGATATACTAGTCATTCTGCATGCCCGTTATTGACTTTCAAAACATGTTGCTAAATTACACTTCTATTGCTTCAATTTAAAGACTTTATTTGGGTGCCTATTTACAAAAAAATCAGTGATGCAAAGCCTTTGTTTAAGCGCATGTTGTAATAGTATTTCACACGCATTCTACACATGATTGGTGTACGTCAACACTCTGGTCCGGCATCGGTATGATATTCTTGTCATTCTGAGTGCCTGCGATTGACTTTGAAAACACTTGACTAAATCACACTTCTATCACTTCAATTTAAAGATTTTATGTGGGTGTGTGTTTACAAACAAAATCAAGCTATGCAAAGCCTTTGTTTAAGCTCATGTTGTAAAAGGAATTCACATGCATTCATAATTAAGTGTGATGTTGCACCAGCAAATCAAAGATAAATACTTTCAACATACTTTGTTTATTTTTGATTTTGATTTGCCAGTGCAACATTACTTTTAATTCTGAGTGCATGTGATTTAATTGCAAAACATACGCTTAAAAGAAGGCTTTTAATCGCATCATTTTCTTGGTAAAAGCATACCTAAATAAACTCTTTATATTGAAGTGATAGAAGCACGATTTAAGTGTGTGTTTCGGCTGCAATCACAATTAAAAATGTTTTACCAGCAAATCAGGGTACAAATAAATGCAATGATTTGCCAGTGCAACAGTACTTTTAGCTCTGATTTACTTTCAAAATACTCGCTTAGAAAAAGGCTTTACATCGGTTTCACGTTTCAGGTTTCAGACATGCACTCACATAGGCCTCTATGAAACGCATAGAAGTGCGAGTTTATATTTACATCTCCCCATGACCTATTATTTTGTCATGCCTGTGCGGTTGCTTTTCAATTGTCACATCCTTCAAATTAAAGGTAAATCATCGCATGGAAACAAGTGTGACTGTGCAATATTTGCCAACATACATTTCCTTTATATACCTTTTATTAATCGTTCATGTGATGAAACAAGAAATATATAGTGGAAACAAACATACTCAGTAGGAACATATACATTGTTTCATGAATGTAGGGAGACCACAATGACAAAAACAATTGCTTACTTTATGCCAACTAATCTAAATAACATTGTCATTACATTTGTAAGTGAGAACTGTTGTGGCAGTGTCTCTTCTCTATGTTGATGTGTGTCTTCAGTGCTGTTGTCAGTGCTCCGGCCTCCGGAGGGGCAAGGGAACATTACACGCTCTGCTGGTGATGCTGTGAGAAGGGCAGGCCTCACCTGATACCAAGTGTGCATGGCTGCGCTGATGTGCCATTAGCATTGACAAGGCATTGACAAGGCCTATAGACATTAACATTGATAACACCTATAACTCTCGGATTGCCAAGACCTGTTGGCTTTGCCAGTGTTTGTTTTCTGTTATAAGTGGACGACCCCTCACTGACATCATGTGATCTCTGACACAGTGCATGTTGGAGTAGCCTGGTGCTGCACTCCATTGCCAACTGATGCTTCTGACCTCCCAATGCACTGGCCTTCTCTGCCATATGTACCGGAAAGGCAGCACATAACTCTCAACACCACATACCCACCCACTTGTTGCCCCAGATTGTGACCGGGCATCTCATCGCAAACGTGCCAGGCCCATGTCTCCCCCTGCTGCCACCAATTCCGCCAGACAATGGCTTCTCTGCCAAGGAAGGGTGTCATTGTACTTCACCCATGCCCCACTCACTAATGCTAGCTGCCCACCCGAGGCCTCAGCTTTTTACATTTTGGATTTCAGGAATGAACACGCCAAAACCATAGCAGCAAAGTCGTCTGCATTTCTCCTTCAGAGGCATGCCCCACCTTGAAGGCCAAACTGGTGCCAATCCTCCCTTCCTGTATACAACCACCTGACACTCTGCACTAGCCATACTAGCTGCCTACCACTACTCTCAACCACAATCTAAAACCAGGCCAAACCCAAGAAGACTAGCTCCGCTGTCCTAGATATCCGATGTGCTGTCATTTACCCTGAAAGAAGACCCTGTCGCCTTGCTCCTCACCTCTTAATCCCCAGTAGCCCTGTACCCGCAGTCCGCAGACACTGTGCCAATGTGAGTCCACCTGTCAAAAAAGCCCAGCACAGTGGTGGAGGAGCACAGCTTCAAGGTCCCCTGTCCCAAACCCCATTGCCCCACGAAATAGGAAGAGTGCTAAAAACACAACATTGCTATTTGTACTTCCAAAAGTCTTTCTGAACTGCTACGATACTAATTCAATGTAACTTTCCCACCCATGCAGATGTCAAGCGCAGCTTGAAGCAAGTGTTTAGTGTCGTATTTAGAACAAAGCATGCCACCCAAGCTATTCTCTATCCCATAGCATTCTCCTGATAAACTATGTATGATAGCAAAAGAGGCAAGTGAAAAAATGAGCAGGGGGCTGATTCAGAGGTAGCCATATCAATGAGCACTCTGTCTGCCCATGTGCAGAGTGGAAGGTCTGGTCAGGAGCGTGCTGGTGTCAACAAGCCCCAGTGTCACTCAAACCGCGTGGGTCATGGAGCTCATTTCCCTGCATTAGCAATGAAGGAGCCATGAAGGGAAATGAAACTATATTATCTCTAAATTAGGGCCAAGTATTTAATCTAATATAACCAGCACTCATGTTTTGCCTGAGCGATGATGTTTGGGGCCTGCACAAGTGGCTGGGACCTATGTGTCCCCTGTTTGCATTGCATCTTCCCTCAAGTGAGCACTGTGCATGGTAAAGAGTTGTACAGAGGAATGAGAGGAGTGACAGGAGCAATATCAGTCTGCATACCTCTGTGAGTGAAGAATCGCCACATATATTCCCTTCCCACGGCTCATTCCTGCCCCCAGGCACAGATTGTGTACAAGAGCAAATGCAGAGCTATTTGCACTCCTGCATCCCGTTTTGTGCATGTACAGAATCATTCCATGGATTTTCTCATGCACAGAGTGCATTTTTCTTCACCAGTCTTCAATTGGCGGTTGAATAGGGGTGTAGCCTCCATTGGTGCAGGAGGTACGATGGCACTGGGGCCAAGAGGACTGAGGGGCCTACTGTACTCTGATCATTGGTGTATTTTACAATTCTAACATCAGCCGGGGGCGGGGGTGGAGGGAGCATTTCCTTACTTGCACCAGGGGCCATGACACACTGGCTACGCCCCAACAGGTGAAGGAGGCGGGAAGCTTCGTGACTACACTGTTAACAGTGTGAAGAAATAGAAACGCCTCATCTCTTATTTTCACCAAACGTGCATGAGCAGAATGTACATGTGGAACACGTGGGCAAGAAGATAGACTAACATCAAAAGAATAATGACTAAAGCAGAGAGAAAAGGCCCCTTCTTGCCTTCACCTTTCTAGGTAGCATTCCTTTGCTAATCTTTGTGTTTCCATCAGGAAATAGTCAAGCAAAAACCTTTATATGGGATCACCCTCAATATATCCCACTGTCCCCGCCGCCACATCTGCTTTAATTCTCAGTCAATTGTATCCATTCCAACATCTCCCCCCTACAGATTTCTTACTGGCTTTGTAGATCAATCTTTTGTGCAGCTCATCATATCAAACATTTGTCTGAAATTCGGACCAGTTATGTCTGCAACATCTCCTTTATCTATCAGTCTGTACCTTTGCTCAAAGGACTCCTGCAGACTTGTCAAACGTTAACTTCTTTTCAGGAATCTAAACTTTTACCTTACTGCGTGTTAAAATGTTATATCGCGTGTTAGGTTTTCCCGTAAAACCAACTAAAGCAAGGAAAAAGTATCTTTGATGAATTAAAATGTATTTCAGTTACGTATAGTTTATAAAAAATCAGATATTTTAAGACATTTTGCATTATCTCTGCCTTTCATATTGCTTTCAGTGGTGCAACACTGTGCATTATTAACTCTGCATTTTTTCATCGAAAGGACATTTAAATTATATTATAGACATTATTCCATTTGCATTTTGCACCAACATTATAGCATATTTCACTAGTGCATCCGTTCTGTTTTGTCCATGTTACATGCATTTGCCTTATTACAGTGCATGTGTGTTTTACCTATCAACTCCTGTAATTTAGAAGCTACAGCATGCACCCAGTTTACATTAATTGTAATTCTCGTATGTATTCATGTATGCGATCCATTTGTATAGCGTAAACCTATCCAACAGATAGTTGAGCACTCTTCAGGGTCAAAGACAACGATACAGTCAATGAAAGAGCGAAGGGTTAGCCGAGTTCTGAGAGTAGAGGCGGTTCTCATGATGTAGTGTCCCTTAAAACGTTGTTCATTCTTACTCTGTTCTGTGTCCCATAGGTTTAGGTTTATGTGCATTATCAAATTATAGATCTATTCTGTTTCAAGCCTCATCAAACAGCAGTGTTATAGGTACCATGTCCCAGGTGCAATAATAGCATTATAACTCGCTGCCCAGGGCTATACTGGTAGATAATGGTAAATAGAGGCCCTCAACAGAGTAATAGGGATGAGACTCAGGTGAGTTGAAGGGCTATAAAGCTATTAGAATATTCTATTCACCGAAGGTAGAGTGTTCTAAGTTAAACAGGGAAAAGCAATAAGTCAAGACAATAAGACAGGGAAAACTAATAAAACAAACACTGGAAAGGTGGCGCAGATGGTTCATACCAGCTATTATTGGTCCTCTGCAACTCCATTGTTTTCAATGGAACGCCCAATGATCTAATAATGAATTCATTTAAATAAGTCTCTTTTACTCAACAGCAAACTATGAATGGCAAGGTCGAAGTGGCTATGTGGAGTTTATGGTTCTCATAGGAGGGAAGGAAAGAGATACGTTTTCAGTTTCTGATTTTCTAGCAGAATTATTTAACAGTGGAAGAAACGCACAGTGTGAGGGTACAGGTTTATTTCCAGAGAACAGGAACAGGTATATTCAAACTTGGTAACTGGAGGCAGCACAGGAAATGCAGAGGCTAGAGGGAACACATGAAATGAGAGGGAGTGGGATGGGATAGGATGGAGCAAAATTGTAGTGATTCAAAGGTGATGCAAATATATTTGAAACAAATTCTTTGACAGATGGCTAGCCAGTAGAGCTGCTGGAAAAGAGACGAAGAGTGGCCAAAGCAGGAGAGACTGTCGGTAGAGTTGTGTAGACTTTGGAGAGGTATTGGCAAGCACGCACTGAGAGGCAGAGAAGAAAGGAATTACAGCAGTCGGGGAATGAGAGGATAAAAGCTTATGCAGAATCCGAAAGAATTAGGCTGATGTGACATAGGTTAGGAATTTGGAATCTGCAAGAATAGGCATGAAAGAAAATGTCAGTAGAGAAAGTGGGGAAAAAGATCAATAATGACACCTATGTTTCGGGTAGAAGAGGTAAAGGGAAGACCAGAAGAGCAGAGACCAAAGTAGAGCGAGTAATTGAAAAGAAAAGACAAATGGATGGGAGTAAAAGGACAACCTAAGTTTTGGATAGACTGATAAAGGCAAAGTTGTAGTGCACCTAAAATTGGAGGACAGAAAGCTAGCATAGAATCATAAGTGGCCAGTGAGGGAAAGGAGAAGGTATGCAAACTACCAGCAAAGACCATATATTTTCAGCAGATCTCATCAGTGCACAGTTTATTGATCCCATACATCAAGACAAACATCATGACTGAGATAAAATGTTTGTTAGATTTCCTTACTAAACAAAGTATGCATGCTTTGAAGGCCAAGCGGAGCTGTTCAGCTCGTTTTTACTTTACTGGTGTGGAGTGTGACATATCAGTCCTTGCCTGCTTTTGTTAATATCGCTGGGAGCTATCTTTTACCTGTCCAGGACAATTGTGCAAGTTACAGGGTGTGAGCCGCTGTGAAGCAGCGCTGGGGACTTCATCGCCCACAACCCCCTGGTGGATCACCAGCTTTCTCCACTTAATCCTCCTTAAGGGCCTTACAGTCCCGCTGTGCAGGACGCTCCTGGGCGAAGCCCGGGCCAAGGGCCAGCCCATCTGAGCCCAGAGGAGGCTGGGCTGGGCCTATCCTCTTGGCTCTGATTTCTGTGAGCACTCACAAGGTAATGTTATTTATTCCAAAAGCCATTGACTCTTGTCCTTGTGTAGTAGGAAACCACCTATCCAAGTACTTTGGTGCTTTTGATGTTTTCATTTTTTATCTAGATGTATATTACCATGGTGTTAACAGACAGAGTGCAGGGAGTATACTATATTGGTGTATCGTATTTAAATTGTAGTACGGTGTGGCCTTTACTAGGATCTTTTCTACCTGTATTATGAGTAAGCGTAGGGCAGCAGATCTAGCACAGGGTATTGCCAAACATGCGAAAACGGCACAAAGCCATATGAATGTACCCTCAAAGAGATAGACTTATTAATTGAGTCTATTGAATTGCTTATTATCTCAGACTCTGCCTCCCAGATAGAGCCTAGGGACAGTGGCATTAAAAATCAGGCTGCTAAGCCGTGTACTAACCAGGGTGCCATTGCCAAAAAAAAGATTGCCCGGAAATCCTGTGACAAAGCAGGGTCTACAACCAAACAGAAAAATTATGCCTATGCCATCTTGAGTTATTTCAAAGGGCAAGTGAGTAACTATGGTAGTCATGGCACTTTACCTGCCCCAGGCATTCCTGCTGCACAGCCTACAAACAATTACCCTAGCCAGGCGATTAGCTCCCCCTCCATCGCCTGTAGCAATTGTTTCTTATTTCTTGTTGAGCAGATCAGTATCCCGCCTCCCATAGAGACAGGCAAGGGGCCTGGGCCTGCATCATATATTATTTCGGGAATGTTGCTCATCTTCTCCAGGATATTAAAGAGCTTAGGGGGGAAGTGGGGGACCTAAAAGCGCTGGTGTCACGGCTTTCTACTACACTTAAACAACTATCTGAGAGATTTTCCTATTCTATTGATATTAATACATGTACTTCAAGCCTCCGGGACAGTCGCCCTTTGCTCAGAAAATCAAACCTGTCCGAGCACGGGAACTAGGTTGCTTCTCGCACTTCTACCCATAAGACTTCCCCTCTAGGTTCACGCAGAGAGGTGAGTGGATCTGACCACATAAATAACGTACGCCAGCTTGATCCTCCAGCTCTTCCCAGCCCTCAAATCACATCAGTAAACAGCCTCTTAGGGAGCTAAGGCATTCTCCAGCCCCACTACAAAAATCTACATACCATTTGGGATCCTTTACCCCTAATTCTAGCTGGTCCATTTTCCTGACCAACGTCCCCAAACTTACCCAGCCCATGTACATAGAAGGCGAAGATGATCATGCATTAATTAATAAAACCACCCCTTGGATCCAGAAAGTGAGGGGTTGCCACTCCCTTATACGGGAGGACATTCTTGGTGCGAAAAGGTACCCACAAAGTGGTACTATGTATGACGCTATCAAACTCAATTTTGGGAAGAGGAACCTAGCTGATAACCTAGTGGCCTTTGATGCTCGAACACCTCACCTATGTGATACTAAAATACGATTCTAATACAGGCGCCCGAGCGCAGCTATCAAGAGGAGTCTCACGTTCCCCTTCTCCATGTATGCGATGGATCCCCTTTACGGTACATTGATTGACTACCACCGTTCCCTCTCTCTGGTTAGCCCTCCCATTCCTTTGATTATGCTGAGCAGAGCAGCACCTTTCCTCCGAATATCTTGAGCACCTTAGATGACAACCAGGCTCCAGGTGACCCTATGGATCTTTCTGTCATCCCAACCACTCGGGCCCCTTTATGTCCTTCCACCTCTTTCATTGGCACCTAGTCTAGATAGATTCGTGTTGTCCATTATCCCCTTGAATGTGATGGGCCTTGGTTCCAAGGTTATACTCCCGGATTGGAATATTTTTATTGATGTGAATGATATCTGTTTGTTTCAAGAAACCTGGTGCCTGGAACCACCTTTTATAAAATGTTTATTGCTGTGAAACATGGCAGAACCGGTCAACCCTCTACACATTGACAATCCGGACATTATGGCCATCTGTCTTGGGGTTGATAATACCACCAGCATTGACATATATAATGTCTACGCTACAGGGGTCAGGGGACTTAAATCTAACAAATTTACATCCATGGAAGAACACCTCATAATTAACAATCACTTTTCTTATTTGATGATAGCAGGAGACTTTAATTCTAAATTCGAGTCCCTGGACACTGATGATGTTAACCTAGCTAGAAAAGAGGATGAGACGTGGGGTATACAGAGTCTATATCTGCCACCCATAAAAAAATGGACTGAGGCTGCCTTACAGCTCAAGGCACTGTCTATGGAGATGGGATTTAGAGCAGTTAAAGGCAGGACTGACTCCGACAGGAAAGGGGCCAATACATACGATAATGTGACTCATTCAAGTTGCATAGATTATATTTTACTAGACATGAGACTCTGGTCAATACTCGGAGATATGCACATTAATGCAAGGTTGGAGACTGATCACAATCCTCTCTGCCTCTCGTTGGAACCTTTTTGCGCTAGAATGGTGGCTAATACCCATGGACTGGTCTCCACTAGGAATGTACAATCTTCCAACGATATGTGACACATTAAATTGTCCCAGGTTGTGGGTTCTCCTGACATTTTGTCCGCTATTAGCGAGTATGTGTGTTCTTGTTTGACTGAGTGGACTACTAGGTCTTCTTCTTGCGAAGGGGATCGAGGAATTGTCATTGACCTTCACCACAAGCTTTTAAAGAGAATGTTAGCATATTTTCTTATTCCTACATCATCTTCACGTATATTCACCCGCAGCTAAATGTTGGTTCAATAAAATATGTAGATGAATGCGCTCTCTCTTGGTTAAGGCAATAAAAGACAAGGTGATATGCTGGGGGTTCAAGCAGCAAGGAAGCTCTATAAGCCAACTCAGGCTCGAGCAAAAAGAGAGTTGGACGAGGGTAGATGGCAGGACCTCAAAGCTGCTTGTTCCGCCAAGGACTCTGTTAGATTCTGGTCCTTAGTAAAGTGGGGTAGTGATGGACAAGCAATCCCCATACCTATATCGACCTGCGGCTTGGATTGATAACTTTGCGTATCTATATTCAGAGGGTGCCCCCTAAACACAGAGGGTGACCAGACAATCGACCTGGCTACCTTCTGTTCTGTTGTTCAACTGAGGGCCTATTTAATCTAGTAGATGTTTCTAATGCCTTATACGCAGTTACAAGAGGTAGAGCGCCAGAACCTGACACCATCCCCGTGACATATTTCTGCAGGATAGGTTAAACACGTCCAGGTATATATTAACTTCGGTAAATGCCATCGCTAGCAGTGCCCCCATTCCGGATTCCTGGAAGGGTGCCGAAGTAATCTCCATATATAAAAAAGGAGATCGTGTTTGCCTGGGAACTACTGGCCAATCAGTTTAATCGATTCCGCCCAAAAAATCTTTGCCCATCTAGTCTTGGCTAAAATCCAACACTGGATAACTGATAATAATATTCTTTCACCTTTCCAAGCGAGCTTCCGCAATAAAATTAGCACAATGGACCAAGTCTTTCTCTTCTTGCTGCTATACTTGGAGGGCAGTAGAAATCGTCATGGGCAAGCATGTATGTAGCCTTTATCGACTTTAAGTCTGCTTTCGATTTAGTCCCCTGTAAGAAGTTATGGCAGGTCCTCTAGGACCTGCGCTTGCTGCCAGAGCTGTTAGCTATAGTAATACGTCTGTATCATGATAATTTCGCACAGGTTCTCTGGGGCGGTCAGGGTGAACTCACTGATCGGTTTTCGTTTGTCAAGGGCGTTCGCCAAGGTTGTGTTTTGGCCCCTACTTTCTTCTCCCCGTTCCTCAATGACGTCGTTCACTTTCTCTCATCTTTGTCAACTGATGCCTCCACTCTGGCTGGTACCAAAATACCTCAGTTGCTGTTTGCGGACTATACTTTGCTGATCTCGAAAATTCGTGGTGGGCTGCAGCGTGCTTTACACCTAGTTGAGGAGTTATGCAGAGCACAAGGTCTTGAGATAAATGAAGCAAAAACAAAGTATATGTTGTTTAAGCAACATAGGTCATATAAGGGAAGAGTGATGCTGTGGTATAAGCCACTGTAGAGGGCAGATGTTTTCACCTACCTTGGTGTCACCCTGTCTTCGAACATGTCATGGAAGCCACAAGTTGAAGCCATGTCCATAAAACATAGGCAGATCACCAGGACCAAAGTAAAGGAACACAGTTGTTTTTTTCCAAACCAATTGGCCCAGTCTTACAGGTCTATGATGCCAAAGCTTTGGGTTCAGCTCTTTACGGCTCAGAACTCTGAGGGTTTTCTAATATCTCTGCTGTAACCCTTTCAGAGAACAATTTCTGAGAAGCCTGACCCATCTCCCATCCAGTACCCCGCTGAAACCTTAATGCTAGACTTGGGTAGGAAAGCACTAGTTTCCAAAGCCAGACTGCAGCCATTATTATTTTGGAGAAGGCTACAGTCTACACCCGAATTAGCCCACTATTCCATGGCCTTAAGTGATGTCATAGAGGCACACAGATTTCACAAAATAAAATGGCTGCAACAAATCAAAAAGTTATTAATCGTTATAGGTATGAGGGAGCTTTGGGAAAACCCATCCTGTAAACCCATTCCATCACCTAAAGCAGTGAAGAACCACTGCTGGCTATGGATCTTTCAATGTGAGGCACACGAGATGGAGCGCTTGTCCTTGACTGGTAGGTTCCTTGATTTTAAATGCCACAGCTTCTCGGATCCTTATTGGGACACTATTACGGCGCCACTAGACAGAAAGCTTTATATCCAATTCAGGTTTGGCACTGTGCCTCTAAAAGCCTTTACTAACAAATGGGCTTCAGGTGCAGGCATGATGTCCCTGGCTTACAAAGGTTCTGCAGTAAACATTGCTCATGTCTTATTTGCTTGCCCTGGTTATGCCGGTACTCATTTGAAATGGATCAAACCCCTCTGTAAGACACTGGGGACCAGAAGTAGCATAGCTGCACTCCGAATCTTATGCCGGACTATTGTTGGCTAATTCTGTCTCTAAGTTCTTGGGCCAGTTGCGGGCACTAAGATAAAGGATGTCTGCCCCAAGTTTGTGATTCTGGATCCACCATTGTGGACTACTCTGTCTGGCGATTTATCTATAGCCCTGTCCAATGAATGACATCTAAAATAGAAGTTGCAGAATCCCTGGTGCAACGTTGGTACCTGCCCATACAAAGTTTTTGTGCCATGCTTGATCAATCTAAATTCATGCTCCATTACCATTCTAAGTAAATGTTGATGTAGTTGGTTTTTAATGCTGACATTGAGTATTTTTATGTGGAAATTGGGTGATGGACTGTGCCCTGTTAACCATTTAATTGATAGTAAGTTGCGATGCTTTTTACTCTTGTACAAGGAGAAATTTGTCTGCATTTTATGGATTGTTTTATATTTTATCGCCGCAAGGATCTGTTTCAGATTTGAGTCCACAGTGGTATCATTGGACTCCGAGCCAGATTCCACTGCGTTAATATCAGACTCCTTGTGTCTGGGAGTCTCGCGTGGCTCAAATTGAAGCTTGGACTGCGATCTATCAGTTTTGCCCATGATAATCACTCTCAAATCCACTAATGTATGGGCAGACAGTGAGCGTCTAAGATTAGGCCGCAACCGCCCTCCGCCAGGTCTCCGAACATGCTAGTCACAGTTGACTAATCTGATTATTTGAGTGGCTTATGTGGACTGTCCCTGCTTGCGTCAAGAAGTAACTTGCAGGTACAACCAACTGGCACAGTCCAGTGAATATGGCAAACGCAGAGTAGAGGCTGTCAGTCCCCTTAGGATATGGTGGAACCAGGGTTATACAGAAGACCGCACTGAGCAGAGCGACGTCCAATATCATCAGAAGCACCCATTCGGGCCGTACTCAAAGCAATAGTCAAGCAGGTACTTCCCCAGGCACGCAGAACTACACGCCCATAGGGTAGGCTTCTTCGTTGCGGAGCCAGTAAACTCTGCTTCGGCCCCAGGCAAGGCCTCCTTTCTGTTGGCTGCCCACCACCACCTCACGTAGGTGAAGGGGCCATCTTTTGTGTCACCTCCGAGCTGTGCAGCCGACCGGGCCACAGTAGCGCGATCCTCACTGCAACTGTCTCCTTGGGTATCAAGGCCGTGCTGACCAGCAGACACGAACCCCAGCACACCTTCCAGGGAGCCAGCCACTCAAGCCGCCAATCTTGCAGCAGCCACCGACCACTCCCTTAATTACAGGATATAATCTGGGGTCCGTGGACTGTCCTGCTTAGCGGTGTGAAGAGCCCCCGCTGCCCCAAACAGTACAGCAGCCCACGAGGGGGACAGGACCCAGCAAGCTCATCCCACGGCGCTGCTCTCGGTCCAGCTCCGAAGTGTCACCGACAGTCGTTCTTCCACAGCCATCGTGCGTCCACTCAGGCACTGAACATCTGTCTTGGTGAGCAGAGGTAAATTTCGGCGATGCGTACTAGGATGATGTCGCATAGTGTGCCGGGCTCACGGAGCTTCACTAATTAGCGGCCATCTTGGACCTTGGTAAGTTGCCCCCCTCCCCCCGTTGTGCTAATTAGTTTAGAGAATGGTTTGTCTATACTTTCTTTCTTAAAGCTACCTTTTAATCTCAGTGCTCTCGTACTGCACACAATTATTCCGTTCACTTCTTGTTTTCACTATGCCGGAAAACAAACTTTCCTTCACACCAGGGAGATGTTTGTTAACCAGATACAGATAAATTATTGAAGTTCACTTCATGAGGTAAGACAGAATCCCCACTAGATGGGATTCCTATATCAGCAGTAGCTCAGATCCCTGCAAGAAGAGTTTGTCATCAGTGTATTTGAACCATTCTTAGTTGCAATGTCAATCTCTCAATACTATATGATTTATTACTTTCAGACATCCTTATGAAGTTTTTGGAACTGGAGAAGGGTAAATATCCATTTGCAGCTCTTGGGGCTCCTCTTAGCATAATTTCAGCATTCCCACTCATTGCCCAACAGTCTACCCCATGCTGACTCTTTATAGTTCTTCTAATAGTACCAAAGACATGAGTGAACCAAACCTCAGCAAAGTGTGTAAACAGATGAAGTGCCAGGATTGCAGTATGGCCAAAATCTTTTGAAAAGATTAGAAAAGGTTCTACGAGGTAAAAACCAGATATAAAACAATAGAGCATGATAAATCCTCAATAACAAATTAATTCTACTTCATATTGTGCTTTGTAGGAAGTGTTTGAGTCCATATGAAGTTTTGCAACCAAAAATAGTGAAAATAATTCAGCTGATATAAAAACAGGTTTCTCCTACTGAACGCGTTAAAAAGCCTCTTCCTCCTCTGCTTTGGAATGCATACACAAGGGTAGTACATATTGTGATGCCTGTGGCTGGGATGGTCGGAAGCAGAAGAACAACAAATCAATCAATAAACTTGGATTTATACAGTGTGGCTAATCACCAGAGAAGATATCCAGGCGCTACGTAATTGCTGGGCTCAGTTGAAAAGCCATGTCTTGAGTCCCTTTCTGAATTCCTGCAGGGAGGATGCTGCTCGGAGGTGGAGGGGAAGGTCGTTCCAGGACTTGGTGGCGAGATAGGAGAAGGATCGTCCTCCACTGTAGCTTTGGCGGATGCAGGGAATGTGTGCGAGGGTGAGGGAGGTAGAGCACAGGTCTCTAGAGGGTTGGTGGAAGTTCAGACAGTGGTTGATATAGACTGGTCCTAGGTCGTGGAGGGCCTTATAGGCTTGTGTTAGCATCTTGAAGTAGCATCTTTTCTGGATGGGGTGCCAGTGGAGGTTCCTGGAGGTGGGGGGGTGATGTAGGCATGTTTGGGGAGGTTGAGGATGAGTCTGGCAGCTGCATTCTGGATTGTCTGGAGTCTCTTCAGGAGTTGGGTAATGATTCCTGCGTAGAGAATGTTGCTGTAGTCCAGCTGGCTAGTAACTTGGGCTTTAGTGACGTTTTTGACGGGGTGCCATCTGAAAATCTTTCGGAGCATGCGGAGGGTGTGGAAGCAGGTGGAGGAGACTGCGTTGATCTGGCATTTGATGGTGAGTTTGCTGTCCAGGATGATGCTGAGGTTGCGGGGGAAGTCTGTCGGTGTGGGTATGTGCCCGAGTTTCACAGAGATGTGTTGTTCCCAAAGATCAGCACTTCTGTCTTGTCTGTGTTGAGCTTCAGGCAGTTGGTTTTCATCCAGCCACCACACTCGTCATGCAGTTGTGAAAGTTGGTACTGGTGGTGGAGGGATCTTCTGAGTGCGAGAGGATCAGCTGAGTGTTGTTTGGGTAGGATATGATGAGGCCACCTCACCAGACCCTGGCCTGGTCTCTCTTCCTACCATAGCTGCGGCGGAGGGTACCTCGTTCCCTATGGTGGTGAGGAGGGCAGCTGAGGTCTTGGGCCTTCAATTGCCCTCAGTGGCAGTCAAGACAAATGTCTTGATGGAGGTGCTTCAAATGGTAGTCACTCCTTCCAACCATTTCTCCCTTTCAATGAAGACCTCACCTACGTCTTACTTGGAGCCTGGTCCAAGCCCTGCTCAAGAACTCCTGTCCACAGGACAATTGCCCACCGCCATCGCCCCACCCCAGGGGACCCCAGTTTCCTCACTGAGCACCCCACCCTAGAGAACTTGGTGGTTCAAGCTTCCAACTCCAAAGTCAACCCCGGCTCATTCCCTACCACTCCACCGGATAGGGAATCCAATAGGTTGGATACCTTTGGGAAGAGGATGTTCTGTTCTGCAAGCCTAGCACTGCGGTTGCCAACATCGTATGCCTCTTGGGCTGATACTTCCATACAATCTGGAACTCGGTTGGGCAAGTGCAGCTACCCCTCCACCCATGCCACCCACTTATGACAGGCTGATGAAGGAAAACCTCTCCTTACTCTATCAGGAAGTGTCAGCTGTCTTGGCCAAGGGAGTCATAGAGGGTGTGCCGGCAACAAGAGTAGGTTGTGGTTATTATTTCTGCTACTTTCTGGTGCCAAAGAAGGTTGGAGACCTCTGTCCTATATTAGAACCGCACCTTCTCAACCTCTTCCTCAAGAAGAAGAAATTGAAAATGCTCATGCTCGTGCTCAAGTTCTGTCTGCCCTGAACCCAGGAGACTGGATGGTAGCGTTGGACTTGCAGGACGCATAATTTCACATGCCCGACCTGCCTGCCCACAGACGTTACCTGCGGTTCCCGATGGGTCAAGAGCACTTTCCGTTTTCCTTGCTCCCCTTTGGCCTTACCAGCGCCCTTCTGGTGTTCACCAAGGAGATTGCATTGGGTGCAGCTCATCTGCGGAGGTCAGAGGTTCCAGTCTTCCCCTACCTTGACGATTGGCTGTTGATTTGGGCTCGCCAGAGGCAGTTGTCTCCAAGCTCCAGACTATGGTGAACCTCCTGCAATCGCTGGGGTTTACTATCAACTTGCTGAAGTCATACCTGACTCTCTCTCAGAAGTTCCCTTTCATTGGAGCTGTCCTGGACACAGTGCAGTTTTAAGCCTATCCCCCCAAGCTGCGAGTCCAGGATAATCAGGTTATGAAACCAATGTTTTCAGCCTCTATCCTGGATTGCCGCAAAACTGACTCGTAACAATGCTGGGCCTTATGGCCTCCTGCATCCTGCTTGTGACGTATGCCCATTGGCATATCCGGATTCTGCAATGGATCCTGAAGTTCCATTAGGGGCAGCATCGGGGGAATCTCTCCAACATGGTACAGATCTCCAAAGGAAATGCAAAAGACCTTCAGTGGTGGCTAACGAACCGTGATTGGGTCAGTGGCAGACCCCTCTCCCTTCCTCAACCAGAGCTGACCGTAGTGACAGGTGCGCAACTCCTGGGATGGGGAGGCTGTCTAGGAGAGGTGGAGATCAGAGGATTCTGGTCTCCAGCAGAATCCGTGCTCCACATCAACCTGGACCTTCGGGCAATCCGTTTGGCATTGAAAGCCTTTCTTCTTTCAGTCAGGGGAAGACTGGTACAGGTGTTCTCTGACAACACAGCCATGTGGTATTGCAACAAACAGGGTGGGGTGGGGTTGTGGACCCTTTGTCAACAGGCACTGCGCCTCTGGATGTGGGTGGAACACCAGGGCATATCCCTAGTGGTTCAACACCTGCCGGGCTCTCTGAACGCCAGAGTGAATGAAGTCAGCTGTCGATGCCTAGCGGATCACGAATGGCGTCTCCATCCAGAGGTGGCGCAAGGCCTCTTTCAAAAGTGAGGAGATACTTGGTTAGATCTGTTCATCACCGCTAAGAACACTCAATATCAGCCGTTTTGCACACTGGAGTTTCCACGGCAGTTCTCGCTCCGTCTCGAGTGGAGCTCTGGCCTCCTGTATGCCTTTCCACCAATACCACTCCTGCCTAGAGTTCTCAAGCATATCAGGAGCGACCAGGCCCAAGTTATTCTTGCGGCTCTGGATTGGGCATGAGCTGTTGAGCATGAGCATAAGTCCTCCGATCAGGCTGCCTCTTTGGTAGGGTCATCTGTCGCTGCAACAGGGCAGGATATGCCAAGACGTGGGTCCCTTGCTCACTTTGCCACTGGATTCAAACTAGCCTGGCTGATGAGGGGTGTTACCCTGAAACCGGTCCCAGGATGCTTGTTTCCGGTCCAGGGAGGACCTGGCTTGGCAGTTCGGGCTGGACTATTCCCATGAGACACAGGGTCAAGACTGATTTGCATATAGCTGGGTCTGAACTGGGGTGGTGAAGTGAGCTAAAGAACGATGATGGATTCAACTCAGATCTGTGACTGGGGTTGAGTGTCTGAAAAGTTTCAGCGCTCTGTCCACCATCTCCTTGTGTTTGCTTATTCCCCTCGCCAAACACTCCGTGCTCCACGTTGCTTTCTCCCTAGGTGTTGCGTCTCCCTTGAGTGCTGCTTCAGCAACTCGATGTTGCTTCCAACCCCCACCCACTCTGTCCTCTTTTTAAATATATTTATTTATTTTTTGGATGGGGGAGGCTGTCTAGGAGAGGTGGAGATCAGAGGATTCTGGTCTCCAGCAGAATCCGTGCTCCACATCAACCTGGACCTTCGGGCAATCCGTTTGGCATTGAAAGCCTTTCTTCTTTCAGTCAGGGGAAGACTGGTACAGGTGTTCTCTGACAACACAGCCATGTGGTATTGCAACAAACAGGGTGGGGTGGGGTTGTGGACCCTTTGTCAACAGGCACTGCGCCTCTGGATGTGGCTGGAACACCAGGGCATATCCCTAGTGGTTCAACACCTGCCGGGCTCTCTGAACGCCAGAGTGAATGAAGTCAGCTGTCGATGCCTAGCGGATCACGAATGGCGTCTCCATCCAGAGGTGGCGCAAGGCCTCTTTCAAAAGTGAGGAGATACTTGGTTAGATCTGTTCATCACCGCTAAGAACACTCAATATCAGCCGTTTTGCACGCTGGAGTTTCCACGGCAGTTCTCGCTCCGTCTCGAGTGGAGCTCTGGCCTCCTGTATGCCTTTCCACCAATACCACTCCTGCCTAGAGTTCTCAAGCATATCAGGAGCGACCAGGCCCAAGTTATTCTTGCGGCTCTGGATTGGGCATGAGCTGTTGAGCATGAGCATAAGTCCTCCGATCAGGCTGCCTCTTTGGTAGGGTCATCTGTCGCTGCAACAGGGCAGGATATGCCCAGACGTGGGTCCCTTGCTCACTTTGCCACTGGATTCAAACTAGCCTGGCTGATGAGGGGTGTTACCCTGAAACCGGTCCCAGGATGCTTGTTTCCGGTCCAGGGAGGACCTGGCTTGGCAGTTCGGGCTGGACTATTCCCATGAGACACAGGGTCAAGACTGATTTGCATATAGCTGGGTCTGAACTGGGGTGGTGAAGTGAGCTAAAGAACGATGATGGATTCAACTCAGATCTGTGACTGGGGTTGAGTGTCTGAAAAGTTTCAGCGCTCTGTCCACCATCTCCTTGTGTTTGCTTATTCCCCTCGCCAAACACTCCGTGCTCCACGTTGCTTTCTCCCTAGGTGTTGCGTCTCCCTTGAGTGCTGCTTCAGCAACTCGATGTTGCTTCCAACCCCCACCCACTCTGTCCTCTTTTTAAATATATTTATTTATTTTTTGGAAGGACAGGTAGGAAATTGCTGCCGCTCTCTCCCCATAAAAAAGCAACAATACATGGTTGGTCGTGTCATTGCACCTTCTATTTTTGTTTTTTACTTTTGGATATTCTGTACAGCATCTTGCTGATGCTATACATCATCACCAAAATTCATCAGCGAAGCCAATAACTCCCGAACACGGGACCTTTGCTGATGCTTGGTCTACGCTGAGAACATGGGGTCATAATTCGAATGTGGTTTGGTAAGAATCAGGTGATACCATCAGAAAATATTTTCTCTGATTAGAGGATTGGCAGTGCTTGGACTGGCCTAAACTGGAATCAAGGCCAACAGTTGTACTGATCATGCAAAGATAAATCAAAAAGCCACTTGAGGTCTGGAAATGAAGAGAAGCCATTAAAATGCCGATTAGAGAGCTGTTTGAAAGCGGACAGTGGGGCAAGTTCTTAAACCTCAAGTAATTGAAGCCTTAATAATCGAGCACAGAGACAAGAACGTGTTTTGTATATCCGGGAATAGAAAATCCTTGGTGGCTTTATCGTGAGGCTGAGGAGAAAGGAACTTGTATTGAAGAGGTCAAGTTGCAGCCTCGCTTTTGTGCATCATTGCTTTTGTTCAGCATTCAAGGAAGAAATAGATGGTGATGATCCTCAGATGAGTGACAGAGTGACAATGGGAGGAAGATGCTTGTACATGCCAGCACACTAGAAGAAGAAAGGACTCGCATAGCGAACTGTAACAATCTATGGGGACAGCTGGCTGCAATTAGCAACTCGACAATTGCTTTTTCGAGACTGGAGCCGTTCCAGAGGAGTGCCAAGTGGCAAACATGGTTCCACGCCACAAAACCGAGACCATCAAGTAGGCTGCAATAATGATGAAGGAGTAACTGGATAAAATAGTAATGAAATGGATTCTTCCTTACCTTGGTCGCGTCATATGCTTAGATCTACCCTAACAGGGATTGTCATGTTATTTAAATTCGGAGCATTTTTTATGACTCGAAAACTGAATTGCACTAGTGCGAGCGATGAATATAGTTTTCTCAAATTTTGATTCGACAATAATACTTTGATGAAACAATGTTCTTCTGGTGCCCTGTAGGTGAAAATGTGATATAGATAGTTGACCTTATTTTGGATAAAGTGCATGCCAGTGGGCTTTTGTAGTTATCTATTGGGCTAGTTAATTATACTGTATCATTTTAAGCTTGACTATTATGGCTTCATTACGTGAAGTTGAATAACTTACCCCAATGTCTGCTTTTAAACAGTTCTCTTACTGTTCATTTTAATTGGTTTCTCTTCATTTCCAGCGTTTACATGGCTTTCTGGTTTGTCTTTCCATAATCAGTTCAACGGCAAGTTGCCAGAGGTATTTTCTTTCTTTAAAAGCAGTTTTTTATTTTAATCTTTTAAAACTGCAACCTGAATTATTAAACAACAATGGACAGTTACTGCTACTGTGGATGGACTCATCACTTACTTCTTGAGCATCAGTGATACAGCTTGAATAATCAACAACTTATCACCAGATCCACACTTGGAGTAGCTTAATGAAGTTGCTAGTCCTTTACCATCTCTATATTACATTCTTTTTCAAAAGTAGGCCTAAAATGTACTGTTGAATGAATGTGATGTCCTGTACTCCAAATGATGGCTTTCTAACCCATGCAGATGTTTGTATACTTCATTTTTAGCATGTATAGCAGTAGGGCCTATCTTAGTCAGCCACCTGTTGGGGGTATCAGACATTTGACTGGTTCTTCCATCACAGGGGCCAGATTTTCAGAGTTAAAAGTGCCATGTATCTAACTTTTCCAGAAGCTGCCAAGCAATGTTGACAGGATTACTGGGCAAAGACCATGGCCACACATCGCATGCCACCACAGGTCAGTCCCACCACAAGGCACTCAAGGCAAGGGTACAAGCACAATGTGCATGCCCTGCGCCCAGTGCTTGCTGAGCCACCCACAGACTGAACTCACAGGCAGGGTTCTGGGAATAGAGCCAGGAACAGCAAGACCTGTGATCAGGGGTACTGCGCACAGTGATTGGCCCTTGGCCGTGGGCAGTAGTTACAGGTAAATCATATCAGTCATTCAATCTGAGGTAGCAGGTGCTCTAAGAAAATTCCGTCATAATGCAACCCTTCTGCTGGAAATCAGTGTGTCCATTTTAGGAATGTAGTGGTCAGCAAGTGACTGTGAGAAACTGCTTAGTAAGAAAATATTTGGGTTAATAGATGCATGTGCGCTCAAAACATTGGCGCCCCAGTAACTGCAGACTAGCGGCACAACTCCCGACGAACTGTGAGATAGAAATCTAACATCTTTATTTTTACACCCAAGGGGCTTCCTTTCCAAATGCCCATTGTATCTCCTCCAGAAATGTCCTAAAGAAGCTTTTTCTTCTCCAAGTGTTCTCCCCAATGGGGTTTGCATATGGTTCCTTTTAAATGGGACTTCCTTTGAGCCCTTTCACTGCAGTCACTCTCTTTTGCTTAGGCTACTAGCTTTGAATGCTGTATTCATCGCTTCTACTACTCGCACAAGCAGGTAGTAACTCTGTGACGCTCATTATTTTCTTGCCTGGGAACCATGCAGATCGGTATTTCCCGTGGATGAAATTCCATAGTATGTCACGTTTCAGTGGTAAGAATGAGGAATTAAGAAGGGGGCGTGGCTTCGCGGCGAAAGAACATGGCCGCCTGTTAGAGCGTCTCCGAGGCCCCCTCTCCTGCCCCATATATCCGGCCTAAATATCCGAACCTCCGGTGCTAGAATCGCGCGCCGGAGGTGTAGCGGTACACATTGCCGTGATCCCGAGTGCTGGCGGTCCCCGGAAAGCGGAGAAATCCCGCCCGGAATTTGCGGCCTTCAGCCCTGGAGAAGCCGGGACCTCGAGTGGGCACGTCTGCCTGACTGGGTGCCTGGAGCGACGGCAAGACCTCCCCCGCATACATCCGCGGAGGGACGCAGGCAACTGAGGTGGAGGGGCATTCACACCTTGCCACAACCTACGTGGTGGGGCGCTGCCCGACGGAAATACGGCCTGAAGACTACCGGTGGGGCCGGCTGCATCGACGCCAGCCCCGGAGCACTGACCTGAGGGACTCGAATGATCGGCGGATGTAAGGTACATCGGCGCGCAGGGGTGGAGGAGGTGACTGACATATGAGCCCAGCGCCGGCGAGTGCGCCTGAGATTGGACCCGTGGCCCCCCCCTCCCCCTGGCGGTGCGGAGCGGGCCCTAAGCCAAGTGTGCACACGGAGCCTACTCCTCGGCGCCTGCAAAAGGTCCACCGTTAGGTTGCGGAACAAGCATTCGACTACACAGTCCGTTACCGGGAGGAATATACTCGAAGGCCCACAGTTACGGCGAGGTGAGAAAGGCACAAGCCGAGCAGAGCCCCCAGAAACTGCGCTACGCGCTGGCGGCGCGGGCCCGGCCCTGATCATGGCTAACCCGAGAAGTACGAAAACGTCTCAACAGAGCAAGCTGGACCGCTACACCTGCCCAAGGGCGGAATTGCCCGAACGAAAGGGACCTGGCGACACACAGCAAGGAGGGACAGAGCACGATCCGCCAGAACCCACTATGAAAGACCTGATGGCGGCGATCACTGGAGTGCGCACATCTATAGACAACCTCTCCTCGGAAGTGACGCTGATTAGAGCTGACCTTACAAAATACAGAGAGAAAGTCAAGCAGCTGGAGCTCACCACCACGAATTTAGTAGAGGACACCTCACAACTGCGGAAGGACATTGTGGAACTCCAAGCGTTCCGTAAAATCGCTGAAGACAAGCTGGACGATTACGAGGGCGCTCGAGACGCAATAACATACGCGTTATTGGAGTGCCGGAGAAATCGGAGGGGCCCGCTGCTGACCTGTTCATTGAACACCTGGTGACGACAAAGCTACAACCAAAGGGACTGTCCAAGCTGTTTGTGGTGGAGAGGGCGCACAGAGTACCTGGGGACGCCCAAAACCGGGAGCCCCCCCGTCCCATACTGGCCAGGCTATTAAACTACAGAGACAGAGACACGATCCTACAGGCCGCCAGGGTCGCCCCGCCGATAAAAGTGGATAACTCAGAACTCGCCTTCTTCCCTGACTTTACCCAGGCAGTACAGATGCGTTGACGCTCTTTCCTAGAAGTCAAACGAAAACTGCGTGATAAGGGCCTTAAGTACGCTATGCTTTTCCCGGCGCGTCTGCGAGTTGAGGCGGAAGGAAAAGCGCATTTCTTTGACCAACCTGAGTTGGTTTCTGACTGGCTGGACGGCTGGAGGACCTCACCGGAACGGAACCCAAACAACCACTGAACACTAAGAACTGCCTTTCTTGATTTGAAGCTTGAACGCTCTATTCCGTATGTTCCTCCGAAACGTAGAACAAAATACGCAATCTCTTAAAGGCCTGAAGTCCTTGACTAAGAATCTCTGGTACTAAAAAGATGGATCAATTTGTCGCAGGGCGCAACACCACAGAAAAGTACCTATGTCTTGTGTTGGCAGGAGGGGGGACCAGAGGGGCACTGAGGCCTCCCCTCATTTTCTTCTATTAGTACACGTTGGGCAACAGGCACTCTGCATTTGATTAATATGGGTAGTTTGGAGCCCAGAGTGCAGGGGAGCAGGGTGGGGGTTGTTGGGAGGGATTATCGTGTTTTATTGTTTTTTTTTGTTTGAGTTTTTTCAATGGTACAGTCCGGATTTGTGCAAGTAACAGTCAGTATGCGTCACTAAGACATCAATGGGTAAGCAATGGAATAAGGAAGTCAAAATACTAAGTTGGAATGTGAACGGGTTGGGGGACAAAATCAAGAGAAGTGTAGTATTGCAATATATTAGGAGATTGTCGCCAGACATAGTAATGCTTCAGGAAACACACCTGGTGGGTAACACATGCAAGGCCATGCATAGATGGGGTTACGCAATGGTGGCACATGCAGGTTTCGCATCTAACTCCAGAGGGGTGGGCATCCTGCAAAAGAAATCATTCCCCCTGACTCTCATGTCCACCTATACAGACGACCGTGGCAGATATGTCGGGATCACGGGCACTTGGGAGGGCCGAACGATCACATTCATGTCCATCTATGCTCCCCCGGGGCTGCAAGCTGCAACCTTTGCAGACCTAAGCGCCGTGTTGATAGCACTGCCAGAGGGACACTTAGTGCTCGGGGGTGACTTTAATTCAGTAATTTCGGGCTCCCTAGACAGACACCCACCCCGCACACTCCCACATACAGCGCATTCTTTTTCCAGTTTCCTAGAGGCAATGGGGCTGGTGGACGGGTGGAGAACCTATAATCCTGATAAGATCCAATACACCTTCCACTCAGGGGCACACAGCAGCTTCTCTCGCCTGGACTACATAGTCATCCCGGCTACTCAGGTGATGGAAATCCAGGAGATCAGACATCTGGCTAGAGGTATTTCAGACCACTCCCCGATCTGGGTCCATATGGCCCTGGATAGCGCACAAGTAGGACGCATTGCCCCTATCAACCCATGGTACTTAAAACACCCCAAAATACGCAAGGACCTCACTAAAGCCGTAGATAACTACTTCCTAGAGAACGAGAATTCGGTAGACTCCCCGCAAATACTATGGGAAGCCTTTAAAACGGTGATCAGGGGCCAGGCACTCTCTCTGATTGCGGGAACAAAAAGAGAAAACATAAAGGACGTATCCGAGGTAGAACACGAACTTTACCGGCTGGAACAAGAAGTGAACACTGACCCGTCCCCTGAACTACTCCATACACTTCGCCTCCGACAGGCAGAATACCGAGCGCTGGTCACAGACCGCGCCAAAATAATGGGGCAAATCAGGCTGGGCCGGATCTATGATTGGGGGGATAAGGCTGGAAAACTAATCGCCTGGTTAGAAAAAAGAGAGCATGCTAATCGGCTGGTTCCAGAAATCAGGAGCTCGGATGGCTTCCCCATAACGGACCCACAAGACATAGCCGAACAGTTTGCAACGCACTTTCACACAGTATACAGCGCGGTGAGCCCACACACCGAAGAGGAGTCCACGGCACTCCTACAGGATATCTCCCTCCCAGGGCTATCAGCCACTGATCGGGAATACTTGGATAGTGAGCTCTCCCACGATGAAATAGCGGCTGCAATCCGAGCGCTCCACTCGGGCAAGGCCCTTGGCCCCAATGGCATCCCGATTGAGCTCTACAAACTCCGTCCGGATAAGTTGGCCCCATATTTGAAAACTATGTTCGAAGACAGCCTTGAAGGGGGATTGCTACCCCCAGATCAGAGAATAGCAACCATAGTTACAATCCACAAGGAAGGGAAGCCCAAAACAGACTGCGCCTCCTACCGTCCTATCTCGCTGCTCAACGCAGAACCAAAAATCCTTGCCAAATTACTAGCCAACAGGCTGATTAAAGTAATAGGGGACTTAGTACATCCTGATCAATCCGGGTTCATGCCAAGGAGGAACACGGCGTTAAATCTGCGTAGAGTGCATGGAGTGTTGGGAAGGGTGCCGACCATACGAGAAGATGCAGTCATCGTCTCCCTAGACGCCACAATGGCCTTCGATACACTTGAGTGGCCCTATCTATTTGCCGTGCTTAAAAACTGGGATTCGGAACGAACTTTAGACGATGGGTACGATTACTATACGCCACACCTATGGCACAAGTGGTAGTGAACAACAAAAATCCGAGGCCTTCACGCTTGGCCGAGGGACACGGCAGGGATGCCCTCTATCTCCTTTACTCTTCGCTTTGGCCCTGGAACCGCTTGCCGCATGGATCCGCAAAGACGTGAGGATCCGTGGAATGCGATGGTCGGCAGATTGGGAAGACCGTATTTCCCTATACGCGGACGACATCCTTCTATACCTCACGTCACCTCAGAGATCCCTCATAGTAGTATTTGATATCCTATCCGTATTTGGCCGATTCTCTGGGTTTCGTATCAACTGGCAGAAATCTCTTCTGTACGTCCTCTGTGGAAACTCTCCGCCCCTTCCCCGGCACTGCCCCGTCCCAATAGCAATAGACGGATTCAAATATCTGGGTGTATTTGTCTCCCTAGACCGCACACTCCAATATGCTCGGAACCTGGCTCCCCCACTGCAACGGCTCAAAAGTGACATTGCACACTGGAAGTCCCTCCCGCTTTCTCTCCTGGGCAAAGCAGCCCTTTTAAAATGCTGTCCTTACCCCGCTTCCTATATGCACTGCAGAACTCGGCAAACCCTGTCCCAAATACGTACTTTACAGAAATAGAAGGACTCCAGCGAGACCTGCTTTGGAATGGAAAGCCACGTATTGCTCTGCAAAAACTCACGCTCAGCTGGTATGACGGCGGAATTGGACTGCCGGACATTAAAAAATATTACTGGGCAGCACAACTGGTAGCAATAAACCATGGCACCTATGGGCAGCCGGACAACCCGGGGTTTACTATGGATAAATGGATTCTCCCAAACGGGACATATGCCAGGGCACTGTACTCCAAACCAAATAGGTTCCCACTCACGGGTCCAACCAACCACACAGTTAAAATTTGGCATTCGGCAACCAAATCGTTAGGATGGCACAATAAACTAACTCTCGCCACACCACTATGGGACTCCCAAAAACTTGGTGACCTAAGAAAATCCAAGGGCTTTAGCAAATGGGACTTAATTGGCATCTCTCACATCAGAGACCTTTGGGGTAAAGAGGGTGTGCAAAAATTTGAAGCCCTACAGGGTCAATATGCCCTAGCGGATTCCGAGCGCTTCCGGTACCTGCAGGTCCGACACGCACTACAAACAGTATTGCCCAATGACTCGGCTCCACCAGACGCCTCCCCACTGGAGGATAGGATATTGGATGGGCACTTACCTGAAAAAGCCATCTCCCTAACCTATCGAAAACTCATCCATAATGTGGAGAATCCCCTACAATCGCTACGAGAAAAATGGGCAGAGAACGGGGTGGAAGTAGATGATGAAGACTGGCAGGTAGCGGTCTCCTCCCCCAGAACTGTTGCTATTTCTGCACGTCTTCGCCTGGTGCAACTAAAGGTACTTCATAGAATATACATGACAGGTCCCCGATTGATGCACATGGGCTTTTCAACAGATGGGTCTTGTAGGAGGGGATGCACACAGCTGGGCACATTCATCCACATACTGTGGCACTGTGAACAGATCCAGGAATATTGGCGCAGGATACATGAGGTAATGAGCATAGTAACGGGAGTCGAACTCACACCACAAGCCCCTAGATGCCTCCTCAACGTCTGGGAACCCACTGACCTTACCACACACGCCACAATATGGGCCACACTCGGATACATAGTGGCCAAGAGAAACATTGCGCAGCTATGGGGGCTACAAAGGCACCTACGAGTTCTGACTGGGAAAGAGACCTGGATTGGTGTATGCTGCGGGAAAAAACGGTGTATATGACAAGAGGTTGCCCGCGCAAATGGTCTAAGATATGGGCCCCCTGGAACGAATACCGAGGCAATATATGCACTCCTCCCCGATTGCTGGAGTCTGATGATCCCCTCTCCCCTTGAATTCCAATGCATTATCTTGTAATATTTATGTGTATGATTGAACTCACAGTACTTCCTTCAAGTGAAATATGTGGAACTGTACCATGTTTTGAAAATTGTTCAATAAAAAGAGTTATAAAAAAAAAAAAAGAATGAGGAATTAACGCGGAAATGTTTTTTTGCGCACGCATCTTTTCCTCATTTCATGCATTAGCCCAGTGTAAGTTCCTTCACAGAGTCATTTTAAGGCATGCGCTAAATGGGCAAGTGCCCAGCTTCACCACCTTCCAAGAGGCTCCATTGATAAAGTGATTGGGACAGTCAGAAGTCCTGCGATGACAATCAAGGGCATCAACACATTCTTTTTAAATTGACCGTTTTTCCAGACATGCATTCTTCACAGCTTCATATGCATGCCTGGCCTGCTCAAACATAACCCCGCTCTCTCAGGCGTTTGTGGCTATTAAATAGCAAAAAGCTTCTATCTCATGTCTTTTTATTTACCTATCCCCTCCCTCTATACTCAGTTCTGTCTATCTCACAAATGCTGCCTTCCCTATCTTCTAGTAAACATCTCTCAATTCCATTATTTACTTATTATTCATGACTTCACCTCTATGTCTACCACTCAGTGTCTACTTCTACATCTGAAACCCTTCTCTCTACCTCAGATGTTATCTACCTCAGCCACTCTCTGAACTTCACTTCTGCGTTTCCATCTACTTCACCTCTCTCAACCTAATCTCTAATTTCAGCTCACCGCTCTACCTCATATCAGTCTGTCATGTTTCTACCCACTTTTCTCTCTCTACCTAATCTGTCAATTTACTTTGCCATTTGTTTGCTACCTCTGCTCTTTGCCACCTCTCTTGTTGCTCTTTTCCCTCTACCTCACCCGTCTATTAGCCTTTTCTCACTCTTTTGTACCTCTTTTCCCTATTTCCACCTCCCCTATCAATTTCATCTTTCTATGTACCTCATTCTCTATTTAAGCTCACCCTCATTACCTCACCTCTATATATCTCTTTATACATCTCTCTAACTCAACTTCTCTCTTTCTTTATACATCTGCCTACCACACCCTCTCTCTACCTCTGTATCAACTTCAGCTTTCTATCTCCTACACCCTCTTTCTTTACCACAGTATTAACCTCACCTCTTTCTCTACCGTACCTCGGTCTCTCTACTTCACCTCCTTTTCTCTCTGCACCTATCTCTTTCTACTCTTTACCCCTCTCTCTTTCTACCTTTCTTTCTGTGCCATTTCTCTTTTTACCTGCCCTTCCTTTCTATATTCTTTCACATTTTGCCTTTCACTCTACCTCACTGCTTTCTCTACCTTGAATCCCTCTATTTGTCTCTCCGTACCTCTTCTCTCTGTCTACCCACTTTAACTTTCTCTAACTGACCGCTCTTTCTGCTTTATCTGTTTATCTACCGTACCTGTTGGTGCACCACATCCCGCTTCCTCACTTTGCATTTCCTTCTCTCTCTACCTCACCCTAAAACTTTACATATCTCTCCAATCTCTTTATTTGTCTAGCTCTTTCTACTTCTCTGTCTCTATTTCTTGCTACCACACCTTTCTTTGTTTTACATATCTTCCTACCTCATCTGTGTCTACCTCATCTCTAGCTTTACTTCTCTTTTTTTGCTACAACTCTTCTCTTTACTTCTCTATCTTTCTCATGTCTCCTGCCCTCTCCCATTTCTCTTAGTTACCAGAGTCAAAATTCACTGTCTATCCCAGGGGCGGCTCCTCCGCTAAGAGGAGCGTTGCCCCACTGCTCTTAGAGCAGTGGAAAAGGGAAAAATAAAATGATAATAACAACGTTATCATTTTAGTTTTCGTTGCAGTAGGGCTGAGTTCGGGCGGACTGCTTGACCGGCTGTCTTGGGCTGGCCAAACAGTCATGCACACTATGCATATTCCCCACCAGGCTATAATGGTCAGCCTGGTGGGGAACATGCACAGGCTCCCAGTCCCCGTCTGAGTGCCAAACCACGGCGCTCAGACCAATGACAATGCTGTATTGCAGCGTTGTGATTGGCTTAGGGGAGGCTGTGTGCCTCCTGCTTCTTCCAGACTAGAGTTAGGAAGAGAAGCGGAGATGACCAGGAGAGACGGCGGAAAAGGTACGTGTTTTTAAAAATATATACTTAAAAGCATAGACAGAGGAGGTGATGGACAAGGCAGTGGAACAGAATTAAGAAGAAAATTATTAGATTTTACCCGATGGAATGGTGAAAATCCAAGTAAAAGTGATTTGATTTTCACTGTTAAAGTGAGACTGGCAGTTGTGAAGAGGTATTATGGTGAGGTATTACTTGTGATTACACATATCCAGCAATTAACGATATGTTATTATTATGACTTGTATAGCGCACATATACCCTTAGGTGTCTTGGCGCTTCCGGTTCTCCATACTGTGTTTCAGACCACTAATCCTAAAAGAGCCATGTCTTTAGTTGCTTTCTGAACTCAAGAAGAGAGGGAATATTCCTAAGATGTAATGGAAGGGAGTTCCATTCCTTTATGGTATTGTAGCTAAAACTCCTCCCACCCCAGTTCGTTTTTTTGATTCTGACAGTGGGCATCAGATTGGTATTGGCCGATCGTAGAGGTCTGTTGGGTGAATACCATCTGAAAAGGCCCCATAAAAATGTCGGGCCTTCACTATGGAGTGCCTTGTGAGCGATACAGGGCGCCTTGAATTTTACCCGCTGACCGACTGGCAGCCAGTGCAGGTCCTGAATCCCTATTCTAACAAACTGATGTTTGAGAATATCCAGTATGAGTCTCGCAGCGGCATTTTGTACCGTTTGCAACTTTCTGAGAAGAGTGGATTGGATATTGATGTATAGGCCATTACAGTAGTCAAGTTTTGATAAGACTAGAGAGGTCACAACCGTCTTTCTAGATTTTTTGGGAATGAAAGGGAGTATTTTTCTTAAGGTTTTAATCATAAAGTATGCGGAAGACACCACCTTGGATACTTGGGGCTTCATGCTCAATTTGTCGTCTATAATAACGCCAAGGTTCTTGACTTTGACTACAGGTATAGGAGGGGGGCCGAGATTGTCTGGCCACCACGCTGGGGACCAAGGTGGAAAAAGATTACCAAACATGATCACTTCCGTTTTGCTTGAATTCAATTTCAGGCAATGATTGCTCATCCAGTTACTTAACGTAATCATACAATCGTGAAGTTTTAGGGAATGATTGATATCCTTATCCACTGTCGAGATTACCAACTGGGTATCGTCGGCGTAGGAGGTAGGAATCAAATTAAAACTTCTGATCAGTGGTGCCAGTTCAGCCACATAAATGTTAAGAGATACAACATCAGGCACTTAGTGCACATCTCCTAGCTTAAGGAGTTAACAAAAAATTCGCTTAGTCACTCTTCCTGCAATGGGAGGAACAGGCTGGTGACACAAACTTTTGTTCTTCCAAGACCAAAAATCTGTATCCAAGCTCAAAAGAAATGGCTTTATCAATGCTTTATCAAGCTATCTTTTGGTACAGTTTGGCTGTGGTATGCCAAGCATCTTGAGTCTTGAGCTATTTTTTTTTTTGTATGCTTCGATTTCTGATCGTTTTATGTGTAATTCAGTTTTGTTTCGAGTCATGATGGCCGAATATGGGTAACAAATAAAAAATTAAAAATGTCCGGGACCCCAAAAATCCTTAAGATGGCACTGTTTCTGCAGTGTTTTCTCTGGTGAAATCTTCATGGGGAAAATAAAATGTAGAGTATTATTTTCACTAAGATCGTGATCCCGCATCGTACAGAAACACCTATTTCCAGATGAATCGGGTTTAACGAGATTCTCATGATGAGGGCCTTTGTGATAAACCATTCCTTATGGTTTCCATTCTTGAAAAGATGTTGTTGAGAGCCAAACCTCCTTTTCTAACGAAAGTAGTACGAGTATAACATGCCAAATTGCTTTGTCGCAATTTTTCTCTTTCTCTGTATCCTTCCAAGTTGTGGAAGACGTAACAAAGACTTAATACAAATAGGACGTTGAGTTTTGTGCGTTTTAGTCTAAAGATCACAGGATACATGGCCAGTTTTGGGTTTTCAGGCACATAAAAAGTTTGAGCATTGTAGCAAACAATTTCAGGAGTAATTGCACTTTGCTTAACTATGTGTTATGAGCTGGCGAATCCGGTACATGTTTGTAGATGCGATCCTTCAGAAGATAGAATATCATTTAGAAAAACTTAGCAGACATAATTAAAAGGCCAAATTACTCCTGGAAGTGTTAATCTGAGACCAGTTTACTCCTTTTGCTCATTGTTAGTCTATCTTAATTTTATGTGTTCTGTTTATGAAGAGTAGGCCCATGTGAAATTTAACATTAGATAGGTGTAATCGAGCGTGTTTTCGTTTTACACTTGTTACACAGATTTCCCCAAATTATGCTGTTATGTAATGTTGCGTCATTACGTGGCAGTTTGCAGCAAATGTTTCACCCAAGCATAGGGAACGAAATGAATGACCAGAACACATGCAGCTGCCGAATGAGGCGCTTGTGTTTTTTATTTTTTAGCGCTCAAACTGCCCTTCTGTCCAAAATGGATGCCAGGCTCCATTTTGCGCTAAATATGGCACCAAATGCCGGTTTTGCATGTCGCATATTTTTTCCAACATTTTGCGTAATTACAATCAAGCAAATGACGCAAAGTTTACACACCCTTAAGAGAGTTGGTTAAAAGCTATGTGAAATTTTTCTTGGAGGTCTAAAGTAAAATAAGGTCCTTGGAGGGTTTACCCTCAAGTAATAGACTACCAACCATATTTTCCTTAAAATAATGAGGGGTAAGGGTATATTTCTTGCTGCAAGCACTGGTCATTATAAAAGAACCTATATTTCTTTACACTTGGAATAAATGTAATAAGCCTTTACCATACTAAGCTTTTTATGCTCATACATTTGTATGCAGTGCACATTTAGGCATTTTGTTTAAGCAACAGATATCAGCATGTATTCGAAAGCCGCATTCTCTTCAGTTTTCCGTGAGGAGCATTCATGCAGATCATTAGAACAGGATAGCAACAGTGACATTTGACCGAGGTTACAGTCATCACAAGTAGAGGCAGTTTGCTGCAGCCTTTGCAATTTGTTGTGCTTTAAATGCGTAATCATCCAAGCAAAGGCATTGCTCTTTTAAGCTGATGCATTCATTTGAATAAAGAAACCAAGATTTACAAATCTTGTACATTTTCTGTATTGCTAGCCCCTGATTTCAATTTATTCCTGTGTATTTTGTAGTGTCTGTAAAAAAGCTTTGCACCGCTTTGAAGACATACTATATTAGGTGAAAAAAACACGTAGGGCTGCATGTACTATAGGTCCAGTTGCAAAATTCTCATTCTGTGGGGGTAGCAGAACGAACAGCTTAATGAATATTAATTAGGTAGTTCACTATTTGTAACCCCCTGTGATTGGCTACGAACACTTTGATGGTGATCAAGGGACAGCAGACAGGGCTGACTCCCCACACTGACCTACGATCACCTCACTACCATCCTCCAACGTTGCCCCTTATTGCTCCATAGCCCTCCCTCACATGTATTAAGTTTCTTTTATAGTGCTAATTGAACCAATGTAGGGTGTCTGAGCACTTTATAGCGCTGCCATAACACACATATTATGCACAGACAATAAATCATACAGGTGTGTAAATCAATGTATAGGAAATGTTACTTAAGACAATGAGAACTACAAGGTGTAGAAGTCACATGCCAACCATACTGGAAGGCAGTATATTTTAAGAGTGCTTGGTTTGGTAAAGTACAAACTAAGGATTTAAAACCTAACACAGAGGTTGGCATTGGCTTAACTAATAAGGATTTGTAGTAAAACGAACCCTGTGCAGCAACGTTAGGATAACAAAAGACTGGGGGGAAAATACATACATTTCTAAACCTACGCCGTGCAGCGTGCACGCAGCGTTTTGATGTCAGTTAATAGCTCAATGTGCTATATTAGAAGGATTGCAATTTATGAACTGCAAGTAGAAAAAGTGTCTCTGTGACAAAAGCAGTAACCCACTCAGCCTAAAGCTGGCACTGACAGCAGACATACAGGCCTATATGCCTGTGGTCACATTCGCAAAGTGTATTTCTTTATCACTGGCTGCTCCCCCTAAGGCTGCCCGATACAGTTCTGAATGGGGAAGCTGCCCAACGCATAGAGCTTCACCTTTGCAAATCAGTTACCACTTCCTTTGAGGAGTCAGTTACTTTTCTATGGTTTGCAACTATAATTGCAGTCACAAACCATTGAAACATCTCATTGCGAATCCCTAATATGAGGTAACGCCCCTTTCACGCTCCCTCCTAATTGCCTTTCAGAATGAGTTGCAACACCCTTTTTTACGGTTAGGAAAGGTTTTTCCGAATCACAAAAGGGGTTTAGTACATACTAAATTCCATTTGGTGGTCACAAACCTTGTTATTTTGTAAATCGCAGGGTCTGCAACCGTGCAGTGCTGTAGCTGTTCATCTTAAGAGGCAAGCTGCATATTTCTTTCCTAAGTTTGTTTCTGTTGACATCGTCCTTTTCGTTGTTCCCTTTAATACGAGTGGTGTAATTTGCAGTGATTCTCTCGAAAGCATCTGTTTACATTCATTAATTGGTTTGATAAGTAAGATGGCACGTGGCATCATTTTGACTTTCAGGGAAGCAACTTCTAAATTCAAATGATAAGTTGTGACTAAGCACACAAAAATATCTGATTAGTAAAAAATACATAACACATAGTCCTACTTCTAACTTTGTGTGAATAATTCTTTTGTGTGTCAAGAATTGCCAATACCACAGGTTTTCATAAAACTGGGTTACAGAAATTCTGGACCATTGCAGGTTTACCACCTGAGGAATGGGGAATTACAATTCAAAACTATTTCTGCAACTCTTTCCTTAAGTTTTTCCCTCCATTCCGGGCTATAGGACTGGCACATTTTACCATGTTCTAGCTAGAGAAATCTGCTTGCGGTGTGAAATTACCTCACATCTCGGCATTCTGAATTAGCGTCCAACAAAACGAGCTAAATCAGGATTTATGAGATTCTTGAAATGAGGGTATATGTGTAATTGTTAAGCACTGGACTCTGATGAGGTCTGTTGAGTGCCCATCCTGGTTGCCTGGGGAAAGGGCGACTCCTCCCAGTGTGCCACCCTGCACATAACAGTACTTGTGGAAGGTGTCAAGTCCCTAAGTGGGTCCCAGTAAGGAAAGAAAACACAAAGAATAAAATACCTCCTTGGCAAGTTTGTAGCTTTTGATTGGTGATGAAGTTTAATACAGAAGTTGTTAGCAAGGCACCAAACTCTCCCTGACATTAGAGAAGAGGAAGCAGACAAGAAATTATGTCCAGCAGTAGGCTCAATACCATTTTCAACTGCAAGAAGCAACAAGTATTGGCAATGCCTGTAGGACTGGCTTATCAATGTTCGTGCCTGTTCAGTCATTGATGTGTCTAGGCACTCAAAAATCAATCATGCATGCACTCTGTCACACATCCTTGCACATATGCATGCACATATGCATGCATTTATATACCCTTCTGACTCATTCTTGCCTTTACCCACTTACACACCAGCATAAAACTCCCAAAGCATATGGAATATAAATTAAAAGAATTAAAGTGGAAAAAAGAAAATTATGCTGCCAATTACACATGTCAAGCAATAACAAAATAAATGTATGAGTCTATCTATCTATCAACTGAAAAAAAACAAAGGTTAAAGTAACTGTATAGTTAGGTGAGAATTTCAGTGACAACATAATGTTTTAAACATACAAAGCCACCAGGTTTCACCAGTTATAATTAGCTGTGGTAACTATAACTCTCACCATTAGATGATTTTAACTCGGACCCCCGCCATGCACAGTTTTCTCATCAATAATTGAATTGCAAATGTTACTGTGATATTATTAATGATGTCATAGAAGATGTCATGAGTGATGTAATATGTGGGGTAATTAGCAGTTCATGGCGAGTGCATAATGGATTCTTGGATGCTCCAGAAATTTGTGGCAAACCTTTTTTGAAAAACGTTTTTGGACCTAGGTGGGGTCCCTCTGAGACCTCACCACCAGACCTAATGGCTCAGGGTATCCCTACCCTGCCCTCTTTGTCTTTTTTTCCACCTTTTTTTAGGACTCTGGAATGAGTCCCAAGATGGCTGCTGCCACATCGTTGATGATGTGGTGGCAGCTAATCAGATCTCTTCAAGAGATCTTTCGGTTCTTTTTTTTTTTTTTTTAAAGTTTAGTGAAAATTTGTCAAACGGCACCAAAGATATAAGAAAACCTCGCCATGCACTGCTAATTACCCCACATATTACATCACACATGGCATCTTCTATGACATCATTGATAATATCACTGCAACATTTGCAATTAAATTATAGACGAGAAAACTGTGCATGGCTGGTGCGTGTGTTATATTTACCTTAGGGCACAAGTTATAATTAGTTGAGATAACTATAATCGGTAAATTTCTGTGTTTTTTTAGTTTAAAACGTTACTTTGTTACTGAACATTTCACCTAACTATAATGTTACTTCAACCTTTCGTTCGCCAGTGAAAACAAAATATATAGATAGATAGCCGACAGATAGATAACATTACAGAGTGGTGGTAGAGTTATGACCAGAGATAGGGATTTTTTGAATTGTTGTCCCTTATTAACTTTGCACCCATTTGACCAATGTTGGCAAAACTTTGCAGACCTACTGCCCCCATTTCCTTCTTAGAGTCCTGAAAGTTTTGCGGCATTTCATCAAGGGGGTGCACAAAAAAGGGGGGTCCCAAAACTGGTGTAAAATCCAATGCATTTTACATAGACTTTTGTATTTCAAGTAGCGCAAAAAACGTCAGTCGGATTTTTACGAAATTTGGAAGGATTACATATTATGGTGCACAGATGATTCTGTGGGGTTGCTGCATGTAAGTAGGGTAAGTAATTCATATGTCTTAAGAATTGTTTTTTTAGCTGTGGCTGTGGTAGTACCGCAGTACTCCCGAGGTGCATAGCGATGACAAGTCATTAGCTGATTGGGTAATGACTGCCTTCACAAAAATTAAATGCAGCCATCTTGGGCTCACCTCGAGTTTCCCTTTGTTCTGCGTTATGCTTTGTAATTTAGGTAAGGGTTGTATGAAGTTACAACGCATGCCATTACCCCGCATGCCGTTACAACGCAAATCTTTCCCCGACTTGCTGTCGGGGGTGCGCTGGAAGTTGGAATAGTATAATTTACTATTCCAACTCCAGTGTGTGCAACAGTAGGGAAGATGTTGGAGTTAAATCCAACACCTTCTACCTTCTACCCCCTGCAACAAGCCATTCGCGTTGTAACGACATGCGGGGTAATGGCATGCGTTGTAACGCATGCGTTGTAACGGTTGTTTCCCGTAGGTAAGAATTAGATGTGGTATTGTTTTTCCAATACTTATTACCACTTAATTAAGGATAGGTAGGGAAAAATATTTATAACTTTATATATATTTCAAAAAGAAATTACGGAGTACCACGGTACTACCCTGGTACCAAAATAAAATGTAAATTTAGAAAAACACTATAAGACACTATCTTTTGTAAATCTAGTGTGCTAAAGTGTATTTTCCTATTTTAAAATATTTGCGTATGTGAAATAAGGGTACAGAGTAGTGCGTTAATTAAAAAAATTACTGCACTTCTTAAAATAAAACACCCTTACCCGTAGAGTGCTACAAAAATATAGAGAAATATAGAAATAATAATGGTATCCCTATAAAATAATTTTGTGGTACTGCGGAACTCCCTATTTATACCGAAAATATAAAGAAACGTATAAATATTGTGCAAAACCTATTACCAGCTTAGTATAGTGTTAATAGGTAGGGCAAAACTAGTAAACCATTAGTTACGTGTATCCGAAGGCGTAATACAGAACACGGAAAAAGTGTACCTATAAACTAAATGCCTGTCTTGAACTTTTGTAAAGGCAATCATTAGCCACTCAGCTAATGATCTGCCATCACTATATGCTGTGGTAGTGCAGCGAAATACATCCATATTCCGTAAACATACCACGCAAACTGATCTCACAGCCTTGAAATAAATTATAATTTATAAAACAGTTACAGTACTTACCTACTCTACCGAAAAATAGCATCTGTGCACCGTAATATGTAATCCAGCCAGGTGTTCACCAGATCCGAATGACTGCATTCGCAGTACACATATTGAAATAAATTAAGCAACATGCATTGAATTTATCCACCTTTTTTGACCCCCATAACATTTACATGTTATAACATATATTTTGGTGAAAAGACATTTCCATCTTTAGACACACTTAACAATACATGTCATGTAATTTCCACACTCCACTTTACGCCACTCCACTGTCTAGCTGTTTAGTTTACGCCACTGCACTGTATGGAATTTACAGTATGCTACTCCACTTTACGACACTACTGTATACGCCACTACATTCTATGCTAATCCCCTGTATACTCCTCCACTCTACGTCACCCCAATGTACTGTACACCATTGCAATTTACATTATTATACTGTACGTTTTTATACTGTTCACCTTTGTATTCTATTGCACTTTCGTGTATGCCAGTTTACTGGATGCCTCTAAACTGTACTGCTCGCAACTTAATGCTATTCCACTGTACCCTGCTCAAATTTACCCTATTCCACTACATCCTATTCCACTATGGCCCACTTGATGGTGCACTACACTATTCCAGGCTCCACTACTACACTGTACGCCACTGCATTGTACTGAAATGCACTGTACGACACGGCACTGTACTACAATCAACTGTATGCTGTTTCACTTTCCAAAAGTACATTCTGCGTCACTCCACTAAACTAAATACGTGATGGGTTGGCTTGTCCACCATGGGGTTTGCAATGCAAGGCGCCTCCAACACCCAGAAGAGCACAAATACTCCTTTTACTCGCCGGTCCACGGTATACACACCTGAATAGACCTGTTTCTGTGTAGTGCTCCTTTCATTCCTGAGATTCCCCACATGGAATATCTTGCGTGCATGCTCTCGGACCACTGCCCGCTCCTGCTTTCACTGAGGTAGGGACATGCCCGCCCCAGAATCTAAACGTGGAGATTACAGACTGACTCACTCGTTGACGCCCCGTTTCATGAGAGCCTAGCCGAGCGCCTGACGGAATACTTCAAGCTTAACACCGACTCTGCCTCAGACTGAGCGAATGAATGGGACGCTCACAAATGCATGATACGAGGGCACTGCATAGCTACCACGTGGGGTGTCCGGCAGATGTTGTGCAGGGACATACTCCCTCCAAACTGCATCTGGTTATCTCCCAAATCGCTCATAGTAAAACGGCGGGCACCGACGGCCTCCCGATAGAGTATTACTCCGCTTATAATACTATCCTTATGCCCAAGCTCCTGAAGGATTACACTGCGCCACACGACTCCGGGCACCTGCCTGCCACGCTCGGCGAAGCCCTCATAGTGGTCCTCCCGAAGCCAGACCGAGACCCCCGGATGTGACATCATATAGGGCACTCTCCATGCTAAATCTGGACTATAAAATACTATGGAAAGTACTGGCAAATAGATTACTTCCACTACTCAGCACTCTAGTGCATGAATATCAAAATGGCTTCATACCAGGGCGAAGTACCTTTCTCAAAGTCCACTAGGGTGGGACTATCTGTTCGCAACACTTGAGGCAATTCAGGTTGGTTCAGGATACTTGAGGTGGCTTAAAACTCTCTACGGGCGCCCAGGCGCTAGAGTCAAGACTGGTCAGTACACTTTCGATATTGGTAGGGGCACGAGACAGGGCTGTCCATTGTCCCCTTTACTCTTCGCCCTGACTATGGAGCCACTGACCTGCCGGCTGCGCATGCCTGCATAGGAATGGGGAATCAGCGCACAGGGTGTTAGCCATGTAATTTCGCTGTTTGCGGACAATGCACTCATCTACCTGCAAGACCTTGAATCCACGCTACCGGGGGTCATGGCGCTGCTGGAGGAGTTCGGGCGATGTCCGGTCTAACAGTTAACTGGACCAAGTCCTGCTTGCTCCCCCTCCATCCCATTCCTGAGCCTGAGAGAGGCGATCTCCCTGGGACGCGCCTCCAATGCCAATGTGATACTTTTAAATACCTAGGCATAAGGATATATCACTCCAATGCCGAACTGTTGGAGGGAAATCTATATAAGGCCCTTGGCTCGGTGCGAGGTTCACTGCCATTTTGGACATCTCTCCACTTATCACCAATGGGTCGGTAGGCCATCTCAAAGATGCTGGTACTGCTACGGCTATTGTACTACTTTTCAGCTCTTTGGCTCGTGCCCCTCACGCTTTTTCAGTGAACTTAGGTCACTGCTAGTGGAATTTATTTGGGGCGAAGGTCGGTGCAGAGTAGCACTAGAAAACTATACAGCCCCCTGCTGGATAGCGGGCTCAGTGCTCCCAACTTCGAATTATACTTCGCCGCTGTCCATTTACAACGGCCTTTACGGGGCTCGAATCAGCTCCCTGCAGTGAGAGATCTGCGATCACATGCCTCTTGCAGGGACTCACTTTGATTAACTGGGCCACGGGATGGGTTTAATCACAGCAGAGACAGAGTAGACTCAGCTGTGATTAACCATACGGTCCGCAAACAGATAAATTAGATTGTAAGACCGCATTCTTGAGGGTAAGGATACTCCGCCATTGTTGTGACGGAGTATCCTTACTGCCAAGAATTAAATCAGGCCCTAAATCAGAAGGTAACATCTTTGACTAGGACGGACCTGCTTGGTAATAGTTTTATATTTCAAGAACAATCCACGTATCAGATACATGCCTGCAGGCTTTAACAGAGGCAGTACAACTACACTCTTTAAAGGCTTTTGGCTTTGACATATGCATTTCATAAAAAAATACATAATAAATAAATCAGGCCTACTGCCTTTATCGTTACATTGGCACAATAAGCAGATCAGACCTATGACATCTGAGATAATCTGACATAATTTCCCCCAAGGAACCAATGAGGCCTACTTTATTGAGCATATGCTTTCCCACAAGGCAACCATCAGGTGTACAGTAATAAAACTGCAACTATTTTTAAAAAAAAATTACAATTGTCAAAACACTATAAAACCGCTCATAAGAGGGTCTTTAAGGCACTATTGTAGTGCAAATCTTTTAGCTCCATGGTTTGTTTAGTGGTTCGCCAACACTAAAACCTTTACCTACTTGATACACACAGTTATAAAATGACTAATATGTACAAAGTTACAGCTGGTAGAACAATACACAACTCCTCATAAAATGCCCTAACAAGGATTATCACAGTGAAAATCTTCTACTCCGGGGTTTTTAAAGGGGGATACCAAGAGCTAAACCCTTGCCTACTACACTAATATGTGAGATTTCATGTAACAAAATACCTGTCTATGACCTGTAAACTTGTTCGGACTGGCCTATAGGACAATCAGACAGTGCCCGAAGGGCTAGTCTGACAGGTCAGTGTGTGGATCAGTTTTTGGGCTGTTTTTGAGCCTGTTTTGTAGTCTGCGGGAGCTGTTTTTACTGTTGATTTCCGTGATATTTAAACAAATATTACCTGCTGCAAACTCAAATTAATTCAGTCTTCCATACCTTGCAAAACACTTGAATGTCTTTTGCAAGGTCAAAACAGCCTCAATTAGCAAACACGGACCACGTTTTTAGCTATCTAATTCACTGGTTGGGGACACTTTTATTTTGGTGCACGGGCTATTTTCTGTCCCTGTCCCTGTCCGATCCTGCCTGTAACAGGGTGTTAAATAAAACCACCTTTAAGGGCTTACAGCTTTAACAATTGGCGTTTTGCAATGACGCAGCCTACCTTTGTAACACCATTTCATACTAAAGAGATCTGATCTATGACATCAGACATAACTTTTGCAAGTGAACCAATTACACCTATGTACTTTATCATTGATTTGTCACAATAACCAGCTCAGGCATATTGTGTAAAACATAAGCTTTCATCTGAGACAACCATGAAATATACAGTATTAAAATTACATATATTTACAAAATCACAGATGTCAAAACAATATGACATCCGTCCTAAGAGGTCCTAATATGGATTATCGTATTGTAAATTTCCTTTCCCCATGGTTTGTTCGAGTGGGTCACCAACACCAAAACCCTTGCCTGCTTGTAACCTGTGAGATTCAGTGTAAAAAACATACCTGCGTACTCTTAATACAGTGTAATAACAATCCACCCTTAAAAAACGATTGCCTTTAACAAATGCTCTCCACAATAAGTAGTTCAGGTCTACATAACTTTTCATATTAAACAGATCAAGCCTTTAACTTCAGACACAATTTTTCCCAATGAACCAGTAAGGTCTTGAAATTATGCTGCTTAGGAGGGCCAAATTATGCATCTGTGTTCACTAAGTTTTGCAGCAAGAAAAGGTCAATTATGCTACATAATGCAGTAAATTCTGTGGCAGTATTGTTTCACTTTTTTGTCAATTTAATGCATACTGTATAGGGAAAGGTGTAATCTCAATTTACCATTCAACATTGAATATAGCAATCACCAACAGAAAGGTGATCGGTTAACCTATGGAAAGCATCTGCCATTTTGTGGTAACACATCTTCTTCTTTTTTTGTGTGTAACTTTTGACCTGTTTGAGCTAGGAACAAAACGTTTTTGTTGAAATCTGAATTGTGCAGCAGCTGATGGATTATATGGCAAGTGTGATAAAACCATAATTATGTAGAAAACTCTGCAGCTGCAGAATTGCATAATTCCGCTGCCCTGTCTGTAATCTTTACCATAGCACCATAACCAACACATGCCTAATAAATTACACACAAACTAACCACCATCAGGCATGTGGTTATAAAATTACAAATTTGTATAAAATTACAGTCTGCAAAACCATATACAACCCATCTCGAAAGGCCCTAACAAGGATAATCCCAGTGAAAATATGCTAACCCTGATTGCATTTAAACCCTTGCCCATTGCAGTAATCTGTAAGATTTCATTTAACGTAATACAGGTTTACAGGCTTTAACACGTTATTTCGACAATAAATAAGCAAGTCTACTGCTTATGTAATATCTTTTCATAAGAAAAAGGTGAGACCTGTGGCATCAGACATAACTTTCCCCGGTGAACCAATTAGGCCTATAGGTTTTATCAATGGTTTGTCACTAAAACCAACTCAGGTGTACTATATTTAGTGTACGTTTTTGCGCGAGGCAGCCATCAGGCATACAGCCATAAAATGCAAATAAATACAAATTACAGTTGGCAAAAGAAAATACTTTCTCTCCAAAGAGAGCTTAACAAGGACTATCAGAGTGCAAGTCTTCTATCTCCACAGTTTGTTAGAAGGTGTAACCAACACTAAAACACTTTCCTATTACGGTAATCTGTGCGATTCCATTAATATTGAGTAATAACAATCCACCCTTAATTGCCTATTGTGTTTAACCTATTATTTCACAATAACTGTGTCAGGCCTACTGCGTTTATCGTAACCTTTCATACTAAACAGATCTGGCTTATAACCCTGATCATAGGCTTGCCACGGTAACTACCACAGTACTCTTTATCAGTGCAGGCACGCAATGTTCACCTGATCAAAAGATGTACTCAAGACAATCAGTATGAGCATGGAGCTAAAGCCCATCTTTCAGCAGTACTTCTAAAAACTATGGGCCTTATTACGATGTCGGGCGGAAAGCCTCCTCCCGACAGTCGGAATTTCCTTTACCGCGTTAGAACCTTTCCGACCGACTCAGTCGGTTTACATTCCGACTGATGGATTACGATGTTCACGGTCGGAACATAAACCGCACGGTCATTCCGAATCGGTTCCGACCGGCTCTCGTAGTATCCGTGTCGGTCGGAACCGCATCGTACACTCCTATGGACAGCGTTTCCGTCCTCGGGATTACGATGTTGGTTTCCAACAGCCTTTCGGACTCTGCCTGTCCGACACGGAAAGGCTTTCGGAAAGCGACTTTGGGGGCCCCTGGCAGGGCTCCCTTCATCCTGCGGCCTCCGGTTGGGGGCCAAGGGGGTACCTAAGGGACCCCCCTGTAAAACCCTGCACTGTTTGGTAGGCACAATGGGGTGCCCGCGACAGGGTGCAGAGTTTTCTGCACACACCCCATTTCCCCATACGAGCTTGTGTTATGGCTGTTTGTCAGGCGGAACACGACGTCCCATAAGGAACAATGGGACTCCGACCGAACAGTGTTTGGACACATCGTAATCTGTCGGTCGAAACCACCGACCGCAAGTCGGTCGGTCCCAATTCCGAGACGGTGTCGGCGAAGGCTTTATGCCCGACATCGTAATGAAGCCCTATATTTCTTTTGAGCACATGAGATCTGGAGACAGCTATGCTGTCAAGCCCGACCTTAAAATCAGTGGCAAATGTAGTATCAAGTGGGTAAAGAACGCAAAGAAAAAAGAAAGAACGAATACGTTGCAAAGTATCCATCTCTGTGAATTCCCTCCTTATATATGATTCAAACAGGAACTGATATCTCAGGAAAATCTACTAAATCTTGGATTGGGAACCTCCGATAAAATGCACTGAACAGACCACTATGTTGGAAAGAGCAGTTTATGATGGTTGACTATGCCTCTTTCCTGAAATGCAATGCACCTGTTTGACTCAAGGAGACAGCCAATTTTGACATCCTTTGTCTAGCACTGAATTGTGCAGTCCTGCTTCTGCCCTTCTCATCTTCTACTCTACACAGGTCACACAGTAAAAAACTCACCAACCAATTATCCACCAATACAGTTTAGCACGGGTTTAACCGCAAACGCTTTATTTTTCGGGATATTTATGCTTAGACAGTACAGTGTCAAGGAGTACCCCAGAACCATAAAAGGACACCCAGATTCTGATATCTTTACGTGACCAGGCAAGTAATAAAGCGTTGTAAAAAGTCCTCATACTGTTAATATTGAGAAAGTCGATGTCAATATGAAGAACAATACATTTATGTATAGAAACAAAATTGCATCTCTATTAACGAATTCGCCCGTTGTAAACTCCACGTCAACCCGACTCAGAAATACATAGTCAGACAGGCTCTGCGACCTAGGCCTGAGGTCGCTGATTGACAGGTCACAGGTGGGGCGGCACGTAGTCGGCAGACAAACGCATGAACAGAAAATCCCAGATCAATCCCACAGATAGGTGCAGCGACACAACAATGGTCCAAGGAGATTGGCCCCACTAAGGCACACGTGGCCGGAGGGGTTTGCGTACTCCCAAAACACCATAAAGCCAGATGCCACATAAGTTGGAAACCGGAGTGGCCCGTGCAGGTAAGAGCGGTGGGCGGGGTGAGGGGGGATACGACAGACGACGACAAGGACAAATTATTTATTTAATTTTCCCTCTGTGTCTTTCGAATCCCCCCCGACCCGAACATATAGCCAATCAGGACACAGAACACACAGTACATGCAGTGATCACGTGCTTCCCATGCCGGACCTCTGGGCACGCTACCCACTGGCCACAGTGTGTCCACGCAAGGTCGAGACCCACCTGGATTACCCATTTAATAAATTCATTTACGACTCCAACGGCAGCAACTCACATACCTTACCATACAAGGATCGCTGGAACCGTTTGACATTCAATGAATTGTATATAAACACATCTCGGATCGATTGTAAGTTAAGATAGTCCTCAGACCCTATGCCTGTAACAGTTCTCCCAGCCGCATTGTTTAATTAAACGTTCTGTTCCTGTTTTGCCAAATGCTTCTTGTCTCTTGTTTTTTAAGGTATTTCATGTTCAAGCAACATTTTGGCGAGCCACCATCGGTGCTGATTGGTACCTCAAACCTGACTGCAGCCAAAGGAAGGAGACCCCGCCTGGACGTATTCATATTTGCTCAGCAAGGAAGGTGAGCAGACACTGCAATTGATTGGAAGTTCTGCTGAATCCGCAGGGCAGAGATCCGTCCTGAAGCAGCCGTCACAGTGGGTAAGAGACTACATCAGAACCTTTGCCATACGCCAAATGCTTTACTAACTAGGGAGAAGCGTAAAAAGATAACCTGAGCGCCCTGTCACTGACAGAACTTTGCATATTACCTATTTTATATGTCCTAACTGAGTAGTCATAAGGCGACCTCTGAGGCGATCCTACGGAAGTCACCTTTTTAGGTCGAGCATTTGAGACCTCTTGTATATACTTTAGTATATACTTATATGTGTATGCACTTTGTGGGCTCTGGAGATCAGCCCTAGGACTTGTCTGCTTCCGCTTAGGGACTTTTTTTTCTGTTCAACTGCCTCTATTTAACTCTCTTAATAGAAAACGACCAGTAGAGGTCAGTAAAATACCAGAATTGCTTTCTGCTGAGGGACTTTCTTTTTTTAATTTTTCTGGCAACTGCCTCTATTCAACTTTCTTGATAGACAACGACCAGCAGAGGTCAGTAAAATACCAGAATCACTTTAGCATTCTCTAGATTCCAGTTCATAGAAATTGTCTTCCATGAGCATCCGTAGACAATAATATTTTTTTCAAACCTTGTATTTTCAGTGATATGACAACCAAAGGCCCTGATTTTATATTATAAACCGAGCTTTGGACTATACCATGTCCCGCTGAAAGGCAATATTTCTCTCCATGTGTTTCCATACCTGGCGTGTCACGTAGTTTGGTGCTTACTTTCCCTCCATGTGAAAGAACAGTAGATGTTTCAGCACCCAGGCTAATGTGCTGCATAGCTAAATACATATATGGTCCCAAAGGCGAGACGATTGCATTGCAAATGCTTGTTTCAATAGTTAGTGCGCTAGGAAAGGTGAATATTTATTGTATAACCCTTTATGGGTCCCAGGATGCTATTTTTGTGATAAAGCTATCCAGATGTTTGCAGGGTTGGCACCTCAATCTTATTGTTTAGTCTAAAAGGATTTCTCAGTGCCACCGGTTTCTTAACGCCGTTGGTATCTGAAAGGAGTGAGAGGTGTTGGTCACTTGTGTATGGCCAAGAGGGGCCTGTGGTTCTTGAGTTATTCCCTTTTTTCCTCGAACTATTGCTATTACCTTTGTCTTGGAGCCGATATTGGTAGACTATCAGGCTTACTTAGTTCCATGTACCGCGAAGAGCTTCCCCTGGTCACAGGATAGCATGCGCTTGGACCGGGCTAAGAGATTTTTGACAAAGTCATTATTTTTTCTCTGTCAGTTTTTGTTGAGATTGATGTATATGTGATGTTATGGTGCTATTATTTTGTACAAAAGTTGATGAAAGATTGCCCTAAATAGTGCATTTTTTCGTTGATGACTCAATGTTTCATATGAGGGTGCAGGTATTTCTCGCAAACTGTATTTGATTCCAAAGGTTGATATTGTTCAGATACTGTTTTTATTGACAATTGCACTTTTTACCCATGTTGCAACCCTTCACATGCATTGTGTTTTCTGTTGATGAAATGTTCATATATTTATATTTTTTTTTTAGAGTTTTATATAGCGCAAACTAGACCCGAAGATATCAGGTATCAGAGCGCTTTACATGAGCACCAGTTTTGTTACAGATGGAGACATTAATTTTTGTTAGGGCCGGGGAGATTAAGTAATTTGCCCAGAATCACAGGATGTTGAGCGTTGTTGCCGGGACTCGAACCCAGTTCCCCAGCTTCGAGGTCGACCGCTCTAGCCGTAAGGCTACATCCTCTCCCCAAATATTGAATTGTTTGATGCATCTGTAGATAGCGCTGAGCTTGTACAACATAATTATCAGAGTACACCATGTACTTTTTTCCCCACGATTAGATTAAAACAAAGATTCCCCAAAAAAGAGCTTAGTGGTACTTTGTCCACTAAAACTATCAGACTTGTTATGGATTCCCCATTAAAACACATGCAAACCAGGTTCCCCACACAGATTAAAAAACATAATAGGTTTTGCTGAGAATGGAGCACACAAACACACGAAGACACACACATTTCCCTTGCCAAAGGAGGGAACCTTTGACACTAACGCTATTGAACATATGAGAACACACATACAAACTAAATACAAAGGTCAAAAGAAAGGCAGGAGTGAGGCATTATTAGAACTATGGGCCATCTTCGAGGAGGCTCAGATCGATAATCCTACACTACAAATAGCAAGCAAAGCGTCAGCACCTCCCCCACCATATGCTAGTATGAAGGGTCACATGCCAGTTCCCCCGCATTAGGATACTCCAATCTGCTAATAGCAGGAGCCAGAGGGCCCCCCAACAAACAACAAATGGGTAGGCCCAAGCATGAGAAACTAACAGGCCTGCATGCCCAGACAATTCCAGTGCAACCCAGGTCCGGTGAAAAGGTTCCCAGAAGCTCAATCCCCCCTCCCTCCCCCGTCGAATAGAACCTCGGCAGCATGGAGAACGTGCAGTCCCGCTGGTTCGGGTGAACATACACGAGTGACGGAGATTTGTGGTGGTACTAGACATTGATACAGCAAATGGGTGTGTGGAAGGGAGCCCCAGTCTCCCAGGAACCGATGACGAGGTTGAGGCTACAGGATTTGCCCAGGTAGCTGAAGAAACAACAGAGAGTGCATTTGAGGGTGAAGCCCAACCAAAATGAACAGGGCATAGGCTCAGAGCGAAGGAGGCAAACTAGATGGGATGAGGAAGAAAGGCGCAAGCTAAAGAGAGGGAGAGAGAAAGAGCTCGCACTCAGGAAGCACAGCGAGAAAACAGAGCAACGCGGCACCCACATAAGGAAATCGGGGGTAGGTACAGGGCACTGATCAGGGAAGAATCGGAGATAGAATTGGATGTGAGGCTTCTGGCAGGGATCCGAGCCTCACCAATCATTCAACATAGGAGAGAAGCTAACCGGGAAATAAGAGACCAAGACAGCCTGGTACTGACCCAACCAAGGCGCAGCAGGAAAAATAAGATGGTACCTTGGCGCGCGCACTAGGGGAGTAGTGGCGAGGACGTATGCTGCTCCACCCGAACGCACCGGAAGATAGACCCCACGGGAGATAGTAGCAAGAGAGAAAGCGAGGTCTTTGCCTGCCCATTCTGCCACCTGCTAGCCTGCTGGACCGAGGAAAGAGACTTGGCCGGTGGAAGGATGTTTCGAGTCAGAGGACATTGCTATAACGTAAGATTGCATACGACATGGGGGGAGATCCCAAGTAGAACTTCCCCCTACATGCAGGAATGCCTAAAAAGATGGGGATGCTATGTCAGAGAGAAACCGGTAAAGCTACCCAAAGTAGGAATGTACCCATTACTACAGAATGGCACGTCAGGGACCATCTATGTGCCATTGGCTCAGATGGATAAAGAGTTGTTAAGAACAAAGTTACAGCCATTTCTGGATGGAGTGGGTAAATGGATCTCATGGTTTGAGAAGAACACTGTAGGAATAAACCTAGCGATAGGCAATATTAAAAGTCTGCTAAGTAGTCTTATCGGAGAACAGACTAACATGGTGTTTGCCCAAGCTCGCATCCCAGCAATTATGCTGACAGACACAGAGCATGATGGGGCCACATTCAATTCATACAGGCACCGAATATGGACAGCTCTGAGGGAAATGTTCTCTGACCGCCCAGATGTGGGAGGGTTAATGGCGGATACTCTGAAGCCAGAGGAGAGTACAACCGATTTTCTGGATAGAGTAAGGGAACGATGGGTACAAGAGAGGACAGCCGTGGACTGATACAGGACCACAAGTTGCATTATTTTACAATATAGTCTAAAAGAGGCTGCGCACCGAGATACAAAGTGGACTGGACAACGTGATTGGGTTAGACACCAAACCCTGGTGGGAGATACAAGCCCACATATTACATTACCACAAAAAGAAGCAAGAAAAGGATAGAGAAAAACAAGAGCAAGCCCAGAGAGACACTGCTAAATTGGTCCAGCACAAATTGAAAAAGACGTCCTCGAGGGGGCCGTGTTGTCCGCGAGTGTGCAGATGGCACCAGTCTTAAAGGGAGCTCCACCGCAAAACCCCAGAGGGTTTCAACTTAGCTGTGGCAGCAGAGGCCAGGGAGGTTGGCAGCAACCAGACCCTAGGGAATGCTCCTATTGCCACAGGATGGGCCACCTGGCAGACAGATGCCGGTTAAAGAGATACCATGAGCAGAGATTGATGGGCATGGGGCATCCACCACAAACACCTACAAATGTTCATCCACAAAGCCAAGTACAGGGGAACCCAAATGCACCCTACATTCAGCCACAAGTAGGTTTGTCAGCCACCGCACCCCCGACGCAGGCATCAGGTAGTTGGACAAACACTTGGCAGAGGCAACCACAGACAGGGAACTCAGCCCAACAGGGACGGGGGCCACAGCCTCAGCAGGGAGGGATTTCTGTCTGGGGAGGTAAAGCCTTCACACAAACACAGAGTCCTAATGTGCAGTAAGATAAACCCCCAGAATAAATAGCACCCCTTCACCCACATCCCTAAATATTGTACCAAACCAAAAGAAGGACCAATGAGACAACGTTGGGAGTCCAAGCTTTTACCTGCATTTAGGGATTCAGGGCTGCTGTATATGCTCTGTTGACCGGGTATCCTCACTAAAGTTCCCCCATCAAGCGTGACTGCGGGAACCAGGGCCCCACTCTGCTGCTGATCCTCCAGGGCGGGTTGGCCGGCCACATCCCAGGGGAAGGGCAGTCTGACGAGGGTGTTGGGCAGCTCCCAGATAAAGTACTTAAAACCCAGCCACCCAGGTCCCCATGTCCAAAAAGTCAAAAAGGATGGGTTTGAATCACCAAGTCGGAAGGTCCCCATTCTCGGGCATTTAGCCTGGGACCAAAGTTTACTTTGTGGCGTGTAGCCCCAACAGCACCTCCAAAAGTTAGAGGTCACCACCCAATGGAGACACCCCTTTTAGTTCTAAAACGAAGCTGTCTTCCAGTGGCTGGAGCAAGGATTCCCCGTATGCCTGGGATAGTGAAGACCCCACAACCACCACAGCACACGCACAAGAGCTAATAAGCGGCAAGGCGTCCACATGATGTCGAGTCCAAGCACTTAGGTGGGTGGGGGGGTTTTGCGGGATTAGCCAGGCATCCCAGAATAGCTGAGGCGGTCCTGGTTCATCATCATCACTCAGCAGACTTCGGCGAAAGTTGTTTTTTTCCTGGCGTTAGCCCCGGGCTCTTCACGTTTTTCTATTCCCAGCAATGTTTTCTTTCTCTTTTTCTCAAGTTTTCCCACTTTCCAAAGTCTGACCACCATGCCATACCCCTCAAAAGTAGCGACGGAAGCATGCCTGATAGTCAGAAGTCCCTAGCCACAAGCCTGGAACACCACGTCCAAATGCGCTGAAAGGAAGCAGGACGTGGTCTGAGGGAGAGAGGAGGTTCCTGGGAGTGGGGGGATCCACAGTGTCCACCGCAGCTCCAGGCGAGAGTAGAACACTGAATGCGCTCATCCTCTAATCAGGCCTAGCAACTAACCAACGCACCAAGCCTCACATGCACCAACCCAAAAAAGCAGTAGGCCCCGACCTTGGACACCCCAAGATGGCATAATCAGAGGTACATGGGGGCCACGGAACAAATTTCCGATCCCCTCTGCTTCGTGATAAATGAGGTAGAAGATCACGCGAGACCTAGAGAAGCACCCCAAAAACCAACAAAAGAACCCCAAAGTTAGCCCAAAAGGAGTCTCCAGAGAAAGGGCAGAGTCAAGATATCTGGCGCCACCTGGGAGGGTCACGTTGCACACTGCATGCTGGAAACTGAGAGATACACACACGTGATCTCGGGGCACGTTGCAACTACCAACAACACTTAATAGTGACATCCCCCCTTCTCATACAGTCCAGTGCACGTGTAGGTTGAAAGACGCAGCCCACACCTACGGCGCCTCCATGCACACACCAGGAGAGACATGTTCTTGTAAAGCTGGTGGCAGCCATAGAAACTTAACTAAAACTGATGTGATCCTTCCCTATGATCGCAAGACCACTTCTTAAATATTCTGCTCTAGTCCAAGCACCCATTTAGGTACGAAGGAGGAGTGGGGCTCAACAGCTCAGAAAAGAGATTAATCAGTCTGATTACCAATAAGCCACCTCTAATTTTAAACTATCAAAAAGATACCCCGACCGGGACCACCTTCTGGTGCCTCACTACAATTGCTACTAGTAGAGTGTGGAGAGCACACCCCTAAGGGAAGTACAGGAACCCAAGAAAAATCATTGACTATGGCACACATGTAATGTTTATGAATTAACAAAATTAACCGAGCTCTTATCCAGCAGGTCTACTACAGAATCTCCAAGTGAAACACCTCTCAGCTGTCATATCAACACTCCAGCACTGATCCAAAGTGTCGAATCAAGCTTTTGAACTTACACCGCAAACGTTTTGTTTGAACTGTTAACAGAGAAATCCCAGTCACCAGAGGACCACAGACCGCTCCCCTGGATCCATACACAGACCTGCAATGTTCAATACCAAGTTATGTATTATTGCTCTTTTATGTACCCTCTATTTTGGGTGCTGCCGCACCTATTCACTGCTAAAGAGCTGCCTGGCCAAATGGAGTCGGTTCAAAAACTGTCACAGCACTTGTGCAGGGATCTCTCCCATGTAACTTAGAATTACACCAAACCAAACACTAGCATCCCACATGCACTATGCAGCTCCCTCTTGCACAAAACGTGGTATCAGCACATGACCGTAGTGGGCTCCCAGACATCAGCCAGGTCATGTTACGTCTGTTCACTGATACCGCATGCAGTAGGCGCAGACAGACTTTACTTATCCCAAGTGCTAGCCCTCCGAAAAAGCAAAATGCCTTCTTCACTTATAGCTAAGCAGAATTAAGGCCAAACTCCAACCCAACAAAGTAGAACCCCACCGGGTAGTAGTAAATCTGACTCCATATGCAACCAATCCAACGGCTCTATACCTTTTCACTGAGCCTAGCAATATCCAAACTGAGCCGGACCGGATGTGGAGAAAGGGCACCATAGGGGAGGATACTGTTTGGCCCTGAGACTTCCCAGAGAAGAGATTCTTGGAGGTAGTGAAACCCCCAACTCAATGCACAAACACGTCCGCTTCTGGTTCCATTTATGGTCCAAGGGTGGCCCTTAACTTATCTGAGGTGGTCTTCTTTAACAAGTAGACCCCCAACATGGAGTTCCTGTGTAGGGCTGTCCAACTCAAGGATAAAAAGTAGAATGAGTCACATGGGGGAAGGTTGAATGAGAGCATGACCACCACATGCCAGGAAATCTGGGATAACGAGGTGAGTGGATACACCTGGGTAGAAGGGAAGGGGCAAACCCTAATTGTGCGTAAACTTACACTGTATTCCTTGTGCTTCAGAGGTAAAGGATTGCTTCCACTGAGAACGATTGAGAACTGCTGCATGATCATGCACATTCTGGATATGCAATTGTGCACCTCCACGCTGATGGATTTTTACTGACAGTGTGGCGAGTTTGCCTACACTACTCATTCCCAGATGGCGCTGACTTTGTTCCCTAGTAACCATGCACACCCCGTGTCGGATTTGCACCAGCACCCACTAAGGAAGAAGACAACCTTGCTGCATCAGGCTTGTGAAAAAAGAGCTGCAGATTATTTTGGCTGGACTCAGCACAAGGACATTCCAGAAGAATTCAGACTGTTCACAGACACACAAGTATCAGCAGTAGGGGCTATATACCTTCTTCACAGTACAGACAAAAACGAACACCCGCTGGTTACAAATAACCAGGTGGGAGATGCTTAAAATTATGAACAGCACTGAGCTCGGCCTTAATTCAATCAAGGAAGAACTGAGAGCAATCCGCCTCATGATGATGCAGCATCCATATGTGTTAGGCTTAATGACTGCGACGGAGGGAGGAGTGTGTGCCAAGATCGGTGCGTCCTGCTGCACGTTTATCCCAGGGAACGACATTGGACAATGGATCATTGGCTCTTGCCATCCAAGCACGGCACCATTTACAAAGAGACATGCGTGGGGAGGGAGGTCCCCCTGAGCAGGAGTGCTTCTCGAATTGGTTCTCTTGGCTCCCCCGGTGGATCTCCGTTCTGCGCACTTCGTTGTTGCCAGATTTCATTGTGTTCTTTTTGTGTGGATACGTACAATTGTGGATTTTGTGCTGTAAAAATGCAGTCCTCAAACTGGGTAGAATGAAAGTAACTAGGAAAGTAGTAATTGTCAAAAGCGAGCTTAAAGAACAACAGGCCCCCAATAAAGTAACTGTCACGAAGAATGGGTTAGATAGCGTAGTTAAAATTCAACTAGAGGGGGGATTGTTAATATTGAGAAAGTCGATGTAAATATGAAGAACAATACATTTATGTATAGAAACGAAATCGCTTTTCTATTAACAAATTCACCCGTTGTGAACTCCACATCAACCCCGACTCAGAAATACGTAGTCAGACTGGCTCTGAAACCTAGGCCTGAGGTCACTGATTAACTGGTCACAGGTAGGGTGGCACGTAGCTGGCAGACAAACCCACGAACAGGAAATCCCAGATCAATCTCACAGATAGGCGCAGCGACACCACAGTGGTCTAGGGAGATTGGCCCCAATAAAGCACACATGGCCGGAGGGGTACGCACCCTCACAAAACACCATGAAGTCAGATGCCACATAAGTTAGTAACATATCCAATCAGGGCACAGCACACACAGTGATCATGCGCTCCCCATGCTGGACATCTGGACACGTTATCCACTGGCCGCATTGTGTCCACGCAAGGTCAAGGCCCACCTGGATTCCCCATTGAATAAATTAGTTTACAACTACAAAGGCAGCAACTCACATTCCTTACCATACAAAGATCGCCGAATCCATTTATGGCATTCAGTGAATTGTATATAAATACATCTCAGATCGATTGTAAGTTAAGACAGCCTTCAGACCCTATGCCTGTAACTTCTCGCCCGGACGTACTGATTATTTAAACAAAATGTTGCTGTTTTACTAAATGCCTCTTGTCGCTTATTTTCTCATGGTATTTCATGTTCAAGCAGCAATACTATAAAATAACATCCAGACCTACATCTACCTCCATTCTCTCATTTTTGTTAGGGAAAGAAATGTGACGCTCTGCACATTTGTCATGTTTTAAGAACTCTAAGGGGTAGGGAGCAGGAAGTAATTTCATTCATGCATTCGGAAGGGATGTCAGTGGCGGATGATTAGAGAGGATTCAGGGCATGTGGGGGAGAGCAGAGGGATGTTGAATTAGAATCAAGATATAACATAAACTCGGTTTCATTTTTTCAACAAAGCTAATTTGTACTCACTGGTGAAAGGCAGGATTGTCAAACATTTACTGGTGCTGTTTTGTGTTATGTATTGATGATAGTCATTTTTTCCTAATGATTGACTGCCCAAAAATATTTTACCCCTGCACATCTGCCTATTCAGGATACAGGCATGGGTGGCACGGAAGAAACTAAACCTCAGTCCATTACGTCCTGTATCTCTCCTTTTCTACCCCAAATAAAACAGTAAGATTTCCTCGGAAGAGGACCTCAAATCTTTAGGGTCTGACCCAAAGACCATCACCCCTGCTGATTCCCTAAGCTCATCTTTGATTCCAGACTTCATTTTCGATTTGGGTTAACACTTTAACAAGAACATTGAATAAATGAAAACTGAAAACAAATATTTTCATTCTGATTAACGTCCTTGTAGTAATCTTCTGTCACACCTGGTCCAGGAAATGCTTTAAAAACACTAATTTGAAATACAAAATGTCAGTCAGGGTATTACTAGTGACCTTTTCTTCATTTGGTGTGTTGTGTGTGAAAAAACACCTAAATCTCCATTAAGAATTAAGAATCATTATAGAAAGCAAAAATGGCAATTAGTTAGTCAATTTGAATCAGTCTCAATATATGTATCATAGGTCAAAGAAAAATCTCAGTCTAGAACAAATAAGAGGACCAGCATGAAGTCTGCCTTATAGAAAAGCAAGTATAGGACTGAAATATCGAAGTACAAAGTCAAATGGCAGTCTGTCATAGGGACATGTTCGATAGAAGTCTCAGAAAATTCTGACAAACATCTCAAAGAAGGCAATTTTTATAGGTTTTCAAATAGTGACAGTCACGCTCTTAACATGTGACATGAATAATGACAACAACCAATAGATTTTCAAAAACACATGATATATTAGTTGCAACATAGCGAAAGACACTTTCAGAATGCATAATTAACCTTCAAATAAAAGAATGATATTACATCATGCGCGTATTAAATACAGTTGACTCTTCAGAGCCACCACAGGAACAGTAAAGATCCTTGACTTTTTACAAATGTAGGTACCGTTAGAACACAGCTTCAAAGGAAGTTACAAAGGAAATTATATTTCTTTTCAGTACAGCACCACAGAGCAGATCCTATTTCAACTACGTTATGGAAAGAAAGTCACTGGAGAGAAAAAAACATGTGTGCAGAAAACTTTCACTGCACTTTTAAAAGCCACAGGGTCTTCAGCTGTAAACGAAAAATAAGAGCAGCCTTATAGATTTTGTTTTTGCAGACTCGTTATGCTAACTTAAACAAACAAAATTAACATTGAAAGTTTAATTAATAAACTTTCATTTACATCCCCCAATGATTTTTTAAATCGTCACGAAATACAATACACTATTCTACAATAGATTATTCATGCTTGTTGTTTCTTCTTCTTCATTTCCTCGTAGGCTTTTAATTCATCGTATGTCTTCAATTTGATGTTTTCCAATTCAATCTCTTTTCTCTTTCTCTTCCTGGTCATTATCTTCTTTTTACAACCACAATTTAACTTGTCTCTCAATCAATGAACTTTAAATGGATTTTAGTAGAAAGAAATAGATCAATAGATTAACAAGAATAATATTAGCAGGAGGAGTAAATACCTTTTTCATCAAACCTCCTATCATATCACCCAATCACTCACCAGTACGTGCAATTCCTTTTCCTGTTCTACCAAAACACAAACCAGTTGTTTCCTAAGCACCAGTCTATCCCAAGATTTAGCTGCATGTGAAACATTACTTATGTTATCAATATATTATTATATTAGTATGATTTCGTTTGAAATAAACGTGCAACACTGCTGGACATTTATTACATAAACCGCCTTCTTATGCAAACAAAATGTCCAAAGCCATTTGATTTTGAATAACCATTGCACGGATGGCAACCATCTCTTCATTTATCATAGATATTGCACCTGCAGTATTAGTAGCCCTGTTGGTCTACTAAAGTAATTCCAAAAAGAAAAACCCAGTACAGTTATGTTTAAATACCTCTCCACTGAAGAAAAACACAGGTTTTTCTTATAAAACCCTCACCCACCAGGGTTACCCCTTGGTGGCATGCTTCATCATCTGGTCCATCCCGTTCCGCTGCGGATCGGGCGTGCTGCGACCTACGACCGATGCGGGAGCACTTTCTGTTGTTATATACAATGAGAATGAAGGTGCTCTGAAAAAGAAGGGGAGTGGGGATTGATGATGTGTAGTTAAAAATACCAGGCTAGTAGGTGTCCCTTCATTTATTTTAACCTCTAGTCGGTATGGTTAAAAATAGGGGGAGTTTTAGGACAAGAAATTTGTAATGGATCGATTCTCCTAAAAGGTTGACATGTTTTGAGCCATGCCCCTAATTGGCTCTTCTTCAGGAGCTCGGGAAGCTAGTTCCCTGGTACCACCCCCGTCAGTTCACACTGGACGCACACTAATTTCAAGCAGAAAATATGGAAATATATACAGTTACCACCTATTAGGCATTCATTGTTTGCTAATCTGTGGGGATACAAAAGGAGAGTTAGGTGTACCAGCCATTTGAATGTGTACGTATTTCAATCTTTTAATATTGAGTGATTTTTCTTTTTCGTGTGTGAGAGCACCTTTAGATGAAAGGAAAAAGTGATCATTCCAGCATACGTTGTTGGTGGTCATAACTGGTGCAATGTAGGAAATTTGAAATAGTTGCACTGTTTTGTGACATACGTACATATATACATATGCATACCATGCAAATTAAATTGTAATGAAAAATCCACCCACATATATGATGCTGTAATGTTGCATCATGGTACCTCCCGGGGGAGAGGGTGGCCTGTTGTCAAACTCTGTTGGTGCGGGAGAGATAAACATGGCACTTGTTACTCGAGGATTGCGGCAAGTATACTCTCTGTTCTGTGAGTAATGCTTGGCCGTTAAAAGAATTGCAAAAGAACGTATTTGAAAAAAAATTAGGCTCTATGGAACAATCTCTGTTCCGTTACGGTTCTCACCACTAAAACTGAGCCGTTTACTGACTCACGATGATTGTGAATGAACATGGGGGCTGCACTTACCGCTTCAAGGCGACACATCTGCTTTACTACCTACTTGGATAAACCACCGGGGACCGCATTCTGTCAGTGTGGTGTCCGCCAGGGGTTTTAATAGATTACGGCACGTCGGGGACGTTGCGTCCTCGTGTACTGAAAAACAACTAGACTGCTAAACATACCAAAATGGGGGTGTTCAGTGGAACTACCACTCGGTTCCATTGGGTTAACTGACAAAATGTCATAGGGCAGATGAGGGGTAGTTCTCTGCTCTATTTTGGTGTTAGCTCGTCATGGGCACTGAAAAGTTCTTAATGAAACGTGCGTTTCTAAAAAAAATTATAAAGGGGAAAACTGATATTGATAATGGTAGTAGGTCCCTGGCTATTTTTTATTGCTGGGACATGTATTATTTGATGATGGTATTCTGGTGATAAAATAAATTATTAAAGAATCTGCAGGATGTGTGGAGATAGTTGAAGAAGACGTGCATCAAATTATGTAAAGTAAAATACAAAAGCGGGTTTTCAAAAGGTCCCTTACATAGCAAATTACGACCTTTGATGGATTTTCCTGGGGTTGGTTATCGTGTATCATTTATTTATACATATGAAACAGGTGTTGCTGCGTATCACCTTATGAATTGGCCCCATGGAATGTTGTCGTTCAAGAAATGGGTTTTGAGTCAACTTTCTAATCTTCATATCATTCAAAGCCACACCAGTAAGAGGAATCAACACACCATATATATCCATCAGCACTTGAACAAACCCATGTTTAACTCTTTTAAGATTCATTTCTTTCTTTTAATTTATTCCACTCACATGATACATTCTCTGAAAAATTAATGCTAAGTAGCAGGAACCTACACAGTTACTTGCAATGTTAAAATAAGCTGTTTTTCCACAAGCATGACAGTTGCCTTTGAATATAGGACCATGACAAACATATCATCTATACTATCTATACTTACTCATTCCAATCATTTCTCAAGCTTTCCACTGGTCATGGAAATAATTTCCTTGTTCTCCAAATTAATACCAAGGCTAGGATGCATCTTTGAATTTCTACAGTTTTCCTTAGCTTCTCCTCTGCAATTGAATCTCTCTCATTTCTTCAGCATTTCTGCTAATTTTCCTTCTCCTTTCATTAAATTTTCTAATAAAATAATGCTCCACATCACTCAATTTACGTTCACTCCTTTTATTAGTAACAATAATCATTTGATCTTGCGTAATGAGTCTAGTATTCTTCTTGAGAGAAATCAAATTCTTAATTCTAGGCAACCCATGAAATAGCAATTTGTAGTCCGTTTCAAACTCCACTAATAAATCCTGCTGCAATAAAATTGAACAATAAACACTACACAACAATGCATCATTTAATGGAAGCTGTTGGGACGTAAAAGTCCTCTTCATGATAATGGCCGTGCACTCCTATTCCTGAGTGCCCAGCTGTACTGATCTTCTGCAGATCCAGAAAGTGTTTTGACAAGGGTTCCTTGTAGTGCCACATTTATGGTTTGCACTACCGTGTAGGTGGAGGTGACTCCTCCTTACCGATGGTGTAATAGTCCCCAGGGTTTACCCCACCCAATTTTTCAATCAGTTTCTGTCAGACCTACGCCAGATAATCCCACAGTGCACCTTTCTCCTAAAATCCAAGATGGGGGAGAACCTTTCTTCCTTGTGCAGAGCCTGTGTGCCCGACGAGCGGTGTGCCCACTGAAATGAGTTGCCCTCTTGTAGTAAATCTGCTTTTTCTGAATGTTCACCCCCGATTTTTTTGCCTCTTGTTGGGACCTATTTTATTGCTGATTTTTAGAGACTGTGCACGGAGGCACTGCTGTCGCAGTGTATGGCCTCTGATCCAGAAAACTTGGAGAAAAGTGAAAATCCATGAATGGCTTATTTCACTTTTCTATAATGCCATAATATATGGCATGACAAGCTAGCTGTCAGTCGTGGACTGCAGCTCTTATTGTGCCATCCACTACAGTGACAAAAGAAAACATAGCTTCAGACCTACCATTGTAGCCTGACTGCTGTGATGTAAAACCTGCATTTTGACCTTTTGAAATAACCTTTCTTGCTGGATACTGCTAACCAATTTCTCACCTTGTGAATGTTCTCAGGTGCCAGATTGGATCCAAATATTTTTTCCAGCAAATCCCTCGCACACGGTGCATGAGTTAGGTGGCGTTGTGGGTTCCACCTAAGAAGTGATATTGAAGCCACATATAACCGCTACCTCTGCATGTCGATGTTAGTTCCTTCCTTTCTGCACCTTTCAACAAAGAATCAGAGCTAACGCCCTTGATTCTGTCACTTAACAGAAGCTTTTCTCCTAAATTCTAGCAGTGAGCAAGGTTCATGTCTCCCCCTAAAACTACAGGTTTTAAACTTTGGAAGGATTGTCTCTGGCATCTCCTTGCATGACTCAAATTCCTGCAGCAACTGTGCTTGGATGAATCTGAAGGCCCTTTGAGACCTAACCCCACGTTGCCAAGCACTGAAGGAAAGCGCGTAATGTCCGGTCTCGGTTTAAGTCAAGGACGGGGATTAGTTCTCACTCTCTAGGCCTTTCTCAAGAAAAGTCTTAACTTCACTTCTAGTCATCAAGTAAGTCAAACGCAAAGAAAAAATTTAAGAAGTCAAAGCATGACTCCCCTTCTTCCCGATGCTCTTGTCAAGAGAAGTCATGCAGATGTCAGGGTACCTTACTGCCTCGATCCCGATATCCCTCCAAGGAACTGGTCCCTCAGCTTGTCCCATGCAGCCTGAATTCCTGGGGCTATCAACGACAATACGACACATCCAGGCCTTCAAAGAGGCCATGTTGTGTATCTTTGGTACCTTTCTGGTGCCCCGAGTCGTGCCTCCGGGCCCCAAGGATCCTAAGAGGCCTCCAGTCAGACCACCACTGGCAGATTTATCCTCGACTGTGCCTCTCAACCACATTCTGGGGTTCGCCCTGACTCCGGGGTTGATTCCTGCTTTGACTCCTCACCCAGTGCAGAGACCCTCACTGGTTTCCAGCATGTCAACGCCAGCATTTACGCTGCCGACCCTAGAGAAAGTACCTTTTGTCCTATTAGACTCAGAAGTGCACCTACCACGACCTCAGCCAAAGTCACTCCCACTTTGACCTCAACCACAGATGGAATGCTTCCTTTACCACAATACTTCTTGGACCCGAAACCCCATGATGATGACAATGGTGATGATGAGTCTCAGTTAAATGAAGAGGAGGTATTTATTTTTAGATCTCCAAAAAACATGCTTGACACATCTCCTGACACAGGCCTCAAGTCTCCACTTGGCCCCTTCACAGGAGAATCTACATCTTTTGCCATGGTTATCAGAGCGGCTTTGGAACTCCTCGAACTCCAATTGCCCTTGATGCAGGCCGGATAAACGTCCTTACAGATGTTCTGCAGCCAGGACAGACCTCTTCAGAGCAGATTTTCCCATTTAGTGAGGCCCTCACGGACACCCTGATGGGCACTTGGGCAGAACATAGATCTTGGCCCCTGTCAACAGAAAAATTGCTAGGTGACATAGACTGGCTTTGGGGATCAATCTTTTCTCCTCCAGCATCCCACACCAGAGAGTCTTGCAGTGCCTGTATCTACACCCAGGTTAAACCCTAACTCATTCCCAACCACATCACCAGACAAAGAATCCAAACACATGGATGCCTTTGGGAAAAGGGTGTTCTCCTCTGACAGCCTCGCCCTCCGATCCGGTAACTCGAGTCTCCTCATAGGACGTTACTCACACTTGTTGTGGGACATGGTGGTCAAGATCTTGCCCGCAGTCCCTAATGTCCTCTGGGCCAATTTTGCACAGATAATACAAAAATGGGCAAGATGCTGCGAAGTTTGGCATCTGATCTGGCTTAGAACCTGTCCACTGTTTTAGTATGGCAGTTGGTACCAGCATCATGCATGGATACGTAGAAAGGGCTTCTGAAGTGAGTGACGTCCAAGCATCACTGATGAACATGGCATTTGATGGAACCTGTCTCTTCGGGGATAAAACAGTGTCTGCCGTGTAGCCCTTTAAAAAAAGCAAAGCTACAGTGTCCTCCCCTGGCCTTTCAGTGCCGTAGTTTCCCCCAACAATATCACCCTTTTTGAGGCTTCTGAAGGAGCATTCACAAAAGGCAATGCCAAAACTTGCTTTCCCAACAAAAGATCTCCCAATCCTTTCAAAGTAAAGGTTGGGGAGCCGGCCGACAGCGTCCAGGCCCTTAGGAGCAATGCAGCACCCAGTCCCCTGCCACAATTTTGTGCTCAGTAGCACACTGCTGCCAGGTTGGAGGCAGGATAAGTTATTCTTGCATAGTTGGCAAAGCAGCACATCAAACAAACGGGTGTTTCAAATCGTCCAAGATGGATACACCCTGCCTTTCCTATCCACCCTTACAGACATGCCACCTACACCACAGCAGCTTCGGAGGACCACATGTCCATCTTATGGAGGGAACTCCAGGCTCTCTTGGACAAAGAATCCATAGAGAAGCTGCCGACATCAGAAATAGAGGTTGGTTGCTTTTCCTGTAGAAAAAGGACAGATCACCTCATCCTATTTTAGATCTTCGCCCTCTGAACTTATTTCGTAAAAAGGACAAGTTCAAGATGCTCGTTCTTGCCCAGGTTCTGTCTGTTCTGGGTCCAGGTGAAGGATGGTGGCATTGGATTTCCAGGACAACTATTTCCACATCCCCTTCCTGCAGTCCTACAGGCGTTAACTTTGCGGTTTCAGGTTGGCCACAAGCATTTTCAATTCTTGGTTCTCCTCTTTGGCCTCACCAGTGCCCCTCAGGTGTTCATAAAAGTGATGGTGGTTGTCACTGCACATCTTCTGAGGTTAATATCAGGCTCGCCTCAAACAGTCGTCAGCTACCTCCAGGCAACAGCCAATCTGTCAACATCCTTACGATTCTCCATCAATATACCTAAGTCACACCTGACTCCTTAGCAGAGACTCCCTTTCATCGGATGCATCCTGAAAACAGTGCTGTTCCGAGGCTTTCCTCTGCCTCAACTAGTCCAGCACATTCGCCTGTGATCCTGATGGTTCAACCTTTGGCCTGGGTCTCAGTGAAAGCGACTTTGAGACGTTTGCCTCATGCATCCTGCTAGTAGACCACTAGAGGTGGTGCATGCGGGCTCTGCAGTGGGATCTAAAGTTCTAGTGGCCTCAGCACCAGGGGAATCCTTCAGATTCCATCCATGTGTCCGGGGAGACTGCAACAGACCTGCAGTGGTGGCTGCTGGACTGCACTTGGACCAGTGATAGACCCCTCTCCCTCCCCCACTCAGAAATAATGGTCATGTCCCATTTCGGCAGCATATCTCTCCGCACATCAAAGAACTACATTGGTTACCGGTAGCCAATAGAATCAAATTTAAGGCCTTAACATTAGCTTTTCGGGCAGTCCATGGATCATGTCCCAGCTATCTGAAGCAGAGATTAGTTGCGTATAAGCAGACTCGGTCACTGAGGTCTAACTCTCAGAATCTGCTTTGCACCCCCAGAGTAAAGAAAGCCCGGTTAGGTGGCAGATCTTTCATGTTCGGGGCGTCCATGGTATGGAATTCCCTGCCTAATGCCTTGCGCCAGATTGGCTGTGAAACGCAATTCAGGAAAGCAGCAAAAACATGGCTTTTTAACCTAAATTAATCTCCGGGGATCCGGGCCGCTCAGGACTTCGTGCGTCACCTGTTGCTATAGCGCCGGGACACCTCCTTGGAGGTAGCTGTTTGCGCTCTATAAATGGCTGTATTATTATTATTATTATTATTATTATTATTATGATGGGTGCACTATTGCTGAGGTCATCTGGGAGAGGTGGGGATCAGAGGACTCTGGTCTCTAGCAGAGACACAGTCTATTGAAATTGTAGGAAATTTGCTTGCCACTAAGGGCCATATGTATGAAGGCTTTGTGTGATTGCAGGCCCAATTTGCATAATCAGGCCGCTTACGATTGCAAAAATGTCTTTTGTTCTGTACAAACCACAAATTGCAATTCTGCAAAATGTTACCAAATCGCAATTTGGGTTTGTGACTAAGTACTGATTCGGTATTTGGAAGGGGCGTATTTAAGGCTTTTCTTCCAAATACCAAATCTGAATGGTATGTATTAATGTTTTTCAACCGAAATCCACTAGCCCACACTTACACAAATGTCAAGCAAAAATATGGTGTATTCTGGGCATGGAAAAGATTCCTCACGCTGTGCTTTGGGCAGAGAAACCTAGAGATAATACATCGCGGTCAACTTTTCCCTGGCACAGGTGTGGAAATTCACTATTTGCTCTCTCCAGAACGCATATAGATAACATGTATTACAGAAACCAAAGCATTTGCAACAATTTAATTAGTGTGAACTACTGCAGCTTTGCTCCCAAAATGAGAGGGAAAACACAGCAGCTAAAAATAAGTTTTCAATGTTGGCATTAGTCATTTAAACTGAGGCCGTTATTAACTATGGTCAACCTTAACGTGGAAATCACATTTTTTAATGAGTGTATAAGGGTAGATAAATACATATATGTTATGCAACATAAAATGGTGAAACAGTGCCACCAAAACCCACCCTTAATGATTTGGAAAGTCAACGCACAAAAGGTCCATAAGTCCCTTTGTGGCTGATTTTAAAGTGCCAGTTGTTGACTTCTGCTGCTGACGTCAAGACTCTTCTAAGTCTCTTAGTTCATCATACAGATTACTCTGCATCTCCCCAAGCTTCACCTCGTCTCTCTTTCGTTTTCCCACATTTCCCTTTGTCACTGATCCTCCTCCCTTACTTTTCGATCTATTCTTTCCAGTCATCATTCTAATCCACCTTATACACAGAAACAAGCATATAGCTAAGATGACAATGCTAAATATGGGGGTCAAATTAGTCCCTAACAGTCCACTGCCTATGCCAGTAAGCCATCTACCAACTGCAGAAAAACTCTTCCCAATTGCCTCCCAGGCACCTGTTGCTTTCAACTCCTTCAACTCTTTAGAAACTTCAGAAATGTTAGTAATAAACTAGTTAATCTCACCGTTCTTGTTCTGCACATACGTGCAGCACTTCTGGTTGCGTAACATTTGGCAGACTCCGCCCTCATTTGCAAGTAAGTTATCTAAAGCAAGCCCATTCTGGTGAACCATTGCCATAAGAGCCACTAATTCTGTATTTATAACATTCCGTGCACCCGCTGTGTTGGTGGCAAGATGGTCAACTAAAGTAGATAGCTGTCTAATCTTTACGTCATTCAAAACTACTCCTACAGAAGGAATCATAGCACCAAAGATGTCACCTACTATTTGCAAAGCACTACGCTTAGGCATTTCATGAAGCACCACTCCCTTATCTATGTTATCTGCATGATAAACCTTAGGAAACACTAAAGAAAGGTAGCAGCTGCCCACCCGGTTTGCAGGAAGCTGAAAGTAAGCATTGTTTCCACACACATAATAAACTCCCTTCCACCAAACACTTTGTCCCTCCCCCCCCCCCAAAGAAAAACCTTAAACCTTTGTGCACATTCACACTTACCCATCAACTTGGGATTTCAAATCTTTTCCTTTTTCCTCATAAAACTTAAGTTTTCCTTGCTGTTGCCAATCCCATTATCCCAGCAGTCTTTCATTTCTCTTCTTCCCTTTCCCGCTCACCATTAGGTTCCTTCTTTCCTTAAAGTCGATTTTGGCCCTTCAACCTTGCAACTCCTCAATAACTTCTTCTCTGGTCTAGTCATTTTACAGGTCATCCCTTCTTTCTGAGCACGGGAAACATCAATCTTTGTTGAAGGGTTAATTAAATGCCATACCATATCCATATACACAGTATTATAATGTGGATTCAAATGTTATACAGAGGCACCTACTCAAAGACTAAAGGCCTGATTTAAATCCTGGCGGACGGCCCGTGGGTCAGCCAGGGCAACGGAGTAAGTTACTCCGTTGCCCTGGGGGAAGGATCGCCCACCAGATTTATAAATGACTGCCAGACAGTTGGTGATTTATAAAGGCATTGCCAGGAACCGCTGTGACGGCGATTACTGTCAATGCATTTTACTCTCTGCTACGGGGCTGCATCAGCAGGATGCAGCCCTATAGCACAGAGTATTTCATATTCCTTTTCAAAAGAAAATCCTGAAAATCCTGAAAAGAAAAAATATAATGCTCCCCTCGCCATGGGAGTCTTGTCCCATGGCGGGGGAGAATTATCATGATTTTACAGTACCTTACCACCAGGTTTTACCTCGCTGTAATAAACAGTAAAAAATGACTACATGTCCACCCTTCCCAATTGGGTGGGTGGACATGTAGCCATTTCTGCGACGGCCCTTACTCCCCAGGGTCGTCAAAGGGGATTAATCATGGCGGAGACAGAGTAGTCTCTGCCTTGACTAACTGTAAGGTCCACCCGCATGTAATTGCGGTGGATAGACCACTATATTGGTGGAGAGGGAACTCCGTCGCTGTTGCAACGGAGCACTCTCTCCACCAATATGTAAATCAGGCCTTAAATCAAAATTTAAAAAATAATCTTCAAAATGACCCTGATGATAAAGAAGACTACGGCGCAAGTGAGGGATAAGTGATGGTAGGTCACGCACTCAGCAGATGATGCAGGCAAATAAGCGCATATATAACAATCATGTGTATGCATGACCTGAGAGTACTCATGCAACATGTTAAAGCAAAAAAATATTAGTATAGTTCCCTTGGGAGATATCCCCATGCAAAATCTTCATATTAAATTTATACTGTTTATCTAGATGAGTTGAATTAGGCTTAATTATAGAGGAAGCCTGCTCAACAGGAGAATTTAAGCCTACTAATATACCACTAATAAAAATAACTGAGGCAACTGCCATAACAGTTAGTATCACTCTGCGTTTTTTTGGTTAATTAAACACCATGGTTTCTTCAGAGTCAGAGACCTAGGAACAGGAAAATCAAAGAGCAAAGGCAACTTTTATTTGTTGTTCTCTACTTGTGCAAATCGGGAAAACTTTGATTAGTGGTAAGTTTAATTATATTCAACAAACAATGATGGCCAGGGGAACTAGCTATCGCACAATCTCGTGTAGTCAGAGGTATTTTTAACAATACAAAAAACTGTTTGTAATTGCCCACCTCAAATTATGATTTGCCACCATAAAACCACAAATAGTTTAACATGAATCCAAAAAGCTCTGAGAGGCAACATAATCAAACTTTGATGTGTAAGGAGCACAGATGCTGGGCGTATACATATGAGACGAGAGTAAGTCTTTGAGTAATTGTTCTTTTATTTCTCAGATGTTTATGGTAGAAAGGCAATACAGCCAACGCGTTTCACCCGTGGCGGGCTTCTTCAGGGCTGTGTCTCTTCAATTATTTATTTATTTTTATTTAAGGAGTTTTATATAGCGCTGGCCGGACCCGGGGGTATTGGAGCTCTTTACAGCAGTTTCTCGCAAGAGTCATATAATAGAGCAGTGTTATACATATTGGTTCGGAAGTCCAAGTGTGCTGTGCAGTATTGAGGTAGTACGTGAGTCCTGAGATAACCTTGATTAGTGCACGTTGTCTTGGGTTGAACCTTTTGGGGGGGGGGAGGAACAGGAGGTGGTCAACGAGCAGGGAGGAGGTAGGTCTTTGTGATACAATGTCAGGGAGCAACGGCGAGTAGGGATTTGCGTTAAGGCGGCGGCTATCCATTCGGGAGGGAGCGGTTGAGGAAGAGTACTTTTAGGTGTTTTTTTAATTTTGTGAAGGACGAGATAGTTCTGATATCTGCTGGGATTGAGTTCCAGATTTTGGGCGCGTTTCCGGCGAAGGACCGTGCAGCGGTTTTTTGTTTGCGTGTTTTCATAGGGATGAGAAGTAGGGTATTGGAGCTCCTGAGGTTTCTTGTCTGACTAGCCCTCTTGAGTTTGGCGGCCAGGTAGTCAGGTTTTCCTGTGTGTAGGGCTTTGTGCGTGAGGCAGGCAGTTCTGAAGCTGGCACGCAGTTCGACTGGGAGCCATTTTAGTTCTCTGAGTGCTGGTGAAATGTGATCGTATTTCCTAATTCCAGTGACCATTCTGGCTGCTGCGTTGAGTGTTGTTTTGAGGAGAGCTAGGTGGGATTTTGTTGTACCAGTAAGGGTTGCATTCCCATAGTCCAGTCTGGATAGCAACAGTGATTGGGTGGCTTGTTTGAGATCTTTGGTAGGGATGAATGGTTTAATTTTGTTGAGTAGTGTCGAATTGAGGAAGGCACTCTTTTGCGGAGTTTTTAATGTGTTTGGCCATGTCGAGTTTTGGGTCAAGGGTGGTTCCTAGTGATTTTACGTAGTTTGCCAGAGTGAGATTACCGTTGAGAGCATCCATCGCTTTTAGCCATTCTGCAATTTGATGGTTCTCTTCTTTGTTGGAGATGAGGAGGATCTCAGTTTTGTCTTGATTTAGAGACAGCCAATGTTGGATTTCTTTTAGAGTGTCATTTAGTCTGTGGATGTCATCTAAGGAGGAGGTTTCTAGATAGATCTGGGTGTCATCCGCATATAGGTGGAAAGGGATGTTGGCATTTTTAAGAATGGTGGTGAGGGGTTCCATGTATATGTTCAACAGTTGTGGTGAGAGCACTGAACCTTGGGGGACGCCTCTGGGTGTAAGTCAAAAGTAAAGTTTTAGATTTTTATCCTTTGCGAGCGGCTGTGTAAGAAGGAGGAGAACCAGCGTAGGACCACCTCATCAGCACCTACCCTTTCTTGTAGAGCCTTGATGAGTAGTTGGTGATCAACCGTGTCAAACCGTGTCAAAGGCTGCCGATAGGTCCAGGAGAATGAGTAGGCAGCATTGATCGGTATCGAGGGATTTGTGGATATCGTCTGTGATGTTGAGGATCGCAGTCTCGGTGCTATAGCCTTTTCTGAACCCCGATTGGTGGGGATCAAGAAGGTTGATGTTGTCCATGTGCTGAGTCAGTTGTAAGAGGACCCATTTTTCGAGGATTTTGGATAGGAGGGGGAGATTGGAGACGGTTCTGAAGTTATTCAGGTCCTTGGAGTCAAGGCCTGTTTTTTTTTAGTAGTGGCGTGACTTGGCCAACTTTGAGGCATTCAGGTATGATGCCGGTTCTCAGGGAGCTGTTTATGATTCTGCACCAGAAAGGGGCTATGGAGAGTTTCAGTTTTTTGGTCAATTGGGTGGGTATAGGGTCAAGGACGTGAGAGGCGGGTTAGGAGGTGGAGATCAGCTTGAGGATCTCGGCTTCCGGGATGTGGTCGAAGGACTTCCATGTTTTCTTGGGGTGCATGCACGTGCTGTCTATTGTCACTGGGGGCAAGCTTTTGCAGGCGGGGTTGACGTTGATGTCTAGTGAGAGCTCAATCTTGGTGATTTTTTCTTCGAGGAAGTTGGCGAAGTTTTTGCACAATTCTTTGGAGGCCTGCATTGAGGATTCGAGGGGCTTGGAGGTTTGTTGCTTGATGATTTTAAACAGTTCGTTGGGCCTGTTTTTTGCGTTGTCCAGGGCAGAGCAGAAAAAGGTGGATTTTTCGCTGCTGATGTGTTTTTTGTACTTCCTTCGGGCAACTTTGAGTTGTTCGAGTAGACTTGTGGAGGGGTTGCTCCTCCATAGTCTTTCTGTAGCTCTAAGTTGTCTCCTTTCGTTATTAATGTCCGTGTTGAACCAGGATCTAGATGGGATGTTTCTGGGTTTTTTTTAGTTTCAGGGGGGCTACTTGGTCTAGAATGGATGTCAAGGTTGTGTTGTAATGGGCAGTGAGTTCTGTGGTGGATAGATCATCCGCGGAGGTAGTGAGGAGGGAGTTAACCCTTTCCTAAAGGTCAGTCATGTTGATCTGAGTGAGGTTTTTGGTCCATTTGGGAGGTTCTTGGGTGGGGGGGTTGGAGTGTGATCGGTTGAGTGAGGTGGAAGAGGATTAAGTGGTGATCTGACCAATCCACGGGCAGGGTGTGGTTTATCGTGACTGTGTCGCGTTTGGCGATAATGGCATCTAGGATTGCTCCTTTGTTCAATATTTATTGTGTGATCCAAAGTCGACAAAAGAATCCTCAATAGTATTCTTCCTACTATGAAAAGGTTGAGTAGTGTGCAGCGCCAACAACAACTGTTTGGCACGAGTGCGGCAACAAACAGCGTTAAAGGTGTGGAACCATCAGCCACATCTTAGACAGGGCCCGCAATCCGTTCTGGCATCCCAATCACTGCACCTTATTTTGAAAAAACGTGTCATATGTATACGCCCAGCATCTGTGCTCCTTACACTTCAAAGTTTGTTTTTGGATGTAAGTTTAATTATCTTCAATGGTTATCTCAAACCCTTCACCAACATCTTTTAAATTCACAACCCTACTCGTACTGGAGCCTGGGTCGTAAAAAGTTTCATAAGTTTCAGAAGAGTTTCAGTTTGTAACAGTTCACTTGAATTTGAGTAAAACATGTGTCAATTCTCACTGTGGTAGCCCTATTGGTGGAGGCATTTCAAGCATGTTTCATTGGTCCTCAGGCTCATGTGTGCTCAAATCACACCCAGTTTTAACAAAGGAGCTGAGTAGCTTCAACTAGGTGCCCATGCTGTCTTTGAGCTCCTGATTACTGACTGTTCATCTTCACTGTCATTTTGATCACTAGTCTCTGTTTCCTTGTTAAATGTCTCTGGGATGCTTTCCTCTGACACTACAGCTCTCACTCTTTCACGCCTCTTTGGCAACCTTCCTCTTCTTGGCCCCCTTCTGGCTGCACTGGTTGGCCTTCTTTGGGTTCAAAGTTAATATTCACAGTTTCTTCAATTTGGTTCACTGTGGCTACTCTTCGCTCATTCACCACAGGCTCAGCACTTGTCTCCTGTTTACTTTGGGGCACTTGTGCACACTCTTCTCCCCCTCTGTTAGTTCGGGGTGCTCTGGAGTTTGACTCCGCAAATCAGTGGTTGCGGTTACCACTTTTTCACCAGCTTATCTCACTGTTAGGGTGATTTTGTGGTTTGAATGCTTGAACATCTCTTTGTATATTAATGTAGTGGTTCTTCTTTTTCCTCTTGCCTTCTTTCCCTACCTGTGGTGGTTCTCTGTTCAGCCATCAGACATTTAAATTATTCTAAATAACTTAACATTGCTTTAGACATTAAATATGTTTATACTAGTATAATATGCTTCTTTTGGTTTTGTATTTGGCTGCAGTAGAAGACATGCAACGTTGTTCTCCTTCTTATAAAGACTTAGTTTAAAATTTCAATAAAAATAATTAAAAGCTGATTCTGCCAGTGTTATGAGAGTTTTATTATTAAATGAATGCAGTCGTAGGAGTTACCTAAAAAGGTAATTGGAGATAGTATTTCTAAGCTTTTTTCAAGACTGTTTAATGAATTAAAACAAAATCAATAATGTCAACCTTTGGGGGGTGTGGCCTGCAGTCAACCAAGATGGCCACAGCTTAACAAAGCTCCGGCCGACCGCCACAAAATAACGGCACAAATCCGGCATTATCCTGACGGGGGTCGATCTCCAAAGACGGGGATCTCTCCCCGACTCCCCCGCGATCGTGCTGGGCGAAGGAAAAACTGCACTGGTCTAGGGAAGTAGCGCTAACACTAGGGTGCGGCCTGCGCTGAGGAAAGTGCCTCCGTGGGTTACAGCTACTGTGCTCGCCGGAGCCCGGATGAGGTGACCGAGCTCTGAGAAGGCAACGCGTGAGGTTCTGAAGCACCTGTGATGGTGTGGTGAGCCTCCGATCTTGAGGGCACCGGCGATGGAGGTGGCGGAAAGAAGTTGAGGGCCCCGCCAGATGCTGTGGGCCCGCCCGTTGACGTTGGTCCCGCCGAGGAGGCCCTAACAAGAGAAAACGTCGGTGCATCGAGCGGCTCACATCCGTGAAGAACAGAACAGAACCGACCTCGAGCCTGAAGATCAGCAGCGGACTACGGCATATACCTGCCCGCGCTCAAGTGTGTCATCGGGCAGCAACGAGGAGACTCTACCAGCCATCGTGAGTACAGCACCGATAGACTTGGAGGTACGGCCTCCGCAGCAGAGTGAGCGTGGGCCTCGCCGGGTGTTGTGACCCTTCCCTCGGGCTTGGGTCCCCCAGTGGCAGCCGATTGGCAGAGTGGTGCCCGGGAATGCTAGAGGGTCCTCAAAAGTGATGCGGCAGGCCATTCCTGGCCTTGAATGTGTATGGACCGGATGAGTCACAGCTGCAGCGTCGTCCCAGCACAGTGGTGAGGCAGCGCTGGGGGGCTGAGGAGATCTTCGCTCTGCAAAATAGGCGGCAGGGGCCTCGGTAGTCGGTGTGATCCCGCCCCGAGACCTGAATCCCCCAGCAAGGCCCGAACACAAGACAGGGGCTGAGGTGGCAAAGATCTGAGTGATGGAAAGAAGGAAGTTGATGATCCTGTAGGCCCGGACATTTCCATATATAGCCCTCCTCACAATCGAGGCAGGAGAAGACTGGAAGGCGAAGGTGGCCTTTTTCAGCACAAGGAGAGAGAATTACTTGGCCCAAACAGCGGTGCATGCGTAGATTGATATAGGGCTGGGCTGGGGTGGAGTGGGTGCGGGCATAGGACCAGCCCCCCCCTTTCACCCAGATAAAATCGCACCACTTACGACGCGGAGGTCCCCGTCCCAGTAAGGACCTACCCAGTGGACCCTCTAGCCCCACGCAGGCAACAGGGCCAAGAATCCAGACGCTGAGCCCCAGTACCATCTGAAATACTAAAGGCCTACTGCCCCGGCCTGAGTCCAGTAGCAGTGGTGTGATTCTGGGGTCGACATTGATAGTTGGAGGTGTGCCAACTGGACTGCGCTAGACAACTGGAAGGGTGCTATTCTCCTGGGGAGACTTTGTGACGAGGAAGGCATGACCCGACAGGTCACTGCGGGAGCCTCAATCCCCCATGGGTAGGCGGCAGAAACAGCCCTCCTCTCCCCGCGCGTCTCCCCTTTCCAAAAACCTGGCTACACTTCAATCAACTTTGAATTTCGCATAATGTCTGGGCCCAAGGGTTCAAGGGCAACGTCGCAAACCAAGATAGAAAAATACGTCCATCTCAGGACGGAACCGCCGGTCCCTCAGGCTTTACACCAGCAATCCCAAGACGATGCTCAAGCCTCAACGGCTCAGGAACCACCGACCCTGCAAGATGTTATGGCAGCGATTAAGTATATCAAATCCTCGTTGGAGGTTATAATTGAAACTGTGACCACAGAAATGAAACTGATGCGAGCGGATATCTGTAACATAGGCACCCGAGTCAAAGAAGCAGAGGAGACAATTACCTCTCTTAAGACAAACACCAAAACACTACTAACTCAGGTAGGTGAACTGCGCAATTCCGTCAAAGTATTAGAGGCCAGAATGGAAGATGCAGAAGGCTGATCGCGCTAAAATAATTTAAGAATTGGAGTGCCGGAGGGGGCTCAGGGCCCTGCAGTAGCCCTGCTTGTAGAAGACCTTATACTGAAACACCTAAAGCCCAAAGGACTTTCAATTTTTTTTTCAGTGGAACAAGCGCATCGGGCTTCAGGGGTCCCGCCAAAACCGGGGGCCCCACCGAGACCTATTATTGTCCGCATTTTTAATTTCAGGGACAGAGATGCAATACTGCAGACCTCACAAGTTGTTTCTCCTGTAAAATGGGACAATAGCGTTGTTTCTTTTTTTCCGGATTTTACAATTAAGGTGCAGAACCAACGACGGTCTTTCTTAGAGGTCCAAAAAGTCCTGCGGGAAAAGGACCTAAAGTATGCCATGCTGTTCCCAGCAAAGCTACAACTGTTTGCGGAAGGAAAAACATGGTTTTTCGCCACACCGCAGGAAGCATGGGATTGGTTGGACGGTTGGAGTACTCCCAGGCATGGAAAGACCAAGGACAGTAAAACCAAGGGCAAAGGTGTGGGGGGACCCCTTGGTCCCCACAACACGGACTTGACTGATCCGGCAGAAGACTATCAGTGAGACATAGTAAAGATCAGGAGATTCAGTTGAGAGCTACAATACCTTGTTCAAGCGCCCAAGAAGGACAATGAGGAACGAACTGTACATGAACAGAGATCTCCCGAATAAAATGCAGATATACCAATAAGTCAAATTTTCAATCATAGACCTTGTGTTAGGATGATGTAATGATGTTGACTAATGAGCACGAGCGGCACCGGGAAGGGTTGGATTGAGGTCTCCCCCTTAGATAGGTTAATGTTTCTTAAGGTACAAAGGCACTCTGCATAGTTGGGGGGGGGGCGGTCAGTTCTTAGTCTGTCAGGGAGGGAGGTTGGGATTAAGTTTTATTAGGAATGTTTTGATTTACTGTTTTCTTTATCGTTCATCGACAAAATGCATGTTGAGGGCGATGCCGTAGTTGGGGGATTGGGGCACCATCTTCCTTCTTCCCCCCTTACTCGGGATCCATACTGGGAGAGGCTGGGACACACCCCGACACAGAAGCTAAGTAGGTCAAATGGCGCCTTCCAAAGGATTTAAAATTCTCTGGTGGAATGTCAACGGCCTTCGGGATAGAATTAAACAAGGGGTAGTCCTACAATACCTGAAAAGACACACCCGGAGATGATCGCGTCTTCAAGAGACCCACATACAAGGAACACAATATGGGGGACTAAACAGATGGGGGTACAAATTGATAGCGCATGCAGGATACACCAGAGGTTCTAGAGGGGTTGGCATCCTTATACGTTCATCCTTCCCTTTTATAGTCCAAAAGATTATACATGATGACAGTGGCAGATATGTGGCCACCTCAGTAACATGGGAAGTGCAGCTATTCAATCTAATCTCACTCTATGCCCCGCTGCCACTACAGACACAGTTATTTCCGAGCCTGGGGGGTACTACTTCTGGAACTCCTCGTGGGTAACTTGGTAATGGGAGGAGACTGCAATGCTGCTCTCTTCTCTGAGGTAGACCGCTGGTCGATACATCCACAGGAACAAGCGGGAACTAATCTGATAGACTTCCTGTCAGCCTTAGGCCTTATAGATGTCTGGAGGACATTCAACCCCACAACACAGCGATACACTTACCAATCGGGGGCCCACGGCACCCTCTCTCGTATTGATTACATTTTCACATTGGCACATCTACTCCCTTTTTTCCATGACCCACATCACCTGGCACGAGGTATCTCTGATCATTTCCCAGTGTCTGTGCATTATAACTAGGGCTCCCTGTTTTATGATATTTATTTTTTTGACATTTCCGTCTGTATTTATTCAGATTTATTTTTTTCAACTTTATCTGTATTTATACATATTTATTATTTGTTTTGTGAAAAAAATAAAGCTGAAACTAGTATATTTCCACATTTATTTAAATTTCCACATTTATTTAACCAATAAATATGCAGTCATGCTTGAATGGCTGCCAGGTTTCAGTGATATGAACACCCGCAAAAGATAAATCAATTCACTTATATGAAAATATGCACATTTCAGTATCAGCCTTGTGCATATCTACTGTTTAATCCTCTTTACTAAAATTCCTTTCTTTTTTAACCCCCTTGCCTATCAATTCACACAGTTATTCGCCTGGAAGTCATGGCAAAGTGTATTTAGAATCACTCAAAAAGCACCCAATTTCCGTTTTTATCCACATTTAAAAATAAATACAGACAAGAAAATAAATGGTTTTCTGTCTGTATTTGTTAGATTTGGGGGTCTCTAGTTGGCATAGGTAGGTACCTGTGACAAATAGGGACCCTTGCGTCTAGTCAGGGTAAGGGGCTACACTCCTAAAATAGCCCCTGCTCACCCCCTTGGTAGCTTGGCACGAGCAGGCAGGCTTATCTCAGAGGCAGTGTGTAAAGCATTTGTGAACACATACAGTAATACAGTGACAACACTACAGATGGACACCACACAGGTTGTATTTATAAAAATAAGTATTTTTTTATAGACTTAACACAAGACCAAACGACAAAAATCCACAATACTGTACTCAAAAATAGACTTTAAAATGTTAGAAAATAGCTCAGTTCTCTCAAGTTGTAGATGCAACACTTTACTCTCAATGTACCTTGAATGCGTAACGCAAAGAAAACAAAAGGGTCGCAGGGAAGGTGATACGTTGGTTCCTTACACTCAGGGGAGTGGATGCGTCGGTTCCTTACTGCTGTGCAGGGGAGTTGATGCTCGCTTCCTTACTGTGTGGGGAGGTGATGCGTCAGTTTCTTACTGCTCTCCGGTGCGATGCGACAAGATGGCACCTCGATGCGATACTCTTCTCCGGTGCGATGCGACAAAATGGCGTCTTGGTTGCGATGCGACAACGTTGGTGCGATGCGTGCACGCCCGATGGCCGTGCGGCGACTCGATGATCTTTGGAGCCGCGACAGGCCCTGCGACGCACTTCTTCGGTGATGCGACGATGACCTCTGTGGCAGCGTCCCGCTTTTCCGGCGATGCGCCGCGCTTCGGCGATGCGATGATGGCAGCGGCGTCTCGCTCCCTCGGCGATGCGATGACAGCGGCTGCGGCGGCGACACGCTTCTCGTCGTTGCGTCGCGCTTCCAGCTCCCAGCGACACACAGTCTCTCAGAAGGCCCAGCACAACAGCAGGCACTTCAATTCCCAGCAAGGGAATTCAGGGGGGAGCTGGTTGGTGAAATCTTGTATCCCTGAGACTTCAGGCAGGAGGCAAGCTCTAGTTCAAGCCCTTGGAGATTCTTCTTCAAGTTGATAGAAAGCACACTCAGTCCTTTTCTCCTTTCTTTGGCAATGAAGCAACCACTGCAGGCCAACCCCCAAACACACAGCACAGGGGTAGTCTCCTCCTTCAGCTACCTGGGTCTTCTCCTCAGCAAAGGTTCGTCTTGATTCCCAGAAGTGATCTAAAGTTCTTGGGTCTGGGTCCCAATATTTATACTACTTTTCTCTTTGTTCTCTGAAGGCAGAGAGGCCTTTGCCTAGTCCAAACCAGTTCTGGTCAGTCCTGGAGCACTTTGTTGACAAGACTCCTTCTTTCCTTTCACAGTGTAGGCCAGGGACATCAGACACACCACAGGAGGTGGAGCCAGCATTGTGGAGGGAAGGCACAGCCCTATTCAGGTCCCAGGTGCAACTCCTCCCTCCTGTCTGCATGCAGATCTCTCTATTCAGCCCTGTGCCGACTTACCCTGTCTCATGGAAGCCCCCAGCCCCTGTCACTGAAACTCCAGACAAGGAATACACAACCTAGCAGAGGCAGGCTTGGATAGTTAGGCAAGAAAATACCTACTTTCTAAAAGTGGTATTTTCCAACACAAAATGTTAAAACCAACTTCACTAAAAGATGTATTTTATCATTCTGAGTTCAGGCATACTAAACTCGAATTTCTACCTAGTTCCTTGAGTCAGTTAGGATTATATAATGTTATAATCTAACTGCCCATTCTGGCCTATGGGAAACAGGTAGCCTTGCAATAGTAAAAAACGAAAATGGCTGTAATTCACTATTAGGACGTGCCACACACATCAGGGCATGTCCTACCTTTTACCTACAATGCACCCTGCCCTTGGGCGTACCATAGGGGTGACTAATATGTATAAAAGGGAAGGTTTAGGGACTGGCAAGTGGGTGCACTTGCCCAGTCAACATGGCAGTACCAGACTGCACACAGGCTGTGCAATGGCAGACCTGAGACACACTTTACAAGCTGCTCCGGTGGGTGGCACAACCAGTGCTGCAAGCCCACCAGCAGCATTTGATTTACAAGCCCTGGGCACACGCAGTGCACTGTACTAGGGTCTGACAAGTAAACCAAACAAGCCAATCATGGAGTCACTAATCCATACATCAATTTACCATAGGGAGCACTTGCACTGTGGCACTGACCAGCAGTGGCACAGTGCCCAAAAGCATCTAAAACCAGCAAAAACATAAGAGGCAACAGCAAAAAATGGAAGGGAGACCCACGCCAATGGTGCCAGGTCTAACAGTATTTATCTGTAAAAATCAGTAAAAACGGAAAACAGGGAGCCTTAATTATAGAGGAGAATAGAGAAGCCCTAGAAGTAGAAAAAATGGAATGTGAAATTACACAAGCGAGTGGGGCACTAAAATCCGGAAAAGCGGGAGGTCCTAATGGGATACTGATTAAACTATATAAACAGACAGCATCTAGGATCGCCCCAATGCTCCTCCGAATGTTTCAGGAAAGCCGTGATCTGGGCACCTTACCCAGAGATCAGAGAATAGCCAATATAGTGGTTATATACAAAGCAGGTAAGCCTAAGGATGAGTGTTCCTCCTACAGACCAATATCACTTTTGAATGCAGAGGTGAAAATACTGGCCAAGTTATTAGCAACCCGATTGACTAAATTTCTGCACCCCCTCATCCATCCGGACCAGTCCGGGTTTAGGCCGGGGAGAAACACGGCACTGAATTTGAGAAGACTCCATGGAGTCCTGGGTAGAGCAGCCACACTAGAGGAAGATGCGGTGGTGCTCTCATTAGACGCCCGAATGGCCTTTGATTCCATTGAATGGCCCTTTATGTATGCAGTGTTGGAGAAGCAAGGTTTTGGACCACAATTCCTGTCCTGGCTGCAGCTACTCTACTTCCACCCACTTGCCCAAGTGACTGTCAGTAATAACACATCAAGGCTCTTCGAGTTACATTGGGGTACTAGACAGGGATGCCCGTTATCCCCATTGGTGTTTGCTCTGGTGTTGGAACCCTTAACTGTTTGGATTAGGAGGGACCCCATAATCAGGAGGCTAAAATGGACACTGGACTGGGAAGACAGAATATCTTTACATGCAGATGATATCCTGTTATATATAGCAAACCCAAAGACAACCCTACATAGGATTCTACATATATTTGCACTCTATAGAAAATATTCTGGATATACTATTAATTGGCAAAAATCAGTACTATATGCCCTCTCGGGAACCCCGCCGCCCCAACCTAGAGGATATGAGATACCTATAGCAATTGAAGGGTTCAAATAACTCGGCATTTATGTCACTAAAGATTCCAAAGTTTTTTATGAACGCAACCTAGAACCCCCGCTTCACAATCTACAGGGTGATGTACAACATTTGAGATCACTTCCACTATCGCTTTTAGGTAGAGCCGCACTGTTTAAGATGATGGCTCTGCCATGGTTTCTTTACGTGCTACAGAATACCCCATATATAATCCCACACACATACTTTCAGACAATTGACACGTCCGTGCACATGCTTTTATGGAACGGTGGCTCCCCAAGAATTTCTTTACCAAAATTGACGAGGGGGTGGTACGATGGGGGGGCGGCAGTCCCAGCTCTGCGTAAGTTTTACTGGGCGGCCCAGCTCACGGTGGTTAACCACTGGGTACACTACCCGCAGGAGGACCCCACGTATAAAATGGACCGCCATAACATGCAGCCGGTGGGATACCTGAGGGCTATTTACGGAGGCGATAAGGTAGAATCCACTACATTGAGGATCTGGAAAGAGGTGCTTACAGCTCTAGGGTGGAAATGGAGACTCACTCCTATGACGCCATTGTGGGATTCAGCATGTCTGGGACTCTTGGGAAATAAAGGAGGGTGGGATTTGATTGGTCTCTCCACGCTGTGTGATCAATGGGTACAGGGGGGACATTAAATCGTTCACAACACTAAAGTAAGGATATCAGTTAGCAACATCAAAAACCTTTAGATACTTGCAAGTGAGACCTGCATTGAGGGCTAAAATCCCAAAGGGAGAGGAACTTCCGGATTCCTCTCCACTGGAAGATAGGGTGCTTGACGAGCGTCTGGAGAAGAAAGCGTTGTCTTTGATATACAGTAAAATCATGAATAACTCCACAGATCCCTTGCTGACCCTTCGGGCCCGCTGGGAACAAGACCTGGGGCAATTGGAAGACGAGGACTGGATGGAAGCTCTGGCCTCGCCCAAAGAGGTAGCCATTAGATCACGGTTTCGGCTGGTACAGTAAAAAATACTCCATAGAGCATACGTTGCCCGCACAACTTTGGTGAAAATGGGTAAACTTAACCTCTCAAGTTGTATGAGGGGATGTGGGCAGGAAGGTTCTTTCTTTCACATAATAAGGGACTGTCCAGTTATACAGATATTTTGGGAAAAGGTGATGTTTTGCATGCGGGAGGTACACATTGCAGTGACAACAAGTCCTATGCACACGCATGTGAGTAAAAAACAGTACAACAGTAAAGAACGTGTTTGGGTAACATTGGGATGTATGGTGACTAAGCAGAATATTGAAAGGCTATGTGCCCAAACGCCCCCGAAATTGATTGATTGGAAGAAGGATATGGACTGGTGTATGTTAGCCGAAAAAACTGTATATGAAAGCAGGGGCTGTCCAGATAAGTGGACTAAGGTTTGGGGGAAATGGAATGAGTACAGAGGCATGATATGTACACCAATACCACCATCCAGGCAAAGGAATCTGATGATAATGGACTGTGATGTGGGGGAGGGGGATTGTGACAACTGATACCCTGAAAATGTATTTTTTTAATGCTGAGATTTCCTCTGCTTGGTGCCGCCTTCACGTGTAATGCAATACTGGAAGTATATTGACTCGCTGATTGCTTGTTGTGTGTTTTCTTGTTTAAATAAAAAATATATATATAAAAATGTCAACCTTTAATATAAGAGTTAATGTGCTTTTGCCTTTTGCCTAAATTACCACATTCTTAAAATTAGTAAGTGCAGTGATTCTGGAAAAGTTCTGCCCCAGAAATAAGCGTCAAGACACGTGTCACTGTAAGAGCTTAAGTAAAAGCCTTCTGCAATGTCTGCTGTGATTCTCTTATAACGTGAGAGTAGTCTGTTAAGCCCCATAGCAATGGGCATTTGGGCATCATGGTATGGCTTTTCTGTATAACCATTCAAGAATGCAGCCAGTCACTTAAACGCATACAATTTAAACACCTCAAAAGTCATGCGATGTCCTAGCAGCCGCCAGCTTGGATACACCTTTATTTAAAAAACAAAGAAGATTTTTTTCTGCTCTCTATCATACAATTCAAACTTCAGGTACTGCCAAGACCGTTCAGAATTGTTTTAGAAATGCAACTCACTAAACAATGATCATGTAATGATGACACTGAGTTTAGGATTGACAAACAAGATTTTTTATCCTGTGAATAAAGTAACAGGATACATGCCTAGACACTTATTTGAGATGCATCGGGCCAGCAAAGGGTTAAACAAGGCAGCCTTGACATACTCTGAAGCACCTGCTGAACTCCATAATAGCAACCATAAACTCAAAATTCCACATACATGTGCCCCATCACTATGCTCTGTAATTTCACTGGTCACATTGGCTTTGAACATCACTACGTAGGACTCCTTCCTGCCATTCCATATTTCCAAACAACCGATCGTCACTAGTGTTGGAAGGGAGGCAATGATGATGCAGAGATCCGGATTGAGGAAATAGTTTTAATCCAGGAAATTGTACATTAAATAAAGCTGCAGGAAAGACGCCTGGACATAGTATAAACCAGCAACCAACTTTGTCCCCTTTTGAACACAGGCACCTGCCCATTCCACATTTCAAGTTCTGTTCAGACATCAGACACACACATCCGAAATTATGTGTTCCACTCATACCTTACGTGTCCAGTAACACAACATGCAAACCACAGGTCCATATGAATCATTACGCCTAAAGGCCTTTAAATTCTGAAACAGTTTATCACAACATCTACCCACAAAAGTAGATGGTCCTGCAATATTTTGCAGACCTTCTTAGCTTACAGTGGCAGATACCAGTCACACAACCAGTAGTGCTCTCCTGCTGATGAGCAAAAACAAAAAAGAGAGGAGGGTTACCTGGCCTTAAATAGGCGAAGGGGAGGTTTAGGATTCAATACTTTGTCGCGAGTCTGCAATGTTAGATTACCATGCAGATAATGAATGTTTTGCTTTCTTGCGCTGTCAACATCTATGCAGGATGTAACATACCTCTAAGGGTTTCATTGCGAGTGTACTGATAATCTCAGTTCATCCGGTTACAAACTTGAGTATTTCACCCAGAGACTTTGACTGCTAAAAGCAGCAATCTCCGGGTGAAATACTGTGCACAAACTTTAAGAAATTGTTGCAGAAATGCCGATTTCTGTATGTTTTTTTCCAAAATCCTGTAATTGACAGTAGTCCCGTCCGCTCCAGCTGGAGTTGCTGATTCCCCTAGCATAGGTAACTCATGGTGGGGAAGGCTTGAAATACCGGGTAGGAGAAACCTGCCTAATTGATAAAGGAGTCTTTAATCGTTTAAAGTTGAAGTGAGATGGTATTCCCTTAGATGGCCATTTTGGAATGTCACACCAGGAAACGAGCTGGGTTTTTTTAAAACTCAGAAATATATTGTTAAAGGGGTTACATAATTGGTTGTCCTTCCAACCAAGGTCACTTGAGAGCCTTTAGTTTATTTATTTTTCTTTCATGAGTTTTGGGGTGGGTCAGGAAATTAGGTGCCCATTCCATCGAGGGGGTAAATAGCTTACAAATGAAGTAATTCCAAATCTGTTTTATTTCATTTGTGTGCAGGCAGAAGGGGGATGTTCTCTTCATTAAAAAAGAAAGCGGTAAGTCGCTCTGTTTGTCAATGGGAAAGAAATAGGGCTTTTAGAGCTCGCTGCGTGTTCCTGTCACACTGAGAGCCTTAATGGGCACCAGCTGTGCTTTAGCTATAGCAGCGCCACCACTTCAGCTCGGCACAGGGAGATCCGCGGTGGCAATGGTGCAGAAGTGCCTCCTGTGCCGGTTCAGGAAGTGTACACTTCAGCTGGCGTTCCCAGGGCAACCGCGGAACGACCGCCAGCTGGCAGCGCACCACCTGAGCGGATCAAAGAGCAGGGCCTCGCAGGCATTGAACGTGCGGCGATGCCAGCTTCGACGTCAACGTCTGAGGCAGCGGTGGAGTGCGGATCAGCAGCGGGCTTCAAGGTTAAACCCGGAGCAATGAGTGACACCAAACAACAGCCGCAGAATGACTGGAGACCAGCATACACACCCACGTTAGGTCTAGAGCGTCATATAATCACAAATCAAACACACTGTTGTGTTTTCCACAAAGCAGCACATTGAAAATATCATTTAGCTGTGAGTCCTGAACGTATGAGCTTCGTGTTTTGGAAAATGAACCCTTCTTTAGACGTAGCCAACCCTCACATGCGATTTTAATGGATTTACGTCTTCAAAGTGATTTTAATGAATTTACGTCTGAACGTTGTTACCTTTTATGTGCTAGTGGACAGTGGAGCTAGCGAGTAAGTATGTGTACCCAAATGGTATGGAGGGGGTAGACGGCAGTAAACGTGACCCCCGTCAGTCTGAGCTTCCTTCAGCAAGCGGCGCTATATGAACAAAGGTAGATGATTGAGCAGCTGCAAGCGCTGTGGCTGGCAGACAGCGCCTCGCTTAATGGAGCGCTGATCTAAGTGCAACCAGCCACTCGGGAAGTTTTGATTCTTTATGACATCCGCTGACAAGTGCTCTTATTATTCCTTTCTCCCTCCCCCAAGAGTGGGCACAGATCCTTGCCTGGCCTGTGAATCCCCTGATGGCCCCTGGCCCTGGATTCCCCCGAATAGGGCAATTACTGACCTGTCACAGGCGCATCCCTTCCTTGTCCTAGCCCCCTCATCTGTTCTGACATGGCACACTGCACTGCATACAAAGACCACAAAGGCATAGGGCACCTCTTGGTTTCCATACTTACAAAATTAAAGCCCTCAAATATTTGGGAACATTTGTCGAATATAAATCCGACCATAGTCTTTCGAAGTAAATAGCAGACAAATAACTGCGTAGGTCATTTTAATTACGCTTAAATTCCACAATCCGAAGTGTAATCATGATCACTTTTACCATAGATATGTAATGCAGACACAGATATCACACGTAGGTCACGTTCATTGCCCACATTTTGCATGTTTAGTGAAGAGAAACGTAGCTGGATGGGGAGACCGGAATTTTTCTCAGCAATACAATTTTTATCTGAAATTGTCCACTGGTGTTACAGCTCACGGAACTGGGTTAAATGTATGCTAATAACGAGTTTTGCATGGCGATGATTGTCGGCTGGAGGTCTGCGGCTTTTTATCTGCATCCCACGTTCTGTGAGGGCGGCTAATTAAAACCTTCTTACTGTTTTAAGCAGCAGCTGCGCGTTGCCTATTGATTGGCGCAGACGTGGCTGCACTGTATACAAAAGCTGTCCTACATACGGTGATCTGTTGACATTCTCCTCTGTTGCTTAGCTTCAGACAGTAAAGTCATGACATGTGCGGCTGTGTGGAGGATGCCGAAAGAATTGGAATCAGGCAGTCATGAATCCCCCGATGATTCATCAAGCAACCCTCAAACCCTGGAGCTACTCTGTCACCTTGACAACACAGCCCATGGCAATATGGCCTGGTAGGATGCTGCATATTTTATACTCTCACTAACAGCCTGAAGGCTAAAACTATGTTTCTGTGTTTTTGTACCTAATGTACATTGTGTTTGCAAAGTTATATTTCTAAACATATTTACACATTAAATATATTAACTTCTCCAATGTCAGAAATTGAGTATAATCCTGCCTTCTGCACTGTCCACTGTAATGAACAATATCTTTATTTTTCGGTGTGTGCAAATTGTTTTTATCACACGTTCCCTTTTTTGTTATCTATCTATATAATATGCCTTTATTTTATTTTTTGAACCGATTTTATTGATTTTCAAGCAATGTAAGCAGGTTATACATCAATGACTGTAGCAAGTTACAAACTACACCACTGTACGAGTTCCCAGAGGGTCTAGATGCCCTGAAAACGAGCATCAATCTGTACAGGAGTCATTGGTCCAAACATGTCAGAAACTTAGATCAACAACTCGTAAGCCGAATACAAGTACAACTGGCAGGTCATAACAGTCACAGTTAAACTAAATCTGTACGCAAATAGTACATAAGCGTGGTGGCACTGGTTGGTTGAATAACTCCCCATAGGACTTCAGTTCAGACAAAGTTACTGTGTTGGAGTGTGGATTACGCAGGCAATCATACCAGTTACAGACATTGTGCTCAAGCCAAGAGGCAAAGGGAAAGTGCCGGGGGGGTGGAGGGGAGGCGTCTGAAGGGAGGCAGGTGGAGGGACATACGGCAGGGGGGCCCCCACAGTGTGGATGTTAATGTGTCGAGAGACAACCTTGTAGTAACTACGGGACGTCAGACCTCCTCTGAGAGAACCTGTAGTTCATTTAGAAGTGTATCCCACTCCAGTGCAATGGGGAGCTTGCACCGGCCACGGTGTCCTATCCTCTCGACGATGGCTGCACCAGGCAACGTCCATTTTCTTCACAGTGACCCCTCTCGTATACGGGGTCTCCGACCTTTGTCCACACACAGGCAATGGTCTGATTGACAAGGCAGTAGTAGTCATGGTGTTCCTTTCTGGCATACTGGGTTGCCAACTTCACTGTGTACATGGGCAATGGCCAGATGATCTCAGGGCAGTAATCTTCCCGGCAGCTGGCTCTGGCATATGGGGCTGCCGACTGGGAACTGCACACAGGTGATGGCCTGATTGGTGCAGCAGCTGTCTCCTCACACCTTGCTTCACACAGCCTTGAAAAAGTCCCATTGGGGAAGAAACATGTCAGCTATGATCATCTACTTGATTGGAAGCACGTAAACACAATAAAGACGGCAAAAAGTTATCACATGACCTTGGACTTAAGGACTCACTTTTCTAATTATTTGTCCTCAAACAGTGTTATTTTAACAAATTGTTGGAGTGCTCCAGTGTATTGTTTTAGAAAGTCATCAACTAGACTGTTTGCATCTCACATGTCACAAAAATTACACTCCCCCTGCATAATGTTCACATGCACACATACACACAAAAGGCCTATCAGCAAACAGTATGCACACTTTAAGGGCCTGTTTAGGGGACCACGGGTGTACTGGCCCTCAACCATAGGGGTTGATGTTTTTTGCCTCTGATGTCCTGGGGTACATCTTACTATGGCTTTGCAAACTGGGCAAAGTACAACGGTTCTCCCCTTGACTTTCAGGGCAGTGAGGGTGAGCAGTCACAGCCTTCTCAGGATATTAGTGTGGGCATCGATCTCAAAGCTCAACAATCCATCCACAACCCAATAATGTGAATGTTCAGCTCCATGCTTATCTTTTTAGGAAATAAAGTACATTATTACACATTGGTACTCAGTACTCTACACAACTAGTAGCTAAAACAGTTTAATATCTGTGGGTGTTGTCTTGGCAGGTGTTGCACCCACCCGCTCGGTCACTATCCACGTGCTCTCCCCCCAGTTCTAGACAATCTCCTTGAACTCTAGGGGAATAACAAGAGTAGCATGAATCTGGCGCAGATACAGTTTAAATATCTCCAAAACAGTATGTGCATTCAGTCTTTTTAGTTTTATTTGCCCATGGGCAGAATCAGTCCTAACAGGTTGGCCTTGGTCTTCTCTGTACCTCGGGGCAAGACTGCACACTCTGATGAGTGGGGGCCCACCAGTTGGCAGTCCTTGAGTATCTACTGCCCTGGGCATTCGTCTGCAATTAGTGGTATGTCCAGTCTGCCTCATGGGCTTGGGAGGCATAGTGCTGATGCAGCTTTGTCCCCTCTGGACTGGCAGCAAGTGTACCAGGCCTCTGGGGTTGGCGCTTGTTCCCTGGTAGGGCTGGAGGTTCCACAACAAAGTCCCTGGCTTGACAAATGCAGCACCTTCTTGGGCTTAAAATGAATCCAGCTGATGCAGGTCTACACAGGCCAATCACACCTTTTGGCATTTATTGCCCTGCACTGGTTGGTCACAACTTTAGAAATTGCAGCCTCACACTGTCCGATCACAACCTATGCCTGTGTGGGCTGATCACAGCTTTGGCAGTTGCATCCCTGAATGGGCTGATCACCGCTTCAGCAGTTGCTGCCCTGTATGGGCTGATCTCACCTTCAGCACTTGCAGCCCCACTTGGGCTGATCTAAACCCTCAGTTACAGCACCGACTAGGCCTCAGCAATCACGCTGTTGCAAATTTTCTGTTCTCACCTGGAACCATAAGGAGAGTCTAGGGGGGCGGCCTGGGATGTTTGAGTCCTCCTGGATCGATGTCCAGCGATCTGCTCTTCTGGACACCTCACAGCTACGGAGAATGTGCTGTAACTCACTGCTTCCTGGACAGTCTCTTTTCTTGAAAGGTAGGCAGTCTCCTTTCAGCAGGGAGGCAGGCTTCTCTGTGTTATGGGACAGTTATACAGCTCTTCTAGCAAGAGATCCATATCTTAGGTGATGTCCCCTCACTTTTGGGATACTGGCTGTCAGATAAATATCTGCCCTGGTTGGATAGCAGTGATCTGAGTACTCTGCAGAGTCCTCCCTTCCTTGTCCACAGGGGACTTGGAACTGGAACAACAAGTCCAGTAGTGAAGTCCCACTTTTATACACAACTGGTAGACCAGAGATCTGAATCCACTATCTGATTCTCCTCACAGCAAGGTAGTCTCCATCGCGGAGCACCCAAAAAAGAGCCATAAAAAGTTGTGAGGTTTCTGCACCTGGCACTCATCTGCCCACCTTAAGGATTAATCATAGAAAGACAAAAGGGCAGGCGTCACCTAAAGGTTTCCTCACCGTTCACAACAGATTGTGCAGTTCTACCCCTCACACCTGCCATCCACCAAATGGCAGTGTTTAGGAAGATTGATCAGCAACTCCTTGCTAACAAAAGGTATCACAGACTATCTAAGGGAGCCCTTTCTTCTCTTCAATCGCTTCAGTGTCTTGGTCTCCTTCTTCCAGCAACAGGAATGTGAGTAATACGCTTCCACTGTCTGAGGGCACAGTCATCACCTATCTTTTGTTCATGGCCAGGTCAGGGTTATCCAAAATGGATCCCACTGACTTTCATTACACTGGCTCACAAATACACTATGTATGTACCACACAGGCTACACACATCACCCTGCTTAACATGCACTCAGGATGTTGGCTCTTAGGATGGGGTAAGCATGTAGAAGCAGGACTTTATACTAGTCGGCTAGTAGCCCTCCACTCCAGTGATTCAGAAACCGTTATCATGCTGTTAAATCTCCAGACACAATATGCTGCCACCACTGGTCAACATGCTTTAAATTCTAAACCCATGACAGAAGTAAGTCCCACTAAATGAGGGTATGCTTGGTGCACCCTTCCAGGTCATACGTCTAGAACCTACTTATAGCCCGGGACAGGTCTAGGCATCTGAGCACATGCTAGATTAGCTGATGCCAGGGTCAAAAATCAACAAGTCAACATACCAGGTACATGCAGTTGTGCACTAAGGACAGGGAAACGCATCCATTTACCTTGCAGGGGACATTCCAGTTCCTACGCACACTAACATAACCCCCACAACCTCATTGAACTCCCACTCATCACCACTCACTAAATAGAATTTCATTGGATGAAAGACTACTACTGGGATTTGAATCCGTGACCTGGGGCGGGACCTGATCCCATTGGACTATATCTTATCAGCAATAAGCCTTTTGTTCACCCTCCTGCCAGAAAGTGCCTTAGGGCGATTTAGTTCTTTAATCTGCCCTTTGAGTATAGTTAGTCCTAGCAGCCCTACATTTTCATACAAAGCAAATTAACAATTGCAAAATGTTTTACGTTGTGGTTTGTTCCATCATGGCTTTACCAGATATATCTTTATAATTATTATGGAGCGTAATAGCTCTCAGAAAGGAGGAGGAAATTATTTCACAGAAATGCACTTGAATAATATTGTAAGATGCAGATCAGAAAAGAGAGTAGTGACAGTACTTTTATATTCACCAGAGAAACACAACAGCGATCCTTGGGGATTTCAAAGTCAGGATTTAAAGAGTTCCAAAATGAATATGCATGCAAAATACATTTACATACCATCCATGTAAAACGGAGGCTATTTGCATATGCTTTGCTTATCCTGAAACGTTGACAGATTCGAAGTCCCACAGGACCAGAGTTGTCTTAGCCTCCTTCCTCTGCACATGTACGGAAAGTGGCAAGGGGGTCCTTCTGTCTCGGATAGTTTTTCATATCTTACATAGTTGAATCTTTGTTACTTGCTAGAGCAAAGCGAGAGTAATTGATAAATGATGTATTTCCAATGTTGTAGGCTAGTAGCCAGTTAATTCTTAAGTGGATTGCCTTGGCTCTTTGAGCTCCTTATTAAATGCACCATTTTGCAGGGCATTGAGAGCACTGTGGGTTACCACTAATTTAAAATTAAAAGAATGAGGTTAAAAGGCATACAGTGCATGGTGTACGAGGCTTTAACAGTAATACAAAAAAGTGATGGGTGGAAAGATTGAATTAATCCGTACACTGGTAATTACTCTGGACCACATTCCAGTCCATTGGTTCCTGCATAAGGGTGGTCCTCGGTTACAAGGTAAGCAAAAAAATCAGTGAACTGGAACGTGACTCAGATTATTTTAAATATTCAGCCATCACATTTTTGTTTCTTTGTCAGTATGATGCTAAAGATGTATTGCCACACATCAGATATTGTGATTAGACTCTTGGAACGTTGTTTTCATTTGTGTGTGCGTGTTGACTGTGCTACACATATCAACAATTGGTACAATCAAACATTTGTAGTTGTGATGGTTGCATGAGGTGAGTGATGATAAATGAAGGTTTGAGTGGTGGGAGTACGCTTATAATATTTGGCACTGCTGTATATTGGTGTTGTATATATAAGTACCAGGTGTGGGGTGGTGAAAGTGGACATGCAGCATCCTACCAGGCCATATTGCCATGGGCTGTGTTGTCAAGGTGACAGAGTAGCTCCAGGGTTTGAGGGTTGCTTGATGAATCATCGGGGGATTCATGACTGCCTGATTCCAATTCTTTCGGCATCCTCCACACAGCCGCATGTGAAAGGACTTGTGACAATATTCTGTTCAGGGCTTGGGATCTCAAGCCCCTGCCTATGGGAAATGAGGTCTCTTTTAACTCGATATGAAATGGGTCTAGGTTGGTATTTTAGGGCATTCCAGTGGAGAGGGGCAAGGAGCTTGAAAGATTTAAACCTGGGGTAGTGCACTGCGGTTTAGGTCCTGTTAAAAAGTGTAAACTGACTTGTAGTGTGAGACCAATCGAGAAGAAATAAGGGATATCGTGATGTGTCTGGTTTAAATGCTACAAATGTCATTACGGGTTGTCTGGATTGAGATGAGAGGGCACTGCGTGCCCAGAACTTCTGATTTTGACCAGTAACCCAGCACCTAAATCTGGTCATTATGGGATACTGTCCATGTAGTGGGAAATAACCACACACACGCACGTAATTACTGGATCCTTTGCCACATGTTTCCTGGATTCTGTGGACAAATCCTCTGAGCTGAAGGTGTATGTCACTAGGGGTCGGGTGCAGATAAGGGTTTGGTCGGTGGAGAGAGCATATGGGGTGAGAAGATGCTCTGATCTCTCTGGGGAGCCTTATCTGTTCTCCATGTGGTGCTGGAGGTGGGGGGACCGGGCAACCATGCCCCTTATCATTTGCAGTTCTACTGTGTGCGGATCTGACAGGGTAAGACCGGGTCTGGTGTGCCTGCAACCGATAATCCCAGGTGCAGGAACACCAGGCCACTTGGAATTAGCAAGCGTGGTATCTTCCCCCACTCTCTCCCTCTACTCTGTGATACCACTCCAGCCAACTTGTAATGAAGGCAAAGGAAAAGACTTCTGTATCGAGCCCTGCTTTTGGCATATTACAATCCTTATTGACCTTAGTGGGATAAAGTAAATGCATGTCTGGGCAATTTTTTACTACGTACATGTGGTAAACATATTTATTTTGTCTAAGAGAGTGAAGTTGTTTTAGTGGTTGCCCATAAGCAGACACTTTCAATAGTCCAATTTGCTCAGGAATGATGCTTTTATTAGGAACTTGGCTGTCTGGAAGAGAAGGTGCTCCCAGATGTTTCTGATATTAAACTGCTGGGACTTAGGAACTGTAGTAGTGATGATGAAGGACTCTTATCACATACTGGAATTAAATAGGGCTCCTAGCTTCTTGGTATTGGGTGGGGGAGGTAAAGTGAGTGGGGATGGTGGTAAGGAAGGAAGTAGAGCTGGTGAGGCTGGAAATTAGAGTAGCTTTAGTTTAAACAACGTTTGCATCAGTGAGCAAAACAGAAAACAATTTAGGTGTTGTCAGCAGGTAGGTGGTATGAGAAGTGAATGACGAGTTAATTTTGCTAAAGGATGCTTTTGTATTAGGACAAATTTGGTGAATGATTCCTGATCTGTATTGGTAACTGGCACAGGTTTCAGAGGTGATTGTAACAAGCGACAGGATACTGGGATCTAGTTGTTAGCAGGCATTAAAAGGAAACAAATAAATAGGACATGTCTCCTCTATCTTTTGAAAGCTACCTTGACTCCCTGTAAATACTAGGTTCATTTTTAGAGGACAGGTGTTCATGCACAGACTTCTGCACAATACACTGCCTCGACATTAAACAGAAGTGGTGGTTCAGCATGTTTCTGTTTGGTCTCTGACATCAACTGGATTCCACTTAACACAAGTACATTGCAGTCATAGTAGGAGAGTAGGAAGCAAATCTATATTACCTTTTGGACAAAAACTCTTGAATGCACTCTCTTCACCAATTATGGTGCTGACTGACGTCAAACAGTTTAAATATGAGGTAGATCCATCTCTTACTGCATGGCTAAAGCCTTGAGAAAGGCTTTGACTGTGATTGCAAGGATGTTGATTGATATCTTCTGATTAAGGACCTGATCATAAGTGTTGCAAAGTCATCCTGTGCACTTGGCACCTCCATTTAGTTTTGCTGACTGGTGCTGGTGGTAACTGACTCTTACTGTCTCTGGGCTCTGTCTAACCAGGCCCAGGGCCAATGCAATGCTGAAAACACAATTAGAATACAGTGAAAACACCTACCTACACTATGGTACACTATGGGTTAGGGTACCCCTAGTGTTGGCATGACCTCCCCTATAAGGTCCTAGCACAAAATAGGGGAAGGGGATTAAAACTACCTTTAAGTCCATAGTGTATAATAGGGCATGGTAGTTTAGAGGCCAGCTGCCCTTCCTGCACTTACATGTGTGCAATGCTGAGAGCCTGAGGTCAGTTTAAAAGCAGCCCTGTGTTGCAGGACTGCTTTTAAAATGTAAATTGTGCCCAAACTCGACTTTGTTGTTTGGGTCACTTAAAAATTGATAAACTAAAATATTTGGTATATGAGGTACCCCCAGGGTCTCCCCTAGGTGTCCGGGGGGGAGGGGTGAGGGGGGGGGGGGGTCTTGTCAGGTACTTATAAGGAAAGCCCTTATAAAAGAGGTTTTATATGCCTTGAGATAGAGAAATTGCACATTTCACTGCCCTCATTGTAGTAAAGTGCTTCCCCAAATCGACTTTTGTGCTAGGAGCACTGTGGAGTGAGGATCTACATTATTTGTGTATATTCAGGACCCCTAAAGTCTCCCCTAGGTGTCCCAGGGGTGGAGGGTCATGTAGTCATAAGCCAGGTCCTTATAAAAACATTTGTATAGGCCCTGACGTGGGAGAAATTAGACATTTCATTTTCCCCATTGTAGATCCCCAGCCACATAGGTTAACAGTGCAATAGTTTATGAATTAATAACTACCGCAAGGGACAACCAAAAAATATCATTCAAGGACTTAGGAGAATGGTATTGATAAATCCAACAATATGCTACTGTTGCATTTATCATAACATGAACAGAAAATAAGTTATAAGACTTTCTTGTCTTTAAGCCAACATTTTGCCTTCCAGTGGTCAGGCTGCTTTGATGAAGTGATAAGTGATACCCAGGGAGGAAAGGCTATATCTCCTAAGAGGACCCTTCTCCACGGGAATGCCAGAGCTGGGGGGAAGGGTCGTAAAGCTTCAGCTTCAAAGGTAGAAGGGAACAGGCAGAGACAGCCAGGTTCATCTACCACCTTTCCATTCTGAACCCAGCCAGATGGCAGGCTTAAGGAAGGAATGTGCAGATGCAGGAGGTAGGGGAGTTATTGAAATGAGCCATCCTAGAGGTTGGTTTAGCTAGCTCTTGCTTCTCTGCTGAGACTTCAGCCATATTGAATGTTGGAGAAATAGTGCTTTCTGGGAGACCATTGTGCCACACTTTGGCGGAAATGGTCATGTTCTGGGGTATTGCCCTGCACCTCATTGGACAGGAGTGCTCTCTTGATTGACCCCAGAGAACACTGAATAAGTATCTGAGAGGGGCAGAGCCTCTCAGATCTGCTGCTTGAAACAAGAGAAGAAGAAGGGTCCATGCTGGAAGTTTGATTTGCACCAACCAGACCCTGCACTCTGACTGACTGCGCCTGCTGCACAATCTGGAACTACAGCCCTGTGGACCTAACTGGCTTCAAGATGATTAAAGAGTGGACTCCCTGCAAGCTACAGGTTAACAGAGCTCACCTGGACCACCACCACCAAGAATCCCCAGCCTGGAGTGACTCCAGTGTATTTGGAAGGGTTTTGTCCAAGTGGATTGGGGGAACTGAAGTCCCAAACTTTCAAGGACCATCCTGAACCTTCCAGACCCTTGGAGTAAGTTTTGGGCACGTTGGGACCCTCAGAGGAACTTCAGGAAGAAGTTCCAGAAGTTTGGAGCAACTGTGGAAAAAAGCTCTATAAATGGACCAACCCGACCTGGCCAGCCAAGCTGGCGATCTTCAACTGTGAGCTGGCCTGCCCTCCAGGTTTGTCCCGCTGAAAAGCCCTGGAGGTCTGACTTCCAGAGTTTGACCGGGAGCTCGTCCAAGGCCAAGCCTACAAACCCTCACCAAACTCAGCCTGGTGAAGAGTATTGAGGGACCCCAGGAGAAAAAGCTCCGTAAAAGTTTCTAAGTTTGAAGGAAAAAGACTTGACCGACTCAACCACGAGAGCCAATCCGCTGATCTTCAACCGCACGCCGGCCTGGATCCCTGGTTCGTCCCACTGGAAAGCTCAGGAGGTCTGACTTCCATAATTTGACCGGGAGCTTGTCGAAAGGCAAGCTGGCGAACCCTCATCGATTCCAGACTGGTGGAGAGCCTCGAGGGACCCCGGCAGAAAAAGCTCCGGGAAAGTTTCTAAGTCAGAAGGTAAAAACTGTGACCGAGGCCTACTGCGCGGGGTAGCTGCGCAGGGCTCCATCACGGTCAGCCTGAAACTTTGACTTTGTCTCTGTCTAATGTGACCAGATGTCCCAATAGGCGCTATAGGTTTCTATGTGCTATATAGTGATAAATCTTTGGAAATTCATATCTCTGGTTTCCTACTTTGGATTTTTTCGTTTTGGTGTCATTTTAAAGATAAAAATATTCCCTATTTTTATAAGTTGGTGTTGGATTTTTATTGTGTGTTGTGTCTTAATTATTTACTGAATTGGTATTTTTAAATGCTTTACATACCTGTCTCGGAAGTTAAGCCTGCCTGCTCGCAGCAAAACTACCAAGGGTTGACTGTGTTAGTGACTTTATTGCCAGTGGTCGATTTATATTTACCACTACTAATAATCCACCTTTCACCAATAAGTAAATAGAATGGAATCAAATTATATCATGACAGAGAATGTTCTGACCGAGGACACCACAATAGAGATTCTCCAATACCAAATAGTCAAAATAGAAAGTCAGTACAGCGATTTTCCTTTGAAGGTAATCGATAATTTTTATTAGGGCTTTCTTTATGGTGAGGATTGGCATTAGTTTAAGGACTAGGTCTACTTGCAAGTGTTAGATTTATGGCAAGTTTTATTTTGAGAGTGAGGAAAGGACACTAGAAATATCAGGGATTTGCTTAGGGTTAGCATACGGGATAGGGAATGGTTCACAGTTAAAGTTAGGGTTTTTTGAATCTACCACAACAGTTTAGGAGGTTCATGGGAGATGGCTTACTGGAGAAGTGCTAATAGAGCCTGAATGGCCACAGTTAAAGAGTAACAGTAGGGGGAGTTAGGGAGAGGCGATATTAATCAGAATGCAATGCTTTGGTAAGGGTAAAGAAAGCCAACATATCAGACAGCATGTAGACTGAAAGGGGAGATAAAAGAAATGCTGGACTAGCGTCAGGCTATGAGAGGAGGAAAAGAATGGACAAAATGGTGGCAACAGTGAATGGAGGATGAATGAGGTTTATCAACGAACCAACCGTGGTGAAAAAGAGTGATGCAATATTGTTTTATTACCTTTTATTTATGCAGCAGTCAATATCTTGATGTAGGTGTACAAGTGCTTTAGGTAGGCACAGTAGCTATTACCCAATGATATTGGTGCTCATTGTATTGACCTCAGAAGAATGAAAGGCTGAGTGATCCTCAGTCAGGTATCAGACTCTGCTTTCAGGTAAAAGAATTAGACTTCCCTCATCCTCACCTCATACAGCTAAACTGTGTTTCCAGCAATACATTTTGGGACATATTGATGAGAACTGCCTGGTTGCCCCCCCTTCCTTTGGGGGAAAAAACTGCTTAAAATAGGTAGGTTGACAATCGTCACCAGATCACAAACAATGCATCATGAATATGTGGCACCTGAGATGAAAGTTTGACTGGGTGTAGTAGATAGTATCCTTATCCAAAGGATATGAAATTTAAGGAAGATTAAAGAAGTTGGAACAGCCAGGTTATGACCACCATAGTCAGCTCTGCTCTGTCATGATCTTCTGTGACATCCGTGTTCCAGTTTGACAGAGTTGAACTTCCCATCCTATGTATTCCCTCTTTATCACAGGCTCACTGATGGACTGGTACTCTTCTCACGAATTACTCTGTGTCTTATGGTGCTCTTTAGACACACCCACATACACCACCCTCAAAATTCATCCCTGGCCCAACTCCTTTCTTCCCTTTATGACACCTCCTTTGGAGACACTATCTCCTCCTTCGGCTTTCTACCTCTCAGCTGAAAAGACACACTCTTTGTCCACTGCTAGTTCTTTACTTCTCACCAGCAAACAAAATATCTTACCTCCTTTCTATCATCAGACACTGGGTGGCTATCTGTTCTCATATGCTAAACACATCAAACCCTGAAAATGTCCATGCGTCATATACTTTCCAGCGATCTCGCTCCTATCACTTCTCTTACCTCCACTGCGCTGACTTCCTCTCTCCATATGACATCCCTTTGCACGTAGTTTGAAGCTAACATGTGACTGCAGTCGTTTATCACCTCCGCTGGTACTTCAGCTATGCTCCATGTATGAAACATCAGGAAGCCCTTTAGACCTTAACTCCTCCACCGCTCACCCACCCCTTTCAACAGCTACACTCCTCGATAATAAAATTATGCTAACTGTCTAACAGCAAAAAACAGAGTACTAATCAATCCCTGCTGATACGTACCGATCGCCAATTTGAATCCTGGCAAAACCAACTCATCCTTAGGTCCTACACAACTGGATAATAGTATTATTTACAGTGCTTAATAACAGCATCAGTGCAATATTAAGTATGGTATAAAAGCAAGGTATTACTTGTGCAAGAGAATTGGATAAGAACAAAGTTTTTTTTTCTTCAAGTTTTCAAAAAACCTTTATTGATCAAATCGAATAAACAGGTTACATTCTCGAATTGAATCAAAGCACCATATACAAAGGACACATTGATGGTAACAGTAAAAATTAATAGCACATAGCACCAGAGAGCAGCAGCATGGCAGACGTTTTGGCCTCGACTAACCAGTGACAGCAATTGACAGGGGGCACGCAATCTCTAGATGAAAGGGCAGGCCAAGCTGAAAAGGAGAAGGGGTGGGGGAAGGCCGATTATTGGCCCACCTCGGCGGCCGCCACGGGCAGAGAGCCGGTGGGGAGCGCAGGAGAGGCAACCGGACCCGGGGGAGTGCGGGTTAGGAGATATGACACTAGGGGGCCCCAGATATCGAGTGGGCGAGATCTAGCTGGCATGAGGTCCCAGAATTCTGACAATATGGTCTGGCAACGCGAGGCATCCTCGAGCCATTGGGCCAACTTGGGTGCGGGTCTGCGACCCCAGCACATGGAGACCCTACGCCGCGCAAGGACAAGCAGCATGGCAATAAGACGGCGCGACGCGTCCGGGCAGAATTTGACGAATCTCAATAGGCAAAGCGAGGGAGTGGGCTGAACTGGCGAGGAGACGATCTCTGAAATGGCTGTGCCGACCTCACGCCAATAAGCAGAGACCCTAGGGCATAGCCAGGCAAGGTGTGAGAAGTCCGCCGCAGGTGCAGAGCAGCGCATGCAACTATCACTTGGAATGAGTCCCAGCTTGCGCAGCTGGACGGGAGTGCGATATAGCCTGTGTAAATATTTAAAATGAATAAGGCGCAGGCGGTAGTTTGGGGACAAACGCTTTGTCTGTTTGCAACAGTAGAGCCAGTCAGCCTGTGGGATATCGATACCAAGGTCCGCACTCCATGCCGCACAGGCGCGGTCCGTGGATACGGATGAGGCCGTCAGTGTGAGAGCGTAAAGTTTGGTTACCAACTTCCGAGGGGAAGGAGACGAGTACATAAAATCCAGCGTGCCCATCGAGGGAGGAGGCTGGGGAAACGTGGAATGCAGCTCTCGACAGATTGCGCGTAGCTGATAGAAAAGTAAAGTATCCATAGGACCGGAATCGTCCGCGAGAGAGTAGAAAGTGTTCCCTGGGTAGAGATCCGCAACTGTGGTCAACCCTAAACAGGCGGCGCGTTTAGCCATACCAGAGGGCTGTAGAGGAGGGAAAGCCGGATGCCGAACGATCGCCATAGTTGTTGCTGAGAGCATGGGGGCATCGGAGAGGCGGCGAAGGCCCTCCCAAGCCCAGCGCAAAATTTCGACCGTGTTTATCTCAGAGCGCCGGAGTCTGGCCGGGGCAAATAGGGCCGTCGTAAGTGGCCATGGGGCAGCGAGATCGGCCTCGACCGCCATGTGCGGTTGAAAAGGAGTGGGATGAAGCCAAAAATGCAAGAAGCTGGCCTGAGCACACAATGCATAGAGCCTGATGTTATGGGCGCCGAGGCCGCCACACTCCATCGGAAGTGTGAGAGTATCATAAGCGATCCTAGGCTGTTTGCCAGCCCAGATGAGAGAGATGATCAAAGAGCGGACCTTGCGAAAAAAGTGGGCAGTGAGAGGAAGAGGCAAGTTTAGGAATAAATATAAAAATTTCGGGAGAACTACCATCTTGACGACAGCCACTCGACCGGCCAACGACAAGGGCAGTCGGCTCCATATAGGGATCTTCGACTCAAGCCAGTCCACCGCGCGACCAAAGTTAGCTTGCCAAAGTTCGTCCGCGTCTCTGCTCAGCCAGACACCCAAATAGCGAGTGGGGCCATTCGCCCACACGAAGGGGTAGTCCGGGGTAAAGGGAGTAGTAGCATCAGTGAGTGGAAAGAGGACCGATTTATTCCAGTTCACCTGGACACCTGAATAGCCTCCGAACCGGATGATCTCGCGCACCAGGGGACTTAGATTTTCCTGGGGGTTGCGGACATATAAAGTGACGTCGTCCGCATACATAGAGACCAAGAGGGCGCGGGCCGCGAATCCGATGCCCTTCTGAGTATGGTGTTGACGAAGTCTAGCCGCCAGTGGCTCCATACCGACGGCGAAGAGCATAGGCGAAAGCGGGCACCCCTGTCGGGTCCCACGTCTAATAGGGATGGGATCCGTAATGAGGCCGTTGACCCGAAGCCGGGCAGTAGGGAGAGTATACAGGAGCGAGATCTTTCGTATAAACACGGGACTGAAGCCTAGACGTGCAAGAAGAGGGAAGAGGAAGGGCCATTCCAGGGTGTCGAACGCCTTGGTGGCGTCGAGCAAGGCGGCCACAGCAGGGAGCGTTGGATTAATCTGATGAAGGACAGAGAAGATAGTCCGTAGATTATGGGATGTTGCGCGGCCAGGAATGAAGCCGGACTGATCCGGGCGGGCAATATGCGGCATGAGAGGGAGAGACATGAAGCAAGTAACTTGGCAAAGATTTTATTGTCCATATTTATGAGGGACAGAGGGCGATAAGAATCACGGAGATCGGGGGCTTATCCGGCTTGAGCAGCAGAGTTAGCATAGCCTCGCGAAGTGAAGGCGGGAATTGACCGCTCTCGAAAGAGTCATTATACATGGCAGCCAGATGTGGCACAAGTAGCGGGGCGAAAGCCTTATAGAAGGAGGCGGGCAGGCCGTCCAGACCAGGGGCCTTGTCACCAGGCATACTATTTATGGCGGCGAGTATCTCTTCTTTAGAGAAGGGCTCGTCCAGGTATTCCCGGTGATGGTGCTCGAGCCATAGCAGCTCGAGGGTATCGAAATACTGGTCGATGACCTCGCGCGGGGGAGTAGACCCGGAGGAGTAAAGTTGCGTGTAAAAATCAATAAATCTCGTCTTAATCTCTTCAGCGGAGGTGGTCCGAGCGGGGCCGCCATCCTGAAGCGCTGTTATATAAGATGCAGCTCATGGTGGACGAAGGAGGGCGGCCAGAGTTTTACCGGGCCGGTCCCCCTTGCCAAAGCGGTGCTCCCGAGCCTCTCTGCCCAAAAAGGAGAGCTCTCTATCGGCCTTCGCGGCGAATTCGGTGTGTTTCTCACGAAGACGAGCGAGTGTGTCCGGGTTGGGATCAAGCGCGTGGGAGGAGTCCAGGGATTTAATTTCTGCTTCCAATTTGCTAAGGGCGCCACGAATGGAGCGTAAGACCCCAGATTGCTTAGAGATACACTCACCGCGGATGACGACTTTGAACCCTTCCCAAAGAGTGGAGGGAGAGTCCACAGAACCCTCATTGAGCTCGAAATAATTAGTGATCGTGGTCCGGATCTCATCACAGAATACAGTGTCTCGTAGTGCATTAGATGAAAGCTGCCATGAGAAAGCGCGCCGAGGAGAGTGGGGTAGCCTAAGGCTTAGCCGGACTGGCGCGTGGTCGGAGAGGGTACGCGCCATATGGTCGACAGAAGTGAGCCAGGCGAGAACGTCAGGAGAGGTGACCCAGAGATCCAGACGAGACCAACAACCACGGGTGCCAGTGACACATGTACCCTCGCGGGCTGCAGGGTGCATGTGGCGCCAGGCGACATACAACGAGTTCTCAGTAAGAATAGAGCTAAGGAGCGCCGTGGCACGTGGGTGAGAAGCGTGGGGGCCGGAGCGATCCAACACCGCAGACAATGTGACATTGAAGTCCCCACCCCAGAGGAGCGCAGCAGGACCGAGGGAGGAGATGTGATGCCATATCTGAGTAAAGAATTCTGGGTCGTCAGCATTGGGACCTGTTAGAAATGGGGGTCTCTAGTTGGCAACGGCTTGCACCTTTGTCCAAGTAGGGACCCTTCTTCCTAGTCAGGATAAGGGAGTTACACTCCTAAAATAACCCCTGCTCACCCCCTTGGTAGCTTGGCACGAGCAGTCAGGCTTATTCTAGAGGCAGTGTGTAAAGCATTTGCACAAAACCAACAGTAATACAATGTAAGCACTACAAACGGACACCACACCAGTTTAGAAAAATATCCAATATTTTTATATACTTAAAACAAGACCAAATACGATAAAAATCCACTATACAGTACTTCAAAAATAGTTACTTCTCAAAATGTCTTTAAGTTGCAAAATACGTTGAAAAACACAGTTCGTACGAGTCGGTAGCTCGGTCCGAGCCTACCGCGATGCTGAAAACAACAGAGTCTCGCAGTTCCCGCTGACCGCGTCGGTACGGGCCAGCAACAGCGGGACAGATTCGTTCACAGTACCTTTCTTAGTGCGGCTCACACAGGCGTGCGAGTCGGTCTTGGCATCCGTCGTGGTCGCGATGCAAAATGGAAGCGGTGCAAGGTGCGGTGTCCCTCGATGCGGTGCGAGCAGCGGCTCGGTGACGATCGTGCAGACGGCGTCGGTGAGACCAAGGCTGGCGGTGCAGGGCGAGTCGGTGCTCGATGCGGTGCTGGCAGGTTGCGGTGCGGGTGACAGAGCCGGTTGTGGCGTTGGTCACGGTGCAAGGTGGAGGCGGTGCAAGGTGCGGTGTCCCTCGATGCGGTGCGAGCAGCGGCTCGGTGACGATCGTGCAGACGGCGTCGGTGAGACCAAGGCTTGCGGTGCAGGGCGAGTTGGTGCTCGATGCGGTGCTGGCAAGTTGCGATGCGAGCGACAGAGCCGGTTGGCGGGAATTGGCACTGGCCGAGCCGGACAGTTGTGCGTGATGAGTCGGTCACGGGTGTCGAGCCAGCAGCGACCGTGTCGGTGAGCCCAGGCCAGCGAGGCGATGCAGGTCGCGGTGTCTCTCGATGCGGTGCAGGCAGCGGCTCTGTGACGGAGTCGGTGAGACCAAGGCTTACGGTACAGGGCGAGTCAGTGCGGCTTGCGGTGCCTTCGGGACACAAGGCCAGCGACGGAGTCGGTTGACAGAGTCGGTCGCGGTTCCCTCTTCTCTGTGGCAACTGAAACAGCAGTTCCAGGAGCGGTACCCAGAGGTTGGTGAAGTCTTTGCAGTCCCTGAGACTTCTTAACAGGAGGCCAGAAAGGTTCAGGCCCTTGGAGATACTCAGCACAAGCAGAGAAAGTTCAGTCCAGTCCTTTCACTGCCCAAGGCAGAAGCAGCAGCTGCAGGCCAACCCAACAAAGCAACAACACAGCAAAGGGGCAGTACTCCTCCTGGCAGCTCTTCCAGCTCTTTGTCTTGGCAGGTTCCTTGATTCCAGCGAGATCTAAAGTTCTGGGGTTTGGGTCCCCCTTTTTATCCTCAATTTCTCTTTGTTCTCTGAAGGCAGAGAGGCCTTTGCCTAGTCCAAACCAGTTCTGGTCAGTCCTGGAGCACTTTGTTGACAAGTCTCCTTCTTTCCATTTGCAGTGTAGGCCAGGGACATCAGACACACCACAGGAGGTGGAGCCAGCATTGTGGAGGGAAGGCACAGCCCTATTCTCAGGTCCCAGGTGCAACTCCTCCCACCCATCTACATGTAGATCTTGCTATTCAGCCCTGTGCTGACTCACCCTGTCTCCTGGAATCTCCCAGCCCCTGTCACTCACACTCCAGACAAGGAATACACAACCTAGCAGAGGCAGGCTTGGATGGTTAGACAAGAAAATACCTACTTTCTAAAAGTGGTATTTTCAAACACAGAATGTTAAAACCAACTTCACTAAAAGATGCATTTTATCATCCTGAGTTCAGGCATACTAAACTCGAATTTCTACCATGTTCCCTGGGTCAGTTAGGATCATAGGATGTAATAATCCAACTGCCCATTCTGGCCTATGGGGAACAGGTAGCCTTGCAATAGTGAAAAACGAAGTAGGCTGTAATTCACTATCAGGACATGCCACACACACCAGGGCATGTCCTACCTTTCACATACAATGCACCCTGCCCACAGGGGTACCCTGGGCTTACCTTAGGGGTGACTAACATGTAGAAAAGGGAAGGTTTAGGGACTTGCAAGTGTGTGCACTTGCCAAGTCGACATGGCAGCCCCAGGCTGCGCACAGGCTCTGCAATGGCAGGCCCGAGTTACACTTTACGGGCTGTTTGCGTGGGTGGCACAATCCAGTGCTGCAGCCCACCAACAGCATTTGATCTATAGGCCCTGGCACTCGCAGTGCACTTTACTAGGGACTGACACATAGATCAAATAGGCCAATCATAGAAATACCAATCCATACACATTTTATACAGGAGCACTTGCACTTTCCCACTGGACAGCAGTGAGGAAAGTGCGCAGAATCGTTACACCAGCAAAAACAGAGTCAAAAACGGGAGGTTAGAAAGCAAAAAGTCAGGGGAAACACGCCAAAAGATGCCAAGTCTAACAGGACCATATAATCCAGCTATCGTCAGGGGATAGTCTTGAAGTGAGCCGTGAAGGATAACGAAACGCCCAGCGGGGTCCGTAATTACCTGGGAAGTGTGCCATGGGAGTCCCCTGCGAATTAGGATAGACACCCCCCGGGAATAATTGGAATAAAAAGAGGAATGTGATTCTCCCCAGTGTCTGGAACATAGTCTGGCAGCAGATGCTGGGAGTAGGTGGGTTTCCTGCAGCAGACAGATGTCCACTTTGTGTCGGATGAGGTGTGCGTGTACCAGTCGAGCCTTGCGAAAGTCGTTAAGGCCGCAAATGTTCCACGTCCAGAAATTAATGTCTGTCATGCTGTCTCAGTGTGGAGTGTGGTAAGAGTGGCCAATGGCCGCGTGCAGGTGCATATGATGGTGCAAACCTTATGAGGAACAGGTGCAGAAGACAATAACAACAGTGGTGCATAAGGACGAACGATTGCCTGCTAAGATGTGGAGCCGGATTGCAAGGGGGAACAACTAGCCCCAAACGTGGGAGTGAGGTTGACCTTGGGCGCCGTGCGCAGGAGTGAGAGTGTAGGGACGTGCGTGAAACAAGGATAAGAACAAAGTTGATGATCAGGTTAGAGAAAGCTAAAAAGAAGGGGAAGGTGTTGGGCCGGGAATGGCAAAGTTAACTCTCATCATCATCATAATAGCTTTATTTCGATCAAAACAGATCATAAAAGCACAAATACAAATTTCCTTAAGAACAATTATTGCACGTTTTAATCCTATACATCCATACATATTACAAAATTCACACAACCCTACTCCATCCATTTTTGTGTACGGGCTGGGGGGGACATGATTTACATGATTCATGTAAAGTGTCAGCGCAACTAAATTGGAGTCAGACAATACAAGTTCATAAGAGATTCGTTAAATTATCAACTAAAAAAAACCCATTAAAAACCGCTAACATCAGAGCTTAAAAATTACGTTTAAATATAAAACGCAGGTAAATAAGAAGAACTTTAAGTATAATGTTATTGCACTGATAGAGAAGGCAGGTAACCTTATCTCTCCACACACAAGATGATGGACGGAATGTTGCACAATGGCAAACATTCACCCCCAGTCACAGATCTGGGTTTAATCCATCGTTATTTTGCTTCACCACGCCACCCCAGTTCAGACATGGCCATATGCAAATCAGTCTTGACCCTGTGCCTCATGGGAACAGTCCAGACCGAACTGCCAAGCCATGTCTTCCCTGGACCGGAATCAAGCATCCTAGGACCGGTTTCGGGCATTCAGCCCTCATCAGCCAGGATAGCCTGACTCCAGTGGCGCAGTGAGCACGGGACCCACGTCTGGGCATACCCTTCCCACTTGGGGCGAATTGCAAAACACACAAGATGATGGACGGAATGTTGCACAATGGCAAACATTCACCCCCAGTCACAGATCTGGGTTTAATCCATCGTTATTTTGCTTCACCACGCCACCCCAGTTCAGACATGGCCATATGCAAATCAGTCTTGACCCTGTGCCTCATGGGAACAGTCCAGACCGAACTGCCAAGCCATGTCTTCCCTGGACCGGAATCAAGCATCCTAGGACCGGTTTCGGGCATTCAGCCCTCATCAGCCAGGATAGCCTGACTCCAGTGGCGCAGTGAGCACGGGACCCACGTCTGGGCATACCCTTCCCACTTGGGGCGAATTGCAAAACACACAAGATGATGGACGGAATGTTGCACAATGGCAAACATTCACCCCCAGTCACAGATCTGGGTTTAATCCATCGTTATTTTGCTTCACCACGCCACCCCAGTTCAGACATGGCCATATGCAAATCAGTCTTGACCCTGTGCCTCATGGGAACAGTCCAGACCGAACTGCCAAGCCATGTCTTCCCTGGACCGGAATCAAGCATCCTAGGACCGGTTTCGGGCATTCAGCCCTCATCAGCCAGGATAGCCTGACTCCAGTGGCGCAGTGAGCACGGGACCCACGTCTGGGCATACCCTTCCCACTTGGGGCGAATTGCAGGGTATACCCAGACGTGGGTCCCTTGCTCACTTTGCCACTGGATTCAAGATAGCCTGGCTGATGACGGCTGTAAGCCAGAAACCGGTCCCAGGATGCTTGTTTCCGGTCCAGGGAAGACATGGTTTGGCAGTTCGGGCTGGACTGTACCCATGAGGCACAGGGTCAGACTGATTTGCATATGGCCATGTCTGAACTGGGGTGGCGGAGTGAGCTAAAGAATGATGATGGATTAAACCCAGATCAGTTGACTGGGGGTGAGTGCTTGCAATGTTCAACACTCCGTCCATCATCCCCTTTGGTTTTGCAACCTTATCTCTCCTTCATGCTCATCCGAACAATCCATGTCAACGGAAGCACGAATACACTTGAACCGCCAAAAGCATACTGCCTGGAGGTATCGCGCAAAAGCGAAGACCACCAACCTTGTGGAGTCAGTCCTTAGGATCCTAAGGGAATCCAAGTGCCTCCTTGTACCCAGTTTCCTGTTTAAAGGCAGTAGCCATTTCCTCCACTGAGAACCATATGCAGGACAAAAAAAGAACAAATGTCCGCATTTTGTCATTATCTCATTTTGCACAGAATACCCTTGTAGGGAGAGTCTGATACCTAAATTGCTAAAGCAGTTTTCGGGCCAAGGGTGGTGTAATCTCGTCAATTGCGCCCTCATAACTGGGAAATATTTAACAATTCATAAAATTAAGAGTTAAAGTACATCTGCTATTGTACACAGAGTCAACACATGCTTTCTGCCAATATGTTGCTTTGATAGCCATTTTAGTAGTGGAGGTGATATCTTTCCGATCAGCTCAAAATTCTTCCATCCCCATTTTACGGAGCATAGTTCCTACATGCACAAACCACTGTATTTTTTGAGCACTGGACAAAGCCAATAGATTTTTATGGGGTTATCTCTGCTTTTGCATTGAGGAGTGGAGTTAAGACTAGGGCCACAACTGATTAGGTAAACGCAGCAGGCACAGCTGATGGAGAGGATTGTGAGATTATGTAGAAAGACGCTCCAGTCAAAGTGTATAGGCCTTTGTGCACTGTGGAGTGGGCCTTTATTGAAGCTGGATGTTTTGGGGGCAGAGAAGGGGGCCACAGCACGTGGTGCCAGATTGTAAGTGGAGCAGCCAGAAAGAGGGATGGAGTACTGGCTAGTAGGTTAGAATGTAGCACACTACAGAGGGATGGGTCACAGAAAGGACTCTGCAATGCCAGGCAAAAGTACAGAGCCGATGCTCCAAATGTTGTACCTTTAATTTATGTTTACAGTTGTCATTTATTTAGTTTGTATGTCTAGCTATCAATGTGTGTTATTTCATTAATGAAGTATTTTCATGTGTCTTTCCTTTGGCTAACAAAGGATTTTCAGAACTCAGACTTAACTTTGCTTTCTCTGGCTTGCACTAACATTGGAACATAGTGCCATATTCTATATAACATTTCAGTACCCCTATTGTTTGTATCCTGCCAGTACTTTTTTAACAGGTTGAACTGAGAAGTGGCAGTCAAAACCAAGACTTAGCCCTATTGCATGTTGTACAGACAAGAAGTTGTGTAAGCTTGCATGTAGCTGATGGGTGAATGTGGGTGCCATCGACTAGTTTCCATGCATGCAAGGGGAAGGTGAGTGAAGTACTAGATAGAGCCAGTGAATGGAAGAAATGCCATTGAAATTTGTGGTTTTGCTGGCGAGGGCCTATGATGTAGCCCAGCACTATGGAGCTAAAGTACAAGGAGAACTGGTTGGTCTCTCTATTCATTCTCTGCTTCTTATAATCCCACAATCCCTTTGCCCAGGCTCAGTAAATTTTAGAAAATGCCTCTTCCGCTGCATCCCTCTGCTACAAGCTTTTGCTAGATAGTTGATATAATAACAAGAGAGTGATGAAGGCGAGCATTTTATGCAAGCAGGAAACTCATCAACTTCAGAAAATCTGATTGTACCCTATGAATAGATACTGCAACAGGATTGTCTACACTGAACTCGGAAGGACAAGAGCCGGGGGGGTGTGAGGAGAATTTGAGGTGCCTAGATTGAAACGGAAAGAGTATGGAACTTGCAGAGAGACAGCGGGCCTGAGATTAATCGAGACCCCCAGATAGAAGTATGGATATTGATCAGCAGTAGAGATTGCATCATAGTTGGCTGGGGAAGTCTTCCTAGCGTTCTAGTCCTCAGAGAGGAGCTAAAAGAGATGATAAACATAGACTGGACAGGAGAGCCCAAAAAGGAAGACAAAATAAATTGTCGGTAGGGAAACCAAAATCATTCGGTGGTTGACATACTGCTTAATCTAAAACTATCTTACCCTGTGAATTGATCTCTCACAGACCATATCACTCCGAGTAGAGACATATGGAGCGGTTTCCAATTCTAAGTATTGCATTCAAGTAGAGTGGTGGCGTAATGTAACCCTGTTGCTCCCAGCAAATATCACGTCATCTTTCACTTGGTAGCAGTGCAACTTAATCCCATATATCACCCATATGCTTTAGCTAAATAGTTCCCCTGTGCGTTTAACATTCATCCTCATCTGCTGTTGACAAAACAATGGTGCAGGCGCCATGCAATTTTTATGCACTCTGAAAAGTAAGCCGCTTTAACATGTCACCAAATGAGCACAGTCTTGCCCTTTCTCCCAAAGGATTCATGCTGGCAGCTCAGCAGTACTAGCAGCTTTCATTTAATTTCAATTTGTTTATTCCCCGCTATCTCTAATTTCCAGCCATTATTCGTAATTAAAAAAAAATCCATGATTACATTTCCTTTTTTGCGCTGTGTTTCTGCCCTCATTCATTAAACTTAAATTTTCGAACCTAAATTCACTTTTTACATAAACATTTATTTTTCCAACGAAGTCAGTCACACTAAGCGGTAGTCATCATTTCTAAAATGATTGATCATATAGACTAGAGTATGTTGAGGTGCGACACCATTTTATGTAAGTGTTTGGGGACTTGTTGCGGACTGCATTATTATTAATCGTTTGGACACGTCACCAATGGCTGGTAGGGATCCCTCTTTTGGCCACAATGACACGTTGCACCGAGCCTGAGCTAAAGGATAGGAAAAGTGTAGTGCAGCTGAAGAGCGCAAAATAGCTACTTGCCTATTTTATCTTGGACTGCTGAGGTATGAGTACAAAAAATAGGAAATCACTCTACATCAAACATAGAAAATAGTTCAACTATCAGAAATGTGTACCGGAATATTGGTGCATTTGAAAATAATCCGGGAGAAAGCCTACCTAACATATACCGAAGCAGTTTCTAATCAAACCTTACAAGCGCAATGAGTCAGAAATGTAGATTGAGAATTCATTTTGGTTAGCATTGCAGTATTTATGAATAGCAATTTAAATGGATAGAATGCGAACCATGTTTATTGAAGAGGGTAGTCAGATTGGGAAGCAGGTTATTCTAGTTTGTGTATGTGCTCCAGGTAGTACGAGAAAACATGTATATCCTGGTTTGTCAACATTGTCGACGATAACAAATCACCTGATGATTACAATTTGCAAGGATTACAATTTAAAGGTTGTAACTGCAGGGCACATCAAGTTGGTAAAGGAAGAATGATTACTTAAGGTTGGGCTGGCAACTACAAATTGTAGTTTGAAGATTGGATTCGAGAGGTAAGGCATGATTGAACCTCACTGAAACTCCAACAGTTCAAAATTATGAATGATAGGCTAACAACTGAAAGGGCTTTGAGACTTTTGCACAGCACATATCATTGTTTTGTAATCGAAGGACTGCTCTGAAACTGTAGACACTTAGGAATTGTGTCAAGGTCAAATTAAGTAAATCTGAAGCCAAAACAGCGATAACAGTGCTCAGTAGAAACATGCTAATAATAGTGCAGAGTAGGGGCGGAGCTTGCCGCAGCACAAGATGGCCGCGTGAAAGACGAGCTCCGCGAGCCATCTACATTACACGCTAATTATCCTCACATCCCCACCTACGTTTACCTGATGAACGAGTGATACGTGTAAAGAAAGCTGGGGGCAACGCTCTGCTGCCGCCGCCGCGCCCGTGAGCTGCACCGGGAGGAGAGATTGCGGCTGCGGCCTTCACCTACGGCGATCGGGCTGCACTACACCCGTGAGGGACTTCCGTTGCAGGCTGGGGACACTGCCTGGCGGACGTGCTCGGAGGCTCCCGTACTGAGACGCCGCATCGTGACTTGGGGGTCCTGCGGCTGGTGTCTGCACTCCTTGGTGTCCCCCTCGGGCCGGGGGGTCGTCCGTGAGCAGTAGCTGTCAGCAGAGGAGCCTGTGACGACGCGAGCCCCAGGCGCGGACTGGTGCGCTGTTCCGGCTCCCCCAGCGAGGTGAGGCGGGGAGCGGTTCCTGCTGGGCCCTACACGCAGCGACATCGGCTGGGCCGTGCTCGTGCACTGCTGCTGCGGGCGGAGCTCGCGTGGGGAGGTGTGCTCCTGCGTGTAGCCCCCTGCGCGGCCGAGAGACTTCCTCAGTTCATCGTGGCCCTTCCTTGCGGCGGACTGTGTTCCCAGGTGCCTCTCCCGTGATACCTGGCTGCCTATTAGCGGGGTGCGACCCGCTACTGAGGACTCCTGCTGTGTCCCCGCACCCGGCGGCGGCATTTTGTGGCACGTCCCCTGAGCCTGGGCACTGCTGGACGGGCTTGAAGCTGGATGAGCCCTGGGCCCTGCGGGCCGATAACCCGCAACAGCGAGGTCTGATCTGGGGCAGCTTTATAACTCGACTGAGGACCCTCCCAGCGGCAATAGTTTACCGCCTCTTTACTAAGGAAGGCGCCACAGCACTTCTCCGCTGCTGGTGACAGTCTATTGGGACGCTCCCCCCAGGCCGGACCCATACCGGATCAGCTGAGGGTCAACTGGGACACAGAGCCTGTGGGTGGTTAACCCGCAACAACGAGGGGCCTTGCAGCCCGCCGCGGTGGTGGACGAGTTCAGCTGCGTCCCTGCAGACTGTAAGCAAGAGAGGGATCCCCAGAGCGTGTGCTGGCGTTTGCAGGGACGTTGGCCCTATAACCATTCCAGAAGGTTGATGTGATTGGGATGACCACAGCCCTGCACCGCCTCCTGCATCCCTACTGTTGACTTGGAATAATAAGGGCTTCCTAGCTATAGGTGGGACTCGCTTTGACCCCAACAGGCCTACGAGAGGCTGCCATTTAAACCGACCACGGATTGTGCCACCGCGGGGCTGGTACTACGCTGCCAATCCCTTACGACTGGAGAACGCCCTGAACTCGGGATAGAGGCCATACTTGAGACACCGCAGAGACTCCAGGCTAGATACTGGGCTAGAATTCATAGAGCAGTAGAGTTTCCCCCTGGGGCGACCAGCTACACTCCTGCAGGTGGGGACCGGGTACGCGAGGCTCGGGCGAGCTCGAAGCCCTGCAGTGCGGCGCTGCGGCTGACCCGGCGAGGTTCTGGACCCCAATCGGTGATACCATGAGCAAAGTCGATAAGACCCAAACAAAGCTGCTCTTTGATCCAAAGAAAACCAGAGCCAGGGAGACGGCGTCCTCCCGCTCGTCGGACGATCAGGCAGATGCTCCGGACGAAGAGCCTAGCGATGTGAAACAGATGTTTGCAGCAGTGCAAAAAAGCCTACTAATGATTGATGGCAAGATTGACTCGCTTGGCTTCCGCATGGATTGAATGTCAGAGCGTCTCGACAAACATGCGGAGCGGATCGATATGACAGAGCGCAGAGTAACCCAGGTGGAAGAAGCGCAAACGGAAACTGACTCTATCCAAAAACAAATGGCTCAAGTGCTCTCGACACTCCAAGCCAAAGCGGAAGATTTGAAGGCTAGGTCCCGAAGAAGTAACATCCGCATTACAGGCCTGCCGGAGTCCACCTCGATCGGTAATGCTGAACAGTTTACAGAAAAATTCCTAATTTCCTTGCTGGGCCGGAAAACCTTCTCCGATATCTTTGTTGTTGAGCGAGCCCACCGGTCGCTTGGTCCTCGCCCGCCTCCTGGGGCTCATCCACGCCCGCTGATAGCGAAATTGTTAAACTACAGAGACCGCGACGCTGCTCTGCGGCGTGCCAGGGAACTGGGGGAGCTACGTTATGAGGGTTCTGCTATCTCCCTTTACCCTGACTTTACTATGAGTGTCCAAGAGGCTAGATGCCAATTTAATACTCTAAAAAGGCGACTTCATGACCAAAACATCGAGTATGCAATGCTTTACCCGGCCAGGCTCAAAGTCACCTTAGACGGCAAGGCCCGGATCTTCTCGGACCCTAAAGCGCTGCAAAAAGCCTTGAAGGATTTTTCAAAGAAGACGGAGCGACGCGACGAGGCGGCTGGAGGGGCGCGACCTGGACGAGCAGGAATGACCCAAACGTGACGTGCTGGGGGATCCCGGCTCTTGATTTGCTGGACTCGGCTGGTGGAGTGTTCGGCTGGTTGCGCCTTGCAAAGGAACGACGAATGCTGGCCGCGTTCACCCATAGACTGCATGAAGGCCGAGATGGCAGCGCGAAGGAACTCAAACTCTTGCAAGTATCGCTGCATGCCATTCCATTGGCCTAATAACATACCACTGTTCTTCTTATTATTTCAAATGTTTCCTTTTTGTCCCTACATTTTCACGGATTGCTCAAACTATTGGAATTATGGGGCTCCATACTTCCTCACTGTGTTTATTGATTATTGATTGTCCAGGTAACTTGGGATGTGCCATATATGTTCAGATGGCGTGGCTTAGCCACTAGTAGTGCTCAGGTAACATCTGCCCCTACGTGTTACACACTACATGGCCTGTTGCCTTATTTACTTAAGGGGTAGGGGTGGGGAGGACGCTGTCTGTGCTAAGTTGGGGATTGCATGGCGTGGGTGGTGGGGGGGTCCGCTGTTTTGGGAATTGTTTTGGTTTGTGTGTTTTTATTTGGTCACAGTGAGAGGTTTGTACTTGAACTTTGCATTGAGAATAACCTGTGCTATTACGTTAGATGTGGGCCACTACACTATAGGACTCCTAAGAATCCTTGCTGAGTTTTTGTGTTCCTCTGTAGTACATAGGTGATAGGGTAAGATTGCTGACTTGGAATATTAGAGGTCTAAATGACCAGCGTAAAACCAGGAAAGTGATGGCGTACCTAGCTAGGCATAAAATAGACATTGCGTTAATACAAGAAACTCACCTCCCAACTGATAGCTTAGCGCTCGCCCGTTGGAGAATACGCGGTGCATTTCATGCTGCTGGTTTCACCTCACATGTCCAGGGGGTGCTCACGTGGGTTAACCCGAAAGCTGGTTTCTCCCTAGAAGAAGTACACACAGATACCGAAGGCAGATATACAATATCTAAATGTAAGGGGAAAGGTACGGAATGGCTCCTAATTAATGTTTACGGCCCCAATTATGATTGCCCGCAGTTCTTCCAAAATCTCCTTGACTTAGCACGCCACTTACCACCTTTGCCGCAAATCTGGGGAGGGGACTTTAATTGTGTGCTGCACCCAGACATTGACCGCTCAGGGGGCCCTGTCAGGCATCAGTCATTAGCTGCTAGATCGATCTTAGCTACAATAACTGAACTAGGGTTGACTGATGTTTGGCGCTCACACCCGGGTGATGCGGAGGGGTTTACACATTACTCTGCTCCACATGATCTCCACACCAGGATAGACTACTCGTTCCTGGCAGGTTCCCTGAAACACGCTATAAGGAGTTGTGAGGTATTACCTCGTTCGTATTCTGACCACTCCCCAATACTGCTTGATTTGGAGTGTCCTGCGAAGCGTCCACCCTCATTCACTTGGAGATTCCCCCCTTACGCATTGCTGGACGAAGCCTTTAGAGGGGAAATGTTAGAGGCCTTAGATGTTTTCTTCTCTACTAACGCCGGCTCAGTCCTGCAGTTTACCACTATCTAGGAAACTTTCAAAGTTTACATCCGCGGAATCGCTATATCTAAGCACTCGGGGGTGTTGAGAGCTATCAGAGGGCGTCTAGCCCTATTGGAACGGAAGCTTGCGGACTTAGAGCGTGGTGCTCTAGAGAGAGGCAATGGTCAGACTATGGATGAACTTAAAACTACGTTAGAGGAATATCACGAAGAGGCCGATCGGGAAGTTAAGCTAATGGGGAAATATGCAATAGCAAGAACATATGGGGAAGGGGAACGCCCCGGCACTGCGTTGGCAGCAACAATGAGAGGGAGGCGGGATTGTGCGTGCCCCATAGAGATCAGCCTAGTATCAGGCGAGAGGACCAGTGATCCTAATACAATAGCTGAGAGATTCAGGGATTATTATTCTGTGTTATATCGCTCCAAGTCCCGCGGCACGGAAACTAACATGCAGTCCTATTTGGACTACATCAAACTGCCCTGGCTGTTAGACAATCACAGAGAGTACTTGATGAGGCCTCTGGAGGCCTGGGAAATCCATGAAGCACTAACTACAATGCGGTCCAATGACGGGCTTACGGTGGCCTTCTACTAGGCGTTTCGAGAACAACTTACCCCTCATTTGCTTTCCTTATTCGAGGAAGTGGGCGAATGCGGCTGTATGCCACCCACAATGCGGGAAGCCCTGCTGGTCACCAGCCCTAAGCCGGGTAAATCGCCGCTTGATTGCGCTTCCTATCGGCCCCTTTCACTTCTAAACGTGGACACTAAAATCTTCGCTAAGATTCTTGCGAACCGTTTGGCCCCCCTCATTCCCTCATTAGTTGGCCCGGAACAGGCAGGTTTTGTCCCTGGGCACACATTAACATAATCTACGTACAGTGTTTGGCTCTATTCAACACACTAGGCCTGATATTAAAGCAGCCGCGATCTTTTTAGACGCAGAAAAAGCCTTCGACTCTGTGGAATGGGACTTTATGTGGTTGGTGCTGGAACGTATGGGGCTAGGGAGCCTTTTTATTCACCTGGTGAAGGTCCTGTATGCTGCGCCGTTGGCCCGAGTGCGGGTGGGCAATATTGTCACCGCCCCACTGGAGATCTCCAGGGGTACCCGCCAAGGCTGCCCGCTATCCCCACTCCTCTATGCGCTGGTCGCAGAGCCCTTGGCTTGTGCCCTACGGGAGTATCACAGCCATAGAGGGATTCGGTTCCCTGATCATAACTTAATAATTTCATCTTATGCCGATGATACGCTCCTGTATATTCGAGATCCGGAAGTTAATCTCTCCCCAGTGCTACAAGAGGTAGTAAAATTTGGGGAATCTTCTGGACTCAAAATTAACTGGCCTAAGTCTGCTATATTCCCTTTTACCCCAGCAATGCTCCCTGTAGAAATGGATTACCCCTTGGTCTGGTCCGCTAACGCGGTGCGCTACTTGGGGATCCAGGTGCACACGAATTTGGAAATAGTTTTCAAGGAAAACTATGGTAGAGCAATAGCCAAACTTGTAGACGATGTAAATAGATGGATCCGGCTCCCCCTCTCGCTATTAGCTAGCATATCACTCATGAAGATGGTAGTGCTCCCTAGATTCCTCTTTTTATTTTTAAACATCCCAATTGTCCTCCCAGCCCATTTTTTTCAGCACCTTAAGTCTCTACAGGTTAAATTGGCCTGGGCGGAGAAGCAAGCCAGAGCCCGGTGGGACATCCTCACTCTCCCTTATTCGATGTGGGGACTGGGAGCCCCGGATCTAGACCTCTACTACCGAGCGGCTCAATGTTCGCACGCGTATTATTGGCTTCACCAACTCGCCCCCCCACCCCCATCTACACATAGAGAGGGTGGCGGTGGCACCAGCTCACTTGTCTACTGCGTTGTTCCGTATGCCGACGCACTGGATCATTGGATCCCGTAAACACGACAACACACGCCTGGCGTAATCTCGCCAATCGTCAAATGCTCTCTATCCTTTACTCCCCTCACACTCCCATTGAATGGTGCGCTTGGCTCCCAACTATTACAGAACCAGATGTAGTGCGGGCCATGCATCACCTAGATATAGCAGTAATTGGGGACCTTTTCGCAGACGGGAAGGGGTGAGGCTGGGAAGAGCTGGCTGCAAATAAACCAGACGTTCCCCCGCCCCCCTAATGATATTCCACTACTACAGAGCCCGTAGTGCACTTCAGGAACTGCTGGGGGATGAACTGCTGGAACCACCGGAAGAAGTCCCCCTCACCACAATGATACGCTCGGACTCTCCGTGCAGGCTAGTATCGCACATATACAACAAAACACAGGAACTACGCCGGAACCAGTATGTTAAGCCTAGGTTGGAGTGGCAGACGGACTTGGAGGTCCAATTAGACGATGATACATGGAAGTACTGCTGTGAGGCTACGCAACGCACTTCCCTGAACGGTAGATACCGTCTTATCCAATTCAAATTCCTTAACAGAATATATCATACCCCAGTCAGGTTGCAAAGGTTTGGCCTACGAGACACTGATAAATGTGAAAGATGCGGGGAAGAGGCGGCTGGCTTCTTACACTTGACATGGGTGTGCCCCTTAGTAGCTAACTTTTGGGTCCAAATATTTTCCAAGTTAGGGGAGATCACGGGCGAACCTATTAGACTAGATCCACTGCTGGCTTTACTGATCTTTTCCAAACAGGTCCGGAAAGATATAAGGCGCCTAATTGACATAGGTCTCCTGATAGCAAAAAGAGTAGTAGCAATGCATTGGGCACGCGGGCCCCCACCTACACTAACTCAATGGTCCAAGGATATGCTGTTCTGCAATACGCAAACTGAATTGTACAGTGAACTGCTTCCCCCTAGAAGCCGTCCTAAAAACTTCTGGAGCCTGTATAAAAACTATTTAGAAGGCCAGAAATGAGGGTATTTAAGGGTGGGCACCCTAGGGTTGAAGGTCCTGAATTGAATACTGAGGTCTCATATATGTAATTGCCAGTGTATGTTGTAATGCTTTTCCAGTAATGAAAGGTGATGTACATTCATGATCGCTGTGACTTTTCCGTTTTTTCCCCCCTTTGCTCTGATTTTCCTTCCCCCCCCCTTCTTTTAATTTGGATTGAATTGTATGTATTGTATTTTTCTTCCTTGTTTACGAAAACCAATAAAGAAAATAAAAAAAATAAAAAATAGTGCAGAGTAGGCCAAGGTGAAGCTGGCAGAACTGTAGGGTCTAATAGTAATGTACATGTAGGCGAAAGTCATACTGTACTTGTTTGAGGGTCCTCATCTTATGATGGAAAATGTCCCTCTCTGCAGGGTCACCCCTAAACCTTTTTGCTTCCCCTCCACTTTTTCTGACCGCTGGTCTTAGGGCTCTGAGCACTTTACCACTGCTAACCAGTGCTGAAGTGCATGCACTCTCTCCCTAAAACATGGTAATACTGGCTCATCCCCAATTGGCATTTTTAATTTATTTATAAGTCCTAGCAAAGAGTGCTCGTAAATAAATTATCCGCAGCAAAGTGTGCTGCATGTTCCCAGGGCCTATAAATTAAATGCTACTAGTGGGCCTGCAGCACTGATTGTGCCACTCACTTAAGTAGCCCCTCTAACCATGTCTTAGGCCTGCCATTGCAAAGCCTGTGTGTGCAGTTTACACTGCCATTTTGACCTGGCAAAATAACCCTTTTGCACAGCACAAACCTTTCCTTTTTACAGATTTAATTCACCTCTCAGGTAGACCCTGGACAACCCAGAGGGCAGGGTGCACAGTATTTAAAAGGCAGGAAATGTACTTTTAAGTTTTACATATCCTGGTAGTTAATAACTCTCAAATTCGTTTTCCACTACTGAAAGGCCTACCTCTCCCAGAGGATAACATTGGGATTACCTTATTACATTTTATAAGAGTAGGTGGCTGGCATCCTGAGCTGAAGTCTTAGGGACATATAAGACTTCCAACCACCCTGCTTCTGCACCTGGACTCTGCCATCTGTGAGTCTGCCCTGCCAAGTGGTGCCACCCCAGTCCTGGACCCTTGGAAATGGGCCTATGGTGTTTGCTCCAGCAGAACCCACGTATCTTCTGTTGAACCAATGCATTGTTGCTACTGCGTAGATTGGAACCGGCGCATCGCCTTTGTTGCGTGGATCGGAACTGGCGCATCGCCTTTGTTGCGTGGATCAGAACCGGCACATCGCCTCTGTTGTGTTGATCAGAACCGGCGAATCGCCTCTGTTGCTTGGAACTGAACCGGCGCATCGCCTCTGCTGCGTGGATCGGAGCCGACGCATCGTCTTTGGAACCTCTACTGTGCGACACTCTTCCTAGCTCAAGGTCATCTCATCCCTGTCGAAGGCCGCCTCGATGTCAACCTCTGCATCAAAGCTAACCGCTCATCGGAGCTGACGCATTTTTGCTCCTGCACGGATCAGAACCGGCACATCAGAGCTGCTGCGTGGATCGGCACTGATGGACCGCCTTGGCTTCAGCCCACATTCTCGAAGTTGGCGCAACCAGGATTAAGGTACACTGTTCAGCGAGCCTAACTGGGTCCCTGTAGCCGGCCTGCACTCCATCGCGGTCGGCCTGAACATTTGGCTTTGTCCCGGTCCGGAGCGACCAGATATCCCTAATAAGCCCATATTGTTTCTAAGTGCTATTTTACAGTTTATTCTTTAAAAATTCATATCTCAAGTTCTACTTATTGGCTTTTGTGTCGTGTTGGTCTTGTTTTATTTATTAAATTAAGCTCTATTTTTCTAACCTAGTGTGGAATCTTTTTGTGTGCTGTTTTCACTGTTTTACTGTTTGAAGTGTTGCACAAATACTTTAAACATTGCTTCTAAGTTAAGCCTGAGTGCTGTGTGCCAAGCTATCAGACGGTGCACACTGGTTAATTTAGGGTTTGCAAGCTTCTTACTCTCACTAGGATTGTGGTTGCTGCTTGACCAAGGCTCATACCTCAGTCAACCAACAACCTAATTTCTAACATCTCATATGAAAGTCTTTTACTGTCTTTAATAGAATTTATTTTTCATAGTGATTCATCTCATATCAGAGAGAGGTGTGGGAGGAAGCTTAATGAAACAGGCAAGAGTTCTCTCAAACCTTAAAAAAGTAAATAAGATATAGCTGCTTCTCATGAGGATAACGATTGTAGCAGGTCCTACACATCGGAGGATGGGCCTCAATCTTGTGGTTGGAAAGAACAAATTTAAGTTAGGGCAACAAATACGTATTCATATGCTGTGATCCAATTACTAAAACTCACTCAAACCTATTTCTGAGCGCAAAAAATAACTCCATTCTCAGCTAGGAATTCTTCTCCATTCTTCATCCTCATGGGCGGTAAGTGTACTGTGTTTTTGTTCATTGTGATTCTTGTATCTTACCTTTAAAGAACATGTGGCTAAATGGTTTGTAAAATTATCTGGGGATTCCAAGCACATGTGCAGCCTGCCCCTACAATCTGTTCACCATAATTTCCTTAAGATTCCATCTCTGTTGCTTCAAGAGAGATGTATACATGAAAGATGTAAATCTTCACGGGTGGATACCAAGAAAATGGGGTGTTAGACTGTGAATACAAGAATCATAAAGTTGAGTACGCTGTACATATCTACACTATTCTCTAACATGGAAACATATATGGTATTGACACTTACTCTTACTGAAAGCTTAGATAAGATCAGCTAGTACTTGAGCACTATCTAACCAGGTTGAGTGCTGCTGCTGTAGCTTGTGTCCACTACATAGTGCTTGCAGAACGAGTGGGATAAGACTGTGTGGCTGCATTGTAGATTAAGTTAATAGACTGAAATGTGACTTTGAAAAAACTATGAAGTTCCTTGGCAATACCATCATATTGCATAGATCCTATCAAAAGGAGTACATGATGCAAAGAGTAACATTATGAAACTCATAAAATAATTTGCCAAGTGCATGGTGACTTGAGGAACCTAACTTGTTTAAACCTTGGCAGTTTCTGCATCACACATTCAGTCTCTTTTTATCAGACACATAGAGCCCTGTTCACAAAGGTAAAGTTACACACGTGGATTTACTCCTGTATAAATTTACTCTTGCACTTAGGTGTAAATCTACACTTTTGTGCTAATCACCATTTCCAAGTATAGATTTACACCTAAGTTTAGATGTACGTCTCCACCCCGACATCTAAGAGTACATTTATGGGTGGTAAGTTACAGTTAATACCTTTTCACATGTAGGTATGTATCTCGATCACCATGGCAGGGAGCTCCCAATGATAGAAACTATAAGGAAAATGTTTTAAGTTTATTGTTCTTTAAAAATATATTAAAAATATTTTAACATAAAACATAAATGTAAAATAATTTAGAGTATCTATAATTGATAGTGAGCTAATGAAATAAAATGTTACAGCACATTAACTGATTCAATTTAATGTGTTGAATATATAATTAATTGAAATATATTTAATTTATAAATAATATATCTTTAAAAGAATTCCACCCACAGTGACATTTTTATTTAATATGCATTAATGTTGGCAAATATTGTGTTGAAGTCATGTAAATGGTTATTATTATTTTTTAGAAATTAAAATTTTTAATTAGTTTTATTTTTAAATTAAGTTGATTCCATTTTATAATGATAAACAAATTGTTTAATATGTATATATGTATATCTTTCTGTCTATGTGTGTGTGTGTGTGTGTATATATGTATAAATATATATATATCCACATATGTGTGTGTAATACATTGTATTCTTAACATTATTTCGTATGGGTTGTTATTTTAAGTCCCTACTGCCATGTGCAGTGCTTGACTTACTCCCAGGCTTGGCTGGAGTATATTTAATACTATTAGGTCACCTTTAGAGCTGTAAACCTTAGAAGTTTAGATTCTGAATAGCAATATGCTTGCTCTTTTGTGGATGGGTGTTTGTAGTAGTTGCTTCCCTCCCTCAGCCCATCCTTACCTTTCCTTAAACCCCTCAAATTTTGTAGTAGATATTGACATTTTCCCAATACCCCGCCAGTCCCCCCCACATTTACTAGTAAGTAGTAAGCTTACAAGTTTAGAGGATAGGAGCGTAGGCAGGAGTCCTTGTTACAGGGAAAATTTGTATTTATTTTTCAAGGGTAAAAAAATGCACAGTGCAGGACAAAAACTGAATTAATTTAAACCTGTTGTTTCGTGGAATTGTGCACAGGTATTCTACCACCTGGCCCATTTTTTCTCATTAATTGGGCTCTCGATTTCAGCTTCCCATGTATCCCGCAGGTGCTGAAGTGAGGTGGGTATATGGCTTCGCAGTGCCCTATGTAGGCAACTAACGCATTGTCTCACAGACCCAATTATATATAGTGTTTTTTAAGGGACTGTGTTTCTATACCATGGCCCCATTAAGACATTTTCTTCTTGTCAAAGATCCCATGATGCCTTGAGAGCCCTAATAATGGTATGTTGGGAGCGTAAGGGGCTAGGTGTTCTGTGATCATCCGGCTTAAAGCCAAACACTTGTGCGCCATCAGCATCTGTGAAGGGTTTGGCGACAGAAGTACCAGGTTATAGACAGCGATCAGGTGCAGAGGTTGGTTGGCTGCTTCTGTCTCATCAAGTGTGAGGCCTGACACAATGAATTTGTGTGTATTAATATGTTCAAATTTTTAAAATCATTTTTAACTTTGTATTAGAATGATAATTTTACTATTTAAATGTAAATTTTATAAGTAAAAATTTTGTTGTTCTCAGTTGAGAACTAAATCAAATAAACTTAAACTTGTCAAACTTGTGAGGCCTGACAGTCAGTGGGACAGCCACTGCAGTTGGGCTGCCAAATAGTAGCCTTCGCAGTTGGGTGCTTCCAAACCACCCTGGTCCACTGGTAATTGTAGTTTAGCCATGGCCACCCTACCACACCCATTGGACCAAATAAGTTCTCCAAAAAGAATATCCATGCCTTGAAAGAACTGTTGAGTGAGGTTGGAATATTCTCAAAGTGGTATAGGAGCCTAGGCAACATCACCATTTTAAAAATGGCAACTCTCTCCATAATGGACATAGGGAATGTCCTCCAAAAAGTTACTTACCTTCTTAGGGAGCTCACCAACTTAGAAAGATTGCCCTCCAACAAGACTTTCTGTGTGATGCTGGAGGCTGGGGCTTCTTGGAGCTTAAAGATCTTCAGTGAGGAGAGCCAACAAGCCTTGGTAACAGCAAACAGATGCGGTGCACATGGATGCGGTTCTAGTGGGCTGGAGAGGGATTACAGTCTCCCAAGTTACAGGGAAGCCTGGTCTGGCCTCTGGAGAGACAACAAACCACCACCTGTGTTGTAGAGCTGGGAGGTGTCCGTGGCACAGCAGGATACACAAGCTGGTCGTCATCGTTGAGGTGCCTGCGGATACAGCGGAGTGACTCCTTCACTCTTGCTATCTTGATGCAGGCAGAGTCGTGGGAGACTCAGGAGGATGCACAGCCACAGAAATTGCAGAACTTGGAAGAGCACGGAGACAAAGTTGCAGTAGTAGCCTTCCTACCAGAAGCAGTCTTTGTCTTGGATCCTGGCTCGGTCCAGCAGCAGAGTTCAGTGCCCAATAGCAGAAGAGTTTTTAGACAGATCTTCAGGGAAGCATTCGGTTCTTGAAGACGAAGTCCGGACGAATCTAAGGACCCACCCTCAGGGGAGCCCTTAAGTAAACCAGGAAAGGGGTTGTACATTTTTTGAGGTGATCCACTTATCGGGGGAAGGAGGGGTCAAGGACGCTACTCTGCAGGACTGGCCAAGCAGATGCTCCTAGGGGCCTCTGGCCATCTAATATTCAAGATGGCAGGATCAAGTGGCCACCTGGAAGAGCTCTGGGCACCTTCCAGGGTAGGAACCAGACATGGAGGTGGCCACTCTCCTATCCTTTGTGTAATTTTGCGCCAGAGCGGGAGCCAAGGGCTCCTGGACTGGTGCAAACTGGTTTATGCAAGGAGGGCACCAAATGGGCCCTTTGAATCAGTCTGGAGGCGTTTGGAAGCACCCCTACCCTAACCTAAGACACCTATTTCTAAAGGGTAGGTGGCTACACCTCTCCTCTGCAGGAAATCCTTTGTTCTGCCTCTATTGCCCAAGTTAAGCTCAGCAGCAGGAGGGCAGAACAGTGTCTGGGGTCAGCAGCAGCACTCGCTTGCACGCATCCCCTGTAAGGCTACAAAGATAGGTATGGGAGGGGTCCTCTAAGGAGCCCCCCAGGACATGAGATCATGCAACTAGCACTGGAGTCTGTGTCGTGGCATAATTCCAACATGTTTGACACCAAACATGACTGGGTTCGGAGAAGCCATTATGTAGCTGTATATCTCAACTTGGCCAGTGTCCACTACATACCTTAAAATGGCTTCTCCACACTTAAAAAGCCAAATAATGGACTCTGGGGTTTGTAGGGGTGTCCCTGCTTGTGCAGGGGCACCCTCACACTTAGAACCCTGCACCCAGCATGTGGGCTGTAAGGCCTACCTTAGGGGTGGCTTATAGGTTTACAGTGCAGTGACTGGGATATAAGCAAAACCTTATATCTAAAGTAAACGGTGTATGCACCATTTCACGGAGGCTGTAATGACAGACCTGCAGACACAGTTTTCCTGGGCTCCCATGGGTGGCATAATACATGCTGCAACCCATGGGAGACCCCTGGTATTCAATTGCCCTGGGTACCTTAGTACCATATACTAGGGAGTTACAGGGGTACACCAGCATACCAATTGTGGGGTGTACAAAGTACAAACCAATGAATTTAGGAGAGAGAGAGCACAGACATTGGGGTCCTGATTAACTGGACCCCAGTGTACTACAGTCAAAACACACTGACACCAGGCAAAAAGTTGGGTTAACGCCAGAAAGATCCTACTGTCCTACACAGAACACTGCAGCCTGTGGGACCATGTTCACGAACAAATAAAAGGCATTTCTTGTCATCCGTTTTAAGCCCCGAAAGTCGCCCAGTTTGAACACAAATACACGTCTGATAAATGTATGACCTGGCCTGCCTTCTACCATTTATCTAGTATTGTGAATTGCCTATTATTGGAACATGCAGTTGTTGCAGCACGTCTCTGTGTGCTTCAATAAATATGCTGTTTTATCTTCGATTATGATGACTGATTATTATATTATAGATGTTTTTAGTCACTTCTCTTTTATGCTGTCTCTGCGCTCCCAAAAAAAGACTTTAAAACAAAATAAAATGGCTATATATTGGGTCTGTTCACTTTTCAACGCTCATTACATGAAGAGATATTCATACAACATAGGACAGCCAGCGGTTGGGAAACCAGAGAGTTTTTAGCATAGAAACACCAATCGGGGTTCAGAAAAATAAAAGTGCAGTTACCCAAGGGAACTGCCGTTCAGCCGCCATTCTGCCATAGTAGTCAGGTCTGCAGAACAATAATTCTCTGTGCATTGTTTGAGCTAAGATACGCGAATAACAATGTATGCAATCGGGCAGTGTGTAAGGGTACATACACGATCGTGTCTTGGTTAGTTTTATGCAGTGCTTGAAATGCAAAAATAGAAGTGCAGATACCCATTTACCAGAGTACCTACGCACTTCTGAGAAGTACCAGTACTCTCCAATTAAAAGAATTGCACCTCTGCTGAGAAGTGCAGGTACGCTGCCTCTCAAAACAAACAAAGGCAGGTACTCAGTACCTGACAGTACCGGCTCATTTAAAGAACACATTTTTATGGCGGCATATCATCTGAATTGGGATATAATGTCAGCAGGATAGTGCCCCACACGTTACAGCACTGGGTCTTCCAGCCTTGTATCTCATGCTCTTCTTCACATCATCCTCTCTGCCTGTGTCCATTTGTATACCTCTGCTGTTCATACTTTGGTCTACGGGGAAGCTAGAGATTTCCATTTCACGTCAATGGCTCTTTCCAAGAGCGCCATCGCAAAATCAATACATTTGCTGTAGGTTGTGTGAGTTTTAGGCCTAATCTTCAACTCCAGGAAGCAAATTTTCAGTGTTTTGATGTGTTGCTTGTGGGTCACTTGTTCGCATATCCCACTTCAGAAAGTCTGGATGACTGTGTAAGTCCAAATCATGTGGTGGAAGTCAGCATCGTCGTCGTCACATATGGGGCAGCTGCGTGGTACCTAAGGGAACATCCAGAGTAGTCTGGCAGGGGTGAAATATGCGCGAAGTAAAAAATTGAATAGCAACATCTTGAAGTGTGCATTCCTGGACACTTTTGCGACATTGCAGAGAAACGCCAACCAGTCATCATTGGTCAGCTCCCGTTCAAGGTATATTCCTCATTTGGTTTTAAGGGCTGATAAATGTGCCTTCACTTCCTCCCTGAGTACCTTGTATATGTGTGTTAATCTTCAAACTTCAAAGTTTACGGAGAGTAGGACTCCCACTGTACCCTGCTTCTACTTACCTCTCTGATTGGCTAAGCGCCGGTACACTCCTGGAGGAGCTGTGCGCTATATAAGAACTTCTCATTCATTCATTTCATTTATCTATAGCGGTGGGTACCCCTTGTTAGGAATATGTGTAAGGTGATGTCAGTTTTGGGTTCACTGTTGGAATTATTCCAGGTAATGATCGCAGCTCTGCTGAGGGCTGCGAACAAATAATATGCTTTATTGTATGTGCTATACAGGAACCTAAACCTACTTCAACATGCCATCCAGTCAGAGAAAGAGCAGGCCTCACAGCTAGAAAGGGTAATAGCACTGTGCCAGAGGAGTCAGCCTAGAGTTCGCAGGACCAGAATTAGTCAACACAATATGATGTCCAGGTCCACACAACTTGCCTTCTCAACATAGCTGTCATCAATTCCATCATGGTGATAAATAAACAATACCTAGATCCAAATATTAACACCCATAACAACTTATCACAATTTGTTAAATAATTCAGTACTATATTCCTTTGAAAGTTGGTCTGTCCAATAAGGACATGATGCATGACTTTTCATAAACCACATTTTCACAAATTCTGACTCAGGTCACAAAGGCACAACACAGACATATTGACCAGCACATGATGTTCTTGAGAAAGCTTGAGAAAGGTAATGAATGTAACATCAGATAAGTGTCAAACTTTTGGCAGCTACCCAAGTGTGGTATTTGCCATTGACCACATACACATCCCACTGCTACCCTCAAACCAGTGGTCAAAGTCAGCGGGATTGGAGTGGCACGACGGCCCATACTTTTCTAATTTAAGTAAAACAGTTCACCTACTTTTCGAGAAAGGAGAACCGTCCCGGGACTGTTAATTAGGAGTGTTGAAATGCATCAGCAGAAGTGTAAGGCAGGGAGTCTCCTGTGCTGTGAAAAAGAGGAAGGGACAGAAAGCTAAAGACGCCTTCTTGCCAGGGTGCCTGCTTGCCTGATAGAAATGTAAATGTGTAAACTGGTTATTCTGCAAATGTAAAGGGTGCTTGGCTTTAATAGATGTAATCACTTGAAGCTTCCGGATGACAGTTGTATTGCAAGGGAGTTACCAGCTGAGCTGTGAAGTGTGCTTTTAATGGACAGTTACAAAAAGTGTGCACTACATACAGCCTGGGAATTACTAAAACCTACATTTTTAAAGCACTTTATCATAAACCTTTTTGCACATTTTGTATCAGCCAATCTTTTAAAAATAAAATGTTTATTGAATTTTTGGCATGCATATGAAATCCACGTACCATTTACAATGCCAACAACTCTGGTCGAAGAAGGGAAGTCGAATACACGTTGATCATGTATACAGTTACATAACTAGGCAGCAGAATATGGCCAGGCCTCTCCCCCCTTGCATCCACGGAGGAGCGAGAGAACCGAGGAGATAAAAAGCATTAAGCACTTATGGTAAGCATAGAAGAAAAAAACTGGAGAGATAACAAAAACAACAACAAACATATTTGTCAACAAATCTGACCCACGTGACTTTATCTAGTCCCCCATCCATCTGAGCGTCCTCCTCCTTCCACAAGATGGAGCCCAGCATGACCTCAAGATCAGACCGGGGATCCAGCATGCTGATCCTGCCCACCACCCCGGCCTTCTACCCCTACGGCCATCTCCACCTCCACCTCAGGGATCCCTACAGACCCAAGACCTCCGCCCGTAAGTGCAACACCTCCTGAAAGCCTGGCTGAACGACGGCAAGAACTTCATGCTCTGTAAATATGTAATATATAATTGTCCAACCCTAATCGCTTTTTAAAATGTAATCTTTAGTGAATTTGCAACTTGTATATATGTAACTCTAACCACTAGTATCTGTAGTAGACGTATGTACTTACTACCATGCTTATGTGAATTTAGAGTTTTTCTGTTTGTAACTTTTATGTAACTCATGTACTCCGAAGTCCTTATGTAATGTAACTGGTTCTTTTGTAAAGCGCTCTGACACCTTTGTGTAAAGTTCACGCTATATAAAATCGCATTAAATAAATAAAATAAAATATCCATATCAGCCTATCTTATACTGTGTATATCATTATTCACAGTGCTTTCTGTCACAGACTGGGACCTCGTAGCACTAAACATACACAAGTCTCTATTCTCCACTGCATCAATCAGGGTTCAATTCTGTGGCTTTCTGGTTGCAGACATAAACCTCTGCAGTGAAGCAGTGAATTACTAATAGAGGTTTCATAATGTACGATAGTGGATTTCCCACTGATTTTACATTTAATCTGAGCCTTATTTGATATCTAGTTACCTGAAGGTGAAAGACAGAAAAAAGTTACAGAATATTTTATTTTGTTAGCCAAGCCAAGTCTTTGACTCCACCCCCACGCTCACTCCAACTGCTCCCTTTGTGCACAGCATCATAGTTCCCATACTTTTTCTAAAGCACATCGACCACTGCCTCAAACTCCAGGTTTTGAGCATTCAGGATCCACAAGGTACAGCACAGTTTGAAAATGCCAATATCATATTATGCAAATCTGAGACTGAAACATTGAGATACCGCACACAATGGGTACACAGATTCCTTATAGAACCCGGCTTCTGAGTACTTCCAGAATGTCCACTTCCACATACCATCCACTGACATCACACACTTTCTGCCTTACCTTTAACTCACTAACATTCTGAGTCTGCACTGCATGTGCAAGACAAGTGAGAACTCTGTATCAGTTCTAGTGCACAAAAACTGTACCACATAGCACATGTACCCCTGTTCCCTTGTGTAGTGTCCATCACTTTACCAACAACAAATATCACATAATTCAAACAATGAAAAGAGTTATGCCTGGAGTCCATAATCCCTAACAATGACAGGTGTATGAACCATTCTTGGCATGCTTGTGGGCACATGGTTACGAAACATGAATATCTAAGTCTGGCAGTGAAAGACTGTTCTCGTCATCAGATCACAAAACCATTTTTATTGGATGTGCTACATTAACTAAAGCTCAGAATCAACACACTTTGAACATCTTGTTACACAGTGTGTCATTCACTTGTCAGGTATATTCACACACATAGTTGATGACCCCGATGACAGAACTTGGCAATGATGAAATGTAGACAGACAACCTGCACGTCTGGAAGCTAATACCATATAATGGCATTTCTTGTACTGTTCAATGGATTCTACATCGTACTATGGACAGGGGCGGCATCAGGTACAACATTGTTTTTGTCTGTTACACAACTTGCTGAATACCCATCTCAAAGATGGAGAAAACTTACACCCATGGCCCATATCTTCAAGTGAGGCTGATTAGAATCTATTTTTAATGTATAAAAGTCAAACACGTTCATGGTCCACTAAAAACTGAATGGAAGGATATTTCTATATAATTTAAATTTCCTTTACCCTCAGAATCATACTCCCTCCTTACCCTACCAACGCCTTGCTAACCACAAAAGACTCTGCATAATGGCATCATCTCCTAAACCTTAGCAACCCTAGAAACCTACCATCAGAATATTGCACCCCACTAACGCCAATTAGACCCACATTGATAATACATTCAGGTTGTTTTTAATTCAAGTCACCAAGGATGAAGTAGCCGCTAGGCCTGCAATTCAGCAATGTGATGATGAATTAGATTGGACAGTGAAAATACAAGTGCTGTCACAGGTACAGTGCAATGTAACTTTTCACCGGGTGATCACCTAAAAGTGTAAGTCATCTTCCACAGCTCCTAATATTTAAGATTATGAGCTAGTTTACTGCCCAGTTCTACCCCCAAACGTTTTGCTTCTCATTTCTTTGGGACTCTGCTTTCTCCTTCTGGGTTTGAGTCATCTGGCCCATCACTTAACTAACCAAAAAAGTAGTCTGCAACTTTTAATGTACATTGTCAGGATTGCTTTTTAACCTGTTCCCATGAATTTTAATTGGGCATTGATTTGGATGTCCCTCATTTGTGGTTATAACTATGACAGCAGCTTGTTAGCCTGGACACAAAGACTTTTGCTTATTTGGGTACTAACTATGGGTCAGTTTGCTCCCAGGATCACATTCATCTCACAGACAATACACAGGTTGCCTTTATCCAGTCTATGTCCAGGGGTTGTTCTTCTGCCACTCCTGAGTGGTCTCTACTGAGCATTTTTCATAGCTGTAGGTGTACAGTGCATTCTGGTGACTTACTCTTTTGTCACTCCCCGGTGATCTGTACAGAGCATTTATCATAGAACATTTACTGTGGTATCCAGAGCATGCTTTGGGGTTGCTCCTCTCGCTGCTGCGTGGATGGTTGAGGGAATTAACAATAGCAGGCTGTAACCAGTGCAAGCCTATTGTTTGTTCATTTTCACTCCTGATTGCATTATATAAAAAACGTACCCTGGCATGTGAACACTGAATTCTTCCTGTCAATGATATTTGCCACTGATAAAGGGCTGAATGACGCCTATTGAAGCTACCCATTAAGCCATAACCTCCATGATGTTTGACATTTGTTTGTCTCTGTCTTTAACTTTATTTTCTGCACCTTCTCGCTGATCGAGACTTTGGGGTTCTTAGCATATCAGTGGTTTCTGCTTTGTCACTCCAGGTTATCACTGGAAAAAAAGTATACATAAAGATAGTCAGTCACCATTTAGATCATTCACCATTGCTACCACTGTCCAGTACTCTACTCTAGCTTATAGGTGAACTGTGTTGATCATCTGTCATGAATGACTGTATCCAGTGCCTACCTTTGGGTCCCTTCCCTATTGCTACTTGGTGGACTCTTCAGATAATGTACCAAGACTTCCTCTATTCAGAGGTTCCCCTCAGTTCACCTCTAGGTGGTCTCAAAATAGCATCTGCCATTGCTGGATGTCTTTTGTGTATGCCTGTAGGGTACTCTCCCTAGTCTGTCTGTGGAAGCTATGGATCACTTGCTATGACTGCCTGCATCCATTGCATGTCTAAGGGTCTTCTGTTGCTCCTGAGTAGAGTCTTCAGATCATTTGCCACACCTGCATGTATCCAGTGCACACCAATTGATTGATCCTCTGTTACCTTTGAGAGGGCCCTTCAGAAGATCTTTTGCCATGGCTGCCTGTACCCGAGGTATGCCTCTGTGTTGCTTCACTGTCAGTCTTGAGAGGACTGTTCTGCTCATTTACTGTACCTGCCTGCAATCAAGTACATATCGGTGGGTTGCTCCACTGCAGCTCTAATCCACCAGGATTCCTAACCTTGCCCTACCTAGGAAGGCAGGCATGTACACGTATACTGTTATTTTTCGCAACACCTCCTTCCACTTCACTCATAAGCCCAACTACGTGATCACAAAGACACAAGAAGTGGATTTCACCACTTATCACCCATGACACTGAAATCCTTCCTACATGGACAAGTCAACTTTCACAACCCAGGCCCTTTCAACCAGACCATATGATGTAAAACACATGTTCTTCCCTTCACTTGTCTTCTGTCTACTATACACCTGTACGCTGTAACCGAAATCCGAGTAAGAGCACCCCTCTCATCAGTCATGCATAGCACCAAAATGCTTTCCAAAATGGCCACACTGCAATGCAACACTTTTCCATCTAAGCACTCTCCAAAGTGCAGCATGCTATCCATTTTTCTTGGACTTCCGACTCTCATCAGGGGTTCGATACACTGTATGAATGCAGTTATTATACATTATGATTTCCATAGCTCAGCTGATTATATTACTGTGTGACATCAGCAATGTGAATTTGGTAGTAAGTGGATGTCTGTGGCATGGAGACGTAAGGTGCTGCATGCAACCGTTTCTGAGTTGGCTATATTTTGGATGATTTCCCATTGCCAGACTACTGTTCGGGCTGACTCGGTCTCCTGGGAGTCTAGTCACTCCTGAGATGTCTATAATGGAAAAGGGTTCTCTCCTCCAAGGCCTTCAGGATGAGCGTTGATGGTGTTAGCCTCCTTCCAGATACAAAGCTTTCTCTGCAGCGCAGCAGCCCTGTGTCTGTCACAGCACTTGAGATCATTCTATCTCTTAACGTTTTTCTTGAAAGCGAGGGTAGCAGACACAGCATACACCTTTGTACAAATTTAGTGCCACAATGTATCATAGTGGTCTTTTAATGTTTTTATTCTTAATTCCTCGAGTAACAAAAATGGGTGGTCAGGCCCCCCCTAAATAATAAAACTGCTAATATTTAACTATCGGGTGTCAGATCCATGTTCCCCATTCCCTTCCCATTCATTTGGCCTACTCACTCACCAGCACCCTCTGACCCATAGTTCAAAGAGTACTGGATTTGTGTGGAATTTATGAATTCTTTTGGTCAGGAGTCTCTCAGAAAAGACATGCCTCCTCTTTCGAATATATGTCTTTACTACGCATGCTTTACATCGCATGCCATTACATCGCAAGTCGTTACAACGACCTGCTGTAGGGGGCGCGCTGGACAAAGGAATAGTATAATTTACTATTCCTACTCCAGTTTGTGAAACAGCAGGGAAGGTGTTGGATTGTAAATCCAACACCTTCTGCCCCCTATCGCAAGTCGTTGTAACGACTTGTGATGTAATGGTTTCCGATGTAACAACGCGGTCGTTGTAACGACCGCGTTGTAATCGCATGCGATGTAAAGCATGCGTAGTAAACGCTGTTTCCCCCTCCTTCGCTTCTCCTGTACATGCCACTCTTTCTAGATTTTAACGTTCTGCTGCCTGGTGTGGCAGCTTCTACTTAAAATGAATTTCCAGTTCTTGTTCTGATTGTTTAAGGTGCAGGGGTCTCCAACCGGGTTTGGGCTGATTAATGCACAGGTAGACTTTGAAAAAAAATTCTTTATCATTTTCCCTGCCTTTGTGCTGTCAATTTCTGTATTTATTTCATATATGCAAAATGAGTTCTTGCTCTAAATACAGAAATTGCTTGAGCATGTGCAAAGATTGTATGTGGTATTTAGCAGATACAGTATTGTCTCCATTTTCCTTATTCTCTCCATGTTTCTGCTGCCTCAAATTTAGACCCTGTTCACGGTCTGAGTCACTCCTTCATAACCTGGTTGCTCTGTTTGCCCCAGATGTGATTGATGTGTTGTCTGTCCATGTGGGTCCACCATTTGCTGTCTCTTGTTGCACCTTTGTAAGCTGCTCGATCTGCCCGTCCAAAGGATCGGAGCCAGATGGATCTAATGCAAGTGGGGAGGGAGAGATGCAAAGCTGCATTCCCTGAGAAGCCGGACGAGGTAAGACATGGTAGTCTGGTGGGTGTGCAGAGGGCAGAGCCACTGTGGTTTAGGGTGCAGAAGTTACTATAGCACTGCACAGTACATCAAGGAAGATAAGAGGTACCTTGGGTAAAGTGTGAAATAGCTGTGGGCATTTCCACATGCTTGTTTTACATTATCCTTGCTGTCTTCTAAGATAGTTTTACATTAGAATACGAAAAACAATTAGTAGTACCTTTTTTAAGGGGAAGAAGGAAAACTGTAAGATAGCATTCCAATCTGCTGTATCCAAAGAAGAGATTGTCCTTTACCAAGTTGGCAGACTCTTTAGCAATAATGGGGTGATCACAAGAACCCATAATAAAGATACCCAGAAGGCTGTGGATGCTACCTAGCTCATGAAGGTGCAAGGTTACTTGTCCCTTGGGAGCTCTGATCGTGAGCACAATACAGTATCTGCACCTAGAATCTGATCTAGGTGCAGAATCAGTGAAGTTCTGGTACATTCTTTCAGCTTGCCTGTGAAGAACCCAGTTTTTATAGAATACCTGATAGAATTTCTGCTCAACTGCCCAATCATATTGTACACATATTAGAAATATGCAGAGGAGGAGGCTATTGAATGCTGGCCGAGAAACAGAGCTGGAGAGGACGACATCTAAGCAAGACATACTTAATCCTTTTCAAGCAGACTCTTACACAAACTGCCCGTTTCAGAAGTTTGATTGAGTGCAGCATCAAGTCCTTGGAGATGATTATTGTTTGTGTGTTCGAGACGAGATGTAAACACAGTAAGAGAAAAAAATGGAACCTGAAGATCGGACAGTCCCTTAAAGAAAGGATTCTGGCCAACCTAAATTGCTGTGAAAATATGACATTTCATTCTTGGATTATGGAACAGAATTGAAATACTTGAAAAATATCAAAAGTGGAGTAGCTGATGGAATCAACTCTGACTCACTAGGAGGCAGGTGGAGGACTCAACCCAGTGGGCAGGTCCAGGGAAAATCATGCATCATCTACACAGGAACCATTACCCCAAGTAAGCAGTATCAAAGGCCACTCAATTCAGATGAAAACGAAGGTGTAGGGAGTGGAATGAACCACGTTCTAAGGGAACAGGAAGACTTACACCCTGGGATCAAACGTTCTCAACTGTAGAAAAAAACACATTGTTTAATACCCTTTTGAATGCGCTGATTCATGGTGTAGGAAAGTAAGGATCTGCTTTCATTGATACCCCGATTTTTTTTTTTTTTTACTAGTCAGACTGGGATCCTGCTAATCAGTCACTGTGCTTTCTACCTAAATTGACCATGGTAAGTACTGTTGTACGTCAACAATTGGCTACTAGTGTACCCTTGTAAGTCCCTAGTGTGTGGTACTAAGTTACCCAGGGCATAGGTACACCAGGGGTCTCCCATGGGCTGCAGCATGTATTGTGCCACCCATGAGAGACCACTCAAACTGTGACTACAGGTCTGGAATTGCAGCCTGTGTGAGTGGATGCTAGTACCCCTCACGACAGATATAAGTTTTCTTATATCTGATGTCACTGCACTTAAAACCTATGTCACCCCTCTGGCAGGCCTTTCAGTCCTGAAAGCAGGGTGCTTGGTTATCCAGGCTTTGTAAGTGCAGTTAGCCATTTTGATACATATAGTGGACATCAGTCATTACGAGATGTCTAACTATATATTGGCTGCCCTGAACCCCATCATGGTTGGTATCAAACATGTTGGAATCATACCCCAACACCGATTCCATTGATGGAAGTATGATCCCAGGTATTGGGGGCTCCCCTGGGGTACCCCCTGTACTCCCAGTTACAGCCTTTCAGGGTCTGACAGCAAGCTGGTGCTGCTGCCGACCACAGACACGATTCTGCCCTCCTGCTGCTGAGCCAAACTCGAGCGGGGGAAGGTAGAACAATAGGTTTCCTGTCGCAGGGAGGTGTGACCACATCCCCAGACAAGACTTAGTGTATTGGGCTGGGGTGGGGGCGCTTGCCAGCGCCACCAGACTGCTTTGAACTGCACATTTGGTGCCTTCTGTGCATACTCCAGTTTGAACCAGCTCAGGGAGCCCTTGGCTCCCGCTCTGGTGCAAAACTGGACAAAGGACATGGCAGTATACTCCCCTCTGTCCAGCCCCTCCTCTGGAAAGGACCCCTGAGTCCTCACCCCTTTCCTAGGGTATGTAAGGGCTTAACTGTAGGTGGGCCCTCAGATTCGTTGTGGGACAAAACTCAACCAGAAACCATGTCACTCTTCGACCTTCTGGACACTTAGACTTCGTCTGGAACCGAGACTGCATCAAGGAAGACTCCTGCTGCTCCTGGTCTCGCTGTTCTGCAAATCTACTTCATCGTCTGTGTCTGTGCTTCTTCCAGGATCTTCAACAGACCTGTGGGCATCAAGGACACCCAAAGTAATCTGTCTTGGGGTGAAGGAGTCACTCCCCTGCATCTGCAGGCACCGCAATGAAGATGACCGGTCTGCTGCTCCTGATGTCTCATGGACTTCGAAAGGCCCAGCAACACGGGTGGTGGTTTTGCAACTCCCTCGAGGCCTGACCTGTCCTCTCTGCAATATTGAGTCCAGTATCCTTCGTCAGAACTGCTAGGACCAAACCCCTGTGCACCGCGTCGACTTGCCGTTGCCAAGGCTTATTGACTCTACACTCCAGAGATCTTCAGGCTACAAGGAGCTCTAGTCTCCAGCATCCCTTCCTGCCAAGTACAGCATCTTCACTGCATCCTCTGCACTGTGGGCCTTCAATCTCGGTGTTCTGCTCAAGGTCCTGGTGCGACCCCTGTGCCTTCGGCCTCTGGGTCCTCTTGAGGGTCTTCTCCTGCTTCAGTGGACTCCCCTGCTTGCTTGGGGCCCTCTCTGACTCTCCTGCTTGTGGTGAATCACTTGGACCTTGCTGGTCCCAACGTTGCTCCTTCTTCGCTTTTCACGCCTGTTGCAGCTGCCAAGGCATGTTGGTGCTCCCGCCGGACATCGGCCCCCTGGTTCTCGACTTCTGACGTGGGACAGCTCGTGCACGGTTCCTGGTCTACCTCAGTGTTGCCTGGTCTTCACAGCTGCCGCAACAAGGTCACTGTCAACACTTTTGAACTGCCTGTCATCAGTGGGCATTGCTCTTCCGTGCCTCCTGGTCACCTCCAAGTGGCATAGACACTGTCCCCTATGCTTGCAGGTTCTCCTCGTCAAGAATCCACCATTAGATTCCGCCGAACTCTTGCACAGTCTTCTCCAGCTGCATCTTTCCTGAAGTCCTGCATTGTGGTCTCCCCGGGGAGACCGCTGTAGTTTGTGCTTACTTACCTGTTACAATTGAAATATTACTGTGTATTTGTGTTTATATCTCCGATAGGAGATATACCAATGTGTTAGTGAGTGTTGTGTAATAAACAGAGCTATTTTTATTTATATACTATGTGGTTCTTTTTCATTTAACCCACACTGCATGATTAGAACTGGTAAAACAAGCTGCTTAACATTCCTTCTAGATAAGCCTAAAAGCTGCTCTCCACAGCTACCACTTAGAGAGCTTTCTAAGGTTGTCTAAGACCACTAAAATCACAATAAGTGTTGTCTGGATTAGTGCAAGGTGCTTCACTTAAGTAAGTGTGCACCATATACTAAGCCAGCCTCCTACATTTGGTAATCTGAACATGATCATAACTAAAGCTCTAAAACCAATTCAGCAGATACCCAGTGACACCCTGATAAATGAAGCCCTTGCAAGGCTGTGGTCCAAGGTGAGAACTGGTAGAATCAAACCACAGGACATAGCAATTCCATTAAGAAAGCTGTTTGATGGATCATAAGCCCAACACAACACAGGTAGTATTATTTTGGGCCTCAGTGGCTGTAATCTCCTTTGTTTCCCCTTGATCATAAAAAAGTCTAAAAGAAGAGAATTGTGTTCGGAAGATTATTTTGGATCCGGTGCACAGAGGAGTGACACATAATTAAATCTTTACATACGCTAGTGAAGTCCACAAGACATGAAACTTTAAGTAGGTTGTCTCTTAAATGCACCCCAACCAATAAAGTATTCTGCCCTCGGCAGGCCTCCACTGCAATCTGAGAACACTGGCATGTAGGAAAATGGCTTACAGCACCTTTAAATTGCAATATTGCTAAAACTGTAGGACTGAGTGTCAGCCAACAGGACGCACTACAAGGAACTAGGGATAAATAGAAAAACATGTTGATGTTGGGCTTGAAACAGGAATACATGCTCCCACTAATGCTTTTGGGGGTAGAGAAACAGTGCAAACTCACAACTGGGTGCAGTCATTTGATGATCCAAGCTAGGCCACAAGCCTCAAGTGCAGGAAATATCTTGTGGGCATATAATAAGGCTTAATTCCTCAGTCGATGTTCATCCTACTCCAGGCAGCTGGTTCTATTTATATTTATAGAGCACACTTATCACCAAAAAGGTGTCATGGTGCTAAGAAGCCTTAAATACCGGGGAGAACAGCAGCTGCACAGCCAGCCAGAGAGGAGCATGAGTTACTAAGGAAAGAACCAAGTTTTTCAGGGCTTTCCAAAAAAACCAGCAGATCTTCTGAGAGTCTAAGGGAGGCAGGAAGCTGATTCCATAGTTGAGCTGCTCTCACTGCGAAAGCCCGCCCTCTCTGTCCTGTTTTCTTGAATTTAGGGATGCAGGCTAGGTTGGCTGCTGAAGAGCCTTGGGGAATATCTTTGAAAACAACTCTGCAGAGGAACTGGTCCAAGTCCATGGAGAGCTTTGAAAACAATGCTTAGAGATTTTAAAGCTATTCTCTGCTTGACTGGTAACCAGTGAGGCTCCTTAAGGGAGTCTGAGGCAGATGACCTTCTAGAACGATTCAGAGGCAGTTTTGCCTCAGCAGCTTGAACTCTATACGATCTATTTATTAAAAAGTCAGGGGTACCTAGAAGGAGGGAGTTGCAATAATGAAGCCTGCTCAGGATCATGCTGTGAATGACCAAGGGTTTGGTGTGAGCTAGTAGCATCGGAAGCAGTTTCCGCAGGCCTGGAAGGAGCGAGAAGCAAGTCCTAGCTACTAAATTGTATCTGTACAGAGGTCCAGACATGTTCAACCAACTCGTCCTGGAGGCCCAGGACAGAGAAGCCACGGCCAATCAAACATCATGCCAGAAGTCAAACTGATCGTGCTATTCTTTCATTCAATAGCAGGGATATGGTCTAGATTCTAGAAGAATGGAAATTTTGATTATTGAAACCTTTTTAGGATGGCTACAGGGCCTTGCAAGGGGAAACTATACAAAAGATGTGAAGTCCACAAAAGTGTCAAAGGCTCCTTCTTGTGCTGGAATACTCTTGCGCTCACACAGTACTTCATCTACACAGTATGTTTAAGCAGATAGCATACAACCTAAATCACACTACTTCCACCACATACATGCAAGGGTAGCTAAAGGAGCCCAGTTGATGTAAGACTGAATGGGTTTTCTGGGGGATAGCCGGTTGTTCTCCCTGTGGTACAAGTAAAAAGGCCCTTGCACTACATAATTTAGGGAGCAGGGCACAATTGTCTGCACAGTGCTGGGAATTTTATGCCTACTGTTAGTGTTAGATTTCATATCAAGTTGTCAGCATTGTTTCACTTACCCTGTGAAATGCTGTTAGATATGGGTAGTTTAATTTTGAAGACTTATTTATTGTTGAATGCCGAATTTTATTTACAGCACCAGTGAACTGCTATTGGCTCATTTTTCGCTCTGGCACAAGCAAGGTCCCAATGGACTCTCGAGAGTTTCGAAATCCGAATATGATGTGTATACAAGTCGTTTCTTTTTATCTCTTAGTTATATGTTTTTACTTCCAACAAAGGTGCCTTTAAACTGCTTCATAATGACTTAATCAACCCATAGTGTACGTATAGTTAGTGTCAAATGAGGATAGAGTTTCTCTTTATTATGATGATATTAACGGAAATCTACCACGACAGGCTACTTCACCACAAAATATCATAGGAAAACTGATGCTACTAATTCATTACTATAGGCATCATATTCCTAACCAATTGTATTCCTAATCTATAATAAAGACAAACCTGAGATGATTAGATTAATCGCTGTATAGGTACTGACTATACGAAGAAGACCCATGACAGGACATCCAGGTTTCAAGTGAGAGGATAGCCCAGGCATGCTGGATATTAATTGACTTTCGGCTTTCTGAGGTTTGCCCCTTTCAGACTATGATGCCAAGAAGAGGATGGGATTTTTAAATGTTGCATAATGTAATTTAGGTATTAATAGCTGCTAAATGTTTGCAGCACCAAGTGACAGTACATTTGCCATCTGCTTTTCCATTAATTACAATACTTTTACTATCTAGACTTTGTTTTGCCCATGTAATCTGATTTATTATGAAGTCCTGTAAGACAGTTGAAAATTAAAATTACAGAATACCGGGGTGTCATTTGTAAAACAGGATGACATACACTAGTTGTTTTACATTGTAAGTAAAATTGATAACCATGATTTAACGTGCTTAGTAGCTCTTTGCGAAGTCTAAAGACATCCTAGAAGAGACAATAAAGATATCAAGCTCGGTGGGATGGAATTTTAGTTGATTACCCCCAGCCATAAAGATACCAACTGCCCTAAAAAGAGAAGGCGTCAATAACTTATTTAGTGAATGCATATGATGTTATTTGCATATTCTCTGTTTTTAATGACTTCACTGTCTGTTATGGTATCGTTGCCAAACTAGTAGTTTTATAGAAAGATATTGCATTTATAGGCAGATGACCTTCCTAGAATTTAGGGTCAGGTTTATGAACAAATAAAAAAAATTGATTTATTTGTGCAAATTACTGAATTGCAATAGTATATGAAGAAGCCTCTTGATTACAAATTACTGATTTCTTAGGAGTCATATTCTTTATTCTATAATTGTGATTCGTAATGATGGGGTATTTGCGATCTCTTGTTGCAAACGTCTAATGTCCCTTTGGAAGCTAATAATGATATCTCAAGCAGTATATCTTGGGAGGGAGCACAATGCAGTGCTGGCCTGTGGAGAGCAGAGAGAATGTATGCTGAACCAGAGATAGCCATTACAAACATGACAAGTTAAGCTGCACTGAAGGAGGATGGTGACAGAAAGAGGAAGCAAACATTTAATAACGTGGAATTGGAAATTCTCGCAGAGGAGTGTGTGGTGAACAATGATCATGTGTTTGGAAAATAATCCTTCTCTGTACTTGAAGCCACCAAACGAAAAATCTGATACGGCACACAAGAAATAAAATAAGTGCAGTTGGTGTAACCTAGGGCAGCTTTGAAGAGTTAAGGAAGTACTGGTAAGACCTCTGGGACAAAACCAAGCAAGAAATTGCTATCATTATTAAAGAGGCAGTGAAGGACCATCCACTTAACTGCCTCCAGCTTCATTGAGGAGCTGATTGAATCAACTCTGATGCCTGAATCGCTGACAGAAGAAAGTAATATTGACCTGCTTGCAGGACCACCAACAGATACTGGTTAGTGCAGAGCTAGCCTAAATTTCAATAATATTTTGGGTGCTTGGTTCACCGCATAGTTAGCATGGCTAAATGTTTAGTACAGTAAAGTGATCCCCATTCTGCACACACACCACACTATAAAGATAGAATCCCTTGCTTGAATATGAAGCACTGGTGAAACTGGGGTTGTAATTGCTATGTTATGCGTATTTGTAAAGCGCACTAGGGCGTCTTGGTGCTGTTTAGTTTCACCACTAATATTAGATATTCTAGCTAGATTTTTATATTTTAATGCAGATATTAAACACTTACAAAAATAATTTGAGTGTTGTGCCTATCAAAGTTTTAAGAATTCATATTTGACAATTAAAAAGAAAACATGCAACACTGAATTACAGCATAGTACTGTTTTCTCAACAGAGGAAACATTTGAACACGAGGAAGAGGAGGGCGACATGGAGTTTGAGGAGGAATAAGGATAAATGGGAGAGCCCAATGCTGTACTACCCATTACAAAACCATTAGCAGATTAATTATCACCATTATAAAGACGTTTGAGACGAGATGCACAAACACAGGAAAGTCAGCTCAAGACATGTATAGCATGGAAGAATTGGGGTGAAGGCAAGGCATACAAGTGGTACTGGTGACAAAGGAACCCTCCCATCACTGAGGGATTTCCGTGCTTTGGAGGATCCATTGCTTTGTGTCCCAAAAAATGACTTAATGACAATGTCTCTCATTGGAAGTAAAGTTGGTGGCTTACGAAAAGACATGGCAGATCATTTCAGGTAAATAACTGAAGAGCAGAGGTCGATTGCTATTATCACTAATACAGATGGTGACAGATTAATGTGGTGGCCTCAAATAAGAATCTATATATAAGTCACAAACGGAGGTAGTGACATCTTGTAGGCAGGCTGGAGGGTTTGGATGATCATTTGACCAGCTGGCTACAGCCGCTTGAGGTTTGTCCCGTAGAGCTTTAAATTTACGGGTAAAATGGTGATGTTGCTAAGGGTTTGGTTCCGGGCATTGTAGAATTGGAACTGATGCAGACAAGGCAAGATAAAACCAGGGAGCAGGCTGAGCCTACAGAGAGTGAGGGCACCTCAAGTCGAAGCAGAATGTCTGTGTCAAACGCATCGATATCTGCGCGCACACAGCTGCACAACAGAGCAAAAAGGGTAGATAGGAGTTGGAAGAGTAAGAAGCAACGTTAGTGATGATAATCTTTGCTTTTTTCAAATAACATTGTTTTTAATGTTCAAAATTCGTATCATCGAGGGCGTGGCCTAGCGAGCCAGTATGGCGGACGTGTGTTAGGCGAGCTCCGTCCAGCCCGTCTATAATCCTTCATTTATCCTGTTTCCCCCTGACTCCTGAACGATTCTAAAGGAGTCGCTGCTTCAGCCCGGTGGATGTCCGGCGGGACTTAGGGGCGCTTACCTGTGCTGCTGTGGACGGGATCGCATCACCGGGGGAACAAAGGGGCCTGGCAGCTGAGGAGGAGCCGGGGAGTTGCGTGAGGTTCCCCGGAGGCCATCGAAGACCCGCGCACCCTCCTGAGCCCCGCCTGCAAGTGAGGACAGGTGACCGGCGGGCTGACCGACTGCGGGAGCTGGCGTTGGCACGGCGGCCGCTGGTGATCCTGCGGCCCTGAGGCCTCGTGGGGCGTCGGGCGGCGTTGAGCCCCGGGACCGCCCGACAACCGGAGTGGGCGGCGCTGGTGAGAAGGACTGGGGAGCGGTGGAGGCGGTGACCTGGCTTCCTAGCTCCGGGGGCGCTGCCTGGAGGTGATCCTCTCCCCCTCCGCATCCTTCCAAAGCTGTGGTGTGGCCTTGGGGAGCTGTGGGGCCCCGTGGCGACGAGCTCCGCAGCGGGCATCAGACTCCCTCCTGCTACGCGGACGCCCACGGCGGGGGTCTGCGGGGCCTGTATTGTCTGCCCGCCTCCGCGCGGTCTTGCCAAGGAGGCCGAGGTGATCCTGGGGACTAGCGGTGGCGGCCCTGAGATCGGCTGCCCCATCCTGACTTTGTGGAGCGGCGTGCGAGGCATCGTGGAGAACGGCGCGGCGGCCGAGTCGGGCCGCGGTGGTGAGGAGAAAGGGAGGGCCGCAGTGGTGAGGAGAAAGGGAGAGCCGCGGGCGGGAGGGGAGCCACTTGAAGTGGGTGCGAAACAGACTGTTGCGGATTGGGCCCACATCCTTCGCCACGCGGGCGCCCGCGGTGGGGGTCTGCGGGACTTTGACCATCTGCCCGCCGGTGCGCGGTCTGACCCAGGGGCCGAGGTGACATCGTGGGCTGGCGGCGGCCCCGAGATCGGCTGCCCCACCTTGCTTCCGTGGAGCTGCACGTGAAGAATCGTAGAGGACGGCGCAGCGGCCGGGCCGGGCCGCGGAGGGGAGGTGAGGAGAGACGGAGAATTATGGGCAGGAGGGGAGCCGCCTGAAGTGGACGAGAGACGGACTGCCACAGATTGGGCCCACACCCCTCACGGGGGGTCCGACGGCGGCGGGCGGTGAGCCTTGGCGGCAAGGGATCGGCGGCACTATCGGGCCGCGGAGGGGTGCGGTTGCGTGTCTTCTTCCCCGGATCAGAGACGCAGGTGTGGCGGGGCCCTCCAGGTCACTTGACTTCAATACTCAGAAGTCCCGGTGCCCAGTGGTGGTGCTTGGCGGGCTGAGCGCCTGGGCCTGGCCTCATCCTTAGCAGTGATATACACGGTGCGGAGCGCCGGGAGAGACCGGATACTAGAGGGTGACCCACCGACCCCTGCATCCACATACCAGCGCTCAGCCTTGCTCCATCTGGGTGTGAGGGGAGACCCCGGGGGCAGCTATGACGAGAGACAAAGGGAGCGGGTCCACCAAACATGGGCCGATCGACAAATTCACAGGCCCGGGGACGACGGCGGGTGCGGCAGGGGGTCAGTCGGAAACTATCCCAGATAATGCAGCCCTCATGGCGGCCATTACCCAATCCAGGGACATGCTGGATGCTAAGATCGGGGCAGTAGGGTCAGATGTAATGCTGCTGCGGCAAGACTTGCGCAACGCGGTCTACTGCATTACGGAGGCGGAGACCCGTATCTCTGGAGTCGAGGATGATGTCACCATATTGAAACAGAAAATGGCAACCATGGAGGCGGCTCAGAAGGGTCTGGCGCAGCGGGCGGAGGATGCTGAGGGGCGGGCCCGACGCAACAACCTGAGATTCGTGGGATTTCCGGAGGGCTGCGAGGCTGGAAACATGGAACGCTTCCTCACACAGTAGTTGGAGAACTGGCTGCCGCCAGACACTATATCTAAATGCTTTGTCGTGGAGCGGGCCCACCGGGCACTCATGCAGAAACCACCGCCGGGGGCTCGCCCGCGGCCAGTGATAGCGAAGCTCCTGAACTACTTAGACCGTGACGCCATACTCAAGCAGGCCCATGCCAAGGAACCTCTGCTCTATGACAATGTGCGCATCTTAATTTTTCCGGACTATACGAGGCAGGTGCAGCAACAACGTCAGTCATTCATGGCCGCGAAGGCCCGCTTGCGGGATCTTAAACTCCCATACGCCCTCTTATATCCCGCTCGTCTGAGGGTGGTGTATCGATCCCGCACTCACTTCTTTGACACCCCGGCGGAGGTCTTTCATTGGACGGATGAGACAGTGCGGGTGAGGGTCCACACGCCACCCGGCAGGGAGTCGGACTCCTCCTCCAGCGAGGCTACCCAGAAGGGCCCCAAGGGACAGCAGCGGGGGGGCAGCAGGCGATCGCGCTCCCGGAGACGCTCTATCTTGTGGGGCTGCCGCTAGAGGGGGCCCGCCTCCTGGGCGCCAAACTTTGGCTCCTTGACACTTGGGGTTGGGTGGGTGCAGTGGTGGTCCCTTTGGCTCACCGAGTATACTGATGTATCTCTGTCAGGGGAATATTAGAGCGGGCTGGGTTCCCGCCGGTCTTGGGCTGGTCGGGGTCCTGCCCGAGAGGTATGGGCTGTAAGTTGGGGATCCATTGGATGGGGCAGTGCTGGGGCCCCCGTTGGGGTTCGGGTACTCGTCTCACCGCGACAGATACTTCAATGTTTGTGAGGTATGGGGTGGGGGGTTTGTTGGGGGGGGGGTCGTTCAAAGTTCCGAGTCACAACTCCGATTAGTTTCCATGATCTTGTGCACACACGTAGCCGTGGTCCTCTCTTGTTGGTATTGGCAGGTTCCCTCCCCTATGGGTAGCGTGTTGCGTGTAGATCCCGGGACCCCGGGTACCCTTCGAATTATAAGCTGGAATGTGCGAGGGGCCCTGGGCAAAGAGGGCGAGGGCTGATGTTCTTCTGTTGCAGGAGACACACCTTATGGGGACGAAGACACTCTGCCTACAGCGATATGGATACCAACAGGTCTTTCATGGAGGGTTCACAAGGGGCTCCAGGGGGGTGGCGATTTTGGTCCATCGTAGGGTCCCATATATCCATGCGCAGCAGTGGGCCGACCCTCAGGGACGGTATTTGTTTATTAGGGGCAAAATTGGGGAGTTCCGCTTAATCTTGGGTTGTGTTTATGCTCCCCCCCCTTTGCAGTGGTCTTTTGTGGAGAAGTTATTGGCCCTGTGGGCAGATATGCCAGTTATGCTTTCTGTGGTGGGTGGCGACTGGAACGATGTTATGGATTTGGCCAGGGATAGGAGTGGGGGTGGGGGTGGACAGGGGAGGGGGCAACCCACGAAATTGAATTCACTGGTGGCAGGCCTGGACTGGCTGGATGTGTGGCGATGGGCTCATGGTACCGAGCGGGAGTACACGTACCTCTCGGCGGTCCACAAAACCTTCTCCAGGCTCGACTATATCTTCATTCCCCGGGTGCTGGGTGGTAGGGTGGCGATGGCTGAGATACTGCCTCGGGGCCTTTCAGATCATTCCCCGATGTCCCTTGAGTTCTATATGGGCCGGGGGCGACAGCCCTTTAGATGGCGCCTCTCCGTGTGGAACCTCCAGAATGATGAATACGATACACATATGCGGGAGGCCATTGCTCAATACTTCGCCTCAAATGAGGGGTCGGTGCCTAGTGTAGGGATTTTGTGGGAGGCTCTGAAGCCTACTTTACGTGGCGTGGATATATCCTGGTGTCCGGCGGCTCGTGTTAAGCGCAGGGAGGAGTTGACTCGGGCGGAGGCCACCGTAGAGGCACTCGAACGCCAGTCACGGGAAGACGGGGGGGGGGGGGCATTGTGTGCGACGACTGCTTCAGGCCCAACAGTCTTGTGCCGCTCTCCTAATGGAAGAGGCCAGGCAAGTTTGGCTGGCGACACGCAGCAGGGTATACCAATGGGGGGACAAGTCCGGAAAGATGCTCCATCGGCTTTGCCAGGGCACCTTCCATGCCCAGGCCCTCCCGGGCCTTCTAGATGGGAAGGGGACACCGATCACGGATCCGCTTACTTCGCTACCTACTATGCAGATCTCTATGCCCCCTGTGAGTGCTTGCCAGTGACCACAATAGATAAATTCTTGGCTGACCTACCGCCTAAGGCGTTGCCGGATGACGTGCGTGCTCTGTTGGATCTCCCCCTAACTGACGAAGAACTGGGCACGGCCCTGGGAGAGCTGAATACCGGGAAGGCCCCCGGGCCTAATGGGTTCCCGAGGGAATTTTTTAGACGCTATACTACGCAGTTGGCCCCTTACTACCGGGCAGTGGTGGAGGAAGCCCGGGAAGGGGGAATACTCCCTCCCGACTGGAGGCATGCGGAGGTGGTGGTGTTCCTTAAGCCCGGCCGGCCACCAGAACAACAGGCCTCATACCGCCCCATCTCCCTCCTCAATGTGGAGGCTAAGATCTTGGCAAAGGCATTGGCTAATCGCCTTTTGCCCCACATCGCATTGCTTGTACACCCTGATCAGGCTGGGTTTATGCCCCAGAGGGCAACCAGGCATAATATACGGCGAGCGCACGTTGCGATGGCAGCGGTTCAACAGACCGGGGAGCGGGTGGCACTCCTATTAGTAGATATGGATAGGGCGTTCGACTCCTTGAGTTGGGTGTATTTATTTGCGTTGCTACGTAGACTCAACCTGGGCCCGCGTTTCCTCTCTTACTTAACGCTTCTCTATACAGGCCTGACGGCGACGGTGCGGGTGACGGGTGCGGCCTCTCCCATCTTCCCGATTCGGAGGGGTACACGGCAGGGATGCCCCCTGTCTCCGTATTTATTTGCGCTCGCCATGGAGCCACTGGCGGCATGGGTGCGCATGGATGCACAGGTCAGGGGCTTTGAGTGGACACTAGATGTATCCGACAGGATCGCATTGTATGCGGATGACGTCCTGTTTTTCCTCACGGCCTTAGATAGAACAGGGCCGCGGCTTCTGGAGATCATGCGGATCTTTGGGGAGACGTCGGGACTGTATATGAACCCCCGCAAATCTACGCTATGGGTTCTGGGGGAGCGGACGAGGCTGGGCGCATGGGCGAACACACTCCAGTTAGCTGCCGGGGGGATGAAGTATCTGGGAGTGTTCCTGTCGGATGTACCGGCTGTCTCCTGGGAGCGCAACCTGGTTCCAGTATGGGAGCGTGTACGCACGGACCTTAAGACCTGGTCTCGTATGCCTCTGACGCTATACGGCAGGTCGGCAATTTTCAAGATGGTGGCGCTTCCTAGGCTGCTTTACCAGCTGCAGAATCACCCGTACCCGATCCAGCCCAGATGGTTCCGGCTGGTGAATTCTGTCCTGGGGCAGTTCCTGTGGGAGGGAGGCAAGGTGCGCGTGGCACTACGCACGTGCTTTCTGTCCCCCTATTGCGGAGGACTCGCGACCTCCGATATCCTTTCTTATTATCAGGCCTCGCACCTACTTGTCCTCAATGAGTGGTGGTATGGAAATAGGAGGGACCCGGCGTACGCACTGGAACGACTGCTCATGGGGCCGCATACTTTACATACCATTCTGTATTCGGCGCTGTTGCGGGGCAGGATGCCGTCCGCCACACGGGTGGTTTTCCTGGTATGGCGGCAGGCGCTGCGCCGTATGGGTTGGTGGAAGACTTTGACCAGAGAGACCCCCTTTGGAACAATGGGCGCTTGCCGGAGCTGGCGGCCCTGCAGGTTTTCCGGAGATGGGATGATATTGGCATCTCGACCCTGGGGGATGTTATGAGGGGCACGATACTCAAGTCCTTTCAGGACCTGCAGAGGGACTTCTCTATGCCCCAGACACAGTTTTATAAGTATCTCCAGTTTCGTCATGCCTTGTCCCCTAGCCTTGAAGGTCTGGAATGCCTCCCTGACTTTAGTCCGCTAGAGGCGAAGGTTTTTATGGGGGATTTGGAGACCAAGAAAATCTCCCAGATCTATCAATCCCTGGTTCTACACTGTTCCACCTCCCTTCAGAAGTTGCGTGGGGATTGGGAGTTGGATGTGGGTGAGCTGGAGGAGGAGGACTGGAGGGAGGCTTTGGTAGCGCCTAGAGAAGCGGCTATAGCAATGCGCCTTCGCCTCATCCAGTTTAAATATTTGCATAGGGTTTACTTTACTCGAGCCCGACTGTACTGAGGCGGGATTGATCGCCTCCCCAGAGTGCCTCAGATGTGGTCGAGAGGAGGGCACGTTCATACATACTACCTGGCATTGCCTTTCCCTGGATCGGTTTTGGAGGGGGTGTTTGCCTGCCTGTCAGAGGTCCTGGGGTGGGAGCTCCCCGGACGCCACGGCTGGCTCTGCTCCACGTCATGGTGGACATAGGGGGTAACATTTATAAAAGACACCTCATGCAACTTGGCTTCACCCTGGCGAAGCGTGATATCGCCAGAGCGTGGAAGGCGCCGCGGGCCCCATCGGTGACCGCATGGAAGAACGGCTTGGATTTTTGTATGGGGCTGGAACAGCCTGTGTTCGTAGCCAGGGGCTGCCCACGCAAACATTACAAAAATATGGAAAAGATGGGCGGATTACCGGGGGTTGTGGCTGGAGCCGCCGGCTGCTATAGAGGCTCACCCACCAGAATGAGTCTTGATGTATGCCGGGATGTGGGAGTGCAGGGTGGGGGGGGACCCGGGGAGGAGGGTTAGACTGTGCTGAGATTCTGTTATGGACTATACGGAAGGTTTGCGACTGCGGGGGGGTGGAGAGAGGGAGGGGGGAGTTGGGGGGGGGGGGGGTTTGGTTATATTGTGTTTTGCATTTATATCATTTTCTAGGAGAATACCTATGAAAGTCACTTGCCTCTGTAACAAAGTGCGGAATGATTCGGCAGATGACTCTGGTGTGCAGAGCTCTGCGATTTGTATGCATTTTAAGAATAAAGTATGTTTTCAAAAAAAAATTCGTATCATCATTTCTTATTAACAAAAAATAGAATATAATCGTTTTTCTTGATTTTCTCTTTCTCCTACCGGTGAATACAAAAATATTTTTGATAGATATACAAAATACTTCTTTTTGAGTGGATGTTGTGTATGTTTCTTACCTTAAACGTGGCTGTTAGTAATGTCTATTCTGCGTTAACTTCCCTCTACTGCTTTCGTAGTATCAACAAAAGAGGCTGCTTGCTTAGGAGGGGGTACATCTTCACCCCCTGGATCATTATAGTCTATGTTAATGGCAAGGCCTCTTCTAGTTTCATTGTTGTGCAAGATTGTGTAACAGTTGATTATTTTGCAGCAGATTGGACACATACTGCGGATTCCCACCACTTTTGTGAAGACCAGGGAATCTTCCCTTATGGAGTTCAAAAGTTCGTTCAGCCACAGACCTATGTTTTTTATGAGCAATGCTGTAGCTCCTGTACCTTGTTGACTGGGGATACAGGTATGGTGTTAGAAGCCATGGCTAAATGACATACTCGCAGTCTTGTTTAGAAAAAAGTAAGGTGAAAGTAGTCGTCTCAGTGTAGACCTCTCATTGTAGACCCATCATTGTGCCACTGAGCCTCAGTTTCTCTACGACAAATGAGGGCAAGTAGAGTAAGAAGTTTGGTGTACCAAGCACAACATGGCTGTTCAGAACTGGTGAAATATTTTCCTGTCTTGAGGTACTGCTCTGCAGTCAACGTAATGGGCTTGGAATCTCTGCCTGCACTTCAATAGGTACTTCACAAGGCACACACTGAGCCTACTAGTTTAATCAGTATTGAAACTGAGGGAGGTTTGTACATTTACACTTAAATGTACATTAATATTAGTCGCTTTGCATCTGGATTCACACTTGCATACTGACGCGGAGCTAATGCAATTGAACTAAATCATTACGATGTTTTAAAGTGTGCTTTGTTGGCTTAGGCTAACTAGGCCTCAGGCCATACCATCATCTGGTTAAAAATGGATGCCGTATAATTATTTCCTTTCTGTGTTTGTTTCTTACTTGCTACTACGTGCAGCAAGATATGAATTGTTTATTTCTGAATGACACTGTTCTCGAAAATAACATCTCCAGACAACATTAGATCCGGAGGGGAAATATTTACGTTGTGGGTCAGTGCTGAGGTGATAGGGTTATGTGACGTTTTAAAATACGAAAATGTGATTGATTGGAGCAGTGATCAATTACCATGCTGACTCTTCAGTTCTTATTAATTTCTATGCAAGAAAACGGTATTTAAACTCTTACATTTGGGGGTTGAGCCAGATTCTTTTGTCCTCTACTAGGGATGCTGTCCGATTTCATTCTCATTTGCTGCACAATTGAGACTTGGCTTATTCCAAGTTTTGTCCAATATGTTGTACTATTCCAACTGATCGCCTTTATGGCAAGTTATTTCTATGTAATTCAATGAGTTTACAGCTGCATTTCCAATTTACTGTTTTCTGTATTGTACCTTTAAATTTTGTAATAAGCTTTCATGGTTTTCCTAAATTATAATCTTTCTCTCCCTTTTGAGTCAGTCCTTTTTTATGTTTGTATTTTTGAAATGCTATTTTGAATCTTGTCTCAACTGCCATTGAGGTTGAAACCGTCCCCAATCCAGCCAATGTTTTGGTCTGCTTTGTAATGCATATTTTCTAGGTCTGTGCATATCCATAGTTTTTGGTAAGAAAGGATTGGTTAGCAGAGATATGATACTCTTGACACAAATCTTATTTCTGATCTGGATTTTATGTCCATATTTCTAAGAGTACAAATTGGATTATTTGCTGAGTCCCGGGCCTCCAGTGCTGTTCCTGAGCAAAAGGATTGTGAGAATTAGTTGGGCGGAATGATCTTTGAGATTGAGAGTATATTGGCGTGTTAATGATGCATTGTGGGATTTGTAGTTGTGAGTGCAGGTTTACGTTGAGTCATGAATTGTTACTCTGCGTGGGAGATCTTTGGTTTTATGTTGCTGATTCTTGGCTCAGTTAGTGGTTTGATTACTGTAATTTTGATGTATAGGTCTTATTTGTGAAGTTTGTTGGAAAAGTTTTAGTTTTGTTATTTATTGGTCAAGGCAATCAAATTCGTTATTATCTAACATCTCGAGATATTGTTGAACATTGTTTGCTAAGTGGTGGTGTGAATTGTGAAGCGCCGCATTCCCACTAGTTAGAGATTTTTCAGAATGGTGTAATTTGCTCTTCTGTGCACAAGAGTAAATATGCTAATCAGGGTTCGACTACCGCTGGAAGGGAATCTGTCTTGGTGTGATTTTTTTTTTTCCCTAGGACCCTGCACGCCCACAGATATCTTAAAGGTTATTGTTGCCTGTAGTCTGCTTGTGAAAGAAAGGTAGTAAAATAGTTGTCCACCCGTGGGATTTGTGGAACTAATGATAATACAAACCATACCCTGTACCAATGCTTGCTTAATGTAGTATTTATTATCCTTTAACAGACTGGGGTCAATATCCACTCCTCTTCCACTGACCTTCTCTCTAACTTTATTCAACTGTACAGTCAAATAAACACATTCTAAAGAGAGCCTAATATGCTCCAGGTAAAAGCTAAGAATTGATGCCTTCAATTGAAGTGGATTAAGGGAAGACTGAGGGTGGAAATATGTAAAGGGAAACACTATATCATGAGAATATATAACAATGATATGACTAGAAACTCATACTTTATCTCCACTACTTGCTGGTTTCTTTTTTTCCTATAGCCAACTGCTTACCACTTAGGACTTTTTAGTTGAACAACAGTCATCAAGCGAGTGGCCTAAATTTCCACAACCTGTGTTATTATAGAAATTAATAATTTATTGATAACTCTTCTCCCTTGTGTTAAGTTTTGGCTTTCGGATCAGAGGTGTCCATTGGGTATCTCGTACATATTCTCTTGCAGGTGTGCTTCTGTCTCAGTCTTCACTAGTAAGCACTAATAATTTTGAAAATTTAGCAAAGAAAACTGACTCTGGGCAATGCTAGTAATCTTGGGCTGCTAAACAATGATAAAATCTATGTTACTATGTTATTTGCATCTGCCTACCATTAACAGATATTGTTTATTTTTGATAACTGTTTTTATTATTTTGCAGCACATAAAAGCTGACTATCTTATTGCACACCGGAGCATTTCAAAGTAATACATGGTTGCGTCAACCTTTATTCCGCCCCAACCCAGTGTGGTCTGTGTTGAATGCTCCCATTAGTCAATCGATTGCTCTAGCACAATCAATGTGCACTCCCTTCTCAAGCATGCATTAAATATCTATCATTTGATTTCTTCACTGAAAGCTGTTACTCTCATACCTTGCCATTGCATCAGCAGTTCCTGCTAAATTCCGTATCCAGCACTTTGACAGGCAGGAAAGTAAGAGGGGTAGCATTGCGATCATCTTCCGCTCTGAATATGTCTGTATGACTTAATCTGCTTTGAAGTCCCCCCCTCTATGAGGGTGCTATTTTCTCTCTCATACTCTCTGCCAATTTCTCCTTCTCTGGTTCCTTAATTTATCTTTCTCCCAAGCAGACTGAGAGTTTTACTAATACTCTCTTGGACGAAATTGCACTTAGTTGTGTTCGATTATGCAAATTCTCAGTTTTAGGTGATTTTAATATTCATGAAGATTCTGTACTTAGCCTCTGTTATCCTCAGATCATTGAGGCATTTGCCTCGCTGAATCTGGTACAGAAAGTTTGTGGTCACACCCATGAGGACGGTCATATGCTTGATTTAGTTTTTACCAACATGCTCGATCTTAGACCTTTAGCTTGGTCCGATCACTGCCTCATTCCTTGGGAGTTCACACCTCCCAGGAAAACCTCTGCGCCTCTTCCTAGTTTGCTTAACTCTCACCCTTGGCATAAAGTTAGTGAAGCCAACTTGGCATCCAATCTGTCCATCCTTGATTTGCAACTAAGTGGAGTTCCAGAGCGCGATATTCTTTCTGTCAGTAACTGGTTAACTGCAGCATTAGATTCAATAGCCCCGGTTAGAAGTAAAACCCTGACCAGATCTCCGCCTTCGGCCCTGTGGTTAATCTGGCGATCGCCTGTATTAAATCTACTTGCAAGAAATTGGAACATCGGTGGCGGAGAGGCTACAGGGTTAATGAGAAAGGCTACAGGGTTAATGAGAAAGCTGTTTATAAACAGGGACTTAGAGATTATCATGCAGCTATTCGTAAGGCTCAATCAGAGTATTTTTCTAATCAAATTTCCACTGCTCCAATACTTCTAAAGAGATCTTTAAAATTGTTCAATCATTTCTGTCTCCCGAAGCTTGTGCTCAGGTAATCCCCCCCTTTGGAAGAGCTTTGTGAGAGTATTTCATCTTTCAAGATAAAATTAATAAGATCTATGCTGACTTTCAGAATATGAACCTTTCTGCCGTGCCTGGCGATTGCTGCACATTTCCCAGCTCCTCCTTAGACTCCTCTCTTACTGCTTTTGAGTCTGACTGTCTCTTTAGATGTCTCAGTGCAAGCCTTATTGAATTCCCCTTCTGGCTCCCCCTCGGACCCTTGTCCCCCGGCCATTTTATCTAAGGATAGACATATTATTAATCCTTTTGTTTATGCTCTGCTGAATAACTCTCTGTCAAGTTGTTGTCCCAAAGTCCTGGAAACATGCTTATGTGCTGCCTCTCCTAAAGAATCCATCAGCTGATCTGCAGGTCTTCTCTAACTACAGGCCTTTCTCTTTATTCCCAGCGTTTTTTTAAATTCTAGTTTCTAAAATTTAATAATCTTATACATTACTCTCAATCTGGTTTTCGACCTTGTTACAGCACTGAATCGGTGATGCTGGAAGTTTCAGAATTTGTCAGATTGAGCCTAGATCAAAGACGTGCAGTGATAGTGGTCCTATTGGATCTGTTTGCCACTTTCGATACGGTATCACACCAGATACTGCTGCAGTGATTATCTGAATGTGACGTTGGCAGTCTGGCCCCACAGTGGATTTGGTTCTTCCTATCTGATCGCCATCAATCTGTCTTTCTTCCTCCTTTCCTATCTTCATCGAAGCCCGTTTCCTATGGTGTTACGCAGGGGTCTGCCCCCAGTCCAGCTCTTTTTAAAGTCTTTATGGCACCACTGGCCGAAATCATTCAGCCTCTGGGGTTTAAGGTGGTGTCCTATGCGGATGATACAGAACTCTTGCTGTTTTTCACTGAGGCAAACTGCAGTGTTCAACAATCCTTTCAAACTTGTCTGGTGCAAGGGGCTAATTGGATGAAACAGAGGTGCCTAAAACTAAATGCGTAGAAAACTGAGGTCTTACTTTTTTACTGCTCCCCTTCCCTTTGGAGTAGTGCCTGGTGGCCTGTGGAACTTGGCTCCCCTCTTTCCCAACGCCGGTAGAGCGGGTGCTGTCGTCACTAACTGCCATTGTTGTGGCATTGTCTATAGTCTTTAACTAGGCACTCTTTTGGGCTGATCTTTAAATGTAAATCAATTATATTGATAGATGGAAGTATGTCCTGGTTGGCAATGCGGAAGAAGTGAAACCGAAGAGCTCCAGCATTCATATGCAAAGATTCTTAGATTATACTCCTAACTAAATGTATCCATTCAAATTACGCAATAGTTCCCTGTGTGTTAATCATATTGCATTTTATAATTGTGAAATGGTAAAATAGATTTTTGCCTGGGTAATGCTAATAGTTATTACTTGGCCTGGGCGAAATGTAAATTACTCGGGCATAATTTGATAATTTCGGAAATGTTGTGTTAAGCTTGTTATGCAAAATTCCCGAAATTAGCACTGTGTGTAATTGTGTGGTAAAATTTACCACAAATGCACGAGTAACAGAACGCATGGGGTTGTTGTTAACAGTGCTTTTGTTTTTTGCACTTTTTTTTTTTTAGCATAAAATGCTTTCTCGTTTCAAATATGATGTGAGGGCGCATTTCAAGCTAAAATATAGCGCTAAATGACAGCTTTGTATTTTTCGTAATTGAGTATAATACACCCACAGTTATTAACTCTAACAATTTAGCTCTTAGTAAACATAAACAATTACGTGACCTATGTGCAATTTAATTGTTCGTGTTCTATACGACTACCTAAAGAAATGAATGTCCCATCCATATTATATTTAACTTAAGGATGCACAACAAACGGGAAATTCGGTGCCGACGGCAACAGTGCACAACACTCAGTTCTGGGTGCTCTTCATAGTGTACCAACGTTTTGTGAAAAACTCCATAAATGCTCAAGATTCCAGGCTGAATATTGCTTTTTACATTAACAGGAGAAATCAAATAGGAAAATCAGGTAATTTTTGTATCCTAAATGATGAATGTTATTAACATCTTTCTTCCTCATACATTTTTAATCTAGTCAAAATCAAAATATATCTTTGGTCCTCAGCACCTGAAATGCGCCCTATACAACAGTCATATTGCAATAGATTTCTTTTTGCCAGTTCTGTACCGAGCTGAAGACTGTCTGCCATCAGTAGGGTGAATATCTCCTTTCTTGTGGCTCTGTGAGAGAACTTAACTATGCTTGTGAACTGGCCAGTGCGTCTCCATAGAATGTTGCCCAGTTTTCCAAGCATCTCAGATCTCTGCATCCCCTTTTTTTAGGTTGAGCCTGAGCATCGCATGCGCTGCTCTGCGAGGCATGCTGTATTAGAATATGGACTTGAAGCCCCGCCCACTCTCCGCCCATATTTTTCATTTGGCTTTCATCTCCTTAGGACCGCCTTGTCTTCATTTGTAACCTCCCATGAGGACTTGCCCTTTTACTTCGGTTTTTACACGGTACGTCTTATGTAGTCTGTAAGCACTATTTTCTTTAATGAGTTTCTGGTGCTGCAGACACAACGTGCTTTCCTGCAACATTCAGCACACCATGCGCGCTTTCACTTTCAAAGCAACCCAGGACAATAGTGGCCGCTTCTTTGCAATTAAATAGCTCTTGCATTTACGAGAGTTTGAGATATTGGGATTATAAATGACAATAGCTTAAACTCTCGCAAATGCAAGATCTATTGCATTGCAAATATTTTTTTTATTTGTAAGCCGTTATCCTGTGTTTCACATGGCATTTATTGCTCTATTTACGTGCGAATATGGTTTGGCTGTGCTCGTGATCAGGCTCTTAGAGCCAAACTAGAACACTGGGGCGTGTCTGGCTCTACGCTCCCTCTCTGTTTACTCTATCGAAGCACTGAGCTCAAAAGTCACTGACGTGGCACGCGTTACAGATCACTTGCAAGAGTGCCCATTGTACTCGCATTACAGGTCTGTGTTTTAATCGGGGGAAGGGGCAGTGCTTTGGGGGCAACAGACTGGGCACTGGGGGGGGGGGGTTGCGACTGCTCGGGCCGTGTAACCCATGCTCTGCGCCACAGGCTCAGAAAGTACAGCACAATGACATGGGCACGCCCTCGCCGCCATCTGAGCAGAGTAGAATAGAGTACAACAAACTAGGTATGCAGTTCCTAAAAGGGGGGGGGGGGAGGAGAGGAAGCGGAATCCCAAGAAGGAGGTTAAGGTATGTTACAAAAGGAGGTGGGGAATCCTTCCTTTCGGAATGAGGGCCCTCACACACCCAGCCTGCTGGGTGTCATGCTTCATCATCGGGCATGCTCCTCGTCGGTTCAGCGCTGCAATACCCGACGGGCACCCTACGCCGGGGCTCTTTGGCGGAGATCTTTTATTCCTTGCCGTTTGGTGCAGTGGGTCTAAGGGGCCTAAGAAGTGTAGAAAAGTGTGTGTGCTCTGGTCAACTAGACCAAGTGGGTTAAAACAGGGGACTGGAAGAGTCAGGCAAAATAACTTTAATGACCCTGCCGTCCGCCCTGATTAAAAAAGTGGAGTGGCGACCCTCTGCAAATGATGTTGCAGGGTGTTGCGCTCAATCTCATGCGGTCAACATGTTTCTTGCCTATTAGTCAGGTGGATCTAGCGGCAATTCCTCAGGACCTTGTGAAAATGTGGTGAATCTACACTAAAGAAAAGGTAATGTAGTGTCCTAACCTAATATTACCACATAGAGGTGTAGTACCTGTTGATACGGCAGCCAATCTATAAAAGAAATGAACAATTATTGCATCAAAACATGGAAAGACTGCTTTACTTCTGGGATCGCAACGTAATACTCCCCTATGTTTCACCATATTGTGCACACACGCAACTATGGTGAGCTATACATGGTGAAGGTGGCTGCAAGGGTCAGCCATTCTCATATCACATTGGTCATGCACACGTTGTGAAACTGAAAAACCAAGTGGGACATGAACATAGTGCGGAGTGGTAAAGGGATGATAATAAAAGTAGCAGAGTGGTGAGATCGATCAACTCACCTAAAAACTAGTAACAATTGGCCCCATCAAATCACGGCATGTGAAAGACACGTTAAAGTAACATGTGTCCTGTAAGAGGGCCAAAAGACGTAAAGGGTAAATGCGGGCGAGTGAAGGCGTAAGTCCCCACTGAGTGTAGAATGAGAATGCAGCCTCTATAGCATCAAGTATAAGTAGTGAGGCGGCAATTAATCAGGACCCCACGTCGGGACCCATAACTCACGGTCTCCACGGATGTTATCTGCTCGGACCCGCTATCCGAAGGCAAACCGGCCCCGAAAAGCCAGCTACGCCGTGGGGGCAGCATGGGAACGAACCAGGAGGTACCGTTGTTAGCAAAAACTCGTAGAGTAGGTGTCCCATGGGGGCGGAATGCTAATGATATCCGAAGTGATATCTTTCGCCAGGGACCTCACACACTCACCTTGTTCAAATAGAAGACTGCAAGGCATCCTGTATGGAAGAGAAGCCGGGATACTCACAATGGTACAACGCCAAGGTGACGGTTGACCTACCCCGCACGCCAGATCCGGGAGGTAAATGCCGGCTGTTGTTCAGCGGCTAAGTACTCGCAGAGATGGCGCGCTGGGTGGAGCAATACCGGTGCCAGCAGAACACTGCAATGTAACCCCGCGAGGAAGCAGGGGTGGTGGCGGCGGCCATTTTGGAAGTATACGTTATGTAGCGGCCACTGGAAGCGCCATGTTGGAAGGTGCAAGAGGTGTGGGGACGCCGGTCAGGAAACCGGATTACAGTAAAAGACAATAGGGTGGGGTATCTCAGAACACCATGGTAGTCGGTGTATCGAGATTACCGAATAAGAACGCGGCTCCAAACACATAAATAACGATGGTAATAAGCCGTGATTGGAGGGGCCAAGGGTCAGCCTGTGGTGTTGGGTAATCTTGACTCAGTACTGCCTGCAGTGAAGTTAGGATCTATTCAGGGCAGACCAGGGGATGTCTTCATTAAGACCGTGTTTGTCAGAAGCCAGCCGGTAAACCCACCTCTGTTTAATCCTGAACAGGGCCCCTGGTGTTATCGTAGTGTGTGCCTCCAAAATTACCCATCTCAGGGAGTCCCAGGTGTGTTTGGCGATCTCAAAGTGTGTATACAGTTTCGTGGTAACTCTGTTGCATCTGATGTTACTTTTGTGTTCAGTAATACGTGTTTTGACAGCCCTTGTGGTCATACCCACATACCGATGATTGCAGGGGCAAGAAATCAAGTAAATGCAGTTGGTAGTGTTGCAATTGGTGTGTTTGTTCATTTTCCAGGTGAAATTATTGGAAAAGGTTATCTCTTTGGTTGGGGCAGTCAAAGGACATACTGCACACGAGCCACATGGATAGTGGCCCATGACGGGAGGGAGGACCCACAAAGGTCTCTGTGTCATTGAAGTTTTGGTCTTTGCTCTTGTGTGGATTAACATATCCTTAAGGTTACTGGTGCGTTTAAACGCAAACCTTGGTGTGGGGAGTTGTAAGTCTCCCGTGTTCAGGATACCCCAATGTTTCCTTATTATGTTCCTGATCCTGTTTGAATCTGATGTAAATGAGGTAACGCATGTTAGTGCCTCTGCAGGTTCTTTATGATTGGTTTCTAGCAAGGCCTCCCTGTTGTTGTTCCTTGCCCTTTTCATTGCGTGTGCTATTGTATGTCGCAGGTATTCTCGTTTGGACAGGTTTTCTGCCAAGTTGTTAGCTTCTGTTTTGTAATCTTCAGTGGAGCTACAATTTCTCCTAATGTGGAGAAATTGACCGAAGGGCAAGTTCTCTTTGAGGGCTCTAGGGTGGTGGCTGCTAAATAGTAAAAGACTGTTACTGTCTGTGGGTTTTTTGTAAAGTGTAGTGCTCAAAATGCCCCCTGCGAGCCTGATGTTGAGGTCAAGGAAGGAGACCATAGAGTCAGAGATTGTATGGGTGAACTTGAGGTATGGATTTAAGGTGTACATCCATGTACAGAAATCATTACAACTTGTCCTATCTCCCCCCCGCGGCGTAGCTGGCTTTTCGGGGCCGGTTTGCCTTCGGATAGCGGGTCCGAGCAGATAACATCCGTGGAGACCGTGAGTTATGGGTCCCGACGCGGGGTCCTGATTAATAGCCGCCTCACTACTTATACTTGATGCTATAGAGGCTGCAGTCTCATTCTACACTCAGTGGGGACTTACGCCTTCACTCGACCGCATTTACCCTTTACGTCTTTTGGCCCTCTTACTGGACACATGTTACTTTAACGTGTCTTTCACATGCCGTGATTTGATGGGGCCAATTGTTACTAGTTTTTAGGTGAGTTGATCGATCTCACCACTCTGCTACTTTTATTACCATCCCTTTACCACTCCGCACTATGTTCATGTCCCACTTGGTTTTTCAGTTTCACGACGTGTGCATGACCAATGTGATATGAGAATGGCTGACCTTTGCAGCCACCTTCACCATGTATAGCTCACCATAGTTGCGTGTGTGCACAATATGGTGAAACATAGGGGAGTATTACGTAGCGATTCCAGAAGTAAAGCAGTCTTTCCATGTTTTGATGCAATAATTGTTCATTTCTTTTATAGATTGGCTGCCGTATGAACAGGTACTACACCTCTATGTGGTAATATTAGGTTAGGACACCACATTACCTTTTCTTTAGTGTAGATTCACCACATTTTGACAAGGTCCTGAGGAATTGCCGCTAGATCCACCTGACTAGTAGGCAAGAAACATGTCGACCGCATGAGATTGAGCGCAACACCCTGCAACATCATTTGCAGAGGGTCGCCACTCCACTTTTTTAATCAGGGCGGAAGGCAGGGTCATTAAAGTTGTTTTGCCTGACTCTTCCAGTACCCTGTTTTAACCTATTTGGTCTAGTTGACCAGAGCGCACACACTTTTCTACACTTCTTAGGCCCCTTACACCCACTGCACCAAACGGCAAGGAATAAAAGATCTCCGCCAAAGAGGCCCTGCGTAGTGTGCCCGTCGGGTATTGCAGCGCCGACCCGACGAGGAGCATGCCCGATGATGAAGCATGACACCCAGCGGGCTGGGTGTGTGAGGGCCCTCATTCCGAAAGGAAGGATTCCCCACCTCCTTTCGTAACATACCTTAACCTCCTTCTTGGGATCCCGCTTCCTCTCCCCCCCCTTATAGGAACTGCATACCTAGTTTGTTATACTCTGAGCAGGGCATGTATGCTGGACCTCTCTTAAAAGCCCTTTAGTCCCCTTCTTTGATTGTATTCCAGAGTAGAATAGAGGCATAAGCTCTGTGCGTCCGGCTGCGTGCCTCTCGGTGCTTTAATAGTGCCGAGTTACACACCGCTGCCAGCCACACTTCTGCCACTGTCCACATTGGCATGGATGGCCCAGTCTGCGCTTCAGCCCACCCCACTTGCCCGGTAGAGGGGTAAGAGGTGTTGCACAGTACTCAGAGGGTTCAAAGGACGGTCCTGATCTGTCCCACTGCCTGTGGGACTGGGTACCTCCATTGTCTGCCCCCCACCTCACATCCGTGTCCCTCAACCATTCCATATGCCCCAGAATCGCATTACTACACAACCCATGGCATTTCTGTGCAACAGTACGTAACACAAAATAATTACCCCCTGCAAAACATCGTGTATGTTGTAATGTCCCAACCATAAGCACTGCGCCCCTATTTTCCCTGCCAGAAAGGAGCTCTGGCATCCTTCCTCTGTCCCTTAGGTCTCCTCCCGCTGCCTGAGGGTCCTAATTCTTGGAGGGGGGGGGGGTCTCTCGACGCTGCTTCCAGTGTCTGGTCTCTCCTCCCACTGCCTGAGGGTCTTCTTTCTGAGTCGAGGTGGGCGAACCACTTAGCTCGAGCCAGGCTCGAGCCTGAACCCTGGCTGTGATTCAGCCCGAGGTCATAACCAGCCAAGCTTTTGTATAACTTCTGTCTGCCTCCCTCCCCCATGCCAGAATGTGGCGTTACGGACAGCGCTTGCGACCAGGTTCGAGTCTGGGTGTCAGCTCAACACCCTGTGTTGATGGGCAAATCACTAAACCCCCTGCCTGTAGAAAATTAACGTGAAAGCGTCACGTGGCCCAGATGGGCATTGTCATCTTCCCTATGTTAGCATGAGCACGTTGCTGACTGTACGCTGCTTTGCGCATTTTACTACACAAGTTTATTTTGCTTGTGCCACATTGCAACTTTCACATAAGAACTTACTGTTGTTTTTACACTTTGCTCGTTCCTGTGATTTAGTCTGAACATTGTGAATTAGGTCGAACAACAATCTCCCTGGTTATTCTGCTCTGGTCATACCCTAGCACCTAGACAAAACATGCAGATGCAGCTGTTGTTTGGGAACACGTACTTTGGTCATATGAGGGTACACAGATAGGTGACACACACTTGGAGAGGGACCTTTCCAGGGAGAAGAGCATGACAGCACCTGTGATGTAGATCTGTTATCTATAGACTGAGGTACGGGGTCTGCTGACCACACCCAGAGATCTTCTAATATATAATCATCTTGCTACTAGTCAAGGGGAGGGAGGTTAGGCTAGTTAGTCATTCATTATGACAGCTCCTTTTATGATTTATGAACTACTTTCTATGCTGACCATATTTGTGTTAGGCATTTTTCTACTGATTGTGGCAAGTATACTGCATACTAGAGCACGTTAGTTAAAATAAATATTTTAAACTTGTTTGTGTCTCTGTCAGATCTTATTGTGGACTAGTACAAGAGTGTGAGCGACAGGGTGTGTCTTGCCACCGCGATTCCTGAGAAAGTTGGAAGTGTTGTGTTCTGGGGTGTCTACTCACTTGTTCCTCTGTGAGTGAGTAGGAGGGCAAGTGAGACACTATAGCTAGTCGGTCCTGGGCTCATGGGTACTAAGGTGGTAGGGTAACTCAGTCCCTACCTACTAAGGTCCCATATTCCCAAGCATAGTTCTGTGAATTCACAGAATCCCTGCAACAAAAGTGTAATGTAACTAACGCTCAGGTAAAGCCAGAGTTCCCGCCGTATAAACATGTATAATCATGCACAAGGAAGTACAAGCATTTGCAATGCAATAAGTCTCGCATTTGCGAGAGTTTGAGCTATTGGCATTGTTAAATGACAATGCCTTTTATTTATGTGTTGGTTTTTAAAACATAAATAAAAGGCATTGTCATTTACAATGCAAATAGCTTAAACTCTCGCAAATGCAAGACCTATTGCACTGCACATGCTTGTTCCTTTTGCTTCTCTTTTACAGAGAGATTCTGAGACAATGAAGCTAATCCACCTTCTGTCTCCTGTGTCTGAAACAGTTTGTCCATTTAGGAATAGTAATAGCAGGATTTGTTTTGGAACACCGACAGGCAAGGGGGTGATTTAGCTAGACCCCAAAAGTCCATGTCTTGTTCCTACTTCTATTTGTCAATTTTTGTGGCTGATTTTATTGTCTTGTTGCTTTACAAATTTTACAGCACTTGCTTTTGCATTCTTCAATTTTATAATGTAATAATGGATTTGTGTGAGGCCATTCCATGGTAGATTTCCAGGTGAAGTTAAACCTCTTTCATTGACTCCTAGTCCAAAATGAAATTGCAGGGTGGTTTTCTTCCTTGCTTTCTCCCATATGTCATGATATTCTGATTTTTGTTTTACTTACAGCGGCTTTGACTACATTTATTGTTTATGGTTGTAGCTAAAATTGGCATATAGCAAAACAATTATCCACAAGTTTCCAGCTTTCCTTGCCATGTACAGGTAAAAGAGAATTGTCTCTGGCAAACAGCTTTGTTTTGCCTCCTGGTGATTCAAAGTGGGAACTCATTTTACCCTGCTGATAAGTCTCATCCGTGCCGAGGCGTTTGCATACAGAGCCATGACTAATTCAAGAAAGTTTTTTATTGTTTTGTTATTTAAAACCATAACAAATGTAGCAGGTTAAAACAATATAAAATCTTCATAATAACATATAAGTAAAATATTTCTTTCAAACCCAATTCATTCCAGCATTATTTCCTAAAAGCCCAGGACTAATAGTCCCTTGACTGCCCATTTGTACATATTTAAAGTGCCTAGTGTAAACCTGCATTGGCTCACCCTACTTGTACCTAAATGTTGCCATCACTGCGACCCTGATCAACTACCAATATCAATGAAAGTCTGCTGTATAAAGGCCTCAAGTAGAAAGAAAAGAGTAAAAGCTTACTCTGAAAACGCACTCTTGTTGCTGATATTATGAACTCCCTTCAAGGACTTTGCACTCCTGGGAACTAACAGTGCATAATGCCCCTTGAAAATGCGGCTGTTACTACCCCCAAATAAAAGCAGGGCGGAAACGATATTGCCTTAGAAGTGCACTCTTGTTACTGGTGTCGTAATCATCCTTCAAGTACTTAACAATCCTAGGTGCTAACAGTGCTTGGACCCCACCAATGTGCATCTGTGACGAAGAACTAAATACACACTTGAAGCCAGCTTAGAAAAGTGCCGCCTGAGCGAGAAAAAAGTGCTTTCCTTAAAACCAACTAACTAAATATACAATTGAAGCCAGCTTAGAAAAGTGCACCCTCCGCGATAAAAAAGTGCTTTCCTTTAAACCAACTAACTAAATATACTATTGAAGCCAGCTTAGAAAAGTGCACCCTCCGCGATAAAAAAAGTGCTTTCCTTTAAACCAACTAACTAAATATACAATTGAAGCCAGCTTAGAAAAGTGCGGCCTGCGGAAGTAAAAGTGCTTCCTTAAAACCAACTAACTAAATATACTATTGAAGCCAGCTTAGAAAAGTGCGGCTTGCGGAAGTAAAAGTGCTTCCTTAAAACCAACTATAGCAAGATGATACGCGCTATCCGAACAACCTCTTATTCACAAACTTCAAAACCTCCTGCAAACCCTTCACATTTCTAAGTATTGACTGTGCCTTGACACCGCTGGTATACATTAGTAGCAAAAACTTGAAAGACAATTAAAATCATCCTGATCTTTTTAAAAACAGCAATGGCAATGTTTAAGGCTCTAAATTGAGCCTTGTAAGCGTGACCTTGTAAGCGTCCTTCAGCAACTTCAAAAACCTAGATGTTAGCTGTGCATTATCCCTACTCGAACACATTTGTATCGCTTTTTGGCATTGCCTGATTCCTAAATGGAGAAATACTGGGTTTAGCCAGTGGATCCTTAAGTCCTTCAGTACATTACAGAGGCATACTACATGCAGTAACGATTCCAGCTTGAAATGACACAGTCTGCAATTCAAGGCCGCAGTCCCTTTCAAACGCCCATATTTGTATGCTTTCAAAGCTATTATTCCACATCTTAGCCTCATGAGGTGTTTTTTCTGGGCTAGACTCATATTGCTGGAATATCATGCTTAATTTGTAATAAAATATCTGCCAGGGCCCTCGTCGGCAGCCCAGTGCAGCTTTAACCACCCATTGACCCTACCAGCAATGCCAACGGCAATTTCTACACAACTGTTAACCATAATACTCCAAGTGTGATAATTCAGACTATTCCAGGGCCCCCAAGCTATAAGAATGGCTTAGGCAGCAGGAATTAATTGTTTGAATGTAGATTGAATTAATAAACAGCCGTTTGTATGTTCATCTCTAAATTACATAGACCGCGCACCATGTGGCAGACTGTCATGAGTGCCGGTGTTCACAATTAAATGCCAGTGTCGAGCACTGGAAACAACCGGCTCAAATTAAGCACTGGGCTGGATAGATACAAAGCCTCCCAATGGACTGGTAAAAAGTGGCACACAAGTCCGCGTGGGCCTTTAGTGATAACTCCAGCAGGTCATCCTCTGCAGATTTTAGTCTTGTGTTTTTTGTGAGAATTTTGGCACACGTTTTCAGAGGCAGGTTTAGGTCAAGGATGTCCCGGGAACCTAAGTCATTAATTGAATCTTTCACATAGGATTCCCATAGGAGCTCTTATCCTGCATACTTGACCATATTAACTCCCTTTATCGTTTATTTTTATCCTCCTTAGCTTCCACAAAATCTTTTCTTTGGTAATCTGATCAAAAGCTAAGGAGAACTCTAAAAAGGCCACACACTTCAGTGTGGTGTATTTATGAAGTGTGTGACGAAGAGTAGACTGCAAGGTATCTTCTACTTAAGTAACTTTTTTGAATTAAGTTTAGCATAATCCACCTTTTAAATCCGAGAACAAAGCTGACTTTCCAGGATGTAGGGATTGAACTGCCTCTTCAGATGCACTAGTTAAAAATCAAATGTTTTACACATCAAGAAAGCTGTTGAGCCTCTACAAAACCGGCAGTAGACTGGGGAAGCACCCAAAGATCATGCACGAGGCACTGATAGTGATCTTGTTGAAGCCTGACAGAGATAAACGGGATGTACAATCTTACCGCCCACTAGCCATGTTGAATTTTGACTATAATAACTTGGGAAAGGTTTTGACCAACAGGCTCCTTAAAGCAGTAAATGTCTTGGTACACCCAGATTAAAACGGGCTCGTACCTGGCAGGAATATATTCCTCAACTTCAAGCACCTGTTTAGCCTTATAAACAATCCTCGAGACCTTACACCGTGTCACATTGCCCTCTCTCTATAGAAATGGCCTTCGACACCCTAGGGTGGCCGTACCTGATCGCGGTGCTGGAGGAACTGAGGGTGGGCCGGAGTTCTGTCATTGGCTCCGATTGCTATACATGAGTCTGGGTACACGTGTCCACACAGGAAAGGTGATCTCTGAAGTGTTCCCCATAAACAGGGGCACCACGCAGGGTCGTCTCCTTTCCCCCCATCATCTTTACCGTACCCATGGTATGCCTGGCGTGCCTCCTGCGAACAAGGACAGTGGACTGAGGCATTTGGATGGGAGACTGATGGTAGATTCTCTAGCTATACATGGACGATGCATTGATCTACCTGTGGGATGGTACAGCAGCTCACCCGGAAGTGATGAATTTTCCAGATGGGTTTGGTAACTGTCCTGATACAAATCAACGTGACGAAATCATGTTTCTATCCACTCTGACCCCTTTCAGAGGAGGAGTACGCATGGCTCCCACCCATGGCGTTAGAACTCAAATCATAGACCTTTAAATACCTGGGGGTTAATGTATACCACTCTGATATTGATCTGATTGACGTGAACCTAGGCAAAATCCTAACAGCCATGTGCCAGTCACTGAAATTCTGTGTGGTGCTTCTGCTATCTTCCATGGGGAAAATAGAAAGTTCCAAAATGCTGGTCCTCCCCCAGCTGTTGTACTTCTTCTCGATGCCAAGAGGGTATTCACTGACCTTCATGGGCTTCTCACCACACTCATATGAGAAACTGGCAAAAAGCAGTTGGACTTCACAAATTGCAGCGCCCAATAGCGGAGGGGGCCTAGGTGTCTCCACTACGAATTCTACTACTGCGCAGCACAATTGCAATGGATCGTACACTGGCTGGCCCCTGACCTAGATCCGGAGAGGGCGGAGGTGTTTGGTGACAACCCAATCCCCTAGATATTACATTGGTTGATGTTGCCGACCACCAAGTTCCCACACCCTCTCAAGCTAGCGGAAACAGTGAGATACTGTTGGGCCAGATATGTCGCCCTCCAATGGGGTAAATACCCATATGCACTGGAGCTCCCCCTTTGGTCGACACCACCTCTTCACTCCCTTTTCACCACACATGGCATGAGAATGTGGACAGTAGAAGCGGTAACAGCGCTGAATGACTTATACATACACAGAACACTCCAGAAATACCAAGAACTGCAAGATGACTTCCTGTTAAGGCTGGGACAGTTTATTTACATACAACACAATTGTGGAGGTACTGCAATGAACCTGGGTGCAAGAGGGATTGAAACCCTGAACTTCACAGGTTCTCAAGTTGTTACTCACACTCTGGCGGGCTAGGAGAACGGTAACAGTGCTGTTTCCTGTATTGCTGACCCAATATGCTACCCACACAACAAACTTTAAATTGGTTGCTAACAGATTATAGGAAAGGCCATTCCAGGTGAACAGTGGTCTAAAGTAATGGGGTTTACTCGTAGCATGTCTAGAAACGCCTGGTTAAAATACACCCTGTTTAATTGCCTCCACCAACACCGGCGCTCATTGCCCACATGTAGGAGGACATTGACTCTCACTGCCCCATTTGTCAATCAATGCAAGCAGCTTTCCACCATATAGTATGGCAATGCCCTGTAACATGGGACTATTGGACAGAGCTACTTCAGCTCACAAGTGAGCTGGTGGAACAGGACCTCCTGCTTGACCCCTCACTATGCATCTTAGGACTCCTGCCCATAGTGAGTACAGGTATCACTTGAGATTTATAGACCTGGCACTAGCGCTGGCAAAATGGCATATATCCGTGGTCTAAAAGGCCCACGAGGCGCCACCACTGAAATGCTGGCTGGAAGACCTTCTGAAGTGGGCAAGCGTGGAGGCAATGGTCAGAGGGTGATCACCCGTGAAGGACCGGCAACAGCACAGTGGGATATTGCAGGCACTTGAAGCCAAATGTGATACACACCCCCAGTGACCATCAATACCAACAGGATTTTCCGCACTGTGACACTCTGAGTATAACCAATACAGCGACATGCATAGATGGAATGTCAGCATTACATACACATGCAGCCCACAAATGAGCAATTGCAGGCGGTGGAGAGACAGGCAGGAGAAACGCATAAACAATGCGACAAGCAAACACGGTGAGATGGTGTGCAATAACATAGAATCCGTTGACATTCCTTTTAGATAAAAACAAAAAAAAAGGTTTCTTGGTGCAAACACACACACACACACACTTACATCACGCTGATGGCTGGAGGGCCTCCTTCCAACCCCCATTCCCATTCCACTCACCTCCTACCCCTCCCATCAGTGTAGAGCAATGGCCTTGTCTCAGCTTTTTCCACCCCCAGGAGGGCATATAAAGTACGCGTTCAGAAAAGGTCTCTTGGCACTATAGTAATACTGTGTCTGGAAGGGCCTCTACGCTACTCAAATATATCTCATAGGCATGTTTGAACAATTATGTCTTCAGATTTTCGAAAGGAGTTAAGATCCGTGGCCTGGTGGATTTTTATAGACAAAGAATTCCACATGGTAGGGGCTATAACGGAGAACCTCCTGGCTCCAGACATACTCTGCGAATATTTAGGAACAACTTATTGGTTTGCGTGGGCAAATCTCAGATTGCGTAGGTCAACATATTTCTTTATCTTATCTGCCTCACATTTGGTCGCTAGCCCATTTGTGCCTTTAACCATCATGCAAAAAGAACAAATGATGGCTGAAATGCTAAACAATGCAAACATTCACCCCCAATCACAAAGATCTGGGTTTAATCCATTGATTTTTGCTCACCACTCCAGTTTGGACCCAGCCATATGCAAATCAGTCATGACCCTGCTCCTCATGGGAATAGTCTAGCCCGAACTGCCAAGCCAGGCCCTCCCTGGACTGGAAACAAGCACCCTGGGACCAGTTTCGGGGTATCACCCCTCATCAGCCAGGCTAGCTTGAATCCAGTGGTGCAGTGAGCACAGGTCTCACGTCTGGGCATACCCTTCCCACTTAGGGCGACAAAAGCAAAAAGAACAAATGATGGATGTAATGCTGAACAATGCAAAACTTCATCCCCAGTCACAAAGATCTGGGTTTAAACCATCATATTTTTGCTCACCACGGCACCCCAGTTTGGACCCAGCCATATGCAAATCAGTCTTTTACAAAAAAAGAATGTGAACTCTTTTTATTGAAATCATGCTCCTCGTACAGCTTATACAGTCAAGACATGTCAAAAAGCCTGTTTCATACATGGCAGTTAGGAAGTAATGGCAGCCGAAACAGGGCATGGATCATAATCAATAGTGGCACTTTTACTGCCCATCATACTTTATGTGGCAGGTTCACATCCCCCATCTAGCACAGTGTTGTGTGTCTCCTGGAATATGTGCCCCGCCCATCAGTGCCCCCTATTTGATTGCCAGGCCCCCAACACCTTTTCCCATTTTTGGGAGCAGCCCCAGCTCTGATAAACCACCTTTTCCGCTCTCTGGCACCAATCTAGATCTGACTCCCAATCTGTGAGTCTTGGTGGACCAGCACACCCCAACGCTCTTACAATATTCCGCTTGGCCACCCCCGCAGTCAGCAGCAGCCAAATATTCTGGTATTTAGGCCAAGACTTATCCCCTGGCACCGCCAGTAGGAGCCACTTTGCATCCAGTGGGTTCTCAAGCGACAGTACACAGGACATGACCCCAGTGACCTCCCTCCAATACTCCTATATCGCAGGGCATTCCCTCAGATTGTGAAAAAATATACCCTCTTGTCCGCACCCCCAGAGACATATCGATGTGGGTGCCTTCCCAAATTTGGATAACAGGGTTCTGGAGTAGTAGGATCTATGTAGAATTCTAAGCTGAAGTAGGCAAAACCGAACCCATATTGCTATCTCACGTGGACTCTGAATTTCTTCCACCCAGTCATCTTCCTCTAAGTCGCCAAGATCCCCCACCCAGGCTCCTGCAGTGCAACCAATGGATCAGGGGAATTGTTGACCAACTTCTGATAGATAATGGAAATTGCCTTGCCCGATGTGTTCCGTCAGGAGGTGGTTCTCCAGAGGCAAGGCCTCTGGTAGTTGCTCCTTCTCTGGTATATGTCTCCTCAGGGCAAGCTCCAGTTGTAGATACTTATATCTTTCCGCATCCTCCAACTCAAATTCCTGACTCAGGGTTTCAAATGTTATGAAGGCCTGCTCCAGCCAGACATCCCCCAAGTGTTCAATTCCTATTAGTTCCCAGCTTGAGAAGCCCTTCAGTCCACCCACCTCATGTAACTGGTCACTTTCGCATAGTGGTGTCATGTTAGTGAGTCTGCCATTCCAGACCAAAAACGTTTTGGCCTCCCTTCATACTCTAATTACCATCTGGGTGTGTGGCAGCAGTCCTCGCTCTCTCCTCCTCCGGTAGAGGACTGCATCATGGCCTCTGCGACCCATAACATCTCTGTCCACTCTATATGCCGGCTCCTGGCAGTCTGTGAAGACCCAGTCATTGACTACAGGTAGCTGGGTTGCCCAATAGTATTTGACTATATCCGCGCTAGCCCACCATCATAGATCTCCCTTTGGAGTTTGGAGAGTGCAATGCTTCGTGATCCCCCCCTTCCACAGCAGCGAGTGGACTACCCACTCAATTTTCCGGATTAACTCCTGTAAGACCCTGTACGGAGTGTTTTGGAGCACATATATAAGATGTGGGAGTGTCTTCATCTTATACAACACTTCTCTACCCATCAAGGATAGCGGCAGGGTACCCCAGTGCATGACATCCCCTCTTAGCTTTTCCAATTGCAGGAGAAGGTTCTTGCGGACAAACACGCGAGAGACCGCACCATTGAACTGTACCGTAGTTTCCGTTTCCTGATAGAGGAGCTGGAACCAGCCACAAAATTTCGGGCCAAAGCCCAACCTTGTCAGCATGGCAAACATATAGTTCCATTCAATACTATCAAACGCCATCTTGGCATTTGGGGACATTACCACCGCCGGATCTGTTTGAGGCTTCACAGATTCATGCAGCACTCCAAATAGACATCGTAGGTTAATATGGGTGCTTCTGTAATTGGTCAGGATGTATAATGGACGTAATGAGGGTGCGCAGTCTGACTGACAGTATTTTAGCTAAGACCTTAATCTCTACATTGAGCGAAGATATAGGTCTGTACGAGCCACAGGCCGTCCATGGCTTCCCCTTCTTATATATGACTACTATAGTACCTATCCGCTGGTCTTTCGGCAGACACCCCTATTCGTGCGCCTCCTGAAACATAGCTAGCATATGCGGTGCCACCTTGTCCACCATTCCTTTATACAGTTCTACTGGTAGACCATTAGTTCCCGCTGCCTTCCCCGACTGCAAGTCTTGCAATGGCATTGTTAGTTCCTCTTCCATCAGGTCAACTTCCAACGCCTCCCTCTCCTCACTAGCGAGTGTGTCTAGGGTCAGTTCCCCCAAGAAGTCGACATTCAGAGGTAGTTCTGGAAGTTTGGGATGTGTAAAGACCATCATAATAATTGGCACATGTGTCTGCTATGGATGAACTAGTTGTTTGGAGCGATCGCTCCCAGTGGACCACCTCTAGGACCCAGGACCGGTCTCTATCTCTTTTTTCTAACCAGGCTAAAAGTTTGTTGGCCTTGTCTCCAACATCATACAGCCGGTGCTGCGTTGCCAGTGCATGACGCTGCGCCCTGTTCTCCGCCAGTGCTCTGAGGTCCTGCTGCTGGAGGCGCAACTGATGTCTAAGTTCCGCCGTTCCTTCAGCCAGCACTCTAACTTCCAATGCTACAATATCACTCTCAATGGCGGAGCATCTGAGTCTGTATTCTTTCTGTGCACCCCTTATTAAAGCCTGGGCCTGGCACAGAGAACCATTTTGAACGCCAACCAAAGGACGCATACAGATTCTACCGTCACTTGTATTTCGTCTAAATACGCCTCTGCTCCCTCCCTGAGCTTCTTTCTCCTTGAGTCCCCTATCTTTCAAATACCAGGGGTCTATCTTCGGGGGTAGCACAAACTCTGTTGGGTCCTTTCAGTAGTACCCCGACTGGGGAATGATCGGACATGCCCCTCGCATAGTGTGTCGCTGTCCGAAATCTACCTGCGCTCATGTGATGTGTGAAGATGTGATCAAGACGGGAGAATCTGTCGTGTTGTGCAGAGTAATATGTGTACTGCCTCTGTTGCGGGTGGTGCAGCCTCCAGACGTCCACCATCCCAAACGTCTTCACAAAGGGATGCAGCGGTCTCTGTTTGGCAGACATGGCAGCACTAGTCTCCCTGTCAACCCCTGACTCCACCACTGCATTTACGTATCTCCCCCAGGACAAGGACCCCAGTGGGCATATCCAATATCAGGGCGCTCACTTCCGGCAGGGTTGCCATGTGTAGATGCAGAGGAATACATAAGGAACAGATATTTAGTGTACTGCGATCCCACAGTCCTGATATTGCCACACATCCACCCTGGGGATTGTGCCACGTGCACAGTAATATGAATGGTACCGACTGCTTGACTAGGATTTCCACCCCTCGGTAGTCCGTGGTATACCCCACATGCACCACTAGTGAATAGCCAAATCTGTTAAGGGCCTGGTAGTGATTCCCCTTAAGATGTATTTCCTGGAGTAGTATAAGGTCCAGGGCATGGTGACGTAAATGCTGAAGCACTTGTGAACGCTTAATCTTCTTACCCAGACCATTTATGTTGCAGGTCCAAATATTCAGCTCACTCTGTGTGCGATCCCCCATTGGTGTTGCGACTTCATGTCTGTGGAGCTCTGCCCCTCTGTAAACTGCCCTGCGTGCATTACTCCACCACTTGTCTCGTGATACAGACCTATTTTTCCTGACTGTTCTGTAGGTGAGCAAATACTCAAGTGAGTTGTCAAAACAGTTAACATCAACAGTTGAAATTAACCCTGTAACTCCCCCTTCTCTGCAACCCTGCTACGTGAGTTAGAAGCCATCCACTGCCCCAACTTGCAGAGTGTCTGTTGCCCAAAAAGAAACCTCTTGTGGCTTGGGATGGCTAGCTCTGCCACCGTAGAATCTGGTCCAGAATAACAGTCAGAGTTTAACATCCCCACTATCATAGTAAGTAAAAGAACCAGCGCACCAGTGAGTATCATGTGCCCTCTATTGTAGCCCCACATCACTTATAGCATACCTTGTGTGACACACAGTCTCAATGCTTCCAAATAGAGCATCACCGCAGTCTCAGCAACCCGCTCCCCACATATATCAACTTACCACATGTCCTTTTGTAAGTCCCTTGTCCTCTGCTGGTCCGGTGAGGTAGAGCGCCACTTTTCCTGGTCCACCTACTGTCGCCTGCTCCTCTGGTCTTTAGCACCATCTCGGTCCGCCACGCGATATCCCTCAATTCAGTTCCATGCTTCCTCCGGGCAGGTGAAGTGCCACGACTTGCCTTCTGCCACCACTTGTAGTCGGATTAAATAGAGCATTATGTATTTTAGGTCCTAGGTCCTAGGCCCTGAGGGCCTGCTTTACCTCCTCAAAACTTTGCTTTTGTTTTTGCACCTGGAGGGTGAAGTTCAGGAAGCGAATTGTTGTATTTTCAACCTGTAGATCACCATGCGGGACTACCTGTAGAATAGCGTCTCGGTCCCTGTAGTTTAGTATCCAGGTGTTAGAAGGTGGTTCTGACACTCTGGGCCGCCCGGATTTTTCGCTTTTTGAGCACCTATTTGTTGAGCTTTTACTGGGGGAGAGCCTCATAAGTTGGGACTCACCCCCAGTGAACTCATGGTGAAAGAGACTGCATGTGGATTTTACTGGTGTCCCCCTAGCTTGACTAGGCCGCTGCGCAGCAGCTGGAGTAAGGGGCACGTGGCTGGTTACGTGCAGACACATGTGTACATGCGTGTGCACACGTGTAGGGGCTGCGCAGGGGAGATTCCTGGCGTGCGCAGCCAAGGAGCAGGTGCAGATATATTGGTGTGGCAGGACTTATGCAGAATTGGGTGGTGACCTGGAATAGGTTTTATACACTGGGAAGAAACATGCCAGGGAAAGTCAGTGTGTTTTACTGTGTTTTTCACTTCATTATTCCCCTATGGGGAAGTGGAGCCCATGGGCTAGTGTCACTTTCCTAAGGCCTACAAATTCCTGACACGCACTAAAGTCCACTGTAACGGGTGTGAGAAGAAGTATTCTGCAGAGTCCAAAGTCATATTTGTACTGCTTTTGGGTCATCCATAAATGTTATATTTCTCTGAGTCAGCTCATAACCAGGGCCTGGCTGGGGGCTGACCCCAGCAGCCTGGATTGATGACCTTACCTCCACGGAGAGAAGAGGGGTGGAGCTACAGGCTAATCCATCAGCAGCTGTCACTGGGTGCCAGGCACCAAGCTGCACCAGGGCGAAGGCAGCCCGGGAGGGGGCTCTCAGAGACCATGTGGCAGGAGACCCTGGACGACACCATTTTGAACAAACCCAGATGCCTGGGCAGGAAGGAGGGAGGAGCAGGGGCATAGAAGTGATGTCGCTGTGTGATAGGGCAAACAGAGACTTCCTGCCAGCCCCCTCCCCAACTTCTTAAAAGAACTTGCACAGGAAGAGGAGCTCTCTCTGGGGTGTGGTCTGCTGAGGCAGAGGGTGCTGGAGTCTGGCGCAATGGGCAGTTGGAAGGAGGAACCCCCTGACTGCTCCAGAATCCTGAACAGCGCCAGGAGAAAAGTCCAGGACCAGTGCGCAGAAGCAGGGGCCTCTGCGCAGGGAGAAGAGAGGCCCAGGAGGAGAGCCAGGCGAAAGGCTGGCGCAGGGAGCCAGTGAAGACAGCTCCCTGCTGAATCCACTCTCTTGGAGACCAGGAGGGCGAAGGAAAGTGCTCCCAGTGGCTGGGGTGCGCCACCAGGAGCAAGAAGAAGCCAGGATTGCTAAGATCGGTCCCCTGGGGGCTGAGAAATGCCCCCCAGAAGGTAGGCGACCTTTGACCTATGACAGACCGACGACGAAGCACGTGGGGCTCCTCCGCCGGTCTTGGATATGCCCCCGGGGTGGGTCAGGTCCCGGGGGCTGCCCCCGCAAGAAGCAAAGCCGGGGAGTGCCGTCGCGCTCCCCGTGAAGCTGGTAAAGAGGGGTGCCAGGAGCCCACCCTGGCCCCCGAGAAGAAATGGAGCAGGGGAGCGCCGTCGCGCCCCCCCTGGGAAAAGTGGCAGGGGCCCGGGACCACCTCCGGGCCCCGTGTGCAGTGAAAGGAGGGGGCGAGCGCCCTCACGCTGCCCCCGCAAAGAAGATGCTGGGGCCCGGGGTCCCAACTCCGGGCCCGCTGAAGCCGGGGAGCTCCATCGCGCTCCCCGTGAAGATTCGGGAGGCGGCGGGGCCAGGAGCCCACCCTAGCCCCTGGCGGAGAAGTTAAGGCGGGGAGCGCCGTCACGCTCCCCGTGAAGATTTCCCCCTGCGGGGTGCCAGGAGCCCACCCTGGCCCCCGCCGAAAAAGCCAAGACGGGGAGCGCCGGCGCGCTCCCCGTGAAGAGAAGGAGGGGGCCCGGGACCCCATCTCCGGGCCCCGGTGTCAGGAGGGGGGAGTGCCGCCGCACTCCCCCACTGCCGCCGGAAGGAAGGTAGAGGTCCGGTCGGACCCGGGAGAAGCAGCGCGTCTGCCCGCAGGAGCAGGCAGACCAGAAGAGTGGTGCCGGCTCCCGCGGCAGCACGCGAGGGTGTTGGCCGGGCGGGGAGCCGGCGGGGGAAAGCCGGGGGTGGGCTTCCCGGGCTGCCCTCCAATGTCAAGGCATGCGGGGGTCCCGGGTGGGACCGGGGCCCCGAGAGGACACTGAGGGGAGTCCGGATGGGACCGGGCTCTCGATTTAGAGCGAGAGAGGTTCAAGGGGCCCGGGTGGGACCGGGCCCCCGAAAATCAGCAGATCGGCCGGGGGTGGGCTCCCGAGCCGTATGACTCACTTGGGGGTCCGGGTGGGACCGGACCCTCCAGCACGGCACCGACGTGGCTGGAGGCCCACTTCGCGACTCTCCCCGAAGCAGCGGGAGAGCCGCTGCTCTAACATTCAGGACTTCCCATATTGCCTTGCAGGCCAGGACAGGCCTGCAAGGGCAAACGGCGTTTCCTCTGCTTGTGGTGGCCCCAGGAGGACGGGGTCACCACCCCACGTGTGCAAGAGTGCAGGGGGAGCTGCAGGAGAGCGCAGCCTCCCCCAGCACGAAGAAAAGGAATCCCTCCCTAAGTCTCATGGGGACTTGAAAAGAATATCCCCCTCAAGGGCTCAACCAGCAATTTAACTCCTCTTGGGCTGGAGCTTTTGTTCTACAGCTGGAGGAGGATTGAGAAGTGCGCCAATGGCTGAGTTAGGGATGCCTGGAGAAGGGCATCCCCTGGAGGTGAAGAGGTGTAATTGCACCCGTAGTGCATTTACTAATGTTATTTCTTTCAGAGGGACTGAAGGTCAAATGTGTAATGTGAAGTACCTGTGTAAGGTGATGTCATAGGCAAAGTGGGGTTATGTTGCCAGGCATGCCTGCTAGGATGTCTGGCTGGAAAAGCGTAATCCTGTGATTTCATCTGTGATGCCTTTAGGGGCTGTAATTGCAATGCATTCTAATGATCCACAAATGTGATGAGTACTGTCAACCTAAAGTGATGCTTAAACATGTATTCTTGCTGCTGCGCTTAGGTGAAGAACCCAGACTGCTAGCCCTTAAGATGTAGAGGTGTCTACTTTGTGGTCAGTAGGAAATGCCCAGTCAGGGTTGTGTGTCACCAGGGCAGGTGTACCTACTTTAAATGCTTGTTGAGGTAACGGGGTGGGTCGCCGCTGGGATGATGCCAGTGCGCAGGGCCCTCGCTCCAGGTTATGTTCAACTAACTGCATTGGGGGCAAGAATATGTGCATACATGGGAGTGGTGGTATTAGACCCCACCCTCCTGCGGGAGGGGTGGAGATGTTCTGCAATGTCACAAAGTAATTCCAACAGCTTATGTATATTTGTAAATTGGTGCATGGTATTGAGTAGTGTGTGTGTGTGTTTAATAAATGTACTCTTACTTTTATAAAGCAAAGTACAGACTGGACAATCAATTATTGAGTGTTATTTCTGCGCACCTGCAAATGGCGATTACTAGCCCACACCACCTCCCTTGAGTAAGCCTCAGACTGCTCTGCAACGCTACCCTCTGAGAGGCAGGTGCTACAATTGGGTGTTTGGTTCCCAGTGAAGGCCAAATGTAGTCATGTTATTTGTGCAGGCCTCACAGATACTGCCTCGTTTTCCAACACCAGGATATTACAGTTCTGGGAGGGGCGCACGATCTCGGTCGCAGCCCAGGTGCTCTGTGAGCTCTCTCCACCGAGAAAACGTTAGAGAGTCTCTTAGGCTGAAGGGTATTTAGGATAAGATCCTCTAAGAAGTGATCAACACTGGGCCCTTCCACGCCTTACGGGACTCCCACGACCCGAATGTTATTGCGCCGAGCCCTCCCTTCTTGGTCCTCCATCCTTGCGATGATGACTGCGTTTTGTTTCATTAGGGTTTGGACTTATTTCCCCAAGCGTTTCGTCGTGGATTGTACGCCATTTATTTGCACTTCCGCCATTGTCACCTTCTTAGAGATTTTCCTAAGGTCTGCTTGCAACAGGTTGACGTCTATTGTGACAGCATCCAATTTAGGCTCAATCGTGCCTCTAAGATCCTAGATTGTGGACATTATTTCGCGTAGTGAGGGTTCATCCATTCTTCCCAGTACCAGGTCTTCATCGCCCCTGTCAGCGTCCCTCAGTCCCCCATCAGATGTCACCATTATCACAGTGTACTTGTCTAGTTTATTGGTTTGCGTCGGTCTGGGGGCTCAATTTATGACCATGACCCCCAGCCTTCCACTGGAAGGCCTCTGCTTGCGCTCAGCAGACCCTCAACCGCAGCTATTACCAGGGGGCAAGGAGTCACATGTTCCGCCAAAGAGGGCACCCAGCTGCTGAGGTTACACCCCCTCACCTGGAACGTAGAGAGCCTCCTGCTCACTTATTGAGTTCTGCAAGAAGTGCAAGACCTGGCTCTCCATATAAGCATCCTGGGGACCACACACCTACACACCTTGCCCAAGTGCCTGGATACCCTCTTGGGTGATTAGTGTGCTATACAAATCAACATAACAGAACATATCACTATTGGTTTGCTCGCTTTAAGTGTTATTAGCGGGGCTATTTTCCTCATCATTTGTAGCAAGAATATGCACTACGAATATGCACTACAGCACCGACCGGAGAGCTCACTTGAGTCTGCATGGAAAGATTTCCATTGATTACGACCCCCAAGCTCTGAACCGCGGGTGGGGGGAGGTGGTAGAGGTCCTGATTCAGTAGGCCAATAATGTTGATTTCAAGAGCAGATCCTGTTATTCAGCAAGGCTACCTCTGATTTGTGTTTAATTTTAATTGGTTTAACTCCATCCACCTAGCAATGTACCCCATTTTATCTTCAAAATAAGCATACGTTTGTGGAGTACCATCCAAGTGGAACAATATCTGAGAGTCGTCAGCATGGTTATAAAAATGCTACAGCCTTCATCTAACAGCTCCATAATGCGAGGCCTAATATACAAGTTGAATAAATGTGGAGACAACGAGGATCCTTAGAGGACACCACATTCCAACTTATTTGCATGGGATGTAAAAGGCCCTAATTTGATTGATTGTGTACATTCCTCAAGAAAAGATTTAATCCAGTAAAGGGCACTGTTTTGTATCCCTGCTTCCCTTCACCTGGTTGATCAGAATCTTATCATCAACTGTGTCAAAAGCTGCAGATAAGTCTAACAGTACCAGTGTGACATCTTTCCTGTGTTCTTTCTGTCTTAATTCATCTAACACAGATACAACTCTGTGTTATGTAAAGGGTGAAAACCAGCTTGAACAGGGTGACAAAATGCTTACACAGTTCAAGGGCAGCATGAGCCTCTAACAGTTTTGCCAGGAAAGAGGTCAGCGAGATGGGCCTGTACTTTTTTAATACCACAGCAACTGCTCCCTGCTTTTTCGGCAAATGGATAACTTCTGCATACTTAGAGGTGCTTGGAATAACACCTTGTTGGAGGGACAGATTAAAGAAATTTAACAGAGGCGGATATATTACGAAAGATGGCGTGAGTCCCTAGGGGAACCCATTTTTAGGTCTCGCCTGGCGTTAGCAGCGCGCATGCGCTGCTCTCGCCATGCGAGGGCCTTTTGGAATCAATACGGATTCCAAGCTAGATGTGCACGCGGACGGACAGAAGATGTGCACGCGTAGGACTGGATGCTTCACTGGCGGCGTGACACTCTGGAGACTTTTGTTTTTGGCTCGGCAAACTGTATTTTTCAATATTTTATGTTTTTAATAAGCAGCTCGGCATGCTGCGCTGCTTACTAAAAGCATAAAAAAAAAAGTCGGCAATGTTTGATTGTGCTCATTGGAGCAAGTGTTTGCATGCTTGTTCTTTTACATATATTCAGCGTGCGCGCCTTTCGCGACTCTCCCCACATCAGCGTGCGCGCCTTTCGCGACTCGCTCCCTCATCCGCACGAAGTTTCTGCGTTTCCTGGGGATTAAGTACTGTTAGTGAATGTTAAGGTCTGCACATTTCCTGAAAGTAGGTACAAGTGTGCTTTCACGGGTGTTTACTGGCTCAAATGTGTCTCCTTACAAATAAACAATGTTTGTGTCTGGTTGCCTGTGATCGATTACACGCCCTCTCACTCTTTGGGCTGTTCTCTTTCTTTCCGGAATTACTTCTCATTTAATTTTCATTCACGACCTCTTTCTCTCTCGTTCTGCATCTCTTTCATCAACACTCTCTCTCTTCCCCTTGCTTCATTGATTCCTGTCTACGTTTCTTACATTCTCTCTCCCCGGCTTCCGCTCTCCTCAAATCCACCTCTCTCAATGTCCCTCTCTTTCTCTTGCACAATGTCTCTCCTCCCTCCCTTATATGTCTCACCTCTCATCTCGTCTTCAAGTGCGCGTTCTCTGTTTCCATCTTGCTGTTTTATAACCCCCATTACGCTTCTTTCTGTCTCCCAACCTTCCTCGCTCCCTTTTCTTTTTCCTCGCTTCTCCTCGCTCTCACACTATCAGCCTCTCTCACCTCCTGTCTCTCTCTCTCCTAGATCTCTCTGTCACCCCCTCTCGCTCCCTATTCTATTTTTGCTTTTTTAATCTCCGCTCTGTCTTCTACTGCTCTCACTTGCTTTTTTCTCTCCATCCTTCTCTCTCTCTCTCTCGCCAGCCTCTCACTCTTACCCTCTGGCCCTTTCTCTTTTTCGCATTCATACTCTTTAACTCTTTATCGTTTTCTTGTTATCTTTTTCTCGCTCGTTCTCTTCTTCCTTTTACATCTTCTCTCCCATCTCACCGTCTTTCTCTCTGGCTCCATCCCCCTCTTAGCTCTCTATTACTCTATGGCTTTAGCTATCTTTTCTCCCCATGGTTCCTCACTTAAAACCACCTCTCTCTCTCCTCTTATTTGCCCTATTCAGCCTCTCTCTCACCTCTCTCTCCCTCTGTCTCCCTCTGTCTCCCTCTCTCCCTGGGATATCCTGTCTCTCACTCTCCTCTCACCTCCTCACTCTTCCTTCTATATTCCTGTGTCTGCCATTTCTCTCTCACTCTCACTTTCTCATGCAGCCCGTCTCTCTCTGTCTCCAGCGCTCTCTGCAGCCTGTCTCTCCCTCTCCCTCTCTTTACCTCCTCTCTCCGCCGGGTTCCCCATCCGACCCACCCAGCCCGGCAGTCGCCTCGGCAGGTCCCACAGATTGTTTTCCTCGTGGTTGCAACCATTCTGCACAACGCCTGCTCCCCTCGCAAAGATTTAAATTTCGCGGATGAATTACCATACACTGGTTGCCTGGTAACTAAACGCAAGCCGGGCTAAGAATATGCCAGCTTTTTGTATTCTCATTAATAAAAATGCCACTCTGACACAGCAGCATGACTTTGGCTCACTGCAGCTTAATAACACCCCAGCAGCATGCTGCTTTTTGAGACAGGAGTTCTACGCGGAAAGCGTAAATAATAATAACGACCCGACTGTCGCATGAGCTCTACGCTAACAGCGTAAATAACAAGCATTAAAAATGCAATAGGTCTCGCCTTTCATTAAGTTAAAGCCATTTGCTTTGCTATACAATACCATTAGCAAAGCAAATGGCTTTAACTTAATCAAAGGCGAGACCTATTGCATTTTCAATGCTTGTTACTTTAGCCGATAGAGTCCCTCATCAATTTCTGGGAAGCTTAATAATATTTTCTTATTACACTCCACCTGCTTCGAAAGGATTTCAGATGGATCCCCACCAAATTCAGAAAAACAGTCACCCATGCACTCATCAGCAGCAGACTAGACTACAGCAATGCACTCTACGCCGGCGTCACCCAGAAACTCCACAGAATATTTCAGAACGTACGCCGCAGCCAGGCTGGTGCTCGACATCCCTCGCCACAGCCACATCTCCGAACACCTTCGAGAACTCTACTCGCTCCCCGTCAACAAAAGGATCACCTTCAAAGCTCCTCACGCACCCCTACAAAGCCCTCCACGACGCAGGACCATCATACCTGAACCACCGCCTCTCATTCCATGTCCCCACCAGACACCTCCGCTCCACCCAGCTGGCCCTGGCCACCGTCCCTCTGATCCACAAGACTAGAACCAGAGGAAGATCCTTCTCCTACCTCGCCGCCAAGACCTGGAACACCCTACCGACCCACCTCAGTCAATCCCCGTCGCTGAACCAATTCAGGAAGGACCTCAAGACCTGGCTCTTCAACGGAACACCATAGCACAGATGGATCAGCAGCCCCCCCTCCCCTTTCCAATACCTTGAGACCCTCATGGGTGAGGAGCTGCGCTTTACAAACCCTGATTGATTGACACTCCATGTTAGATTCGCCTGATATCGAGGGGCCCGTGGTAATACTTTCCTTGATTTTTCTTAATTTTATCAATGAAGAAATTGTTAAGTTCATGTAAGAGTTCCTGGGACGACGCAAGCCCACTTCAGTTTTCCTTCATTATTAGAATGATGAATTGTTTTATAATATTTCCCAGTTGTCTCTTAATGTGTCGTGTAGTTCCTATAAAACCTATACAGGATCTGCACGTTTGGACAACATACACTGCGGGCTTGGTGTCCAGACTGCTTCCAGACACCCACACCGGGTATGTTGGCCTTTGTACCAGCTAGCTCACAGTGCCACTAGAAACCCCTCTTAACAAGGAGAGAATAGCTCTTGGCAACTATCGAACATGACAACCCTGATCCCTCTGGATCGTGGAAACAGTGTATTACTTTTCACTCTGACACTCGTGCTCACTTAGTCTCAGAGAGATACACAAAATAAACGGTAGGGACGTTTTTCAATAAGCATTTATTGAACAGTCATTATTATAGTGTAAAATAGGTGTGCTGAAACAACCATTAGACAGTAACAGATATAAATGATTAGAAGCACTAGGAAAGTAAAAGGATGGTAGAAATGTAGATTTCTACCATCTTGCTATAATCATGAATACAGGCAAGTATATAAAATACATGAAAATAAAATGCATACGCCTACGATGCTACCCTAACTAGATGTACCTGAATGTACCTAGCATGTATGTAGGTGTTAAGCCAACCCCATTACCTGAAGTGAGAGACTGTGGGACCCCGTCTTGGTCTCGAGTTGGACACCCCGCAAGGGATGTTAGGCCACTGCGAGCTGGAGTATCTGCATGCAGGAACCTCAGCGTCTCGCGTCAGTGTGTTTCGGCAGGGAAATCCTGATCTCCTCTTCTTGTCTCAGCAAGATGTGATGTTTATATATACAAAGGTCTCCCCGGGGGTTCTACCTTGCTGTGCCACTTGTCGGACTTAGGATGACGCCGGGAATGAGCTTTATACATAGTTATTATACAGGAGATGGTAGTCCTGCCTGTGTTTCCAAGAATCCTCATGCATAATGTATGAGGCTTCTACCAGGGAAAATCCTGCATTCTGTGTGCAGTGTCGTATCTGGGTAAAAGGTCAGTCCCTAAGAACCGTTATGTGTGTCATGTAGGGAAGAATATAGGTGAAGGGTTAGGATGTTACCTGAGCCTATATTGGGGTACCTATATGGAATATAACACCCACTCCTCATCCTACTAGACGACATAATTAAATTCTAACGTACTACTAGGCTGTCTAGGCATTGGTACGCAAACAGCTACGATAAGGCAATAGCTTTGCTAAAATAAATGTAAAAAATTCTAAAATAAGTTAAAAGGAAAAATTGTCACTCAAGCAATAGCTCTGATGTGTCCGTATATATAATTTGAACTACTACAAGCATCGGAAAGCCATGCCGGTCATAAAAAGTGTCAATTTGTTTTGGAGTTCCAATTTGAGTTTGTTTAAAAAGCCGAATTTTCCCCAGCACATAACGAGCCAAATGTTTATTTGTCCTGGCTTGTAGACGCAACATTGCTGTTGCCTGCCTCCGCAGACAACGATCCCTGTAACACCTAGCAAATTACGTCAGTTGAGAACAGATGATCTTCCGTGCTGCCAGCAGCCGATGCTGGGGCAGCCTGTGTGCCATCCAAGGCCTGGGTGTCAGTGGAGGAGTCGGTATCCTGTCCAACAGGAGCAGAGACTTCCTGTGGAGGCTCTAAGAATGCCACCATCAACATAGGAATACGCTGGGGACACTGCAGAACGTGGGCCGTTATCGGGTCCAGTAAAGCATCAACGTCCAGTTGCGCAACTGATGGAAGTGTCAGACAGAGATCCAACATGCATTCTTCTCCGCAGAACAGGCATCGGAGAACAGGTAGTATGCAGTCCATCCAGACTGGTCTAAATGACAGGAACCAAGAGGCGCTTAGTTCCCGTAGGCGAGGTGTGCCCAGATGTTATACCATGCGAACACAGTATTTACACTCCAGGAGTACTGTTTCCATCTCCTTGGTGACTGGGACGTCCATTTGCGTAGCAGAAAAATTACAATCAGGATACCTGCTGTTAGAAACAGGATCAGCGGAAGTCCTCCAAAAATGCTTCCGAATACGGAGTGTATAAAGTTTGGTATAGCTCCGAGGACCGTCTGAAAGGTGCTTAACAGTCCCGAACCTATGGTCTTAAATAGGTGGACTATACCCATTGTATCAGACATGTTAAAGATACGATTTACCATTTCTGTGAAATGGAAGGGGCAGTTCGTACGTATGAGTGCCTGTATCTCAGGGGCGTGGCTTGGCCAGCAATGGCGATGGACGTGTAGCTGAGGAGCTCCGTCGGTGGCTCCCTTCCCTGACCGCTATACTCCGCTAATTCGGGAGCTGATGGGGCCGCTGCCTGTTGCGGCTACTTCAGAGGAGGTCCGGTTGCCCTAACGCCAGCATCTGAGACTTGGAGACGCTGAGGTCCAGCTGTAGACCTCCCTTCCCGCACCGCTGCCGAGGACGGCCCCAGGGCATCGAGCGACATAAGGTACGCGGTGCCGGGGACTGGCCCCACCCCCTGGGCCCTGAGCTGCGCTGCGGCCCCGCTCTGCCTACCGAGCCATCCGTGCGGCATCGGGGAGAGTTGCGGTGACGATCCTGCCTCACCCCGGATTGGACACCCCGCCCTCGGTGCACTTTTGTGCGGAGCGTTGCTGCCGGCCGGAGCCCTCCACGTGAGGTCGGGGTTTAGCTCCGCCCACTGGGCCCGGCCTGGAAGAGTGAAGCGGAGTGACGGCAGGCCGCGAATTTCGGCTGTGTGCCTTGGCGGCGGAGGACCCGCTGTGGGGGGATCGGCCCGCTTAACGCGGAAATCGAGTGGGGGGCCCCAATACAGGACATTCCGTTTGTTTGTGACGACACTTGTGTGGTGGCTGTTCCATCTCTACACGTCGATGTACAGGTGCCCTCCCCCTAACACGGCTTGCTGTCCGATTTGAGAGGCGACGCTGCTCCGCCGCTCCACAGCGCCAACGAGCCGCCTACCAGGCGCTGCAGACAGTGGTCAGCGCTGCCCGAGTGCAGTGATCTGCGGTGCGCTGGAGGCCCCGGGGGGGGGGGGGCTCCAGGTGAAGTCAATTTTTTTTTTTCTGCACGCCCCGTTTGGGACAGCTGCTGCACCGGGCGCCTCACCTTGAGCTGCAGCACTGGACTAGTCTGATATAGCTGCAGTTGTGGTGAGTGTTGGCGAGCGACACTGCGTGGCATCTGCCGCTACTGAACCCCGGTGCAACGAGCTTCGCTTGGTTGTCTCTGCCTCGGCGATCACCGGCATAGTTGGGGACAGCATCGGTGAGTTTGCTCTCTTGGACTGCACTGGGACTTTGCGTGTTGTGGAGGGTGGATCCGGGCGCTGCTCTGCATATATCTGTGGTGTGCTACATCCGGACAGATACTCGTCATAGTCTGCTACATGTCGCGTGGGGGCCGTACGAAGACTGGCACTGGGGGCGCGACGGGCCTTCACCCGCAGACTCGGGCGCAATCCGACAGGAAGATGGAGGCGGAGACGACTGATCCTATGTCAAACAAGCTAGATGCGGTGCTGGCGGCAGTTGAGAAGCTTGGTGAGACGATGAATCAAATCCGTGCCTCCCTGGAAGGTAAAATTGACAAGGTGGCGCTTGATCTAACACTATTGCATGCTGACCACCGGAAGCTAGCGGATCGTACCACTGCCGTTGAGGGGGAAATAGCGGAGGTTTCCCCACGGACGTCCACAGCTGAAAAAAATATTCGTGATCTGCTCGACAGAGTTGAATTTTTGGAGGACAGGGCGGAGGATGCCGAAGGCAGGGCCCGCCGCAACAACGTACGAGTCGTGGGCCTTCCTGAGGGAACGGAAGGGAGGAACACAGTAAATTATGCGGAGGATTGGATCCGGTCACTACTACCAGGAGAGGCCTTATCCCCGCACTTTGTGGTTGAAAGAGCGCACAGAGTACCCGCCAAACCCCCGCCTCCGGGCTCGAACCCACGACCGTTTTTAATTCGCCTGTTAAACTACAGAGATAGGGATGCAATTCTCCAAGAAACCAGAAAATTACAAGACATACAAGTTGACAATCACAAAGTCATGATCTTCCCTGATTACACGTTCCAAGTTCAGAAGCAACGTCACTCCTATTTAGCGGTGAAAAGGCGTCTGCGACAATGTGATCTTAAATATTCGCTGTTGTTCCCCGCGAGGCTGAGGGTCGTTGCGGGAGAGAAGACCCATTTCTTCACCACACCGGAGAGTTTGGAGGAATGGCTGGATTCTTTCAACCCCTCGAAATCCAGGCACAGAGAGCAACCGCCGGAGACTACTTTGCGACGCCGCAGACGGCGAAGGAGGAAGTCACAGTCTTCCGCCCCTCGGACGCCCAGCCTGACGCCGGAACTGATACTGAGTGGGCGGCTTGAGGCGGTGCAGGCAGTAGCAAACATTAGCGGATTCCCGGAGGGGGACTCTGACTCCGAACACCGAGGGCCGAATAGTGAAGAGGAACTATCGGACGCCCCCTTGGTTCCCAGGGATCCTGTGAGCTGCCACATGTCACTCCACAGACTTCCGACAATATTTCTTGAATGTATACCTATTTTCTGCTCACCCTTTTCTCCCCCCTCCATCCTGAGCGGCCCACGAACTCATTGGACACGCAAGTATGCAAAAGCCAATTATGTTGTATCCGCATTAGAAGGATTGCATCTATTGTTTATGGATGGGACACTGCGGGGTGGGGCTTAGGATTTCTTCTTGCTCCTTGTCTTCCTTTTCATTAACTGTGAAATGTATGGGAATCTCATGTATAATACGCAGGCAGCGGTCCCGCCCAGATACGAGTCTGGCCGGGGATAGGGCTAGCTGTACGAGACGGAACCCCTTTTACGATCTGTTAGATTTTATACGTTGCTGCGCATAATAGCCCCCCAGGCGTTAGCTGTGTGCTATTGTGTTTTAAGTTTGGGCGATTGCTTGTTGCAAAATTGCTCTCATGGTATTATTAATTGTTCATTGTTATTTTGTTATTTCTGCCTACACTCTTAGACGCCGGTATGATTATAACATAGTCAGACTTCGCACCGTTGCACCCACCACACTGACCCATGTACGCACATTCCCACATCCCCCTCTCCTACGGCGGAGTCAGCTCAAATACACCTTTAACGCTCACTGGTCATGGCACCCATTAAAATAGGCACATGGAATGTGCGTGGCATCCATAGCCCAGAGCGACGATACCTTATATTTTCATACCTGAAACGCCATCATATACAAATAGCGCTTCTTCAGGAGACACATTTAGCTCAAGTGGAAGTTACGCGACTCCACCGACGATGGAGGGGGCAACTATATGCGACAGGATACTCTGCATATGCGCGGGAGTCCTAGTGTGGGTACGGCCGGGTACTCCATTTAAGGTACTGGATACATTGGTGGATGGGGAGGGCAGGTATGTCATAGTGAAAGGGGTGCTCGATGGGAAACCGGTAATACTGGCATCGCTTTATGCTCCTAACACGGAGCAAGCTGCCTACTTGGATCTTTTATCGCAAAAATTGTCTTTATGGCCGGACCTCCCTATGATTCTGGGAGGGGACTATAACTGTGTACTGGACGTTTCCCTGGACCGATCCTTTCCGCCCTTACCTGGCACCGCCACATACGCGGCTGCTAGAGCACTGGGACACTGGGCATCGCAGTGGCGCTTCTCCGATGTTTGGCGACATAGCCACCCACTGGACAGGGTGTACTCCTATTATTCCGGGGCCCATAGACTACATGTCCGCTTGGACCGTTTCATGGTGTCCGACGACCTCTTACCCTGTATTACGGACTCCACTTACATGGGACGTACGCACTCTGACCATAACCCGCACACGATGGAGTTACAGTGGGAGGATGAGCTGCCACCGATCCCGATCTGGCGTCTTCAGCCGGACATCCTCCTGGATGCGCCCTTCCGGGATTCCTTGGCTACTGCGGTGGCTCAGTATTTTGAAGATAATGCAGGGACGGCCACGTCGCCGCTGGTGGAGTGGGATGCTCTTAAGGCGGTCGTCAGAGGGCACTGTCTGGGGACGCAAGCGGGCATGCGCGCACAGCTAGAAAGGGACCTCACCATTCTGGAGCGCAGACTTGCCGCCGCGGAACGGGCAGACACAGATGACGCTCAGGGGGGGCAGGGCTCTCTCAAAGAGGACCACACGCGGCTAATTGAGCGACTGCGATGCCTTAACTATGCGGCACATTCGGCGCGAACACATCATATGGGCGACAAGGCGGGTAAACTGCTCTCCTGGCTTATCTGTCAGAATGAGTCATCGGCGCCCATAGTATCAGTAAAAACAGGGACCGGAGCCATAGCATATACACAGCGAGCCATTCACGAAGCGTTCGTGATACACTACCGAGATTTGTATAAATCGCGTGCACGAACCACAACCCTGGAGATACAGGCATACCTGGACGGACTTGATTTTCCGTGTCCAACGCGCGCGCAAAGTGATGATCTGAACGCCCCTATCCAATCAGAGGAGCTTCGGGACAGCATCTTTTCCCTGTCCAATGGAAAGTCGCCCTGACCGGACGGTCTACCGACTGAATTTTACAAAGCATACACACACATCTTAGTACCACAACTGCTTAAAGTATATGAAGCAGCGCTCGACGATTCCACCCTTACTGCCACGCAGAACGAGGCGTTGTTGGTCTCCCTCCTCAAGCCAGATAAGAATCCTGACCTCTTAGGCTCCTATCGTCCCTTGGCGCTCCTTAACACGGATTATAAAATTTTTGCATCCTTATTAGCTAGGCGTCTCTCGCCACTAGTGAAAATGTTGGTGCACCCTGACCAAAATGGTTTTGTCCCGTCGCGCTGCACCTCCCTAAATATCCGCAGATTCTTTAGAATACAGCAATACGCCACGCAAACCTGGCCCTGTTCGGGCTGCCTGGTGCTTGACTTGGAGAAAGCCTTTGACTCCTTGGAGTGGCCTTATCTGGCATCCGTGCTGGGTAAATTCGAACTAGGGGAACATTACTTGACAATGGTTCGCTTATTATATCAACAGCCCACTGTCCGGGTTAGAACAGGTAGGCTGATCTCAGACGGTATCAGGGTGCGACGGGGAACGCGCCAGGGATGCCCGCTGTCTCCGTTGCTGTTTTCCCTAGCTATGGAACCCTTAGCAATGTTACTCCGAAGGGATGGTGAAAAATGGGGGATACGATTGGGAGACGGGTTGCATGCGGTTTCCCTATATGCAGACGATCTTTTATTATATCTTCGAGATATTACTGCGATCCCGACGTCCTTAGCCGCTATACTCACATCCTTTGAGGAGAAATCAGGACTCCGGGTTAATTGGGCTAAATCGGGGGCCTATTCGTTTAGCGCCCACACTACAGAGGTAGATATCTCTCTGGGTGGCACACCCCTCACATGGTACCCCACTACGTTTAGATATCTCGGCATATTTATATATCGCACACCTGAAGATCTCATGGAGGGGAACCTGATGAGAGCGATCTCAGCCATACGAGCCCAAATACACTTTTGGAGGGTGCTTCCGCTGAATGTAATGAGCCGCATCACCCTGTTGAAAATGATCGTACTCCCTAAATTACTCTATTATTTTTCTAACCTCCCACTCTATGTTCCTCCTAAGATATTCCGAGACTTGGAGAAATTATCCCGGGACTTAATTTGGAATAAGGGGAGAGCACGTATTGCACTGTGGAAAATGTATGCTCCTACTAACCAAGGAGGGTTGTCGGTCCCCAATATGGAACTGTACTACTTAGCTGCTCAGCTCCAGTGGGTGACTAGGTGGTTGAATGACATGTGCCTGGAAGACACAGCAACAATGCACCAACCCTGGTCCTATTCCCAAATTTGTCATTTATTCCATCCCCTCGCTAAACTCCCACGGCCACCGCAGATACATTTAGGATTGGCCCTTAAATGCTATAAAAGAAGCTTATATCTTACCCGCGCGCTGCTCCCATATGCCCCAATACTGCCACTGGTGGGGACACCACGGGGAGGCTGGGCACCACAGAGGCGGCACTCGCGGCCTGGCGTGTGGCTGGGCTCGAGACATTGGGTGACTTATATAGAGATGGTGTATTACTAACATTTGGGACGTTAGCCGCAGATAATGAACTCCCAGTAGGTCAATTCTTGTTGCACACCTCCTCCTGAAAGCCCTGACGGCTGTCTGGGGGGATCTGGCTATTGAGCCATCGACGCACCTGTTGGTGCAATATTTACACGTGATGGGCGCGGGGTCGCATGTGGTGCACTGGCTGGTGGAGGCACTTCTCAGGCACACGATGAAGCCGATGACACGGCTCAAAGATAGGTGGGAGGCGGATAGAGGCCGGCCCTGGACGGACAGGGAATGGGACAGTATATTAGGGAGTGCTAGGAATATACCCAGAAACTCCAGGTTTAAGCTTATTCAAATATACATTACACAACGGGCATATCTCTCGCCTGACATGATCAACAGATACTTCCACATCACCACTTCCGTATGTCCTCGTTGTCAGCATGCTGATGCAGATCTGCTCCACATGTTGTGGGCCTGTACCTCCCTTCAGCATTACTGGCAAGAGGTGGTCTCGACCCTAGCCTCATGTACACGCGCGGACAAGCCCCTGTCATGGGAGGTGTGCCTTCTGGGGTTATACGCCAGATCAAAAAAGAATAGAGTTACTTCGAAATTTTGGGACCTCGGTCTCATCACTGCTAAACGCCTCATAACTAAGAAATGGAAAAACACAGTTCCCCCGGTGATATTGAGCTGGAGGCGTTCATTGGAGGTGTGGGCCCAGGCGGAAAGCTCCGCACTGCATAGAGAGGAGATAGCCGGGCTTCGAAAGCTCCCCATTGCACAAGATTGGGATGCGATACTAGTCGCCTTCCGGACTGGCTATTTGGCGGTGACTGATGTCGCCCCGTTGGCCACTCAATGATAGATTTGCCGCCCCCCGCTGCTCAGCTAGGAAAAGTTGCGCACCACAGAGTTTATAAAGTAGATCTTTGTCACTTCCTCTGGTTTATCATGCATGGTCTCTAACCCCCCCCTCGGCCACAGAGATCCTCCTCATTGATGGCTGCTCTGCCCAGTTATATGTAACGCGATAATTATCCATCGGATGTGTGGGCACGCGGAAATGTTCTGATCATATGTATTTCTATATAGTCACGCATGGTAAATATCTATGGTGTTCAGTGGATGGCAGATTTTCTTTTGATATTTTCAGTTGTAGTTATGTTTAGAATATTTTGGACAAATATGCTTTATTGGTACTCACCAGTGTTCGATAACTGTGATCTGTTATTATTTCCGCCCTATCTTCTATTATACAGTGATCTGTTGATAAGTACGGGCCGGCTATGCACTAGATGTACCTGGTGTGCACACACGAGTTTCTGTTCGGACTGTTTCACTAAGATGTGTTATGTGTATGCAATGGATAACAATGACATTAATTGGTAATCTCTGTTGTAGCCTGACTGTGAGCAATAGCATACTGCGGTGCTTGTACATATGTTCCAGTATGATATATGTCAGTACTAGGAAATAACATGACTGTGTTGTCTCTCTATTACAACGATGGGTAAAGCTATTTTGTGCACAGGATATACATTTCTGATATTCACACTCAAGCGTTCTTGTACTGATTCGCGACGTCAGTTATGTTTAAAAAGTAAAATGCCAATAAAGATATTTAAAAAAAAAAAAAAAATGAGTGCCTGTATCTCAGCCGAGGACCTTGCGATCTGGAGATCAAAAATCTCCCGGGCGGAGGTTAAGGGCACATTTTTATGTAGAAGCATGGCTTTCATTCTGCTCAGAGTATCAACCCGTATAAAGCAAACATTCAACGAAGGCCATAGCAGCGCTTCCCTGACAGTGTGTGTCGGGGGAAACAATACTTGCATACAGCAAGTAACCCTGGAACTCACGGTGACGAGATATGCGATGCCCGGAAGCATCCCACAACAACCTTGATCGTTCAGCATCAAGTAACTCCCATTTGAAAGTAGCTTGAACACTGGGGTAATCACTGCTGCCGGGGTACCCCTCAAGTGACAGGATAGGTTCGCTACTGAACCATTGCAGGCCCCGTGCAGCATAATATCCTGGGAAATGAGAGATCCACTTAAAGCATTCTCACAGTTTGTACAGCTCAGAAATACTGCTAGATCCACACTCCTGCATCAAAATCTGTACGGTAATTCCCAAAATTCCTTGATGAATTCCCTACCCATTTCTTCATATTTGCCTGCCTGTTGTTGTTCTAGGCAGTACTGAAATTGGAAAGTTGTGACCGGTAATGTTATATGGCCATGGATCAACCACTCTGTGGACGGTGATTCTGCCACAGTGAAAGGTAATCTGTCCAGTTTTTCAATACGCAGCATTGTATATTTTGCTCCCCTCTGTGCCATTTTCATCTGTTTTTCCGTTAGATTCTATGCAGAAAACAGTGACGTACTGTTGATTAAGCGCCAAGGCACATAACCTACGCGCAATGAGTGCAGCGTCCAGCTTAATAACATAATAGAACGCAATTGTGATTGCCCGTGCTGTAGTATGGACAAATCTTGTTCTAGTACAGTAATAGCAGAAGATACAATGTTGCCCAGTGAATAAATCCTAGAAGTTAACGTAGTCATGCCATTGTCAACTACTGCTAGCGCCTTTTCTATATTGATCCTATCTATTTCTCGTAGTCTCTCCGCTGCTTCTTGTTGGGAGATTTTCCAAATTTCATTATAGACAGCATAATAGAAACGCTTTTGATGTGGCTTTCTGGGACATAATAAAAAATCCAGTAGGTCCACATCCTTTGTAAGTAAGGATAAGTGTTGTTTCACCTGTGTTAGTGTTGAGGTTTTTAGCCAATCGAGGCATAACTTCCCAACACTGTATGATGTCACCACCCCTGGATGTTCTCTTTGTACATAGCGTGGGTCTGGCCTATGGATACTGTACCCTTCGGTGGTACCCCTGAATCTCTCCGGACATCTATTAGTGTCTGTGGGCCAAACCAACCATCCCTTCCAATTGGGTCTGATCTATTGTATTGTAAGATGTCATCTAATGTAGCCCCTTTCAGTGATGTAAAATTACCCTCGACCTGTGATGGTGTTGGAATCCAAGGTGTGTTCAAATCCTTGTTCTTGGCTATTCAAAGGCAGGAGGTCTGTTGCACAGTATCATTCAGAAATATCATCTGCTGGGGAATGAGCCATGCTCTAAATAGTGCTTCTGTTCCCTGGACTTGCCAGTCTCTAGAACCCCAGACTGATTTTAAGCCTATAGTGTCTTTCCATAAGTCGAAACCCTGTTCAAACAGTTGGGTAATAAAGGAAGCAGAGTAAATCTGTTTGGTGTTAGTCAGCATATTTTTCTGTGCAGATGTCGGTGCAACCTTATAGTAATATGAGGTCGGGTCTAAAACATTAAACCCTGAAAAATATGCTAATTTTTGTGCAAACGTTTTCGAACTACTTTTCGGTGGTGTAGGGCAATGTTCCCATTCGTGATATGTGAAAACATTCCTAGGGGTACTGGATGTTGATAACAATACATTGTGTTAAAGTCTGATGTGTCTTCTAACATTTCATTGCTAGAAAATGCGGCAGATTGTTCTAAATCAGCCAACATATTGTTTACAGTTTCAAAATCCCAATCATCGGAAAATGTACTAGAGGTAATGATATAATTTAAGGAAATTTTAAATAAATGTGTGTTCGGTCGGACCAAATATATATCTTAATCAACCTTGTCCCACACTATACCATCAGGTATAGGAACGGCTGTAATGTTCACTGATGACAAGTCTCTTTGTTCATGATGTGATGAAACATGAGGTTTTAGGATTAAGTTCACTATTGATGCTGCAGAGCTGTGGCAAAGGTAAGTTCCATTAATAAGTGAGCAAAAGACAGTTCCTAAGCCTATCCAGAAAAGAAAGAAAAGTATCCCGTTGATTATCCAAAGTTCTAGCCAAGGTGACACCAGGTTAGTCTTTTTAAGAAAAATGAAGAAGTCTTTGACTTGTTGTTGACGAGATATTGGGGCTGGCGTTGTTTCAGGTTCGCTCGGATCCGAAGAAAAGGTATCAAAGTCGATGAAATAGCCAGATGCAGTTCGATCTATTTTTGGTAGTTCCGCAGGTTTTGTTGAACTTGTAGATGGCTCTTGTTGAGGCATGTTTATGTAGACATCAGTGTTAGGTCGAATTGAAATTTGTATTTTCATTTTAATTTTGAATTTCCGTATCAAGAGGAACTAGTTCCATGGCATTGTTGCATAGTCCATCATTCCGTATAGGTGACTCTTCAAACATGATGAGCCTTTCTGTCTGAACTTCCTGTATAGTAGCGAGAGGAGAGCGTCGGCTACTCAGGAGTCCACGAGACCTACCAGTCAGTATCGGCCACATAGTGTGGTTTGATCAGATCTATGGAGACGAATCTCTTCTCCTTTTTTCCGGCAAGGGGCGGCAGAATTACAGTTCTTGTTCCTTCAACGGCCAGGACAGGTTCAGGCTTTCTGTATGATGGCCCAAATTCTTTTTTGTCCACTATCTTTTCACTGACCAGATCCCCGACTTTAGGGACCCAGACAGGTCTTGCCGTGACTGACTTGACTTCCTCAGTGGCGGTCCGCTTTACCTGAACATTGCTCTGTAGTGCTCTGGATTCATTCAGATCCTGTAAAACAGCCAAACGTTTATTGATGTCAAAAGGATTTTTATCCGCCACTGTGCCTTCACAATCGAGATCAGGTACCCACATTCTCGTTCCAAATAGGACCTCATAAGGAGTGACACCCCCTAGAGAACTTCTTGGCATATTGTTGAGGGCCCCATATAAGTGATTGACCCAACTACCACCCGAACCTAATACTATAGCTGTTAAAGATTGCTTTAAGTCCCGGTTTTTCCTCTCCACAACCGAATTTCCCTCGGGATGGTACGGAGAGGAGTACCGCAATGCTACACCCAAACCTCTCATGGCTTCCTTGAAAGCCCTAGAGCTAAGAGCGGGGCCACGGTCAGAATGTAATGTTCCAACTGCGTATGTCCCTATAAAGACCCGCAAATCTCTGATAACAGTTCGAGCGTCAGCCGAGCGCTGAGGCCATACCCATAGGAATCTGGAGCAGGAATCCACTGCAACCATGATGTATTTGTAAGCCCCATCAGATTGTAAGGCCGCAGTGGTCCAAATAGACACACACGGGTGGTCTGTCTGATATTAGCAACGGTGTCTGCGCTGGACGTGTTATGGTGGAGCCCTTCATCTGCTGACAGATGTCGCACTTTAAGACATAATCTTTGGTCTGCTTCGTTAACCCTGGCCACCAATAGCGTTGTTTCAATAAAGAAACTGTCGCCGACACTCCTGCGTGTGCAGACCAAGTCCCTCGTGTGCAGCTAAGATTAAGCCTAATCTGTGATTCATGTTTGGTATTACTCTATCCCCCACTCCGGGAATATGAGCAAATGGAACGTTATATGCATCTAACTTGTAGGAGTACTTGAGTGGAAAACCTTTTGGCAATGCCTTATTGTCTTTGCGTGATACAATGACAGCTACCATTATCTGTCCGTCTATTCTCGTTTTTGAACGAGTGATTGCAGCTACGGACGCAGTTCGTACTGCCCCCCTTCGCGGCTTCATCAGCCAATGATTTCCCTTCAACGTGAACGCCATCACTTTGATGACTCAGCGTGTGTATCACATGAGCTCTTGATAGTTCATTTTTCAACTCGGCTACCTGTTTCCATAGCATTTAATGCTTAATTGTGCCACCTTTTGAGTCTTTAAACCCAGTTTGTCCCCAATAGTGAAGATATTCGTTGTATGACTGGACACAGTAAAAAGAATCGCACACAATTAGTGTGGGGAATTCGCGATCCGTATTTATCAATGCCAGTAATAGAGCTTTTAATTCTGCCAGCTGAGCCGTGCAGTCTCCTAGAGACTGCGTTTTTGTACAGCTTGGATGGAATTTTCCGTCGTGCATACGACCTTTTACAATTGCACATGTGGAGCTGTATTGCCGTTTACATCCAACGGCCGGCTGAGCGGATCCGTCAGTGTAAATTATGTATTCATACTGATCTAGATGCATTATCTCATTAGGGAGAGGATATTCTTGTTCATATTGTAGGAATGCTTGTGTCTTTAGACTTGGGTCGTATCTGTATTCTACGTCTGATGCAGTGAGAGAATTAGCCCATTGTATCCATCTCGGATGTAAGACTTTAGCATTAGGAACGCTTGCCTTTGTTGCAGCCTCTAAGGCCGGTACCTGGGTCACGACAACTATTTGTTTCCCCTGAGCCAGTGCGCTTTTTCTCACTACAGCAGTCTGTACGGCTGTCAGAATTATTTCTGTAGATGCAAAACGCATCTCAGCGTTTGTGTACAAATGTGATTTGTATGCTATGGGTACTGTTTCGCTTTCATTGTATGTTAGGTAGGTGTACCCAGATTGACCCGCAACTATACGGATTACTAAATTGCGAACATTTACGCATGTCTGTAAGTATTTGGACGCTATCATGTCAGCTTGTAGGGAACGAAGGATATCTGTATGTTCCTGTGTCCATTACCTAACTGAAAAATCAGGTCTTATGAGGTTATAGAAAGGTTTAACCCTTTCTGCGTAATCTAAAATGTATGTTCTACCAAACTTCAGGAATCCCAGAATGGATTGTACATTTTTCAATGATTTTGGAGGTTGGAGCAGCGCACACTTTTCTAAAAAGTTGGCTGCCAAGCTCTTCCCTTCACTTGAAAGCTCATATCCCAAAAATAGGACATTGAGGTGGGCTACTTTTGACTTTTTTTTTTTTTTTAAATTCTTTTTATTGCATATAATATAACAATAGCAATTTGACAGTTCAGGACCGAACGTGACATTTTCCGGGCTCCACATACCATCTGGTTCAATAATTATAGGTACAGAAACATTCCTCATTGTGTTATCATAGTGGTGGCAATACAATTCTACATTCTTAACATTCAACTCGAGTCCACAGAAGACCCCCTCGGGGGCGGATCACAAATGTTCCCTCTGTAGGTGTTCCACTTGCCCCATATTCTTTCCCACTTCTTGGGTCATCCCCGATGGATATACGCCGCCCTCTCAGCCACCATTGCCCTATCCATGTCCCTTCGCCACTCGTGATATGTCGGAGCTGATTGAGCCCCCCAATTCTAGGCTATGTTGCGTTTCGCCAGCATCATTCCTAATGTCGCCCAGTTTTGACCTGCCTGGTTGAGATCTGTTGGGTCCCATATGTTTAGAATACACCTCTTGGGCTCCGGGGTGATTGTCACTCCACCTACTTGTGTAAGTACACTCATAATTTTTTCCCAGTAGGACATTATTATTGGGCATTCCCACAGTATATGATAGAAGGTACCTTCCCTCCGCATTGCCTAAGGCAAAGGTTTTGTCAGTTTTCCCTATCTTGTGAAGGGTTACTCTAGTACAGTAAATACGATGGAGTATTTTCAGTTGCACTAATCTCAGTTTGGAGAATATTGCCACCTCCCGAGGGGACGCTAAGGCCTCCTGCCAATCAGTCTCGTCTAAGTCCCCCACCTCCCGTTGCCATTTTTCGCGGAGGCCTAATGTGGGATCGGGTTGGTTGTTGAGTAGTTTGCGATATGTGAGGGAGATAGCCTTTTTACCTATTTGTTCTGAGAGCAGCCTATCTTCCAGCGGGGAGGCTTCGAGGAGGACAGTTCCTGTTGGGATGGCTTTCTGAAGTGCATGTCTAATCTGTATATAACGAAACCGTTCTGTGGGTTCCATCTCGTATCGTTCTTGGAGTCTTAGAAAAGGAACTACTTCTCCCTTCTGCCAAAGGTCCCCCACCGTTGATATTCCGATTGAATCCCAATGGGTAAAGCCCTTACTGGTACCCAGTCTCCCTAGTCACTGAGTTTCCCAGAGAGGAGTCATTTGCGTTATCCGGTCGTCCCATCCCAACTGTTTGAGTGCCTTGTGCCAAATGTGTATTGTGTGTGCTGTGGGGCCCGTTAGTGATGTCTTTCGAGTTTTATTATATAGATGCCTCATTGCTCCTCCCTCTCCCAGGTTATTCCTGTCAGCGCGAAATGCAGGGTCCGTTTGTGGGGCATGAAGCCATTGATTAACCACAATCAGCTGTGAGGCCCAGTAGTACAGTTGTATATTTGGGAGGGCGATTCCACCGTCGTACACACCCTTTACCAATTTCTTCATGGCAATTCGGCCCGGTTTGCCGTCCCAGAGCAGGGTAGTTACTTCTGCGTCAATCACCCTAAAATAAGACGCGGGAACCGGAAACGGGGTGTTTTGAAGGGCATATAGGAATCTCGGGAGTGCCATCATTTTAAAAAGTGCCGCCCTCCCGAGCAAGGTCAGCGGTAGAGAGCGCCAGTGTCTCGTGTCTCGACGAAGTCTGCAGGGGTGCCATGAGGTTTTTTTCCAGAAACATTTATGGTAGTATGGTGACATAAATGCCCAAGTACTCAAAGCAGCCCGCTGTGATTTGTAGTGTGCATCCCCTTGGCAACTGTGGTGGAGGACCGTGTAGGACGTATAGGATTGATTTGGCCCAGTTAATGGTGTATTCGGAAAATTTGCCGTACTCTGCACAGATGTCTAGGAGACGGGCAATGGAGCGTCAAGGGGAGGCTACATAAAGTATTATATCATCAGCGTATAGGGAAATGCGGTCTTCCCAAACCTCCGCCCATTTGAGGCCACGAATAATAGGGTCCCACCTTATCCAAGCTGCCAACGGTTCTAAGACTAATGCAAATAAAAGTGGCGATAGGGGGCAGCCTTGACGCGTGCCACGTCCCAGGGGGAAATTAGCTGAGATATGTCCATTTACCACCACATGTGCCAGGGGTTTCGTGTAAAGCAGCTGAATCCATGCGCAAAATTTAGGTCCGAAGCCCATATGCTTCAGGACGGCAAACAAGAAGGGCCATTCCACCATGTCAAAAGCCTTGCGTGCGTCCAAAGAGAGAATGGCTGATGACTCTTGGATCGTGGGAGTGCGAGCGAGTATGCTATGCAGACGTTGCAGGTTCAGTGCTGTGTTTCTACCTGGCATGAAGCCGGATTGATCTGGATGGATCAGCTTGGCAAGATGGGGTGTGAGTCTGGCTGCTAGGGTTTTAACGAGTATTTTGGCCTCTGCGTTTAGCAGCGAAATCGGCCAATACGATGCACAGTCTGTGGCGGGCTTACCAGGTTTGTGAATGGGTATTATCGTCGCTATACGTTGGTCTCTGGGGAGCTCTCCAAGCGTTAGGCTGTCTTCATACATCCTCAATAAGTACGGAGTTATTGTCATAGCCGTTTTTTTGTACAATTCAATCGGTATACCATTAGGACCCATGGCCTTCCCTGACTGTATAGAACCTATGGCCAACGCTAACTTGTCTGTGGTGAGGTTTGTTTCAAGATCGCGGACTTCTTCTGGCGTAAGAGTGGGCATGGTGATGTCTTTAAGAAATGTCTGCGCCTCCCTGACTGTGGTAGTAACTTCCGGGGTGTATACGGTCTCGTAGTGTGCTGCTAGCGCGTTAGCTATTTTCTGGGGGTCTGTTATGGGGTCACCTTCATTCAGCTGCAACTGTGATACCCAGCGACCAACGCGTTCCCTTTTATCCAGCCAAGCCAGAATTTTCCCCGCCTTATCACCTACTTCGTATATTTTATGTTGGGTGTCTAACAATTTAGACTTCGCGACCTCCCATAAGTAGTCCCTGTAACCCTGCTTTTTTAAATGAAGGTTATGGGCGGTGTCTGCGGTGGGGTTCATGGCATGCGCTATCTCGGCTTGGCTCGTCTCTTGTTCCAAGGCTTCTAATTGTTTTTTCCGTTCTTTTTTGTGGCCGGCTATCGCCGAAATGGCCTGTCCTCGGAGAACCGTCTTATACGTTTCCCATAGAACTGCTGGGGAGGCCACCTTGTGGTCGTTCTCCTGGAAATAGTGTTTTGTGGTTGCTGTGAGAAGTTTCCCAATTTTAGGGTTTTTTAGGAATCCCGGATATATAGGGAAGGTTCGGCGTGGAATTTTAGCTGGGCACATATACTTCACTACGACTGGGGAATGGTCGGAAATACCTCTGGGTAGGTGATTCGCTCCCTCCAGCCTCCAAAGACTATCTGCCAGCGCAAGTATATAATCTATCCTAGATAGGCTATTGTGTGCCCCGAGTGAAATGTGTATTGCCGTTCCGAAGGAAATTTGTACCGCCACACATCTATGAGTCCCAGTGCTTCAAGGAACTCGGTGAATCGGGAGTTTACCCCACGCTGTTCCCTAGGTGGCATACGGTCAAGCCTATCGCTAATTGTGGCATTAAAATCTCCGCCTATAAGGAGCTTTCCCTCAGGGAGTGTGAGGAGGAATGCGCTAAGGGCTGGAAGCGCTAGCGTGTGAAGTGCCAGTGGGATATACACTGAAACAATATTATATATCCGTCCTTCTCATTGGCATGTAACTGCAGTGAAACGTCCCTGGTCTTCCGTCCATGTTTGCAAAACTATGATTGGGAACTGTTTTCGAATCAGTATGCCCACTCCCCGGGAGCCAGACGTGAACTCCGAGTGTGCCACCATGCGGTAACCCCATCTGTCCAAAGCTTTGCATGTATTACCCACCAAATGCGTTTCCTGAAGAAGGGCCACCGCCGGCGAATGCCGTTTCAAATATTGTAAAACCAGACCTCTTTTTATTTTATCCCCCAGCCCATTGACATTCCATGACAAAATCGTCAAGGGGGGACCATCTGCTACGGGCACTGGTGTGTTAGCGGTCGCCCCGTCTTCCGGTATTTTACCCCTCATCATAACTCGTGAGTGCCAAAAGGGAGTTGCATATGTTCTGACCGTCAAGTGTGCAATACAAAAACTACATAGTAACATAACATCAAAAACTTCTATCCCCTTACCCACCCCCTCCCTGCATGACGGACTTAAAAGTACCCGCCACCCCAACTGCGCAGAGTGCTTAATTCCCATCCCTTGTACCTGTATGGGGGGGAGATTCGTCCGTTAACCCCACCAAGGATCCCATCCCTATGGTGAAAGGTGTTGGCATAATCTAGTTCTTAGTTTGTTACCCTGGAGAGAGGGGAGCAATCTTATGTGCCAAACCTGTCCTTGGCACCCTTAAGGTATCAAGTCGTTTTGTCTTCTTGTCGGTGTATGAGACCGCCAGATTGACCCAGGGGTGTGTATTCACAGGCCACTAATGTTCATTGGCATGATTGTGTCCACTGTGTGAAGTTGCCGCGTCTATTCCCACCAGTGCATCAACTTGAGCTGATAGTCCTTGCCTGTTGGCGTTCTCATTCTTCTCCGCTGGCATGTGATGCGTCGTCTTGCCCTCCTGTCGGTCCTGGTTCCGTCGGTAGTTCGCCCTGTGAACGCTGTGTCCCTCTCCTGCCGGTTCGTCTTGAGCCCGGGGCTTGGCGCCAGCCCTCAAGCCACTCTTTGGCCTCGTCAGGTGTCGTAAAGAACCACGTCTTTCCCTCCGCCTCCACTCGAAGTCTTGCTGGAATAACATTGAGTATTTAAGTTCACGGTCACGGAGCTCCTTTTATATCTAAAAAAATCTGCGACGTTGCTTTGATACTGCGGCCGTATAGTCCGGGAAAATTGCTATGGTACTATTGTCTATGCGGAGTGGGGGGGCAACTCTGGCCTCCTGCAGAATCGAATCACGGTCTCGGAAATTAAAAATACGGGCCAGGATAGGTCCGGGGGGGGGGGCCCTGGTCTGGGCTTGCCTCCCGGGAAGCGATGCGCCCTCTCCACAGAAAAATAGTTGGATAGTCCCCGTGGCTGTAGGTGGTTCAGGACTAAGTCTTCTACGAAGAGGTCGAGTGGGGCCCCCTTTGTCGTTTCTGGCAGGCCAAGAATTCGGATGTTGTTGCGGCGCGACCGGCCTACCTGGTCATCAAGCTTGGCGGTCAGAAGTGTGTTGTCCGCCACTAATTGCCGTACTTGCTTTTGAAGGGCTGGCGTGTCTGTGGTTAGAGTTTTCGTTGTCGCCTTGACTTCTGCCACTCTAGTGGACATTTTTTGGAAGTCCGCACGAAGCAAGGATATGTTCATCGAGAGTGATCCGATACGTGAGTCTAGTGAGGCATGGACATTATTCAAAGTGGTGAGGATATCTTGTAGTGTCACTTCTGTCCCCTCCGTCGTTGCAGGGCTCACGGCTTGGGCTGTGTCACGATCAGAGGGATTCAGTTGAGCCTTGGTGAAGGCGTACTTGTCCAGTTTGGTTTGCTGTGTCCCCCGTTGGCCTCTGCCCCCCATCGCAGCAGGTCTGTCAGCGTAGAGCCCTACGCAGTGGAGACCAGGGTGGTACTCACCGCCGCCTGCCTGTGTGATAAGTACGCACACGCGGCCTGTCGGGTTCCCCACCACAGGTCTACCGGGTCACCTTCGGGTCGATAGCGGAGGATCGGGGGGGGAGGGGGAAGTCCGCTCTCGTCTGGTTTATTCTCAGCCTGGTGATGGACCAGCGTACGGCGCTGACGGGGGCTTCACTCTCCTGCTGGTGTGCCTCTTGCGTTGGTCACTGCGCCCCAGAGCCCCTCCAGAAGTGGCCCCCACCTGACATCAACTATGTCTGCAGTCAGGGGTGGAGTCAGTGTAGGATGAGTTCTTGTTTTCCAGGTCGTTCCGTGCCAGTATCAGCTGCCAAGGCGGCACCGCAGGGTTTCACAGTGAGGGGGGGCCCTCAGTAGCAGGGGGGAGAAGCGGGCGTCAATACCTCAGGGCCTGCAGCATACACTGCGGCTGGGCCCTCACGTCGCACTCAAACAGGATCAGGCACTCTGTGAGTATCTTGTTGGCGAGGTCGTTGCGGTAGCTGACCGCAGTGAGATCGCCCCCTCGTGTGTCCCACAACTCTTTTTCTGGGCTCTGTGTGCGCGGTTCCGCAAGGCCTCTCCACCAGTCTGGGCCACTATTTAATGAGACAATGGCGGATGCCGGTCTCGGCCGGTATCTGGGGCACGGCTGCGCCGCGCCTAGCTACCCTGCAGGTCCGCTATCAGTATCGCAGGATCAGGTCTGCCCCGTCGCCTTTCACCCCGCACCAATGCCTCGGCTGGGCCCCACAGTCCGTTGTATGGCGGCGATGCGCGTTGCTCTTTCACTAGCGCCTCCCCCGCCGCAGTCTCCGTGCTGGCGGCAACAAGAGAAATCTAGCCCCCGGCTGCAGTGCGTCTTGAAGGCCGTACCTTTCCGTTGCAGCGTCTCCTCGTTTGTGCACAAGACCGGGTCCGTTTAAGCAGCGCTGCGGGTGCTCTCTTGCTCCGGCGTTCCCCTCCTCTTCTTTTACGGTCTATTTGCCTGCGGATTAAAGGGGATGCCGGCGGGGTCCCGAAGCTACTCTAGGCTGCGGCCATTTCGTTCGGCTGCTAGCCACGCCCCCTACTTTTGACTTTTTGAAGTTGAATTTGTAGCCCTCAGAGGCGAATCCCAAAATTATGGTGCTCACCCTGGTCCAGTGTTCCTCCAGGTCATCATCCGTCAGATAAATATCACCTACATAGGACAATGCCTCTTCATCCAGATTCTGAAGTAACTCAGTTACCCTGGCGAAAAACAACCCCGGGCTGTTCTTATACCCCTGGGGGAGTCGACAAAATTGCCGCTGGGACCCCAGCGCTGAGAATGCTGTCAAATATCTGCTCTCAGGCGCTATATTTTGGCAGAAAAATCCATTCGAGGTATCTAGTGTTTTATATTTTTTCCGCAAAAAGTTATTCATCAATGCGGCACTGTGTGCGTTTTGTACTGCAAATGTTTTTGTGCATGAGTTTAGGTGTCTTAGTCTAAAACTAGACAATATGAATTATTGGGTTTCGTTACGGGAAACAAAGGATTATTCATTGAAGAGGTGCAAGTTTCAATCACCCCTTGGTATTCAAGTTGATGTAAGATCTCCCTGACCTGTTTTTTAGCTTCTTGCTTTATTGGATACTGTCTCTGTGGAGTTGGAGTAGATTTTAATGGTATCATGTGGTGGGATGAATCTTCATTCCACCCAACATGGTTGCGATAAAGTGGAGGGGCAAGGGCTACCGCCCACTCCTGCGCGTATTTGTGTTTTAGATATTGGGGAACGAGGTCGGAAAAAGCTGGCATAATTACCATTTCTCCCTTTGGGCAATCCATAACAATCAGCTAAAATCAGCTAAAAGAATGTCGTAGCCAAAAGTCAGGTTCTCCCAAAAGAGACCTTTAATTTTTCTGGGCTTGTCCCCTTCTATTTGTATTTGTAGTATTATCTCATGTAACCTATGTGGGACGCTTACCCTAGTATCAGGTGTTTCCACCGTGATATGTTCACTCAACTCCGCTGTCACCAGAAATTCCATCAGGTTCTGGTGAGCTTTTGTTACTTCTGATGCACTGTGTAGCATCGTCAGGGTCCATTCCCCGTTCAGTAGTTGAGTCCTCAGAATTCTGGGCATGTCTAACTTTGAGACTGGCTACTTTCTTCTTTTTGAATTGAGTTTTGCTTTAGGCTTTTCTTCTTTTTTGGAAGCGTAGTCTGAAGTGCGTCTCTGGACTTTGTACGCTCTTCTTGTCTGTGTTCTGACCCTCCTTCCCTCTCCGAGTTTTTCGATGAACCCTGAAAGGAACGAGAGGAACGTGTATCAGTGTCCTGATACCTGTCAGGCTTTCTAATGTTGTCCCTATTCCTAAGGTTATACCTCCGTTCGGAGGGCTCCTGTTGAGGAGACCTACCTCTGGATTGAGATCTGTTCTCTTTATTCTTTTGTTGTTTGTTATTATCCTATTTCTTCTTTGATAAAGCAGGTGCTTGCTTAAAGGTATCCTTTTCGGGACTACCCATCAGTTGAAGTTTTATTGCTCTACCCCCCAAACTGTCTCTGCCTAATTCTGCGTAAGCAGTTTCAATTATTTTAGGTAATTCATGTTCCTGCTGTAGAGGAGTGAACTCCCTTAGGCGTTGGCGGATTTCCACTGATGCTGCCTCCCCTTTAATATTTGCTAATATTATAGCTGATACCTGGGCAAAGTTACCTAGTAACTTCATCCCTAAGTTCAGAGCAGGTTCTGCTCCATACTCTTTCTGTATTTGTCTTAATACATCCGGTATTGCTGCTAATGACGGGATACCATGAGTCCTGGTATATATGGCAGCGAAAACTGTACAGAGGTACAATCCTCTATCTGGGGTGTTATCCCCATAGGCAAGCAAATTGTTAACATTCTGTGTTTTTCATGTGGGCTGGTATTTGGAAATACCGCCTCTAGCTTTGTTTTTTTTTTAGCCACCCAGAATGGCATCTGTTCACGTTTAGTGGGCATTTTACCCATCATTGCGTGTAATGTTTGTGGTGTAATTTATTTGTTGATGTTTGAGTCGGACTCGTTGGTGTAGCCGTTGTGGGTTGAACTGTGAGTGTTCGCATAACGAACTGTCATGTTTCTGTAAAGTCTTATCAGTTCTTTATGAAGTGTAAGTAAGTCCCCTGCTGGCATTGTTTCAATGTCAGGATGTGGTGTGTAGGCTGCTAATACTAGCCATGTTGCTCCGTCTCTGCCGAGCGGACCGAGTCTTACTTTATTTCTTGTATGGGGTAGGGCGCCTTTAAACTAGTATAAATGCTCCTGGTAAGTGTGTGGAATAAAAAGCCTTTTTAGGGGCTTACTGATGCACCGGTCCTCAAACCGACAAAGAAGAGATTGGCACGGAAGCTGAAATATCAAAAAAGGTATTTATTATTCACTCATGAGTGGGACTACATCTATACATCACCCTCGGGCACTGTATGAGGTAGTACAAGGAGTACAGAGACCAGGGGTTTTTTATACAAATTAGTTGCATTGTCAGCATGAGACCAAGGGGAGGTACTGGCACATACAAGAATAGTCATTGACTAACATGGGCATACAAACATGTCTTGGTCAGCAAAGTGGGAGGGGAGACATTTCTGTTTGCATCAGTTAAAACAGCCTGACATTTACAAACTAAGACAGGTGCATTCTGGCAGCTACAGGCCTTTCTGAGCATGCGCAAGGCTCTGGCTCAGCACTGAAGAAGTTAATTATAGTTGATGACTCAAGCGAAGTACAAGGGCAGGCAACAGTGAAGACGGAAGAAGCACATGGCTAGCACATGGCTAACTAAAATGGCTGCCACAATCAAAATGGATTCAGCTCATGCTAACAGCGATCTCTGTCGGTTTCCACAGACGACCCTTTTAGCATTAGCTGAAGACATCTCTATGATTTCGAAGGAACAAAGAAAACATCTTGCACATCAATTTTCATCATATCGCTAACTTCTTGGTCTAACACATATTGGGCGTTCACATTCTTGATGTTGTGTTTGGTGGGTATACAAGCAGAGATACAAAGGGAACAACGCATTGGGCCACATTGTATGCATAAGCAGCATGACAGTAGGATCGCAAATAATATACATAGAACTGTCAACAGTTTCCAGCCCCAGGTAACAAACAATGTCCATAACCAGCCAGTTAGAGTCCATGTTCCTGAATCGGAATGAATTTCAGCGGCTATCTTATGTAATTTAGAGATTGCACCAAAAACTGAAGGGGCGTGATCAGGGATGTAGACACAACAGCTGCTCCCGATGATGCGACATGCACCACCACGATCAGCCAACAAAACATCGAGGACCATTCTATTTTGGAGCGCCACAATCCTCGCAATTTGCAGCTCCTCTGTGATGTTTCCAAGTGCCATAGCTGTTTGGTTGGTTACAGCCTCTACAACACGTGTCAAGCGTCTGATTTTCCGGCTGTTTAAGGCAGCGCCAACAAAAAGAACAATCCCAAATTAAAGTCAACATATTGCTGCAATGCAGTGTCAGTCTGATCTACCTCATCATGATTTATTGTCCTCTTAAATCTGTTTTTGGAAATGTCATTAAACAGTTTATAGTCTTTATGATAGGATGCAGGTGCCAAAAACACAGGTGGTAGCAAAAGGACACATAACAAGTTCCTGACCAACCAATGGGTAAATGGTAGTATCCTTTATTCCACATATGAAGTATGTATTGTGCGATGACGTAAAACTGCTGTTATTCACTCCAGTAATATTCAATACCAGAGTACAGTAGCTTTTTCCCACGGGAATATTACCAACATTGTTCACACACAGGTCTGCTCGAGCCCTAGTAACAGCTATAACAAAAGGTCCATTACCCTTGGCAGTTCGAGTGTTTGGGAAAACATAATGTGTAGAGGAATTTCCTTGGCGATACTCCTCCATTTCCCATACAGTTCCTTTGGCCTGTGGATCTCCTTCCTCATCAGGGTAACAGGCTCTGTTTAGCTGAAAGTTCAGTCTTCCTACACCATAGTCAGTGATGTTAGCAACATGAGTAGCCCATAGCAGCGCAAACCAGGCTCTGCCGGAGCCGTTGTGTGAAAATGGCAGAGGAATAAAAGGCGTTCCTCCCTTCTTCTGATGAGCTGGCATCATTCCACACACCCAACAGTTGGTAATGTTCGTAGCGTTGTGTGTGTGATGCAACGTTTGAATGAACGTATTGTTGAGGTAAGGCATCCTGTGTTGCTGCTCATGATATGGGAGAGTGTAGTAGTGGTGCTCAATGGGGACAGGAGTAGTGACAGTCAGTAGATTTCGAGCAGGAGTTACTCCAATAATGAACATAGTCTTTCGATCACAGACTCTCGTAGCAGTTGATCTCTTCTCCGTAGGCATGTTCATCTTGATGTTGAAAAACAAAACAGATAACACACTAAGGTCCTGGGCAGACGTTGGTTTCTTCACTGAGGTTGAGACGAGTAATCACTACTAGAAGACCCCCCTTTGCTACTCAGGCTTTCACTACCCAGGACAGTGATTCAACCAGTCTATTTCAGCAACAAAGTGTCTCTCTTCCGGGGTCGCAGCTGATATTGCGATCTACCAGGGATCGTGTGGTCTGGGAAGACTTCCTCAGGTTCTTCAGGTGACGTGGCTTGGCCTCTCTCGGTGTTCAGGATGTCGCGGTGATCTTTCAGCGCAGCAGGTTCCACCAAGGCGGACGGCACCCTTTTGCAGTGGGTGGAGTGAACCCAGTTCTTCCGATTGGTCACTCGGACTGCAGTTCTGGTGGCCAGAAGTACTTGCTCGGGTCCTCGCCACCTCGGTTCTAGGCTGCTCGTCCTCTGGAACACCTTCACCATCACCTGGTCACCGGGCCGCAGATCATGACCGTCACCTTGCGACCTGTCAGGAAGAGCTTCTCGAACCTGTTGATGAATAGAAAGCAAGCTGTCAGTCAACTGAGACAAGTAGTCATTCATCAATACATAAGGTACATCATGTATAGGGCGTGGTTTAGGAATCCCCCAAATATTCATTGGCCTCCCGAAAACCACCTCATACGGTGTAAGGCCAGATCGTGTATGTGGTATCGATCTAATGGATAGCAATGCCAAGGGCAGTGCATCAGGCCATTTCAAAGATGTGGAAGCTTGTATTTTGGCCAACTTAAGTTTGAGGGTAAAATTGTATCGTTCCACTAGCCCTGCTGATTGTGGGTGAAAAGCAGCATGGAACTTCTGCTTAGTTCCCAATCCTTTCAAGACATACTCAACAACCTGCCCAATAAAATGGGGTCCGTTGTCGCTCCACAAAATTCGACAAACGCCGAATCTGGGGAAAAACTCCTTTAGGAGCACCTTTGCTGTAGTAAGAGCTGTATTATCTTTCATAGCGAAGGCCTCGATCCACTTACTAAAGGCACAGACCAACACTAAGACATACTTCAGATTATTACAGCGTTCTAGCTGGATGTAATCCATTTGCAGAACCTCAAAAGGTGCAGTTGGTGTGGCAAACCCTCCTGTTGGAGTTCGTGTTCCCTTTCCAGGATTATACTGGAGACAAATCAGACAAGACTGGACTATCTTTTTAGCTGTGCCGGCAATATCTGGATGGTCCCAAACCTGCATAAGTAGCTTTGCTATTGAGGATGCTCCAACATGTGCCGGCCCATGTGCCATGTGAATCATAGGATGTAAATAGGCTGTGGGCAATCTCCACTTAGTCATGTCTTTATTCCTCCAACAGCCCTCATCATCCAATGTTCCCTCCTTAGACCATTGGTCTAATTCTTCAGCAGAGGCAGATCGCTGCATGTCCAGCACCTCTTGCCTGGCATCATGCCAACGTCCAGCCTGTGACTTAACCACGTACATAGATGTAGTGCTTCGCTGCATTGCAGTCTCACGGGCTGTGTGATCCGCAAAGGCATTGCCCTGTCCTATTTTATCAGTCACTTTCTTGTGTGCGCTACACTTAACTTACTTAACAATCGCTATTTTTCTAGGATATGTCAAAGCAGTTAAAAGATTATGCACTAGTTCTCCATGCACTATTTGTGTCCCGTGTGATGTAAGGAAGCCTCTTTCCTTCCAAAGTAGCCCATAATCGTGAACCACTCCAAACGCATACCGGCTGTCAGTATAGATATTAACAGACAGATCAGTGCTAAGCTCACATGCTCTTGTGAGCGCTATCAGTTCAGCTGCCTGAGCTGACTTCTGTGGAATGCGAGCTGTCTCAACTACAGTCTGAAGTGTTGTAATTGCATAAGCAGCAGATGTTGTGCCATCGGACAATTTCAAGCAAGACCCGTCAACCCACAGTTCCCCATCAACACTAGAAAGGGGCGTATCTTGTAGGTCAACATGACCCTTTGTTTGCTCTTCAGTAAGGAATATACAGTCATGTGATTCTTGTGACTGAGGCTGAGTAGCTGGAAATGGCAATAGTGTAGCAGGGTTCAGAGTCGAACATCTTTTCAATGTAATATGAGGGGCCAAAAGTGTCAATTCGTAACCTGTCAAGCGAGCACTAGTCAAGTGCTGCATTTTCGTTTGGTTCAAAAGGGCGTCAACTGCATGGGGCACTAACACAAGCAATCTGTGAGACAAGACTATTCCCTCACTCTGACGTATGGACACAGCTGTCGCCGCTACCGCTCGAAAACACCCAGGCAACGCACGAGCAACTGGATCAAGGACAGCTGAAAAATAGGCACAAGGACGCTGCTTATCACCCTGTGTCTGTACTAAAACTGAGAGAGCGCAACCATCCCTCTCGTGTACATAAAGTGTGAAGGGCTTAGTGTAGTCTGGTGTTCCTAATACTGGTGCAGAACAAAGAGCGTGTCGTAACTGCTGGAAAGCATCCTGACATTCAGCAGTCCACGGGAGGGGCATCGGAGTGTCTTTAGTCAAAAGGGCCAACAAGGGTTTAACAATGTAGGAAAAACTAGGAATCCACTGCCTACAAAAGGAAGTAAGACCAATCAGTGCACGAACATCCTTCTGACTACGGGGCACAGGTGTGTCTAAAATGGCTTGAATGCGATCTGATGTGAGTGCACGTCCCTCCTTAGACAGGAGGTGACCTAAATAGGTAACCTGCTGTCTACAATATTGCAATTTCTTCCGAGAGACTTTATGATGGTGAGATGCAAGGAATGATAGCAATAACAGTGTTCCTTCTTCACACTGTTCAGGGGTTTCAGCTGCCAACAAGATGTCATCGACATATTGAGTAAGAGCCACCCCTTTCGGTACAGGGAAAGAATCAAGCTGTCTTTTCAATACCTGGCTATAAATGCTAGGACTCTCTGTATACCCCTGTGGAGCTCTACAGAATCTGAAGGATCGATTATTCAAAGTGAAGCCGAACAAGTAACGGCTGTCAGGATGAATAGGTATCGAAAAGAAAGCATTCTTCAAATCGATCACACTGAACGTAGTTGCAGTAGGAGGAACCATAGTAAGAAGTGTTGTGATGTCAGAGACAACCGGGTATTGGGGCACTACAATCTTATTAACTTCTCGCAGGTCAATGATAAATCTATAAACCTTAGAATCAGTGTCCATTTTCAAAATGGGAAGAATAGGGCTGTTACAGATATTATAGGGGGCTTCTTCCACAACCCCCACTCCAATCAATTCCTGCACAATATGTATCAATGCTTCTTCACCTTCTCGAGAGATTTTATATTCGGGTAATCGAGGCAATGAAGCGCCTTCTTTTACTTGAACATGCACTGGAGGGATAACCATTTGTCCCACATCGGTATCAGATGTAGCCCACAAAGTGCGAGGTAACGATGCCAGAGCAACATCCTCTTTAATGAGACAAGACCTCTCAACCATGGGATAGTTGTCATTTAAAATAACACGCACACCTTCTGGGAAACAACGTATTGTAGCACGAAAATATTTGAGCATATCAATACCCACAATGTTATCGGGGGTATTAGGGGAAAGCAGAAATGGACATGCTGCAGTGAATTTATCAAGACTGAATGCAAGTGGCTGTGACAGTGGGCTAAGGGAAGGTGTCCCATCGAATCCTATCGATGTTATCATTGCGCCAGACAGGGGAGCCCTAGGAACCAATTCTTTAGACAGAGCACTACGAGTAGCTCCTGTATCGACCAGAAAGCGATCAGTAGAACCCAAGACGTTTGCATCGACATAGGGGCCCTCTGATCTACTGGGACTTCAACTGGTTCCTTACCCCATCCTAGGCATTCCTATGCATAATCAGAATCCTTAGGGCCATCAGCCAAGTAATCAGACATTTGGTATTGGTTGCGCCTATCAAAAGTATTAAAAGAATTAGGATTGCGTTCAACTGCCTCAATTCTGGTACGGTTATCCATGCCTCCCATATTTCCTGTGCTCCCTGGGCGGCCTCTCATACTTCCTCTACCCCGCTGATACTGCTGACCTTGCAAAAGGGGGCACCCAGAACGCCAATGTCCAAACTCCTTACAATACGCACATTGATAAGAAGACAAAGTTGCTCGAGGGAAAGGGGGTACACCAGGGCGATACATCGCACGTCCACCTCTCGTGCTACCTCTAAATGGTGGACCATAGACTTGAGCCAACATAACCTTCGTTTTCAAATCCTTAACCTTTTTATCCTCCTTGCCTTTTGCTTCCAATTCCTGACGCTCATAATACTGGGCCATAGTCAAAAGGGAAACGGGGGAGGACGTAGTCCATGAACTCTCACTGGCCGTTAGGTGATTAGCTATTTCTGGCAACATATTAGCGACAAATTTGTCGACGAACAGATGTTACCCGTGTCATCTGTCAATGACTGCCCACTAAAGTCATGGAATGTCTCTTCGAATCGTGTAAAGAAATCAGAAACCGATTCATCCACTTTCTGCTTACAAGATGCTAATGAAGTCCAATCTATTTTCTTAGGGTGATAAGAGTTTTCAACTTAGTTACAATAGCTTTGGGAAGATCTAATTTCACCTGTTGTGGTTTCTGCGCAGGCTGCCTAGCAACATCTATTCCCTCTAAATTCGCCCAAGTATCACCATAAGCTACATTATCATCTATCTTCCGAATTGATCTCCACATGTCAGGGGGTAAAATAAGTCCAAAGAACATATCAATATCAGGCAATGTCATAGTACAAGAACTAATAGCTCCTTCTACCTCTTCATAAAAGCGGCTGGATTTTTACGTGGATCAGGCAAAGCAGCTTTAAGAGCCATAACGTCTGCCCTACTCCAAGGGGTATAGACCCAATTATAAATAAAATATCCCTTTGCATCATCTGAAGTTTTATCATCACTCGCTTCCGCGCCTTTGGAGGAACATACAAAGGCGCAGCTTCACGCATCGGTTTTATAGTGACTACAGGATTACTAGTATCTGTTTCTGTCCCTACAGCTCCTTCTTGATGTCCTGGAGTCTGAACTGTTTGCTCAGCTGCTGCTTTCTCAGCTGCCTTTTTCTCCTCTCGTAATCGAAATACCTCAGTGCGCAACTTAACCACTCGCCTAATTAGATCGGAGACTTGTGAAGGAAGAAAGGTGCCATCGTATAACTGTTTATAATCAGCAGTTATATCAGCAGGTTCCAGAATATCAGAATATTTTCTATATCTAGCCACTATCTCGCAGGTAAATGTCTCTGAAAAATATACCTGCTCTAGATCAGACCAATGCTGAATTATTGCAAGAATCTCTACAACGGAGTCATGCCCATAAGCTGCTTTACGGGCAGCGGATCTAAGAGTGGCCTTTCGGTCAGTGGTCAAAGTAGAGCGAGTTGCCCGCCCATCTAATTTATCCTTATCTTTCTCATCTGCAGACAATCGCTCGTCATTGGAAACTTCAATCTCAGGGGCACTTGGGAATTTATACGGGGGCGGAGGTCTATCTAACAAAATAGAATCATCTTGTGGTTTATTAAGGATGGGATAAAGGGGGCGCCGAATAGGGTACTGGCCAGTTACCTCTAAATGACGCTCCCTTTCTTCTTTCTCTTTAATTGCCCTCATCTCTTTATTTTTTAATTCCAAGGCCTTCTGGAAGATTGTCCGGCGCTGTTCTTTTTCTGCTATAGCTTCTTCTCTCCTCACTCTCTCATTCACCTCTTTCACCCACATTTGTACACAATCAAACATAGCCTGACAGCTTTTCTTCTTTAACAAACACTGCTCAACATACTGAATCTTTTAAGGTCAAACGACCCATTTACTGGCCATCGTAGATCAGGATCCTTTTGGTGTATTTGTTCCACAATGTACTATACATTATGGAAGAAATACCGTATTTAATGTACATAAACCTATTAGGTGTTCCCTCTGGGGAGCCGGCTGAGTACTTTCTAAATCCATATTGGTACCACGAAGACAGCAACACATTCTACGAAGTGCGCTAGGAGCAGGCTTGACAAAAATATTACAATGCGATATAATATAATCAAAACGTATTTATCCTGAAACTTATCAATAAGTAGAGAACAATCTCCTCATTACCTGCCTGTATTTGCTGCAGCAGACAAACAAACAAACCAGAATCTTGGCCAAGCTAATCAAAAACAAGAGTGTCACTACAGTGACCTTACCAAACCAAAGTCTCCAACCTCCACCTGCCAAGCTCTGTGTGACCTAACGGTCTTTTCAAAATACTCACGCCAAAGGAGCTCTCAGTCGGGACCGGCCATCACCTAGAGGGTCAGATCGGGAAAACCAGAGAAACATGTTGGTCTGCAAAGACAAAGGGCCTCCTCGTGCAGTGTACCTCCTCAGTGGATTCCTGCCCTCCGTCCCGACCGCACCTTCGGATGGCCGTGTCTCCAATGAGTCCCTATTCGGCCGCCAATTTGTGAAATAAAAAGCCTTTTTAGGGGCTCACTGATGCACCGGTCCTCAAACCAACAAAGAAGAGATTGGCACAGAAGCTGAAATATCAAAAAAGGTATTTATTATTCACTCATGAGTGGGACTACATCTATACATCACCCTCGGGCACTGTATGAGGTAGTACAAGGAGTACAGAGACCAGGGGTCTTTTATACAAATTACTTGCATTGTCAGCATGAGACCAAGGGGAGGTACTGGCACATACAAGAATAGTCATTGACTAACATGGGCATACAGACATGTCTTGGTCAGCAAAATGGGAGGGGAGACATTTCTGTTTGCATCAGTTAAAACAGCCTGACATTTACAAACTAAGACAGGTGCATTCTGGCAGCTACAGGCCTTTCTGAGCATGCGCAAGGCTCTGGCTCAGCACTGAAGAAGTTAATTATAGTTGATGACTCAAGCGAAGTACAATGGCAGGCAACAGTGAAAACGGAAGAAGCACATGGCTAGCACATGGCTAACTAAAATGGCTGCCACAATCAAAATGGATTCAGCTCATGCTAACAGCGATCTCTGTCGGTTTCCACAAGTGAGCAGAACTTTAGTGTCCTCGTATGGACAATATTCGTTTGGTATTTCATCTTCTATGTAGTGATGAAATGTCTTTGTTAGTGCATTTGCCTGTGGGAATATAACCCATGAATAGAATACCTCTGTTCTAAATGATTTGTGTACCTCAATTACGAACGTTACTGGCCCACCCTCGCTGTTAAACCATATGAAGCTAGCTTTAGGGTGATGGCATTTCTAACATTCTCTGTAATTTGTATTGCATCTGCATCTTCTTCTTCCTGGACTATTATATTCAGTTTGCGCACAGTGTCTCCCTGTTCAGTCATTGTATTTAGTAGGAAGAGTTCTTCAAGGGAACTGAGATAAGGTGTTATGCACAGTAGGAACAATGTGTCCTTCAAGCTTGACTAACCAACAGCCAATACATAGGATTTTGCCTACTCAGCGGTGGCGGAATTTTGTACCCTCCCACTCCAGACTTCTCTTGGGAAATGTGAGTAGGGGGTCTCTGAGAATAGCACGACTGAACTACTCAGATTTGACTGTTAAATAAGTACCCGCCCAAAGTTGGGAGCCATGTCGTGTAGTTCCTATAAAACCTATACAGGATCTGCGCGTTTGGACAACATACACTGTGGGCTTGGTGTCCAGACTGCTTCCAGACACCCCCACTGGGTATGTTGGCCTGTGTACCAGCTAGCTCACAGTGCCACTAGAAACTCCTCTTACCAAGGAGAGAATAGCTCTTGGCAACTATTGAACATGACAACTCTGATCCCTCAGGATCGTGGAAACAGTGTATTACTTTTCGCTCAGTCACTCGTGCTCAGTTAGTCTCAGAGAGATACACAGAATAAACGGTAGGGACGTTTTTCAATAAGCATTTATTGAACAGTCGTTATTCTAGTGTAAAATAGGTGTGCTGAAACAACCATTAGACAGTAACAAATATAAATGATGAGAAGCTCTAGGAAAGTAAAAGGATGGTAGATTTCTACCATCTTGCTATAATCATGAATACAGGAAAGTATATAAAATACATATATGTAAAAAATGTAAAGTCCGTTTTTATATAGCGCAGCTACTCACCCTTACGGGTCTCAAGGCGCTGGGGGCCGGAGTGGAAATTAAGTGAGCTATTGCCCAGAGTCACATGGTGCTGAGCTGAGCTGCCGCCGTAGCCGGGGATCGAACCGTGAACCCTGTGCTCCGAAGGCCGCTGCACCACACCTCTCCACTCCAATACATGACAATAAAATGCGTACTCCTACAATGCTACCCTACTAGATGTACCTGAATGTACCTAGCATGTATGTAGGTGTTAAGCCAAGAATCCCTCTCGGATAAAGTCAACCCCATTACCTGAAGTGAGAGACTGTGGGACCCCGTCTTGGTCTCGAGTTGGACACCCCGCAAGGGATGTTAGACCACTGCGAGCTGGAGTATCTGTATGCAGGAACCTCAGCGTCTCGCGTCAGTGTGTGTCGGCAGGGAAATCCTTATCTCCTCTTCTTGTCTCAGTAAAATGTGATGTCTATATACCCAAAGGTCTCTGCGGGGGTTCTACCTTGCTGTGCCACTTGTCGGACTTAGGATGACGTCGGGAATGAACTTTATACATAGTTATTATACAGAAGATGGTAGTCCTGCTGTGTTTCCAAGAATCCTCATGCATAATGTATGAGGCTTCTACCAGGGAAAATCCTGCGTTCTGTGTGCAGTGTCGTTTCTGGGTAAAAGGTCAGTCCCTAAGAACCGTTATGTGTGTAATGTAGGGAAGAATATATGTGAAGGGTTATGATGTTACCTGAGCCTATATTGGGGTACCTATATGGAATATAACAAATGTAATAAATGATGTTCTATGTGAAGTGCCCTAACACTCATGGGTCCTGGTGTGCTGCATAAAGTGTAAAATTAATAAATGTAAAATAAATCTATTCTTATGCAATTTATTTTTTATTTGTATGTTCTATATTTGTTTGTGGACTATATTATGGTTGAGTGTTTTGGTAGGTACAATGGTATTGGTGTATTTGTAATTGCGATAAGGCTAGAATTGTTTCAATTAATGATTTATGAAACCGATAAAATAGGACCTTTCCTCAAAATGTAAGATATATTTGATTTGTAAAGTACATTGTTCACCGAAAGACATGTTTTTAAAAAAAATGTTTTTTATGTTGGTTTAGCTAAGAATTGTAAAAGAAACAATAATATTTCACCAGTGTATACATTGCATCATACTTCAGTTCAGGTTGTTTCTGCAAGTCAGGTCAGTAGTTAATTTATACAAAAGCAGTATTATCCATCGAGAGGAGAAAGATTGCTTTGATGGTTTCGGGCGAATAATAGTAATATATATAGTTGATAATCAGGTACCGTCTCAATATCGCAGCCATCCACCCTAGACACTGCCATGTTTCCGGGGACACCACTGAGCCTTGTAGACAGCTTTCTCCAATATGTAGCACATGCCTAACTTTGCCCTACACCCTGTGCCTGAAGGCGGGGATCGGTTTTCTCCACATCCTAGCAATATTTCATGTTCTGGTCACTAGTCACAGACTTATTAACGTAAAGCTGTCATCATCAATTATGTTTACAAAGACATTTTTGGGGTAAGGTCTATTGGCCTACCCAAAACAACCCCCATTGTGTCACGAATGTCATACCAGAGGTGTCGAAGCACACTACAGTGCCTTGTTGTATGGAGGAAATCTCTCTCTGTTGTGTGGCATCGAAGACAGATGGGGTTGTCACTTCTGTATACCATCCCTAGTTGATGTGGAAGCCAACATATGTGATGGAGGTGGAGCGTGGGCGCACACTGCCTCACATCCCAGCACTCAGTTTGCCCCGATGCATCATAGTAAATGCAGTGCATGAGAACACTTACTTCGGTGTCAGGCTTTAGTTTTTCACCCTGGTTGGTGCAGCCAGTGCTGTGTATCTCTAGACACGTGTTTCAGGATAGTTGTCCTTCTTCAGTAGAGAGCAACACATTCATTTTGGGAGTGCTGGAAAGGCTGCCCAAAGTCTTCTCAAGTCTCTGTACCACTCGCTGGGCGCAGGTGCATCAACCAGAGCGCGTCAGCTCATTAGCTCAAGGGAGCCTTTTCAAACAGGAGGAGGGTGGGCGCACACTGCCTCACATCCCAGCACTCAGCTTGCCCGATGCATCATAGTAAATGCAGTGCATGATAACACTTACTTCGGTGTCAGGCTTTTGTTTTTCACCCTTGTTGGTGCAGCCAGTGCTGTTTATCTCTAGACACGTGTTTCAGGATAGTTGTCCTTCAGTAGAGAGCAACACATTCTTTTTGGGGGTGCAGGGAATGTCTTCTCAGGTCTCTGTACCAATCGCTGGGCGCAGGTGCATCAACCAGAGCTTGTCAGCTCATTAGCTCAAGGGAGCCTTTTCAAACAGGAGGAGGGTGGGCGCACACTGCCTCACATCCCAGCACTCAGTTTGCCCGATGCATCATAGTAAATGCAGTGCATGATAACACTTACTTCGGTGTCAGGCTTTCGTTTTTCACCCTTGTTGGTGCAGCCAGTGCTGTGTTTCAGGATAGTTTCCTTCTTCAGTAGAGAGCAACACATTCTTTTTTGGGGTGCTGAAAATGCTGTCCAAAGTCTTCTCAGGTCTCTGTACCAGTCGCTGGGCGCAGGTGCATCAACCAGAGCTCGTCAGCTCATTAGCTCAAGGGAGCCTTTTCAAACAGGAGGAGGGTGGGCGCATACTGCCTCACATCCCAACACTCAGTTTGCCCTGATGCATCATAGTAAATGCTGTCTCAATATCGCAGCCAACCATCCTACACACTGCCATGTTTCCGAGGACAGCACTGAGCCTTGTAGACCGCTTTCTCCAACATGCAGCACATGCCTAACTTTGCCCTACACCCCGTGCCTGAAGGCGGGGATCGGTTTTCTCCACATCCTAGCAATATTTCATGTTCTTGTCACCAGTCCCAGCTTTATTAACGTTCTTTCCACGCGAGTAAAGCTTTCATCATCAATTATGTTTACAAGGTCAATTTTGGGGTAAGGTCTATTGGTCTACCCAACACAACCCCCGGTGTGTCAGGAATGTCATACCAAATGTGTCGAAGCACACTACAGTTCCTTGTAGTGTGGAGTAAATCTCTCTCTGTTGTGTGGCATCGAAGACAGATGGGGTTGTCTCTTCTGTATACCATCCCTAGTTGATGTTGAAGCCAATATATGTGATGGAGGTATTTAAACTGAATCAGTCTGAACCTCATCGAGATCGCAGCCTCAAGTGGGGCCATCTGACTGCTCAAAGCCCTCAAGGAGAACCAAACTCAGTTTCCCATTTAATTTTTAAGGTCGGGGAAGGAGTCTGGTATTCTGATAATGTTTTATAGATGGTAGGCACCAGGTCCCTTGTGGGTAGTTGGACGTTGTACGTTTAGCTTCTAAGGGAGAAAATTCCGCTAATTAAGCGATTTCAGGGGAATAGGGCCTGAAGGCATGCCGAAGTTGCAGGTATCGGAAAAACTGAGAATACTCAAGGCCAAATTCACTTTGAAGATTCTCAAAGGATCCATGGCCATCTGACCTAGCTATATAGCTTAAAGATGAAATACCTAGGGATTCCCAATCCTCAAATCCCTCCAGAGTGGATATCTGGGACAGCCTGTTACCACACAATAGAGGAGTCTCCCCCATGAGCCTCCCAGCCCAGCCAAGTCACCAAAGAAATGTCTTCCAGATCTTCAGCACTGTCATCGTGGCAGGCAGAATTTTAGTGGGCGGCTTTCCTCTGTATAGATAGTGTAGGATGGAGGCATCCCCCATAAGCCAGTGTTCTAGTTTATCTGCATGGTCGTCTGTGGAACCGTATAACCCATGCTTCTACAACAAGTAGCTTGTGAGCTACTGGTAGCTCTCCAGCTACCTGTAAGTAGCTCTCCTGCGTGCAGCCCAGTAAACTAAATTAGAAGCTTTTCCTTGGTTGAATTTATATATGCTCACCAAAATTGAAAAGTGTGTATTTCGAGATGAAAATGTGTGTATTTTTAGAATTCATTAGTTGATGTTTGGAAAAAAATGGCTGAATTTCCAAAATATTTTTAAAGCTGATAATTAAGTGATAAAAATCAAACGGTGTTGGGGACAGTTATTACTAATATTATTAACTAGGTGCTAGGGGCAGTGCAGCAGTGGCCCTTTGGTGTTACACATGCAGAGACATTCCACATTGACAAAACATTTATTGCATCACTGCTTGCAACCATGCCTGAGGTGATTACAGCTGGTAATCTTGTATATGGTGTCCACAAATGTCATTTTGTCTTACGTGGTTTTGCAGCGTGAATCCTTTTCTGGATTCACATGCTGTGCATGATTCCGCCATCTAGTGGTTGGGTCCGGAACAGTCTTTTTTTCTTCTTCTCTGTTTTGGGCGTCGTCGACCACTATTTGGTGCCAGGTATGTCCCCTGTGTGACGTCAGACAGTGCCCTGTTGGTTGTTGTATGTGGTAGCCATCTTCAGATTCTTTATTCCGCTATTGGGTCTGGAAGCAAGACAGGAGGCTGTGAAAAAAAATTCAGAAACAACCCCAAAAAAGAAAGAAAAGGACAAGATTTCAATAAAAACTCCATCGTCCATCGATACCGGAGAGGGGGACAGAACTACAAGAACAACACAGGAAAGACAACAAGGGTCGACAAATGGCGAGGTAGGGCTCATGGAAAATACCCCCTTCAAGTTCTGCCGCAAGTGCCACCACAAGTTCGCCCAGCGCGATCCACACGACGTGTGCAACCTCTGCCTGTCCAAAGACCATCAGGACAAGGACTGTGAGGCCTGTGGGGTGGTCCAACCAAAAACACTCAGAACACGCCGAAAGCAGAGGGAGCCCCACTAGGCAACGATGTCACAGACTTAGAAGAAAATCTCACTGAAGGACCTAGGCCTTTCCAGTGATGAAGAAGACCAAGGAGTCCCGGCAGAATCGACGCACGAAGGCTCAGACGTCGAGATTCTAGAGAGCGACTCCGAAAATCCACCCAGGAAGAAATCGGAAGAGGCTGAGGAGAAGACGGAGAAGGTAAGACACCATAAACATCTGTCGGAACCGAAGGGCCACGACAACAAGGCGCAGCCAAAGGAAGCCCCGACATCAAAGAAAAAGGTGATCAAGAGCCAGCCGCGATCGAAAAGAACCCCACGGAACCCTACCAAGGGAGACTGTTGAGGGAAAATCGCACAAGGCACCGAAGACGAGGGTCGAACACGAGACCCCAAAGGGAAGCGCAATGCCGTCAAAAGAACAGGCAAGCTCAAGCAAGAAACGAAAGTCTCCGGCCTCCGACACCGAGAGAGTCCTCAAGGGCGAGAAGAAGAGGCAACGTCTCAAAACCCAAATGGCAACGCTTCTCCAAAAAAAGAAGGATTTTGACGCCTCGCTGAAGGACTTCCGAATCCCGAAGATCCCAGCCGCCGAAAAAGAAAACGTCAACGCCGAAGGGGAGGAAGAGGAGATTTTTGATTCTCCACCAATCCGAGAACCTCGCGAGGAAGACCCAGAGGAATACACAGACGCTCCCGAAGAGGAGGATGAATCTGAGAATTTTGAGGACACTTGGAATGACCTCGACACCGAAAGCCCTGAAGAGGAAATCTGCTGCTCTCCCTCGAAGGCATCACCACCAGATGATATAGTCTTCTACAACAGACTGGTTAAAAGGGCAGCAGACACCTTCGGAGCTCCCCTTGAAGAGGAAAAAGGCAACACATGTTTCCTTCTGGAAACATTGCCCCCAGCCAATAAGGGGACTCAATACTTGCCAATGCTGCCAAGCATTCTAGATCAAGGCAAGGAGGCCTTTTAAGAACCAGCCTGAAGCAAAGGAGTTATACCCAGGGTCGAGAAGAAGTACAAAACCTCCTCCAAGGACCCAAAATATATTCAGGGAAGCACTGTACCTGACTTCATCAGCATTACCACAGCCAGGAGAAGAGCAAATGCCATCTCTAACAGTGGACCACCACCAGAAAAGGAAAGCAAATGAATGGACATGGTGGGCAGGAAGATGGAGAAGGAGGCAGCGACGCAGTGGCACATCGCAAACTCTAATGCCCTACTAAACAGATACAGACACCAGCAATGGGATGAGATCGAAGAACTCATCAACAAACTCCCCAAGGAGGACAAAAAGAGAGGTAAATCTATTGTCCAGGAAGGCAGAAACATCGCTAACACATGCCTTAAATCTGCACTGGATGCAGCAGACCCTGCCAGCAGGTAAATGTGCACAGGTACAACCTTGAGAACACATGCCTGGCTAAGAATTTCTGGTTTTAAACAAGAGGTTCAAACATACATCATTAATAGACCTTTCACAGGGGAGGCACTGTTTGGAAAAGAGGTGGACTAATCACTCCAACAAATAAAAAAGGATAATGAGTCTGCAAGAGCAATGGGAGCTCTACAGCAAAGAGGAACATTCAAAAGAGGTGGGTTTAATAGTAGAAAACCCACAGGAAGAGGAGCATTTGCACAGGGGCAGCAAATGTCACACCAACAACAAGGACAGGGAAGTGGCCAGCAAATAAGCCAGCAAACAGGATACCAAGGTTGGCAGCAACAGCCTAAGCAGCCCTTTCGAGGTAGAGGTAGAGGTAGAGACAGAGGCCAGACCTCAAGAGGAAGAGGAAATGGCTCTAATTGACTCCGTCACAGACAAGGACCCACACACAACACCAATGGGAGGACGGATTGCACAATACCAGCATCAGTGGAGAAAAATCACCACAGACAAATGGATTTTAAATTTGGTAAAATATGGATATTGCATAGAACTAACCAAAACACCACCTGCAAACCTACCAAGGAAAAAGAAGTTCCTCAAATCAGAACCCAAACAGTTAAATGCAGAAATAAAAGACCTTCTTCAAAAACAAGCAATCAAATTGGTTCCAAGAGAAGAACTCTTCAAAGGAAATTACTCACCGTATTTCCTAGTTCCAAAACAGGATTTACCACTAAGACCAATCCTGGACCTAAGGTTCATAAACAAATTCATTTTAGCACAACACTTCAAAATGACTACTCTACAAGAAATAATCCCACAAATCCAAAAAGGGGATTACATGGCAACAATAGACCTCAAAGATGCCTATTTGCACATACTGATGAACAAAAAACACAGAAAATATCTCAGGTTTCTGCACAACGGAACAGACTACAAGTTCAAGGTACTACCATTCGGGATAAAATCGGCACCACGTGTTTTTACCAAGTGCCTAACTGCAATCGCGGCCCACCTGAGAAGGGAGGGAATGCACGTCTATCCTTACCTGGACGACTGGCTCATAAAGGCAAGCACAAAGCAAAGATGTCTCAGCCACGTTCAAACAGCAATCCACATGCTTCAGGAGCTAGGATTCTCCATAAATCACAAAAAATCCTCAACAATACCAGAAAAGGAAAAGATTTTCCTAGGTGCAAGACTAAATTCAAGGAACGCACAGGAATACCCGACGCAAAACAGGATACAAGCTATCAAACAGGAAACCGCCCTCTACCAGAGGGGGCAATCTCTGACAGTGAGGAGAGTCATGAAACTCATCGGCATGATGGCATCATGCATCCCACTCATCCCTCATGCCGATCTACATATGCGCCCATTCCAACAATGGCTCACCAACAACTGGTCCCAAGCCACAGGGAGTTGGGAGGATCTAGTGATTGTTTCGCACAAGCTGCAGGCAGAAACACAATGGTGGGCATCCAACAACATAGCACAGGGGAGACCTTTCAAATACCCAACTCCTTCTGTGACGAAAACAACAGACGCATCCCTCAATGGATGGGGAGCACACTTCAAGAAACTGAAAGTAAGAGGCCAATGGAACAAACATGATTCCATAAAACACATCAATTACTTGGAAATGAAAACAGTATTCCTAGCACTGAAGGTGTTCCAGAAACACATTCAAAAGAGAACTGTCCAAATTCAAACGAACAACACCACCACAAAATGTTCTACTTCAACAAACAGGGAGGTACGAAATCATTTCCGCTAAGCAAATTAGCACAAGAGATATGGCATTGGGCAATACCTCAAGGTATCAATCTTCAAACAATACACCTACCAGGAGTATACAACACAACAGCAGACCTGCTAAGCAGACAGAACAGCTGCTCCCACGAGTGGGAATTAAAGGACAATATTGTACAATACATCTTCCAAAAATGGGGAACACCAGTGATAGACCTGTTTGCAACAGTACAGAAAAAGAAATGCCGGTCCTTTGCCTCGAGGTTTCCTCACCACCTGTCAAAAGGGAATGCCCTTTTACTAAATTGGTCAGGGGCATTTGCATACGCTTTTCCTCCAATACCCTAAATCCAAAGAGTAATAGAAAAAGCAAAGCAACCAGGAACAAACCTAATTCTCATTGCTCCACAATGGCCGAGACAGACATGGTACTCAACATTGCTAGAAATGTCCAAGGGACAGATCATAAGGATAAGAGCAGACAAGTTCATGTTGACAATGCAACAAGGCCAAATCTTTCATCTGGAACCAACATCGCTACACTTAGCAGCTTGGCACATGAATACGTAGAATTTGGTCACCTCAACCTGCCTCAACGAACAATGAAAATTCTAAAAGAGGCATGAAAGCAAACAAGAAAATGCTACGCAGTCAAATGGAAGCGATACACCACTTGGTGCATAGCTAACAATCAAATTAACTCTGTCACATTACAAGAGACAGTAATCATATATCTAACTCACATCTTAGAGAGCCACATCAACTACTCAAGAATAAAGGTACACCTTGCTGCCATCGTGGCGTACATAAGGGGAGAAACATGCGCAAGTTTCTTCAAAAGACCAGTCATAAAAAGATTTCTAGAAGGATCAAAACGAATTGCTCCACCTAGAACAGCCCCAGTCCCCATGTGGAGACTGAATACAGTGCTCACGCAACTCATGACAAAACCATTTGAGCCAATGCACAAAGCGGAACTCAAACACATCACCTTCAAAACAGCCTTCCTCATTGCCATTACATCTTTACGAAGAGTGAGTGAGTTACAGGCATTAACCATACAGGAACCATACATGCAAATCCACAAGGACAAGGATATTTTAAAAATCCAACCCGTAATTCCTGCCAAAAGTGGTATCCAAATATCACTTAAATCAGAGATTCTCCTTCCGGTTTTCTTCAAAAACCCACAAACCAGGGGAGAAAAAAGCCTCCATACTGGATGTTAGGAGAGCACTACTGTATTACCTACAAAAGACTGAACAAGTCCGCAAGACCAAACAGTTGTTTGTCACCTATGCGCATACAAACACAGGAGCGGCAGTCACAAAAGCAACAATTTCACAATGGATAGTACAAACCATCCAACTATGCTATGCCACCGCTAACAAGGAATTACCATCAGCTCACTTCACAAGAAAAAAAGGAGCGACTCTAGCATTTATGGCCAATGTGCCCATAAACACTATATGTGCAGCAGCCAAATGGGCATCCCCACACACATTCACCAAGCATTATTGTGTGGACATACAAATGAATAAGGAAGCGCAAATTGGACAGAAAGTACTTCAACACCTGTTCGCAAGACCTTCCTCTCACCACAGCTCCCCCAGAAGGTGAGAAACCGCTACATAATCTGATGCACAGCATGTGAATCCAGAAAAGGATTTACGCTGCAAAACGAAATGGTTGCTTACCAGTAGGAGTAGTTTTGCAGCTTGAAGAGTTTTCTGGATTCACATGCGACCCACCAGACATCCCCTACGAGGAATACAAACAGGTGGGGAAGACGTATATGCTAATGTGTATATATATAAGAATTATCAGGAAGAACCATCTAAAGGATTATACACTAAAGCACGAACAGGAAAAAAGAATCTGAAGATGGCTACCACGTAAAACAACCAACAGGGCGCCGTCTAACGTCACACAGGGGACGTACCTGGCACCAAATAGTGGTCGAGGGTGCCCAAAACAGAGAAAAAAAAAACCAAAGACTATTCCGGATCCAACCACTAGATGGCGGAATGATGCACAGCATATGAATCCAGAAAACTCTTCAAGCTGCAAAACTACTCCTACTGGTAAGTAACCATTTCGTTACTATTACATCTCTAATAATATTAGTAGCTCGGGAGGATTTTCATTGAACATAAGTAGCTCTTATTACAGAATAGGTTGGAGACCCCTGGTATCGTCTTCATCTTTTATAAAGAGTTTTACATAGCTCAAACTTGACTCGAAGGTATCAGAGCGCTTTACATGAGCACCTGTTGCGTTACATAAGGACACATTCATTTTTTTGTTAGGCTTGGGGAGATTAAGGGGCACATGCATCAAACGAAATACCGGTCAGAAACGGGTCTGCCCCCTTGCGACCGGTATTTTTGCATTTGGGATGCATCATCCCAAATGCGAAAATCGCTAAATAAGGAATCGCAAAATTTGCGATTACTTTAATTGCGATTGCATTTAAGGAATCGCAAATTGCGATTCCTTAAATGCAATGCTAGAAGCAATTTAAAATAGCGATTTCGCTAATAGGGGTCACAAATTACCGAAAATGAAAATGGTCGGTAATTTGCAAAAACTTTGAAAAATGCACTAAAGTGCATCTTTCAAAGTTACATGTTACACACACACATGCCCTTGGGGCATGTGTGCGCGCAACATGGGTGCACATTACAATTTAAGGGGTGCAACAGGGTGTCTTTTTGGCACCCTTGCACCCTTGAAATTGCATGCGCAATTTGCGAGTACCTATTTGGTACTGGCAAATTGCGCATGCAGTTCCCATTCATTCCTATGGGCCTGTAGGCCTGTAGGCCCATAGGAATGAATGGGAGGCCATTCCTTAATTGCGACTCGCAATTAAGGAATGTTTAGGAATCGCTATTTTTTTAGCGATTCCTACATGCATAGGCTTTTGCGATTCCATAATTGCGATTCCTTAATATTCACAATTATGGAATCGCAAAAGCCTACCTTGATGCATGTGCCCCTAAGTGATTTGCACAGGATGTTGAGCGTCGTTGCCGAGACTCGAACCCGGTTTCCCAGATTTGAGGTTGACCGCCCTAGCCGTTAGGCCACATCTGGTTATACCAATTGGTTATTGGTATAACCAATCATTGACCACCAAGAGATGGAATTTCCTATAGTAAGAGGTTGTGTCAATCATTGCAATGCCTCCATCATAGGACAACTTATAACATTTGGTATGGGCCGCTTGATGAGAGCCACCTCTCTATATGAACATGTTAAGTAGGATGGTGAAGATGCAATGGTCGATTCAGGAATGTAGAAGTGATAGCTTTCTTCTATATAAAAGATTTTTGGGAGGATAATCATTTTAAGTAATGTTACTCTTCCTAGTAGGGAAAGTGGCAGCGTAGCCCAACTTTACATATCTCTGCGGAAATTTTGAGCAGAAGGACAATGTTGATTATTCTGGCACTTGTGACATTGTGGTTATATCTATCCTCAAGTAGAGAAGACCAGAGTGAGTGACATTCGCACCAGCCTGGGCTGCTCACTGGAGGGTTAATTCCGTTTGTCCCATGGGTAAAGTCATGTCTTGCTCCAGTTAACCCTCAATCTGGAGTAGCCATCAAAAGTATCTAGGGTCTCCAGTATTATCGTTTCAGGTCTTGCCATGTGGCCCACGCATAAGAGGACGTCACCATCGTATGGAGAGAGAGTGTCTTCACAGATTTCAGAACATACTTAGCCCCTAATACGTGTGTTCCTAAAGGCACTTGCCACTAAAAGTACACGATCAATTAACCCACAATCTAGCTGGCAAGTAAAAGAATTGTTTTTAGCGTTCACTAAATTTAATTAAAGGACTTCTCTCGGTCTAGTCACACTGGTCTGGGAAGTCAAAACTTTTCCAGTCGGTCTTATCTCAGTGAAGGTGCTCGTATCGGGGTAAATCTCTATAGTTGTAGAAGAGTATCCCCTCAGGTTTTGATACATCCTGGGCTGTTGATGCCTTCACTTTGATTTTGGTGCATAGTTGTTATTTAGAGAATATTTCACTGATGTACTGTACAATAGTGCACAGATAGTAGTTAGTAGGTGCAGATGTTGTATTCATCCTTTAGTGAGATCCTTTTGTACCCTTTCTTGGTTGATATTAGCACGAATTGGCAATACGTTTAACTAAACAAAGTGTGTATTTTTTCAATCCCTAATCCTAGCCTGCCAGTGAGCTTTCAGGAGCACCTACATTCAGTCCTTTGGGCTTTTAGGCATTCAATTTGTTCGACCTCATCAAAAGGAGATACGGTTTGCGTCTTGTTGATGCACTGGATTTTATATTTATGCTTCCTGAGCACATCACCTTGGAGTACTAAGTGACAGATTATAGCACAGAAGAGCTAGTTTAATTTGGCCTGCTAACTGAATGGAAAATAAGATCCATTCTAATGTAGATAAAACTTACCCTGCACTCCTAAATGGGAAAAGCTAAATGTCTGTAGAACAATATTTTACATATCCATCTTGTGATGCTCCCAGTTCTGTCATGTTGGACTCTGGACTTGCCCACCACCCCAAGGTGTCCATGGGAAATATATTTTTATTCACATACCTAGAGGTAGGAGCAGACGATTCGGATGCATCTACTAGATATAGTATCGGCCACGACATTTAACTACTATGAAAGGCTGAATGCCTAGCAAGCAGCTACCTACGCTCAGCAGTATTTTGTTTAAAAAACATTTTATTTCTTCAATTTTACTTCATCTTTTATTTGCTTTCTCCTGGCTTGTGCTGAGAGTACTGTGGCCTCCTTTACGGATCTTAATACATCCATTATTTATAATTTAAAAAAAGTAAAAGCCCTTTGAAAACGTTTAGAATAACTGTTTCATACCCTTGATGTGAACACTGGCTGACCATTGGGACTTACATGGCTTTACATAATAAAACTACTGCTTATCAGAGCAGTAGAGATGTCCGATACCAACTGCTGTGCCTGATCTCTTCTTACCTTGCCTATGTACCAGTGCCTCGACCCACTCTCCTCTTTGGTAAACACTTACGCACACTAATAATGTAAAATGATTTAAAGGCTCTACAGGAATGAATAGACACAGATTACCTCTGAACCTTTTGGCAGCGTTCCAGAAACACAGTTCATAAAAATCCAGACAGCTTTACAGAATTGAAGCTATCTAATTTGCATAGATGAATATGCAAATTGGACCTTTCTTTTTCCATTCACACCAGTGATGGGTGGCAAATAAAACTGCAAGATCTCTCTCTGGCAAAATGTGAACGACCTAAATCACATTTAGGTTTTTTTTTTCTTCTTTTTTTGTTACTGGCTCAGGGGTTCGAAGGAGAATTCTAATAAAAATCATATGGCTGGAACTCTATGTGAGAGATAGCTTTGAAAATTGTTTTTATTTTCTATTACTCCCTTTTTAGGTCTCGCCTACGTAGCGCGCATGCGCTGCATAGGAAAAGACCTTTACAAATCGATTCAGGTTTGCTGCCAAAAACGTGCACGCATTGCATTGCAACGCGTGCACGTTTGGCGATTCCCTTGCGGGAGCGAGCTTTCAAACCATCTGTTAATTACAAACAGATGGTTCCTGCTCGCTCCCGCAAGGGAAACCGGCGCAGGCCCCCTCCTCTCTCCCCTCCCCCTGCTGCCTCCTTTCAGCGCGAGGCGCGCGCGCTTGTTTTTCTTTATCTACATTTGCTCCCATCTTTACTGTCCTCTTCCTTCTGTCCACGCACCCTAGCATCTGCTGGCTGCTTGCGCTGACGTTTTGCTCGACGGGAGTCCCGTTTGTTTGTATGGCAATGCTTCCTCCCTCCTCCTCCTCCCGCAGCATTCACCGCTCTGCCCGACTTCCTCCCTCCCCTCCACCACAGCCACTTCGATGCACATATGAGCACTTCAAAGAGCCTGCGATCTCGGAAACCTGCAGGCTGAGACTGAGCGAGTGGCTGCTCCGCCTCTGGTCACCGCCACCATGCCAGAGGTACTGCGGTAGCACAAAGACTTTGCTCCTCTCACTTTGGGTGCCACCGACTCTGTGCAACAAGACTTTGCCCCTTTCACTTTGGGTGCCACCGCGCCTTACCCCCAAAACAGTTGTCGGCATTCTGGCTGCTCCATTTCTGGATTACCCTAATCCCCTTAAAGGGAGCATCTGCTTGTTTGTCCCGTAAAGCTCTGATGTCCCGTAAAGGTCTGATGTTACCAGAGCGCATTGTTTTGTTAATTTCCCAGCGATTTCTGTTAACAGTTACAGATGCCAAACTGGTCGAAGACAATTGTGTGTTTTTAAATGCACACTGGGTGGGCTCTTTAAATGCTGGCATAGTCCCATAGCAGTATGTGTCAGCCTTTTTTAAATCCCGGTACTGTACCAGCCATGCTTGGAAGCTTGTTTTCATTACAAAGCTGAGCCACTGATGATTGCACTCATTCAAAGGGGAAAAGGAATTTGGACCCCTAGAGCTTTGTTTCTACCTCTCACAGACTGCACGAGTACCCACATTCTCATCAGACTCTCAAATTCTTTCTCTTTTTTCTTTGTGTTCTGGCTTGCTTTGTCGCCTCTTGTTTCCCGTGTTTGTGTTTCTTTTTATTCTTCTCACAGTCACACACTTGCACGCACAGAAACACACAGTAGCTTTTCCCCATAAAAAGTGCTTGTTTTGATTTACTTTCGTCTACTCTTTTCCCTGCTCTTTCTAACATAACATATCAAATAATTTCATCTCCTTTGAAAGGTCATCCATTCCTTAGAATATTTTCTTTGAAAAATATATATACTATATTCTTCTCCACCTGACAAAGGTATTTTGTTCCTTCATGTGTTATTATTTTATGCTTGGGCAGTACACTGAGATCATAAGGTCTTTGTTCTTAAAAATGGAGGTTTTGACATCATGTGTCTATTCGTACTTTCCAATCCCAAACAAGTACTGTTCTGTTTCTGTTTAACTCTGGTTCCTGCTTTTTCTCTCTTTCAGGTATTCGTTTCTTTCTCCCTCTCATGTCTCTCTCAGCATCATTTCTCTTTCTGCCCTATTACTCGGTCTCTCTATTTCTCTCCCTCTCGTTTCTTCTTCTATCGCCTCCTCGTTTCTCTTTCTCCATCGCTTCTCTTTCTCCCTCACTCTGTCTCCCTCTACTTTCCCTTTCTCTCACTCTGGTTTCGTATTTCTACCCACAGAAATCCACTCTATCCCATTTAACAACAATACACATAAATACACTCCACACTATGCCACATAATTCCTCTCAACATAATTTCACTCAATGTCACACTGTACCATGCCACACTATTGAACTCCACACAAATCCATTCCACACCACATAATTCCACACCAAACCACATAATTCCTCCCCACAACACAATTCCGATCCACACCACATATATCCTATTCACGTTAACATAATCCTTATGAAAGCCTTCTTACTCAGGGGATTGGGGATTTCCTGGTGATGATTCTGATGTCTTATTCAAGCTTGGATCCAGGTCCTGCAGTTTTTGCACCTGCTAGAGCCTATGCATCCCACTGGTGCTTTATCCCAGGTGCTGAGTGAGAGACCTCCAATGCTGTATGAGGAGGAGTTGGCTGCAACACAGTGGCAGGCTCTCTGCTCCAGTGCAGATCTTCTGGCTAATGCACCGGAATCTGCACTGGTGGATGGACCCGTCCAACCATTACAAATGTTGCCTTTGGGACCTTATAAGTGTTTAGCCATGCAATAGTTGATGTTGTTGCACCAAGGATATTGTGCTGCATAACTAAATACTTATAAGGTCCCAAAAGCGAGACCTAATGGCTATGCCAATGCTTGTTTACTAGGGCATTGTCATATAAATGCGGCACCCTAAACACCGCTCCCACAAAATACACAGCAGACAGAACCCAAAAACATGACTCCTACAACACAACACATTCACACACAAACACAAGTCACAATACAGAAACCCACATCTTATGGGAAACAGTGAGTGAACACATTTTGTGCCTTTTACCTCTAAGTAGTCAGGTTTGTTCTCAAGTGCCAGTGACTGTTCCTTGTCGATGGAAAAAAATTAGTTTTATCAGTTTATCTGTTTGGAAACTTTTACTCTTCCCATCACATTAACCAACTCAAATTGACTTGGTGCTCAATGGAGAGAAAACCAAATGCTACAACTGGGACAACCATGCTAGAACGTCTGTCCATTCTCTGGTCTTCTAAGCTGTCAGGACAAATGTAGTGGTCACTTTCCATTGCCGCCAAACTGTGGATAAAATGTGCATAACGTTATTGAGAGAGGTCTAATAGTTCTCAGTCATTAATCTGTTTTTAAACAGGCCACGTTTTGCTTAATTCCTTATGAGAGCCTCTACTTGTGCATCATATAAAGCTCGGTCTACATTTAAGACTTTCAAAATACTTCTGGGAAACTTCTGAGGATGATGCAGATTTCAAAGTATCGCTGGTAATCATGGAGAAACATAGTTCCTTCCTGACAACACATTTGACTACCGGAAGTCATCATTTTCAACTTAACTATTCATAGTGACGTCAACAGGGCCGTATTGACAGCGGACATTAAAGACGGACCTCACTCTCACAGGCTGCCTTCACTGCTTCCTCTTGTTCTTGGGCCAGAAGCTCTTCCATTAAAAAATTATAGAAATGGTTAATAAGGTGTCTAAAGGGCGCAATCTGTCAGCCTGTGTTCAAACTTGTTGGCAAAGTCATTATATGTATTTATCAAGGAATCCTTGTTTGCCCACAAGTCATTCTATGCAGAAAAGGCGTAAGAGACAAAATTAGATCTTCAAATATATTATCATCTTCTTGCCCATTATTGCTGCCCTCCTTTAGCCAATAGCAATCCTAACTACCCGAGCAACTCTTTTTAGATGTGGAAGCAGGGGATACATCCGAGAATATTCAGGACAGGAACTTTGTCAGACAGCTGAGCATTGAAAGTAGTTGTACAGAGGAGGTACTCCATAGAATTCTCTGAGCAACCCCTCCCGGAATTTGGGGCAATAAAGACAGCCCTGCTTAAGAATGCAGATATGTCCGAAGCTTTCTACCAAATGTTAAAGGCCCGGCTCAAGAAGAGTGAAATTGTCCCAGTTTCACAGTGAAGAAGGCTATGTTTTTAAAGATGTAATAGGCATGTAGGGAACAGATGTTGGATCTAAACTAGTTGAATCAGTTTGCCTTTACAATTAAATTATAATTTAGGACACTCATTCTGTTTAATCAGATCACAAGTATTTGTCTATCAATTTTGAGGATCCATATAGCTTATTTCAGTTGTTCCAGACCGTTGCAATGTCTTTTCTGGGTACAAGAAGCGTTACTATTTATCTATACTTTGTGCACTGATTAATCCATCATTTTTTATTCCATTAGCCCCAGACCAATACTTGTAATAAATGCAGTTTATTGCAAAGACATACCTGGATCATTACTGAGCAATGTTTCCTTCGGTTCCAGGCAAACAAAACCAAAAACTCTTTGAGCAATATTTACTTCTCACTATGCACAAGTCTTACTTCCTACACCTTTGTTATCAGAAGCATCAGGAGGTTGAAAGTGCTGATGTTTTCATGGACCTCGTCAGCATGCCACTTGCAAGAAGTGTAGGGGAGATGGCATCCTCTGTCTTCACAGTTCTTGTAGACTTTTGTCGAAGTCCTTGGTTCCACCAATGTTGCAGCAAATCTGTGTTGGGAGTATTTTGAGCATGATTCATGTATCCTGATAACTGCTTGATCCTCAGTACTGACTGTGTCAGAAATTGGTTTCATTATTTGGGAGGGTGTGACCAAATTAATAAACCCAGTCTGTTTAGGTCACAACACAATTCTGAGAGAATCTCTATCCAACTACTGGTAATTATTACACAAGCAGCTGGCAATCTCGAGGGCAGTGTTCGATAAGCTCAAGCACTATCAACAATTTTAAATTAAACAGCACAACACAATAAAATTCCCAAACCAACTTAGAAAAGTAGAGAAAAATGTAATGAACAATAAGGCACCATGATCATTAAAACAGGATAAGGGGAACCGGATATATAAATCTGTAAACTTTTAAGGCAAAAAATGTCTTGAAAAAATAAAGCAATTGAAAAACAGCAGTTTGTGGTTGACTGGCTAGACGCAATATCAGGTTGACCTGCCATAGAGTGCAGGTTGGATACACCTAGTGGGTCATTCCTGTCAAAGATTTTACATTTGGACTCTAAAGTGGAAGGCAGAATCTTCCAGTGGGGCAAGGTCCAAGAGTGTGGCTGACTAGGGTCCATCGAAGTCAGATATGTCGTCATCGATCTCTTGCTAAAGCTGTTGGTTTTGCCGCAAAAAGCTCAGAGCAGGACAAAGATGGATTTCATGGTTGCGGAGAGTGCTTCAGCAGGGGGATAGAGTTGTTGCCTTTCCCCGTTTTTACCTTTAGACATAGTCACTTTTTTTAACGTCAAAATCGGCTAGCAGGGCAAGGTTGGAAGTTGTAGCCTGAAAGGGTTCCAAAAAACTGGATAGATTTATCATGAGATCTAGATGGACCTGGTTTTAGCACCTCACAGCAAGACATACCTGATTTTCTTGCCGCCAGGGTGTGTCTTCCTGAGCAAGACTCAGCACCTTGATCCAGCACTCTGGAGGTAATAAAAATGACCAACTCCCTCTTTGCTTCAACTTCTTGGAATGTTTCTTCTGGTCAGTCCTGCATTCCCTACCTCGTCATAGTAGGCTTGCATGCACCAGATCTCTCTCTTGACATGGACTTTCGAAGGGTCATGTCCTCTGTGATCAGCTGCACACTTTTGTAGTCAGCAGTTCATCTGCTTTTTGTGTCACTGAAGCAGGCAAATACGAGGCCAACCACTTGATCTTCAGGGAGCAGGTCCAGGCTTAGTCAGGAGTTCTTGGGTTCTTGAGTGAGTCCTTTTCTTCAAGCAAGAGTAAGGAGTCTTCTTCCAGCAGGTCCTTCTTCTCCATGTGAGTCTTCCCAGGTCTAGCAATGTTCGGAGGAAGTGATGTTTGAGTTGCCTAATTCAACCTGTGTACTAGCCAATGTTTGGAGAATCTCTGGCACTCAATCCCTAACTATTTTCTTGCAGTCTCCCACCTCCTTTTGTGGTACTTCCTCTTTGCCTTGTTGTACAGTTACCCAGGATCCCCTGTTTGAATATGGAAGAAACCTTCTGCCACCATTCAGACTGATCTTCAGCTCCTTAGCCACTTCTCTATTTCAATGAGCTCTCCTCCCACCATTAAATCAGATTTTAAAATAAAGTAGGAAATTACGTTGAATTACTTTTCTAGCATTTTCCCTATGAGGAGATTTGAAAATAAATATTTTCATCATTCGTAGCCTTCAGCCACAGAGGGCACACTTGTTTAAAATATTTTGGACCTGATTCACAAAGGTAAATTTACAAGTGTAGATTTGCTCATGTAAGTTTACTCTTGCACTTAGTTGTAAATCTACATTTTTTTCCTGTTCGCCATATCTGAGTCTAGATTTGTACCAAAATACAAACTTGCAAGTCTTCACCCCTCAATTCATGTAGTGGAGACTACGTTTACGATTAAGTTACTACTTGTAACTTTTCACACATGTCCCAAGATCTCCACCAGTTGAACTGAGATCCCCTATTGTAAAGTATTGGGAACAAAATGAAAGTTTAAAATTCTTAAAAACAGTATTAAATATATTTTAATGTAAAATGAAAATGTAATTTACTTTTAAATAATTATTAACCTGAAATTAATAAAAAATAAAATGTTACAGCACATTAACTTATTAAAGTAAATGTAAAATATATTAATTTAATTAATAAATCTTATTGTCGGTCAAATTCAAATGTAATTAAATTAAAATAACACCAGTACTTTTTTATTAAATTAATACTTTTTAAATGTAATCGTGTTATATATATATATATATATATATATATATATATATATATATATATATATAGTAAATTAGATGTTTCTTAAAGTGTAAAAGCTTAATTAGTTTTAAACATAAGTTAATCATTCATATTTAAATTTATAAAGAATTAAAATTTTAATTTAATCTAACTTTTTAATACTCAAAACAATTTTATATATATTTAAAGTTGAAATAATGTAATTTATTTAATAATATTTCCTTGGGGTGTTATATTAAGTCCCTGACTCCATTATTTTTATGGGAGTGCATTACAGTACATGTGAGTAGCCATGTATAGTGCTTGACTGACTCTAAGGCTGAATTGGAGTACAGTAACTGCTGTTTTTGGATCCTTTTGGCTGTAGCAACTTTAGAAGTGTAGTTTGTGAATAGCAACTGGTTACTAAATAGCAAAATGGGTTTAGAAATGCATTACCAATCACAATTTAGAAGAAGCATGCTTAGGGCATCCCTTCCAAATTCCGATTCTCAATGCTATGTATGATTTGCAACTGTCATTTTAGTCACAAACCTTTGATAGGTTACCAACTCCCCAAAGGCAGTGGTAACGCATTTGCAATGGGGAGGAGGTCCACCTGTGGACTCCAAGCTTCAATTGACAGACCTTCAGTGTAGCTAAGGGGAAACAGCAAGCTGCAGGAGGCCTTTTCCCTGAAGCGCACAGCTGACCAGTGGCAACTGGACCTGGACTAAAACTTGCATTTGCTCTCTGCCTGATACCCCAAGAGTCTCCAAGTGGTTTCTCCTGAGGTCCTGGGGGCCTTAGAAGTATAATCCTGTGGTTGTTTGGGCACCAGAAGAGTTTGGAAACATTTGATAAGTTTTCTTCCTGAGCTTCAGTGGGACTCGCTGAGGTAAGTATTCAACCAGCACTTCCATATCGTTGGATAAAATTTCAGCTTCATTCCCGCAGAGATCTCTGCACTTCAAAGAAAACAGCAAATTCCCATTCTGAGTTCAGACTTAGAAAATTTTCAGCAAGAAATCTCAAAAGCTTCAGAGGGTCAATGGCACCAACCTGCTTTAGATATCCAGGATTCAGTTCCATGGCAGCAGCTACAGTTTTAGCAACGCCCGAATGGAGAGGATGTTTCTTTAAAAAAAAAAAAAGTGACAAAGTCTCTTTCTGTAGTAGGTCTTAGAAACTATTTTTTTTAAACTTTTTGGCTGCCTGACTTTTACCAGGACCAATACACTTGGTGTATCCGACATAAGGCCCACCGTGGTTGGCCTCAAATTGCACCTAGGTCCCAGTCTACCACGGCCATTGACTAAATTTGGCGCTTCGGTAGTATTTTCACCTAAAAACTTTAAAAACTCAAATCTCTGGCATAAAGTAGAGTAGGTGGAGAAGATGGTGTGAGAGGTGGATGAAGGAGGATGAAAAAGCATCTGAGGAAGTAGGATGGATGGAGAAGGCTATTGCTGAGCTAAATGAATGATGCGAGTAGGGGGTGGGTAAGCATGTACTAAGTTGAGGACAAGAGATTTGCAGAGGAAGAGGAATCCAGAAGTGTGAAGGGGAGGATAATGCTTGTAAAGGATGGGGATGATGAGAAAGGTAGGTGGTCACATAAGAGACTCATGAGCAGATGACAAGTGGCAGGGAAGGGAACAAAGAAGGAGTGTGAAAAGACTGGAGGATATTTGTAGAACAAGGAGGAGGCGAGATTGCTGGAGGGAGGGGGGTGGGTAAAGAAGGGGTGATGCGAATGAGAAAGTCTGGTGGGAATGGGAAAGAAGAGGAAGTATTGTCTTGTGGTTTGTGGCCTCCTGGTCTGCCTTGCTACGTTGACTTAGGCCTGGCTGCCATGATGCCTTTTTTGCGCACCTTACTTTGTGCCATTGTTTTTTCAGCCTCTGCTTCTGCCTGGCTATTTTAGAACTGTCTGCATTTCTGTCTTTCACCTTTTCTCCTGTTCCCTTTGGGCTACGTCTGCACAACATGTACAAGGTCGAAAAACAACGTCCCTTGTTCTTGCTGATCTGGCCAGTCCCTCGCAATTAGACATAACACTATGTACAGCTGCCATGGAGAAATTCGGGTGCTTTTAATATTGTGATTTTCACGTTTAGAGACACTTGGAGAACAACCTTTCCAGAGAGAAGAGCTGTGCTTGTCTGATGATGTAAACCTTGCATCTAGATATTGAGGTATGGGGGTTCGCTAGTCAAAGCCCAGAGGTCTTCTGTTTTTATAATAAACTAGCTACTAGCACGGGGAGGGTGGTAAGGTCATTTAGCCCTATATCCACTGCTTTATGAAATGCTTTCCCCGTTTATATTCTATGGAGTTGTAACTATGCTGATTATATTATCCTTATGCATTATGCTGCTAGTACTGGCACGTGTACTGTATCTTAGAGCACGTTGTTGAAATAAACATTTTAACCTATATCGTGTCTCTTCTTACGCGCGTTGTGGACAGGTATGAGTGTGATGAAAGGGTGTTCTTGCTACTGCGAGTCCTGAGAGAGAGATACCGTGTTCTGGGTTGTCTAATCATTGGTAGCATTGGTGCTAATGAGACGCTACAGCTAGTCGGGTTGGGGTTTTAGGTGCTAAGGATTATGGTTGGCTCACCACTATATTCCGAGGTCCTATGATCCTGTGCATAGCTCTGTGTATGTGCAGAATCCCTATAACATGGCGCAACCAACGAGTGGGCTGCTTATCTGCGAGACGCTTGAGTAGTGTTTGTGCTTGTCCACAACTCCCCTCGCAGACGCTTCCGGAAGCGTGTGTAATGGTGATACCTCCTATATTGACGTTTTTATAGGTTCTTTCAAGCTTGAAGTTGTTAAAAGGTTTCTTACCTAATACCCTATATTGTGCTGCCTTACATTAGGTTGTCGGAGAACTTTTAGTCTAACATGGCTGTTCAAATTGCGGCACATAGCCGCGCAGCGCTCAGGGCTCACTTAACAGTGTATGGAGTGCCTGACGCGGGTGTCGATCTGATCTTTGTGGTACAAGCAGATCCAGCTTACCACTTTGAGGTGTTCTACTCTTTGGTCACCTTTCCGGCGGTGGATGCGAACGATAATTTGTTCCATGAATATGAGGCCACCGTTGTTCCTAATCACCATAGACCATATAGGAATCTAGAAGTACCGCTCACGGCTTGTCAACACCGTGTTTGGTTTGATGGCGCCTTCCCCCAACCGGTAACCACGGTTCGTTTAGGCCCCTTATCCATTGACGGGGCCACTTGGCCTGTTTTGGCCAGGTATACCCCACATCCGCGTTATATGACGGTGGCAGTCGCTGAACTGCGTGATATGCATTCGTCTTTGATACGAGTACATCGAGCTTTAGTACAGTATGTTACAGGCAACATCCAGGGAGCCCCTCCTGGAGTTGCGGCCCATCCAGCTGGTGCAGGCGGTGTAACCATAAGTCCTGTCATGGTGAATTCGGTGATGGGCAAACGCCCACAAAATAAGGATGATTTTCCTTATTGGCTTGCAGAGAAGTTTGACCAGCTGGAGGCAGTTTTTCCAAATACCTCGCCCGTGGAAAAACACAGAATTCTGACGATTAGTTTGCCAAAAGACTTAATCCCCGAGTTGGCAGAATGCAACAACTGGGGCAGGGTATTCGCGGCAATATATGCGAAGTGTTTCGGCACTCCTTCCATGACGGTTCTCCCCTCTGTAATCAAACGAGTGCAGGATGAACATGACCCTGAAGCGGCTGTGGAATTAGGGATGAGACTGGTGGGAGTGTTCGACGTAGTAGCTGATTTGATCCTTGCGAATGTCAAGGGCGATGCAGTGAACTTTCAAGTAGCTAATGCTTTGGCTTTGGTCCCAGATCCGGACAAGCCGCGCGAATTACCAAAAATTATTGCTCAGGCTTACAAAACAATTGGACGCAATAGCCTGGGAGTTAAGCCTTTTGCTAAATCGCAAACACAATCACAACCACAACCTAAAACTCAGTCTGAGAAAGATGAGAAACCAGTTTTTACTAAAAAGAGCTGGAGGTTGAAAAAACAGGGTAAGCAACAGAAGAAGCCGCGGTCGCGAGGTGCATCCCCGGTTTCCGTCTCTTCTGAACGCACTTATGATTTGCGCGATAGGGCGAGAATTAAATCTCCAGATAGGTTTCAAATCCCTGATTCGCGTTCTCCGAGTTCTTCACAGGCACCAACATCTTCGCAGGCCGGTGGAGGAGATCGCCAGGATAGAGGAAGGGGTCGAGAGGCTCCCCAGGGACGAGACCAACCTCGACAACAGGTCAGAGGGAAAGCCGAAGAATTTCAATGTTCTCGCCCACAGTTTCAGAAGAAGAAAGTTGCCGCTGTAACAGCGAGATATGCCACAGACGGTGAGAACGAGACTCCTGAATTGGACGTGGGCAGTGACCCTCCTAGACAGCGCCGCGGAAGCTACCATAGTGCGGGAGGCGCTACGTCCTCATGTGGAGGCGACAGCAACTGAAACATTCATTACTGTCGAGACAGCAGACACCAGAGTGGCACCCCCTGACAGACTATATAATATTGTAATTCAAATCGAAGGTGATATACAGCGTGTAATAAAAGGGATTTTTGGGGAAAATCTGACCTCTTCGTACGACATTTTGTTAGCAGAGGCGGATTGGCCGCCCCCATTCGTACTTGCTGCGCGTAAAGGGGAGGAGGTAATCCTTCCGAGCTTTTCTCGACATGTCCCAAAGGACAAAGCAGAGGCTCTTGCAGCTGAGTGGGCTGTGTCCCTGGCTCCAGCGTTATACCGCAACCACGTGGGCTGGGATGAGGATTCTCCCCCCATGAAATACCTTTGCGGTCGCTGCCACAGCCACAACCCCAATATCCCATCAAACGGGAAGCTAAAGGTCCCGTTTCCGAAATTCTGACTCAGTTAGAATATCAGGGAGTGATTGAAACATGCGTGTCACCGATGAATAATCCCTTATTCGCGGTTTCTAAACCCGATGGATCGTACCGCTTGGTTTTGGATTACCGACATTTGAACTCACATTGTCGGACCTTTGCGGTGCAAAACACACATAGTTCTGCGCTTGTAGACAGTCTTGTTCGTAAAAAATGTAAAACTACACTTGACCTATCCAATGGATTCTACACGCACAACTTAGCCCCGGAGAGTAGCCAATGGAGCGCTTTTACCTCCGGTGGTAAATTATTCAAATTCCGGCGTTTACCTATGGGCTACAAGAACAGTCCAGGTGTATTTGCTGCCCGTGTTGTCTCATTGTTAGACGGCATAGACCCAGATGCTTCTTCGTACGTCGATGACATTTATCTGACAGACGACAAATTATTCCTGCATCTTTCCCGAGTGGACCGCATTATTCTAGAATTTGCGGTTTTAGGTTACATGTTTAACTTTGCCAAATCTCACATTGCTGAATTTACCGTTTTGTTTTTGGGCAATGAGCTCAACAATGAAGGTAAGGGCTTAGCCCCACATTTCCTAGAGAAATGTGCACTTCTGTGCCCTCCTACTACACTGAAGAAACTTCAGTCTTTACTGGGTTTTCTGAACTTCGGGCGTACTTACATTCCCGAATATGCCCAGCGTATCAAGCCACTGTATGCCTTGATACAACCTAACTTTTCGAAGTCATGCTGGCTTCCGGAGCATTCCTCCATTCTGCAATCTTTGCAGACGGACCTTCTTGAGTCTAAATTCTTGTTGACACGCGATAACCGCACAAACCTGGTGATTAGATTAATTCCAGGGGCAGTGGGTTTAACGTACTTAACCTTTAACGAAGGGGACACAGTACCCATCGCATACAAGTCACATCTTTACACTTCCGCAGAAATGCTTTTTTCGTCTGTGGAGAAAGTTCTGACTGCAGTGCAAATGGCGATTCTGAAGGAACGCGCACTGGCACAGGGAAAACGCATTCTGGTGGTAACACCATATCCTGCCCTGGAGGCAGTGACAAAGGCAAGTGTTCCGAACTCTAAAGCTTTGCACCCCCGTTGGATTCAATGGGCAACATCTTTGACGTCTCCGGATGTCACTTTTATTTTTGATTCTTCTCTTCAGACTCAGGAGTTTTTACAGTATGAATTCGTTCATCCTCCTCCTCTGTCCTTGCTACCGCTTGAGGAATACGAATGTGTTATTTATACCGATGGTTCGGCACAACCGGCCACGGGTTCCAAGCATGCTTATTCAGCCGCATGTGCTATTGTTGCAGGTACCTTTGTGAACGGAAAGTTCAAATCTACTGTGGTGCACACTCAGGCACTCGGAGACAGTACTGCATAATTGGCCGAACTGCGCGCGTTGGTGCTTGCACTTGAGTTCGCTACTCCGGATGTGACAACTCTAGTTGTATGCGATTCTTACTACTGTGTTCAGTCTTACAATGACAATCTGTTCTTTTGGTCGCAAAACGACTATAGAGACGCTAAAGGTAGCACAATCAAGCATAAAATGCTTTGGGTTCGAGTGGCAGATTTGCAACAACGTCTACCCCTCACACAGGTGGTTCACAACCTTGGCCACCAGCGTGTGGGCGCACACGCTGTCGGTAACGGTTTGGCAGACGAAGCTGCCAAATCAGCAGTAGTCACGTGCTCAGTCGCAGCGGTTACTAGATCCATGTCTAAAATTGATACTGATATTGTGGCAGCTATTGCTGCAACGAAGGAAGGTGCTAATTACCCTAGGGGTTTTCCTTCCAAATATTCTTATCAGTTAGGTCCCGAACAGGCTCCTTATGTAAAAATACCAGACGTTGGTGATCGGCTGATTCCAAACGCGGACCGCAGAATTTCCTTGATAACGGCAGCTCACGAAGGCATGGCTTCGGCTCATGCTGGAGTGTCTGCGACTGTTTCCATATTGCAGCAGCGATACTGGTGGCGTGGGTTATACAAAGAAACCCGTACTTATGTGCTTTCTTGTGACGTTTGTCAACAGATTAAGCCTTCCACGGTTCCACGGCCACCACAAACCCAGCTCTGCATTTCTAACAGACCCTTTGGGTGTGTTTACCTGGATCACTGCGGTCCATTTTCTTCAGACACTGCCTATAAATATATCTTAGTGGCAGTGGATTCGTGCACACGTTTCATCTGGGTTTGGCCACAACGGAGTGCTGACGCTCGAAATGTCATAAGGGATTTGCGTGTCTTTGTGGGAATTTTCGCCTGTGGCACCTTTCATCCTGACCAAGGTCCAGTGTTTGCCTCTAAGGCTTACAAGGACGCTATGGGTTCACTCGGGGTGCGGGTGAAATTTTCGTCTCCCTATCGGCCTGAGGGCAACTCGATTGTTGAACGAATGAACCGTGACTTAAAGCAATCCTTGACAGCTAGAGTCTTAGGTACTGGCAGGCCCACTTGTATACCGTACAACGTGCACTTAATAATCTCCCTAGAAGACCTCTGGGTGGGCGTACCCCATACGAAATGCTCTTTGGCATAAGAATGTTTGTGCCTGACCTTGATGGTCTAGACATGGCGGCGCAATCCGCCATCTTTGATGTAGATAACCATTCTACTATGTTACAGGACTTACAAGAAGCCTGAGACAACCTTGCGATTGCACATTTACCTTCAGCCACAGACACTGCGCTGCAGATTCCGGTTGCCGGCTGGCTTCCAAAGATTGGAGATCTGGTTCGAGAGAAGGTGGAGAACAAAAAAGAATTCGGCCCCTCTTATCGTGCACCAGTTCCAGTCCTGGGCTTGAAGGGAACTCGTACAGTCATCTTACCACTGCTTCCTGGTCGCAAAGAGAACAGATACATCTCAGTGGAAAATGTCAAGCTACAACATCTGGCCGATCCTGAATAGTGTTACACCAGCGGTCTCTTGTCCTGTCATTTCCCGGACGAATGTTCGTGGCCCTCCGGCCCGAACGGTCACTGATGTTGCTATCGAGATGGTAGATTTGCCTGATTGCTTACTCGATGACCCAGGCTCCCCCTGCAACGACGAGTCTGAGTATACCTACCCCGCCAACGAGTCGGTGGCACATTTACCAACAACGCCACTGAGCCCAACACGTTATTCCTTTGACTCGGATTCCACCTCATCACTTGTCCCGTCCAAATTCAGCATTCTTGTATCCTGGTTCAGAGACAATTTTTTAATTGCCCCCTGGACTTACATCTGGCTGGTGCTATTTTTGATTTTTTTATTCATGTCCATTGGCTTTGTCACAGTGTTTTTTCTACTCATCAATGGTCACTATTTACCAGAACGCTCTGCAGTGAACTGTGTCGCTGGAACTTTGGCTCCACATTCTTCATCTCACATCATGAAGCGAGACCACACATTTGTGAACATTTCAGCTTTTCCAGTCGCTGATGGCATCGTTTGGGATGCGGTAAACTTCCAAATTCATGGACCAACCGAAATTATTAATGTACCAAATGTCCTTCGTGTTTCAATGGGTGATGTCGTAAAAAGTAATATTCATTCTGATGATTGGGATGTGCATGCAGTTGAAGCATTATTTACTGATTTGAAATATTATGCTGCTTTTAATGCTGAGGATTTGTACATGAATTCTGCTAGTTATGCCGATTTGTATTGTTACCAGCATTGGGGCAACCACTTTGTCCATAAACCAAGTGCACTGCGTGGTCCTTTTAACTACACCCAATGGGAGCATTGTCCGACCCCTTTACCAGGAAGCTCCCAAACTCTTAGAAATAAATTTACTTACTTCACAGACTTTGATAGATCGAACCCTGGGTCCTATTTTTTTAAATTAAACACTCCATCCACTCAGAAAATCATGTTGACCCACACCAAATTGCTATACTCGGGTTCCTTTTTGAGCGCCTTAGCTGTGGGTGGGTATGAACACTGGAAGGACACTGTTGACTTGAAATCGATCTGGGGCTCTAAACCTTGGCAGGTACAAGGCACAGAAGCCTTGCACCGTGCTTGCCTTATCCCGGCCCAGATTTTATTTCTGAATAAAACCATCTATCAAACTACCTGTTGGGGTTTGGCTACTTCCAAACAATTGAATGCACCTACCATTCCTGCATTATCTTCCACTCCCAATGGGAGCTTGCATTTCAATATGTCCCTTCAAAATTTGCAAGCTCTGTTTCAAAACAATTCGTTTAATGTCTCTACGCTTGTTCAGTCACCCTGGTTGGCTTGGCCCATCGCCTCTAATGGCTGCCAACTGCGTTTTCATGACTCAGTTCCGGGTTACAAACAGGATAGGCCAGATCCAAGGTTTTCTGCCTCTCGTACTGTAACAACATATTCTGTTGGTAAATTATGTAAACAGTGGTTGCAGCACTCTTCCCTAGATTCTGTTAAACAGCATTTATCCCTCCTATCAGGCAACATTGATCTGTCCGACTTTGTTCTGGGGCCTCATGGCCCACGACCTAAGAGATTCATTTATGAAACTTATAATGAACTCTGGAAGCTTTCGCAAATTGAAGCTGCTTCCCGTCTACGGGAAATAGATCAGGCAAATTTGGAAAAGGTGCTTGCTGTTGTTGACAATAGTATTAATACCCTGTCTTCCCGCATTTACACGTTAGAGAATATTGTGTCCTCTGTTGTTGATATTGTGCAAGATGATGTTTCAGTGTTATATCATGGGCAGAATCAATTGCGTTCAGTTATGCAGTTTGCATGGACTTTGCAGACACTTAAGTTAGGTAAAGTTCCTTGGCACTTTTTAAACACCTCTGCCTTATTTCTGCCTTTTAATTTTACTGACAAACAGCAGTTCATGTCCATGAAAGATGCTGCATACACTCTGTTACATATCGAGAAAATGGAGCCCTTACCGTTCTCTGTGGCGGAATTGGATTCTGCCGTGTGGCTAGTGCATGGGGTTATCGCTTTACCTTTTTCATTGTTTGAATTTAATTCATGCATGAAACATTATCCTGTGGGCCGTTTCCAGCCCTTGGGCAGTGCCTTCCTGCATGAGCTGTGGTCCTTGCCTTTCATGTATAAATGCCTTAGAGATGGGAAGGAAGTTTTTCTCACGGGGGAGTCATGCGATTCTACTGTGGGTCATTCCCTTGTTTGTAAACACATTAAATTGCACGGGGCTTGTAATGTTTCGGCTCCGAATCTTGCTTGTGTGTTAAAGGGTATTCCTGCTCCTGCTATTTCTCCTACTTTCACTGTGCTTGCTAATGGTAGCTATCTGCTCTTGAATAACCAAGACTGCTGTGGCATGCTGGCCGGCATTCCCTATATTGTTACAGTTTCACACAGGGTTGTCTGCTGCAAAAATGTGCTTTTTCCTCCCCCGCACGACATCATACATAGTTCCGTTTGGCCTTCCATTCCTGCTCTGAAGGCGGATTTCAATAAATTGAGCAGAATAAAGGCGCTATTATTGAACCAGGAGGTTATGCTCACGTCCGCCCGGGAAACATTCATTCTCCAGGTGGCGAGTACCCACAGTGAAATACAGGCCCTTTTGAACACTAACCTCCCACAACATTTCGGTGAACTGATTCACCGTGTTTTTAATGCATCCCGCACTGACGGTCTGGTGCACTTTTTTTAAGTTGTGGGCTCTGGCCTTGTGACCTCTTTTCAGACTATTTTTGGTGTAATACCGGCTTTTATTCATTCCATTTTTTCCAGCGTCATTGGTGGCTTTCCGTTGATCCTCGCCTTAGCGGCTGGTATACTGCTGTTGGTCTGTTTACTACGCAATGGCTGCACCTCCTTGGGCCCTTCTCGACGCGGGTCGTCTCCAGATGCTACGTGAGCGCATCCTTGCTGGCTTCGGCGTCCTGCCGTTGGCGACACTGAGTGTGTCCTATACCCTTTCCTTTCGCTTTGCGTATTTCACTTGCGTGCAACCTGTGATGTCTTGCATCAGATGTCCTTTCTCGTGGACTATGGATTATTGCCTCTCCAATACGTCTTTGTCTGTTCCGGATTTTGTTCAGTTGGTGGGTCCCTTAGAGGCCCATGAACGGGACTGTTCCGCTGCTGGCTACATGGCGCGTGCGGCTGCACTGGGGATTTTGGCGCAATGGGATATCTGGGCGGCTGCTCAGAATCTCCTACAACAAAGTTATATTGAGTACCACGCAAGTTGTCCTGCATTGCTATTCGCTGCTCCCTCCTGTGAGGAACATGCCTGCAGCTTTGATTTATTGGACAGGATGGCGTCGCTGTTTTTCGACGATTCCAATGATGTCCTCTTGGAAGGTGTGGCGTTTTTCTGCACTTACTCTGTTGGATTGACAAGGCCTTCGCTCTTTGCGACCTGCAAGCTGGATTTTTTCTTTGCTTCTAAAATCTTTCTTCCTCTCCCATTCGTTGTCCTTCATGGGGACTGCTCCACAACAGGAGTCTCTGTTCTGCTCAGTCAATTTGAACTCGGTCTTCGTTCTGTGTCTTGGCCGATGGACTGCCCAGGGGAGGGTGTCTTGTGGTTTGTGGCCTCCTGGTCTGCCTTGCTACGTTGACTTAGGCCTGGCTGCCATGATGCCTTTTTTGTGCACGTTACTTTGTGCCATTGTTTTTTCAGCCTCTGCTTCTGCCTGGCTATTTTAGAACTGTCTGCATTTCTGTCTTTCACCTTTTCTCCTGTTCCCTTTGGGCTACGTCTGCACAACATGTACAAGGTCGAAAAACAACGTCCCTTGTTCTTGCTGATCTGGTCAGTCCCTCGCAATTAGACATAACACTATGTACAGCTGCCATGGAGAAATTCGGGTGCTTTTAATATTGTGATTTTCACGTTTAGAGACACTTGGAGAACAACCTTTCCAGAGAGAAGAGCTGTGCTTATCTGATGATGTAAACCTTGCATCTAGATATTGAGGTATGGGGGTTCGCTAGTCAAAGCCCAGAGGTCTTCTGTTTTTATAATAAACTAGCTACTAGCACGGGGAGGGTGGTAAGGTCATTTAGCCCTATATCCACTAATTTATGAAATGCTTTCCCCGTTTATATTCTATGGAGTTGTAACTATGCTGATTATATTATCCTTATGCATTATGCTGCTAGTACTGGCACGTGTACTGTATCTTAGAGCACGTTGTTGAAATAAACATTTTAACCTATATCGTGTCTCTTCTTACGCGCGTTGTGGACAGGTATGAGTGTGATGAAAGGGTGTTCTTGCTACTGCGAGTCCTGAGAGAGAGATACCGTGTTCTGGGTTGTCTAATCATTGGTAGCATTGGTGCTAATGAGACGCTACAGCTAGTCGGGTTGGGGTTTTAGGTGCTAAGGATTATGGTTGGCTCACCACTATATTCCGAGGTCCTATGATCCTGTGCATAGCTCTGTGTATGTGCAGAATCCCTATAACAGTATGCTTGTGATTACTTTGGAAAGCCAGTTCAATATTGAGGCACTCACATGAGCTGGACGTTTCCTCTTTGTTCCCTTTAAGATGCACTCTGCTCAAAAGACTGTCCCCAAAATAGTAATTGAGAAACTAGCCATTATATTACAAGTCCAGTCATCACCTGAGAAAATGCACTCTTGTAACAATGGGCAGCTAGGGGTAGAAACAGGCCCACATTTGACATCTGGTTTGGTTTTGTTGCTCAGGTTGCCACCATTGATTGCTCTTCCAATTATTACCTCGCTTATTTAGTTAAAATACGCATAACACTAAGTCTTTGTAGATATTATGTGTGCTCATGAGTATGCGCTGTATAATTCAGGCCTCAGTGCTATCACTGTTTAGAATGTGGAGAGCTATCAGTGAAGAATAGTTCCAGAGACAGAGAAGTGCCAGGCCCGATTACGCACATCAATGCACCTACACAAGCAAATGCACACCCCTCATTCTTTTACATACACAAAAACATTACCCCATATGCAGCGAAGGTGAAGCTGACAGTAGAGGGTGAGGAAGAGAGTCCAGGGTGAGGTTGAGAGAAGGGTGAGGGGACGGTGAAGCAGAGAGGCGGGAGAGTAATAGGGAGGAGACTGAGGCAGGATGGAGGATAGTGAGAAAATAAGGAGGATAGTGAGGGGAAGAGAAGGACGGCGAGTTGATAAGACAGAAGGGTGAATAAGAGTGAGAGGAGGGTGAGTAACATTGTGGAGGGCGAGGAAGAGAGATGTGTGAGGTGGAGGAAGAAGCATGAGGTGGAGAGAGAAGGGTGAGGTGGAAATAGAAGAGTGAAGTAGAGTGAGAGTGTTTACACACAGTGAGAGGATGGTATGGTTAGGAGAGAGTGAAAGGATAAGGTGGAAAGGGAGGAGGGTGAGGTGAGAGAAATATGACGTTGACATGGAGAAAAAGAAGGGCACATCAGGGAAACAGGTGGATAAGGTGGAGACCAAGTAGGATGAGGTGAAGAGAGAAGAAAGTGAGGTGGGAAGAACTAGAGGGGTAGGTGAACAGGACAGCGGGGTGAAGTGGAGAGAAAGGAGGATGAAGTTAGGAAGGAGGAGGGAGAAATAGAGAGCAAGGAGGGTGAGGTGGAGAGAGCATAAGAGATCATGCCCATAGGTTTAAAGCTTTAGAAATGCACAGTTAAAACAAGTAGAGAGAACCCGGCAGTAGGTATGGTATGCAGCTCACATCCGTATAAGACCATCCAGCATGCTCAGACCCAGCTTTCATACTAAAGTATACAAAAAGTGATGGATGAAAATCTTGAATTAATCCCAGCAACTGGTAACTACTCTGGGCCTCATCCCAAGCCATTGTTATTTTGCACACCATGGCACCTCAGTTTGAAACCAGCTATATGAAAATCAGTCTTGACCCTGCTGCAGTGGAAACGGTTCAGCACCAACTGTCAAGCCAGGTCTTCCATGAACCGGAAGACAAGCAACCCAGGACCAGTTTTGCCCTTGTTATGGGCCCATCAGCCGGGTATAGCTTGGGTCTGGTGACACAGTGTGCACTGGACTCACATCTAGGCATACCCTTCCCACTTAGGACGACATTCTAAAGTATACAAAAAGTGATGCATAGAATGCTTGAATTAATCTCATCCCCTGGTAATTACTCGGGCCACATCCCAATCCATCATTATTTTGCACTTCACGCCACTTCAGTTTCCGCTGAGTAATACGCAAATCAGGATGAAAAAAAGTGGGTTGGGATGAGGCAATGAGCGATTGCCAGTGGCTGAGATTAGTTCAGACATTCCATCCATCATCTTCTTGTTGCAGTTGACGCCCTTAGTACGGTGGATATGCCCAGACGTGGGTCCCGTGCTTACTGTGCCACTGGAATAAAGCTATATCTGACTGAAGAGCCCTTATCAGGGCGAAACAGGTTCTAGTTTGCTTGTATTTCGATGAAAGGAGGGCCTGCCTTGGCAGTTTGGGCTGGACTGTTCCAGTGAGTAGCAGGGTAAAGGTTGATTTGCATATGACAAAATAAAGCGTAGAGATGCACCACCACAATAATCCAAGAACAAGGATGTGATTCTTGTCTTTATTTCCTTTTTTGTTTTTGGAAAATATCACATATTTTCAGTGAAGACGGCCAACGCGTTTCGTCCATAAGATGGACTTCTTCAGGGCAAGGTCAAACACACATGAAGTTCAGCCTGGTAGAAGCATCACAGTAAAGTTTCAAAATGGAATCACAATGCTAAACTTCATCAATATATTGATCAATATATCGCAAACATAATTCATGTCATTCAAATAATGGGCAAAAATGTGCTGCGAGAGTAACACCCTAATGGGGTTGTGTCAATAGTTACGGGGACATAGGGCAAATAAGCCCTGATAAGCACTGCGATATGTGTTGAGGCAGCGACACTTGTCCGCTACACCCCGGTATGGTGTGCGTGATCATCTCAAGAAAAAAGAAAATAAAGACAAGAATCCCATCTTTGTTCTTGTTTTTGCATTATTGTTGTGATGCATCTCTACACTTTATTTTGTTATTTGTAGCCTATCCTTGTTTTTTTGCACTTTGGTAACAGGTGCTTGTAGCGTGGGCACACGGTATTGGTACATATTTTTGCTTTAACACCTTTTGGAACAACAGGTTAGGTGCAGTCTTCTGTGGTCCGCTGCCTTTGCGCTATTGATATTGATTTGCATATGGCTGAGTCCAAACTGAGGGGGCATTTTGGGCAAAAAACAATGGATTAGAATGCGGCCCTGAGCGTTGCCATTGACTGAGATTAATTCAAGCGTTCCATCCATCACCCTACAGTTGTTGAAGACCCATCTCTCAGACACCTTGGAAACTCTGGACTACTCCATTTATCTTTATAACCCACCCATGCTTCTTTGTGGGCCTTCCAGATCCCAAATCGTGTGCTCCGCATTCAGCATGATCCCACCTAGTGACAGGTCTCAAACCAGCCTCTGTCCTCTCCAGGGGGGATCATTCGAGCTGCTTGACGGGCGTTACCGAGGTGGCCCTCACTGGCCAACCCGTCTTTCCTAGCACTGAAAACCTCGCGGAAGTGTTGTGTGGTGCTGCAACTTGTCTAGTAAGAGCACAGCCGATCTCATTAAGGTTAAGTATATGAAGAAAAATAATTATATCCCCCCCTATCGCTAGACTCGTTCTAGCATTTTGCATTTTTGCAGGAGAACCCGAACGCATGCTTAAAAACATTCCAGTCGTAAACAACTGTTTCTGCAGAAGTTTATAATGTATAGGTTATATCCATTATATGCATTTTACAATGTACAGTCGCTAAAAAAAGAGAACCACTCCGCACGCATAACTACACCGACTGCAATTACAATTCTGTTGTTGAAACACGCAGTAAGGGCTGGTGCTGAACAGTTAAGTAAGATATTGAACCGGGCGGCAGCGCTCCCTCCCGAAAAGACACAACCTACGAGCAGGAACAGTTGTCTTGCCTGCTAATAACAATAAGAGGCCCGCGGGCTCCAGGCCGGTGTCGCAGCAGAGAGCCGGACAACCTCTGCCAGTAAAAGGCCGAGAGGTGAGCTCCGAGAGGCAACCAATCTTACTTTGGTAGTTGTTAACAGAAGATGTTTCCCTTCAGGAAAAGGAAGGCCGGCGTTCATGCTGGGTTCATGAAATCGCGTCAGTGTGGGATGTGTATTTCGCCAGCAGGCTGGTTCCTGCTGCAGCTGTATTTTTGTGTAACCCCGACACGCAGCTCTGATCCCTGCATGGTTCAATGGATAGAAGTCTATGTAGCCGGGCTGTTTTTCCAGTGTTGATGGCTTTAAATATGTCGCATGCAGCCCACTTCAATTCGAAATTAAGCCTGACAGAAGGAGGCATAGTGTTTGCTGTGCAAAGAGCAGAATGGCAGGTGGCACTCGACTATGTCACGGTCTCGTTGCGGCCAATGGATCATCCGTCACTGTTTTTATCACCATGTCACAAAAACTGTCCATTAAATAATCTGTTTATTGGGGTTTGTATAGTACGTTTATTAAACCTCACAGACGTTATACTATTCTTGAGAGAAGTCTCCATTATGAACACCGATAGAGTGAAGCTCTCTCAGTCTGCAAGTCAACTTTGTATTGTATTGTAATTGCATTTGTATAGCGCTTACTACCCCTGACGAGGCGTCGAAGCGCTTTTTCGGCGAGTAGCACGCTACTCCGGGACCCATAGAGGATTAGTGTTGAATTAGTATAGTGAAACATGCAAGTAAATTTTAAGTGGTGGATATGTTAACTTTGTTGATTACAGACCCCAAGAAAAGGAGCTATCAAAAGACATATGGATAAATGCCTCAAATCGACCTGAAGCCTCCATTAGATGCGAGCTAACGCACGATTCGGCCATAGCGAGAAATCACAAGTCCGTTTTATCGCCAAAGTTGTGGGCGGGGGTTAGTAGATGATGGTGGATATTTGTTTCCCTGTAGTAGGGATCTGATAGGTGCTGAAAATCACACCAAACTGGAACAGAGTACAACGCAGAGTCCCAGGGGCTGTTTTACACTTACAAGTTACCAGGCTGCTTCGTGTGTGGTAGAGGGTCAGGTACAAAGATTCACCCAGGAGGTAGTGTGGGTTAATATCAGAAATACAATGTGCTGCAGTTAAGAAAATAAAATCCCTGCTTATCTGATTTGGATAAACTTAAAAAAAAATGCCTCCTCTCCATTACCTGTAAATCTTAGACCATAGCAATTTCGTTTTAAGTAATATGATCTACATTGAAAGCATGTGGCCAAAATGCTACAATAAAAAGACAGCGGACTGGTTGTGGCCAAATTGTTCAAAAGCCTGAGTTAAATAAGTAAGGTTACTTGGGACCAGCTAATCGAGTGAGCCTGACCAGTCCATGGCTTGTAAACGTTAATCGTTAATCTCCCCTGAAAGGTGCCGCATATACTTTGAGTCTACCGATCTCGGTCGCTGAAAAACCGAGCTAGGCACGCTTTTGATGGGGGCTATCGTCTGCGAGATGTGACTGGTTACCAGTGTGCTAGTGCCTTCTCCTGCTGGAAATAATCCTTGGACCATTTGCCTCTGGAAGGGAAACAAAGAGAGCAGAGTTATAAAAACTATTGAGTGTGCCCTACTTGATGGCCATGCTGGGCAGATATAGCTGGAGGCTTTAGCCACTGGGTTGAAGTCACAAGGGTTGAGTTGTTCGACCACTGCATGATAGAGGGCTTTTAGATCACTAGCATGGTTAACTTTGTTTGAAAAACATGTTTTCTTTCATGTTTTGGATTTTTTTTTTTCCTCCGTGTGAATTTTATTTTGTTGTGGAACTACAAGAGCATGGGTTATAGTGCTGTCCAATCTAATTCGTTTAATATTCCTGAAAATTTCCTTGGGTGGTACATATTGATTGCTAGTAGATGAATCACTGTTCTGCAGCTAGCTGTAAAATATTATGCACATTGTTGGAGTGAAGTCATGGAACCAGGGCCGCATTGGCCGGACCGGGCATCAGGTGTTTCCCTGGGAGGCTGGAAGGGTGGGGGCTGGTTTTGTAGCGGTGGGGGCCGGTTTTGCAGCAGTGCCGCATTATCGCACCCCAGTAACATAAGCAGCAAGCAAGCATTTTGAGCCTCCCTGGGCCAGGCAGTGATTCCCCTGGGGCTGTCCCGAGAAAATTTAAGCTAAGAAAACAGTCACAGCAGTAGCCATAACCATTAGAAAATTGACACCCACAATGTAATAGGCGACAGGAATCACAGTCAGCAGCAGCTCACAACGATACCAAGTACTGACTAATTCTAACTAGGAGCTTGTTTATTATAAACATAAAAACACATGTAGCAATCAATGCCGGTGTTAGGTCATCTTAAGACAATGAGGAAGGATCGTCCGATGTTCTGCTGCTTCTTCCTTCATTCCCATGATAAATGTAAGAAATCGGCAAGGTGTTAAATGTCAACTTAGTTGCTAAACATTCATGTGTGTTAGCTTCACTCTGAGTTCCCACGAGAATCCTACAGTCTAAACTATTAGCTATTCAGTATTTCACTGCGTAACAATGAACTATTCTAATAGCAGAAACATTCTAGTTGTAACCTAAGATATTAAGTCATGAGATTCACGTCTTGATGTGAATATTTTTGGTTTAATACACTGTAGGAAAGTAGGATCTGCTTCTTATGGTTACCCCCCACTTTTTGCTGGATGTAATGCTGTTTTTGACTAGTCTGACTGGGATCCTGCTAATCAGGACCCCAGTTATGTTATGTACTTAGGTACACTCCAGATTGGATACTGGGGTACCCTTGTCAGTCCCTAGTATAAGGTACACATGTACCCAGGGCATAGGTACCCCAGAGGCCTCCCATGGGCTGAAGCATGTATTATGCCACCCATGAGAGGCCATGCAAAATGGAACTACAGGCCTGCCATTGCAGCCTGTGTAAGTTGATGCATGAACCACTTACTTAAGATATAGGTTTACTATATCTAAGGGTCACTGCACTTAAAACCTATAAGTCACCCCTATAGCAGGCCTTTACAATCCCGAGGGCAGGGTGCTTTGTTCTAGGTGAGAGGGTGCCCCTGCATGAGCAGGACACCCCTGCAGCCTACGGAGTCCATTCTCCCGGGTTGTCATTGAAGCAGCCATATACTACTATAGAGGGGCATTACGCAACCGCGTGATGACCAACTCTAAAACGGCTGAAACAAACCCTATCGTGTTTGGTGTCAAACATGTTGGAATCATACCCCCACATCGGTAACCGGTGTGGGAGGTATGATTCCATCCCTCAGAAGCGTGCTTCGTGGGTTCCCTGGTGTTCCCGGTACCAGCCTTCTAGCTCTGGACAGCACAAAATGGTTCCTGCCGACCATAGACACATTTCTGCCCTCCTGCTGCTGAGCCAAGCTCGAGCAGGGGAAGGCAGAACAATAGGCATCCTGTCAGAGGGAGGTGTGACCACCTCCCAGACAGGATTTAGTGTATTAGGGCTGGGTGGGTGCGCTTTCCAGCAACTGAAAGTCTGCATGAGGGGCACATTTGGTGTCCCTGTGCATAGTCAAGTTCAAACCAGTCCTGGGAGCCGTTGGCTCCCGCTCTGGCACGAAACTGGACAAAGGACATGGGAGTAACCTCCCCCCTGTCCAGACCGTCCCCTGGGAGGGTCCCCTGAATCTTTACAACCCTCTCCTGTGGGTACTTAAGGGCTTACTTGGCTGTAGGACCTTATATTCGTTGTGGACAAGATTCAGAACTGAAACCACTGCACTTCGACCTCTGGGCACTCTGGACTTCGTTTGGGCCTGACTTCATCTCCCTCTCAGTATGCTGCATCGTCTGTGCCTGTGCACCATACAGGATCTGTGTAGGACCTGTGGAGCATCCAAGACACCTGAAGATAATCTCCCCTGGAGTGAAGGAGTCACTCCCCTGCATTCGCAGGCACCGCAACACTGCTGACCGGTCTAATGATCCCGAACTCCCACGGACTCCGAAAGGCTCAGCAACACAGGAGGTGGGTTTCCACGTCCCTCGAGGTCCGAGCTGCCCTCTCACCAAGTTTGAGGTCAGAATCTCTTGTGGGGGCTGCAATACCCGAACCCCTGTGCACTGCGTACTTTTGCAAGTGCATGTTGGCAATTCCTTAACAAGTGCATTGGGCTCCGAGTAGCCCCAACCTTTGGCATCTTCTTCCACAAAGCTCTTCAACCACCTCGCACCGTGTGCTCCGTGGCCTGTCGTTTTGTGAAGCTGCTCGAGGTCCTCTCACGACTCCTGTGCCTCCGGCATGTGGGTCCAGTTGAGGGTCAACTTTGCTTTTCCTGGGCTCCCCTGCTTGCTCCAGGCCTGCCCTGACTCCCCTGTGTGTGGTGAGTCTCCTGGACCTTGCTGGTCCGAACTGTACACTTCCTTGACCTTCTGCGTGAGTTGCTGTTTGCAAGGCTTGTTGGTGCTCCCGCCAGATACCGACCCCTCAGCGCTCGACATCCTTCGTGGGACAGCTCGCATCCGGCTCCTGGTCGTCCTTAACGTCACCTGGTCCCCGTAGCTGCAGAGTCAAGGTCACCGTCAACTATCCTGAAGCACCCGACATCGGTGGGCATTCGTCTATCGAGCCCCTGGTCACTCTCAAGAGACCCAGACTCTGTCCCCTCTGCTCTCAGGTACTCTTCGACAAGAATCCACGTTTGGATTCCAATGGACATCCTTCTCCCTTCCAGCAGCGGCTCTTCTTCGAAGTCCTCCATTGGGTTCGACGGCGGTTTCCGATGTCGCTTCACACCTATGCACCCGGCTTCCCTGGGTTAGGTGACTTTGGTACTTCGGTATCCACAGGTGGGGTGGCTCTCCAACCTTCTGACTTCCACTGGGTTTCTTCGTAGTCCACTGGGAAGGGTCCTTAATCTTTAAAAATCCAACCGCGTCTTACCCATAGACTTGTACGGAGCACGCAGTCGTGTACTCACACTGCACATGCACTCCGTGGGGTCCTTATCTACTCACCTTGGGTGGTTCCTTGGGGTCCCTGCAATTCTACGTCCTCTCGACATTGTCATGACTCGAGTCGTGGTTCTTATACCACATTTTTAGTATATGGTTTGGTCCCCCCCCCCCCGGGCCCCACTGTGTATTAGTGCTATTTACTGTGATTTCTTTGCTATACTATTGTGTGCTTTGTGTTAATCTCCATGTAGGAGATACTGGAACGTTCTAGAGAGTATTATATAATAAATACATATTTTTAAAAATACCTTGTGTGGTTCTCTTTCATTTAATCTATACTATAAGATTGCATTCTGGTAAAACAAGCTGCTTTATACTCCTTCAAGACTAAGCCTGAAGGCTGCTCTCCACAGCTACCACTTGGATAGCTTTCTAAGGTTGTCTGAGACCTCTTAAATACCATAAGGGTTGTCTGAACTGGTGCAGGGTGCCCACTTACATTAGTGGACAGCATATACCAGGCCAGCCTCTCACATACACTATTCAGTATTCAGCATTGTGAATATGTTGCAGCTAGAAACTAACTAAATACGATGAAAACCTGTAGCTTAGGAAAAGAAGAAATACATTTTAAATCAGCACATTCTGCAGAGATGACATGTTTAAGGAAGCCAAGTGTGAATCATTAGTCAAATAATATTGCGAATTCAGCATTTCCTGAAAGCATTTATTTATTAAAAGAAGAAAATTAACTGAAAGATAGAAAGATGAATGATGCCTAGTCTGACCTAGTAGTGTAATTGTGATTAAAATGAGTGCTTGCTACAAACAAAAATCACGATACACGGCAATTTTGCACTTTTAAGAAAGGGCACATTTTCCTACATTTCATTCTTTTAAGCATTTTCGTGTTAATGTTTAGTGTAAATTATAGCACTTATTTTAAGCAAAATTGTCCTGCTCTATCACACGTGACATGTAAGGTGTATTGCAAATTGTGTGTACTTTACTCCTTAATGTTATGTGTCTGAGGACTACATATTTCATGTAGTGCTTCAGGGCGGAGATGTGACCTAGTGACTGGAGCTGCTGACATTGGAACCTGGGGACCCAGATTCGTGTCCCGGCTTCAGTGCTAGTTGGTGGTGCTTGATTCAACATCGTGTGATTCTGGGCCTATCACTTAATCTCCCTGTGCCTAAAAAATTTGAAATGTAATGTGTGAATTGTACTTGTGTAATCCCGAACTTGATGTACCCAGTCTTATATATCGTCCCCCATTCCCCCAAGTAATGTAGAACTTTCAGTTCTGAGCTAGGTACCTACTATATAAATACTAATACATACATATACATAGTGAGAATTTGTAGCGCTATTTCCTAGGTTCTAATAGGTGGTATTTTTCACATCTGCGACCTCTAATGTTCATGAACATTAACAGCAGTGCTGCAGTGTCATAAAAGTCTGTTGCTCAGAAAGAATGATCTGTTAGCCAGCATTGGCAGACATATACTCAGGGGTGTGGAATTTAATAAAATAGCTACTTGTCCATGGGGCAGGTTGCTTCATAAATCTACTTGTCTTGTAACAAAATCCACTTGTCCCTTTGGTACCATGTAGTGCGGCGACACATTATGGCAGCAATCTCATTATTTAAGAGCTCTGATATATCCTCTCTGATTATGCCAGGGCTAATACCATAGTAGTGTTTGAATACTTGCAATCCCCTTATGTTGCCACGTTTCCGCAGATCTACATACTGGGGCGTAAGGTAGTGGTAAGCAATAGTTCCAGGGTTAGAATGCCCTTTTGAGTCTGTGCAAACCTACTAAATTGCATGTTTTAAGGGTTTTCAACAACTCTTCTCTAATCTTTTCCCATACTGAGAAATGTTGGAAATTTACTCCTGACAATGGCAGACATAAACCTTTGTCCAGAGTTGGGGAAAAAAGTAGTTGGAGGGAAAGTGAACTTGCAAACACTCAGATTTTCGCATGAGCAAATCTACACATGCATATTTGCTCATGCTAAAATGCAGTTCACAAATATTTTCCAGGAGGACTATTTCTCGTCCTACTTCTGTAAATTCTTGGGACTTCACAAAAGCCGTATAGCTGCACTTAATGCAAGGACATATACCAAGGGTGCACTTTTGAGACTTTCTTTAATAATTGGGCACCTAATTTGGTCTGGCGTTGACCGTGACCTTTCGTGTTTATTAAAATTCTGTCTCTCTCTCTGTATCGGCTGGCTTCACTGTGAGTGAGAGCATTCTGCTCTTTCACAAGGAACATATCGGCACGCAAAGTAGTTTTGTTCAGTGCCAGTAACTATTGTGGCAGTGTGTACTTTTTGAGACCAAAAACTATTTTTGCTTTTGCCAATGTTTGTTATAATGGTGAGGACCCAGTATATCCCACACCAATAAGGTTTTACAAAAACCATGACAAAACAAGTCACACATTGACAAAACAGAAAAGCTGACCACCGATTTCAGACCTACTGGCTTTGCCAATGCTTGTTTATTTTTGTTTCCCATAATCTTATTGAAACTGGTTACACTGATTTTCCATTATGAATATTTTTGGGAAATACTAGCATGCATCAACACATGTTACTAAATGATGCTTCAAAGAAATGGTACCTGAAATTTTACAGTAGTTATATAAATGTTTTTTTTTCCTGCTTTCATTTTTTTCATGAACATTTTATTTTTAAAGCAAAGAATTATCAATCTTGTTTTCAAGCTCCTGCAAATATTTGCATCAAATCAGAGAGCATTCTGGGAGCATTATACATAGCCTCATATTGCTAAACTTTGAAAACGTGTGTACAAATTTTTATACTGGAACCACTGTCAGTAGTGCAGTCAGAGCTTACAACATTAACTTGGAGCGTTCACCCTAATAATAAAGGCTTTCAATTAATGAACCATAAATACAAGTTTGAACAGCATTAACAGACATACAAAAATATTACCTTAACTGTAGATAGTGCCCTTCCCTGATCCATAATGTGGTACTGCATACTGGCAGCCAAAGGGTTTGTGCTGCAGGGGGGTTGGGCCTACTTGTCCCAAGGACAAAATGCACATGAAAACGTGTTGCCCTTGACCCCAAACAATATGTCCTGGGCGTCGGGCTATAGGAATCCCACATCCCTGATACTGTACTGAAATATGTGCACTCGATGCATGTTTTTTGTATGTATGTATTGGTACACACATACCTAGCAGTAAACCAACGGAGTGATGTACATTATATGATAGGGTCAGGAGATAATCTTCAAGATCAAGTGCATCAAGTGGGGATTACACAAAAACATTTTACACACATTTGGGCATAGGGAGATTAAGTGATTTGCCCAGAATCAAATGATGTTGCGCCAAGACCGAGATTCAAACTTGGGTCACCAAGGTTTCAAGGGCCACATTTCCTCTTCCTCCTACCGAATAACTCTCAACTGCTGAACAAAAAATCATCAAACTAAGTAAATGCATGGAGCAACACACTACTTGCCTGCATAGTTGTATGCTGTTTGTTTAGCATTTGATGATTTCTTGGCAAAGTGCGTAACTTGTGGTAGTTTAATGTCTTTCCACCTTTACCAATTTATACCAAATTTTGGCAATCTGAAATGTTGAGTTTTGAAGGTCATATTCCAGAATTTGGTGAAAATATCAAAGTAGAGGGCACATTTTTTAGGAGTGTAAAAATGGGATTTCTTGTGGACTGAGGTGTAAACCTTAAATACAGAGCTGCAAATGTTCATCTGTCATTTCTTATTTACATCACTGGCACATCTACAACTGTAGCCATACTGCCTGGGACACAGGAGGGAATGGGACAGGACCTGGGCAAAAGGAAAAAGAAAAGATGGGAACTGGAGTAGAAGGAAAGGATTGAAAAGAGAGGTAGACAAGTGAGGAGAGGAAACCTGATGTCTAATTTCTTGACTAGGAAATTAATTAAAGAATCAGGAGTTCAGGGCCGTAGCCAGGGAGGGGAAGGGTGGGGAAGGGGGGGGCTTTGATGGCTGGGCCAGCCTACAACAATCTTTGCCCCCTTAAACGACCTCAGAAGGTGAATGAGCAATAACAATGCATTTCAATTTTGGTTTTATCTTGTTACATTTGCTGGTGTTGCAAGACAGGATAAAAATGTCAGACTGTCTTCTGACAAATGGATGCTTATCTTTTCATTGTGGAGATGCTGTTTACTTTTGCTTCCTTTGACTGCAAACGGAGCAGAATTTGTAAAGTGAACTATGTGACAATCTCTCTCTGGTACAGACAGGGCCACTGGAATTAGGCAGCAGTGGAGGCCCAAATAATGCCACAATATTGACTAAATTATGTGGCAAGCAAGCACAAATTATTCCGTTTGATGTGGCACGTTTTTTAACAGTATCACTCCATTATTTTGTCATTTTTAGGTCGAGCCTAGAGCAGCGCATGCGCTGCTTGCTCGACTTTTAGTAAGGGGTTTTCAAAGTGCTACCAGAGGCTTTTGCTGGCCTCAAGCTTGCGTGCATGTGCGCGTGAACGCCGCAGCCGCCATCTGTCTTTTCTCCGTCACGGGTAATTAAGTGCATCGCGATCACTTTAACTTTCGGCGCCCGCGCGGCCAATGCTTTCGCGCGCGCTTGTTATTCTGACCAGCGTGATAGAGCCGCTTCATGCTCTGCTGGTGTCCGTCCTATTCTGCCCCTTTCTTCTGCTCGTCTTACTGTAGAGCTGTTCTTTAGGCCGCACTGACCTGAATGCGCTGCAGTGCCAAGCTCTCTAACTGCATTATCTTCCCTCTTTTTTTGTTAGTTATATATCTATACTCTCCACCCACACCCACTGACCTGTCTTACCCATAATGTCACCTGCTACTACTTGAGAATATGCCTGTTTTTCAACATTTATCTCATAAAACCTCTGGACACAACTCCACTTTCTTTGCGCATTTGCTCTTCTTTTTCTGAACTTGAAAATTCCTGAAATGCTGCCCTAAATCAAAAACGTTTTGTGTGTAAAGTTTTTGTTTTCTTGACAATTTTTAACTAGATGACTTGACAGTATCTTTATTTTCAATCTCCTCCAAATTAACTGATGTGTGCTGAACTACTTTTCTCATAACTCCTGCGAATTGTCTGTGTACAGCTTTTTTCTCCCCCAACTCGCAATGGAGATTCCTCTCCTCACGAGAAACCTTGCCTCTCAGTTTGGAGGTGTTGGCTGATTCCCTTCGCTTTACAAATACCCCCTCCTCCGCCCCACCTCTCAAATTAGTTTCCACGGGACCGCAAACCGCCTACTTTTTGCCTCCGGCTCACTGCTGCCAATCACACTATAAGTCAGTGTTTCTCCGCGCTCTCCACTGCCGCCTGATAACGATCACCTCAGCCGGTTAATGGGAAAAAGGACCGCCTCCTCCAAAGGTAGAGCGTTGGATTCACACAACGCCACTCCCCCTGACTGCTTCGTGCGCTCCTGTGTGGCCGTCATAACCGGCTCCACCCTTTGGGCCCCCTCATACGCCTCAATACATACACCTCCCGCGGCCCGCCTCTTTCTTGGGAGTGGGACAGTGCGACACCACATTGGCCCACTCTCTAATGTAACAAGCATTGGCATAGCCAATAGGTCTCGCCTTTGGGACCTTATAAGTGTTTAGCCATGCAACAGTTGTGCTGCATAATTAAATACTTATAAGGTCCCAAAGGCGAGACCTATTGGCTATGCCAATGCTTGTTTAACATGTAAGCACTGTCTGGGGAAAGGTTTCACTTTATTAGTACCAGTTCCACATCCAAATACCGCTCTCTGTAAGTAACTCAAAGGTGACCAGTCCACCTTTGCGAAGGACCTTCCACTGCACATGTGCAGCATTTTTAGTAACTTTTGATCTGTATGAGGTAGAAACAAAATGTGTTTTTTGGTAAAAACTGCAGATTATGCAGCCGATGATGTATTATGTGGTAAATTCATAATGATGCAGGAAACAATGTGGCTGCAGAATCTCATAATTCCGGAGCTGCAGAATCGCACAATTCCAGTGGCCTTGTGTACAAGGAGTGCAAAACAAAAATACTGTACGATGTAAATTTGTTTCTAATCCACATACAATTTGAATATCTGTAAATGAACTGTACAAATAATCAACATATGCCAGCAATTGCCTATTTCCAGCAAAAACGAAGCACATTTTGTTTTATAATTCTGAAGTGCAATAGAAACAGATTTTAATAGGACGAAAACAAATCTTCGTGATGCACTAGTGATAAATATTGTATTGTACTGCGCATTTGTATAGCAATTACTACCCATAGGTGTGGCACTGAAGCGCTTACCTATATGGGCAGCAAGCTAAGCCAAATAGGGTGGCATGTGGTTAGAAGGGTGTTGTTTTTGTTTTGTGATCCAATGTGGGAAGTGGTTCCATGTCGTGTTTGATGACCACCCAGGTGCGGTTATCATGTCATGAGATGCAGTGCGTAGCTGTGTGGTGGATGATGAGGTGTGAGAAAGACAGACAATCAATTTATGGTTTTTCAGTACTCTGGCAGCTTCGAACAGCTCTGTGGGTCCCATTATGGTATTTCATATGATTATAGTTTCCATAGCTGATTACTGCACTGCGTTGGCCAATCAGACATTTTGGGTGAGTTTTACTTACATTTCACAACAACTTGCTGCCCTCCACTGCGTGAAAGGCAGATAGCAGATATTTGCCATTTTTACAAAGATATGGCACATTTCTGCTGTCTTCTAGCTTTGGTGTACTGTGTACTGCCTAACCCAATGCAGGCACCCTCACGCAAAAACGATCTATAGAGGCACACTCCTCTTTCTAGGTGTGTTGCACAATGCTACACACATAGAATGAGGAAGTAACTAGGAAAAATAAATACGTTTCTCCTTCTTACGCCTCACTGGGGAAGGCGTAGCATTTTGACACATTCCCAAGCTTAGTAGCTTTAGTAAATCTGAGAATGCACCAAATTCCATTGGTGTGTGTATAAGATCGCCCATGCTCCAACCATGGAACACCTTCCCAACACAAGGTAACTCAAGGCAGCAAAATGCGCTGCTTTGCGTTACTTTGTGTTTCCTAAACTACACAAAACCAAGCAAGGTGGCTTTGTATTGCTTAGTAAATACAAAAAATGATTTTGCGTCGGGCTGCACAACAAAAGTGACGCAAGCCATCCGCAAAATCTTAGTAAATCTGCCCCCTAGTGTATAGCTCTGGGCCATAGCTGGCATTGTTGGTGGAAGAGAGAAGTAGAGAGATCTGTTGGGATGTGCATTGTTACCATCATCTCATATCTGAAAGTCATTGTGAGATGTAAAGAGGCGGCCATTGTGTATAGATATTTGGGACCTGCAGTCATGGACCCGATTAAAGTCCTTCAACTGACCCGCAGTGTATGACAGATCTCTTTAGTTATTCCATGCATGTTTATTTAGTGATGGCTGGTTTATTGGCTGCACAGTAATGATTATGGACAACCCTGGTAGCAGATATGTCTTATGTGAATGTCAGAGGTGTAAGTAACAGTTGGCTGCCGACTGCTGAGTGTTATGGTATTAGTATAAGTGTGGGCCAGAAATGTTATGTATGAACTTGCATAACTATATAATACCCCGGCAAAGCATAGGTCAGCTCTCCCTAACTTACCTGCCTACCAAAAGTAGTTTGCTGATTGGGTTGTTTCCAATCTGTGGATCGTAAGCTGAACATTGAATTTGAGGGTGCAACTGTCTTTCCAGGTTCTGTTGCAGGGATATGTGGTGGTGTAGTTGTCTGAGAAATAGCCATGTTTTCAACTGTCTCCTGAAGTGTATAGGCTCTTTGATGCTTCTAATGTTGACTGGTAGGGAATTCCAAAGCTTGGCCCCTTGTGCTGAGAGAGAGAGATTCCTTATGGTAAGCTGATATGATGAGTGGTGCAAGCCTGTAGTGCAATGTCCTGATTTGTTCGTATTGCTTGAATTTAGCTTGAAAGTATAGCGGTCCTTTTTCTTGGAGGCTCTGTGAACAATGCAAAGTCCTTTGAACATTGCCGTTCTTGCTGTAGATAGCCAGTGGAGTGCTTGCAAGACTGCAGTCATATGTTCTCTTGGGTGAAGGCAGAGATGAAATATTGCAGCAGTATATTGGATGAGTTGTATTCTGCGTATCATGAATGTGGGTGTGCCAAGGAATAGGCTGTTGGCATAGTCAAGCTTGGAAATTAGGAGTGTAAGGATGGCTTGCAGTTTCTGTTGGTATTGAAGATATGGGAGGATGCAATGTAGTGTTTTCATTGTGCAGAAGGCACTCGGTTTTACGTTGTTCAACCATCAAATATGGGTCTGAATCCATGGTTACCCCTAGGTTTGTGACTTCTCTTGATATTGTAGGAGGGGCCTCATGTTCCTTAGGCAATATGGCGGTAGACTGGTATTTTTGTCACTGTCCGCAGAAAATAAGCTCTGTCTTTGTGATATTTAGCATTGGATGGTTATTTATCATCCATGTGTTTATGCCTCGAAGGCAGTCATCAAGTTTTAAATTGTGGAGGTCTTTCAGACCATCCATTTTTAGAAATCATTTGGGTGTCATCCACATAGTTGTAACAGGTGAAGTTGAATGATTTAACCAGGATGGGTAAGGAGGTTAGGTAGATGAGGGAATATGATGGACCTCTGTGGGACACCACATTGTTGTATTTGAGGAGCTGATAGGAAACCCCAACATTCCAGTCATTCAGAAGCAATGTTCAATCCGGAAACTCCAGATTCCAATATGAGATGGTGCTTTGATTAGCCTGTTGTGCTGTGGCAGATTTATCACATGTCAAGTATGACTTATATTTGACTGATATTGCTCCAGTCTACACTGGTGTGAAATATAGGCTGGTGGGATTAGGTATCTGTGCAACAGATTGTTATTTTGTTTGCAGGAGTCACATAGTTTGTTAGGTTAATGTGCCTGCAGCAGAAGAGTTCAATTACCCTAACTGGCAGTAGCGTGAATCTGAAATGACCCAATATACCCTACAATGTCACAAAGGCCTGCTATAAAAGACTATCTTTCAAAAGTGGTTTAATATCTACATAATCCTGCCAAAGTCAGCACACAGACGATTCATCTCCTTGAACCGAATAATGTGGAAACCATAATCAGGGCATTTGAGGCTGAAAGCATTCGTATTATAATTACCCTCTCTAGACATATCTGCAGAACATCAACTAACATTTTCTGATTATTGTAGCTTGAATCTGCTTTTTGAACTTTATTGACTCCTATGAAATTCTGCTTTATTCTCATCTAATGTATAGTCATAGCAGATAAATTGCTGTTATGATGTCCAATGTAATTAATGTACTAAGTGCAAAATAGTATGGGAACACTGGGTGGTAGGAATTTTATGAATCATCACAGATTTCAGAATTTTCCTTCACAAAAATATGAGGAATATGAGGAAAATAAAAATAAAATAAAAAAGTTTGGAGTTTGCAGGCCTTTCTGGATAACAAAAAGTATTGGAATCCATGCAAAGTACACCACCCAAGACTTTCCTCGGAACCTTGTTTTAAAAAATGTTTGGGCCTGGAAGATGTCTCTGGCCTAAATACCACAGCTACCCACATCACCGGAATTGGTCTATTTTCAGGGCAAAATCTCAGTCTTGGTTTAACGAATAGATATACCTCCTGGAACCAAAGAGGTCCCTAGTAACAAGAAAGAGAAGGGGAAGAAACAACAAAAGATAAACGATGAAGGAGGGGGTGTTTTAAGTGAAGAAAAATACCTGACAAAGTCTATACCTCGCTGATTAAATAATCCCCCTTGGCTGAAGGGTAGGAAGGGAGGGAGACTCTTTTGTTATTATAGTCCTCACTCACTCTAATAGTGACATGCTTAATCATCGGGCTCACCCAGACTCCTAAAGGTCAGGGTGGGCTCAACCGTGTTTCAGGGAGCACTTATAAAGATATTTTGTATGGGGGTGTAACATTAAGATAAAATTCCTCTCCCGCTCCTAAAGTATCCTTTATTAGTGAAGAGGGAGGGAAGGTTAAAAACTGACTTTGGTAGGGTGGGAGGATATTATGGTCCTATGACCCTAACTGAACACCAACATGTTTCAGCCCTTGCTTATGGCCCATTTAACGGTCCTGGGCTTTCGTCAGGGTGGAATGTGAAGGGGTCACTTCCCACAAAGACGTGAATGCGAAGTGGTCATGCAATTAACATGTATCACACTGGTAAATTAATTATTAAAGGGACAAGTCTAATACCTGCCACTGTTCTTTTCGAGGAATTGCTCCGGATATGACAGGGCGTCAGCTCCCAGCGGGGGGCTTGGAGGGGGAAGCCTTGTAGTCACACTTGCATCAAAGGTCTATCCCCGTAGGAGACCTACTGTGCTCTGCTCCCCTGCTTGTCGCCACTTATCCCCATAATCTGGAACATTTCTCAGTTTTCGTGAGCCATCCGTAGCGAGACTCCATGGCGGATTGATAAGCGAGCCCCCCAGGCCCTTTTTTTAAATTTTTTAATTTTTTCAAAAACCTTTATTGAACATTGAGGCATGATACAGGTTACCACTCCATCAGGTAGTATAGCATCTGTTACAATCACAAATATAGTTGACACTGTTAGAGAAGTATTGAACAGGATCTACCACCGCACAACATATCACAAGGGAGATGTGGCTGTTACATCAGTGGAGAGTGTGGGTAGTCAGTCGGGTGTCAAGGGTCAGTCTGGTCAGTACCATCTTCGCCAATCTGGGCGTCAGTGATGGGGGAACCCTCAGTGGGTTCATCTGGGTTGGCCAGTCGGTGAAGGTAGGATATGAGAGGGCCCCATATATCTGGAGGTCTGTTTGCCACAGGCATCAGGTCCCAGAATTCGCCTAGGAGCGTCTGGCAGTGGGCTGCGTCGGCTATCCAGTGCCTGGCCCGCGGCGCCGGTTTGTGGCCCCAGTGAATTGCCACCCGGCACTTGGCGAGCACCAGTAGCATCGCAGTTAGTTTGCGATTAGGGTCGGAAATGTCCTCGACGTGACCCAGGAGGCACAGTCGGTGGTCCGGAGCAATACGCTCAAGAGTGATATCACTGATTGTAGAGCACACCTTCAGCCAGAAATCGGAGACCTTGGGGCACGTCCAAGCCAGGTGTGCAAACCCCGCACCGGGGACCGAGCAGCGCACACATCTGTCGCTGTCCGTCAGTCCCATCTTGTGCAGCATTACAGGAGTGTGATAGAGGCGGTGTAGATATTTAAAATGAATAAGCAGAAAGCGATAGTTGGGGGAGAGACGCTTGGTTTGGTTACAGCAATATTGCCACTGCGCGAGAGAGACACCACCATCCAGGTCCACGCCCCATGAGTTGCGAGCGCGCTCCGTATCTATGGGGCAAGCCGCCAGTTTGAGAGCGTATAGCCTTGTGACCATTTTGCGCGGGGAAGTGGAGGAGTGGATGTATTCAAGTGCAGTATTGGGCTGGGGAGCGAGTGGAAAGGCAGGGTTATCGCTTTTACATGTGGCCCTAATCTGATAATAGAGCAGCTTGTCAAGTGGTGCTGCTTCAGCAGGAAGTGTGAGGAAGTTGTTATTGGGATAGATGTCGGCTTTGGTACGGATGCCCAAATCTGCTGCACGGCGAGCCATGGCCGCTGTTTGAGCGGGGGGAATGAGGGGTTGCTGGCAAGCTCCATTGAAGGTGTGAAGAGTACTTTAGCGCAAGTGTATCTGCGTAGCCCATCCCAGGCCCAGCGTACACATTCCACCGTGTCGATCTCGCCTTGAGGGATTCTGTGTGGTAAAACTAGTGCTGTCTGTAGTGGCCAGGGAGAGGCCAGGTCCGTCTCGACTGCCACATGTGGCTGGAAAGGCATTGGATGGATCCAAAAATGGAGAAAGCTAGCTTGGGCACATAGCGCGTAGAGTCGAATTATATTAATTATATGTTATATTTCATATAGGTACCCCGATATAGGTCTAGGTATCATCATAACCCTTCACCTACATTCTCTCCTATACTACATACATAACGGATTTGGAGGACTGACCTTTTACCCAGTTACAATACTACACATAAGTACGTAGGGTTTTTCCCTGGACACTGGCCTCATAAATTTTGCATGAGGATTCTTAGTTTCTTGGAATTACAGCAGGACCATCATCTCCTGCATAATAACTGTGTATAAAGTTCATTCCCGACGTCATCCTAAGTTCGACACTGGCACAGCAAGGTAGAACCCCTGGGTATACCTTAGGGTATATAAACACCACATCCTGCTGAGATAGGAAGAGGAGATCACGACTTCCATGCCGACACACTGACGCGAGACGCTGAGGTTCCTGCATCCAGATACTCCAGCTCGCAGTGGTCTGACATCCCTTGCGGGGTGTTCAGCTCAAGACCAGAACGGGGTCCCGCAGTCTCACATCAGGTAATGGGGTTGGCTTTATCCTAGAGGGATTCTTGGCTTTACACCTGCTCACATGCTAGGTACACTTAGGTACATCTAGTTAGGGTGCATCATAGGAGTACGCATTTTTAGTGCCATGTATCTTATATACTTGCCTATATTTATGATTTTAGCAAAATGGTAGAAACCTACCATCTGTTTACTTTCTCAGTGCTGCTACTCATTTATATATGCTACTGTCTGCTGGTGATTTCAGTACACTTATTTTAGTGTGGGTGTCTGGAATCAGTCTGGACACCAGTCCTGCAGTGTATGTTGTCTAAATGCGCATATCCTATATAGGTCTTATAGGAACTACATGACAATCAGGGGCACCCATTCCGCCACTGGCTAGGGGCAGCGTTAGGACGTCGTAAGCGATACGGGGCTGGCGGCCTGCCCAGATCAATGTAATACTATTAGAGCGTAATTTAAAAAAAAAATTGTGATGTAAGAGGAATGGGAATATTTGAAAATAAGTATAGAAATTTTGGGAGCACGATCATTTTTGCAATGGCTGTCCTCCCGGCTAATGATAGGGGGAGTTTTTGCCACGTGTGTATCTTGGTTTCAAGCCAGTCCATTACTTTGCCAAAGTTGGACCTCCACAACTCGTCCATATCTCTGCTCAGCCAAATGCCCAGGTAACAGTTTAGTGGCATCTGTGAGGGGTAAGAGAACGGATTTGCTCCAGTTGACCCGAACCCCAGACAAGCAGCCGAAACGGATAACCTCCCTGGTCATGGGAGCTAGATTCTCCTGTGGTTCGCGGATATATATCATGACGTCGTCTGTGTACATAGAGGTAACCAGGCCATGGGATGATAAGCTGATGCCCCGCTGGGTATGATGCTGACATAAGCACGCCGCCAGAGGCTCGATAGCGATGGCGAATAACATGGGGGGCAGGGGGCATCCCTGTCTAGTACCCCTCGTGATAGCTATAGGGTCGGTAACCTGCCCGTTAACCTTGATGCGTGCTATTGGAAGCATGTAGAGAAGTTGAATCTTTTGCACAAAGTTCAGGCTGAAACCCAAACGGGGAAGATGATAAAAAAGAAAAGGCCACTCTAGTGTATCAAAAGCCTTAGTGGCGTCCAGGAGGGCGGCCACTGCAGGCAGAGTAGGATTGATCTGGTGAACAACAGAGAAGATGGTACGCAGATTGTGCGAGGTGGCACTGCCCGGGATAAACCCCGACTGATCAGGATGAGCTATTAATGGCATAAGTGGGAGGAGACGGTTGGCCAGCAGTTTAGCATAAATTCTATTGTCAGTGTTGATTAATGATAGAGGGCGATAGGAATCGCTGCTCTCGGGGGATTTGTCCGACTTTAGAAGAAGAGTGATCATGGCCTCACGGAGACATGGGGGAATTCTGCCCTAGTCAAGAGATTCGTTGTACATTTCAGCCAGATGTGGGACGAGAAGAGACGCATACTCTTTGTAAAATGCAAGGGTGAGTCCATCCGAGCCAGGAGCTTTATCGCCCGGGAGTCCCGCAATGACTTTGGTGATTTCCTCAAGGGTGAATGGTTCGTCTAGGTATTCCTGGTGGCCATTGCCGAGCCATAGCAGCTCAATTGAATCAAAATATTGATCAAGGATCTCTCTAGGCGCAGCCTCCCCAGCAGTGTATAGTTGGGAGTAAAAAGCAGAAATCCAAGCAATTATGTCTGTGGGGGAAGTGGTCCTCCCCGCGGCCTCGTCGCAAAGTGCCGTGATATAGGAAGGAGGATGCGTGTGAGAAGGTTTGCAAGGGTCTTGCCAGGGCGATCGCCCTCGCCGTAGCGGCGAGCGTGGGCGTCTCTGCCTAGGAATGTAACCTCTCTATCCGCCTCCTCGTGAAACTCAGTGAGCTTAGATCTAATGGAGGCAAGAGTGGCGGGCTGGGATCCTGAGATTGTAGGAGATCTAGGGCTTTGATGTCTTTTTCCAGGCGCTCGAGGGTTCCTCTGATGGTTTAACACCCCAGATTGTTTTGCAATGCATTCCCCCGAATCACGACCTTGAAGGCCTCCCAGAGCATCAAGGGCGACTCGATGGAGCCAGTATTGCGTTCAAAATAGTCAATGATGGCACCCCGAATATCCTCACAAAAAGCAGCGTCGTGATGCGAGTTAGGGGGCAAGTGCCATGTGAACATGTGGTGAAGGGTAAGCGGGAATCGCAGACACAGGTGCACCGGGGCGTGATCTGATAATGTGCGGGCCAGGTGATCCACGAGGCAGCATCACGGGTAACAAGCCCTAAGTCAATGCGGGACCAAGATCCGCGCGAGCCGGATACGCAAGATCCTTCGTGCTCACCAGGGCGTGCATGCCGCCAGGCGTCTAATAAGGAGTTGTCTTCTAAAATTGAGTGGAGGATAGCGGTGGCCTGTGGGCGTTGAGTGCGGTCCCCCGAGCGGTCTAGTGCCAGCGAGGGTGCAATATTGAAGTTGCCGCCCCATATCAAGGAGTGGGGTCCCAGAGAGGATATGATTTGCCAGACGTGGGTGAAGAAGTTAGGGTCATCGCTGTTGGGGCCATAGAGCGCCGCAAATATCAATGGCTGGTTATAGAGGGTGCCGGAAAGGATCACATAGCGACCCTCAGTGTCTATGAAGGAGTGGGTGCCATGTCAGGGGAGGCCCTTCCTGTAGAGGATGGTGACGCTGCGCGCATAATTTGAATAGAATGCAGTGTAAGACTATCCCCAGTGACGTGATTGCAGCCTGGACAAGGTGGCGGGGAGGAGGTGCGTCTCTTGGAGGAAACAAACGTCCACCTTATGTCTGGTGAGATGTGCGTGCATAAGGTGTGCCTTTCGATAATTGTTGAGACCCCTGATATTCCATGTCCAAAAGGTGGTTTCAGTCATGTAGCAGCCGGGGGGAAATTGATGGGGTAGCATCTGTGGTCCGTCGTATTAGCAAGGAGAGCTAGTGTCGCAAGGTGTAGAACATTGTAGAATGCATACAGTTGGTGACATGCCAAAAACAATACAAAAGGAACAACAAAACCATCGCCCAGCGGGAGGTGCCTGTTACGGAACCCTAAATGAGAACCCCAAACCCTCCCCCCACCCTAAATGAGAACCCCAAACCCTACCCCCACCCACTCCGAGGGCGCGGCCGCCGTACAAGGAAAGAGCGGCGTCAGAAAGAGGCACACGTCGCTTCACTTCACAGAAACAAGAAGTGGAAATAGAAGCTGTAAACAGCGCCGCCCAGTAAGGAGCAGGACGGGTGGCACTGCGATTCGAGGAGTCGACCGTGGCCCCGGGAGCGGCCCGGGCCTGGACCGCTCGGACCAACAGAGGAGACGGCGCAAGCAGCGGTCGCATGATAGAGAGGAAAGAAGTGGAGAAAGCCACCCGAGGTGGGAGAAGACAGGCGGCGCTTCGCCTCGGGGAATAGACCGCGGCCTTGGGAGCGGCCCATACCTGGGCTCGCTCGGGCTGATAGAAGAAGCGACGTGGGTGAGGGTGTGCGCTCACTGGAGTGCCCCGGGAAAGAGCGCAGCAGCTACTGTTGGGCCCTGAGACATCTATAATTAATGAAGTGGATGCCAGACCTTGCGTGGTACATGTACTATTAAGTAGGGGTGAAGCACATACCTACAAGAGATCCTGGGAGGAGCCCGGGCTTGGCATGCCTGAATTGGCTACAGAAGAAGATTTCGCAGGCATAGGAGTTGGTCTCGCGAGCTTGAGGAGGAGACTGAGGTTGCCAGCGGGACCGGCAACAAATCAAAGCGCTGATGCCGGTGCCTGGCCTGAGGGAGTGGCACATGCTTGAACCTCTGCGTGTACAGGTGCTGAAGGCAGGTCGCGGGCAGCACCGGAGCCCTGGACTGGAGCAGTGAGTGCACGAAAGTGTGAAGGAGGCACTCTGGTGAGCAAGGGGAAACCACGTCAAGACGGTGGTTAGTTGGGAGAAGGTACGTGGGGTTAACACAGGCAGTCGCAGGTGGGAGCAGAGGAAAGAAGGCCTTCACTTGTGGACATCCCTGCGCAGGAAGATTACTGTGAAACGTGTTTGATCCGGAGGAAGGATTGACAAACAGATGCACAGCGTCCTGGAGAAGGAGGCGGCTGTTGATTCACCATTATGGAGGGAGAGTCCTGGGCCCATGACAGTAGATGCTAGGCTGGTGTTATAAGGAGAATACGCAGCAGGCCCAGAACATAATCGCTGGCCACCCCAGTGGGGGACTTGTGGTGGGCTCATTGAGTTGCTTCCGCTTGGTGGCGTGGCACAGCGAGTTGCGAAGTCCTGCCAATTATACTGCTCTGTCCTACCGGGAGCACCGAGATACCTGGTGTGCACTGGGGAGCCTGGCTGGACAGATGGGTCACACTAAAGGAGCCGTGTCGAGGGCCTGTTCGCAAGTTGCTGGCCCAATAGACATGGATCAAACGCAACCACTAGCTCAGCAGGAACCCCGAATGATCGATTAGACGCCATCTTGAATGCTATAGAGCGATCCAGGGAGTCGATGGAATCCAAAATAGATAAAGTTGTGCTCGACCTTACACTGCTGAAGAAACTGAAGGACAGAGTCGCTGCTGTGGAACAAGATGTTACAGACCTGAAGCCTGCCACTGACTTCCTGGAGAAACAGCAAAATGTACACGAGGCCAGAATACGACAACTCAAAGACTGCTTGGAAGATGCAGAGGGTCGCTCCAGGAGAAATAATGTCCGCCTAATTGGGCTGCCAGAGGGAGCGGAAGGTCAGGACGCAGTAGCCTTTCTATTACAGTGGCTTAAGGTTATACTACCCTCCTCTTCCTTTACTCCCCTATCTCCATAGAACAAGCACACCACATCCCGGGCAGGAGACCGGCACCAGGTGCTGGGGCGCACCCACCCATATTTAAACTTCTACACTTCAGGGACAAAGATATGATTCTGCGAGAGACCAGGAATATGCCTGAGATCAAATTTGACAATGTAAAGGTCCTCTTCTTCCCGGATTAAACAATAAGGGTTCAGCGCCAAAGGGGATCTTTCCTGCATGTTAAACAGAAGCTTAGACAACTAGACATTACATACTCGTTGTTTTATCCAGCAAGACTCTGAGTGGTTTCTGAAGGGAAAACAAGGTTCTTTGAATACACCCCAAGACGCCTGAGACTGGTTGCAAACCACGGACCGGTTCTCGGGCCCCAGACCTTCGGGCATACGAGGCGCCAGGAATGGAGAGGCAAGCGAAACGAGGAATTGCTGTTGACGACCCAGGAAACAGAACCAGGTCCTGTCGGTGGCACCTGGCCCTGAGCAAATCAGACCGGAGCGACAGGCGGAGGTTTGAGTAGCGGAGCGGATAGCTGAAGTTACAGAGTCAATGAGCAAGGAGGGAACTCCGATTCACTCCTCGGAGGATGAAGGCTCATCGGCAGCCGGACTATAGGACGTAGTATCGCTGCGGATGCCTGATGTCACGCCGCAGACTTCTGATGGTATCGTATAAAGGTTTAGGTCACGGTGATGGCATCATGAACTGTCTAAAGATCTGCACTAAAATGACATTTGGTACAATTACTCTTGCATCGTTTACTATACTGGGGGGTTTGCACAATTGGTAAGACACTTAGGCTTACACACAGTGTTTGCGGGTTACTGTAGCTGTACACAGTATTAGATGCTACAACATGAGACATCTGGGGATTTCACAGTGGCATGCCCCGCACGGCCTTACACCGCCTCATATTTTCCCTTATAAAGGGAACCAGTTGGATGCACGGACAGTTTTCTTTCCATCAGGGTTTGGGCAGTACCTCTTGTTTCTGGGGACTGCTCTAGTAATGTTTCTCTATTGCCAGGTTTGCTTATTCACTTTTCTTTTAGTCGTAGTAGTTTTTTCTAGGGGAACTGGGCGACAATATTGTGCTCTGCCGACTCACACACATGGCTGCATGCATGGGTCGGGTTACATTTCACTTCTGCATAAAGTAGTGTCATGACAGGCCACACTATACTTACCTGGAATGTGCGGGGTTCCGCACACCATCTCACAGATATTCGGTCTATTCTTACCTCAAGAGACCCAACGTGCGCATTGCCCTATTACAAGAGACACACTTAAATAAGGTTGCAACGATCAGGCTGCAAAGAAAATGGAGGGGTAAGGTGTATGCCACTGATTATTCATTGTTTGCACTTGGAGCCCTAATTTGGATCTGCCCGGGTACACCTTTTGCGACAGAGGAGGTCCTTGCTGATAACGATGGCAGATATTTATTTTTAAAAGGCAGGCTGGATGGGCGCTATATTCTGTTGGGTAATGTGTATGCCCCATATACGGACCAGGGTCAATTCCTTAGATCGCTTTCCCAAATATTAACAAAATGGTGCGACAATCCGTGGCTGATTTGAGGGGATTTTAATAGCGTCTTGGACACTGGTTTGGATAGCTCCTTTCCCCCCCCTAAGATGCACGACTGCTACAGCCAATTTTGCGGTGTTGAGCGGATGGGTGCGTGGGTGGGATCTGGTCGATATATGGAGGCATCGTAATCGTGAAGAGAGGATATATTCATTCTACTCGGTACCTCATGATCTACATGTACGACCGGATAGGTTTCTAAGCTCACCCTCCCTACTTCCCTACATAACGGGCTCAGACTACCGGGGTCGTACGCATTCTGACCGCAACCCACATTACGTTACACTGGCATGGGAGTGCGGGACCCCCGATATCCCTACGTGGCGGCTACAGATGGTGATGTTGGAAGACCCGTTCTTCCAGGACTCACTAGGGGAGGCCATCAATGAGTACTTCACACATAACACCGGGACTGCTTCGTCCACTACGGTGGAGTGGGCTGCCATGAAAGTAACACTACTTGGGAAGTGCCTAGGGCTGGGTTGTGGCTTGAAGAGGCAAATAGAATCGTAGTTACTCGTAATGGAAAAGGACTTATTGGCATTAGAATCTCAAGCATTAGAAGGCGCTTCAGATTCCACCCTCTAATAAGAGGTGAGTAAAAAACACACAGAACTCCTTGAACGCCAGCGGTGCTTGAACTTCGCTGCACATTCAGTGACAGCACACGCTAAAGCTGATAGATCCGGGCCCTTATTGGCCTGGTTGATCAAACAGGATCAAGCCATAGGACCCATCACTGCTCTTCAATCGCCGGAAGGCGGACTTAAGTATACACCTCATGAAATCCACAGCGAACTGACCACGCACTTTACTAAACTATATAGATCGGCCTTGGATGTCCCTGAGACAGACATCTACTCCTTTCTTGATGGTCTCACCTTCCCCACTCTCACTCCCGAACAGCGTAGAGAATTGGATACCCTGCTTGCGCTAGAGGAAGTGAGAGGCACAATGCGAGTACTGCCATTTGGCAAGGTCCCTGGGCTAGACGGCTTCCCCTACGAATTTTACAAGACATACGCTGATCTGTTAAGCCCGCAACTACTAAGGGTATACACGGAAGCATTAGAGGGTACTTCTCTTCCAGCCTCTCTGACAGAAGCAACCTTGATTACACTTCCGAAACCGGATAGAGACCCCACCCATACAAGTGCTACCAACCCTTGGCGCTGCTAAATGGGGACTACAAGGTACTGGCAGGTGTTCTGGCAGGTCGATTGGCGCCTATCACCCTGCATCTGGTCCACCAGGATCAGAATAGCTCCGTCCTGGCCCAAAACACCACTTTAAATATTCATAGGCTTTTTCTGGAGATGCGCAGCGGCTCGGCTAGCAGCAGGCAGCCTATTCTTGGACCTAGAGAAGGCCTTTGATACGGTGGAGCGGCCTTATATGTTTGCTGTGTTGTGACGATTTGGGGTTTGGGCCATACTTCCTAAGTTTAGTCAAGCTATTGTATGGAACACCTGCGGTACGGGTCCATTTAGGAACCTTATTCTCAAGGCCCATACCGATTGGGAGACGGACTAGGCAGGGGTGCGCTCTTTCCCCACTAATTTTTTTCCTGGCTTTAGAGCCTTTGGCTATGGCTCTGCGTCAATCAGCAGAACATTTGTGTATACCGCTGGGAGAGGAGACACATGCCATATCGCTTTGTGCTGATGATATCTTGCTTTATGTTAGGAACCTGCAGGCGATACCCCCGATCATCCCCGATACACTTAAACTATTTGCTACGCTATCAGGATTGGGTGTGAACTGGGGGAAATAATGTTTATTTCACTTTACTCCTAACACAGATGCCCCTTATTTTGTGGTGGATGGTGCACTAGTGGCCTGGCAGCCGGTTTGTTGCAGGGATTCTGCACACACACAGAACTATGCGCAGGAAAATAGGACCTCGGTGTGTAGGGGCTGAGCCTTCCTACCGCCTCAGTACCCAAAATCCCAAAACAGACTAGCTATAGTGTCTCATTCGCTCTCCTACATAATCACGAAGTTACAAATGATTAGACAACCCAGAACACAACACTCCCGACTCTCTCAGGAATTGCGGTAGCAAGACATACCCTCTCGCTCACTCACTCGTACTTGTCCACAATAAGAATTGACAGAGTCACTGTAATAGTTCAAAATTTTTATTTTAACTATAGTGCTCTATAATGCAGTATACGAGCCACTACCAGCAGCAAAACGCATAAACCTAAAACAGTTAGCATTGTTGCAATTCCATAGATTATAAAAGGGGATGTCATCGTATACAGACAGTGGATAAAGGACTATAAGGCCTAACCACCCTCCCCCTGACTAGAAGAAGTTTTATATAAAAGAAGATCTCTGGGCTTTGTCAGCAGACCCCATACCTTAGTGCCTAGATGGTATTTCTACATCATAGGAACAGCATAGCTCTTCTCCCTGGAAAGGTTCCTCTCCAAGTGTGTTTTTGAACAACATGCATCCCCATAATATAAAAGCACAAGTTTCTAGCAGAAGCAGCTGTGTTAGCATGTTTTGTCTAGATGTTAGGGACTGACCAGAACAGAATAACAAAGGGCATTGTTTATCGACCTTGCACATCGTGTTCAGACTAAACTCCAGGAACAGGCAGAGAACGCAGAAAGCAGACGTCTCATGTGAAAGGCATAAAGAGAGTCTTACAAAATAAAGTCATGTAGTAACGTCCGCAAAGGCAGGATCATGGCAGCAGAGCTCATGCTAACTTAGAAATGTCGACAATGACCCTAACGGCCATATGACAGGTTGTGTTTCGGTACTTGGGTTTCCGAATTTATCACACCGACTGGGACCTCCTGGATGGTAACCTCTCCAGAGCAATCACAGCTTTAAGATCCCAAATAGAATTTTGGAAAACGCTCAATCTGTCTGTTGCAGGTAAGGTAGTGCTTATCAAAATGGTGATGCTGTCCAGACTGCTATATTATTTCGCCAATCTTCCGATATATTTACCAGCGTCATTTTTTCGGCCGCTGGAAGGGATGAGAGACCTCATATGGAGCAATACGCGCTGTAGGGTGGCGCTAGCTAAATTATACTTACCTCAAGCACGGGGCGGATTAGCTCTACCCGACATGGAATAAATACTATTATGTGGCGTCCCAAATACAATGGGTAGCAAAATGGGCGGCAGAACTACATCTTACAGATACGGCGGAATGAGGTCCCCCTTACATGTTGGACAGACTCCTTTTTATCTTTCATCCTTGTACTAGGTCACATACTTCACTTCCCCTCCTGGTGCAGATAGCCCAGAAATGCTTCCGTAGAGCTTTACATCTTACTAGACATGTCGCACCATATGCATCCACAATCCCATTACTGGGAATGCCGAAAGAGGGGGGCAGAGTCAGAGCGGCAGAACTCACAGACTGGTATGATATACACACACTGCGATATCTATATATGGGGGGTGCGTTACGGCCCTTTCTCTCTTTGACTGAAGAAGAGGGTGTTCATCCTGGACAATTTCTAAATCATGCCTCTTGTATAGCCACGTTGGGGCGTCACTGGGGCAATATCTTGCAGGAACTCCCGACACATCTCCTGATACAGTATATACATGTGATGGGTACGGGACGGCACCTTATAAAATGGTTTGCAGAATCAATCCGCGGACATACTATGACTGACTTAACACCCCTGTGTAATAGATGGGAGGCAGATCTGACACGACCCTGCACACCCAAAGAATGGGCCATGTTGTTGGAGAGCCCTAGATATAGTCCTAGAAATGCAAGATTTAGGCTGATTCAATTCTATATAGTTCACAGAGTATATCTATCCCCAGATAAAATCAATAGGTACTTTAATAGAGTGGATGCTTGTTGCCCACGCTGCAAAATGATAGACGCCGATCTTCTACAAATGTTGTGGTCATGCCCCAGGTTCCAAGAATACTGGCACGGAATGATTCAACTGTTGTCCACAAGCACAGACAGGGCTTTATCGAATACGTGGGAGGCTTGCATTGCAGGGATATTTCTTAGAAATAAGAAACACAAGGCCTCCTCTAGTGTTCTAGACCTGGGTTTAGCGGTGGCCAAAAGACTTGTCACGCGTCAATGGAAAGCTGAAGATTCTCCACCGCTTAAAGCCTGGACACAATCTATGCTGAACTGGACTAAGGCTGAGGCTGTCTCTTTGCTAAGGGAGGACACTCTTGGACTGCACAAGTACCCCATTTCGACAGCCTGGAACACAATCCTGACTGCGCTTCAAGTAGCAATAACCCCGGACGACCCCTCAGACATTCCTAATACTAATTAATCTAGTCTGCACATGGGTCGTAGTGTGACCTGGCAACAAGGTGGTCTGGAATACGCAACACATATCACGTACACTGGCCCAGCATGCAGTAGTATGATACTAAAGCTGATCCATCTAAATCTGTGAAAATTGCATTATTGTAGCAGGCATGATTGCCTCCCCCCTTCTCAGTCTACCCTGTTCCCCCCTCCTTTCCCTTATGATTTGTTGTTAAAAGTTTTACTGTTATATATATGGTAGTTTGATCACCAACCCAAACGCTACGGCATGGCCGATAGGAGTCATTAGAAATATGCTTGTGGAACAAATTTGTATGCGAAAAAGGCACCTGTAATCTGATTATATATCGTAATGGCAACAGGCCACGATCGATGTAATTTACTTGTTGTATTGGACATAAGTCATTATGTTGCACGGATTTGGATAGAATAGCCGCCATCTGTTTATATTTTGGTATACTGCCTTGAACAATCCGATTCCTGTAAATGCTTACTGGTTCCGCAAATATTATGTAAGGTCGTAATATGTATCACATATGTCGAAATCCAATAAACGGATCCAAAAAAAAATCAAAGAGAGAAGTTATTACAGAACAGGATCCTAGATGCAAACTGTGAAACCATCACTCAGAGCCTTAGAGGCAGTACTGCGTCTCGTGACCTCATCCAGGCCACACATCTTAAGTGGACTCATCATGAGCTCACACAATCACGTATCCTTTACCATGCCTACCTGTCATGCTGGTCGATGTCTAATAAAGGTCTTCTTTTGTACAACACCATTGTCACAATCTGCCTGTAACTTTGAGGGGTATATGCCAATGTCAGAGCCTGCTTCAAGTCCATTCAGTTTTTATTGTTGCTTTGATGAAATGTAATTGAAGTATCCATCTTTTGTCACCACCTTACAGTGAAATTAATTGTGGGACTTCCCAACTTTCCCTGTAAAGTGACATTTAAATTCTATTTAGTATTCACCATTGTTGCATCCCTGAAATATTTAAAACACCCTGTTTGCTACTAATTTCCAAATATGTTCTTAATAGATATATTTTAAGGTCTTTGAAAAGTTATTTAAAATTAGTGGCAAGTTAAATTAAAACTTCACTTACAAAGCTGGTTGGAATTCGGAGACTCCACACTTTATGAAGCAGATGCAGTTTCCTAACTTTACTTGATGTGAGGATTATCCTTTCAGGCCTTTCAGGCGGGATGATTTCCTGATGTAGAATGTCCCATGTTAGAAATGGGGGTCTCTAGTTGGCAGAGGTAGGTACCTTTGTCCAAATAGGGACCCTTGCTTCTAGTCAGGGTAAGGGGGATACACACTTTAGATAACCCCTGCTCACCCCCTTGGTAGCTTGGCACGAGCTGACAGGCTTATCCCAAAGGCAATGTGTAAAGTATTTCTACCAACACTCACAGTAACACAGTGGAAACACCACAAAAGGACACCACACCAGTTTAGAAAAATAAAATATCTTTATCTAAACTAAACAAGACCAAAACGACAAAAATCCAACATACACAGTTAAAAATATGACTTTTAAAAGGTTTCAAGAAGTTGTACCATAGAAAACTATGGATGCATGACTTTTCACCAAAGTACCTTTAGTTGCGTCAAAGTTCACCAAGCCAAACAGCCGCAGCATCGGAAAACAAAGAGATGCGACACTCCTGAGACCCTGAGGAGGCGATGCGACAATCCCGCAGCACGCAGAGGAAGGGTTGCGTCGATTCAGGTCTGTATGGGGAGTGATGCGTCGATTCTTCGTGCCGGTTCCGGTCCGCAGGTGATGCGTCGGGAAAGCGTGCCGCACAGGTACGATGCGTGGATCTTCGGGATGCGTCGGCGATCGATGCGGCGGCGTTGCGCATCGCTGCGTCGGTCCTCTTCAGCCGCGATCCCTCAATTCGTCGATTCTTGCAGCGACGACAGGCGCTGCGACGCTTTTCGCAGCGGCACGGCGATGCGTGGAAATTCTTCTCGAGCCGTGAAGATGCGTCGGAAAAATAGCCGCAAGAAGAGCGATGCATCGATTTCTGTAGTTCTTTGAGTTTCTTCTCTCTTCCAGCTCCCAAACAGCAGCAACAACCTCCAGAAGCCCAAAACTGGCACATGCACCTCAAAGCAGGTCAGAACTCACAACAGCAAAGTTCAGGGGAGCTGGGGTTGAAGTCTTTGTGGCCCTGAGACTTCTGAACAGGAGGTCAGCTGAATTCAGGCCATTGGAGATCTCCTTCAAGCAGGGGACACAGCACACAGCAAAGTCCTTCTCCTTTTCTTGGCAGAAACAGCAACTGCAGGCCAACCCCAGACACACAGCAAGGGCAGTACTTCTCCTCAGTCTCTCCAGCTCTTCTCCTTGGCAAAGGTTCCTCTTGAATTCCAGGAATGATCTAAAATTCAGGGGTTTTAGGTCTAATACTTATACCCCAAAATGTCTTTGTTCTCTTTGTGCAAGAGGCTTTGAGTCCAGTTCAAACCAGTTCTGGGGGGCACTGTGCAAGTGCACAACAGCCTCCTTTGTCAGTGTGAGCCTTGGCTCCAGACACACCACAGGGGGGTGGAGCCAGCATTGTGGAAGGCAGGCACAGCCCTATTCAGGTACAGGTGCTACTCCTCCCACCACTCCAAATGCAGATCAGGCCTATTCAGTCTAGTGCTGACTCATCCAGACTCCTGGAGCCACTGCACCTCCCCAGCCCCTGTCACTTCAAAGCCAGACAGTCAATCCACAAACAGGCAGAGGCACACAGGAAGGTTGAACAAGAAAATAGCCACTTTCTAAAAGTGGTATTTTCAAACACACAATTTAAACAACATCTTTATTAAAAGATGTGTTATTAAATCCAGAGTTCAGGGATACCAAACTCCATTTTCTTATCTTACTCCTATGGGAAGATGTGCTTGTAAAATGTTACAAAGCATTCCCCATTCTGTCCTATGGGCAAGATAGCCTTTCAATAGTGAAAAACGAAATTGGCAGTATTTCACTATCAGGACATGTTACACACACCAGTACATGTCCTACCTTTCACATACACTGCACCCTGCCCAGGGGGGTACCCTGGGCCTACCATACGGGTATGTAGATGTGGAGTTAGGAATAGTAAATCTATACTGATCTATATGCATTTACCTGTAGATAGTCTGTCCTTCATATTCTTGTACCTCGATGTTCTGAGGGGGTCGATACTTAGTAGTACAACCAGTTTTTGGGAAATAATGCACCTAGAGAGCACAGCTTTATTGTTGGGTCATAGCTGAGGGCTGTGCCCCTATTCCATAAGACACATGCCGGGGATCCTGGGGGCGGGGGACAGGAACATGGCGACACGCACTCATACCCCACCGGATGTTGCCTCGTGGAGTGCGCGTGGTGTGGCGTGGTCCTCCCTCCCTCCTGTCCCGGTGCCTGCACTCATGAGGCTAGCTCCCAGCACTGACACGAGTTTGACTATCACCCCAGTGTGCTGTCCTGTCGTAACTCCCACATTCTATAGTCCCATGCTCTGTAATGTAATGGCTTTCATAATGGTTTCTAGATGGCAGCCCTTTAATTATGTTGTTAAGTTAATATATTGTAAATGTTTACTTTATTGGTGTATTTGCTTTTATCCTCCTTCTTTTTCCTTTGGAAAAATTCCACTGTTGGCCTATTGCACTGGCCACATAAGACTGTTTTCAACATTTGTTAATCTCAGGGCGATCAGATCTGGGTGGCTTTAATGTTATAGGCGATGTCATCATGTGATATTGGGCACCTTTTTTCTCTCTCCTTTTCCTTTCATGTTGCACGCCTCTTTCTCCACAGGCGCTTAAGTAATGTGGGGAGAAATACAGGTCAGAGGATCACGACGACGCTATGAGAGACAGCCTCTTGATGATAAGTTGATGTGTTGTAACGCATCGAAATGCGATCTGCTGTTACATGAGTAGTTAATCCACAACAGTATTGTTGCGAAACTGTAATATGTAATTGAAAATATTGTTTTTCTTCGACATTCTGCTCTGTCATGTATCTTGGGAAAATGGAAAAATATCAAAAAACCAATAAAGATATTTAAACAAAAACAAAAAAAATAGCTGAGGGCTATGCCCCCTAAAAATATACTTCTTTCTATGGGCCTGACTCTAACTGCAGATTCCTCACTGGTCTCCTAACTCCCTTTTCTTTGGAGTGACTTCTTTTTAACATTTACAGTTTTCCAAGTTGGGAATCTGCATACTGGAACTACCAATTGTTCACATATTTGAGGGCACAGAAAGAGACAAGCAAGAAACTGACATCAGTGCACAGGGGTGGGTGCACGTCAGCATCGCTAGAGAAATGTTTTCTGGATCCAGTCTGGTACCTGGGAGTATTCTAAGATGCAGCATCTATGTTTCAATTGAATGTCCACCAGAAAAAGAGTTAAATAAAATAAGGGACTTGTTTTTTGTATAATATTGGTAGCTGTTAATCCTATGTGCAGAACTGCTGTGTACCCAGAACATTGTGATTCTGTACAGTGGTTGATTCTTGAGAACGTCTTGGAGCATCAATACTCACTGGGTAAGATAATTTGTTTGTCGTACCAGAAGCCAATTTATTTAAAGAGATATGAGAATCTGTTATTGCTGTAACAAAGCAACCTGTTTGCTACTATTCTAGCAAACTTCTATACGAAGTTAGGGGTCTTTAACAAGTCTGAAAAGGAGGCATTTTCTGTCTTTAATGGTCTAACTGGAACATGGATGGGAACTGTACCTTAAAAACATTGTATCTAGTTGGTGCATGAGTAGGTCAATGCTATATTGAATACAATAAAAAGATTGTGGGAACTCTTCTGGTGTGTGAAATTCATGGAAAGAGGTGAAAGGCTTTGAGAACAGAATTGTGTTCGCATATCTTACGTAGATGGAAACTTAATTAAAAACAGTGTGTCAAAATGGTGCCTGAATAGAATGCTGATATGCTATTGATAGAGAAAAGTGGAAAAGACTGAGTGTAACAGTCTAATAGGGTGTTTATGGACTTCCACGTTCAAATTGTGTTAAGAGTGTCAGTAGTGTTTATTCTTGATATCGTGTAAGAACCGTGGAATTCTTCGGAATTTTTTTTGAATGTTTATTTTATGAGTTATTTTACAGTGGGTCCAAATCACATGTAGTCCTATGAAGGACAGCTTTGACCTGAAAAAGTTAGAATAATATTGAAGGGTGAAAATTTCGAACTTTGAGTACTTGAATGAATTGCATGAAGAAAGAGAGACAGTAACATTAGAAGGGAATCTTTACACAAAGGATTGAAAACTTATTTGGAAATATTATGCCTTTTTAAGGTGTGTCAGTATAATATACTGACAGTTTATCTTTAAAGAGTTTAATTATAGTGATTAATTTTTGTGCTTTGGAAATGTGAGCTCACTACGAATTGTGATAAATGTTATGAATAATTTTGGCGGGGAAGTAATTATTATATATTTTTTATGTTTTGTTTTGACCATCTCATCAAATTTCTTGTTCATGAAAAAACGTAGGCCTTCATTTAGATTTTGGTAGGTGGCCTGCTTGGCCTTTCAGATTACCAGAGGCTATGTCATCTGCACCCCTCGTGGAGTACCACCTGCCTGCCTAATAGGGATCTCTGTGCCATCAGTTGATCTGCTGCTGTGGCAGCTCTATTGAAAGTGCAGATTCTATGCCAAGTCGGTATTATTATATGTGATGTGCCTCTGCCAAGTTTTTTGTTTTCTGAAACAGAGCTGGAGTTTTGTTTCAGAAAGCAAAAAAACCAAAATCAATGGTCTTAACACGCAGTGAGGTTTCTCCCTGTGCATGGTGGGGGGAGGTGTTTGATTGTGCAATTTCTGTACCAAGGAATGCCCTACTTTGCTTTCTTTTTTTTTTTTTCTTTTTTTTTTTTAGTTGTAATATATTTTATTTCAATCAAAGACCATAAAAGCAATATGCAATAAAACGCACCATAACAAGAAGCATTGATAAAACCCATACAATTACAGAATAAGTTGTTGCATACATCCAGAATAAAACACACAAAAAATAAAAAAACGATAATACAAGCATAGCCAAGTATTTTCTGCACACCGTAGGACCACTATCTTCCCCAAACAGATTGCAGCATGCATATAACAACCCAGGTTCCATACATGGACAAGTTGAGTGGGAGTACAAATGCAACTTGAGACAAATCTTGCGATGGAAAAATGAATATGTAATACATGAATGAATAAACATCATACAATTAATATAGATCGTGATGATAATATGATCATAAACACGTGGTAAGATTGCGGGGGCAATATGGGATTAAATAAGCAGTGCATAACAATAAGGGACAATCACCCATTCAATAATCCAAACCCACAACACTGGGGAGTTACAGATGTATTTAGTGCCCCAGAAACAAAGCGACATACTATACTGGGAGACCCAAACGTTTTCTAGTTGTACCTATTGCAAACAGATTGGTGGGTAATTGGGATGTTGCCTGTGATTTAAGGGTTCTGTGACATTATGAAGACTGCTACCAAATGGGTTTAGAATGGCACAGGCCTATAAAATGCTTTGCAATAACTTCAATGAGTGTACATGGAAGCACCCTATCAATTTAATAAATGAATGTAACCCAGACCCGTAACCTCAAACTCTCCTGTCATATTTCCCTAGTCATTGTGTTTTTTTCTTTAAAAAAATAAATAAATAAATAATTTATTAAGCATATCCAGAAATATAATTACAATTGCATAAGATTCATAGAAGAAGGAGACCAAAATAATAAAAAAAAGATAGAAAAACAACATATGCAAAAAGAAAACAACAAATAAAAAGGGAATAATACCTGTAAATAAATATTACAATGGGAAGATCAAATAGAACAGCAGACTTTTGGATACAGTTTGATAAGAATTATACAAATTATAAAACAAAAAGAGCCAAGGCCATGGCCACGGCCACATTGACCGGGCATTCGCAATGTGATACAGCTGGTTTTACGCCCCCAGCTCCCTCCTTATGTCTCTACTCCATTCGGCCATATGAGCCCAGATCCTCCTCCCTCGGGCTCCGGCCTGTTTGCCCCTACAGGCATAAATTGCCAGCTCTTGTTTGTAAATTCCGAGGAGCCTCGCAAGCCACATATGAAAGCTGGGTGGCTCAGCATCTTTCCACCTAGCGGCTAATAGTATCCTAAATACCGCTGCCCCCAAAAACAAACCATATTCTTGTTCAATATTAAGACCCAAGGTACTATCGTATCCAAGGATCAACAGAGTGGGGGTTAATTCTAGTCTGAGACCAAATAGTTCCTCCCAAAAGCCCAGCAGGCCTTCTTTCAATGGAGCCAATTTATCACAATCATATAGCATATGAATCAAGGTGGCAGGTCCTGACCCACATCTAGAACATTTATCGTCAGCCCTTTTCCCCCAAAGATAAAGTTTAGCAGGAGTGAAGTAAAGATTAAATATAGTTTTATAGAGTTGAGCTTTTAAATTTGAAGATAAAAAGATTTTGGCGGTTAAGGAGAGGCTCATATAGATATCAACATCCGGGTTTCCCAATTTTGTTGCCCAGGATGCTTCAGTTTTTCCAGGTCGTCGGGGCATTTGTCAAGAAGTATTTTATAAAAATCTCTGATTCTGCTCGATTCCCTGGTTACTGCTTCCAAAAGTGGAATCTTATCTAGCTTAATCCTAGGACTCCATAAAGTAAGAATATTTCTAATCTGGACAAATTTAAAGTAATGGTTGTCTAGAACGCCAAACACCCGTTGTAGCCTCGAAAATTGAAAATCATGTTCTCCCCCACAGAAATCCCCTATTGTTCCTACCCCATATTTTTCCCACTTTTTCCCCATATCATCGTTGGCCAGGTATGGCAATAGAGGCGAGCGCCAGAGGGGGGTATATCTAGAAAATTTAGAAATTGCCATAAATTTAGAAACCTGCTTCCAAATTTTCCAAGAGCTATATATCACTTTAAACCGTACCTTTTTATAATAACTGGGTTCCAGTTGTCTCAGCAACAGCCCAGAGGCTTCCTTCCCTATCGATAGTTCATAAATTGTAGGTATTTTTACGCCCTGTACTGGTTCCCTAGTATGGTTCACCGATAAAAGGGTGGTCATCTGATGTAAAAGTGCTGCCCAATAATATAAGGTGATATTAGGGACTGCGAGTCCTCCCCTGTCTTGGGGTAATGCTAAATACCGCAAAGCTCTCCTGACCTTCCCATATTGCCATATAAAATTGGAGAAGGCTGATTCCAATGCCCTTAATAGATTGTCGTCTAGAGCCAGCGGAATTGCCCGAAACAGATATAATATTTTAGGTAACATGGTCATTTTTAGGTAATTCCCCCTCCCAATAATAGATAAGTGTAGCCCGTTAACCCTCCTTAATTCATCCCCTATATTTTTTATCAAGGGATCAAAATTAATCCTACAAATCTCGTCCACCTTGACACTTATTCGAACCCCGAGGTACATTGCGGATGTTACTCTCTTGGGATCGTTAAAAACTATATTATCAGTACATAGTACTATAGTTTTCCCAGCATTCAGCGCATACCCCGATAGAAGACCATAATCCTCAGCAATCCTACTAATCTCTACTATTGCCTCGGCAGGATTAGGGGTTAACACCGCGATATCATCGGCGTAAGCCAATACTTTTGTCTCAAAACCACCGGTAATTATAGGTTTAATCTTCCGGGTCTGTAGCAACTTAGATACTAGGGGATCAATATATAAAGCAAATAAAATGGGGGAGCAGGGGCAACCCTGTCTAGTCCCCCTAGATATATTAATACTACCAGATTCCCTCCCCATAAGTTGAAGTCGGGCTTTTGGCTGATAGTACATTGCCTTAATAGCCTTTATGATCCGAGGGCCGAAGCCTTTCAGTTCCAATATCTGCCATAAAAACTCCCAAGACAACCGATCAAAGGCTTTTTCGGCATCCAGGAGGATCATAGCCATCTGGTCCCCCCTGGTTATAATATCAAAAGAGAGATGACCCTACGGGTATGATCCGTTGTTCCCTTACCTGGGATAAACCCGTGTTGCCATGGGGATACCAGATGCTCTATGACCCCTCCTAGCCGATTAGCCAAAATTTTAGAATAAATTTTGGTGTCGGAGTTGATCAAAGAGATCGGCCGATAGGAAGATGGATTATCCACTGGCTTCCCTTTCTTGGGAAAAATTATAATGGCGGTCTCTTTCCAAGACTCGGGGGAGGTCCCATTATACTGTACACCCCTAAACAGATCCAAGAGCATGAGTATTATACCTGGTCCCAGAATTTTATACACCTCAAGAGGTATCCGGTCAGGGCCTGCCGCCTTCCCTGTAGCCATTCCTGAGAGTGCGAGTTGCACTTCTTCAAGTGTAATTTCTGCCTCTAACTCCTCTCTAGTATGCCTATCCAGCCTCTCTCCAATGTTAATATCGGCAAGCATCTCTGCCATGCCTTGAGATACCTCTTCTCTGCTTTTATTACCGTCATCTTGATACAGGACCTGATAGTAATTTTGGAAACCTCTAATTATGTCCTCTGGATGAGTATAGGCTTGCCCCCCTATCCTAATCATAGATATAGCACTAAAAGATATCTTCTGCCTAGTACAAAGCGCTAGCCTCCTTCCGACTTGTTCCCCTGTTTCATAAACACTGTTTCGATGAGATTGATACTCCTCAGCAGATTTCTGCGTTAACCAGTTGGTTAGCTCTGCTTTCAGTGCGATTATTTGCCACTGAATTTGAGCTCCCTCATGTCCCTGTGCTATCAGTGAAATATGCTCTTCTTCGGCCCTAGCTAGATCCCACATCAATTGTTGATTCTTTTTTTCTTGCTGCTTCCTTGCCCCAATAACAAAAGAGATGGTTTCACCTCGGAAGGCGGCCTTAAAAGAATCCCATACGGCCCCCCTGCTAGCACTGAACCTATTTGTATCAAAAAATTCTTCTGCCCACTTCCTCATATATTCAACATATGCACTATTTACAAGAAGTTTCCTATCAAAGGTCCATTTACTCCGTAATCTCTTAAAACCAGCAATATCAAGTTATAGTATCAGAGGGTTATGGTCAGAAATTATTTTAGGAAGTTTTAAAATCCCGGCTTGCCCTACAAGATCTTTTGTACAAAAAAAATAATCGATCCTAACGTATAATTTGTGTGGACAGGAAAAATACGTGTAACCGGGGTTGGCCGGATTCTTTGTAGCCCATATGTCGACCAGGCCATGGCTAATTTTTAAAGAATTAAATGCCCTATACACCCGAGGCTTCCGACCTGAATACCCCCCAGGCCCTTGGTTCCCAGGTCTAACGTCCAAAGAAATGTTAAAGTCCCCGCAGAGAATCAAAGGGGTCGACCAAGTGGCCAGTTCAACTTCCAAAGCCTCGAATATCTGAGGATCATCCTGATTAGATCCATAAATTGCACAAACATTGCCACCCATGGCTAGTTCAATGATCACCCATCTACCCAGGGCATCCACTAATTTACGTTTGGCCATACCCAAAGAAGATTTTGCTAAGATAGCCACACCACGTATATTAGATGTCTGAGTGGTGCATGCCAACAGGTTATACCCTGTAATTCTCATTACTTCCCTTTTCCGCCATGGAATATGTGTCTCCTGTAAGCATATTACGTCAGAGTGGTTAAGTCTGATAAGTTCAACAAATCTTACCCTTTTTGCCCGGTCATTCAGCCCCGCAATGTTCCATGAGCAAATAGTTATCTTCCCCATCTTACACTGGGCTCAGATTCTCGAATTCCTCCATGGGACCTTCTCAAGCTTTTTCCCCCAATAAGATCTCGCTTCACATTCAGCCATCTATTTATCGCTTTTAATTGTCTCCTTATTTTATTACTGTTTCTAGACATGCTTTTTTCCCCCTTGCTTTTAACCCACCACCTTATCCTCCCCCTTCCCCCCCCTTCCCCCCCTAAGCAACCCACCCCCCTCCCGAACAGCCCCACCTCCCCACGTGAGGCATGCAGACTCAGTCATGAGTCTGATTGCGATGGATGTGCTACACAACTGAGCGTGAGAGCCCTAACTGTGGGACCTTCATAAGATGCTGCATCCTACAGCCGACGTTCCCATATTCATAGTGCTTCCGCCAGAATATTTCAAAAAAATAAAATAAAGAGTTAAATGTGTTCAGGGGTTTTTTTTTTTTTTTTTTCCTCCTCCCCCCCTTTTTATTCTTGGTTACTACCCCCTACGTGCCCTCCTGTACCTTCCCACATTATATAGTTCCAAATGCTCATAATAGCGAGCCTGGGCCTAGCTGGAAAGCCCGTCCAGGAATTCCTTCGCTTTTATTTCTGACGTAAAGAACTTTGTTTGCCCCTCAAAGATCACCTTGAGACGAGCTGGATTGTTTAAAAAGGCTTGCGCCTTTTTATCCTGAAATGGTATGATAAGCTGCCGTAACCGCCACCGCCTTTCAACAGTGGAGTGGCAGAAGTCTGGGCGAACAAAATAGGTAATCTCGTTGCTAGATCTTTTTGCATCGGGTCTTGCTTTTTCAGAGACGGCTTGGCGCAACAGAAAATTGCCAAAATATACCAGGATGGCTCGGGGGAAGCCCCCTGCCCTAACAGGCTGTATCTGAACAAAGGGGACCCGATGGGCCCGCTGAATCTCAAGTGCCCAATTCCAATCAGTTAATTCCGGCAAGGAGTCTCGTAACAATTTCACCACAAATAACCGTATGTCGTCCCCCTCAACCCCCTCAGGGACCCCAAGAACCCGCAGGTTATTCCTTCGCTGGCGGTTCTCGAACTCCTCCAGCTTCCATCTAACATCCACCAGCTGTGCATCATGGGAGCCCACCAGCGCAAGATTTGAGGCTAGGTCAGATTCTGTGGTTACTATCCTGGACTCAAGGTCAGTTAATCGTTCTCCAAATACACTGCAAGTTTTTGTCAATTTTCGAACAACCCCTTGCATCTTGCGCATGGCATGGTGGGTCTTGCGACTGTCTTGGCGAGTTTCCTCGCGGTGCATAGAGTTGGCCTGAAAGATGGCATCTAAGGTTGGAGAGGTTGTCTCGGATGGATCAGAAACGGATTGGGAAGTAAGCATAGGATTAGACAGTTGGCTCGTAGGGGTATAGTCCCAAGCCAACTCCTTCCCACCCTGCCTTTTTTTTCTTTTTTCTTCTGCACAGTTTTACATTTGGTGCCACCTGCTACCTCCACATCGCTATGACTTAGATCCGTGCTACCAACAGAGGAATCCTCAGACCACTCATCCCCATCAGATACAGAGAAGAAAAAGTCGCTAGGTTCCTTATCGAGCTCAATTTGGCTACCACTGTCGAGGGCCCCACTGGGGTTAATTTCATGTTGGCAAACTTGAAAATCAGAATCGACATTGACTGGTTGCGCCTGGAGATTAATACCCGTAGTGCCATGATTATCGACTTGTGCCCCAGAGACCCTGCTGTCCGCAGCAGCAAATCCTGTCTTATACGGGTCCATCAGGGCCTCCCCAGCTGCTTGCACAGTTGAAATAATCATAGGGTTTTCAGAGCCCCCGAGGGATTCAGAGTCAGCTGCTGAGGTAAGAGCCCCCCGAGCCTACCTTCCAGGTTTGCCGACCCGTTAATATGACCGTTCTCCACCGCTCTCACCTCGGTCTGATCTCCCCGAGCTGAGTCTCCTAGTTCCTGCAAGGGTGAGTCTCCGACAAGTTCTGTGGTTGCCACGGTGTCGGGGGAAGCCTTGTCCCGAAGCTTCTCCTTGCGACCCGGAACTGGTCTCCTGGGAGGAGCTCTCAGCAGGTCGATCACTGTATGCCCTACTTTGCATAGCACTCCCAATTTGGGGGAAAGAATGATAGTTGCCCAACCTAAATATGTCCGGTTGAATGCCACTTTAACCTGCTAGTCCAGTGTCAGACAGATTGCCATGTTTACACTGATAGAGCTAGCTGTGTCTCCACTCGCCTAAACCCAGTGATTCACCCAATTCTAAATATAGTGAGGGGTCCACAAGTTCGTCGGAGCTTGAGCACTGATAATTTATGGTTGTGCTCCCTCTCTATCAAATTCAAAATAACCACCCTAATCTTTATTAGGATTTTAGCACAAAAGGCAGCAATAAAAAAAGTCTTTTAGCCTAGTGGCTAGTATTTACAAAGGACACAGTAAAATGAGAGAAATTCACATTGCCATCATGCAGTTATGAAACCACTGAACACCGAAACTCTTAGGTCACCAGTCATAGTTTTCCTGTAGAAACCACTACCAGTGGATTGATTAGGTGATCATTTCTAGAAAATTCCCATTGAGGTATCCTTCTTCTTCAAGGGGGCATCTTGTATGTGTGTTTCATGGTGGCACTAATTTCCTGGACCATGTGCAATGGGATGCTTAGCTAAATAAGATTGGTTGGAAAAACGGGAAAGGGAAAATGCCTAGAGATGGGGGACTAAAGTGTTTAGAAGAAGACCGTGGATGGTGTCACCTGCTGGGGTGGAGAGAGATAGACAGGGGTCAGCCCTGTGTAGAGAGGTGGAAATGGATGTTTGGGAGGAAAGAAGAGGCTGACATGGAGAGTTACACGAAGGAGGTTTGCGGACAGGTTAGAACCCACATAAGTGCTTATGGGACAACGTATGGGCTGTTTTCATTAGGTCGAAGCATGCGCTACTTGAAACTCACTCAGTTCCAGTGCTTAATTTGAGCCGGTGCTTTCCGGTGCTCTGCACCGGCACTTAATTGGTTTCCGGTGCTCGGCACGGCACCTAATTGTCAACACCATACTTGAAACAGTCTACCACATGGTGGCGCTGCTCATCTAATTTAGAGATGAGCAGAACAACGGTTGTTTAGGAATAAACAATATACGTTAAAGTTGCTAAACCTGCCTCCCCAGCCATTCCTTTACCTTTGGGGACCTGGAATAATCTGAACTGTCGCATTTACATGCAAGAGAGATGGTTAGTAGTTGTTTTGGCAGCGATGACAAGGGTGATGGGTGGTGCAAGCTGCAGTGGCCTCCTGGTCAGAGCCCTGGCACTTAATATTTTACAAATTAAGCACTGCTCAGTACATTCAAATTGTTCTCATAAGGTGACCGGGTCATTGAGTCTTTCAATTAACAAACCTCAGTACTCAAGCCAGTTGTTTGTGGGGGAGCAACATTTTCATTTGTGACAGTGGAAGGCAGTCCATATCACAGACTTAGCATGCAGAGCGGGGACCTTTTTATCTGTGTCATGGGAGTGAAGACCTACTGGCCCACTTGTGTAAAGTTCTGCTGCTACAAGCTAACCCGGTTCTTAGCGCTAACAGCCCAGCAGGTATGTGCATGTATGATCTGTGATACATACAAAGCGCATATCTGAGTGTACCAGAAGGAAGGAGTCCTCTGAGTTCCATTTTGGAAACACTAGCTTGTGCATTTGCACAAGATAGATGTGAGGGTACTTGCCCAGACCGTGGAAGTGTATTGCTGACATTACTGAGATTGGAGGGAGGGGACCGAGACACTGAAGAGGGGAAAGAAGAGACACACGTCCCTTTAGAAATTCGATACAGTCCTTTTGCTGAAATGGAGCTGCTGAATAGTCTCCTAGTGCGTTTCTGAATGGTAGACGGTGGAGGGGGTTGGTGAAGAGTGATACTGCAGAATCTTGTTCAGGGTGTGAATGGCAGGGCTGGACTGGCTGTAGCGGGCACCGGGCATTTCCCCAGTGGGCCGCCAGGGTAAGGGCCGGTTTTGGGCCCCTGGGGTGCCGTTTTTGTTACAGGGCCGTTTTTGCAGCATAGCTGCAATATCGGCCCCTGTAACAAAATCGGCCGAAACTGGCCCTGGCAAACAGCTCGGCCACACCCCCAACCCCCAGGGGGGGGGGGGGGGGCGGCCGAGCACTTTACCAGTGCCGGTTTTGGTTCCCAGTCCGGCCCTGGGGAATGGTGCTTTAGATGAGGCCAGTCTTTTGCTTTTCTTCCTGATCATTGCCAGTGTGGCTGTTGATAGCCAGGTGCAAATTGTTCACACCTCTTTGCGCCTCTGTTCTGGATGCTCCAACCTAGAGACAACTGCCTCACAAAGATGTAATCTGGAAGTTGGCCTGGAAAGGGCACTTGAAAAAAGTAGTGCCCCAAACTGGTTCTGAAAGTGTGGACACCGAATCCACATCCCCTGACTGCCTTATCTGTATAAAAGGGAATGCTGCTGACCCACTTATTGTTCCAGGTCCAAGTTCTCTTCGACCAAGGAGGGGATGTTTCGCAGAGTTTCCAGAGGACTACTGTGCAACCAGAGCTGGTGTCTGCTGACCTCCAGCTTCCTAGAGATGAGGGGACAGCACCTTGAGTTTGATCTGAAAGGAAGATCTGTCTTCCTGTCCTGAAGCACCTGTAAGGCTCCTGCCTATGCAGAAGAGGGAAGGAGCGAACCAACCCTGCAGCAGTAGCTGATTGCAAGCGTGGGAAAGAAGCTGATCCCAGAGCTGAGGCTCCATCCACCAAAGAATCTTGAGAGCGTGACTGGAGTACTCCCAGAATGTAACCAGTCACTCTTGCTGAAGCTGAGCAGAGTGGACTGAGCCACAGACCCTGAAGCTGCTAGCCAGTGGCACTTCCCTAAAGCGCCCGAACCAACTAAAATTCTGTGACCCTAAGTGTGGCTTGCCCTCATGCGCTGATGTGTTGCGTGCCCAATTGGACTGCCAGCTACCAGGTGAACTGTAAGCCCCAAGAAACAGCTAAACTGCTGCAAGTCATAACCGTGAGCTGAAGCGGACTGCCAAGAAGTCTCCACCCAGTGACATGGCCAGCTGCACTGCCTTTTCAACAACCAGTGTGTTTGGTGTTGAAGCTGCATCACCATTGATGGAGAGGAACAAGCGGTGACAAGTGAACTTGGAAGAGAACCTTCTGTCTTCGAAGACCTCTAGCGATCCGGACTACGACTGCCACCACCTTCTAGAGGCGGCCCCCACTTAAGCTCCTGTAACAGGAGCCGAGTGTCGATGCACCTGTGTCAGCCGCATCTTCCCAGAGTGAGGACGAGGATTGATGCGTCCTACAGCCCAAACTTTGTGCTGGCCCCAAGCACTTACATGGGTGAGGACTACTAAAAACTAAAGACTTGAGTGACTGAGTGCACTATTCTGCCTTATAGGGTTAACATTGTACTTATGCTTGAGAGCGACTATATACTGCCAAAAGCCATAGCAGGGATGTGAGGGAGGAAGCATCAAAGGCACCCTCACCCTAGATACAGTGGCTCTGTGTCAGAGACTCAGAGTACCTGCATCTTGTAATGTATAGTATTGTGTTTTAAAGTGCATTAAAGTACTTTCCTTATTATAAAGGCAAGCACACAGGTTTGGACAATCAGTTATTGCGCTGTTTAGTGATTGTTGATTGCTGAGCTTGTTGCACCCCCACACTAACCTCCCTGAGAAGCCTGTGACTGCTCACTATCGCTACCACTAAGAATCGTGCTGAAAGAGTTGCAGACCCACAGTAGGACGGACCCTGGGACATCAAAGGCAAAGGAGCACCTAGCCACCCTTGGCTGTGGTCCAGTAGCCCCTTCTTACCTAATAACCCCTCCCCGAATGGGGTCTGACATTCAGTTTGCTACCAATCTCAACCAGACTGAATTAATAATCCCCACTGTAATTACAGTGACTTCTCTTGTTTGTTAATCAGACTTGCTAATGTACATTTTTCCTTAGCATTGAGGTAGACTTAATTTTAAGTTTGTTACTTTACTGTCGGTGTATTGTATGCAGGAGCCATTATGTGCCGCAGTCTTACATAGTAGAGATTTACCAGGTGGTATGGAGGTGACTTCCATTTAGCTATGAGCATTATGCTTCCTGAAGGTTGTTTCAAAAAATTAGTTAAACTATCCAGTGGCCTACTGTAACACAACTGTTGAGAGTCACACATAATGGCTTATCTGAAAGAGACACGTTAGTGACAGATTCCTTACCTTAGAATATCCCCAGGCGTCAGGCTGGATCCGGAAAGTTTTTGCGTAGCAGTACCCTTGCGCGTCGGTAGGCGGCGTCGTGCGGCTCCGCGTCCGTCGTCGGCGTCGTGATCGCCGGGATGACGTCGCGGGCAGTACTTAGACGCCGCCCCTGCGCGCTGACGTCAGTTCTTCTTTTTCCGCGCCAGCAAGCGCAGATCCGGGAAGAGCAGTGCCCTGGTCATTTTTGACCATACTTTTTGGTGAATTTTTCGCTGTTTTTTCATCTTTCAAGGTGTCGTAGGGATGCCCGGCTTCAAGCGATGCGGCGCCTGTGCGCGGATGATGTCCGTCACCGACCCGCATTGGGAGTGTCTCTTCTGCCTCGGCCGAGGCCACGACACGGAGTCTTGTACCGACTGCCAGGCCCTCCACCCGAAAGCTTTGCGAGAGCGGTCTCGAAAGCTCCTCGAGGCCCGGCATTCGGCTCCGCGGAAGCCCCGGTCGCGTGAGAGGTCCAGGGGTCGATCGCGGAGTCCACACCGGTCGTCGGCGTCGAAGTCTTCTTCGTCCGGTAAGTCGAAACACAAAAAGTCCAAAAAGCATCATCGCTCTAGGACTTCGCCTCGCCGGTCTCGCGACTCGGCTGAGGCCCCTCCCGGCACCGTCCCCGCCCCCGCGGCCCCGGACATGCCTGTGGAGTCGCCCCCGCCATACCCGCCCTTCCCGGGTTCGGGGGCGGATCCGGCCAAAGTGCAGGAATTCCTGTCGGCCATGGCCCGCCTCTTCGGGCCTTCAGGCCCCTCCGGTGCGCCTTCGGGCCCCGCGGGCCCTGATGGGGTTGCTCCGGCGTCGCCGACGGCTCCGGCCCCGGCGTCGCCGACGGCTCCGGCCCCGGCGTCGCCCGTGCCTCCAGCCTCGATCCCGGCTCCACAACCCCCATCGACGCCGGTCGACCTAACGACACCTCCGCCGGCGCCGATGTCTCCGGTGCCGTTCTCGGCGCCGCCCTGGGCTCCGGGCGGCGTCGTCCCCCAGTTCCTTCCGGCTCCGGACATGGATCCGGACCGACGTCGCTCGACGCCGGCTCCGGCGCCGATGGGACCTTGGGTCCCAACTGTCCCTCCTCCTCCTTATTTTGAACCAGAGGAGGACCAGTTGGACTGGGAGGGGTCTGATGACCCTCTGACACGACACTGTCAGTACGATGAGGACTGGACAGAGAGTCTAGGGGAGGCCAGTGGTCTGGATACTTCCCCTGACACTGGCATGCTGTCTCCTCCCGTGGCTACGGAGGAGGGAGCCAATTTTGGTACGGTGTTGCGTAGGGCAGCTGGGGCCTTACGTCTCCAACTTCCTACTTTGACGGTCAAGCCTAACATCTTGACAGAGGTGCTTCAGCCGGCAGCCTCCTCTGCGGAGACTGTGCTGCCGTTTAACGACGCCCTCACTGACGTTCTTTTGGGCGCCTGGTCCAAGCCCAACACAGGGGCTCCTGTGGATCGGAACGTCTCACGACGCCATCGCCCAGCTCCGGGCGACCCCTGTTTCTCTCTGTCCACCCCACTCCTGAGAGCTTGGTTGTCCAAGCCTCCGCTTCCCAAACCGCCTTCCCTACCGCTCCTCCGGATAGGGAATCCAAACGCCTGGATCAGTTTGGGAAGAAAGGTTTTCTTCCTCCAGTGCTGGCTTGCGGTCCGTTAACACCGCTTGTCTTTTGGGCCGATATACCCACTCCCTGTGGGATTCGGTGGCGGATGTTTTGCCCCAGTGTCCTGAGGAGGTCCAGACACTGCTTTCCCGCGCCATTGCGGAAGGAAGGGATGCGGCTAAATACACAATACGTTGTGGCCTTGATACCGCCGACTCGCTGGGCAGGTCTATTGCAACGACGGTGGCGCTCAGACGCCACGCCTGGCTGAGAACCACTGGTTTTCAGGGGATGTCCAGAATACTCTCATGGACATGCCCTTTGATGGAGTCGGTCTTTTTGGGTCCAAAGCAGACCATGCGTTGGAGCGCTTTAAGGACTCACGGGCTACTGCCAAGTCCCTGGGCCTTTCTGCTACACGCCCTCCGCTGACTTCTGCTTTTCGCCCCTATCGTGGCCACGGTAGGGGCGCCCCTTCACGTCAGCAGCCCAGCCACCGGCCCGCGCAGCAGGCGTCTTCGCGTGGCCGAGGACGTGGATTCCGCCGTGGCGGATCGGGCAACCAGCGTGCGGGTCAGGCCACCACCTCCAACCCGTCCGCGGCCTCCAAGCCCTCCTAGTCCCTCCTTTCAGGTGCACAGCACGCCAGTAGGGGGCAGGGTCCGCCATCACCTTCCCCACTGGCGTACCATCACCTCGGACAGGTGGGTCTTGGACATTGTCCGAAGGGGCTACTCCCTCCCCTTCGAGACCACCCCCCAGCCATGCCACCTCAATTCCACCGCATGTCAGGGGATCACTTGGTGCTTCTACAGAAGGAAGTCACAGCCCTCTTGACCAAGAGGGCCATCGAGCGTGTTCCGACCCCAGAAGTAGGGCGTGGTTGCTACTCCCACTACTTTCTGGTGCCCAAAAAGGACAAGGAGGACATGCGTCCTATCTTGGACCTCCGGAACGTCAATCGCTTCCTCCGGAAGGAGAAGTTCAAGATGCTCACCCTAGCTCAGGTCTTGACTGCCCTCGACCCTGGAGACTGGTTGGTAGCGTTGGACTTGCAGGACGCATATTTCCACATCCCCGTCCTGCCGGCCCACCGGCGTTACCTTCGGTTCACGGTAGGCCCCGAGCATTTTCAGTTCACCGTGCTCCCCTTTGGCCTTACAAGTGCTCCTCGGGTGTTCACGAAAGTGATGGCGGTGGTCGCAGCTCATCTGCGCCGGGCAGGGGTTTCAGTCTTCCCCTACCTCGACGACTGGCTGCTGAAGGCGGGCTCGTCCCAGGCAGTCGTCTCCCACCTCCAGACTACGGCCGAACTCCTGCACTCGCTGGGGTTCTCCATCAATGTGCCGAAGTCGCATCTGATTCCTTCTCCACAGCTCCTTTTCATCGGAGCGGTTCTGGACACGACGCAGTTTCGGGCCTATCCTCCCGAACGGCGAGTCCGGGATATTCAGGCTATGATTCCGATCTTTCAGCCTTTATCCTGGGTTTCGGTACGGATGACCCTGAGGCTGCTGGGCCTCATGGCCTCCTGCATCCTGCTGGTCAATCATGCCAGGTGGCATATGCGGGCTCTGCAGTGGGACCTGAAGTTCCAGTGGGCGCAGCACCAGGGCAACCTGTCCGATCACGTCTAGATCTCGGAGGGGACTGCAAGACAGTTGCAGTGGTGGCTCTCGAACCGGCAATGGGTCATGGGCAGATCCCTCTCCCTAACCCCAGCCAGAGCACACAGTTGTGACGGACGCGTCCCTTCTGGGATGGGGCGGTCACATGGGAGAGGCGGAGATCAGAGGCCTCTGGTCTCCGGCGGAGTCCCGGCTCCATATCAACCTTCTGGAGCTCCGGGCGATCCGACTTGCACTCAAGGCGTTTCTTCCCTCTGTCAAAGGGAAGGTAGTGCAGGTGTTCACAGACAACACCACCGCCATGTGGTACTGCAACAAACAGGGCGGGGTGGGGTCTTGGACCCTTTGTCAGGAGGCTCTGCGCCTCTGGACATGGCTGGAACATCAGGGCATGTTCCTGATGGTTCAACACCTGGCAGGTTCCCTGAACGCCAGGGCGGACGAACTCAGCCGCAGGTGCATGATGGATCACGAATGGCGTCTTCACTCGGAAGTGGCGCAAGGACTCTTTCTACAGTGGGGAGAGCCTTGGTTAGATCTATTCGCCACCGAAGAGAACGCGCAATGTCATCAGTTCTGCGCGTTGGAATTTCCAAGGCGGCACTCGCTCGGCGACGCTTTTCGTTGCGAGTGGAGTTGCGGTCTGTTGTACGCCTTTCCGCCTATACCACTTCTACCCAGAGTGTTGAAGAAGATTCGGCACGACCGGGCCCAAGTCATTCTTGTGGCTCCGGACTGGGCTCGAAGAGTTTGGTATCCCGAGCTACTCAATATGAGCGTAGATCCCCCAATCCGTCTGCCTCTTCGGGAGGATCTTCTGTCGCAGCAGCAGGGGACGGTCCTCCACCCGAACCTGTCCAGTCTACACCTGCTTGCGTGGAGATTGAGCGGCGGCAGTTGATTCCTTTCGACTTGCCTCCCGAAGTTTGTGATGTGATTCTGGCAGCCAGGCGTCCCTCCACTAAGGTGGTATACGCCTGCAGGTGGAACAAATTTGTGGCATGGTGCACAGCAAAGGCTGTGAATCCCCTTTCTGCCCCTCTTTCTGAGGTCCTTCTGTTCCTTCTCTCTCTGGCCCAACAGGGTTCTGCCCTAGGTACCATCAAGGGTTATCTTTGTGCTATCTCGGCCTTCCTCAGGCTCCCTGATCAGCCCTCCCTTTTCAAGTCCCCTGTTGTTAACAGGTTCTTAAAAGGCATTACTCACCTCTTTCCTCCTGTTCCGTTTGTGATGCCTCAGTGGGACTTGAACTTGGTTCTTACCTTTTTAATGTGCGCTCCCTTTGAGCCTCTACATAACTGTCCTCTTCGTCTTCTGACTCTGAAGACAGCCTTTCTGGTGGCCATCACCTCCGCTCGGCGGGTGAGTGAGCTCCAGGCTCTATCTTGCAAACCTCCCTTTCTGTCTGTTCATCCAGACAAGGTTGTTCTTCGGACGCGTCCGTCCTTCTTGCCAAAGGTGGTTACTGCTTTCCATATTGGGCAGACCATCACTTTGCCCACCTTCTTTCCGCCTCCGCATCCTTCCAGAGAGGAAGAGAGGCTCCACCGTCTGGACCCAAAACGTGCGCTCTCCTTCTATATTGACCGCACAAAACACTTCCGGGTGGATGACCAGCTCTTTGTTGGCTACGTGGGCGCCAAAAGGTCGGGCGGTGCACAAGAGGACCATCTCCCGCTGGGTTACCTTGTGCATCAAGACCTGCTATTCTTTGGCGAAGAAGGAGCCTCCTGTTGGGCTGCGTGCCCATTCCACAAGGGCAACGGCTGCTACCACGGCCTTGGGCCGCGGTGTTCCGCTGCCGGTTATTTGTCAGGCAGCTACGTGGGCCTCGCTGCACACGTTTACAAAGCATTACTGCCTTGACAGTCAGGTCCGGAGGGACGGCTTCTTTGGCCGTTCTGTCCTCCAGGACTTCCTTGTCTGCTCTTTGTTCGCAGACCCACCACCGGGGTTGGTATTGCTGGGGTATCTATTCTAAGGTAAGGAATCTGTCACTAACGTGTCTCTTTCAGATGCACAAGTTACTAACTTGTGTAACGATATATCTGTAAGAGACAGTAGTTAGTGACAGATTCCTACCGCCCACCCATCCTCCCGTTCTGCGAACTGATTTCTAGGGTTAAGGACATCCCTTTCAGGGCCCTAGTATTTTTCAGACACCTATGTCAGCTTCTTGCATGGCTCTGCGTTCCTGGCGCGGAAAGTCGTGTACAGAACTGACGTCAGCGCGCAGGGGCGGCGTCTAAGTACTGCCCGCGACGTCATCCCGGCGATCACGACGCCGACGACGGACGCGGAGCCGCACGACGCCGCCTACCGACGCGCAAGGGTACTGCTACGCAAAAACTTTCCGGATCCAGCCTGACGCCTGGGGATATTCTAAGGTAAGGAATCTGTCACTAACTACTGTCTCTTACAGATATATCGTTACACAAGTTAGTAACTTGTGCTTATAGCAGCTATGACTTATTTCAACTATAAATTAATCTTTATCCAAGTGCATCAAATATTTTAGAGTGCACCCATCTGACCGCAGACCACACATTAATAATTTCAGAATGCATTTGTTTGAGCAATGTTAGTATGAAATACTATTTATATGCTAGTGTATATGTCCCTCCCTGTTTTTGTTCACATGGTGTTTTTAGCATTTCTGAGCTAGATCGATAGCTGTGTCTCTCTCACTCCTTTTCCCATTTGTTTGAGTCCACACCTCAGAGTTAAAGTTTGTGAACTGGCTGAGAGAAAACTACTATCTGAGGAAGTTAAATCCACTAATCATTCAATTTCAGCAAGACCCCAAAAGGTATTTGTCCATCACCCAGTTCCCTACCTGAAATCAGTTAAACTTTCCTTCCTGAAGAGGCAAAATTAATCTTGCATTCCTTGCAAACTGGCCTTTTATTTTCCTGCTTCTTTTTACCCATTTATGAATAATAGGAGAGTACCCTGCATTATTCATGCCACCTACTTAGGCAAGACCATTTCAGGTCACAATCCCTTGGAGATTTTGTTGACATGGGGCCGGGTGCCAGCCCAGATTCTTATGTGGGGGCTTCAACCGGTTTTATTAGAAGACACAGTCTTCTGAGAAACCATATTTACTGCTATAGACACATACTAATACTGGCACAGCCTCTTCACAAATCATAGAATGACAAGCATTTAAAGTAGTGATCTGGGGCACTGTCATTAATTTGTTGGTGGGTGCTAGGAAGGTGATTCTTAGTGAACTCCGTGAGGTGGAGGACACGTTGGGCCCCCTTGAAAGAGCAGCGGCACAAAACATAGACGCAGCTCCTCGTTTACAGGAGGCCAGGGTAGAATATGTGGAGCTGCAGGAACAACTCTGGGTGGTGGACTTTCGCCATCATACGCAGAGGATGCACGTGGAGGCGGACCATTCAGGTACACTATAGGCGCGCATAATATGCCCAGACCTCTCCCCCACACCGATCCTAGCCTTAGACACTGTGACGGGTTAGGTTGTCACACAATACGAGATTAATTCCCGATTCAAGACTATTACACAGCACTATATTCTGCACACCCCACTCGCGACCCCTCTGAGCTCTCTGAGTTCCTATGGGTAGCGTGCCTGCCCACAATGCAAGCAACAGATAAGGAAGACATTGCTGCACCTACTGCGGTGAATGAAATCAAAGGGGCCCTAAAGGAAATAGCATGCAACAAGACACCGGACCCGACAGACTCCCTGTAGAATTTTACACTGCCTATGCTACTCAATTGGCCCCCCATTTAGAAAAACTCTATAATACCTCCCTGGATGTGGGCCTGCTTCCTCCCTCCACAAGAGAAGCCTTGGTTACTTCTCTATTGAAACCCGGGAAATCCCTTTCGAGAGTTGACCTCCTATCGCCCACTATCGATCTTAAACACAGAATACAAGGTACTTAACAAGATTCCTGCCTGCAGATTGCTTCTGTTACTTCCTCATTTAATACACACTGATCAATGTGGATTTGTACCTCGCCGAAACACCTCACTGCATATCCGTTGTTTGTTCCAGATCATGGATGCCTGTCGGGATCTTTATCCCAATGCTGGTTGCCTATCAGTAGACATCCGTCAGGCATTTGATTCCCTGGATTGGGACTACATGCTTGCTACATTGGCCCATTTCGGTTTACCTCCGGCCTACATCAAATGGGTCAAATTATTATATACTTCCTCCACGGCCAGCACTAAAACGGGTCTACATATTTCCTAGTCATATTCTATTAAACAAGACACTAGACACGTTTTTCCCCTTTCCCCGCTCCTCTTTATCCTCGCTTTCAAACCCATAGCGCAAAGACTCAGACAAGAAGCCAGTTGCAGGGGGATTCCAGTGGGCATCACAATCCAATACAGTCTCGCTATATGCAGATGACATGATCTTGTATTTCAAAGATATCCAAGAAGAGCAGATAGTCGCCCGAATTGCTTTCTATATTTGGGACCCTTTCTGGCCTCCACATTAATGCAGACAAGTCTAATGCATACTCCCTTGCTGCAATATATGCTGAATCCGACCTATGTTTTGGTGAATTTATGATTCCAGTAGCCCCTTCCACTTTCTGATACCTAGGGGCTCAGGTTTACAGAGATAGCCTTAACATATTAGAAGGCAATCTCTCATGGGAAATTGCAACGCTCAAATCAGAAGTGGCTTTTTGGACAACACAACCCCTCTCCGTGGCTGGGCGGTTGACACTGTCCAAAATGGTGATGTTGCCACGTATCTTGTATCAGTTTGTGAACTTACCAACTGTGATCCCCACAGGGTTTTTCCAGCAGCTTAATACTCTGTTGACTGATTTAATATGGGGGAGCGGTTGTCATAGAATCAGCCTAGCAAAACTCCAACTTCCAACGGATAAAGGAGAGATGGGAGCTCCGGACTTTAGGGCATACTGTATAGTTGGGCAACTACAGTGGTTATCATACTAGCTCGCTGGCCATAATCTATCAAAAATAGATCTCACCGCCATGCACCTAGAACGTGGCTAGCTACATCCCTTGTTATGCCCAGGTGCCCCGACACCACCCACTCAAAAACTACTATTGTAGGTTGCGTTGTATTCCTGGAAGATGGCACTATGGTATTCCTGAACTCGGGCGCCCTATGCCCCCAACATCCTACTGCAGGGCCTCCCACTGCCTCTGGTACATTATCAAGTAGGAGGCTTATACCCTGGGAACGCGAAGGGATCACCGCAGTGGGGGATCTATTGGCTTAAAGCACCCTCATGACACATGAAGATTTTATACACAAATGCTGCGTTATCCTGGAAAGGACAACGTCCCCACTTTGCACTCCGACTTGAGGAATTTGAAACTTGTGTATATTTATTTCTTTGATATCTTCTTCTGTTAGTAATCACTCTGTAATCAATTTCATCAGTTATAGATCATCATTTATTTGATTTGAAGCATTCGTGTTCGTAGTGTTAGAACATCTCACTACAACTGAAATTCTTATGCATTTTATAGGAATCCCAATGCATTTCGGGACTAACCCTTGGTCAGGGGAATGTGTCCTTACGACTAGTCCATGTCAGGTAAATCACCAACTGTGATGATATGAATGGGCTTATAAATCAAGGGCCACCCACTGGCCGTATAAGTCGTTGGTTGCTGGTGTCATTGCCTGTAACAGCTATTCATTGTCCAGCTGTCCCCATACCCTGTCCATGTCTTTTGCCAGGCGTGCCCTGAACTCCTCATCATATCTAACCCATATCCAGCAGCCACAAGTTAATTGTGCCTTACGCACAACATCAATTTATTTTATAGCGATGAGGAAATTTCTCATAATAAATTCTGGAATATATCAGGAATTCAGCCGTCCAATTCTCTATTGTAACCGGCATCCTTGGACTGCTTGTAAGTTCATATTCCTCTTCTTTTGAACCCTCCCTGGCCCTAACTTCTCGATAAAGGAGTATAAAAATGATATTCCGCTTGGTTGAAGTGAACAAGTTCAACCCTAAGGGTTTTGCAATCCCCATTTATGGACGTTTTTGTGCTTAGTTTCCTTGCTCTCCTTGCACCCTTTTCCTTTTCCCCTGTTAAGTCCCCTTTATCACCCACACCTGCTGCTGCAGCCTTTGTCTTTACCTCCTCCACCTTATTGTCGCTATCCGGACCAGTCCCCTTATCCTGTACGTACTTGCCTTTCCACATCGTCACCTTCTTATCCCAACAGATTGGACCAAAGCTTTCTACCCAGTGGTCCCCGTCACTACCCTTGTGTCCTTACCTGGCTTCAAGATCGGGCCCACACAAAAGCACTCTTCTTGATGTTGGCCTTTTGAAATGCCCCAACCTCTCCCACTGCAGCAACAGCACCGGATGCTTCCTCCCAGGCACCACACTCACTTCACCCTCGGTGCACCGTGCCTCCTTCACTGTTTCCACACTCAGCAGTGGTCTCGCTTATCTTCTGGCCTTCTTGCTTTCCAACAACGCCACCCAGTGGGGCCTCCCAACCCTGTTGGCAGCGCCTGTACCTTCCCCTCTCTTGTGGCTTTCCCACCTCCTACACGCTTCACTTTAGTTTTGGGGGGAGAGCAGGCCAAAATTGCAGCTGCTACCCCCCAGGCTCTCGGCTGACTGCCTGTGGGGACGACCCCTTTTCAGGAGCAAGGCCTGATCAAAAACTCCCGGTTTAATGAGGTCGACCCTCCTTGCCTCCTCCAAAGCAAGGAGCACATCTATCACTGTTTTACTCTGTGCGCTTGCCTACCAATATGACACACCTTACTCCTGACAAACCAAACCAACAAATCAAAAGCTCTAGCACCTGCTTACAGTGGCTACCCTAAATTCATTAACTTGATGAGCCACTCAAAGGAAAAAGCTTGCACTTTCCCTGCTGACCAGCGTGCCTGATTTCAGAGGAATAAAGGAGTGGTCAGTCCTAACTGACCTCCCTTTTGAAGTTCCTAACCCCTCCACAAGGACTGGATGCCAATGACTGCCTCCCGTGGTGACTGTACCACACCACCCGCCCGAAAAGCCTGGGGAGGGGTAGGCTCAAAACTGCCCAGCCCCTCCTCAAACTCCCAAAATTAGCATTAGCGTAATTTAATTGTAACCAGTACATGCAGGTATGGATCTTTCAGTGTCTCTTGGCTTTTGCTCCTACACCTCTCTCCAGGTTCCTTAGAGGCTGTATCTTGGATGCAGGAACCTCGCTACCTGCCCAGAACGCTACTACTCCCCTCGACCGAGGCCAGAGGAATGCCCCAGTATATAAAGTAGTGGCAAAGGGTTCACAGTGGCAGCCGGGCTGGCCCCATCCCATGGAACAAACAAATTACCTGGCGCTCCTCTATAGTCTCTAAAGCAGAAGAACATTACTTGCTCTGGTGCTATTTATATATTTCTTTTAATCTGATAACAAATATTTGAAAGAAATTGTAAGAATCATTACATTGTAATATTGCTTTCCATCTCTTGTTGAAATACTCAAAGAAGACACCTTGGTGGCATAGGCTAGGTCTTCTTCTGTGATGGGTGTATTCAGTGTTTAACAAGAGCTTTTTAGCCTGCGCATAATAGCTTTAATGGGCACTATTGTCTGTCTAACTTTAAGGCTGGCTTTTTTTTGTTTAGCTTGTTTTTATTCTAGCAAGCTTGGCATTGACATGCATAAGAAGTATGAAGAATATACAGTCACCTAACTGCAATTTAATTTCAAGGACATTCTCCACTGTAAAAACAACAAACCCGCAATAAAGACGCAAGTGTATTTATTTTTGTATAGTTTTATTGATTGTGGATTAACCGAGCTAAAGTGTTAGAGAGCTGTACACTTTGTGGGTTGTGTCAACAGGATGCATGTAAACAATGCTATGGGCTAAGATTCCCATTTGAGATGGAAATGATTGAGATCCGCCCTCTCGTTTGCAGAGGACTTTCTTTAATGTTTTTATTGTTTCCTATTATTTTAGGATCACATTTTCATTTCATAATAACTTTAATTTAAGAAATTATTTTTGTGCTAGACGTATATAATAATAATAATAATATTAACAATACAAATTCAGTATCTGAGATTTAAATAGCATTTAGTCTGAATTATCTTGAGCCAACATCCAAAGTAGTCTATTCCCACGATGAAAAGACATAAGGTGCATTTACTATCACAATGTGCACCGTCACTTTTTAAAAACACTTTTGGTTTCACATTATTTGAAAACAATTAATTTTGAAAAGTTTAGCACTTACTGATTCATACCTATAAAGATAAGTGTCTCTGTGAGTCTGGAATATCGAAATTGAAGTGTGTGAGAATATGGCTTTTTGGCCTAGTCACACCCATTTTATACCGAATTATTTTGCTTGTTTTTACACTTTGCAAACTGAGGCACTGCTATCCAGGGACAGTGTATGTACTCTTACTCTTAAAACATGTAGAAATTGGCTAATCCCGGGGGTGGGGGCGGGCGTGGCCAGGGTGTGAACCTGCCAAGATGCGTTGCATCTGAGCTCCCGTGCCAGACTCCCACTGGTGGCCATTGGGAGTAGTTTTCCGGGATATGGAGCAATGAACCCAGCGGCATACTCTCCCGGGACTCCGTGGTGATGCCCGAGGAGACACAGACGAACCCCGGGCGAGGAGCAGCTGACATTCAAAATGGTGCCGGTAGTCTGCATTTGATACTCAGGCAATCTGAGAATGGTTGGGGGCAATCCCCCTCGCCCCATGGAGAACTGAGCTCTGTCTCCACCTGTCTGAGAGAGGCCGCGAGAGAAGTGCTTCCAGCCCCAGATCACAGAAACTGGCCGGGGACTGGAATGGTTCACAGCAGTACACTGAAGTGTGCTGTTACTAGCACCTGGGAGGTAGGCTGGCTTGAGTGAGGGCTGTGGTGCTGTGGCTTCTTCTGGCACTGGAGGGTGCGAAGGCGGCTTGTTGGGCCTGTCGGGGGTTGTAAGGGGCTGAGGGCCACAGTGAACAGGAGGGGCTAGAGCCTCTCGCTGCACAAAGCGGTCCGCGGGCCTCATTGTGAGGTGGGGCCACGGTTGTGGACTGAGTTTGGGGCCTTCCCCTGAGTAGGTGGCGGAAGAGAACTGGCAGACAGCGGTGGGGAGACCCTGAGATGGGATTTTTGGAGATGGATGAGCCTAATCCCGCCGAGCAGTGACTTCCCGCAATAGTTCTATGGAGCTCCCGCCCTGGTGTCATTCGGTGTGGGGGAGGAGGCGGAGCCATACGACCATCCCCCTCCTTGGCGAATCATAGATCGAAACGGCGGACTGACCCTAGGGAATTGCACCTAGGAGGACGCTGAGGCTTTTAGCCAGAATGTCCTCTGCTAAAGGGAAACCAATAAAGACACCAAGGATTATGGACAATCTTCACAATCAAAGAAAGACAGAGGAGTGGAGGGAGAGGCTTTCGGATTACTTGTCCCAGGTTCCTAACACAAAAATGGTCCAGCACTACAGGCACTGGCCACAAAAGGTGACTGTTGCAGGAATTCCGCAAGGAATTTTCATCATGGAAACAAAATATTGCAAAGGCATTGACTCACAAGTGCGCCAAACGGAAGAGCGACTGTAGCAGGTAGAAGCTGGCATGGCCGCGACAACATGGGAACAGGACACGATGTTGCGAATGGTGGCCCAACTGGAATCTAAACAAAAAGAAATGCTGGACCAGATGGAAGATCTGGAAAATCGCTCACGGAGAAACAACATCTGCATCCATGGAATCCCAGTTGAGATCGAGACCCGGGACTTAGATAGCTTTGTTCTTGATCTATTTAACCATCTTCTACAGGACCAGGTCCCAGACGGTCTACATATAGATCGTACCCATAGTTTCTTCTTAACTTTTCAGCAAATAAGAAATTTAATACCAGAAGTCCTCACCGAGTTCATTATTTTCAAGGATAAGGAGGCTATCATGTTGGCGGCCCTTTGGTAGGAGCCCGTGGAATTCAGAGGCAGCTCAATAATGCTCCCTCAGGATCTCTCACAGTAAGTATTGGCACAGCGATGGGAGTTCGGAGACAATACATTCCACCTCAAGAAAGAGGGAATACAATACCGATGGGGCACCCTTTTCGCCCATGCTTTATGGACAAAGGAACTTCATACGTGGTCAGAAAAATCCAAGAGGCGAAGGAGGCGCTGGGCCTTTCAATTGACGTCGATCTACATTGCCCTGTTGGTTCGCAGGCGACGACAAGCATGCAAGAGGCCTGGTGCACCCCAAGAACCAACAAGTCCAGTAATGACAAGAGATGTCTGAGTCGCCAGCAGGACTAAGAGGAGCGCTCACCCTCATCTTATGAGAACTGAGACAACACAGGTGCACCCTGAGACCTGTGGCTTGGACTGGCGAAGGGGGAGTTCCTGCCTTCTCCCGTACCTCCTCCTCCAGGGAGAATTACCACCACTTCTTGAAGGGCCACCCGAACGGGGGTCATAGGCCTTTGGCTTTTTCCAGGACCGACAGGGAGAGAGCATAGAATGCCAGTGGGGTGCTAGCTGACTTCTATGGGAGCTAGCCCATACTGCAGCCGGCCCTGCTGTATCTTGGTGACTTTCTCCCATCCGTCTTCTTTTCTTCTCTTCTTTGCTTGTTTCATTATGTTATTTTGCCCTGTTTTGCATGCAGATACAAAAGTTAGACACAGTCATGCTTATTATACACAATTATACTTCTGCACGAGATAGAGATCCTATTTCCTGTAGCACACCTTCATGACAATGCAGACGAGCCTCCGATCCCTAGACACTCGTGCGCTCCACTGGACACTGCTGCATCTTCGCCCCATGAACCAGCGGGGGGAGAGAGAGCTGCTGAGAGGCTGTACACTCCCACAACATGCATACCCTAACAGTAATTTCCTTAAACATTCAAGGCCTTAATTCCCCTATCAAAAGACGGACCCTATTCCAGTGGCTGAAGGGCACGGATATTGATATAGTAATGCTACAAGAAACGCACCTATTGCAAAACAACACACACCACCTAAAATCCTACAGGTTCCCATCCTAATACCATATAGAACTAACATGAGAGGGATGGCTATTCTCTTCCGAAGGGGGCTGAGGTACGACGTAGAGGCCCAAATCCAGAACAGGGAGGGCAAATATATAGGGCTTATATTACGTTATGGGCCACTATGACTCATGCTCCTTGCCCTTTACGCCCCAAATGAAGGCAAGTAACAATTTTCCACACACCTAATGCCCGCATTTTTATAGTGGACACCTCGTATTTGAAGGCAATTTTAATACAATTCTCAATCTGGCACAGGATAAAGCCCCTGATGCAATGTGTTTGCCCCATGCCACCATCCTCCTTATTGTAGGGAATTACAGACCTGGTGGATGTGTGGCGACACCACCACCCCGACAAATGTGAATTTACCTTCTTCTCCCCTGTTCATAGGACTTATACATGAATAGACTACTTCTTGGTGTTGCATGACTTATTTCAAACCTGCCACTGCTCTGGCATAGAGCTCAAAATATTGTCAGATCACTCGGCGGTCAAGATTGAACTCACAGTGGCAATTTTCACAACTGCCACTCAATAGAGAATGGCGGGTTAGTGAGCTGGCACTTAGAGACCATGTGGTGCGGAAAATAATCTAGGATGCTATAACACATTACTTTCAGGAAAATACCACACCCTAGGTCTTCTGGGATACAATTTGGGAAGCCGCTAATCTGGTCATACGAGGAGAGTTGATTGCCCGGACCGCCACATTTGAATGGTTGTGCAGCCAGAAAAAAAGTGACATAGAGATAGAAATATGATGCCTCAAGTCTCAGCACAAAATTGACACTTCCCTGAGAACATATAGGGCTGTCAGAAGGCCGGGGGGAACTGGAACAAGTGGTGTTGCAAGAGGCGGCCAAGAAACACGTGTACATTAAACAGAAGTATTACGAGAATGGCGACAAAGCCATAAGGCTTTTGGCCTACAAGCCCGGACTACTGCATACTCGAAACCTAATTAAGGCGATAAAAGTTAGGGAAGGGAATGTCCACACTAAAACCCAGGATATACTTTCCGTTTTTGCAGAATACTACAGCTTCCTGTTTTACGGAATCGGGCCTTAACCTGGATATCCAGAATAAATACCTGGAGGGTTTTGAGTGCCCTTAGTGGAGGGAAGCCTGTCAGGAGCTGGAGGAGAGGATATCTGAGAGAGAGGTATTAAATGCAATGAAATGCCTGCCAGGTCACAAAGCACCGGGTCCTGATGGCTTCCCGGCACCTAAGGGGGTCTTTTGGCGGCACCATTGGCCGCGGTCTTTAACCATATTCTCCATACTTTCACGGTCACACAGTCAATGTTGGAATCACGGCTGACACTTATTGTGAAACCATATAAGTATCCCTTGCTCTGCCACTCATACAGGCCAATAGACTTATTGAATATTGATGTTTATGACCAGAATACAAGAGCTCTGGCCCAAAATTACTTCAAGACAACAGAGTGGGTCCATAAGGGGGCGACATGCTAGGGACACCAGACTAGCGGCCCTCCTGATAGAGGCAGCGGAGTGACAAAAGCAATCGATGATTCTTCTCTTGCTGGACGTGGAGAAGGCCTTCGATAGGGTTAAAAGGGTGTTTATATTTAAGACCTTACAAAGAACTCAGCTGAGCACAAATATGTTTCAATGGATTGTGGCTATTTATTAATTGTCTGAGACGAGGATAGGGATAAACGAGAACCAGTCACCAAAATTACAACTAACTCAGGGTACACGTCAGGGGTGTCCTATTTCCCTATCAATGTTTACTTTTCGTATGGAACCTCTGACACAGAGGATACAGCATAATCCTGTCATGCATGGAATAAAGGTGAGCTCTCAGGAGTGTAAACTGGCACTATATGTGGATGATGATATCTGCTTTCTAACAGACCCCAAAACCTCCTTTCTAGCCCTCACGGGGGAGCTGGCAGCTTTCTCTGTGGCTTCAGGGTTCATGGTCAACCTAATGAAGTCCAATGAAATCTGTGTAGCAGGGCAACATCAGGAAGCCCAAGCAGCTCTTGAGAGCAGCGGCTTCAGGTGGTCTAGCGATCCCCTCCAGTACCTAGGCATTCATTTAGCGCAGAAATTGACACAGCTCTATAGAGCCAACATTCCCCCAACTTTGCAAGCATTATTCAAAGATCTTTACCGGTGGGGGAAGCTTGAAATCTCCTGGCTTGGGTGAATGATGTGCATCAAAATGAACTTCTCACCCCACATCCTTTACTTTGTGCAGTGCCTCCCGCTGCATATTCATGACTCCACTCTAGACTACATACAGAAAAGGCTGCTTTAATTTGTGTGGAAGAAACACTCCCCTAGAGTCCGAAGGGCTACACTATTGAAGCCCTTCGCCCAGGGATGACTGAGTCTCCTCACTATTAGAACCTACGTCTAGGCAGCCCAGATACGCCCTGCACTAGAATGGAACCACAACAGATCTCTAAAGGGATGGATTTATGTAGAACAGGCTTACTTGAAAATCCCCCTCCAATGCCTGATGTAGCTTCCCCAGAGGGCAAGGAAGCAGACTCCCTCCTTCTCCTCTACAACGGTTCTTTTACAATACCGGCAACAGGCAGTACAGAGAAATGGTTCTACCACTTTTTTCTCCCTAATGTTCCCTATCACGCACAACCCAAATTTCTCCCCAGTCTTTCAACACCCGAGATTCGCAGCATGCTTTGGGGAGGTTTACCTGGATGGGAGAATCCTCACAAGCGAGGAAATTAGGGAGGATTGGAATCTTGACAAACAGGCCCACTATCGAATCACACAACTGTTATATTGGGCGGGTTCCCAAGAGGTGGCCCCTCTGGTGGGGAGGGAAAAAATACCACTTGAAGGATTATTTGCAAATAAAATACTACATAAGAGCATCACATGGCTCCAATGCACCTTGTTGGACGTTTATCTGCCCCACAATGGGAGCGAGATGTGGGAAAAGAGATTTTGGAGGAGACTTGGGGCAACATCTTGTGCAGGGCTATGAAAGCTTCAATTAGCGTAACTTATAACAAAAATGCCTTGAAATTGTTGACCCTTTGGTACCTCTTTCGCACCCGGATGTACGACATCAAGGGGAGTTCGGAGCTTTGTTGGAAAGGCAATGGTGAGTGGGCGTTTTTATACATGTGGTAGACCTGCACGCATATTCAGGGGTACTGGGGGGTGACCCTGACACACATTCGCCAGATCACCGGCGCTCATCTTCCTCTCGATCCCCTAGTAGTATTGTTAGGCGACCCAGGAGACGACTCCTTTTTCCCACTAACAACTTCCATGGGTAAGCTGATTTCACAACTTCTGATAGCAGCCAGATTGACATTAGCCCAGGTATGGAAACAACCCGATACACAGCCTATACATGTGTGGTGGAGTAAGATTTGGTCTATTTATGCCATGGAGAAGCTCTCGTCCATCATACATGAGACACATGCGAAATTTCACAAAGCCTGGAAGGCCTTCAGGACTCACATGACAAGGGATCGAGGGGTGGATTCTTTGACAACTGGCTCACCCGAACTCATCCGCAGGGCTTGACTCCATGCCGATATACCAGAAGCCCCGGACCCGCCTGGCCCATAATAAGCAACACAAGAAGAAGGGACACCAGGATAGGAGGAGGGGAGACTACGGGCACACTATATTTTAAAACACTGTTATGGATGAAACAATGATGGCAGTAACAAGATTTATGTGTGGCAGTTGCAATGTGTTTTGTTTTTCCTTTTCCATTGACAGCATAATGTATTTCAATTGTGCGGAACAACATTTTATAAATAAAGCGTTAGAAAAAAAAAGAAATTGTATAATCCCTGATTGGCATATTGAACTCTCCGATAGGTCCTTAGAGGATGGTGTAGAAACTACATCTGTGGTTTGGGAATTTAAATGTCTCCTGTGGACTGCAGCATTTATTGTGCCCTCAACTGGTGTTCTCAGGAAAACATGGCGTCAGGCCTACCAGTGTAGTCTGACTGCTCCAGTTTAAACCTGCAGTCAGACCTGTCAAATTAGCCCTTTGACAGAGAGAAATCTCCCTTTTAATTATTATAACACCCTTATGAAGCCCAAGAGGTAGGGTGCATGGTATTTTAAAGTGGGACATATACAGGTTTAATGCTAACATGCCCCTGACAAGCCCCCAAAGGCTATTTTCACTGTAGAAGGCTCTTGCTGTCCTATGAGGGAAACTAGAGTGCATATTACAATATTAATTCTGCTACCTTGTGTTTGGGACCAGCTAGAAAAATAATACAAATACTATTTTTAATATTTACTAAAAATCTAGTTCAGTGGTGAAGTCGAATCTGTAATAAATATTCAGGAAAAGAGCTTTTTAGGAAGTTGCCTTTTTCCTGCCTGAAACTCCTGGAGGGTAATTTGTATTAGCCTGACAGCAGCTGCCCAGCCAGCTTGACCTTCATGAGGTGTGCAAACTGCTCTTAGAGCAGAAACAATGGTCTGAGTGTGGTGAGGGTATTTTTCTTCCTCTTGCAGGCAGACCACTTAGGGTGGACCCAGGAACTTCAGTAACTTGTAAAGGGCCTGTTCCCTCACAAGTAAATTTAAAGTGAGATCTGGATAAGGCAAACCTTTGTTCCCCCAGCCAGGCTGCCTCCAAACCCATTGGGAGGGAAGTTACCTCCAGAACCAGTTTTGAGAGTCTACAAAGGAGGAGCTACTCATTTCCCTGGGCACTCCTCTCGATGAGAAGACATACTGTGCAAAAAGGAGAAAGGGTTTTCTCATCTTGAATTTTAGGAGTAAAGAAAAGTACTGTAGGATTGTTTGCGTAGGGCAAACAGAAATCGCTGAAAAGGTGGGAAGGGGTGCCCCTGGTAACTTTGACCTCATTGGTTAGTAAGGAGTCAGGGGTCAACTCTACCCACTAGCTAGTGCCAACCATAAAAGTAGCACACCAGGCACCCTTTTCAGATCATTTTCTGGTCCTGTGGAAAGACAGAAGAAGGACTGTGAAAAGACCTGAAGGGCTCAACCTGTACCCACTTGTTCGTAGGACAAAGAAGTGGACTCTAAGCATCAGTTGACTGATTCCTGTGTGACTATAGGGACACAACAAGCTGTAATAATACATTTTACTCTATTTTTATAAATTGGGGTGGGATTTTTATTGTGTTATGCTTTTGAGGTTTTAAATGTTTTGGTACTTCCAAATGCTTTACACATTTTCTCCAAGTGAAGCCTGTATGATCTGTGCCTTAGCTACCAGGGGTAGAGCTCAGGCTTAAATTATTAAAACTGGTGCCTGAACCTAACATGTTAGTGACTTTATTGCTTGTCCTGGACTATAATCCACCCCAATTAGTAATACACTTTCTTATAAAGTGCATTAGATGTTACCTTGCCCTTAACCCCTGTGTGAACACAATGATGCCTTTAGAAAACATTGTGGCTGTAAAACAGCTTACTTGGTTTTTCAGGCCCCCTGAAGGACAGTTCATGAATTACAAAGTCTGGACTGCTAGCCACAAGAGACACATCGGAAACGCCCCATAGGCTGCAGGACAGTAGCTTACATTAATGACGGATGGGCTGAGGAGTCTTTCAAGACTTCAAAGCAGCTTTGAAAGATAATAGAAGATTTGCTGTTTTCAGAAAAAAATACCTCTAGGTATTCTACAAACCTCTGAATTATTGTGATGTTTCATGTGTTTCTCTTGAAAACTGTTTGTAAAAGGTGTTTTTGCAATATGCTGCTAGTATTTAACCTTTTTCTAGGACTGCTTGCAGCTCTCAGTATTGCCCTTATTACAAATGCCAACACACCCAGAATCCTTAATTCTTCTACTTTATGATAAGGCACAAGAAAAAGCAACCATTTCCCCAAGCATGTCGAAAGGTACACAGTGGCGGTTGCCACTATGTAGATATCTTTTGATGTGCTTATAACACATGAATCTGTGAACGGATTTGCTAGAAACTTGCCAACCTACTGATTCAGTCTGTTAAGTTTCAGCATGCCAAGTTTCATGAAACTCCATCCATGGGTAAAAAAGTTAAGGGAGGCAGGGAAAAATTTATAATTTCTCATTTTAGCTCCTATTAGAAATTCTGCTGAAAGGTAGAGCAAAAGCCTCTGAACGGATTTCCCTCAAACTTGCATGAAAGTAGAAATTGACTCCAAAAGCGTCCTTTTTAGGTTGACCCTACACAGCGCTTGCGCTGTCAGGATGATCTGTTGTATGTACTTTGTGAGGTTGAAATCCTCCCATCTCGTCATTTGTCTAATCGCTAGTCTTTTAAAATTCCTTGCTTGTCAGTGGGTAATTTGTCTTTCTGGTCCCTCCTTCTTGCAATTTGTTCACTCCGCTGGAGTATTTTCCCAGGACTTGTGGGTTTCTGCTTTTTACTGTTCAGGAACTTTTATTTTTAAATTGTCAACAGCTCTTCACACATGATCGTTTTTGAGTGGCTACGTGCAGCCTTTATCTTGGTGTCTTTGTTTTCTCCCTCAGGCTCTGCAGCCGCTAGTTTGAGGAGGGGGCGGGGTAGAGCTGGGGCCGCTCCGCAAGCTTGTTTTTCACCTACCACGCTCGGCTGTTCCAAAAAAACAAAATGTAAACAAATTGCTGTATTTATTTCTAGCTTTTATCTGAATGCCTTTGAGCTGTGTGTGAAGCAGTCGCTGTCTGGTGTCCGGTTGGAGCCCCCCACCCCGAGAGAGGCCCGCTCTCGGGGTGTAATGTGACACAGCTTGGTAATATGAAAAATACTGGGGATTCCAGGACGACGAGCCTCCCCCTCCTGACCTCAGCGCGTTCATGACGATAAGGACGGAGGAATCCAGGAAGCGTGTGTGCTTTGCCACCGGAGCGGAGGAGGAAGACTCCGGAGAAGGAGCGTGTGTAGTGAGCCGAGGAGAGAGTGAGGACAGCATCGCAGACCGAGGGACGAGACCATCAGGATCCCGGGCTGAGCCAGGAGGCCAACGTCCCCACGTTTCGCCGAGCCACGCTCCAGGAGGAGGCTTGCCCAGGTACGGGAGAGGTTCTCGGTGTGGGTTGGGAGGAGGGACGACTCGAAGAGTTAACTGGGAACTCTAGGGCCCTCGCCAGTTTCCCTACCTGCCTTCCCGCACAACCGAGCACTAATCACGCCTTCCTCTTCACTTTTGTTGTAAAGAGCACAAGAGTGTATGGTGCCCCTTCACTCCCTGGTCCCTTATTTGCCGTTCTCCCGGGATAACATCCTGACACCATTGTTTTTCCCGTCTCTTTTTCACGCACCATCATCACGGAGGGACGACCGAATCTATGCACCGGAACCTGGGAGGTGGAACCGAAGACCGTGAGAAGAAGCCGAAGGGCCCCAGGCACGACGGATCACGCCGCTTTTGCCACGGAAAGATTGACAAGCAGGCATAAACGTACATTCGGAAAAATAAAGCCTTATTTGAGCCGACCTGGCCTCCGGTCTATTACTTCAACTGGTGTCAGAAGTGGGATCAACATCCCAGTCCATCAGTAAACCCGTGATGGACGCGGTGATTCAACATCTCATCAAAGGCCAGGAAAAACTCGAATGGGCCATAGAGAGACAGATGACGACCGCCCAGGCCGACCGGGAGGTGTTCCAGAACGCCATCACAGTACAGATGGAGAGCCTACAGAAAGTGATACAAGACCCTGGGAACCCTGAGCCTGTGGAGAGGCGTGCCCCTATCTCAGGACCCTCAGGGGTATCCCTCCAGAAGTACGTTTCCGGGGAAGATCCGGATGCGTTCTTGTTGAACTTTGAACGGGCAGCCAGAGCGTGTGGGTGGCCCGAAGAGAAATGGCCATTCTTTTTGGCGCCTCTCCTGACTGGAGAGGCCCAATCGGCCTATCAAGTAGCCAATGCCAACGGGAAAACCCCTTACCAGGAAATCAAAGATGTGATCCTGGATCACCTGGGTCTGGATGCGGAGGCCTATAGAGTACGATTCCGCAAGGAAAAGGGGGTGCCGGGTGAAAACCCAAAAACCTTGTTTTTTCGACTGAAAATGGCCGCAGATAAATGGCTAAAACCAGCCACTAGTACGAAAGACGACATAATGAACCGCGTGTACCTCGAACAGTTCATGGAGGCCCTCCCCTATGGGACACAGAGGTGGCTCAAACAGCACTCTAATCTTACCGCTGAACAGGCCATCGAAATGGCCGCTAACTACTCGCGAGCACAGCCTCGGACATTACTGTGGGACAACGAGAAACCTAATAAAGGCGTAGCGCCCTCGAAGACCGAAAGAAAACCTAAACCGTGGGTAGACGTTCCAAAACCCAAACATACTAGGTCAGAAATGCCTATGTTCCGGGGCCCACAGTGTTTCGAATGTGGCGACTGGGGCCACATCGCCCGCCATGTCCTAGAAGAAAACCAGCGGACGAACCTATGGAGATCGGGTACATCCTGAAGGCCGTGCTGTACTCTGCGGAAATGGGGTCCTCCTTTTATGTACGTGTACAGGTGAATGGGAGGTGGGTGAAGGCATTGTTGGATTCCGGGTGTCGGCAGTCTGTAGTACAGAAGAACCTCATCCTCCCCTCCCAATACATCCCTAACACGTTAATACACATCCGGTGTGTACACGGAGATGTGAAACCCTATCCCCTTGCAGTGGTTACCATGGTTCCAATAGCCAGGCCCCCTTGTATAGTGCGGGTGGGGGTGGTTGATACCCTACCCGAAGACCTTATCCTAGGCATCGATAACCCTGATTTCCTGTCCCTGTTCCGAGGCCAGGTAGAAAGCCAAGTAGGAAACCAGGAAAAACCCATTCCGGCCCTCGTTACCCCAGAGCCATGGCTATTGGACCGGAGTTTTCGCTTTGCCCAAGCCAATGATAATACTTTGTTCAATGCCTGGGAGTTAGCACATGTCAACCAGAGTAACCCATCCCCTCCTTATCCCCGTTTTGTGATCAAGGATGACCTCTTATATCGCCAAGGAGGCCCAGAAGAACCAACACAGCTCCTCGTCCCGGTACCCTTCCGAGAACAAATACTTTTCTTCTCTCACGCCCACCTCACGGCCAGACACTCAGGCACAGAGAAAACCACACAGAACGTGTTACGTCATTTTTTTGGGCCTGGGATCTACAAAGACATTAAAACACATAGTCAAACATGTGAGGTGTGCCAGAAGAAGAACATGCAACGTCCGCCGGCAGTACCCCTTCAGCCCATGCCGATAATAGGACAACCGTTCGAGAGAGTCGGTATGGACTTGATAGGACCTTTGCCTAAAACCCCTAAAGGCAACCTCTATGCCCTGGTGATCGTGGACTATGCCACAAGATTCCTGGAAGCATTTCCACTACGAGCACCCACTACTAAAAACATCGCCGAAAAACTCCTCGAACTGTTCTCAAGGGTAGGATTCCCCAAAGAAATATTAACGGACCAGGGGACGCCTTTCGTATCCAGACTGATGAAGGAGGTGTGTCGTTCCCTAGATCTCCGTCATCTGCGCACGTCGGTATACCATCCCCAGACCGACGGCCTCGTTGAAAGGTACAACCGGTCCCTTAAAACGACTCTGAAGAAGATGCTGACCGTCGAGGGTAGAGACTGGGACCGTCTCTTACCTTTGGCCTTGTACGTACTACGGGCTCAAGTACAGAGCAGCATGGGTTGCTCAGCGTTCGAGATGCTATACGGACGGCAACCCAGATCGCTCCTTGAAATAACCAAAGACGCCTGGGAGATGGAAGAGGAGAACGACAGAAGGTCCCTTCTGGAATACACGCAACAACTAAGATCCAAGCTGGGGAAACAGAGCGACTTGGCCTACTCCAACTTGGAGAGGAGCAGGGAGAAACAAAAGAAACACTACGATAAAGGAAAAAAATGGAGGAAGCTGTCGGTCGGTGATTGGGTATTGGTCCTACTCCCTTCCTCAACCCGGAAGTTTCAAAGTGAATGGCTGGGCCCGTATAAAGTAGTAGAAGCCCTAGGAAACACCACGTACCGGGTCCAGATCTCCGCTACCCGAAAGCAATGTTATCATATCAACCTATTAAAAAAATGGTTGGGGCCCTTACCCGAAACCGCCCACCTGACATTACCAACTTCTTCATCGGGAACTACCACCCTCGATCAACTCGTAGTCAACGAAGAACTCACTGAAGACCAGAAGAGAGCCCTCTACCAAACATTGAACCCTTTTTCGGTCATTTTTTCCGACACACCAGGGAAAACTTCGCTGGCCGAACACAGGATCGAAACACAGGAAGGGAAAATCGTCAAACAGAGGCCTTACAGAGTACCCGCTGAAAGGAGGAAAGCAGTAAGAAAGGAAGTGCAGGAGATGCTCCGCCTCGGTGTTATACGTCCGTCCAAAAGTGACTGGTCTTCACCTATCGTGATGGTTCCCAAGCCGGACGGATCCATACGGTTCTGCATGGACTTCCGCGCCTTGAATGCGATATCCTCCTTTGATGCGTACCCGATCCCGAGAGTCGACGAGCTTATTGAGAAGTTAGGCGATTCCAAGTATATCACAACATTTGACTTAACGAAAGGGTACTGGCAGGTACCCCTCAGAGAAAAGGACCGGAAGAAAACCGCTTTTGCAACAGAAGATGGTCTGTTCGAATTTAACGTTCTTCCTTTCGGCCGCCATGGGGCACCTGCCACTTTTCAGAGACTTATGAATACCATCCTCCAGGCGTACCCCTCGTTTTGTTCGGCGTACCTAGATGACATTGTTGTATTCAGTACTACCTGGGAAGAACACTTACAACACCTAAGAATCGTCCTACAGACTTTAGAACAAGCCGGACTCCACATCAATTCAAACAAATCCCGAGTGGCCTATCAGAGGGTGAAGTATCTGGGATATGTTCTGGGACACGGGGCAATCGCCCCACAGGCTGAAAAAGTAAGAGCAATAGCGGAGACTCCTTTTCCTTCCACAAAGAGAGAGTTACGGGCGTTTTTAGGGTTAGTCGGATATTACCGACGATTTGTCCCACAGTTCTCGGATGTAGCAGCCCCTTTGACGAATGTCCTTCGAAAAGAAGCTCGGCAGCAACAATTGTTACATCCCACTGAAGAAATGCTTGATGCCTTCCAGGGTCTGAAGAAGATAATTACCACAGGTCCCGTACTAATTTCCCCGGACTTTGACAAGACCTTCACTTTGTCCACTGACGCTTCCAACTTCGGGGTGGGTGCAGTGTTGTCCCAGATAGGGCTAGAACACCCTGTCTTATACATTAGCAGGAAGTTATTCCCCAGGGAATGCAAATACCCCACAGTCGAAAGGGAATGCCTAGCGGTTAAGTGGGCTATTGATAAGTTATGGTACTACCTGGAAGGGCGTCCATTCATTCTGTACACGGACCATGCCCCCTTGCAGTGGATGTGCCGGAATAAAGCCCAAAACCCCAGGGTACTCCGCTGGTTTTTGGCATTGCAGCCTTTTTCCTTTGAGGTACGCCATCGGAAAGGAAAGGAGAACGGGAACGCGGACTTTCTGTCCCGGGTGTTTCCTCTCCCCGATCGGGAGAATCCAGGGGGGGTGGAGTGTGACGGGGTGGGGCCGGTGAGTGAGAGACATGAATCCGATACAGACTGGTGGACTGCAGTGTCTCTCTCTCCCCCTCTTATCTCCCCCCAGCAGGACGATTGGAAAACACAAACCACATCTATATTGAATCCGACAGAGGAAAACGATGTCGGCTCCTTTAACTGGGGATTCCAGGACGACGAGCCTCCCCCTCCTGACGTCAGCGCGTTCATGACGATAAGGACGGAGGAATCCAGGAAGCGTGTGTGCGTTGCCACCGGAGCGGAGGAGGAAGACTCGGGAGAAGGAGCGTGTGTAGTGAGCCGAGGAGAGAGTGAGGACAGCATCGCAGACCGAGGGACGAGACCATCAGGATCCCGGGCTGAGCCAGGAGGCCAACGTCCCCACGTTTCGCCGAGGCTTGCCCAGGTACGGGAGAGGTTCTCGGGGTGGGTTGGGAGGAGGGACGACTCGAAGGGTTAACTGGGAACTCTAGGGCCCTCGCCAGTTTCCCTACCTGCCTTCCCGCACAACCGAGCACTAATCATGCCTTCCTCTTCACTTTTGTTGTAAAGAGCACAAGAGTGTGTGGTGCCCCTTCACTCCCTGGTCCCTTTTTTGCCGTTCTCCCGGGATAACATCCTGACACCATTGTTTTTCCGTCTCTTTTTCACGCACCCTCATCACGGAGGGACGACCGAATCTACGCACCGGAACCTGGGAGGTGGAACCGAAGACCGTGAGAAGAAGCCGAAGGGCCCCAGGCACAACGGATCCCGCTGCTTTTGCCACGAAAAGATTGACAAGCAGGCATAAACGTACATTCGGAAAAATAAAGCCTTATTTGAGCCGACCTGGCCTCCGGTCTATTACTTCAACCCCGCCACACAAAGTATATGCTGAAAACCCATATTCCACAAGACAATATGGGCGCCATCTTGGAATAAGTTGGACACCCTGTATTCTGTTTCCCATAGTAACGTAGTCCGTTGTTCAGTTCACAAGTAATGAGGCGCATGAGTATTACAGGATCAATCATCCGTTTAAAACGATCAACTACACTAAAGTATCAGCCAATATATATCGTATTTCGCAAAGAGCAAAATAAGTTGAGTAGCCAGTTTTCTCCAAGTAATTCAACTCCAGGCTAACAATATTTTGATGTGAACACAGTGAAAATTGAAATAGGAAATCATTAATCTTAACACCAGAAATAGAGTTGGTTAGTAATCTGTGTATAGAGTGATCAGAGAGTATGCAGTATTACAAGGGTGGAGGATTATGGAGAGGGAAGAAAAGAGGGGGAATCGCATGATCACGTCACACCTTTATCTGCTCAGAAAATATTGAAGTTCACCATCCATGTTGAGGCCCATGTCAACAGCACGTAATTTTATAATCCAACGGGCCTCACATTGTCTCAGCTTAAGTTCCCGGTTGCCTCCCCTTACATCAGATATTACAGAATCTATACCATGGAACTTAAAACCAAGTTGTGCAATACATTCTTTTGCATGACTTCCAATTGGATATCTCACATCCAAATTTTTAAGAGCCCGAAAATGTTCTGCTATGCGTTACTTAAGTGGGCTTATTGTACTGCCAACATCTATTTTTTCACATTTACATTGAATCACATAAACAACATATTTAGTCGTGCAGTCAATATGCATGCTTATCCGGAACCTCCGGGATCCATTGTACTCAAATTCTTTAATTCCATTTACCGCCATTTTACACATACTACAATTACCGCAGGGGAACGACCCCTCATGCAGTTTGTTTAACCAAGTATTCCTAGGCATCTGTACTGTGGGGTAGCTAGGACTAACCAGATTCCTTATAGTTTTCCCCCTCCTATCTGTGATACTTGAGTGTCCCAGTACATGGGGTTCTAATGTTTTGTCTGTTATCAATAGGTGTCAATGACGTATCATTATGTTATATAATTTATGTGACTATGGATGATAATTGGTCACCAATCTTATAGGTGTTTTGTGTTCCTATCCTTTCTACGGTCCTTAAGGGTGTCGGTCCATTATAACCTCAACGATCTTTTCTTAGCCCTCAGGACAATATTTTAATGATATCCGCTGGCTAGGCAAGCGTTGCTCAATATCATCAGCATTAAGTACAAACTCCGTGTCTTTGCTGCAGTTCCTACGGGCTCTGAGCATTTCCCCAAACCGGATAGCATTAATCTGGCTCTTAGGATGTGAACTCGTTGCATGCAAAAGTGCATTACAGGCAGTAGCCATTCTGTATATTCTACTATTAATCTTTCCTTGATCAGTGTACAGTTCAATGTTTAGGAAAACAATCCTATCCTTACTCTGTGCCATAGTAAAAGTCGTATTGAATGCATTACTGTTCATATATTCAAAGATCTCCCGCAAGACCTCACAACTGCCTGTCCAAATAAGAAAGCAGTCATCAATATAACTACCAAAGTAGACAATAAAGTCCTGCCACTTTGCTTCTGATGGGCCCCAGACATGCACCGCCTCAAACCAGCCCATGAAGAGACAGGCAAAAGACGGCGCAAATCTGGAACCCATCGCAGTCCTGCATGTTTGCTGGTACCAGGCGCCATTGAATAAAAAGGCTTTGTGCTTTAATATTAAAAGTGACATATCTATTAGCATGTCAGAATGTTCCATATGTTCCACAGGTCGCCTGCACAGGAAATACTTCAAAGCAGATAAGCCATGCTGGTGAGAAATGTTTGTATACAGTGAGACCACATCCATGGTCACAAATATCATGTTTGAGTCCCATGTTAGGTCATTCAGGATGTACAGTATGTGTTTAGTGCCCCTGATGTCTGATGGGAGATTGACCACAAATGTTTGCAAAAAAGTGTCTACGAATTCGGAAAGCCTTTCCGTTGGACCATAGATTCCAGAATGGGTTGGTCTCCAGGCGGTGAGACTAAGCTCTTGTGAATTTTAGGGAGCACATACATGCATGGATATCTAGGTTTGTTCACCAGAAAGTACAAATATTCATCCTCATTAAGCAAGCCTCTGTCCAACCATTACTTAAGACTTGTGTTAATTGTCTTGGCTATGTCAAATATAGATTTGGGATCTAGTTAGGTCTCGCCTAGCGTTGCAGCGCATGTGCTGCTCGCTTTGCGAGGCATGCAGTATACAGATTAGCGGTGAAGCTCCGCCCACTTTCCGCCTATCTTTTTGATTGGCCGAAATCCTAAATGCTGCATTCTGATTGGTTTTCGGCTTGTTAGTCCCGCCTCCTGACAGCCATGTCGTCATTTTTGGTCTTCCGTGGCTATCGGCCCCTTTACTTTAAAAACTGTTTTGTTCCCCTGCCTCCCCCGTTCCCTCCCGCAGTCCGTGACTTCTCGTCCTACCACCACCCCCCCTCCCGTTCGGGCCTTCTTCGACGCCCGCACTTCCGTTTCGAATGCAATAGGTCTCGTGTAAATACGAGTCCTATTGCATTTTAAAAGCTTGTTTTGTCCTGGGATTGGCTGGGTGAATTCGCACTCTATTTTGCCTGACCTGTCCAGAACACATGCGCAATACAGACGGCTATCTTACGCATGCGTCCAGCAGCCGCCATGGATTTCGGATCACTCTCGCGCCCCCCTCGGTAGCGGCTGCCGCTATTAATGGCCTTTTGATTAATAATCACTTGTAAGTCAATACATTTTTATGAAACTGTGTGAGCTTCTGATTTATGGTCCTTGGCGCGGTTTGTCCGACCCAAGACGATTCCACTTTTGTAGCGTGGCAGCATCATACATCTTACAGGCCCAGGTGGGGGGGTTCGGTGAAGGGGCGGGCGTTTGAGGCGCACAGAAGCTATCGGCAGCGCTAGAGACCAGGTGCCGAGAGAAGGGTTCGAGGTGGGCCTGTGGCCTCCAGAGCTGTCAAAGTGTGGGGTGGGCCACGGAGAGTGCGTCACCCACATATTTATGCTAACATAATATCCGTACGGCCGGACAAGACTTAAAAGATGGCAGCTTTCTCCAGCTATGTCCGATTCATCTAAAAGTTTACTGTTAGTGCTAAAGAGATCCAACAGTGTGTGAATCCCCCAATAGTGTGTGAATCCCCAAACAGTGTGAGACCCCGGCTGCATGAGCTACCCACAGCGATCTGAACTCCCTCTAGCAGAGCAGTGTGAGCACCCCCAAGCATTGCAAGCTTCCTTCGGCACTGTGCGATATTCCCAAGGCAGTTTGAACTTTCTCCTGCACAATAGTAGATTCCTCCCGCATTGCGTGCTTTCTCCAGCAGTGCCAGCTTCCTCCGGTAGCCTGAGCGTCCCTAGCAATGTGCGAGATTCCCCAGCATTGCAAGCTTCCTCTATCCGTGTGAGATTCCTTCAGCAGTGCGAGTTTCGTCTGCCATTGGTCTTGGACTACAATAATGCGAGCTTCCACCAGCAGCGCGAGCTTCATCCAGCGGCGCGAGCTTCATCCAGCAGCGCGAGCTTCATCCAGCAGCGCAAACTTCACCCATCAGCACGAGTTCCCTCTGTCATTACTCTTGGGCTCCCACAATGGGAGTTTCTCCAGCATGGTCCTTTTCCTGCAACACTGAGAGAAACTGTGAGCGCTGCAAGCTTCTTCTAGCAGTATGAGCTTCCCCAGGAGAATGAACGTCCTCTAGCAGAGCAATGTGAGATTCCATAAGCATTGCAAGCTTCCTCCAGCAGTGTGTGAGATTCTCCCAGCATTGCGAGCTTCCCCCAGCAGTGCAAGCTTCCTTGGGCAGTGTAAGCTTCCTCCAGTTGCTTGAGATTCCCTCCATGAGTGTACGATTCCCCCATGAGTGTAAAATTCCCCCATAAGTGTAAGATTCTCTTGGCTGTATGAGCTTTCCAAGGCATTCTGAACTTGCTCCAGTAGAGCAGTGTGAGATTCCCCTAGCATTGCAAGCTTTTTCCGGCAGTGTTAGCTTCCTCCAGTAGCCTGAGCTCCCCTAGCAGTATGTGAGATTCCCCCAGTATTGCAAGCTTTCTCCATCATTGTGCTATCGGGTGATATTGTGATATCGGGTATCAGCCCATACCAGGAACAGCAGTTCTTTACAAACGTGAACCGGGGTATAAAATGGGTGGGCTGGGGTCTGTATGCTGCCTTCATGGGGTTCAATGATACAAACCTGCACAGTACGGAGGGCTAGGAGGGAAGTAAGGGAAGTGGCTAGAAGGTGTAGTAGCATGCAGGGTGGCAGTGGCCATGGCAGGGAGTGACGTCAGCCGAATAGATTGTTGGCATGGAGTAGCTTGGGCATTAGTGATGTCAAGGAAGTAACGTGAGCAAAGGTGCTATTGCTATGGGTTTAGCATGATGAGGAATATTGATGACAGGGGAGTGTCGTCCGCATGAGAGGCTGTTGGCCTAGTGCTTAGGGTGGGGATGCGGCAGGAGTGTGATTTGAACAGGAGAGACTGTTGACAAAGTATTTAGTGTGGGATTAGTAAATGGTGATGGTGGTAGGGAAGTGACTTCAGCAGGAGAGACGGTTGGCCTAATGTTTTGTGGGAGATGCAGTGGTGAGGTGGACAATAGTAGCAAAAGTGGGCGATAGGTTGGCCTGACGGCCGGAATGAGTGCTTGACAAGACGGGGTGTTTGATAGCAATGGGCTTTAACTAAAAAGTGAGTGCAGGTGGTCCAATGGATAATATGGTGCATAGCTAAATACTTATAAGGTCCCAAAGGCGAGACCGATTGCATTGCAAATGCTTGTTTTTTATACCATGTACTGTTATCAAGTTGTGTCATGATTTCCTTATCGTACATAATTTTATCCATAACAACCATATTTCCTCCTTTATCAGCTTCCCTGACAATGGTGATAGCTAAAACCCTCATTGCTTCTCGTTCCTTATATGTTAAGTTCTTAGCATAGGTCACATGACCAGTCCGAGAGGTTTTTTTGTCCCACTTATCTATTTCAGTGTTGATTATTTTATTAAATAAATCAGTGTTGTTCCTACAAATAAGTTGTGGGGTCCACCTAGATTTAACTCTTAAACCGCTATCCTCACTGAGGTTAGTACATCGTTCTAAATCATACATCACACTTTGTACAGTGTTAGACCTGCCAGCCCTGGGGTGGTCTTCCCCTACATTTTTTCCCTTTTTGTGCCTCTTATCTGACCGCCCTTTTTGTTGGACATAGGACTCTGGGCACCTTACCGCTGCTAAACAGTGCTGAGGTGCAGGTGCTCTCTCCTAAAAACATGGTTGCCACAGGCCCCTGCTACTGCGGTGAGGCCGCTGTCCTGTCTGCACGCCAGTAGTTGGAATAGGCTGGGACTGGATGTTACTGTAGCCCTTACGACCCCGCCTCTTGTCACCGTAGACAGACAGGACAGAGGGGACAGGGAACACCATAGAGCCCTAGATTCTTCCAGAACCTTCCAACCCCCCAGGCTGCCGCCAGAACTTGCCGCCTTTTCTTTTGTCACATGACTTGAGGGTATAAGAGGGGGGTTGCTGGCCACACATCTTTGTTACACGACTGGACTAGCCTAACCCTCTGCAGGAGTGGAGACTGTAGTGCCCGGGGGATTGCTACACTGCTGAGGCTGACTGCTCCCAGGACCTGCTCCCCCAAGCTAGCTGAGTTGCCCTGCCGGCCTGCTGATCTTGCCCTGTCAGAGGGGACCCAGGACTAATAGCCCCAGAGTGTCTCTCCAGGGGGAGGGTCCCACCCCTCTGGCCACGAGGTTTCCCCTGGACAGCCAGGACATCACGGACTGTCCCCCTGCGGCGCGGTACTCCTCAACATCACCGCAGCTGCCCGGGGAATCCTGACGGGACAGCATAGCGCTGTGCAAGGAAGGTAGCGCTGTGCCCAGAACTCACCGCCGCCCCCCCCCCCTTCTCGGGAGCTGAGACCTACCCGTGGCCTTCGGTGGCGCCCTCTGCCTGCGGGACTCCAGGCTGCCCTCCGCTGTGGGCGCGACTGCTGGGCTGACGGGGGTGCCCCAGGATCACCACCGCGGGCCCGAGTCTTGGCCACTGGGACCGCCGCAATAAATCACCGCTGCGACCCGGGAGCCCTGGGCGAGACTTCGACAATCTCCGGGGGAAGCCGCGCTGGGATTGGCTCCCGCGGCTGGGAGTTGCCCGACAACCAGGAGGCTCGTCCGGAGGCCCGGCTGTGAAGGAATTCCTCCGGGGCGGCCGGGCTGATCATCTGCGCAGCCGCGAAGAGACCTGTTCTGGGGGAAGCTCCGTGAAGCCTCGAGCCGGCGCCCGTCCCCAAGTAAGGGTAGCGTGTGCCTGGGGCGGGTTGCAGGCCATCGACGGAGGCTCGCCAGAGAGAGGGGAACGTTGCCACTGCCCACTGGGGACCGGCGCGGGAAGATCCCTAGCAGTACCCCCCGGGGGCCGACCCAGCTGGCTCCCAGGGACTGGCTGGTGCCTGTGGAGTACGTCACCACTACCGGCTGCTGATTACTACTGCCACCCCCCCCCCCTTTTGAGAACCTTTTTGTCGGGGGGGCCTAAAAGACTGAACTGCGAATCTGAGGAGAAATGTCCCTTACCAAGGAGTCGCCGGTACTGCATCATTGTCTGAGTCAAGGGACTTATTGAGCCTGTATATTCCGTTGTGGTTATTTAGCCTGAGAAAAGGCATGATTATAAGTGCAGGTCGTTATGACAGATTTTTCCTGAGCTTGAGATAAAGAGACCTAAGTTTTTGCCTAAAACTGGAGTGGCGCTTCTTTTGTGTGTGCTTTACTGTGTCAGTGTGGATGTGTGCTGCACAATCACTTTACACATTGCCTTGTGCGTGCCTACCTGCCTCGCGCCAAGCTACCTTGTCGGAATCGGTGGTCCCTACTTGGACTCGGGTGCAGACTCGGGCCAACTGGAGACCCCGGTTCTAACATACAGTCACTGGATCCTGTTCATCTTCAGTAAGAGAAAGCAGTGTTGTTACATCATGAGCAACCTGAATAGACAGATCACCCATCATCACTTCTTGTTCAGTAGTCTTAATAGGCTTGGGTTGGTTGCTAAGAATGTTTTTAATTTTAACTGTCTAATAAACTTATACACATTGTTAGAAATGGGATTTCTGGTTGGCTAGGGCTTGCGCCTAAGCGAGGCAGAAACCACCACTCTAGTCAGGGCAAGGGAGTTACACGCTGAAGATAACCCCTGATCACCCCCTTGGTAGCTTGGCACGAGCAGTCAGGCTAATCCCAGAGGCAATGTGTAAAGCGTTTGTGCAACACACACACAGCAGCAACACACTAGGCACACCACAAAAGAAACTCCACACAAGGTTATGAAAATAGCCTTTGTATTATCATAAACACATTAGATCATAACCACACATTTACACTGTGCCAACTGGCACCAGGTAGTAATTTACACGGGGATTATATACAGGACAGGGCCAATCGGGCCGCTGTCGGAACCATAAGAACAGGTAAGTAATGTAAACCAACTAGTAACTACTGGCATTAGCACTTAGCACATATCACATTAGCATTAGGCATCATCCTAAGCATAAACATCATAGCATGACATTAGGCATCATCATCAGCATAAACACATTATGCAACAATCATATTAGGCATACATCCTAATAACCAGCAGTGCACCCCAGTATCACTAGGAAGGTGCACACATCTCCTGGGGGCCTTACGCCACACCAGGACACCAATTGGCCCCAGGCCAACTGGCCGTCTCTGGGGCCCAAATGCCCTCTGTCCCCAAAGTCAGGGCTCTAACTGGGGCCTTCCAACTGGCCCTCCGGCTGCCTTGGCAGCAAAAACAATGTGCAGGATGCACTGGGGCGCGGGGGTGCGTCTCACCTCCTCCAGAACCAAAAGAAATGCCCCGTCGATGCAGCTGCCCGCGCTCTCGCGGTGCAGCTGTGAAAGACAAACAAGCACTGGCACTAACAGTGCCTAGGGAGCCCCGTTCAATGGGCCCCTCCTGGTACCACTCACTTGGCACCAACTGTGCCTCTAGCCGCCTCTGCAGCTATGACAATGTGCGCAATACACTGGGGGCTGGGGGGTGCATCTCGCCCCTTCCTTTATCATAAAAAAACAAAGTGCCCCCCTCGTTGCGGCTGCCCGCGCTCTCGCGGTGCAGCCGGAGAAATTAGCCTTGGCACCAACCGTGCCTCGTGCTTTGCAGGCCCCACTCACCGGGGCCTCTTCGGTCTCCTCAGCGGGAGACTATCCTCTCTGGGGGCAAGGCAGGAAGTCTGCAACATGGAGCCCGCGAGGCTCCGACTCCGATCGAGCTCCCCTACGGCTGTGGGCCCCGCCCACGTCCAGGCCGAGTCACCGCCTGACTTCCTCTTCTTCTGGCGCTGACGCGTCGTGCCCAGCGAGAGACTTGCCCACAACCAGGCTGGATGCCTGACTTCCTCTGGCTGCAGTAGCTCGTAGTTTGAGCCCCCTTCTCGTGCTCTAGAAGGAAAATTGAAAAGCGCCCACAACAGCCTCAGAATAGACGCGGGGGCTCTCCCTTCTCTCACGGGGAGCCCCGCCTTGCATCAGGCACGGATTTGCCTGCCTTCCGCTCTGGCCTCGCTTCCTCCGGCCGGGCCCGCCCACAACCAGGCAAGCTCTGCCTGACGTCGGGCTCGCGGCGGGAGCGTCTCCCTCGAGGGCCTCTCCTCACGCCGGTCTCGCTGCAAGCGACCGTGCTGGCCTCACAAAATCCACCCTGGATCAGCGACCTCAGCGCCCCTGAGGGCTAGGGGTTTCCAGGCACCGGGTTCCCCACACGACCAGTGGGGTGTAGAGCCAGGCAAACGCTCTTCTCCGTGGGGGCCGGGAAAGTGCCCCTGGCACCAGGCAAATTGGGAGTCACACTCCTAGGACTCAAAGGGCCATGAAAACAAAGCGCTCACCACGCGCTGGATGCAGATGACCCCCTAGGGTCTAGAGGGGCAGAGCTGGGTCCAGGCAGGCCAGCTCACAGGGCCCTCCAGCAGAGGGGCAATCTCTCGTGGCGGTTCCTCCTAGGGCCCAGCAGTCCAAGCAGGCCCAAGTAGCACACCTTTCATGGGGTCACAGCCCCGGTATTTATAGTACATTTCTTCTTTGTTCTGCCCTGGCACAGGGCTTGGGGAACCGGCCTCAACTGGTTCTGGGGGGTGTTGAAGCACTCTGTTTACCAGGCTTCCACCCTCCTTTGTCAGATTGGGCTCTGCCATCAGACACACCACAGGGGGGCGGAGCCAGCATTGTACAAGGCAGGCACAAACCTATTCAGGGTCAGGGGACTACTCCTCCCACTACTCCCAATACAGATCTGCCTATTCAGCCTAGCGCTGACTCACCCTGCCCTCCCTGGAGCCACACACCTCACCAGCCCCTGTCACTCCAGAGCCAGACATGCAATACACATCAGGCAGGCAGACACATAGCACACAGAAATGCCAACTTCTAAAAGTGGCATTTCTAAAATAGTGATAATAAATCTGCGCACACCATTACGCAGCATTTATTATCACTATTCCAAACATACCAAACTTGACCACGCTGCTCCTCTCATATCAGGAATTACCACTGAAACACTTATCAGGGAATCCCCAATGCATTCCTATGAGAGGGCAGCCTCACAGCAGTGAGAAACCAAAATGGCTGTTTGTCACTACCAGGACATGTCACACACTTAAGGTACATGTCCTACCTTTTACCTACAATGCACCCTGTCCATAGGGCTAGCTAGGGCCTACCTTAGGGGTGACTGACATGCAGTAAAAGGGGGGTCACAGATGTGGCACACACTTTAGGTGTCACGTCACAGCGGCAGTAACACTGCGCGCACAGGCCCTGCAATGGCAGAGGCCTGAGACAGGTTAGAAAGGCTACTTTGGTGGGTGGCGCAAGCAGCGCTGCAAGCCCACCAGTAGCATTTAATTTACTGGCCCCTGGTATATTAGATACTACTTTACTGGGGACTGATAGGTAAATTAAATTAGCCAAACAGGTGTAGACCAATCTTACCATGTTTACCACAGAGAGCACACGCACTTTACACTGCACAGCAGTGCTAAAGTGCCCAGAGTCCTAAAACCACCAACACCAGGTCAGAAAAAAGACTAGGAGGAAGGCAAAAAGTTCATGGATGATCCTGCAAAAAGGGCCAAGTCAAACACACATCAATCCTAATGTCAGTGGTATCATACATCATTGTCGGACAGAAATTCATGCCTTTCTGTAATACAGAGACCATATCCTTAGTTAACTCTTTACTGGACAGATTAATTACTTGCACCCCTTTGTCTGAGTGGTCTTTTATTGCTTTTTTTTGTTCCACAAACGTGCATGTATTCTCTCTCTTTCTCTTGGTGTTTCTTCCACCCCTCTTCCCTCTCTTTGTTTTCCTATATTGTCTATCTTCTGTCTGGCATCGGTCTCTTTGTTGCCCATCCTTATCCGTTGGACCTCCCTTAAAAACAGTTGTCAGTCAATGCGCTGGATGGTCCCTCGATAGGTCCCTCATCTCCACTGCTTGAAATATTGCTTGATGAGCTAGCACTTTTTCCACTAGTGGAAGACATCTTATTCTGTGCCCTTGGGTAGTCCTGCCTTACTATATAGTCAAAGCGTTTAGCAAACGTAAACACCCAACCATTCGAATAATCTGCCTCATCACGCTTTAATTTGCGTGCCTTTCGCTGTTTAATATCATCCTCATACTTTGTTAGTACCTCCTCTAAAACCGTGTAGTTCTTTTTAGTTGCTTCGACCAAGTTCAGATCGGAAATTTCCTTTTCTAATGCATCCACTTCCTGTACTGTCTTGATTACCTTTCTATCAGCATTTTCAATTAATATATTCATTAGTCTTATGCTGTTGCCACTAAGCTCTTTTTCCCAAAGTAACAAAAGACCTTCTTCAAGATCGTCACATGTGTGGAATATTTGTGTGCGAACTCCCCGTGGAATTCTATTCAACTTTACATACTGATTTAAAGTCGCCCCGTCCCACCATTTAGAAATCTCGAATTTTCTAAGTCTTCCAGTCTTATAAACTTAACCTTCAATCCTTCGTTAGGTCTAGAGGAAGTTCTCACTTGCACCCAGAGACACACCTCTACAGGAACAGTTACCCCACTAGTATTTTTCATACTTGATCTTGGGTGAAGGGTTCTGGACCTTTTATTAGCCCCTGTCCCTCCTCTTTTTGTGATTGATGCAGCTTGGTACTACTCAGAGTATATTTTCCCTCACGTGACGCTGGTAAGTTATTTGCAAGTACAACAGTCCTCTGTGTGCTCCCATTCATTTTCTGAGCGCTGCATAGAGCAGCCAAGGCAGCAGCAAACTGTGTGATTTTTTTATTTATTTTTTTGCATTTGTTTTCTTAACAATAAATGGCGTGGCAGCAAATCACACTCGTGTCAAGAATGACGCATATTGCTGCTGAGGGCATGAGTTTTAATTCCCGATACAGGCTGGCTGACAGAGTATTAGTCTAGAGGAATGCAGAATCTGGATAAACAGCCTTTGCATGTTCCTCTGCTGTTGGAAATCCATTCTTGCGGCTAAGGTGCCCGCAGTGATTGTGGTGTGTGATTTTACGTTTATGAGGTGGTTTTTATTAAATGAATAATGATGTCTTTAAAAGGAGGGTCACTATGCTTAGCTGCAACGTAAAATCACATAGGAAAGCACGATGTGTGGTTACTTGTTTACAGAATTAGCTGGTAGCTCTGCCATAGCACAGACGTCTGGCAAGTTACTTCCTCTCAGTTACTTACATGCAACCACTGTTTCCCTCTGCCATGGAACCAAACAGAGAGCCGTCTTGTAATGTCCGCCGCTGGTCAGGCTCTTTTGTAATCAAGTGAACTGATCCGCATAGTTATTCTTCTTAGTGTATTTGTAATGTACACATTAATATTAGCACATTAGATTGCATCCTACATCACTGCTCTCCGGGACGGAGGGCCTACCCGTACCACTTCCCCTGACGAGATCAAGGCGCGTTTCGTCGCGTTCTACACTCAACTTTACACGGCTGGGACGGCGCCCTCGCTTGATGTGCTGGACCAGTACTTTGATACCCTTCAGTTGCTCTGGCTGGACAACTCTCATCGGGAGTTCGCTGATGAGCCTTTTTCTGAGGCGGAGATATTGGCCGCCATCAACAGCATGCCTGGCGACAAGGCCCCGGGTTCTGGCGGCTTTCCGGCCTCCTTTTATAAGGACTTCGCCCCGCTGCTAATCCCTCATTTGGCTGCCATGTATAATGAGTCGCTTGAGACCGGTCAGTTCCCCCCTTCACTTCGGGAGGCTCTGCTGACTCTACTCCTTAAGCCGGATAAGCCACCCGATCAACGGGACTCTTACCGTCCACTCTCTCTCATTAACATGGACAACAAAATTTACGCTAAACTACTGGCCTCCCGTCTCCTCCCTCTAATGCCGCTTATTGCTCGCCTGGACCAGTCTGGTTTTATTCCAGGTCGCGCTACCTCCCATAACCTCAGGACCATTTTTTCCGTGCTGCATCAAATTAATCCATCGCTCCCTGCGGTGGCTGCTCTGCTTGACGCCACCAAGGCGTTCGACACCTTAGAGTGGCCCTATTTGCTTTATCTCCTTCCACGTTTGGGCTTCAGTCAGGTTTTCCTGCGCAAACTTTCGCTTTTGTACACTAAACCCACGGCCCGCCTTCGCATTAATGGCCAGATCTCGGATCCCATCCCCATTGGGCGCTGTACGAGACAAGGCTGCACTCTATCACCCATGCTCTTCGCGGTGGCAATGGAACCCCTCGCTGCTCGTCTCCGACAGCACCATACTCAAAGAGGTATCGGCTTTGCCGCTCGTGCCTTACTTGTCTCCCTGTATGCGGACGACATCACGCTATATGTCTGTCATCCCCAGGAGAATCTTGGCCCGCTGGTCCGGGAGGTGATCCGCTTTGGTGGGTACTCTGGTGTGCGGGTCAACTGGGGTAAATCTGTACTGTTTCCCCTCACGGAGGCCACAACACCTTTTGATCCTGACTTTCCTTTTGTTTGGGCCACGGAAACCGTTAAATATTTGGGCGTCTGGCTCAGCAGGAATGTGGATGAGCTCTGGAGAGCCAACTTTGGCCGCGCGGTGGACTGGTTTGCGTCTAAGGTTCCCCTCTGGAACCGGCTGCCCCTCTCCTTGGCTGGGCGCATAGCTATCGCGAAAATGGTGGTACTTCCAAAGTTCCTCTACTTGTTCGTCAATGTTTCCATCCCCCTCACGGCACAATTTTTTCGCAAGCTTTGTTCGCTGCTTATCTCTTTGCTTTGGGCCGGACGGCAGCCCAGGATCGCCTACAGCATCCTGACCCTCCCTCTGTCGCGGGGTGGTTTCGGTGCCCCGGACTTCAAGCTCTATGCCCTCAGTGCTCAGGCCAGTTTCCTGCACTTTTGGCTCCACCCCACCCCGTTTCAGCCTCATGTGGCTGTGGAGGCCGACCTCGCTGCCGCGTGGCCGCTCTCAACTGCGCTGTTCGTCCCGGCGAAGCGTCCGCGTGGGGAGGTGGACACGGTTGAAACTCTGCGCTGGGCCTGGGATGGGATCCGTACATTTTCTGGGCTAGACGGTCTCTCTGCGAACGCGATGCCTATCGCTCACCACCCCGCCTATCCCCCTTTACACTCGTCCGGGATGGCTAGGCACGCTGCCACCCTTGGCCTCACCACGCTGTCCGACCTGTACCCAGGGGACGCTTTCTACTCGTTGGCGGCGGGTTCCGGCCCCAGAGATACCCTGTGGTATTATCAACTCCGGGCTATCTGTAAGGAGCTCCACCCTACATTTCCATAGGCGCCCCCCTCGCTGATACCCTTGGATCTTCTTTACGCCTCTCCCTCTCCGAGGAAATTGGTCACCAAGATCTATGCTCACACACTCGCGGCATCCCCCATCTCTACTGATCGGGCGCGCTGCGCTTGGAGCGCGGACCTGGGAGTCGAGATTTCCCACTCTGACTGGCTCTATTGCTGTAATCAGCTCAGGCGCCTCTCGCCTAACTATCGCTTGCGTCTAATACATTTTAAGTACATACACAGGCTCTACCGGACGCCCATTCAACTCCACAGGTTGGGCCTCATAGCTAGCGACAGATGCCTGCGCTGCTCCGCGCCTGCTGCTGACTTTTCCCATCTCGCCTGGTTGTGCCCTCGGGTCTCCACATACTGGCGCGAGGTTTGTGCGACTATTTCTGATATTACCTCGTCACCGCTGCAACCAGACCCCATGCTTTGCCTTCTGGGTTTCGTTAAAAGGTGTCCGGACTCCTCTCGTCGACTGACTGCCATGCTACTGATCCTTGCGCGGCGTAGGGTCTCCATGTGTTGGGGGTGCAGGCCGGCACCCAGAGCTGCTTCCTGGCTCGAGGACGCATCCCGCTGTCAAACTCTTTTGTCCGAATTCTGGGACCTCATGCCAACTCAATCCCGCCCAATTGACATCTGGGGCCCACTGGTGACCTACCTTGAATGCCATGGCTCCCCGCGGCTTGTGATCTCCCCAGCGCCACTTCCCAGCACCCCGCAAGAGCCAACTCCGGAGTAGGGCCGTTGGAGACTGTCTCCTGCACGCGCCCCTTGCACTATTTTCTGCTCTCCCTCCCACTCCTGCAGCCCCAATTAGTCTAATGCTTGCACATCACTGGCGGCCTTGTTTCAATTTCACCTGATGTTGTCTGTGGGAGATTTGGAAATACGATTGTTTCTGCCTTACTGCAATGTATTGCTGTATTTTATCCCTGCTACGTTGTTAGCTTGTACCTGTACTGTGCATTCACTTATTTTTCAATAAAGGTTTTTGAAAACTCAAAAAAAATAAAAAAAATATTAGCACATTAGATCAAGTGTTTTTTTTACCTGATTCGGATGTTTGAAAGATTGCAACATTACATAATTGCTTGAGGAGTGCGGTCCCTTGGATGCGTTCTGACTCACAAACTGATGCGTATGCTATTTCATGCTTCACAACTTTATTTGCATTGCTCTGCTTCCAGCTTCTGGCCTCCTCACAAGTCCAGGCCTTAGCTTACCTCTATCCACAGTGTTTAACCGAGTGTTGGAAGGGAACCACACCGATTTCAAGAACCTCTTCAGTTGGTTAGATTTGAGGCTACACAACCTGAGTTGACTCATTCTGTAAATGCGTTATTTGTAAATAGCTGAATTAGTCATATACTAGGATGAGCACATCACAAGTCACAATGGGATGGATACCAATAAAATGCCAAATTGATAACACACCAGCCCTATGTTTTCAAATTTATGTATTTAGATGTTGATATGGCGTGAAAGAGATCCACAAAAGAGTGACCTCAGATCAATCACGTTTTTAAAATGAACCTATACAGCCATAAGCAAATGAGCAAATGAAATCAAACACAGACCGCTCAGTCCCTTTGAACATCTTTCCTCCAAATAAGCATATCCAAAAGCTAACAGGATTTCAAGTGTTTGTGATTGAAATGCTTGGACTACTTCAAACCTACTAACCTCCCACTTGTTCCCTACAAGCGCTGTGCTCTTTCAAAGCCATCACTCTCCACTGAGATTGTGCATCAATAGCCAAGTTAGAGGCAGTTGGAGATAGTTAGAGGTAGAAACCATTGTACATGTACTACTGCTTGCTAACCTCTTGCTCTAATTTGCAACCCTCATACGTATTAAGTTAGAATGCCTTTCACTTTCACTAGTTTTAACAGCTGGGTACTTCCTCATGCTTTAATATGTGGCAGCCTCAGTCAATAAAGATGGTTTGTAAAAAGTACAGTAGTCTGTTAGTGAGGTAAGAGGTTGAATGATGTAACTTCTAATTGGGTCATTGTCATCTAAGGATATGTAATGTCACTTCTGTGTTCGCCTTTAATGGTGAAGAAGTGATGTCACTGCCAAGGCCTTTCCCATTTTAGGTCAGAAGTATAGGAAAACCAGTATCTCATGATAAACACCCAAATAAATCTCTTACATGGACAACAGAGGACTTCTGCTTCGAATGCTAATTTTGGTTCATGTGAATGTGCCCACAATTGATAGTTTATAGACAAGATTTTGTTTTCAACTGTAAAATAAAAAAGTGCCTAGAACTGAAATCATGTTTTAATGTCCTGAAAATACACACAAAATATTATTTGTCAAATCAATGTTTTTTTTATGAATCTGGCCTTATGCGAAAAACGTTTGATTATACTAAAACAGTAATAAGTTTTATAATATGTGTGTTTTTATATTACTGTTTTATAACCAAGAACTCTTTGATTACATGCATAGATACTATGCATTGATGTGTGAGTTAGAAAATAAGGATTTTCACGTTGTGCTTGACCTGCAAAGCACTGAACCACAAATGCCTAAAAATCTTTGAACGACGCTTTCTGGCTTCAAAACAATGAACCTGCATCACATCTAAGGCCATAAAATTATAAAAGCAAAGTTATCTCATTATATTTTGTCAGGGGGTTGGGACAGAAGTCTGGGCTGGGGGCTTGCTGGTAAAATGGAAAGCTCTGGAGAAGGGCGCCTGGTGAATATAGGCATAGGGGAAGGAGGGATGTGACGTCTCCGCCATTGGAAAGTACTTCACTGCTTTTTTTCATAGGTTGTTCAATACTCTAGTGATGCAGTCACTCGTCGTTTTGTATGTGCATTAAAAAGCCTTGGAATGTGTCCATAAATGTTTCCTGACGCAAGCATGTATTCCTGAATCGGACTGCATGACCCAGAGTGTAGTAATTGTATAGCTCTTCAATCCCTGGCAGCACAGCACCCAGGATAATGTGCTGCATGGCTAGACACTTATAAAGTCCCAAAGGCAAGACCTATTGGCTATGCCAATGCTTGTTTAATTAGCTATAAATTAGTTTAGTTGGGATATTTGCATTTAAAAATGGTGACCAGTAGGATTTAAAGCTTTAACACTTCTGTATATCCCTATTCTTTAAACTCACAAGTGACTCCTTTGAATCACATTTTGAATTTTTCACACAATGTAATTGGCTGGATAAGGGCAGAATGTGTTTTTTCTGGCCATCGTGAAACTAGCGAGTACTTCTGACTCGAAGGTTTTGTGATTTGAAAAACAAATTCCATGGCCATGGAGGGGGTGCCATTATGATGATTGGTCACAGGGTAGTGGTGAAGAGTATCTAGACTCATGAGCTCACCAGTAGCCATTTTAAGTGCTGGATTTGATCACCACTTTGTTCCTGACTCTCAAGATGGAGCAGACTCCTGAGTTTAATGCAGTGTAAATAAAAGGAAAAACCCACAAGCAAAGCCAAGCACTAGTGTGTCATCTGAGTGTATGGCTTTGCTTGGAACGCTGAAGGTAGGAAGCAGGGCCTGATTGCAGGCCAAGCCCTGTGCCCAAGCTATGCTGCGAAGTGCTCGACACAGGTTAGGCACTAGGTCTGCCAATATGCCAGGCTGTAAGCAGGCCAGGCCATGTGCAGCAGGGGTGGGGCAACCGAAGTAAATTAGACGCAGTGCCTCGCCCTTGCTCTGGCTCTTGTCTTACCTCTGCTGTCCATGGCTGAAGGGCGTGCACATTAGGTTGGGTACAGGGCTTGGCCACAGACCAGTACCAGTGGCCATCCTCTGCTGCACACAGCTATAGACCATGTGCACTGTGGGGTCAAAAATGAAGTGATTCATGAAAACACAGTTAAAAGGTGCGTTATGGTTCTGGCTCAAATTCATCAACCCACAGACATTTGACAGCCCTACAGTAACTATAACTCACTCCTTCGCCATGAACAGCTATTTAACTCTCATATTACATCATTCATGACATGTTCTATGACATCATTGATAACATCACTGCAACATCTGAAATTATAACACTGTGCATGATGAGGGCAGCCAACAACCAAACACTGTGTTTTTTGTTAATGGTGCTCTCTGCAGCCCTCCAGAACAAAAAAAAAATGCTTGGTGGTGCCCCTTCCCCTTCTACAGGCACCACCAGGATAAAAAAGTTTTACTAAAAAGTCTTCGCAAGGCATTATGGGGCCATTGTGGGGCCATTGTGGGTACTGGTGGGAGCCATACTTTTAACGTTTACCATGGATGTCCCGAGACACACCTTGGGCACCCATAATTTGTTTACTTTTTTTTTTTTAAGTTGGTGGCCATGGGGGGAGCCCTAAGCCTACCACAGCCCTTTCTGGCTCCCCAGCCAGCACACATAGTGGGTGCCGTTAGAAGCTGGCAATTATTTTCCTGTGGGTTCCCCAGTGCCCACCAAGGGTACCCACTAGAGCAAAATCCTTCTGGCTCTCCAGCCAGCCATCTTTTTTGTCTGCTCTCACTGTGCAGGAGTAAGGTACTGCTTCCTTCCTGGATGAATGCAGGCAAGGAACTACATTTGTATTCCTTCCCTGCACAGTCCTCAGCAGAGAACACAGCGGTGTCCTGGGGTATGAGGTCCCTGGGACACTGCCGCCACAAAGCTCCAGGGAATAGAGTCCTTGGGGCCATAGGATGGCTGGGGGGCGCCCATGCCCCCTCCCCAATTAAAAATACCTTCATCCCAGGGGATGAAGGCCCGGGGTTTTCAAAGGCCTGGGGAGGGAAGCCACTCATTCACAGCCTTCTGGCATGCACAGGGTACGGTTGGTCTCGCAGGTCCTGGCCGCACTGAGGCAAACTTACTGACTTTGTCCAAGAGTCATATCACCAAATTATAAAAAGTGAGCCTTTTGGCTTTATCAAGAGGTGAGCATATCAATATATACAAGGCAGATCTATTGTCTTTCTCCGACAATCACCAATATTTTAAATCTAATTTATGTTTCAGTAATTCACACAATGCAATGCTTAATAATAGTGATTAATATAAAAATGTTTAATAAAGTTTTAATGAAAAAAACTTGTCTCTGAGTCTTTCTTTTAACATTTTTCAGACCACAAAATGCAATCATTAAAACAACCATAAGAAGGCCTTGCACTCCAACTGAAGAGCGTAGATGTCTAGCTAGGAATGCTTTAAAAAATATGGTAAACTCTCCTTAGGTTATGAATTTTAATGACCCAGGAGTCTTACTTTTTTTTAAAGTTGCTGAGGGACTGTTGCTCTTCCTGCAGCTCCCCACAACATTAAAAAAATGCTTGGTGGTGCACCTTTCTATTCTAGGGGCACCACCAAGCTCAAAAAAATATAAACAAAAAAACCATTGCAGTGCATTATGGGGCTCTCCTTCAGGGTGCAATGAACAGCTTTTCCTCATCAGAATCATTCACATTGTATGATAGAAGAACATACACCCACATTTTCAGAAGAAGGTGTATGCACGTCACCGATCCACGCGTAAATACTGCATGTTTAACCCCTTCCCTGCGCATGACGGAACCACGCCGTCATGAGCCACGGGCGGCGTGTGCTCATGACGGCGTGGTTCCGTCATGCTGCGGTCGCTCCGCCCACGCGGGACTGATTCCCCGCCTGTGCGGGCGGATTAGTGAGTGGGCGGGGTTGTGACGGAACCACGCCGTCATGAGCACAGCTCGCCCGTGACTCATGACGGCGTGGTTCCGTCACGAGCATGGCGGCGCCGCGCTCACCCCCCACCGCCGCGGCGGAATTACCGCCGCGGCCAAGGGGTTAATTGCAACAAGGGTGGCTGATGGGTGGCTGTTGACATTTACTCCTAGGGAACAATCAACACCTGTGATTTCGGTAATTAGGTACTTGGAGGTTGCCAATGTGGACTGCAAACCGGCCTGGAGGGTGAACAAAGACACTTTTATTTCAGATAGAAAGGCAGTAAATGATCAGAGAGTTAATTGTGAAATCACTGGAGTGTTTTTCAGGCTTAGAGGATTAGGAAAGTATGGCAAAATCACTGACTGAACGTAAGATGTGCATGGTCAGTGAAAGGTATTATTAGGTAGCGACGATATTGAAAAAGGGAGTCACATTAACATAGGGGGCATTTCCATGGGTAAAGCCACAGCATTGAAGATTATCAGCTTCAAGTTCTTGTCACTTTCCTTACTGAACCAGATAAAAACCTACGAAGGCCAATATATTAATAAATGTCCTAGCCCTGTGGCACAGAAGGTTTAGTTTTTGGCAAGGGATGCGAACCAAATTGTTAGTGATGAGTAAAGGATGAAAATACGAGTGAGAGAAAATGAAAGTTTCATTTATTGCCAAAAAGGAGCTCTATTCCTTTAGCTGAGAATGTTAAGGTTTCATGTAATAGGGGTTTTGTAAATTCATGAGCTTGAAGCACCTTTTGTTGAGTGCGGGATTCATTAAAAAAGTTGAACTAGCAGTATTGTTGTTTCCGATGGATACACCTTCCTACAAACTCCCCATCTTAAGAGTGTTCTTGCAGGCATCAGGCTGGTCTTGAAATCTTTTCCCCCGGCAAAAGCTCTTCAGTGCCACCAGACAGCTTCAACTGTGATTTCACCAACCAGACATGGCATTGGTTTGTATATATGGCAGCAACTGGCAAACTGATGTCCGGTCACTTTCTTCTGTGCCTCCTGCTATCAGGGCATCAATGATGCAAATTTCTCCTAAAGATCCCAGGGTTCTACCCCTGTCAGGTGCTTCTAGAATATGTCCTTGTCAGACCCACGTGACATCTGCATTTGGTTGTTCAAACTTGGAACACCACTGCATGTAGCCTGCGACTTTTGGGCCTTGGTGCACCCAAAAGCTATCAGGTAGCAAAGTCCAAACTATTTTTGACCAAGGACCACAAGGATTCACCAAACAATCTCCCTCACCTTCGAGTATTTCCCCTGAAAGGAAATGATGTCCCAAAGGTTTTTCCCAAAGAAACACAAAAAGTGCTCCTGGGAGGAGAAAATCTATTTTTCGTCAACCAAACGGTCAAGTTTCTTTGATGGCTTGAGTCTTGGTGCTGTTCCCTGACTGTGGTCTATTCCTCATTGTCGGACAGGATTCCACTGTTGAAAAAGATGAGGCCAGAGTTCCCAGCTCCATTGGCTGACCACAGGCAGATCGAGGCAATATCAACTTTGTACCTGACGCAAGAAAATAAGGGGTTGGCGTTTGTAACACCACAGGCCAATGGGTATATTGTACAATAGGGGAAATGAACCCAATCTGGTCTAATGAGTTAATTCAGGTGGTTGTTGCTAGGCATAATAAAACGAATAAACTGCGCTTACCACTAAATGAAGTTCAATTCCAAAACATTTATAAGAGTAAAATTCAGTGTAATTGGGATGTGTGGGGCCCTACCATGAAGAGCTTCGCTGTCCCAGTGCAGATCTGTGCACCTCTTTTTTTGCATATGAAGTGTCCAAATGTCATACAATTAACTTTGAAATTATCCGAGTTCATGCATGAAATGCAGACAGCACTGAACAAAAAAGTGAGCATAGATTGCCGCCCTGTTTACAACTTTTGCTTTCTGATGTTCATGCATTACCACATAGATGTGTATGAACTTTAGACACTTCACACACACAAAAATCAGGACCTTGGCTCTCTGCTGAGCTAGGGCAGCTCCTCATGATACTCCCCGTGAAAAAAAAAAAAGCAAAAAATGATCAAGTAAAAGTAGTGAATAAATTCATATTAATAAGTCAATCAAAATGTATCAAACAGCTTATAAAAAAAAGGTCGAACAGTAGTGTGAAAGATTGTTCAGATTTTAGGAGTCTGGATGATCTTCCAAAAGTGCAATATATGGTATAACATCGTTATTTACATTTAAACAAATATTTGTCAACAGTGAGATTCAGGAAAACATTACAGGCAAATGCTTTTCAATAAGATACCATTTGCAATTTACAGAATGAGGCATAAAGTTCATTGTTCGTGAAGTGTCCATTCCTTTCATGAAATGAGGGGAACTGTTTAAAGAGCATCCAAGTGTTCTAAATGAATATGTCCTTTTGACTCACACAAAATCTTCACTTGAGATAGTTGTCTAGCAGTTTATTCCTTGGCTCCTCTACTCTCAGGGCTGCCCCTCGAAGGAGAGACTGATGCTGCGGGCTTGGCAGCTCAAGGTACCCCCACGGGCTCTGGTCCTGGTGCAGGCACAAGAAGAAGTCAAAGCCTACCAAGGCAACATTCCCCTGTTAGATCGAAACTTCCTTCGACTCTAACACAGATGCCTCCTGTATGCCTTCCTCAGAGCCGACTTCAGCTTCACTCATTAAGCCTTTAAAAACAGTTGAGATTATCCATGTGATAAAAGAGTAAGTAAAGGTGCGCTTCAACGATGATCCATTGGTAGAAACCTTTGTAAGGCTTAGAGATTCGCCCAGATGGATTCGTTGTATGGCTCCATCTTCAGAGCCCTCACTATGCCTAATAAAGATTATGGCTCCACACAAGATTATGATTTGGAGGGTGATAACCTCCTCCCCCACTACAAAACTGACTCTGGTTAGTATCTGGAATAGCAAAATGCGAGTAGACTGGATCCTTTACCAGAAGGGATATTCCTTACACCTCTGGTCCTCCTTTAAATGAAGTCTTTCATTCACCACTTTAGAATGAAAAGCAGTTGAAGCCTTGATATTGACCTTGTCTTTTGGTGAAGATCTTTCAACTTTCCTTCTCAGTGGCAGAACCCTTGCTTCTATTTATGAAGCTCTCTTGGACCCTATCATGGCTGAAGAGGAAAAACCCTTTTCAGGGCAGGCATTCCACAGACAGCGAGAGGCCTTAGGTCTGCCTTGAGTGACCCACATTTTCTGTCCTCTCACCCTTCTTAGAAAGGTCTTTCAGGCTAAGCTCCTTCCTTGACGCAACATTCAAATTGATTTCCCAGGGCACCATCTAACAGAGTCGAAAACTTGATGCTTTGATCTGTAAAGTTTTTGCTTTTGGCAGCCTCACCCACAGCACAGCAAAAACCGAATGCCTCATAGACTGACAAGTCGACTCCTTATGGCAGTTAGCTAAGCTCACAGCAATCAGCCTATGGAACCACATGAAAAGCCATTTAACATTTTGGGCAACGTTTATTTGGAATCATCCAGACAGACCCTTATTTGTGGACTGGACTCTGCGAACAACGTGGTGCAGTCTATAGGTATTACGATCTTACTGCACCACTATGCTTAGATGCATTCCACTGACTTCTCCCAAGATGTCCAGGCAACCCTCGTGCATATGACCTTCAAAACCAAAGGGATGATTCCTCCCTGAACACTTCAAGACAAGGATTGCTTGCCAGGACTAGACTCACTAGAGAGGCAGTTCCATTAACAATTGATAAAAATTTGAGGCTATTCCAGGGCCGTGTATTTCTGGCAGAGACAACTTTCTCAGTTGATCCATACACCCCAACAAATGTTCACCTCCTCATGAGGTACAGCTGGATTTAGGGACGTCATCACCAGCAGCAGCAGATTCAGTCTCTGCTGTCCTCTGCCTGCTCTGCTGCCTCAGAACATCTGTGACTAGCCTGCCCCTTACACCACCATCTTTCAGTGGTGGAAGGGAGTCTCCCATTTTTCCATCAGTTAGGAGATGATCATGACGAATTCCAGGACATGCAGCTCATCCGAAAGGGCCTGGCCCTACCCTTCATGTGCCTCCATCATGTGAGATGTGCTCGCTGACACACACCTCCATTTTGGAGGTGGAGTTGCTTGCCCTTCTGAGCAAAAAATTCATAGAGGTGGTGCTTGTCCAAGAAAAAGGCATAGGATTCTGCTCTCTGTACTTCTTGATCATCCCCACGAAGGATGGTGGTCTGAGGCCCATCTTAGACCTCCTCTTTCAAAACTTGTTCATTCAACAGGACAGGTTCAGGATGCTGTCTCTGAGCCACGTCTTGCTAGCTCTGAACATGGGAGACTCAGTGGTGTCCCTGCATCTCCGGGATGCCTGTTTTCCACAGACTCCACAGACATTACCTGAGGATCACTGTGGGATCCCAGCATTATCAGTTCACGGTCCTGCTATTCATGCTGACAACCATAGTGCATGTTTTCATGAAGAATGACAGATGTGGCAGACAAACGTTAGTGTACTTCCATGCTAAGATAATTGGCTTGTGAAAGAGTCCCCAGCGCTGGTCAAGGAAAACCTTCAGTACCCCAATGATTCTTTCCCATGACTTGGGCTTTAATATCATTGCCCATAAGTCTCACCTAACCAACACAATGGTTAACTTTCATAGAAGCATTGCTGGACATGACCTACATTAAGGCTTTCCTCCTCCTCAGAGATCGTGGATGTTTGGAGAAGATTCCAAGATTTCTGACTCAGACACTACTCCCTGGTCTCCATGCTTTACATCTACTTTAACTCATGACCTCATGCATTCTGCTGATGCCGCATGGTGGATGAAGGCCCTTCATTGGTACCTGCGATGGAAATGGCTCCAGCATCAAGGGAGCTTCCTGGTACAGGCACACCTTTTCCAATCAGTTCATATGGTTCTTCACTGGTGGATGAACCCCTCCAACAATAAGGCAGGTCAACCCTGCAGCTTTCTGCATACACTGGTTACCATGATTACGGACACCTCCTCGCTGGGCTGGGATGCCCATTTTGGCAACATGATGTAGTGAGCCGCCTTTGACCGTGGTGGAGTAGTGTCTGCACTTTTATTTCAGCCAGTCCCTTACCCTCCTCCTCACCCATGAAAGATGAGAACAGTGTCAGGATGAGGAGGTTGAAATAGTGGCAGACCTGCCTGTAATGCACCACTGCTCAGCGTCCTGCACCGCGTCCCGCTCCTGGAAAAGAGAAAACAGCAACCATTTACATTTTGAAGGAAGCGGCCGCGGATGCAAGGACCAGAACAGGCAACCTCAGGGGACATAAAGGAAAGAGGAGGAGGACTCATAAGCGGAATCCAGAAGGAAGAGGAGCCTTCACCCAGCATCGGATTGGACAGAGGATCGGAGAACATGGAGAAGAGAAGGACCCACCCAGCATATTCCTGCAACGCCGTGCAGAGCTAAGAAGGACCCGCTGGTGGTGTTTGGCAGAAGGACCCGAGGGATGACTCCGAGGGCCATCGGCAGGAGTGAAACGATGCCGACAGGACGCTTCACCCCGCCATGTTCCTGGCGGAGCGTGGCTGACACAGGTGCGTAACCGTTTACGGTCTTAGCAGGGGAGGCGTGAGATAACAACAGCTGGGATGGGCTGGGGGCTACGCTAGTATTAGCATTCCAGATTGACCCTGAAGTAAGGTGTTAGCAAATCTGGCGCCACGCTCCAAATACTTTGGTACTATTTATTTTCCTCTCCTCATAAAGTGAAAGAGAACGATTGTTATTAAAACAAATTGCAGCCAGTGCGCCATGAAGGCAATTTGTTTTGTCCACTCCTGAGGAGACTCTGAAGTGGGACTTCCCGTTACCTTAGGATTGTCTACACCTAATAATTTTGATTTCACAACCGCTACCCATTTTTCTTTATCTTTACCCAATGGGAGAACGATGCCTGAATAGACTCCCATGGGAGCAACTTAGTGGAAAATACCCTGTTTGAGGTTAAAACAGGAATAATCCCTAGAATAGGGAAAACCCCAACCCAAAATCATCCTAGAAAAAGCGAGAGACATTGATGATTAGGAATCTGACTCTGACTGGTGCCAAAGGGCGGAAAAGGTAGTCTATCAGAGCAGGATGTGCCCCAAGAAATGTGAGAAGGTGTGGGGAGCCTGGCGTGAATACAGGAGTCTGTGATGAGAGACTGACCTGCTGAAGGGGAAAAATATGAGTGGGACACTCTTGGTGTGCTGGAGTAGTGAAATGTTTATGAATGTGAACGGGCCGTAAAATCCCCCACCTGGATATGCAGGTGATCAATGCCTTGATGATGTACCTCCTCCATAAGCTGTACTGTGAGCAAAGTTTAAATGGATAAAGTTTAAAAAAAAAGAAAAAGCGAGAGAAACCAACTTAAAGCCAAGGGAAACCTAAATAAAAGACAATAGCCAAATAGGAGGATATTATATCAGGTAACAGAACTTACCTGTATTTTCTTCTTTCTTCGAGGGTGCTGGCAGGCTGACTTCCGGTCCAAACCTGGGAGAAGAAAAGAGAGGAGAATCAACGCTCTATATCAAGATCTATATAATCCTTAAGTGGAGAAATAAAAATACCTCTACCAAACAACGCAAAAGAGTATTGCTTCTTGCATGCCAAGCGACAAGCAGCTACACAGACTGTATCCCAGACATGCTGTGTCTTGTTACATAGATCTCAATTGACAAGAAAGAGTGAATGAGATCTTTGTGTGCAAAATGGGGCAAGGCGGTGACCAAAGTACCATTTCTTGTTGAGTCATCCTTTGTGTCGATATCTGCAATGTCTTGTCCAAGAACGAACTACTTTTGGGTGTTCATGCCCAATCAACTTGGGCCGTGGTTGCTTCCACAGCTCTTTCCATAGACACTCTGGTAGATGACATATCCCAGGCAAGCACTTGCTCATCTCTGCCTACTTTTGCAAAACTTTACAGCCTCAAAACTCATGCACGAGGTGAGGAATACTTGCCAGGACTGTGTTACATGACTTTCTTGGTTAATCAGCACTATTCAATTCTACCTCCTGGAGAGGTATGGCTTTTGTACTCATTCTTAAGTTGAGGAATCTACAGGAGGATGTATCCATCAAAAGAAAAAGTTATTTGCCTTTCTTAACCGAATTTTTAGTGCATAAATACTCTTTCTACAGTTTCTTCACAGCTCCCCCTCTTCCCTTGATGAGTTAATGTTGTGAATAATAAGATCCCAATCTATGCAAACATGTTATGTGCTGCAATTGTTGTTGCCATTGATGTTTTCTCAGTTCCACTCCGCACGCCTTGATGGGGCACAAAAAATACATCAGGAGTTGATGCCAGTTATCTGGTTGGCTCTGTATATACTCCATTGTCTTCTCATTGTCCGGGGAGGGAGGTGGCGTCATGGCGAGACCTGTGGCACTGGAGAGTTGTTGCTGAGGGAAACGGTTTCCCGACCAATCTGACACCTGGAAGGATAGTCTAAATTTGAGGAGTCCTCGAGAAGATTATTTATCCTGCAGAAATATTGACTATGAACGTAAGCAACTTTTTCATTAAATACACCACAGCTGCAGTGATCCAGAAATACCCTAACGAATACTCGGAAAATTCAGAAAATTGACAACCTTGAATGGTGTCACCAACTTTTAAAAGCCTGTGCAGATGTAGGGGTAAAAATCTCAGCTGGCAGGAGGTGGACCAAACTGGGATTCTGTTGAACGTGGGCGAGATGCTATGTGTTGACTAACATATCTTAGAATGCAGAATTTGAACTGATGCAACTTAAATTTGTATATAATGTCTTGTACACCATCAGTCATGAAACACATTCATGACTAGCCTGACAATATTCTATGTGATGTTACTTTTTAATGTCTGTGTATTGACTGCGGTATCTGTTGAAGCTCAACCAACTGCATTTAACTATGCATATCCGTTATTGTTCAGTGATGATACAAACCTGATTTGTAATTACTGTAATCCTTTTTCTGTTTCTATAGTATGTACATTGCTCTGAAACCCAAACTATTTAAAACTGTTTAAATAAATAACCTTGTACACCAGGCACTGTATCAGGTGTCGAAGGTATTGAAGGCACATTTATTTATACATGACCTGTCAGTGACCAGGAATATTTGTCATGCTATCTGTACCAGCAGGAATGTTCTCACTAATCAACATCTGGAATGGACAACTGAGCATTGACTGCTAGGCCTGTTCTCTGGAATGAGGACTTTTGGAAATTCACACAAAACACACTTCGATTAGGGAAAAGATGGATAGATTTACTGTGATTGGCTGCTTGCAAGATATTCCAAACTTCATATACAGGGAAAGAATCCTGATGGAATGTGCACCTCTATGGGAATGCAGAGAAATTAACGCGAGATAATGTTTGGCAAATGGATATCTGCCAGCAGACTCATGCCTCTAATGATACTATTGTAGGATCAACGGTGTTGAGGAGTAACCAAGTTAGGTTGTATGACAGAAGACCAGGGTTTATTGTGATAATTATTCCTGATTGTATGGCTTTTTGAAGTGAAGCAAAGTTTCTTATGTTAATTTGTTTAGTGGAATAGTCTAATTGATATTTCTCATTACGAAAGAAACTTTTTCGATGAACAAAAAATACTTGGCATCCATAATAGGGTTTACAATTGTCTACTAAAGACGCACAGTTGCCACCATTGGTCTTAATAGAGAATCAGTGTGGCAAATGTACAAAAAATATTAGAGTCGCAAACTTACAAGGTTTGCATCCACAAAATGGTATTTTTAAATGCATTAAATCCCATTTTGGATTCTTAAAAGTATTTCCAATTCACAAAAGGGGTTGTGAAACTCGTTCCACTTCGTAATTAGGATGGGTCGTGCAAGGGACGTTCTCTCCTAATTGCGATTTGCAAGGAGATGTATTTGTGAATGCAGTTGCATTTGCAAACCATTGAATAGTTGCCAACACCTCAAACAGGCTTGTAACTCATTCACAAAGGGGAAGCTGTACCGATTAGACAACTGCCCCATTGAGAATTGTGTTGGGCATCCTCAGGAGGAGCAGGCAGGCTGTGGTCCAGTAGCTTATTACCTGCCCCCCCTGATTGATTGTTAAACTGAAAACATTTTTTTTTTTTAAGTAACACCAAAAAAGATCTGTTAAGAAATGCGAACACAGGACTGGTAGTCAGCTGTTCTTCACAGGCCACCATACTTATGTTTGTACACAATACAAGGGTAGTTGCAGATAGCGACCTCCTTATTAATATTTGTTAGGCAGGCCGTACCGTGGCCCTCTGCGATGGACATTTTACGACAAGACCTATTAGAAGACGTCATGTTGCAAAATTTCAGACAGGTCTCAAAAAGTCGGTGGCATATTGCACCTACTGTGTTCGACCTTTCTTCCAGTGGATATGCCACCAAGTTCCGCTTGATGCCTCACACAAAACCAACATATAGAATAGTTGGAAACACACATTAAATGTGTATCTTCGGCTTTACAGTTACTCATTTCCTTTGAAGAGCGAGGGAAGAAGGTTGCTGTTGAGCTGCACTGGTGTGAACGTGTAAGCTTTATAGACATCAGTAGCATGGGCATTCGAGAACGATTACTTGGCTGCAAGTGAGTACGTCCTTGGCCTGACTTCAGGCCACAGCACGTCCGGCCAGTGCTTTCTTCCAAAGATCGTTGTCTCCATCCTCGCAGATTAACAAAGGAATCCTTACAGTAGCATTGTTCACTTAAGAAGGCTTTTCATTTTCAAAAGCAAAACCTGAACGCAGTGTGAACTTTGTTACAGAAACGAGGTCACCCTGACTGACACTCTCTTCTGCCTTGCTAGGGTTTCTTATTAGTGCAAAGGTCTATTTTTATTACTGTTACTGAAGGTGTAGACAAAGTAAAAATCTTCGAAATGCATAGGTTTCCTTGGTTTCTTTCGATCACGGTTAACTAGAGGCAGAGAAAACCTGCTGCATACCTTTCCTGGACAATGGTAAAACGAAACCAGATTTGGATCCTTTACCGTCTGATGTAGGTGGTGCCACAAATGGTGCATACAAATTAGCTGAATTTAGGAAGGCCTGACACGTTGTTTAATGTTTTCAGGTGTTCATGCAAGGATGGATGCGATTTTGTCACATTTGGCTAATGATAAGCGAGTGATAGCACCATGAAATCTCATCAGATGTCTTACTTATAGAAATATTATAAATATTTCTCTTGGCACACAGCTAGCTCGCTGTGGTACTCCCAGTGCAATAGTGATTAGAATTGTTTTTTGTTTGTCGGGGGCAGGTCCATCTGAGCTCTTTTGCGGTCACCACTGTTCATCCATAAGGTGTGGTGTGACTGGGACTGCAAATCACAGGCAAAGGAGGAGGGAGGGAATATCTCTTCCCCAGTAGATTTTAACATTAGTGTTAAGGGGAGTGAAAGGGAAATGCTGCTGAGGGAAGGGTGGCACTGACAGTCTTTCGCTTGCCTAATCTTAGACGAGGAACACAAGCGAACCTTCAGGAACTGTAACTGGTCCACTGCTAATTCACAAAGACTGATGTGGATAGAATCATCCATCTCTGTACCCTGCCCATTAAGGATTCCCAATGCTAGGGAAGATTTACTGCCGAGGCTGCCCAACTCTTTGTAGCGGGGGGATAGTGCGCAGCGGATTTGAGTGCAACATCGAGGAGTGATTACTTTTTAACATTTATCTGCGTAATGATGGTTCAGACAGTGCTTCCATTTAAAAGGCATGTTTTGATTTGCCTGTAACTTCTTTTTTTCTCATGGACGGATTTGTGGTAAATTTGGCAATTTAATAATTCAGTCAGCTAGGGGTCGGCATCCAAGTATCTTGAAGATCCATCTATGGGAAAATACGTGAACGAGGAGCGACAAAAGAAGAGATTTCCCATGTTATGTCCTGTAGGAAATTTTGCTCACACCTACAGTCCAAACCGCTGAACAGATTTACGCCACTTTTGGCATGATAGTAGAGCTTTATTTACTCAGAAAGCATGCTTTCATAGGTTCGGTGTAAATCTGTTCAGTAGTTTTTGTGATATAAGCATTTAACAATGTTTCACAATAGGCTTGGAAGGTTTAGCACTTTTGTATATCTCTGCTGTTTTCATTCACGAATAATGACTCATGACTCTTGTCAGTCACATTTTGAATTTATTCACAAATGTGCTTGGCTGAGACTGGCTAAACAATTTTTTTTCCAGCCATCTTGAAACTCATGAGTTAGCCCGACTCCCACATTTTGTGCTTTGGATACTAATAATCCACAGCCAAAGGTGCTGAGAGGCAGACTGAGATGTGGAAACATGTGTATTGAACCCCAAAAACACTGGGTTTAAACCTCGACAATGGTGATTTAAAAGAAATTTGCGATCCTCTGGCAGCTGTGTTAGGTGGAAGAAAAAACCTCCATTTTCACTTTAACCCCTTGTTTTTTTTAGAAAAAAAGGTATATATATATATATATATATATATCTATATATCCACAAGACTCCGTCTCGCCCAAATTCTTCCAGATAAACGGATACGGACCATGGTATGTGCTTTAAAGATTTATTGATGCACGGTCGCCATTACGCGTTTCAGCTCACTACAAGCCTTGATCACATGACATGGGATCCGCGTTTCCTTGATATATTTAAAGTGACAAGTACTGGGTGGTGCTTACCACGTGTGCAAATTTAGCAATAGACATAGAAGACAACATTAAATACATCGCAACATTATTCAGTAACATTTCATATAAATACATCGTGGGATAAAATTTCCTGGGATAAAATTTCACAGTGGGTTAGGGTTTTAGAAGAAAAGCAGTACTTGAATATAAAATTTACATATATATAAAAATACTTTGAGTATTGAAAGTGATCGTTCAAACTTCATGAGACTTTTCAAATAAAAGCATCACATGATTCAATTTGTTCAAAACATTTATTTTTTAAACCTCCAAGTTGTTTTGAGAGTTCCTCAGTGACGTTGTGTCTTACACAATGTACGCGTCACGCTCAAACCCATAAACCCATGATGCGCTAAATAATCGTGAAATACGTATTTATAGCGCACATTGTGGTAATTTCACCCCATAGGTCAGAATAGATTGTGCTATCAATGTTGTCAATATGTTCATATTGCCGTAAGTGAAAGTGCTCTAGTGCAAAAAAGTGATAAAAATTAAATAAAATGCCCAGTGCATTTATGCAGCCACTATAATATTTTGTTCATTATTCCTCATTAGACTACCAGTAAATGGCCCGCTTAAATGTTAAATGCCGGAATTTGGAGCCCCAAATCCGGGGAATACTGTTCCCCTCTGCCGCTACATCCTGGTATCAATACCAATTGGTGGGTTTGTCAGATTGTGGGTTCTGCTTGTCATAGACCCGCATATATCTCAATCTTGGGATGTAAATAAGTATGTGCTAAAGTTGCAGTCGTGTCTCCAATAGATAAATAAATATCACACACCACATAAGTATAAATACATACATAGATATATATAAATATATAAGGTACATAAATATAAATATGAATATAAATATAAATATAAATATGTGCAGTGTTAAATATTATATATTGGATAAAATAGTGTTAAAAGCCTTCTAATGTGTATGTAATTTTCACTTTTTTGTACTATTTACAGACATGTATATAAATCCTCTGATATGTTCAGGCCTCCAGGATGTTTGGAGTCCAGTTCGATAATGTATCGAGTTTCAAGTTGTCTCAGTCTGGACTCCCTATTTCCTCCTCTCCTACTTGGAGGTACTGAATCAATTACATAGTAACGGAGGTGTTGGCTGTTAGAGTTGTGCTTATCTTTGAAATGTCTTGTCTTGTCCTGGGTAAGTATTGTCCTGGTTGTTAATTGCCCTCATATGTTGGAGCACCCTTTTGTGCACCTGTAATTTGGTGCTCCCAACATATTGTAAATTACAGGGACAGGCCAGTACATAGACCGCGTATTCGGTTTTACAGGTCAATAATTTCAAGATTTTGTGGTATTTAGAACTGAAAGGAGTTTGATATGAAATCATGTTCGTGCCCTGCTGGCAGGCTTTGCAAGATTTGCATTTGTAAAAGCCTTTGTGTGTTTGCAGCCAGCTTGTGCCCTCTAGTACCTCTGGACTGGTCTTGACTAGGCCATCCCGCATGGATGGTCCTCTACTATATGTAATAGAAGGTCTCAGTGGTAGAGTTGGCCCAATGACAGGGTCATTAAGAATCAGTGGCCAATTCTGACTGATAATCGACTGAATTTGTTTCTGTTGTTTGCTGTACTCCAAAATGATTCTAAACACATTAGTTGTATTCACCTCTTTATCCCCTATCTGCTGTGTGTTGCCCATAGGGTTGACCTGTTTGCCCTCCAGTAGCGAATGTCTCTCTTGTTTCATAGATTTTAAGATGGCACAATTGATGATTTTGTAGGGATAACCCCCTCTCTAAGAACCTATTCTTGCTGGCCGTTTGTGCAACTACCAGATCAGTATGGTTACTGTGAATGCGTCTCAGGCGTAACATTTCTCCATACGGAATGCTATTTATTAAGTGTTTAGGATGAGAACTGCTGGCGTGCAGGGTAGAATTCCCTGCAGTCTCTTTCCTAAACAACTTGGTCTGGATTTTATCAATATCGATATATACCTGAGTGTCTAAAACGTTGACCTGTGTGTTGCTAATTGTGGCTGTGAAATGTAGATTTAACCCATTGTCATTGATAGTGTTCACAAACTCATTTGCCTCATCCAATGTTCCGTCCTACACCACAAACAGGTAATCTATAAAACGTAACCATAATTTGATATTGATTAAGGTGTACTGCACATGCTTGATACCGAGGACCAGCTCCTCCCACCAGCCCATGTGGAGACATGCATAGCTGGGAGAGAAGCTGGCCCCCTTCGCCACCCCTCTAGTTTGTTGATACAAAATGTTGTTGAACAGGAATACATTATTGGTTAAACAGAAAGTCACCATTTCAATCAACATTTCATTATGGTCGGTTACATTTCCTTGTCTCTTGTTTAAATAATGTTACAAAGCACATAGTCCATCTGAATGTCTTATACTCATGTATAGAGAACTGACATCAAGTGCTATAAGCAAGTAATCTTTTTTCCACGTGAAATTCATCAATTTTCTTAAAAAGTCACTTGTGTCACGTATATAGGATGGCAATGCTTTGACCTGATCTTGTAGAAAGTAATCGACATACTATGAGGTATGTTCTAATAAACTATTTCTGGCCGAAATGATCGGTCTGCCAGGAGGTTTCTTAGAGTCTTTATGCACTTTAGGGATAAAGTAGATAGTTGGTATTACAGGATGTTCATTTTTTAAGAAACTATGTTCTTGTGCGGTGATCAATCCCTTTGTTTTCCATGTCAGTAATTTGTTATAGTATGTCGTGTGCATTATCTTCACATTGGAGACACTGCTTCTCAAATAGCAAGATCTATCATTAAGTTGTGAATAAGCTTCCTTCATATAATCCTCTTTAGACATAATGACAATGTTGCCGCCTTTATCAGAATTACGGATCACGATGCCATGATTACTTTGCAATTTCTTCATGAGTTCCTGGTACTTGTGGTTTTGCCAGTTGTATTTATGTTTAATATTTTGCGTTTTATGATTCAATTGTTTGATCTGGTCTACCACCTGTTCATGGAAAATGTCAATAGAATCTCTAAGTAGAATAGGGTTAAAAGTGGATTTTGGTTTGAAAGGTGTTGGTTTAATTGATGTTAAATTCGTACATGTTCTTTTGACATTCATAGTTGATATTGCGTCTTGTTCACCCATTCCAACGTTAGCCTTATATATATATATATATATACATACATACATACATAGGACAACCCTTTGCAGTTTGGTAAAGAACACTACACACAATCCTGAGACAAGCGCAAAGAAATAGAACCATAGAGCATTCCTACTGCCCCAGTGCGTGTTACACCACCGCTAAATAGGTCACCCCTGCATTCTACTTTATTCATCAATCTGCTGTGCCTCAAAACCTTTAATGAAGTTCTGGAAATAAATTTCCACACCTTATAAACAGCCTCATTACATAGAATATGTCTATAGCACTGTATTACAGCTATCTAACATGAGCACATGCCCAAAGGTCTACTGTTGGGTATTCTATTGTCAATGGAAGCTTTAGCTTTTCTCACAGAGTTTTTAAAACTGGCTTTCGCTTTAAGCCACAAACTACTTTGAAACATGCCTCTGCAACCCAAATCAGGTGCGCTATGCTGTATATTAGTAAGGCCCTTTACTAACAGCTTTCTTTTTTGAAATGTTGTATGGGCATATGGAGTAATGTGAATATCATTGTCATTTTAGTGATGTCATCAATGATGTAATGTGAAATGTCATTATCAATGTCATCAATTCATTTTATGTCTACCTTTGCCTGCAAAAATCGTCAAGAAAAGCATGAACATCCAACTCTTCGAGCACATCCAATCAAATAGCCTCTTGGACGCCACCCAGTTTGGTTTCCGTAGTGGCCATAGCACAGAGACTGCCCTGCTCAATGCTACAGAGGGGATCAGGCAAGTGCTCCATCAGGGTGGCGGTGCTGCTCTCCGCTGCTTTTTTTTTTTAGTTTAAAGGATTTTATTAGCCGAAAAGATGAAACACAATACAATAATCAAAAGCCTATTACATAAGTATAGAATAATAATACTAAATCATTATGGGGGCGGGGGGAGGGAAAAGGAAAAACGAAAGGGAGAAAAGAGAGGGGGACAGAAAGATAGAAAAGGGGGAAAGAATGTAAACTCCATGTTAAAATCATATAAGCAACAACAAAGCAGTTATGCATAAAAATTCCTACTATATTCAAATACTCTATATCCATAGGATAAAAGTATTCAAAACAACAGTAGCTATAAAGTCAAGGAGGTTTGGACACTTCTTCAGTGAAAGGATTATGTGAAGTTGCTATTTTAGCTGTTACATTTAAGAAGTCAGTAACAGGTAACCAGAGAATGTCTCTCTTAATAGAAAGCTTGATTGGGTGTACATAGGCTCTATCTAATCTATGGTTGTAGCAAACTCCATACCACCATGCCTGAAAGGATACAGCAGAGGTATCTTTCCATGACTTAGTGATTTGTTGAAATGCAACAGCTATGAGTAAATCAATAATACGAAAATCCGCAGCATGAGAGGACCAGACTTCGGAAATGCTACCTAGAAAAATATGTGAAATGTGGCAAATAGTATTGATTTGTTGCCACACTCGGGTCCAAAAGGTATGAATGACTGGACATTGGAATAACATATGTTTAAGATCGGCTGATGAAGTTGTACAAGACCAACAGGTAGAGGGGATAGAGGGATCAATATTATGTAGTTTAGCTGGAGTAATCAAAAGCCTATTGTAAATAAAAAATAAAGTTTGAGTAGTTTTTGCTGCTCTAGAAGACTTCTGTATTTTAGTGCAGATTTTATTCCATATTGGAATAGGAAAAGATTCTCCCAAATCAGATTCCCAACTACATTCCACAGCTGATTTATCATGAGTAATGGGAATATCCATTACATTTTTATAAATTTGAGATGCGGACGGGGAGTTACATAAAAACGATCTTGTGATAGAAGATGAAGAGGAAGGTGTATGATAAGAACCTAAAGAGTCATAAGAGGCTTGAGCAACTGCAATTAAAGACATATATTTGGATTGATATGACGAGGAAAGGGAAAAACTGGATTGCATTATTGAAAAGGGAATACATATACCATCCTGAAAAAGCTGGTGAGTCCACTTAAGGCCGTAAGATAACCAGTCTTTCCAGAAAATAAACCTATTGTTAAGTTTGATATGTTTATTATACCAAATTGATGAATTTAAAAATCTTGTACGATCATCTTGAGTTGATGAGAAAAGTGGTTGGAAGATTTTACGAGCATTTTTAAGGATAGGAAGAGATAGCGATAAGGGAGCATGAGAAAGAGAAAGATATTCTTCAAAGGAAAAAGGATGAAAAGAGAATTTTTCAATATCGACCCACAAAGGGTAAAGATTAGAATCTTTTCCATTATCAGATAATAAAAAGTAAGATAGTTTAAGAAAAAATGAGGTGTGATAGGAATGAAAATCCGGAAAATTAACTCCACCCATGTGTTTAGGCTTTTAAGTTTACAAAGAGACATTCTAGCTTTTTATTATGCCATAAAAATTTCGAAAGAGTACTATATATGCTTTTATAAAAAGATTTAGGGGTATTAATCGGAATGTTAGACAAATAAAACAATATTACTAGAACAAGCATCATTTTTATAGTGTCTAATCTACCCCACCAGGATAAAAATAAGGAGTGCCAACGTGATGTGGAAGCAGTTAAAGTTGATTGTAATTCTTTTAGATTTAAAGCAACCGTATCTTTAATGGAAGGAGCGAACCATAGCCCAAGTTATTTAATTTTAATTGGATTCCAGTGGAAAGAAGAAGATGAAAAATCGGCATGAAAACAGAGTTTATTTAGTGGAAGAATTTCACATTTGTCAGCATTAAGTTTGTAACCTGAAACAAGAGCAAAATTATTCACCTCTGATAGAAAAGCTGGCAAGGAAATTTGTGGGTTGGAAATAAATAAGATGTCATCTGCATATACTGAGAGATTCAACTGATTGACACCATACGAGAAACCCGTGATGTCTGCATTCAATCGAATTTTTATTAAAAAAGGTTCTAGGGCTAGGATAAATAAAAGAGGAGATAATGGGCAACCTTGTCGAACTCCTCTATGAAGAGGAAATGAAGGAGATACAAGTCCGTTAGCTAGAATAAAAGATCTGGGAGAGGAATACAGCAAAGAGACATAATTGATAAATTTAGGGCCAAAACCAAACCAAGTAAGTGTTGAGAAAATAAAAGGCCAACTGACTCTATCAAACGCTTTTTCGGCGTCTAGTGAGATTGTTGCTAACTATTTTTTATAAGAGTTAGATTTACTTAAAACATTAAAAAACAATCGAGTATTATCCGACAAATGCCGACCCTTAATGAAACAACATTGTTCTTTTCCAATCATTTGGGGCAATATACAATCCAAACGAAGGGCAAGAATTTTTGCAAATATTTTATAATCTAAATTAATTAAAGAAATGGGTCTATAGTTTTTACACAATGTGTGATCTTTATGTTCTTTAGGGAGAAGACAAATTAAAGCTTCCTGAAAGGATCCTTCTGATTTCTGAGCTGAGATAAAATATAAATATAATTGGTGTAATTTGGGAAGAAGGAGCTGGGAGAAATGTGCGTAGAACTTCGATGGTGAAACCATCAGGTCCTGGAGCTTTCCTTTTTTAATAGATTGAATAGCAGTAAGAATGTCCTTGATGTGAATATCATCCTCTAAGGAAGAGAAATCCACATCAAGAGATGAAGGTGGAGGAATAGAGGATAAATACTGAAGAATATCAGTCTTTTGAAGAGGAGATTCAGGAGTATAGAGGTTTTGATAAAAGTTTGTAAATTCCAAAAGAATTTCCTCATTCTTATGAACTGTAGTATTGCCCGAAGTTAAAATTGATTCAATTTTAGTGCGCTCTTTTTTAATCTTGAGATAGTTGGCAAGAAGTTTGCCAGCTTTATTTTGTGCACTATAATATTTAGCACTAGATCTAAGTAGATATAGGTTAGCGGATTCAGTTGAAAGTTTATTGAAAGTAAATTTGGCCTTGATAAGTTCATTCAAATCAGATTGGGCCTTTCTAGAATAATAGGAATACTCCAATTGCCTAATACGTGAATTAAGCAAGAGTATGGTTTGAGAGGAAGATCTCCGTTTCTGGGCTACAAATGAAATAATGAAGTCTCTAGATGCAGCTTTAAAAGTGTCCCAAATAAGTTGAGGAGAAGTATGAGGAGATTCATTTTCTATAAAAAAAGTGTCTGCAAATTTCTGAAAAGCGGGTGTAAATTTAGGGTCTAATAGAAGGGAGTTATTAAATCTCCATCTCCTAGTTCCTTCAATGGGAGGGAGTAAATCTAGATCTAAGGAAACAGGTGCGTGATCAGAAATTAATATAGAGCCTATGTCAGAATGGGAAATATGTTAGGTAAGGGCTTTAGAAATAAATAAATAGTCTATACGAGATTGAGAGGAATGAACCGGAGAGAAATAAGTGTATCCTTGGAGAGTGGGGTGATATAATCTCCAAGCATTAACGAGGGATCTTTGAGCTATAGTTGATGTGAATTGAGTATGTATGAAAGAGGGAGTGAATTTAGAATTAGAACGTCTATCTATAAAGGGATCAACAACCATGTTACAATCTCCACCAAGTATCAGATAATCATCAGTATATGTCATTAATTTGGATAAAATCTGAGGCCAAAAAAGTTTATCAGGATTAGTGGGTGCATATAAATTAAAAATGGTCAAAGGAATCTTATTGACTATTAAAGAAACTGAAACCCATCTACCTTCAGAATCAGTGTCTTGATGTATAAGTTGGATATCCAAACATTTATGACAAAGAATAGCTACACCATTTCTTTTCCCAGAACCAGGAGATGCAAAAACATGACCCACCCATTGCCGCTGAAGTTTGGCTATCTCTTTACTTGTCACAAGAATTTCTTGCAATAAAACGATATCACCTTTCAACCCAGCAATGTGCGATAAAACCCGTTGACGTTTTATGGGAGATCCCAAACCTTTAACATTCCAGGATATAACTTTTAACGACATCTAAGTATACAAAACAGTTAAGAAAGCTTGATTTAAAAAACTGCAATTAGCAAAATATAATAATGCAATATGATTAACTCCACAGTAAGAGGAACTCAGTAGAGCAACAGTATAGATAAAAAATGATATAAAGTAGGAAGCATAACTACAAAAGAGCAAGAAATTAGCAATAATGAAAAGGAAAAAGGGAGGCCAATAAGAGGAGAAGAAAAAGAAAGAGGAATAGGAGGAAGAATTTAAAATATGTTTGAAGCAATAAAAAAGCGAATCAAATAAGAAAAAAGTGATAGGAGAGATACTATGAAAAAGGACAGTACAAAGAGAAAATAAAAGAAAAACAAGGAGACGTACCACAAACATATAATGAACATGGGGATGGTGGAGCCACGTAAGGAAGACGGCACGATCAAGAGGGAAACTCCAGGACGAAGACGGGAAAGGGAGACGTCATCCAGGCGGGAAAAGGGGTCACATATCAGAAGACCACGATAAACCGCACCTGACAGTAGAAAAGAAAATGGTTATAAGAGATACAACAAAACAACACAACAAAAAATATAACAATATAAATAGAGTGCAGATAATAACAAACAACAAAGGAACAATCAAATCATTGATGAACCAGGAACATCCATGGTTTCTTCTCTGCAAGTATCCAAGAAACGTTGTAGGCGAGCAGGATCCTCATAAGTAGTGGTTTTATTGTTATAAGTCACCTTCATAAGGCAAGGATGGAACAGACCATATCTAGCGTTCAAACTTCGAAAAGCAGGTCTCATGTCCAAAAAAAATTTCCGGCGGTCTGCTGTCGCTTTGGCATAGTCCTGAGCGAAGAAGAGGTTGGATCCTTGCCAGGAAATTTTTCCTTTGTTTTGCAGCTTGTAAGACCTTAAGCAAATCGGGATATTCCAAAAAATATAAAATAACGCCTCTTGGTTTGGTTGAAGAAGATGATGATCGTGGGTTTTGTCCCAAATGATGAGCTCTTTGAATAATCAATTTTGGAGTCTCGGGAAAACCCAGAAGCTGTGGTAGAAAGGACTGAAAAAGGAAAGAGGATCTGAGCCTTCAAGATTTTCCGCAAGGCCATAAATGCGTAAATTATTACGCCTGTTACGATTTTCCAAATTTTCCACTTGTTATGTTAAATGTTAAAATGAATTTGTAAAGCGCACGTACACCGGGGTGGTTTCATGGCGCTACTTTGATTGATACCCAAGTCCTGGAGAATTATTCAAAAGCCTGTCGGAATAGCCAGGTCTTGAGGAGGCTCCTAAAACCAAGAAGATTGGTGCAGAAGCGAATTTCAGAGGGGAGGGAGTTCCAAAACGTGGGGGCCAAAATAGCAAACCTGGCACTACCAGTGCGCTTCAATTTAAAAGGGGGGATGGACAGAAGTTGCTTATGGGCTGAGCGGAGATTGCATATGGGGGCGTGTTTGTTAATCAAGTTGTTCACCAATTTAGGGCTTCTTCCATTGAGTGATTTAAAAATGAGACACCCAACCTTGAAGGCACAGCGTTGAACAACCGGGAGCCAATGTAGTTTCCTTAGAAGAGGAGTGCCATGGTGGTGCCTAGGTTGATGAAGAATCAGACGAGCGGCCTGGTTTAGTACCATCTGCAGACGTTTGGATAGATAAAGGGGGATGCCAAAGTATAGCGAATTGGCATAGTCGACATGGGACATAACCATAGCGATGATCACCTGAATCCGAGCTTCATGGGTAAGGAATCTGCAGATCTTTTTTTATTTTCCTGAGTTGAAAAAAACAGGTGGAGATCACAGACCCAATCTGAGACTTCATGGTGAGGTCCTGACTGATTATTACCCCAAGGCTCCTGGCCGAGCTGGAAGGAGAAGGGGACTGGCCCAGCTCCCTGGGCCAGAAGTAAGGGCCCCAGGGATTTTTAGAGATACCACCTGTTAAAACCAACTCCGTCTTATCCAGATTAAGTTTTAAATGGTTGCTGTTCATCCATTGACTAATGAACAGCATGGTAGACTGAAAGGCATGGACCGATTCCGGGGAATTGCTGATGGAAAAAATAAGTTGAAAATCATCAGCATAATTAAATGTACAGACTTGACGCTCTTTCAGGGCTCGGACAAGAGGGAGGAGGTAAAGATTAAACTACAGGGGGGAAAGTGAGGAGCCCTGTGGGACTCCGCAAGAAATTCTGAGTCTGGGGGCAGTAAACTGGGCCGTGCAGACTGCCTGGGAGCGATTTTCCAAGAAGGAGCTGATCCAGCCCAGAGCGGGTCCCGAGATTCCCGCGTCCCTCACACGATCGACCAAAAGATTATGGTCGACCGTGTCAAAGGCCACGGAAAGATCAAGCAAGACAAGAGCCTGCAAGGAGCCATTGTCGACCTAACTACGAAGAGTATCCAACACTGTAAGGATCACCGCCTCAGTGGAATGAGCTGGGCGGAAACCCGCTTGGAGGGGATCAAGAAATTCAGATTCCTCCAGGAAGTCAGTAAGGCATTTCGTAACGTAGGCTTCCAAGACCTTAGCTAAATAAGGAAGAAGAGAGATTGGGCAATAGTTAGTTAAAATTAAAGGATCAGTGCCCACCTTCTTCAAAAGAGGAACAACGATTGCCTCCTTGAAAGTTGCAGGGACGGTGCCCTGGGACAGCGACTCATTTAAGAGATTGAGGGCTGGACTGGGGAGGGCAGTGAATATTTCTTTCAAGATACTAGAAGGACAGCAATCAGTGGGGGAGCCAGATTTGACTTTAGAGAGAAGGTCCACAAAGGTCTTCTTACTAATTGTAGGGAATTGCGTAAGGGTACTATAATTTCGGGTAGTACAAGAACTGAAATCCGGATTATGGCAGGCCGGAATACAGAACTTGATTTTTTTAATTTTATCAACAAAAAAAACAAAACAATAAATTACAAAAAGTTTGGGAGGGAGTAAGCTTGATTGAGACTCTATCAGGGTTAGACAACTCATTCACAATGGAGAAAATCTCCTTTGAACGATTGGTAGCGGTCAAGATTTTAGAAGAAAAGTATGCCGCTTTGGCAGTCAGAATCGACTTTTTGTATATTTTCAAAGTGTTCAGGTAGGACCATTTATCTTCGGGTAGATAATTACGTCTCCACTTTCTTTCCAATTGCCGCAAAGCTAGTTTTTGATTTTTCAGATCGGTGGAGAACCATTTCTGAGCGTCATGACGACGAGCGGCAGGGATCTTCCTGGGAGGCGCAAACTTATCGCTGGCATCCAATAACCAAGTAGTTAACTGTGCATCAGCCAAGTTAATGGAAGAATTAAACGGAGGGACAGAGTTAGCAAGTGAGTCAAGAAATAAGAGTTTCTCAATCTTATTCCAATTTCTGCGTGCGCCCCCTTCGGAAATGGGGGTTTTGGCCAAAAAGTTATCGTTAATAGTGAATTTGATCACATGGTGATCTGACCATGTGCACGGTAAGACTGATACAGGGGACATAGTGATATTGGCTGTCCAGACCTGATCAAGGGTGTGCCCCTTGATATGAGTGGCCGAGGACACCTGTTGTATAAGGTTCAGTCGTGTGAGTAGCTCGGAAAGTTCCTCAGATTGGGGGCCGCCAGAAGTTTCATTGTTCACTTGTTTAAGATGTGAAATCTCCAGATGTAAAGAAGGCACTTGGTTGGTAACAGCTTGAACGGAGTCAACTCGTCGTTCCAAGTGATTAACATTTTGTTCTAAATGTGACCATTTATCCTCGAGACTTTGAAGACCGATATTTGTTTCCTCCATGTAAGGTTTAAGAGCACGTATTTATTCCAGAATTAATTCCATAGATATTGACGTTGGAGAGTTGAAAGGAGAAGGTGGGTCTTTCTTGACACGTTTACCAGATACAGTTGATGAGGCAGAGGCTATTTTAGATGATGGCTTAGAAGCATTGCGAGGCATAGTGGGCGTCGCACCACCAGTAGCAGAATGACTAGGTTCCAAGTCCTCCATATTCTCCTGTAAGACGCTAAAAGGATTATAATCCTCTAATGGAGTACAGTCAAAAGGATTAGCGCTGCTACGTGTAGAGCGTGCTTTTGCCCTAAAATATAAAAATCAACAGGAGTTTCTCTGTAGAACAGATCAAATGCAGTAGAACACACTGCCCAGAAATGCCAAGAGACCAAGAAAACACCTCTGCAACAAGCTCCTTCAAAATATGGTATAAAACGCTATACACCGTGTGAGGAGAAAAGAACACAAAAATTACATCTTTGAAGATTAACCTTTCAAAGTCAGTATTCACCAGAGTACATGTGGGTCGACATAACCATGGAAAACTTGAAGCGACTGAATAACATGAGGAGAAAGTGTTCGGGCAGCAAAAAATAAAAACAAAATGGCGACCGCAAAAAACGGAGCGCAGCCGAGCGGGAGCAGAAACAGCAAGAAGCGCTCACCCCAGACACTTGTAGCTGCTTTAAAGATTACCGCTGGGCTTCATTTTTCGATACGGGCGGTTTTGGGGTCTGGACAGCGGAAAATGCCACCAGGAGGAGACCCGTTCCCTCACGTCGCCAGGAGCTCCACATCAAGGTGGCCATCTTCGCTGACGCCGAAGCCACGCCCCCCAGCTGCTTTTTTTTAAAACAGTTTTATTGATTTTATTGGTATATGCAATACAATCTATTATGACATTATCTTACATTTCAGAAGTCATCTAGTATACACATTTTGTCTTCCAATAATATGATCGTAGGTATACAATTTGTCGTTGTAGGTGCTGTGATCTACCAACATTTGCATGTATGTTTATTTCCATAATTATGGACGTTGTGTCTAAATACAATCTTGATGACTCTGTAGGAAAGAAGTCCAGCCGGGAACATTGTAACCTCCCCCAACTCCCTATTTTCCCACCCAACACCCCCCTAACTGGCTCACTCCCTTACGTGTCGTTTTAGGGTCCAGCCACACATTTTTCCTTTGAGGTATCGCATCTTAACTGGTATGCGTACTAATCCGTTTCTTAATGGGCAGTGTTATATAGTGTACGATGCTGCCTGGACTCAATGTCTTGTGTGGGAGAGGGCAACACTCACTAGGGCCCAGAGGGCTCCGCCAGATCCTTGGCCTTCAGTGTTCCAACATCTGGTCCCATTCCATGGAAATAGGTGTTTTGCGCACACCACGTATTTCCTCTCTTCTGATGATGGCGCACTCCGCCCCTCCCCAACGGACCATCTCCGTGTGCCAAGTGTGTAATGGTGGGGGAAAAGCTGATTTCCACCTCATTGTGATGGCACGTTTCGCTATGAGGATAGCCATATCTGCGAATTTATACTGTATTCTCTGACTTTTCGGGCGAGGGTGTAGCCGTAATAGGCAGCTCTCTGCTGTATCCCAGACGGAGGTGCCTGTCATTTCCTGAATTACCCCACCTATCATTGACAAGAATCCCCTCAGATGTGGGCATTCCCAAAGCATATGTAGTATATCAGAATCCAACGTCTTACATCTAGGGCAGCAGACTTGTGCATCTGGATATATACAGTTGAGGCGGTGTGGGGTAAGGTATGCCCTATGTAGGATCATGTATTGAATATACTTAAATTTAGCATTCCGGGACACTTTTTTGGGGAACTCTCGGGCATAAGCCCACTCGTTATCTGTTATGTCTCTACCAAAGTCCCTCACCCATTTTTCCCGTAAGGGCACCAGAGAGGCTCCCCCATGTGTTCTCATGCCTCTGTACAGCCAGCGGATCAGGTGACGTCCCTCACCCATCAAATAAAGTGCGTGCACCAATCTATGTGTGGAGGGTTCATTCCCGTTCGGGGACCAGTGGTTCTTGACATAGTGAGCTATGGTAGCATGTAACATGAATAGTGTTTGGGGAACTCCCTGCGTGCGGGTGAAATTGTCATGATCAGCTAATATGCCATCTGTAAACAAGGTTCCTACCGTTGTTACTCCCTCTTGTGCCCATTGTGCAATTCTCCACCTTGTAATTAGCCCTGTTGTAGTGGGAATTCCAAATAATGGAACATTAGGTGAATATGGGGAAGTCCGTTTGGTATATTGCAGTGTCCGTCTCCAATTCGGGAGGGCTGTTTTGAGCAGAGGGGGAGTTGTAGGTGGTATTTTAGAGTCAGGCAGTAATAGTGTATGTATTGTCCCTTGATCTAGTTTTTGTGTCATGTATCCAATTTTATTTATATTGCGTCCAGTCAGCCAATACGACAACCTTTGCAGTTGGCTAGCCATGCAGTACGCGCGGAAGTCAGGAGCCCCCAGACCCCCCTCTTCTGGTTTCAATTGTAGTTTTGCCAGGCTTACCCTCCTACATCCTTTACCCCATATCAGTTCCATAAGTAGAGTGTCTAGTATTCGGAAGACACTGGCAGGGATCAGGATCGGCATATTTGTAAAATAGTATAATCTTGGGAGCAACACCATCTTGGAGATGGCTATTCTACCCATTACCGAGAGAGGTAATGATGTCCAGAAGGAGACCTGGGCCCGTTGAGATCTAATAGCTTTCATCAGGTTCCCTTCCAGGAGATCCTGAGGTGTTCTATATATTTATATACCCAAATATTTCAAGGTATGTGGTGCAGCCATCAGGACAATTTGGCCAAAATGGACGGGTTCTGGGTCTTCCCTATATTGCATAAATAATGCATGTGATTTTGTAGCATTAATTGCCAGCCCCGAGGTACATTCAAATCGTCAGAATATTTTAGGAATGGGCTCCAGGTCTTCTGTTAGGTCTTGAATATTTAAGATAAGGTCGTCAGCATATGCTGATACTATGTGTTGTCTCTCCCAGTGGGATCCCTTTGTTTGTAGCATCCCTCCGCAGTTTAATGAGTAGCGGTTCTAGTGCCAGTACAAATAGTATTGGCGACAGAGGACAGCCTTGCCTTGTTCCTCTTGCCACCGGATAGGGGTGAGATATGTGGGATCCAGTATGGACCCGGGCAGTAGGAGCAGTGTAAAGAAGTTTGACCCACTTCATATAGCCAGGCGGTATACCGAATTTTCCCATGACTGCGAGCATGTAGTCCCAGTTTAGGGTATCAAACGCATGCTGAAGGTCAAGGGAGATACAGCCCGTCTTAGAGGAGATCTTGGATGCGGCCTCCATGACGTAATGCAGGCGCCTTATATTCAGGGACGTATTTCGACCTGGAACAAAGCCACATTGATCTATGTGTATGAGTCTTGGCAGATAGGGTAGGAGCCGACGGGCCAGAATTTTACTAAGTATCTTATATTCGGTAGATAATAGGGAGAGAGGGCAATATCCTGCCATGTCTCGCAGGTCTCTGTTTGGCTTAGGAAGGGATATGACTAGAGCTTGCATGGTAGTTAGTGGGAGGGAATAGGCTTTTTGTGACGAATTATATAAGCATTCAAGCTGCGGAGTTAGATTGTCTGTAAAAGTAGAATAAAATTCTGCAGGCAGTCCGTCTAAACCAGGGGTCTTATTGCGTGGGAGTTCCCTGATGGCCTCTTTAATTTCAGCCCTAGTGATGGGGTCATCCAACTCCTCCTCGGCGTTCTCTGTTAGTTTAGGGTAAGTCAAGCCGTCTAAGAATGCTTCTATATGTTCCGGCATTGTATTTATTGGGGCGCTGTAAAACATTTAATAGAATTTACTAAATGCTGTGTTAAAGTCTGCCTGAGTATTCACTATAGTGCCATCTGGTAGTGGCACTTCCAGTATTGGTATTGGGGGGGTGCGTTTCGTAGAAGGCGAGCCAGTAGAGTGCCTGATTTATCTGCTTCTGCGTGTGTATGTTGGGTGTATGCCCGGTAATCAATGAGTCGTAGATCCTCGAGGAGTTTGGCATGTCGAATTCTCCCCTCTTGTAATTGTTCTTGTTTGGCGGGATCTCTACTCGCATCCCGCTCCAGCTCCAGTAGGGAGGCCTCGAGTATTGTAAGATTCTTATTGATTTCCTGACGGGCCCCTACCGTCGCTCCTATGGATGCACCACGTATTACTGTTTAAATGCATCCCACTCTATTAGGCGAGAAGAGGCCGAGTTCGCATTTCCGTTAAAGTAGTTGGTAATAGTTGTGCCTAATTTATCCCAGAAGACCGCGTCTTTTAGCATCTGTGGCCGTAATCTCCAAGTTGGGACAGGGATGGGTATTTTCCCCCATTCTAGAGTAATTTCGAGTGGATTGTGATTGGATAGGGTTTTGCCCAGGTACGTAGTTTGAGATATTTGGGGTGTAATGGATGAGGAACAGAATATTCTGTCCAGTCTAGTGTGTAGTTGGTGAGGTGGAGAATAGAAAGAGTATTCACGGGTAGTAGGATTTTGGAGGCTCCACACGTCTTTAATCGTCCACCCTTCCGCCCAGGACCTCAGAAACTCTGCGTGTTTGATGGAGGCTGCTCCTCTAACCGGTGGGTGAGAGCGGTCAAGGTGTGTATCAAGGGTTGAGTTATAGTCCCCACCCGGTGTCCACGGGATATCCGCCCAGCCTACTAGTATTGTATTCAGGTTGGTAAGGAATTTGTCCTGTTCATAATTTGGAGCATATACACTACCTATAACTATGTGTACACCGTCAAGCGTTCCATGTACTATTGTATACCTTCCCTATGCATCTATTCGTTGTTCTATACTCACGAACGGTACCCCGTGTCTGACCCATATGAGTGTCCCTCTCGCAAAAGCGGAATATGATGTAGTAAATATCTGGCCTCTCCATTTCTTAGGTAGCTTAACTACCTCAGAGTCAGTAAGATGGGTTTCCTGGAGAAGGGCTATTTGTATTTTTCGTCTATTTAATTAGGCATGAATCCAATGGCGTTTGTGCACTGAGCCCATCCCTCTAACATTCCACGTTAGCACTTTATATTTGCCCGTTTATGTTGCATCGGCCCATGGATGTACAACATGTAAGGTGTGTTTCACAGCACGGAGTGAGCCATATCCCCAGAAAAATCAACTTAACTAAAACTCCCAATACTAGGACTAGCACTAGAACTTTGCTGGTCCAAACATTAAACAGAACAATCTGAAGGTCCAATCGGCTAAGCAATGCATTAGCTGCAGGGGGGGTGGTTCCTGTACTAAACATAGTGCCTTCTTACAAGACGGAGCTACACATATGGCAGGACCCTTGTTACATATGTAGAGATATGTGACACCTGGGGGGAGAAAAACAATATAGTGTACATTAGCACAATCTTACTTCCCTCCGTCATGGGCCCCTGGAAAGGTGCACTGGGCAGCATCTTCTGGTTCTGTACACTATTAGCCAAATAATGTCTGCACTATTTGCAGAGTGATCGATGGAAACAACGGGTCGTTACTGTCAGAGTCGGAATGTATCATATTATCGTCTGAGTGTTCCGATGAGGATGGCGGATTGGTTTATCGCATGGGGAATGGGGCAGATCCTAGTAATTACCGCCCTATTTCAAGACTCCCCTTCCCTGCAAAAATGGTTGAAAAATCCATGAATGATGTTTTAACGGACCACATTGAAAAACATTCTTTTCTGGATACCACTCAGTTTGGTTTTAGAAAGAATCACAGCACTGAGCTGGCATTGATTTCAGCGTCCGAGTTGATCAGGCAGACAGTTGATGCGGGAGGTAGTGCAGCACTTGTGCTGCTTGACCTCTCGGCCGCTTTTGATACTGTGAATCATCAAAAGTTACTGGAAGTGCTAGATAGGATTGGCATTAAGGGTAAAGCTTTTGCCTTGCTCAAATCCTTCCTGTCTGACCGGGAACTTTGGGCCTGATTCACAGAACTAACTACGTCAAAAACTTAAAGTTAGTACTTTTTGGTATTCACAGAATACACTTACTCATTTCGGTATTCACAGAAGTTAGTAGTCCTAACTTTAGGACTCCTAAATGCCTTCTGTGAATACCGAAAGTCTTAAAGTTAGGATTTTTCTCAGTTTAGGAGTAGTAAAGTTGTCCTAACTTTACTACTCCTAAACTGAGAAAATCCTAACTTTAAGACTTTCGGTATTCACAGAAGGCATTTAGGAGTCCTAAAGTTAGGACTACTAACTTCTGTGAATACCGAAATGAGTAAGTGTATTCTGTGAATACCAAAAAGTACTAACTTTACGTTTTTGACGTAAGTTAGTTCTGTGAATCAGGCCCAGTTTGTGGCTCGGTCAGATTTTAAGTCACCCAATTTCACATTGCCCTGTGGAGTACCCCAGGGCTCTTCATTGAGCCCCACTCTTTTTAATATTTATGTTGCCCCATTGGCTAGGCTGATACGTTCTCTGGGTTTCTCGGCTATTTCTTATGCCGATGATACTCAGATAGTGGTTTCCGTGACAGGCTCACCATCAGACACAGCAGCACATTTCCATACCTGTCTTCGTCAAGTCGGGGACTGGATGGCAGCGAACTGTCTGAAATTAAACTCCGGTAAGACCGAAGTTCTTCTTTTGGCAGTCACACGAACTTCTGGTCTCCTGCACTAGGGCCTTCGGAATTGGGCTCTTTACCAAACCCAGTGAATAAAGTAAAGAACTTAGGTGTCACGTTCGATTCCATGCTTTCGTTCGAGGGTCATGTGAACCAGGTTACCTCGACATCCTTCTACACTTTGAAATTACTTAGAAGGATTGTTCCTTTTATCCCGGCTAACCTACGGAAATTAGTGGTCTCCGCGCTTGTTCTATCCAAGGCCGACTACTGCAATGGCCTTTTTATCAATCTTCGGAAGAGATGCTTGACCAAGTTGCAGATTGTGCAGAACGCAGCAGCACGTTTGCTGTTGAATGTTCCAAAACACAAATCTGTCTCTATGGCGCTCAAAGAGCTACACTGGCTGCCGGTGAAGAGACGGATCGAATTTAAGGCCCTCTGCATAGCTTTCAAAGCTGTTCACGACATAGGTCCTGCCTTTTTTAAACAAAATCTGCAGCCTTATATTCTGACCCGCCATCTCCGCTCAACCCATGCTTATAACCTGATAGTTCCCAGGTTCAAAAAGTCTTCCTGGGGCGGTAGAAGTTTCCTGGTCGGTACTACCAGACTTTGGAACTCACTTCCACTAAGGCTAAAAGAAGAAACCCATCTGTTGGCCTTCAGAAAGGCATTAAAAACATGGCTTTTTAATTTTTGATGTGGTACATTCTGTTTGCTAAGTATTCGTTTCGATGCGCTAGCGCCTTGACACCCTTGGGTGAATGTTTTTGCGCTTTATAAATTTCCATTTCATTTCATTTCATGGCAGCTGCGGCGGCCAATGCCGACTCCTGACCTCGCAGGGCCGGCCGTGGGGACGGGTTCCCCGCTGTGACCCTACGGGTGGATTTGGTCCGGCGTGTTCTCCGTCTCAGTGACCGTTGTGAGTCTTGTCGCGTTTTCTGATCTAGATCGGCCAGAGCTTGGGGGGAAAGAGTGGTTTCCAGCCAGTCATTTGCTGCCTCCGGGCTGTCAAAAAAGTGGGACTTTTGTTCATGTAGAATTTTCAAGCGAGCAGGAAACAGTAGGGCGTAGTTAAGATTCAATATTTGGAGTTTCTTCTTCAAAGGTAGATAAGAAGCATGTTGTCTTTGAACCAGAACTGTGTAGTCTGGGTGTAGGAAGATCCGGTGGTTCTCGTATTGGATGGGCGCCTTCTCCCTGGCCCTCTGGAGAAGGAGGTCGCGGTCTTTGTAGTTGAGAATGCGGGCAATCATCGTTCTTGGTGGTGCAACCGCTGTCGGTCTACCCGGTGGTATCCGGTGCGCTCTCTCCATGCAGAAGAAGGGCGACAAACCTTCGGGGGCTATCTGGTCTCGTAGCCACTGCTCCATGAATTGTGTCGCATTTGGGCACTCCGACCGTTCTGGCAAACCCAGCATGCGTACATTATTGCTACGAGCCCTGCCTTCAGCGTATTCCGCCCTGTCCTGTAGGCTAGCCAATTGTTTCTGTATTTGGGTTATGTGTTCAGAATGTTCTTTGTGTTGTGGCAGTAGTTCCAACAGGGTCTGTTTATTACTTTTGACTGTATCTGATAATTTCTCGTGATCCGCCTTTAGAAGAGTAAAGCCAGTGGTTAGGGAACCTCTTTGTTGTTCAATAGATTTACGTGAGTCCTGTATCTCTTGTAAGATTAGGTCCAGCTTATCTGGGGCGGATTCCTCATTGGTCGGTGGGACACAACTTATTGAGGATGTCTGCGAAGCTATGTCTTGAGTCCCCCTGGGTCTGTTGATCAGCAGGCGGCAACTCCGCTGTCTTGCCTTTTGTTCGCCCCATGATGTCGTAGGTGATATTCAGCGGGATTTATACTGACTATGCTGTAATGCCTGTAGAGTATGCTGTAAACTGCAAAATTGCTTGGGGGGGAAAAGAAAGGATGCAAAAGGGAATCAATCGCCCCATGGCGGTACCAGAGAGCCAGGTCAGTTGGGGATTCAGACCTCACCACGGGTCCGCTACACCTAGCTGTGTAATGGAGACAGGCCCATGGCTACTCACCGCAGGCGTGATCCCAAGACTCAACCAGCTAGTTGGCCAGCTTCGTGGTAGTGTTGCAGTTGGGGTTTTCTTTGTAAGTGCACAGGACCCCGGTCTCCAATGTCCATAAGGCAGCACAGCTGACCGCTGTTAAGTCACTCCTGGGGGCTAGGCCTCCCCACGTCCACACCCCATGCATGGTGCTCTCAGCTGCTCAATCTGTCTGCAGCTTTTGACACTGCTAATCACAGGCTGCTGCTGGATCGTCTAGCTAATATTGAGGTCACTGGCTCAGCCTGTGATCTGCTGAAATCTTTCCTCTCGAAGCGCGAGCAATCGGTGCAGCTAAATGAGCTTGTCTCACACTCCTTCTCTCTTCCTTGCTGGGTCTCTCAGGGGTCCTCGCTTAGTCCGACACTTTTTAATGTCTACGTCACCCCTTAGGCCGACCTTATACAATCCTATGGTTTCTCTTTAACCTCTTACGCAGATGACTCCCAAATTCTCGTCTCCCTAGCTCACAATGACATAGGCTCAGGATCCAGATTCTGTGAATGTATGTAAGCAGTCAACAGCTGGATGGACAGAAGTTGTTTAAAATTAAATCCAGATAAAACTGAAGTGATGATTTTCGGTGCCCAGTCCTCTTTCTGGACCCCGTCATGCTGGCCACAAGACATGGGCCCTCTAACTACACCTGTCAAAGAGACCCGCAATCTCGGAGTCTTCATTGATGACAAACTGAGCTAAGCTGACCAAGTCAACGCAGTGACCTCCTCTGCCTTCCTCATGCTTAGAACCCTAAAAAAGTACTCCCCTACATTCCTGCTCATCTTCAGTAAATGCGTTTCACTTCATTGGTGATGGCTAAATTGGACTATTGCAACAGCCTCAGTGCTCATCAATGCATTCTGAATAAACTGCAAATATTGCAGAACGTGGCAGCCAGACTACTTTTGAAAATCCCAAAATACTAGTCTGTGTCTAATGCATTCAGGAAACTGCACTGGCTCCCCCATTAGACAGAGGATCACCTTCAAGTCGCTCTGCATTGTTTACAAGGCTGTTCTTGGCATTGGCCCGGAGTTTCTCCACCAGAGTTTCACCTGGTACTCTCCATGCAGGACCTTGCGCTCAACCAATGCCAAGCTCGTCGTTATCCCTAGGTTCAAGCGAGCAACCTTGGGGGAGGGGAGGTTGAAGGTGAGGGGGGTGGGGCCATAGGTTCCGTGGTGGGAGCCACGAAAGCCTGGAATACACTTCCGCCGCACATCTAGGATGCCCCCAGTTTACTGCCTTTAACGAAACCGCCGAAGACCTGGCTTTTTAGCTTCTCTTAGTCTCCCAGTGGGTTTTCTCCTCTGTGTTCTCCATTGCCTTTTAGCTAGTGCCAAGACACCCCTGGGTATTTGCTGCTCTTTATAAACCCAATAACATAACATAATATCAATTACGTCATTTACTATGTCATGAGTGATGTAATATTTGAAGTCATAGACAGTACAGGACAGGGGTGCAAGTTATAATTAGTTCACTAAACTGTAAATGGCAAATTTTAGTTTTTAGTGTTTTTTCATTTTAAACATTACTTTTCATCCCATTTCGAGACAGTTTTTTTCAGTGAATTTCTGGGCATTTTTTAGCATAAGCTAAGATTTTATTGCATTACCTGACTATAACGTCATTTAAACCTTTTTCTTTTTTTGTGTGCATTTCTGTGTTTTTTTTAATCATATTCAAAGTTGAGCTTACACCCCACTCTTCGGAAAACTGTGACAAGCACCCTGTTGTAGCACTTGAACCTGTCAGGGTAGTGAGGCAGAACAGTACAAGACATGCTTCGCTGGTGAGGACTAGTACCCCAGTGAGCAGGTATGCAATGAACTACACCCAATAAATTGCATTTTTTTTATATACAGGTCCCAATTTTACAACATGGATTTTTGCACCGATAAATGACAACATAGCCGTAGCAATCGTGGGCACCGATGTTATACAGAATAAAGAGAAGACTTATATCTGTTGCATCATGTAACAGTAACATCCATTTGGTGCTGTTAGTGCCTCAATGGAGCTCAGCAATTCGTAAGGGAAATAACAGAGAAACAACTGAAATGAAACTTTAACAGCAAGCTGTACAGGCAACTGCATCCAGTAAGCCATGTAGGGACTAAGTCTGTGTCACTTTGTTGGTGATAATAGGGAAGCAAGTTCTATGTAGCAGGGTGTACTCACACTAACACTTATGCAGTTACGAGGAAGGGAAAGGATAGCCACTCAATAGACATTTGTCGGGAAGGGGGAAGAGACAGTGCCCAGCAAGAGCTGTTGAGTGTGCTAATTGGTGCACTGCGGGAGGTTGAGACAGTGTCAGCTTGACATATTACCAGGAGTGGGTGGGTCCAAGTGCATATCAAACCGTACCCTGCTTAAGGAGGGAGGGAGTCATCCTTAATCGCTGCTTGGAAGTGGAGTAATAGATCGTTACATTGCATGGAAATAGGATTCTTCCGGACTCTTCTGGCCTCCTCAGTTCTCAGGATGGTACCCTCTGCCATAGCCCAAGCTATCAATGATTGCTGCCACTCACCAACCGTATGAGGGAGAGGAGCCTTCCAGCAGAGTGTCACCATACACTTAGCCAAGAGCAGTGCTAGATCAACAAAACAAACTTTTTTCCCTCTTTTTGGTACTCTGGTATGACCCCAATGCACATATTTCCCAGCTAGGTAAGAAGGTAGTCTATGTTATTTGCGTAATTAGAACAGAGCAGTAGTGGGATATCGAGGGGTAGGACCACATCATGTGACACAGACCAGCATCAAGAAAGGTGGTAACTGGAGCACCCTTTACCCTTTTCTTTGCAATGCCTGGTTTTAGTAAAATTCGGAGTTTGTGATGTGGTTGTTGTTCTACAGATGCACGGTTGGCAGAATCCCAGCCTGCACCTCCTGAGGGCAGTCCTAATTTTGATATGTATATAAAACATGGCCTTGGCCCTATTATGTTTAGTACGTTATGGCACAAATATACGAGGGACAATGAAGAGTTACAGTGACCTTTGATAGGCTCCTTTGATAAACAAAAGTTTGGATTTCTTCAAGAACAGTTGTTTAAAAGACGCAGTAGACAGTCCATGTTTGACTCCCTCCGTACTTGGCAGAAGGAGGCCAAACAGAGGCAATTAAAAATGGAAAAGGATGCTAGAAAGAGAGGTATGCAGACCCTTACACAGAAGGCTGTTGCTTCTGATAAGGAGAAGCAGGAAACAGGGATAGTATGTGCGGACAGGAGATTTCGATTGCAAATTGATAGGTCCTATATGGCTCAGGAGTACGGGAACACTTTTATGGAGACCCTCTTAGATGCCCGACCCCCGCCACCATATGTCCCAGAACGGATACCCTGTTGTTCCCCATCAGCAACAACAACCTGCACCAGTTTCTACACCTGTCACACCTACCGCCCCTGTTAACATACCCCTACTTCTTCTCTTTCATTACAATCTCTGACTGCAGCAATACCTGTTACTCCCGTTCCAGTCATTCATCCTCCATTGTCACTAATTACTGACACACCAGTGTGGGATCCGGAAGTTAGAGATTTGACCGGATTCAGAGAATGGTTCGGTCCGTTAATGCGATCTGGAGTGGGGGATGAAGAAAAGAAAGTAATAGTGGACCAGGCAATACGGTGGGCTCACAACCCAATTTACAGTCTCGAGGATATCTGGCAGGTAATGTGAGACTTCGACCCTTTTCTGCAGCAACATGCCCTTAAACACTTGTTCTCCACCCTAATTGACCTCTTGCGCACACACATCGAAATGGAAGCACCCCAAATACTATTTGATATTAATGAAGGCGCTTATATAAAAAATGTGGAGCCGGCCTCTCTGTATAGGAATGTTTCTACGCTACTGACTTATAGAGGTAGACTGTATGATAAGAGTCCCACAAAAAGAACTCAATTCCCAATGTGAGAGGTTCACCCTGTTTATCACCCGGAAATTCCTGAAGTCTCGGACCAACGTGGAGCTGTTACCCGACAGGCTGTGGCTGCCCTTTTTCAGGTACAATGGGTTTATACTCCATGGAAAAGGAACAAAGTTTAGGCCCTTAAGGCTACGTTGCCTGACCCTAGGAAAAATCCTACTGCTTACTATAAAGAATTGACAGAGACTGCCTCTTCCACTGTGATGACCCTTGCTGATATTGAAATGTTTTTTGGTTTACTAGTTCCAGTTGATATTTGGCATCAGGTACATACCCAAGATCATGTCGCCGAGTTAGGCGGAACGTGGGATGTGATTAAGGGTTGGGACCGAGATAGGAAGCCAGGAGACAAGCCATGTGCTGAGTTACTCGCCTTGCCCGGTCGCATAATAACATATATGCAAACACTCATTCCTCCCAAGAAAGTTAGTTGGGACAGATTGACTGCCTGTCGGCAGAAGAAAGACGAAAGTGTTTCTGATTTTTTCACTAGGTTTGAAGAGACGTTTCTGGATTACAGTGGGCAGGATATGTCTACAGAGGGAGGAGTCCGTCTATTTGTTGATAGGTTTGTTACTAATCTCCTTCCCGAAATGTCTAAACTTCAAGCAGCTGAGAATACTTGGTCTACGTTTTCCCCCTCCGTGATTTTAAATATGGCCCAATATTACGAGCATAGGGATAATGAAGAGAAAGACAAAACTGATAAGAAACATAAGGATCTGAAGACAAAGGTATTACTGCAACAAGCATATGGAGGTAACACTAGGGGACGGGGGCCCCAACAGCAACTCTTCCGTGCTAGACAGCCACCCATGACACATTTGGGGCAGAATCAGTGTGCTTACTGCAAGGAAGAAGGTCACTGGCGTAGATAGTGCCCTGTACTTTTGCGCAATGCTTCGTCCACTAGAGGAAGAGGTCCTGGAAATAGGGGCCATGGGATAAATAGGCAGCAACAAACTACTGCCCCTGTAGACCGTTCTGACAATTATTTCGAAGACACTAGGGATAGGCAATACTACAATGACGACTATGACGTTGATGATGTGACAGGGATGTCTTTCAGCTAGGACAGCCAGGGACAGGGTACGGGACCAGTTCACATACCTGTAGACCAGTGTGGCCCTTATGTCAAGATAGATCTGCAAGGATCTCCTAAGGAGTTCTTGGTTGATACAGGTGCCACAAAAAACTCTATTTCCCGACACCTGGTCCCTGGGGCGCCCCTGTCTGGCCATAATGTTTCGGTGGGTTTTTCTGGAGTACCGGTTGTAAGCCCCATCACACGCCCCCTCGCCCTTACTGTTGGCCCTTTTACCGTGGATTCCCCATTTCTTTTGACTTCCAATTGTGGTGAGAATTTGATGGACTTGGACCTACTAAAGAAGTTTCATGCTACCATATATTGTTCGCCTGATGGCGCCTATATTACCATGGGCCAGGGCGTGGGTACCAGACAATGTCTATCTAAGGATGCTCCCCTTCCACCTGAATTTGATCAAGTACCACCCACGTTATGGGCCACTGGTGACACTGATGTAGGCTTGTTGCATATACCACCAGTTTCTATACAGGTTAAGGACCATGCCATATTGCCCCGTATTCCTCAATATAAAATACCACAGGCAGGAGAACAAGCTCTTCTTGATATTGTTCAGGACTTAATATCCAAGGGAGTTGTCGAAGAGACTACAGGTAATATACGCAATAGTCCTATTCTTTCAGTCTTAAAAAGGGCACCTCTAGATTCTCCTAATAGTGCTACTGATGTATATCGTTTTGTGATTGATTTGCGCAAGGTCAATAAAATTGTGGTCCCGCAATTCCCAGTGGTTTCTGATATCACTACACTTTTAACAATGATTCCACCTACTGCTAAGTTTTTCTTTGTTAGGATTTTCGCTAGCTGGTAAAAGTTTTCGATTCTGTCGCGCTCCTCAAGGCTATACTGAAAGTCCTAGCATCTATAGTCAAGCATTGAAAGGTCAGTTGAATACACTATCACTTTCACCAGGTAATGCATTGGTACAGTATGTCGATGATTTGTTGATTGCTTCTGATACGGAACAAGGCTGCAAGGATAGTACGGTGAGGTTGTTGTTACACCTAGCACATCATGGTCTTAAGATTTCCCTTTGGAAGCTTCAATACTGTCGACAGGAGGTCACCTATTTAGGTTACCTTCTGTCCAAGGAAGGTAAAGGTTAATGCCAGAACGCATCAGTACCATTAATAAAATGCCCTGTCCACAAACTCCAAAAGACGTGCGTGCGTGCTTTTATAGGCATCACTTCCTACTGCCGGCAGTGGTTCCCTAATTATTCCTTACTAATCTAACCTCTGCTTGCATTAACAACGAAAGCAGTGCATGAGCCTTTGCCTTGGATGCCAGATTGTCAGCAATCTTTTGAGCTATTAAAAGCTGCGCTTTGCTCTGCTCCAGTGCTAGGCACACCTGATTATAGGAAACCGTTTGTGTTGTACGTCCACGAGATGGCTGGTTGTGCTCTTTCTGTCTTGACTCAAAAATTTGGCGATAGGCAAAGACCTTGCGCTTATTTCTCTGCTGTGCTCGATCCTGTCTCAAAGGCCCTCCCGAGCAGTCTGCGAGCGGTCGCGGCCATGGCCACTTCTATCAGACAATCGGCTGGACTCATACTTGATACTGACCTCACAGTTATGGTATCCCCTGCTGTGGATACACTTTTGAATAAAACAAGGACACAGCACCTCACCAGTGCACGTCTTACGGGCTATGAATTGACATTGTTTGCTAAGCATATCACGATTAAAAGATGTGCCACTCTGAATCCAGCCACGTTACTACCCCTCCCTTCTGAGAACGATGCAGTCGACAAACATGACTGTATTTTCCGAACAGAGGAAGAGACGAAAGGACGGGTAGACTTGACTGATGTTCCCTTATCTGATCCCCAAGGAGAACTATATGTCGATGGCTTTTGTTTTAAATTACCAGATGGCACCACCACTGCAGCTTATGCTATCACTACATTGTGTACGGTAGTCGAGACATCACGGGTCCCCTGTCAATCCGCGCAGGCAGCAGAACTTGTTGCCCTTATACAAGCTTGTGAATTGAGCGAGGGATTAGTTGTCAATATTTATACAGACAGTCAGTATGTATTTGGGGTGGCGCACAATTTTGGGCGCCTGTGGGCAGAGGGAGGGTTCGTTATCTCCCATGGTACTTAGATACAACATGGACATCTGATACTACGATTGTTATCTGCACTAACACTTCCTAAGAAAATGGTTATTGTAAAGTGCAGTGCCCACAAGAAAGTGACAGATGACGAAGGTAGAGGGAATGCATTCGCAGTTCAGACAGCCAAGGAAACTGCTCAGAGTAAGATGAAGAGAATGTTTGTTGCAGGCCCAGCTAGATGGGTTCCAGAGAAAGAGATACAAAGTGAGGCCACGATAGAAGAATTAGGGGTGTGGCAAGAGAGTACAAAAGGTTTAGATGACGAAGGTTGTTGGATTGATTTGTCGGGAGAGCAGAAATGGATGGATACCCGATGCATATGTACTCCCTGTGGTTACTATGGCTCATGGTCCAGCTCATATTAGTGCAAATGGTATTTGTAAACTATTGGCCCCGGTTTGGTGTAATGATAATATTTCCAAGACCGCTACACATTTAGTGAAAAGTTGCATGAGGCACAATCCAGGAAAAGGTACCCCCACACCATCCGGTAACTTTGCACCACCTACATTTCCCTTCGAAGTCCTCCAGATGGACTTCATTGAGTTAGAACAGTGGTTTCCAAACTTTTTCGACCTGCGGCTCCCTTGACCTGTTGGGCATTGGCCACGGCTCCCCATTCTGTTACTTTTTTTTGGGACGGGTGGGGGATGTAAGCCCAGCCTCCGGAGTATTTCCATTTTTTTCCCTGAAAATAATTGGGATGAAGCCGATAAAGGTATTAGAATCATAGATGCAATCTTATCCACTCCACTACTGAGCCCCATGCAGTATCAACAACTGATTGGAGGGACACTGAGTTGTTGGAGAAGTGAACTGTCACTGCATTGTTATGTAGTGCTCTTTGAAGAGGTGTGTCTTTAGGACAGGTCATTCCTGAGCAGGGTTTGTGAGGCCCTGATAGATACAGGAATGTTATTTCAGACCCTCGGTGCATTGATAGAGAAGACTGCATCTGCTGTCTAGTTTTTTCTGTTTTTGCACATTATTGCCTCCAGTCTGATGACCCCAGGTAAACCCTTGTCTGGCTTGCTCCCTTTTTACTCTGTCCTCTTTAGGAGTGTGTTTTGTGGACATCTCCTGTCTGCTCCTTCCTAACTCCAGACTTTGCGTTCTCATGCATGCTGTCTATCTCATGTCTTCTGTCTGTGTGTTCTTGCATCTTATCTCTGTCCTCATGCCGTCAGTCTGTTTTTGCCTACTGCCTGTGTGTCCTTGCCTCCTGACTATGTGTTCTGGCCTCCTGTTTGTGTCAACATGCCTTCTGACTGTGTGTGCATGCCCCTGGGGAGGGCCTGGTACCTGCCAGGAGATCACAGGGCTCAGAGCTGAGGGCTCCCATTGATGCAACGCAGGCTGCTCCTAGTTCCCAATAATGCACTCTCAGCATCTTTCTGGGCTCTGAGATGACGGGAGCATGCTGCCTGAGCCTCTCTCTCAGCTCCAAGATGACAATGACATCAGTGCTGTGCCAGCTCCTCCCTGGGCTCCCAGATGCGTCCCTCCCAGGTCTCTCCCACCACACACTGTCTTTACCACTGTTTTACCTGTCACCTTGGTTTGGCCACATTTTTGGAATTCGATTCTTTTGGTTTAGGACTCCACGTTCTGTTTCATCAGTGACATTAGTTTATTTATGGGCATTTGTTCTGACCTTTGTCCTATGTTTTTTGCACTTTAGTTTCTGACCTTTGAGTTTGAACTTCTGCTTCTAACCAATTCCATTTGCTTTCGGTCGCTTATGGAAATGTTAATTTATTTTTAGAGAAATAAGCATCAAAATATTCACTTCTTCTTCTGCAATCTCAATGAACTCGAACATCAACCTTCATTGAATACTGCAGATGTCATGCCTCCCTTTTATGAATTTTGAACACTTCAGATAGCCTGTGTATATAATTTAGCATGAAACTTGTATTTGTGCATTAATTCATTTTTTTCAGGGATAACTGGAGGCAATTACGGCCTGAGCATCGTAAATAACTTGGCTTTGACATTTTAACTGCAAACTACGGATTGAAATGTTTTTAAGCTGAGGGAATGAAACTAGAGCTCTGTGCTTTAGAAAGACATGATTAACAGCCAAATTCATGTACATTCCCAAACTGTGTGCGGCGCCCCAGACTAGCTTTGACGGCGCACTGGGGTGCAGCGGCGCACAGATTGGGAACCACTGTGTTAGAACATTGTAACAATCTCAAGTATGCCCTAGTGGCTATATGCACGTTCAGTAAATGGGTTGAGGCTTACCCCACTAAAGACAATACGGCCACCACAACTGCGAAGGTGCTCATTAAAGAGTACATCCCACGATTCGGAATGCCTAGAATTATCTGGAGTGATAATGGATCTCATCTTAATGGGAATGTGATTGGGCTAATATGTGAAGGCTTGCATATTAAACAGAAATTCCATGCCGCCAATCACCCACAGTCAGCGGGACTGGTTGAGAAGTACAATGGTAGACTCAAACTGAAATTGGCAAAAATTCAGGAGACAACAGGGTTGAGATGGCCAGATGCTCTTCCTTTGGCTCTTTTGTCAACTAGGACTACAGCACATTCTAGAACTTGCTTATCACCTATGAAGTCGTTTTCGGCCGCCCAACAAATGTCTGGGGTGTCCCAAGGCCGAAAAAATATTCAGACATTGAATATCCTGTATTGCTTGATTATCTTGGACAATTGACAGAAAGTTCGCTTTCTATTCACCAACTGGTGCGAGACTCCTTACCTCCTAAACCAGAGGGACCTGGCCACAGCATCCAACCTGGGGACTTTGTCCTGATAAAGAATTTTCAGAGGAAGAAGAATTTGGAACCCAGGTGGAAAGGTCCGGAGCAAGTCCTTCTGGCTACACAGATGGCTGTGAAGGTTGCTGGTCGAAAGAATTGGGTCCATGCGACCCACTGCAAAAGAATACCTTTGCCGTTGCCTTACGATCAGTGGGTCAAGGAGGGCATAGGAGATGTTGAATGCGAACAGGTGCCCAGATTCCTGTCTTTTAGCGACGCAAAGCTGGTTTGGACGCAAACTGACAAAGAGAATGGTGATGTTTTGAATGAGGCTGCAAGAACCGTTCTAGGTGGCAGTGGGGTTGGGAAGAAGTGGTGTCATCTAGTTGGCACTCAGCGAACCAACGATTTACCCATTGCAGCTGTGCCGCTAAGTAACAGTGTTCATTATTAGGAACTTCCAGCCCTACCAAATCCGTAGGCAACCGTAACTTGGACAGTGCCACTCTGCAATGGTCGCTGCACCAAATTAGATCCACCAACAAGGAATCCAGTGTGCGAAAGAATGTAACTGCCAGTTTGAGAGGGAGGTTTGCAAAGTGGTACAATGGACGTGGGAGCACAACCATTTTGCAGAGGGCAACTCTGCCTGTTACAGAGACCAGGAGAGTTCTCAAGAATGTTACCTGGCCACGGACCGCTGCAACCGCTCTAGTAAGGTTGCCATTGAACAAGTCGTTTTCTTCATGATATATTCTAACCCTGAGGTAGTAGAATATGCGAGGTTGCCATGTCAGTGCCCCCACACCAAAATCGAGATTGCTTCAGCTCAAAATGGAAATGGCATAAAGGCTGGATATTTCAGCAAAAGTGTTGTGAGTGCGTGCAAAAACAACACCCAATAAATCATCGTCCAGTTAGTGCTTTTACTTATAAAAATGAAAAGTACTTTATTATGGACCCTTCTCAATACTACACATTAATTTACAAATATGTACTTACAGGCAGGTGGAAGTATCTATGGTAAAACCCTTCTAACAGTTCACACCTCTTGGGGTCCTGAACCCTATCACCACAATATCCCTCCTCATATACTAGAAACAACACACTGGGGTGTAGTTTTCGAAAAGGTATGCCTAGTGGCTTTGTCAGTGTGTCACCACATTATTAAAAACAGAAATATTACATAATAAGCCATTTCAGCAAAATTAAAACGGCTATGGATGGTACCATCTTCCTATGACATTCATTAGGGGCTGTAATGACTCACTGTTAACCTTGTGATGTTAATAAAGCATTATTTAATCGATCATTTAAATATGTAATGGTTCATTTTTAATTCCAATAAAACATGTCCATGAGTATTTTTTTTATTTTTATCATGCTGCGAATGCAGCCTTAGTACCCAACAACAGGGAGTCCCCATGCTTCAGAGATTTCAAGCAAAGGCACCAATTCCTAAAGAGCTTGAACCTAGATTAATGTCTACCAGGGCCAGTTTGACATCCCCCCCAGAGACGTAGGACAAACATTAAAAATTACCAATGGAGCTCGAGTGGAGCTGTTGCACTGCTGGCAGCCCCCAAAGTGCTTCTCTTTTTGTTGGTGCCCCTACCTTCTCTGAGGCACCACTGGCAAAAATATGCATATTTTTGGAGCGTTCTCATGTGCTATTTCTTCCAAATGATACTGAGTCACAGTGGCTTATAGGGTGATCCCCAAGCCCTGCAGCTGTTGTTTTGCTTGATAATCTTTTTTTCAATTATTTTTTTTTAAATAAAGGAGACCTCGCAACGAAACTTTCAGTATGGGCCTGGACCCCTCCTCCTCCTTGGAGCACCCAAGTCCCTGGCTGCTTGAGCCACATGGAGAACCCAAGCTGGCCAACACTGCTCTGTGCTGGCATGGGAACCTGCTACCTCATTTTACTGCCCTCTTGAATGCAACCTTAGTGCTGGCTGGAGTGCGCTCCCCGTCTCCTCCCCCACATGGGATCAGTGGGCAGAGGAGACGCACTACCTTGCCCCGCCAGAAGACTGGGGCTCCTGTGGGGCAATACAATGATGGGGAGGAGTCTCTATGCACACCCCCACCCAGCAGCATCATTGAGTTTCTAGGGAGATGTGGGTGCCTGGGTATCCTTTTCAGTTATGAAGAGGGGGACACATGCTTGCCCCTTAGACCATTTCTCTGCATTTCATCCTGGGGGATATGGAGCCCCCTGGGGACATTTCCAGGGCTCAGGTATTTTGAACACATTTGGTGTTCTTTTGGTCCTGGTGACTTGCTCTAACCACCAAGAGGAGTATCTTCAAGCCTACTAGCCCCTCCTCCCCAACAAGGCCTTAGGGATTAGGCAATGCCCACCATGTCCCCTTTCATTTTTTTGTAGGAGTTCCTGTAATGGCAGCCACAACGTATTCTTCATGTTGTGGCCAGCCATCCACTTTGAATGGGCCACTCAGAGCATATTTGGACACCAACAGTCAGCTATTTCTAACTTTTTTTACCAGTATTAACCCCTTCAAGCTCACTCTGATTACCTTTTTAAATGCTAATTTCTTGAAAACAGATAAATGGAGTTATACTAAATGACAAAAAGATGTGGTTGAGTTGGTTAGCTTGCTTTAAATGGAAGTATTGGATTGCTAATTACTTATCAGTTTGACATATCTGCACTAAGTTTGGTGTACACTTGGTCTGTTTGGCTAAGTTTCAGATTTCGTGCATGTTGATTTGGTGATGTCAAAGTTATTTGGAGAATCCAGAAGTAACATTTCTGACTATAGGTTGATAAATAATTTTACCCTCTGGTAGGACAAAAGCCTTGGACAGATTTACATCAAACGTGGTATGAATGCAGGCTTTATCCAGAATAGGTCCTATTTTTTGGTTTGGTGTATATACTTAATAGTCGTTTGTGATATTTGCTTTAAAAAGGTGTTGGTGAGCTTTTAATGATTAGTCCTATGTATAACTGTATTTTCATGCCGAAAAACAAAGAAGGGAGTGAAGAGGTATTATAAGTCGTGGACTCGGCCTCCACTATAAATTATGAAAAAACAAAAGGAGTCCGCTCTCAGTTCCAAACAAAACGTGCTATTCTTACAAATAGTGACTAAACCCAAGAGAACCGTTCGGTTTCTAGCATGGGAGAAACAATACATTTTCTAAAATAACCCTCACCCGCCAAAAGGTCCCTTGGTGGCATGCTTCATCATCTGGTTCTTCCCGCACTGCTGCGGGACGGGGCGTGCTACGACCTACGAATACGTGGGAGCACTTTTAAGTAAAGTGAAATAATGTGTTTGGTGTGAGAGTGGAAGGGTCAGAAGATGAGTGAGTTAAAAAATACCTGGCTCTGTGTGTGATTCCACTTTCAATACAAAGCAGTTCATTCATGATGATATAACGTACCTTCGTGACCATACAAATTGTAACTCACAAAATGTAGTCTATGATATTTGGTGCCCCTGCAAATTCATCTATGTGGGGCAAACCACACAAAAAATCAAGGTTTGACTCTCCCAGCACAAAAGCTGTATCAAATGTAAGAATGAACACGCCCCATTGGTGTCTCATTTCATTGAATTTAATCATTCTCCGTCAGAAATACGCTGGCAGGTCATTGAAATGATAAAGAAACCCCCACGGGGAGGTAATATTCTCAACATGTTGAACAAAACTGAATGTTGCTGGATTTTAAGATGTGACAGTATCAACAAGGGTTTAAGCACCCTTGAGGAATGCAATTCCATAATATCCGGGTGTATCTCTTTCTCCTTGAACCCCTGTTTGCTATTATATCATCATTGTGCTGCCATGAATATTGCTTTATACAACATTTGCCTTTGTATGATCATTTTATATTCTATTCTAAAAATGATAACGCATAATTGTATTTGTATGTATATATCCTTATGTTTATGCCCCAAAACTATGTACGAGACAATATGCATGTATGTTTTGGTTTCTATTGCACATTTCTATTACACCATCATGTAACCGTTTGGGATAAATGGATTACTCTCAGGAAGATCTTGCATGTCAAATATGGTTTACACAAGTCATGTCAGTTTTCAGTACATCAATACTGAACTTCAGTATTTGGTCCAAATTGAAGTATTTATGATAATTGATTGTTCTAGAGGATTGGGACCTAGTTTTGTCCTTTTTAGTTTTTCATTGCAGTATGTTTATACATATGTGTTCGTTTCTTTGAAGCTCGGCATGCTCGGTGGGACTGTTTAAGTAATAATTGGCCCTCCGTGTAGACTTGCATGAAGTTGGAGCAGGTAAGGGCTTCCCCCTGGCTTGGAGATTTTCATGTAATATCTGGGCGGCACGTTTTTCCAAACCCTGTCCTAATTTGATTTCAGCTTTGTTTGATTCGAGGACCAATTAATTAATGTCTGGCTACTTGGTGCCTCTACACTGTGACCTCATTCGTGATTTCAATGAGTTGTGAATCACCATAAATTCTGGTGGATGTGAGTATATATTGACTCATAATTTATGTAGATCTTTGTTAGTGGTTTTAATGGACTTAATTGGCCCCCCCATCTCTTACTTATTTTTATAGAGGATGCTTTCTCATTCGCATTTCGCCTTGCTGTAATTGCATTTGGAGCAAGTGGAGCCTACTTATTTACATGTTGTGGATCGGGTACTTATAGGTGATTGTTTTTATTGGTCACTTCTGTATTTGGTTTAGGTACTATTCCTTTTTGTATCTTTATTTAGGATTTACAATCACTGAGTGCTCTCATTCTTTTGCTCAATTAATTTTCTGCACATTCACTTTTCGGTGCTCTGACTGAGTTTGGGTCTCTCATTAGTTATGACCACTTGCTCTTTAGGCTCTCTCTCTATTCAGTGAGAGGTATTCTTTGGTTAACTTCTGATTTAGCTATCATGATTGATCTTATGTTATTATATGACACCTGATACCCCTCTATTTATACTCGTTTTTTCAGATTTTATTACTGGAATTTTCTATTGGATGCTCTGGTATTAATTATTGTCTGTCCTGATGATGACCACCAAATTTTAATGTGGTCGAAACGTCGTTGACGCCTTCATGTGGCCTTGATTAAAGAGGACGCATTTTTTGCTATGTTTTGTTTTTGTCTTGTACAAACTACATATATGTAACTTTCCTCAGCCACTCGTTTTATTTACACAGTGTATTGTCTCTATGGTTGTTTGTGTAACTTATTGAGCGCCATTGATGTTGTATTGTTGTTATAATTATCGCCTTATTAAAAAATGTTGTACATTTTTGTGAATCTGTGTAGGGGTATCACTTGTTAGAAAATATTATTTGTAATTTTGTTTTTCAAAAAAAAATAATTCTATATTATTCTTTTTTTTCTCATTTTCTAGTATTGTTATTTTGCACTTTACGTTAGACATTTAACTTGAACCTCTGTTAGGATTCCAGACTGTAAATGATAGGCCACACGATAGGAAAAGCAGTTGCACTATAAACAAAGTCTATAATACCAATCATCTGTCCTTCTAGTAGCGTGTTTCATCTGGCCTCTTCTACAGTGCAGATTCAAGCATGTTAGAATACTACTGAGCAATCAACTCTGATTAACATGTGAACTGCAAACTATGTTGCACCCAGCCCTTGCACCCAATAAACATTTGTTAAATACCAAACATATAATATGACAATGGGATGAAGGCATTTGGGAATGTCGTGACTCAGTCAAGAGGGGGCCATGAAGACTGCATGCAGGAAAGCATGGTTCATGACACAAATAGGTGGTGGTTATAAAAATCACTGTTGGTCATGTGGCCGAAGGGCGGTCTGGAAATCTGTGAGTATGGTGTCCCATCTATGGGCCAAGGGGTATTTACGTAAGCACTGTGCATTTTCTCTGTGTAGGGCGACACTTTCTGCCTGGGCCCAGGCAGTCACTGATCGTTCCCAGCCCTAAATGTGGGTGGTGTGGGAGACGTCCAGTGTTGCGTAATGGACACTTAGTTAGTAAATGACCCAGGTCGAGAAAGCGATCTGTGGCTTTGTGTTTTTTATCATAGCTACAAATACCCAATAAGCATATCCCTCAAATGTGTACCTCTGGACGTCCCGTGCATCATGCTAGACGGTATGTGACAGCATGCCAGTAAGAGTGTAAGGATGGCAAGCTCATAGCATGTGTAACATTTCGGCATAAATGAGGCCACATCGAGGGCATTGGTGCGCTCTGTGAAGAATACAATGCTGTATGAGACGAAATTGTGCATTGCGCAGTATGCGAGTGGGGCTTTCTAGAGTTATCTCCATTCTTTGTCCATGCACGGGAGGCTCAGATCCACCTCCCAGCTGCGGCGCAAAGGGAGAATGGGTAGAGCTGTGTGCAGTCGTAGGGAATCAGCAAACCAGTGTGTCAAGTGTGTATCCATGACGTGCAGATATTGTATGGTAAGATGCATGGGGGTTTCCTGGCGAATGTCGTCCCAGTGGCTACCCAGCATGCGTATCAACAAAGTATAAAGGCGGAACTAACCCGGAGGCAGTCCCGCTTCCTCCAACAGAGACTAGAGGTGGTGTGTGTGAGGGTGCCATCTTGGTATAAGTCTCCAAGTGTGTGGAGTCCTGCGGCATGCCAAGTTGTCAGTTAATTTCGTGAGGTAATAAGTGCTCCATGCGGCGTCCCCAGTAATTGAAGCACTGGGGCATATGAGTGAATGTGTTTGGTAAGAAAAAGGCAATGCTTTTTTTAACCTTTATTTTAGTTTTCCATAAAACAGCACCATTAATTGGGACAGAAATTGACAGTGAGGGGAACACAGCTGGGGCAGATCTTCATCATCGCGCAGCACCACAAATCAGTATGATTTATTATTAATTTTACCAGACGTTAGACAGCATAAACTGTAAAACAGGAATAAGAGAGTCTCAACAAGCTTCCTCCACGGTTGTACATCCACTGGCATCTGATTTAAGCTGATCGCTTAAGTGCCCCTCAGGGTTCAAAAACACATGGCACAACTCCCTCCAGGACCTGAGGTCCTCCTCCATCCTCTCTTCCCATCTACTGGCCTTCATGTGCATCTCCTCAGCCAAGGACCACTCACGCACATCCCTCAGCCAAGCATCTAGGGAGGGGGAGCGCGTCCCCATCCAGGTTATCGCCACCCTGCGCTTGGCCAGGACCAGAAGGAGTTGTCGTAATTTGTATTCCACTTTGTGTTTCCTAGGTTTTGTGACAAGGCCAAGTAGACACTGTAGCGGTAACATCTGCACCCGAAAACCTGTGCCTCTTCTTATCATTTCCACAACCCAGGACCAGAAGCAGTGTACCTCAGGACAGCCCCAGGCTAAATGTGAGAAATCTGCCCCAATGGGGGCACATATTTGAGCGCGAGGTGTCGATGCGTCTCATACCCAGCGGAGTCACATATGTGCGATGTAGATAGTTAAAATGATTTAGCTTGAAGCATGTATTGAAGGACACTGTGCTCGTGAGTGTGTTTATAGCTTTCCACTTTGACTCCAACAGGGGGTCTGACAGGTCATCGGCCCATGCCTAGCGAGCCCTGTGAAGAAGGGAAATAAGCAGACGGCCAGTGCTGTAAGTAAGCATTACGTCCAGTGTTTGCGTTGTGGGCGGGATGTTAGGGTATGTGAGCCATGTTACCCTACCTAGGTCTAAAAGATTGGCATATTGAAGAAATTGACCCCTGCGCAGACCAAAGCAATCACAAGCCTGCTCGTATGAGATAAACGTTTCGTTTGGGTAAAGGTTCGCCAACACCTGGCAACCCCCCTCCCTCCATGCCTGGAACAACATCCCCTCCATCATTTTTCGTACTGGGGTGAGTATTCATATGGGGAGTTCACTGTGGAAAGGCGCATGTTTTAATACGCATTCTACAAACAATTGCCACACTTGTGCGGTCTGCTTGACCACGTATGGCATGTCTCCTGCAACTCCAGCACCCTCCATCAGAGCCATTTGAAGTATATCTGGCTGAGCTCGACCCCTCAGGAGCCTTTCTTCCCAATTGTCTCCCTCACCCAATCATCGGGCAGCATTCTGCAACTGTGCGGCATAGTAGTAGAGATCATACCTAGGGGCTTTGAGTCCCCCCTCCTCATACCTCCATGTCAGAACATGCATGGCAAATGCTGCGGCGACCCGCCCAGTACAGGGAGACCAGCGCTGAATTCAGTTGCTTGAATACACGCATTAAACAGTACACATCGAATTCTGGAGCGCATATAAGCATCGTGGCAGCACCACCATCTTGGCGACCGCAATCCTCTCCTTAAGAGAGAGCGGCAGAGAGTTCCAGAATGCCACTGATCCCTTGAGCACCTCCACCACCCTAGAGACATTAAGGCGCAGGGATTGTAAGTCATCATGAGTCACCTGCACCCCCAGATATCTGAAGTGACTAGTCTCCCATCTCAACCCTAGATCCGGGAGACGCTCCAGCGGCCAAGCAGACAGGCCGCCAGAGGGAAGAGCAGAGATTTGCGCTTATTTAGCCTTAAGCCAGAGCACTCTCCGAATTCTTCCAGTATCTGAAGTGGCCTAGGCATCGCGTCACGGGAGAGGAGATAAATAGGGCCTCATCAGCGTATAGGGAGATTACCTGTGAGCTCCCCCCCACCCCTATACCCCAGCACTCTAGGTCCCTGCGTGCCCAGACTGCAAGTGGCTCAATGGCCAGTGCAATAAGTAGTGGGAGGAGTGGGCAGCCCTGGCGTGTCCCTCGCCCCAATGTCCAACACTACGACCGGCACGGGCCCACCCGCATCCCAGGCGCAAGGGTCTGTATAGAGGAGTTTTCCCATCTGCATAACCGCGGACCAAGACCCGCTGACCTCAAAGCTTCCAGTAAGTACCCCCAGTCAACTGTGTCAAACGCTTTCTCGAGGTCCACTGCCACTAGTGCCAGCTCCTCGTTTGAACCCCGAACCTCATGCATGACGTGCGTCAGACGGCGTATATTCATTCCCATGTTGCGGCCATGGATGAACCTGCATTGATCCTCATGTAACAAGAGGGGCATGTGAGGAGACAGACGCCTTGCTAGTACTTTACACAGTATTTTAATGTCAGCATTGATCATGGTTAGTGGGCGAAAAGCTGCCGGGTCCCGCTCCTTGCCCCCCTGTTTCAAAAGCATGTAAATATCACCTTCCCACATGGTTGGGGCAAAACTCCACACTCAATTGCCTCCTCATATACCTGTAACAGAGGCTGAGCTAACTTCTCTGAGAAGGTCTGGTAAAATATGGGGGGGGAACCCGTCTCCCCTGGTGCCTTAGCCCTAGGGAGTTCCCGCAGTGCCTCTAGAATTTCCTTTAGTGTCAACTGAGCATCCAACTCCTTCATCCCCTCCGGAGGGGGATGGATCCATGCCAGCCCCTACAGCAGTACTTCCTAAACTGTGCGCCGCGGCACCCCTGTGCGCCACAAAAACTAGCCAGGGGCGCCGCGGTCACAGTAGCTGAGCAGAGCACATTATGAATTGCAGGCCGAGTGCGCTTCGTCTGGCGCCCACTTGCTGGCTCTTAGTGACACAGTTGCACGAAGGAGGCATTAAAGCAGGCAACTTTCCATTCTGTTATGCTTCAGTACTTTCCCTTTCACCACAGGAGGCAGCGCTGTCTGTTAGTGCGTTGTCCTGCAGAAGAGCCAGTCTCTCAGCCATCGGTGCATATCACCGCTAAGGGTACTTACTTTCTGGATACAAACATGCACTGATCAACTGGTCACCACCAGAGAACCGCCGATTGATTTAAAAGTCCGAAGCAGAAATGTACAGACGGCTACACGATGCAGGTAGCATGTCATTTTGTGAAAAATATGCGTATGTTCAGCTTTACAAAAGAGAGAATGGCGTCTGTGCTGTACCAGGTGGTCTCACAGCGCCCGGAGAACCCGCTCTTGCTTCCTCTTTTAATCCAGAGGAGGTAATTAAAACTTTTCACACCGAAAAGTACAGGAAATGTAATTTACTTGATCTAGATAAGAGAGATGTGTAGCAAACAGGCAGGGTGCTGCCAAGCTGGAACTGCCTTACTGCCTCGTGTGTGTGTGTGTGTGTGTGTGTGTGTGTGTGTGTGTGTGTGTGTGTGTGATCTTTGCAATTGGATGCTTCCTTAGAGCGTACCAGATCCTATTACATGCCATGCCTTTCGATACTTTTCACCTTATAGCTGCAAAAACTGCTGGTACCCATTACAATGTTGTTTTGGCCTGAATTTCATTTCCAGTATTGTTTTGGTTATTTGTTGATAATTTGCAATTCCTAAAAGCAAGTATTAATAGCAGTGTATGTATCGATGCAGAAACACTTAGTCATTGTTTGATATCTTACTCTGGTAATAGTAAGGTTGTAGTCCAAGGGCATTCACTAACAAAGTTTAAAAAAATGTATAAAGCAAGCATGAACTGGTAGCAGTGATGAGCAGAGAAGTGAATACCTGGTAGCAGTGCAAAGCTGCTGGCCTACCTACAGAGTATTTACAAAAAATAAAGCGGATTGGGATGAACTATGCAGCAATGAATTAGGGTGGTGTTGAACGCACAGGGATGTTGGGGAGGAAGAGAAGAAAGCCATGTCCCCCATGGGATGCTAAACGGCAATTGAAATAATTGTCTCTGTCAGCAGTGGAAGGTTGCAAATTATCCAGTCAAAAGGATGGTAAAGAAGGAAGGCACTAGTAGAGGGACAAATAGAAGAACAGGGAAGAAAGTCACCAAATGAGTGCCATTGGTATGAGACTATTGTTCCTAAGAATTGAAGAAGATGAGTCAAAGTCCTTTAGAGAGGACTAAAGCAAAAGTGAAGATGAGAGCTTACAGTTCAGTGAGTACGGAAATGCTATATAGTAGTGCTTATTGAGGAACTGTAAGAGAGAGATGATGTGAGTGGGTATAAAAAGGGACAAATAAGGCATTGGAAGACTATGGAAAGTGGAGCACGTATTGCAGTGGTTTCCAAACTGTGCGCCATAGCACCCCGGTGCCCCTGGCTTGTTTAGGCTAGATCTGTCCAACTCCAGGCTGAGCGCTCACTAACAGCAAACAGATGCAGTCACGCATGGCCAGAGGGTGCACAAATATTGTGAAAAGTGATAGTAGACATATCCTTGCATTGCACTCACTATTCTCCTTACATTCATCCCAGTTATTTGGAGGGATTAAAATGCAAGTACTCCCGATATCGTGCTTACATCCCCGCCAAAAGTAAGTAATGTAATGGGGAGCCGCAGCCAACAGTCAATTGGTCAAGGGAGCCCTGGGTCAAAAAAGTTTGGGAACCACTGCCCTACAGGAAAGGGGCATGTCTGACTGCACAAATGGTAGGATCCACTGTGTAAACCTTCTGTAGATGCTGTTTAAAAACTAACATTATGCCCCCCCCCGGTGTAAACCAAATTCCCGGTGGAATCTCGAAGACAGGTCAGCAATGGTGGAGACTGCCCCGCCTTAATATCCATGCCAGTAGGCAGCCAGATTTATCTCCTTCGGCGTGTAGCCACTGGCGATACCGGCTAAGCGTATATTTGTCCAGCATATCGCAGGTGTCGCTAATCCGTTCACGAATCTCGAGCTCCCGACCTTCAGTGTTAGAAAATGCTGAGTTATCCATCTGGGCCTCACCTAGTTCGTCTTCCCCTTCTCTCAAGTCCCGTTGCAACAGACGCCTGACCCCACAGGTTAACCCCATAGCCTGCCCCCGTAACACTGCCTTCAGCACTTCCCATTCCGTGGCTCTGTTAGAGGTCACCCTCCAGTTATGCGACATATAGTCTGATATTGCCTGGGAAAGTGTCTCCCTCCCCTCCAAAGGCAATGCTTATAACAGCGATAGACCACCTTCAGAAGCGTGAGGTTAGACATCCGGGCCCGCGTGCAGAAATGGAATAAATGAAATAGTGAGGACAGTTGCCATGCTGGGGAAGCAGTGGCAGTATCAGCAAAAACATATTTTCTTTGTACTCCCCTCCCATCAGCACACCAACTGCGCCCCCAAGCGTGCTGCCTGGTGCAGCGCCAGCTATCGCACTGCCCTAAAACCAACACTCTGGAAGCTTATAAGATCCTATCATCTGTCGAGAATGTTTCTTGCAGACGCCACAATACCCGTCATTAACTAGTTCTGGTGTAATATCTGTGGGATGATTAATGTCACTGTACATTACCTGTGTAGATGTACCAATTGTTCCCCCCAATTGGTAATACCTTTGGCACCCCTGTAAGTCCCTAGTAAATGGTACCCGAGGTACCTAGGATAGGGGTGCTACAGAGGGTCCCTAAGGGATGCAGCTTGTATTGTGCCACCCCTCACCTAACTCATGCAGACTGCCATTGCAGGCTGCGTGTCTTGGTGCAGACAAAAGTGAAAACACAACATGGCACACATCCCTGTGTGACATGCCTACAGACAGTATATGTAAGCCACCCATACAGCAGGCCTAACATACCTGAGGCAGGGTGCCCTTTAGTACATGTGTGGACATATCTCCATGAGCAGATATGCCCTTGTGATGTCTAAGTCAAATCTTAGATGTCACAAGTGAACAGGGAAGCCATTTTACGTACATGTGCTGGACACTGGTAAAAATGAGTTTCCTAGCTACATGATGGATTCACTGAAATATATGGTGTTTGGTATCAAACAACTTGTATTAATAAACCCAGACTGATTCCAGTGATGGATTTATTAATTCATGCACCCAGAGGGCACCTTAAAGGTGCCCCCTGAAAATCTACCAACTACTGGTGTGCTGGCTGACTGGTTCTGACCAGCCTGCCACAGCAGACGAGTTTCTGACCCCAAGGGGTAAGAACCCACCCCCTCCAGCAGGTTGACCTGTAAATTAGCATTCCAGGGCAGGGAGCTTCATAGAGCCTACCGACTTTGGTATGCAAATCTGGCTTCCCTCAGAGGTGAGGGATGCCAACCCCACTGACAAGGGCCCATTTGCCACCTGGACAGGTGGGAAAATTAGTAGTCAGAGAGGCATGTTCATCCTCAGGCTAGTTTCACCCCTAAGTTGGGCTACCTGATATGGACACGAAAATTAAAAGTCTGCCATTTTGATGATGGCAGAATTTGGAACTCTGGGACTGGGTTATTCCCTCTTCCCACAAGAAATGATCATATAGAGGGCGTAGTGACCCCAGGGGTAAGTAGCCCATTGGCCAATACCCTACACTCCCCTAACGCCCCTAAATCTTGTATTTAGGGGAGCCCCTGGCACCATTAAATCAGTCATGCTGACCTGAACGAAGAAGATGGACACTGAAGAGCTGCAAAAGCAAGAACAGAGGACCAGTGACTGACTTGGCATCAACCCTGCCGGCCTGTCTGCTGTCCCCGACAATTGTGCCAAAGACGACTTGTCCTGCTGTGCCTCCAAAAGCCTAGGAGGACTCCCAACCCTTCACCCAGGACTCAGGAACTCATTTGTAGTAGCGGAGTTGCTCCCCTGCATCCTGCAGGCACCTCAGAAGACCTGTGAAGACTCCGACCGCCAACACCCGACACTGGAAAGTACCACTGCACCCGTGCAGCCTAGCCTGAGTTAAAGTGTCCCAATGGTGCCAGCGTGTTCCCCAGACCCTTCAGAGACGAAGCTGACCTTGGGTTTGCCAACAGTGGCCCTCCCGATGCTGCCTGCAGCCTGTTTGTGCAGGCCCCCTCTACCGCAAGTGTCTCCGGTCGTGAAAACCCGACACATGAGACCACCTCTGCACCCGGCTGCCACGGCACAAGGGTAAGAGGACCAAAGGTGTCCTTACGTCCCCGAGTATCGTGAGACCTGAGCCCCCTCGTTGGTTCAGCCGGACTGGTACCCCAGTCCCAGCTTGCATCCTCTTTGTGACCGGACTGATCCCCATAGACTTACACAGGGCACCCAACGCTGTATAGCACCTCTGCACCTGGCCACCCCAGTGCTGCCTGAGGTGAACTGCTGGTGCTGCCTTGTACCTTGCCCCATCCCCACCTTAAGTCCGAAAGATTGGTCCTGTAAGTCGCTGTAAAGTACCTGTATGCAGTATATCTCTTTCCGCCATAGGATAAGATTACCGCTCCAGAAATTGCACTAAGTGTTGCCTTTTGAAACCTGTAAATATTTCTAACTCAAAATGTACTTGACTTTGATGATGTTGGTGCCTAAAATTAGATAAAGATGAGAGTTATTTTTATAAATTGGTGTGGATCTCCTTATTGAGTTGTGTGCATCATTTATTGACTGTGTGTGTATTTTGCAGATGTCTAACACTCCTCTCTGATAAGCCTAAGGCTGCTCGACCACACTACCCCCTAAGAGAGCACCTTAGGATTGCTAGAGCAAGCCCTTGTCTACCTAGAAGGGATACCTGGACTCTTTACACAGAATACCTCTTTTTGGTATTCTATATAAAGAACCAGCTTCCTTTAATTAGCACTTTAAATGAAATTAAAAAAGGAGCATAATTAGCTAAAATTGAACTTTTGGTGGCAGCTAAGATAAGTAAAAGATGCTTTTAAATGTACATTGTGTGTGCTCTTGTCGGTGAGAGTCTGTTTATTTAAGAGTGTGGGATGTGTGAACAAGTGTGAATGTATGTGTAGGCATCTGTGAATCATTTCAGTGACAGGTAGAGAGTGATATGTACGAGACTGCGTGTTAGTAAGTATGAGTGAGTCATAATGAGTAAGAATTGTATTGTATTGTATTGTATTGTAAATGCATTTATATAGCGCTTACTACCCCTGACGAGGCGTCGAAGCGCTTTTTCGGCGAGTAGCACGCTACTCCGAGACCCAAAGAGGATTAGTGTTGAATTAGTATAGTGAAACATGCAAGTACATTTTAAGTGGTGGATAGGTTAGTCAGTTATTTGAGTGCCTTCATGTGAGTGAGTGAGAATGAATAAGAATGGGTGTATGGGAGTGTTGCAAAGTCATCCTGTGCCCTGGGCACCCCCCAACTTTTTGCTGAATGGTACTGGTGGTAACTGACTCTGACTGACCCTGGGCTTTGCCTAACCAGGCCCAGGGCCAGTGCTATGCTGAAAACACTTAGACACAGTGAAAACACCTACATACACTAGGGTACACTAGGGGTTGGGGTACCCCTGTGATTGGCATGACCTACCCTATAAGCCCCTAGTATATAATAGGGCAGGGGAATTGAAACTACCTATCAGTCCCTAGTATATAGTAGGGCATGGCAGTTTAGAGGCCAGCAGCTTTCTGCACTTGCATGTGTGCACTGCTGAGGCCTGAGGTCAGTTTTAAAAGCAGCCCTGGGTGCCAGGACTGCTTTTAAAAAGTAAATTGTGCCCAAACTCGACTTTGGTGTTTGGGGCACTAAAAAATGGATAACCTACAATGTTATGGCATATTAGGGAATCCCAGGGTCTCCCCTAGGTGTCCCAGGGGTGGGGGGTCAGGTATCTATAAGATAGACCCTTATAAAAATGAGTTTTATATGCCCTGGGTTAAGTGAAATTTCACATTTCACTCCCCACATTGTGATAAAGTGCTGCCCAAATTCGACTTTGATGCTAGGAGCACTGTGAAGTGAGGATCTGCAATATTTCTACAGATTCAGAACCCCTAAAAGCTCCCCTAGTTGTCCCATGGGGTGGGGGTCCTGTAGATATAAGCAAAGTACTTATAAAATATGTGTTTGTAAGTCCTGGTGCTGGGAAAATGGCCCAAGTCATTTTTTCCATTACAAATCCCCTGTTACATAGGTTAACATGGTAGGAAGTTATTAATTAATAACTCTTGATAGGAGAGGGCTAGAAGTGCCATTCAAAGACTTCCCCGAATGGTATTAATAAATTCAACAATATGATATTGTTGAATTTCTCTTAAAGTGTACATACAAGAAGTTAGACTTTCTTGTTTGTAAGTCCAGATTCAGCCTACCAGTGGTCTGCCCTGATTGGTCAGAGTTAAGTGGATTAGCCAGGCTGCCTTGAAGAGGTGATAAAGAGCCCCTGGGGTCAACCAGCTCTGCTGGCAGGGCAGTGTGCTGTTCCATAGGAATGCCAGGCCATGGGGGAGGAGTCGTAAACTATGTTCTTCAAAGAGGAGAGCAGAGAACAGTGTCATTTACAACTCTGAACTTTCCACCTTAGGCAGATGGTAGGATTAAGGAAGGTATGAGCAGATGCAGGGGGGAGAGACTAAGTAAATTAGCCATCCTAGGGGTGTGTTTAGCCAGCTCTTACCTCCTTGCTGGAAATTCAACCATTATGGATTTGGAAGATTTGATGCACTCTCGGACAAAATAGTGCCACACTCTACAGGATGTGGTCATATCTTTGAGGAGTTACCCTGCTCCCATTGGTCAGGAATGACCTCCTGCATGACCCAGAGAACTTGGTATAAGTACCTGAGAGGGGCAGAGCCATCCAGATCTGCTGCTTAAAACTGAAGAAAGCAAGACATTGTGCCAAGCTGAGAAGTTTTGCTGTGCAAATTCTAAGGCCTGACCTCTGAAGCCTGCACCATCAGAAACTACAGCCCTGTGGACTACCTTGCTGAAAAAGAAGTAAAGAGTGGACTCCCTGCAAGCTACAGGTTAACAGAGCTCACCTGGACCCTCACCACCAAGGATCATCAACCTGGGGAACTACCAGTGGATTTGTAAGGGTGACGTCCAAGTGGATTGTGGGAACTGAAGTCCTCAACTTTCAAGGACCATCTTGGAGCTTCCAGACCCTTGGAGTGAGTTTGAGACACTTTGGGGCCCTTTGAGGAACTTCAGGAAGAAGTTCAAGAAGTTTGGAGAACTTTGGAGGAACTTTGAAAAAAAGCTCCATAGAGGGACCGACTCAACCTGGTCAGACAAGCCGCCTGCCTTCAACCGCGAGCTGGCCAAGCCATCCAGGTTCGTCCCGCTAAAAGCTCCGTCGGTCCAACTTCCAGGGTTTGACCGGGAGTAGAAGAAATCCGAGGCCGGCGAACCCTCACCGAATCCGGCCTGGTGAAGGGCATCGAGGGACCCCGCTACAAAAAGCTCCAGAAAAGTTTCTAGAGTCCGCTCGTAGAAAAGGTGACCGGGAGCAACCGCGAAAGCCAAGCCGCCTGCCTTCAACTGCGTGTCGGCCTGGATCCTGGGTTTGCCTCGCTGGAACGCTCCAGAGGTCGAACCGCAAAAGTTTCTAAGTCCGAACGTAGGAAGGTGACCGGGAGCTCATCGCAAGGCAAGCCGGCGAACCCTCACCGAATCCGGACTGGCTGAGAGCTTCGAGGGACCTCGGGGAGAAAAGCTCCAGAAAAGTTTCTAAGTCCGAAGGTAAAAACTGTGACCGGGACCTTCCGCGTGGGGTATCCGCTCAGGGCTCCATCGCGTTCGGCCCGAAACTTTGACTTTGGGTCGGTCTATCGCGAGCCTGTATCCCAATATGGTGCTATAAGTTTCTAAGTGCTATATTTTGCTAAATCTTTGAAAATTCATATCTCTGGTTCCCTACATTGGATTTTTGTCGTTTTGGTGTCATTTTAAAGATAAAAATATTTCCTATTTTTATAAATTGGTGTTGGATTTTTATTATGTGTTGTGTCTTAATTATTTACTGAATTGGTGTTTTTAAATGCTTTACATACCTGTCTTTGAAGTTAAGCCTGTCTGCTCACAGCCACGTTACCAAGGGTTGAGCATAGGAATAATTTTCTAAGACCTATGCTGAGTCCTACCAATGATTAGTGGCCTTATTGCCAGTGGTAGGCCTACATTTGCCCCTACCAATAATCCACTTTCCAACAGGGAGTATTAGAGATGTGTGAGTAAGAATAAGTGTGAGGAGTGTGAGTGAGAATGTGGTGTTATGCTTATAAGTTTGTCATTGTCCTTGGCATACTGACAGGGGCTGGCTACTGAAGGGATTATACCAGGTTGGGCCTTTATTCTCTGATGGATCATTTCTTGCATTTACTGATTTCGCTGGTAAATTTGACCTTCATTGATATAATTTCTTCAAATATCTACAGATTAGGAATTTTTACACCAAAAGCCCTGCCGTCTGCCCGCGGGACTTTAGTATAGAAAAAATCATCTTACTAGAATAATTGTATATGATCTTCCTGTCAACGGTGGATGATGCAGTTGACACACTCTCTTGTAAATGGGTGAAGAAGCTTGTCTCTGAGATTTTAGCTCTCAGTATTGCATATGCTTTTTTTTATTTGGTCCATAAATGTTTTAAAACCGCCAACTTAAAACTACAACAATTTAAAATTGTGAACAGGATAGCTTTATGTTCGAGGCATGTGAGCTGTAGATCACATGCTTTGCATAGTCTGCCATCTAGTGTTGGGTCCGGATGTTTGCACTTTGTTGTTCTTCGAAGAAGTCTTTTCCAGTCACGAGGTAGGTGACTCCTCCTTTCGGTGATAGTGCGCATGGGCATCGACTCCATTGTTAGATTGTTTTTTTCCACCATCCGGTTCGGATGTAAATTGCTGCGCTCCGGTTCGACACCATTCTCGGGTTCTCCTCGGTGCGCAATCCACTACCCTTGACGGTATTGTTTCTCGATCGCGTTCCCATTCTTTGCGTATCATATTGTTCACGAAATCTTCAATCGGAAAACTCGTGGCCGGCCATTGGGCCTACCCGCGTCGGGTCAGCTTGCAGTCGATGGCATGGACTCCATCTAAATTCTGTCCCGGGTGTCGCGTGAAGTATCCGCGCACCGACTTGCACGAAGTGTGCAACTTGTGTCTGTCCCCGGAACACAACGAACAAGACTGCAACGCTTGCCGATCTTTTCGATCGAAGAAGATGCTTCGTGATCGTCGGGCTCGACGTCACGAGATGTGCCAACAAGGCGGCTCCACTCCCAGTCTCTTCGGAGAAGATTCCGAACACGAAATCTTCGACGCACAAGGAGCCGAGGAAGAGGAGGAACACATTTCCCTGTCCGAAGACGGCTCTGACATGGAAGAAGACGTTCCGTAGGGTCAGCGTATCATGAGTACTGATACCCCGCTGCCCCAACTCATGCCCAAGAAAAAGGCTCTGGTCCTTCCTCTGCCTTCAGGCCAAGGTCGACACCGAGAACATGTTTCCAACGCCCCGCCTTCGGGCTCGGCACCAAAACACCAACCAAAGCCTTCCGGCTCGGGACCGAGTCGGCCCCATTCGAGGCCCGAACCAAAATCTTCGGCGCCGAAATCCAAACAAGTCGTCGTTGACATCCCTTCGATACCGAAACCTAAATCTTCGGAGCCGAAAACCTCGGCGCCGAAAACTTCTGCACCGAAAGCATCAGCACCGAAAGACAAAACAGCTCCTCCCCAATCAAAGGTGCCTCGTTTTGACTTCCCGCCTTCCAACACGGACCCGAAACAGAAAGAACTTGTCATTAACCCTAAAACTGGTCATACTCATGTAAAATTGCCAGCTAAACAGAAACCAGAGATGGAGGAAGCTTACCACATTCCCCTTAAAAAGAAAAATGTTGGTACTAATCCTTCTCCTCTTGACCCCCCCTCCCCACTTGACCCTAATTTACTCATTACTCCTACAAATTCACCACAGTCACCGGATCACCAGGATGACGGGGATGAGGATGCACCACATGACAATAGCCCCGATGCATAGGATGATTACAATACAGATCCTGACACTGACCTAGATCTATACCCTACAAAACCCTCTCCACCTGACGACAATGTAGGGTACATAGAATTAATTAACAGGGCTGCTCAATATCATGGGGATCAGCTTCACAAGGAGCCTCTTGAAGAGGATTTTCTTTTTGAGACATTACGTTCTTCTTAAAGAGCAACTCATACACTACCCATGCTTAAGGGCATGCTAAAGCACACGGATGATATTTTTAAGGACCCAGTGCGTGCAAGGATACACACACCACGGGTAGATAAAAAATACAAACCTGCACCTACAGACCCTGTCTACATTAAAGGCCAAGTTCCCTTAGACTCCCTAGTCGTTTCCAACGCTCACAAAAAAGCTTATAGATGCCTCTGGCAAAAGAGTAGCAGCCCAGGCAGCCAATCACTGGCGTATTGACAACACCCAGGCTCTCTTAGCAAGATATGACAGGGCTCACTATGACGAATTGGAACAATTGCTCCAATTCTTGCCAGACGAACATAAACAAAAGGCACATGAGTTAATTCAGAAAGGAAAACTAATTTCCAACACTTCTATTAGGTGTGCTTTAGACGCAGCTGACACAGCAGCTCGCGCTGTCAACACTAGTGTTCTTCTAAGACGTCAAGCCTGGCTAAGGATTTCAGGGTTTAAAGCTGATGTCCAGGCTTCCATTTTAAACCTACCCTTTGATAAAGAACACCTTTTTGGTCCTGTGGTGGATACTTCTTTAGAAAAAATGAACAAGGACACGGAGGTCGCAAAATCCATGGGAGCTTTGCAGTCCCCGTCTGGTAGGGGTTACTTTTGCCACTCCTTTTACAGAGGGGGCTCAAAAATATATCCACAGATACCTCATCTTCCTATAAGGGCAACAATCAGTCATCCTCTTCCAGAGGTTACTTTAGAGGAGGATTTTGAGGCAATAATGGCAAGGGAAGGGGCAAAGGTAACACACCCCGTACTTCCCCTGCAGCAAACAAACAGTGACTTGCCTCCTCTTCCCCCCGATCATCCCACATATGTCGGGGGACATCTCTCTCAATTCCTTCCCGTATGGAATACAATAACTTCTGACAGATGGGTCCTAGATATTATCCAAGCTGGTTATTGCCTGGAGCTTACCGACAATCCCCCAAACATTCCTCCGCGAACACACAAAATGTCACCAGAACATCTGGAGCTTCTCAAACAAGAAGTACACTCTCTACTGTAAAAAGGAACTATAGAGCCCGTCCCATTACAATATCAAGGGCTCTGGGTATACTCCCTATACTTTCTCATACCCAAAAAGGACGAATATCTCAGGCCTATATTAGACCTCAGAGACCTAAACCTCTATATTCAATCGGACCATTTTCACATGGTAACACTCCAACAAGTGCTCCCACTCCTTCAGCAAGGCGACTTTCTATCTACTCTAGACTTAAAGGACGTATACCTCCATATTCCAATACATCCCGCTCATCGCAAATTCCTCAGGTTTGTGGTAGGGGGACAACATTATCAGTTCAAAGTACTCCCATTCGGAGTCACCACTGCTCCCAGAGTATTCACCAAATGCCTGGCAGTAGTCGCAGCACATCTGCGAAGACAACATATTCACGTCTTCCCATACTTAGACGACTGGCTCATCAAGGCCAGTACTCTCACAGAATGTCTACAGCACACTCACAGAACAGGACACTTACTGCACGACCTAGGATTCACAGTAAATCTGTTAAAATCCCAACTCCAACCCTCCAATACGCAAACGTACTTAGGAGCTACACTAGATACACAAAAAGCTCTAGCCTGTCCCAACCCAGCCAGTATCCACACTATTCAGGCTCAAATTACCAAGTTTCAGCCCGACCACTCATTACCAGCTCGGGTATTCATGCAGCTACTGGGAATGATGGCATCTTGCATCATGATAGTTCCCTATGCAAGACTTCAAATGCGTCCCCTTCAGGAATGTTTAGCACGTCAGTGGAATCAATTGCAGGGTCAATTGGCAGATCTAGTGTTGGTGGACGGCAGCACTCATCGCTCTCTGCAGTGGTGGAATCCACAGAACCTTTCCAAAGGGCGGCCTTTCATCGACCCAGTTCCACAGACAGTGCTAACAGCAGATGCATCGCTCATTGGTTGGGGACCTCATCTCCAAACTCACACAATTCAGGGATTGTGGAGTCAAAAGCAACTCCACATAAATCATCTAGAGCTGCTAGCAATCTTTCTAGCTCTCAAAGCCTTCCAGACTCACCTTGTAGGCAGAGCTGTCCTGATACGCACAGACAACATGACAGCCATGTATTACATACAGAAACGGGGGACACACACTCTCCAACTGTCACACCTTGCACAAGCCCTTTGGAGGTGGGTCATTCATCACAAGATTTATCTCCCAGCGGAACACATACCAGGAGTGAACAACCAGATCGCAGATCTGCTCAGCAGACAAACACAACAGATCCACGAGTGGGAACTTCGCCCTCAAGTTCTCCTCCCGTTCTTCCAGATGTGGGGTTTCCCATACATAGATCTGTTCGCCACACACCAAAAAGCAAAATGCCCAAACTTCGCCTCCAGGTATCCACACCCATTATCCAAAGGCAATGCTCTATGGATGAACAAGTCAGGGATATTTGCCTACGCTTTTCCGCCTCTCCCACTCATTCCACTAGTGGTTCGGAAGCTCAGACAAACATCCCTCACACTAATCCTGGTAGCTCCCACATGGGCCCGTCAACCCTGGTTCACTACCCAATTGGAACTCTCAGTAGTTCCTTATCAAAAACTACATCTCACACCCAGTCTCCTCACCCAGAGCCATGGAGAGATAAGACATCCAGATCCCAAACCTCTCAACCTTGTGATCTGGCACCTGAAATCATAGAGTTTGGTTATCTGAATCTTCCACCAGACTGTATGAATATCATTAAAGAAGCCAGAAGACCTACTACAAGAGCTTGCTATGCAGCTAAATGGAAGCGGTTTGTTATTTATTGTAATAACAACCACATTAACCCGCTGGATGCTTCAGTTCAAAGTACCATTTGTTATTTTCTGCATTTGCAGCGCTCAAATCTAGCATATACATCTATACGCTTACATCTCGCTGCAATAGCTGCATACCTTCAGAATAGACAACATCTGTCTCTTTTCAGAGTGCCTGTTATCAAGGCTTTTATGGAGGGACTTAAGAGTCATTCCACCAAGACTTCCACCTGCCCCAGCGTGGAATCTTAATATTGTCCTCACCAGACTAATGTGTGAACCACCCTTTGAACCATTGCAGAAATGTGAACTGCAATTTCTCACTTGGAAAGTTGCTTTCCTCATTGCTATTACATCACCGAGGAGAGTGGGCGAGCTTCAGGCACTAACCATAGAAGAATCATTTTTACAAATACACCAGAGCAAAGTGGTTCTTCGCACTAACCCTACATTTCTACCCAAAGTAGTATCTGCCTTCCACATCAACCAATCTGTTGAGTTGCCTGTGTTCTTTCCTCAACCATATTCAGTGGCAGAACGAGCTCTACACACCTTAGATGTTAAACAAGCTTTACTCTACTACATAGAAAGGACAAATCCTTTTCGAAAAACTAAACAACTCTTTGTTGCTTTTGCTCCACCACACAAAGGCAATTCCATTTCTAAATCCGGTATTGCCAGGTGGATAGTCAAATGCATTCAAACATGGTATGCAAAAGCAAAGAGGAGTTTACCAATTTCCCCTAGAGCACATTCCACTTGCAAACTAGTGACTTCTATGGCTTTCTTAGGAAACATTCCCATACATGACATATGTAGAGCTGCAACATGGTCTACTCCACACACATTTACAAAACACTATTGTGTGGATGTGTTAGCCAGACAACAAGCTAATGTAGGCCAGGCAGTTCTACGTACACTTTTTCAAACAACTGCAACAGCTACAGGTTAACCACCGGTTTGGGAGATAACTGCTGTATAGTCTATGCAAAGCATGTGATCTACGGCTCACATGCCTCGAACGGAAAATGCTATTTACCCAGTATGCATCTGTTCTTGGCATGTAGAGCTGTAGATTCACATGCGCCCACCCGCCTCCCCGGGTACCTGTACCTGTTCCAGTACTATCTTACTTACATACATACGCATGGACATTTCTATTCTATTCTTACTAACTCCATTCTCACCCTCTGCGGGAAAACAATCTAACAATGGAGTCGATGCCCATGCGCACTATCACCGAAAGGAGGAGTCACCTACCTTGTGAGTGGAAAAGACTTCTTCGAAGAAAAACAAAGTGCAAACATCCAGACCCAACACTAGATGACAGACTATGCAAAGCATGTGAATCTACAGCTATACATGCCAAGAACAGATGCATACTGGGTAAGTAGCATTTTCCTTCCAGATAGGCTGTTCAATTGGAAAATTAGGACAGATTATAGGTGTCCAAGGTGTGGGACTGCTAATGCTGATGATTTACATATGTTTGTTTATTGCCACTTCTTTAATGAATTTTAGGCTAATGTGAACACACAATCGTCTGCTAAGTTAAACATTAATCTTGTATTTACTGAACCGTGCATCATGTTGCGAACTGATGGTAAAATACCTCCTGTACTTGCACAGTCTTCTTATGATGCTATTACACTTGCAAGGCTCTGAACTGCACAGGACTGGATTAAACCAGTGCCCCCCAACATTAGTAAATGGTGATACGATATGGTACTGGTAGAGCATGGGACCTTAATAAATATTTGGTTTACGATTCAGAATTTGTGTCTCAACATATCTGGAAATAAAGTCCCTGCTCTTACTGGACCCTAAGGCTACGGATCTTTGCCATAGGTAAAGAATTATTCAGGAGCTGATAATCTAAATTCTAATTCCAAATCACAGTTAAACATCAATTTTTGGGAGTCAATGATGAGAATTTTGGTATGAGTTTAAATGGTTTTTTAATCTCTTTAGTAAATATTTCTTCTCTCTTAAAAAACAAAACAGTTCATGGTTAAGTTTGACATTCGCAAAAACAACAGTTGATGGACAGAATGCAGAACAATGTCATACATTCACCCCAGTACAGAGATCTGGGCCTAAATCCATCGTTTTTTTGCTCACCATGCCATTCCAGTTTGAACCCAGCCATATGCAAATCAGTCTTGACCCTGTGCCTCATGGGAACAGTCCAGCCCGAACTGCCAAGCCAGGTCCTCCCTGGACTGGAAACAAGCAACCTCGGACCGTTTTCGGGGTTTCACCCCTCTTCAGTCAGGATAGCTTGATTCCAGTGGCATGGAGAGCACGGGACCCACGTCTGGGCATACCCGTCCCACTCGGGGTAATAAATGCAAAAACAACAGTTGATGGACAGAATGCAGAACAATGTCATACATTCACCCCAGTACAGAGATCTGGGCCTAAATCCATCGTTTTTTTGCTCACCATGCCATTCCAGTTTGAACCCAGCCATATGCAAATCAGTCTTGACCCTGTGCCTCATGGGAACAGTCCAGCCCGAACTGCCAAGCCAGGTCTTCCCTAGACTGGAAACAAGCATCCTAGGACCGGTTTCGGGGTTTCACCCCTCTTCAGCCAGGATAGCTTGATTCCAGTGGCATGGAAAGCACGGGACCCACGTCTGGGCATACCCGTCCCACTCGGGGTAACAAATGCAAAAACAACAGTTGATGGACAGAATGCAGAACAATGTCATACATTCACCCCAGTACAGAGATCTGGGCCTAAATCCATCGTTTTTGCTCACCATGCCATTCCAGTTTGAACCCAGCCATATGCAAATCAGTCTTGACCCTGTGCCTCATGGGAACAGTCCAGCCCGAACTGCCAAGCCAGGTCCTCCCTGGACTGGAAACAAGCAACCTCGGACCGTTTCGGGTTTCACCCTCTTCAGTCAGGATAGCTTGATTCCAGTGGCATGGAGAGCACGGGACCCACGTCTGGGCATACCCGTCCCACTCGGGGTAATAAATGCAAAAACAACAGTTGATGGACAGAATGCAGAACAATGTCATACATTCACCCCAGTACAGAGATCTGGGCCTAAATCCATCGTTTTTGCTCACCATGCCATTCCAGTTTGAACCCAGCCATATGCAAATCAGTCTTGACCCTGTGCCTCATGGGAACAGTCCAGCCCGAACTGCCAAGCCAGGTCTTCCCTAGACTGGAAACAAGCATCCTAGGACCGGTTTCGGGGTTTCACCCTCTTCAGCCAGGATAGCTTGATTCCAGTGGCATGGAGAGCACGGGACCCACGTCTGGGCATACCCGTCCCACTCGGGGTAACAAATGCAAAAACAACAGTTGATGGACAGAATGCAGAACAATGTCATACATTCACCCCAGTACAGAGATCTGGGCCTAAATCCATCGCTTTTTGCTCACCATGCCATTCCAGTTTGAACCCAGCCATATGCAAATCAGTCTTGACCCTGTGCCTCATGGGAACAGTCCAGCCCGAACTGCCAAGCCAGGTCCTCCCTGGACTGGAAACAAGCATCCTAGGACCGGTTTCGGGGTGTCACCCCTCTTCAGCCAGGATAGCTTGATTCCAGTGGCATGGAGAGCACGGTACCCACGTCTGGGCATACCCGTCCCACTCGGGGTAACAAATGCAAAAACAATAGAATGATGATGGATTAAACCCAGATCAGGTGACTGGGGGTGAGTGCTTGCAATGTTCAACACTCCGTCCATCATCCCCTTTGGTTTTGCTATGTTCGCCCTAAGTTGGCAGGGTATGCCCAGACGTGGGTCCCTTGCTCACTTTGCCACTGGATTCAAGATAGCCTGGCTGATGACGGCTGTAAGCCAGAAACCGGTCCCAGGATGCTTGTTTCCGGTCCAGGGAAGACATGGCTTGGCAGTTCGGGCTGGACTGTTCCCATGAGGCACAGGGTTGGACTGATTTGCATATTGCCATGTCTGAACTGGGGTGGTGGAGTGAGCTAGAGAATGATGATGGATTAAACCCAGATCAGGTGACTGGGGGTGAGTGCTTGCAATGTTCAACACTCCGTCCATCATACCCTTTGGTTTTGCTATGTTCGCCCTAAGTTGGCAGGGTATGCCCAGACGTGGGTCCCTTGCTCACTTTGCCACTGGATTCAAGATAGCCTGGCTGATGACGGCTGTAAGCCAGAAACCGGTCCCAGGATGCTTGTTTCCGGTCCAGGGAAGACATGGCTTGGCAGTTCGGGCTGGTCTGTTCCCATGAGGCACAGGGTCAGACTGATTTGCATATGGCCATGTCTGAACTGGGGTGGTGGAGTGAGCTAAAGAATGATGATGGATTAAACCCAGATCAGGTGACTGGGGGTGAGTGCTTGCAATGTTCAACACTCCGTCCATCATCCCCTTTGGTTTTGCTAAGTTTAACATTCCACAAATGAAGTCATCCCTTTCTCTCTTATTCTTAATAAAACATTTAACTACAATTTTAACTACATTTCTATGGTATGTTATGGGTTAGGCTTCTAGGGGAAAGTTGAAGACTATCCTTTCTACCAGATGAACACATTTTAGCATTGAACTCTTCACTTATTCACATTACCAAGAATGTTGATCTAAGGTCAAGAAAAACTGAAAAGTAAAACTGCATCCTAATGCATTTCCAACTTGACCTATGCAGCTTTGGAAGCCTAGCGTTCCCATTTGCGTTTATAAATGTGGCTTCTCGTTGTAGGCCTACACGTTATTTCTACACTTTAATTGCACAAATTTACATTTATTGAAAACGCTTTATCAGTATGCTCTTACGATCTTGAAGCTACTATTGCTTATAATAAAGCCCAATGGTGTGAAGAGACTATACAAAATCTGGGACTTGATTGCCCCCTTTCACCTCTTCCACATTTATAGAAATTGTTACTTATTATGTTATTTATCGTTAAATTACTACAAAACACATTGCTATAATTTTTCAAATTTTATATATTTATATTAATCACAGAATATTTTCCTTTCTATCAATCAATCAATCAATCAATAAAGGGCTTTTATAGCACGCTATTCACCCGTGAGGGTCTCAAGGCGCTGGGGGAGGGTGGGGAAGCAGCTCCGGATCAGCTGAAAAGCCAGGTCTTGAGGCTCTTCCTGAAGGTGTGCAGGGTAGGGGAGCGTCTGATGTTGACTGGGAGCTGGTTCCAGGCCTTGGCCGCGACGTAGGAGAAGGCTCTTCCGCCTGCTCTGGTTCTGCGGCTGCGCGGGGTCTCTGCTAGGACGAGGCTGACCGAGTAGAGGTTTCTTTTGGGTATGTGGAATGAGACTCTTTCGTTGAGGTATTTGGGTCTGATGTTGTGGAGGGATTTGTAGGCGTGGGTGAGTAGCTTGAAGGTCACTCTCTTCTCGACGGGGAGCCAGTGGAGGTCTTGCAGGTGCTGGGTCATGTGTTCATGTCGTGGGGTTCCGAGGACGAGTCTGGCTGCGGTGTTCTGGATGGTCTGGAGTTTGTGTAGCAGGGATTTGTTGATTCCAGCGTAGAGGGCATTACCGTAGTCCAGTCTGCTGGTTATGAGTGCGTAGGTGACGGTCTTTCTGACTTCGGGGGGGGAATCCACTTGAAGGTCTTACGGACGATGCGGAGGGAGTTGAAGCAGGTTAAGGCGACTGCGTTGATCTGGCGAGTCATGGTGAGGGAGGAGTCTAGAATGATGCCGAGGTTCCGGGCGTGAATCGTCGGGGTGGGTGGGTTTCCGAGGGCAGAGGGCCACCAGGTGTTGTCCCAGGCAGTGGGGGAGGGTCCAAGGACTATTGTTCCATGTTTTCAATTTTTAAGATGCTTGTACATTATTTGTGTTTGAATTATTTATGCAGGACTACCTTGTCATATGTTTCTTGTATACATTGTGCCCCAGAGATTTTGTTACTCTCGTATCTCCCGCAATAAAAAAAGACTAAAACATTACTGAAAAGGTTTGATTTGAAATGTTGCATATTTCTGCAGCACAACGTTTATGCAGGGAAATTAGTTCCACGGATGACAGTGGGCCACTATTGTCGGAATGCCCTAATGAGTAATCTGAATTGTTTGAGAGCAAAAATATGGATACTGTTGTTTTTTGTTTTCTGCCTTTATGCACCTGTCAGCTTTGTGAGACTTGCGCTAGCACTGATACGTAATTGGTGGGAAGGTTTTATTCCATTTATGCGTTCTCTGCAGTAGATTTACCTGACCTGTTAAACCTACAATAAAGTTGCATTCTGGAAGAGACAAACCTAATTATGTGTTAGACTAAAATATGTATTTTAAAATGGTATAAAACGAGGCATTACAGAAAGTGTTGAATGTGATGATATATGATTGTATATTGTCAAGCCAATTTTCTCTACGTTATGGGGAAGCCAGGGAGTGGGAGCCTGTGCAGTCTCCGGCAATGTTAAGTCACTTTTTTAGGATGTATCAGAGTGGTGACGGAGCACTATTTGGTAAGGACAAAGGATAGGTAAAGAAAGCACATTTACCTTAGGGAAAGGTGGGTTGTAATAAAAACCCTTTAACTGCATGTCATCTTCAGTGGGGTGTAAAGGTGAGAAGGTTTTGTGATGTCTGGCCTCCATTGGAGCATGAACAACAGATCAGTTCATGCTCCAGTGGAAGCACAGTTCTCTTACCTTGAAACAGTGATAACCAAAAGCTGTTTTTCAGTGCTTTGACATCACTCAGGAAAGTGGATGTTTCCTTGGTCTTCCCCTCCTTCGCCTGTGGCCGAAGAGTACCAAAGGGAGTGTAGAATGGCAGATGGCAGTCCTCGCTTTCAAACAAATCTTACAAAATTACCCAAACCCCACCAAGTGCCGTTTCCTTGAAAATTGAGCGTTTCTGCATCCTGTGTTTGACATCGGATTGCTTACCATGCCTTAGCAGCTCTCACAGAGCCACAGTCAATTTAGTGCTGGTTCCGCACTGAGAGCAGTGAGCACAGCACTGTAGTTGGGGGGCGGAGGGTATGGCCCAGAGGATGGTGGGGGAAGGTTGCTGGATTCCAGATTTTTCGGTATTTTTAATATTTGGGTGGATCATTTAAGCAGGGAAAGATACTTCTGAAAGGTTTTGAGGTAGACGTCAGTACATGTGGTATTTTCTGAATATTTGCGGAGGTCAGGGTGCTACTAAGAAAGATGGTAGTGGCCTGCAGGACACCGTGTATGTGTGGTTTTTAAAATGCAGCTACGAAGCAGTGGCTAAAGGATGTAAGACCGTGCTAAAACGGACTCTCCTGCAGATGGGGGGTGTATTTGTAAGAACACACACAGCATAAGATTGCAGCTGGATAGCTGCCAATGATGTGAGACTTAACCGTCACAATTTATTGTGTCATTTATATCGCTTGGAACATCTGAGTCGAAAATAACCTTATTGACAGCTACTGGTCTCTAATTACATGTTTTACTTTTCATTAAAAGTGAATGGCAATCTAGTTTACTTTAATATTTGTTTACTCAAGTTTATCAACAGTACAAGAGAACAAGTAGCTGCTACTTCTTCCTTCAAAGATGGTTATCATGTTAATGCAAATAAGAATTTGGACCGCTGCCTGTTAAGTCCACCGAGGCTTACTGACATGATTCCCAAAATAGATGCTGTCTCTATGAGACAGCTTCGCATTTGAGACTCAGCTCCTACCCCCTTGAGACTCAGCTCCTACCCCCTTGAGGTTCAGCTGCTACCCCTTTGCGGTGTTGGTAACTTTTCAGTTCTTAGCGACAAATTTGTAGTCACAAACCATTGATACATATGATTACAATTCACAGTTAGGAGGGAGCACCCCTTACATGCTCCTTCCTAATTGCAATTTGAAATGATTTGCAAATCACCTTGTTACTTTTCGAATCGTACAGTTTGTGACTGCAAATGTGTTTTATACATCTGACCAATAATTCTTTATCGTATCTATGCATTGTATAAACAAAGCAAACCTTTTTTGTTTTTAAAAATGTTTTGCAGTGCAGCAGCATTTTTTAAATTTCTTTTGTCAGGGCACAATTGTGAGTGGGAATGTTTTTTGGTTTTTGCCAGTGCTTGTTTATAATTTAAGAGTACCATGAAGGAGAAAGGCAGCATTGCTAGTATGTGAGAGCAGTATAATGCTGGTAAGCTCGGTCTAAAAATAAAACGATTTTTGTGTTATCATTATAGAACTATGACTGCATGCCGTGCATTACTCTAACAATAAAGGGACTAATTCTGATTGTTCCATACTGAGTAAATTCGAAATAGTACATTGTGGTATCGGATGGATGTAATCTTTGTTGTTTTCAGGCCAATTCTCTGTAAAGTCATTTACAAGCTGTAGACTTCTCCTTTAGTCAGAGAAAGCTCGGTTAAATGCTGTCACCAGTCACTCATTTCCCTGAAAGGCACATATAAATTGACCAGTGACTGGCAAAACAAAGTTCAATCTATATTGGTAATTATCTAATGTGACAGATGTCAACATGGGAATACAAACAACTTGCTTTTTTGACTAAATACGCCGCTTTCTGCTCCTCTACTGCTGCAGGAACTGGACAAACCACCATTTAAAAAACAAATCCCCCAAAAAATCAACTGATTACAAGTAGACAGTTATCTGCATAAATAACTCTTTATCCAACTGCCATAAAACATTGCAAGTCCAGCATCACGTTACTTGTTTACTTTTCTCACTTACAGATGTGCACATATTGGTGGTTCCATTATAGTCTTAGCCTTTGCTCTTCTCACTTTTTTGCACCATCACACATTGCTGGAGAATGTAGTGAATTTGAAAATGGAGTTTGCTTTCTTCTGCCATTTTTTCAATTTTATGAAGTGCAATAAAAAAAAACAGCATTTGCAAAGACAATAGCCCCTCCCCCTTTGGGACCGTTTGGCATGGTCTGTGGTTTTAGTCATTTTAGTCATTTGGCACAGCATCTCTGATGGTGTGCCACACTGCTAAAGACTTGTTTTCAAAGTTTTTGACGCAGCCGTCCGTGTCATTTTGTAGGCATGCACACGCCTACAAAATGTTGTGGCTGCCTTTCTTTTTTTCTTTTTAAGTTACCAATTAAGTTAGATCAGTAACTATAAAGCATAAAAAGAGTGAAAGCATTCTTATTTTTTGTAGGTGGGTGGGACAGAAGCAACAGGGAATGGAAGCTAATAAGAAGGCATTGATCGGGGATGAACTATACAGAGGATGAAGGGCAGAAGCAACATGGGGTGTGGGTGACGGAAGCAGAAAGGGGGCATGAGCAACACAGGTCATGGGTGGAGGAGAAAGCAACACGAGGGACAAGGGGCAGAAGCAACACGGTCATGGCTGGGGGAAGCAACATGGCGGCACAGAATAAAGGATGAAATGGGTGAAATAGAGCAACAAGGTGCTGGTAGGAAGAAAGTGCACGCATGTTATGGAAACACTGGGGGGTGGGAGAGAAACATGGCTGCGAGAGAGAAACACTGAGTGCAGTGGAGGGGAAGTGAGAAGCTCATGAGAGGAACAGCGAGGAAACCCATGCACACACATAGTGTACTTAAAAAGGAAAAAATATCACCTAAAAAACTGGGAAGTGGCAGGGCATAGTAATGTGTCCATGCTCCAGAGGACGGACAAACACAAGAAGAGGAAAGAAAGCCCACACCTCTAATGAATGATGCCAGCAAATGAGAGTTACAATGAAGCTAACCAATCATAAGCAATGTACGGGCTGTAAGACCACTGTAATATAACTCTATTTTTATTGGATACTTCTAACCGCAGATTCCTCACCTTATGAATATTCCCGCAGGCGTCAGACTGGATCCGTATGCTCAAAAGCATTAGTCCTGCGCACCAGTAGGTGGTGTCGGACGGTTTCATGCCAACATCGATCCACTCAGAAGGTGACGAGCAGGGGGTCAAATATAAGCACCACCTAAGGCACTGGGCTTGCCTCTCCCCATACACTGGGCTTGTCTCTCCCTCTGAGGATAGTGCCTCTTTCGCTATGGTCATGAGGTGGGCTGCAGAGGTCCATGACCTGTAGCTCCCTGCAATGGAAGTCAAAACGAACGTCTTGGTGGAGGTTCTTCCACTTGGCCCGGCCCATACTGGACCTCTACTACCATTTAATGTGACCTTAACGGATACTTTCTTGGGCACTTGGCAAAGCCCCCAGTTAATAGACAGGTAGCTCATCGACATAGACCAGCTCCAGGCCATCCTGACTTTTTGACAAAACACCCTACTCCTGAGAGCCTGGTGGTTGGGGTATCCACCAGCATAGTCAACCCTAACATCTGTCCCATGACTCATCCTGACCATGAGTCTGACTGAGCGTATGGAAACTTTTGGCAAGTGCATGTTTTCTTCGACCAGCCTTGCTTTGTGCTCAGTTAATGCCAGCTGACTTCTAGGCCAGTGGAATCATGCCTTCTGGAAAGCAGTTGGTCAAATCCTGCTAACAGTTCCAAGGTCCTACGAGCATCGTTAACCCAAACCATACAGGGCAGCCGGGATTCAGCAAGATTTGTAATACCGTCTGACCCCAATACAAATGACTGCTTGGGTTGCACAATGGGCATGAGTGTCGTGCTTTTGAGCCACACCTGGATGAGGACTACGTGCTTCTCTGGGGATATCCAGGAATCTTTCATGGACATGCCATTTGATGGCTCTCGCTTTTTTGGCAAGAAATGTGTATTTGGCCCTGGAACACTTTAAGGCGATGATGCTTTACCTGGGGCTGCCTACCCCTACTAGACAATTTCCTCAGGAATTTCCCCCCCTTTTATGACTACTCTTGGGGTTTTCAGTATTGACAATCCAAACCCTGCCTCTGGCACAACAGTCTACCATTTTGCGGCTGAGGCCATGGCACCCAGATACCATGTTCAGGGCATCAGCCCATCTCCTCTCCAACAACCACGACCTTAAAACCACTTTAGTCTGACCTTTTCGACACACACCCACTGAGGCAGGATGAGACATTTCCTCTAAATGTGGCAAGACGTAAGTTCATAAGCATTGGTCATACAAATTGTCAAGCGGGGCTACGCTATCCCATTGCTTTCTACTCACTTTCTACTCTGCCACAGTTGTCACACACCCATCATCGAGGCTGACGGACGAACACATGTCAGTTTCGCAGTAGGAAGTGCAGACTTTTTGGCCAAAGGTGCCATTTAGAGGATTCCAGACCCAGAGGTAGGCACAGGGTGTTGCAGCTGCAACTTCCTTGCGCTGAAGAATGACAGAAGCTTTCATCCTGTTTTAGATCTCCTCTCTTTTTAATACCTTCTCGCTGAAGGACACATTCAAGATACTCAGACTGGCCCAGGTCTTGTCTGCGCTGGATTCAATAGACTGGATGGTAACACTGGACCTGCAGGACTTGTACTTCCATATTCCCGTCCTGAAGCCAAAGGTGTTACTTGCAGTTTACAGTGGGCTAAGAGCATTTCCAGTTTGCGGTGCTACCTTTAGGCCTTACCAGTGCCCCTCTGGTGTACATGAAAGTGATGGTAGTCGCAGTCAAGTGTACCAGTCATCCCATACCTCGACGACTGGCTGTTGAAGGCAGGTTTTTCCTAGGCAGTCACAGACTGCCTCAAGATGAAGGCAATCCTCCTAATATCATTGAGGTTCACTATCAACATGCTAAAGTTACACCTGACTCCTTCACAGATGCTCCCATTCATTGGTGCTATCTTGGATGCGGTGCAGTTTTGTGCTTTCCCTGGAGCATAGAGTTCAGGACATTCGGGCTCCCAAAGTTTCAGCCTGTGTCCTGGATCCCAGTGAGGAAGGCGTTTAGGCTGCTGAGACTCTTGCTTTTCTGTATCGTGCTTGTCCAACACGCCGGATGCACATGCAGGCTCTGCAGAGGGATCTCGAGTCCACACCGCTCCAGGGAAACCCATTGAGTTTCATCCAGATTTCGGAGAAGACTGCAAAAGAACTGCAGTGGGGGCTGCTAGACTGTGATTGGACTAGTGGCAGAGCCATCCCCTTACACCACCCTGTACTGCTTCGTCCTCCCAAATATTAAAAAATACAGCTCTCCCACACAGAGGCACACACAAGGCGAAGCAATACAAACACATGGAAAGGGATTTCACTCTCATAAAATGAGGCACATGAAAAGACAGTTTTCAGAATAAAGCGTGATGTTTTATTTGTGCAACACTCTCTAACAGAAAGGCTTTCCCAAATGTCAAATGAAAACAATATGCAAATATGTACAGAAATATATATATATATTTGAAATGGGAGCAGGAAGACAAGCTGCATTCTAACGCCGGAGGCAGGGCGCTGTCGAGTGCCTTCTCACTGCTTTCGGGCACTTTGGTTTGAATAATTTTGACACGGCGGCATCGACCGTGGAGAAGAGCACCATCACTATGTACAGAGGCTTGGGTGTTGAACTATGCAACACCGTTTCAGCACAGCGCTCAATATGCTAATTGAGCTTGTCTACATACTCCGAGACCTACTATAGGACATTGAAATGCTTTTACAATAACCACACATTGAACTTACCAAAAGCGAACATTTATGCTCACATCAGGGACTTCAGGTCCCATCATGCATTGAGGAAGATTCGCACTAAGCAAACGCCCACTGGGGGCATGTATGGAAATAAAAGAATGCTGGAAACTAAGCAATGTGAGCTGTCTTTGTTGTGGTCGAGCAGCCCAAGAAGAAGGGGATTGTATCCTTGAAACGTGGTGGCTTTTATATTTGAAATGGGAGCAGGAAGACAAGCTGCATTCTAACGCCGGGGGCAGGGCGCTGTCGAGTGCCTTCTCACTGCTTTCGGGCACTTTGGTTTGAATAATTTTGACACGGCGGCATCGACCGTGGAGAAGAGCACCATCACTATGTACAGAGGCTTGGGTGTTGAACTATGCAACACCGTTTCAGCACAGCGCTCAATATGCTAATTGAGCTTGTCTACATACTCCGAGACCTACTATAGGACATTGAAATGCTTTTACAATAACCACACATTGAACTTACCAAAAGCGAACATTTATGCTCACATCAGGGACTTCAGGTCCCATCATGCATTGAGGAAGATTCGCACTGAGCAAACGCCCACTGGGGGCATGTATGGAAATAAAGAATGCTGGAAACTAAGCAATGTGAGCTGTCTTTGTTGTGGTCGAGCAGCCCAAGAAGAAGGGATTGTATCCTTGAAACGCGTTGGCTTTTATATTTGAAATGGGAGCAGGAAGACAAGCTGCATTCTAACGCCGGAGGCAGGGCGCTGTCGAGTGCCTTCTCACTGCTTTCGGGCACTTTGGTTTGAATATATATATATATATATATATATATATATATATATATATATATAAGCAATATTAACACACTTATAAGTAAGCAAATGCAACTGTTGAATTCATGGAATAAAATACAAGCAGATGCTGGACATCCACTGCAAGAAAAAAACAATGTTAAATGCAAATAATCAGACACAAGGAATCAAAAGGAAAGCATGAAAAGATATCAAGATATATACACTAAATACATCAGTTGATTATAACCACTGGAGGCTTGAATGTGCACACAGACACACTCACAAATCACAATGCCAATAATCAAAAACAGTACATCACCGAAAGAGTTTTGAACATTCTTGCCAACTCAGCTGGAGGAGCCCTTGACAGCCAGGCAGAAGTCTCGATCAGGACCCTCAAAGTTCCCTGTGGAAATACGTCTGCTCCACAGCAAGCTCCCGTCTGAGCGCCAAGATTTCCCGCCTTTAATACCTTTTACTCAAACTGAGGAGACGTTTCTGGAAAACCTCGCCCCCTTTCTTCTGTTACGAAAACCGAGCTGACCGTACAGGCCTGTGTCAGGGTCAAGAAAGAAGCTGGCCAGGCCACTGTATTTTGACTCGGAGACAGAGCTGTACATTTCTCTGGCAACAACAATCTTTGCCCTGAAAGGTACCAAGCGCGCATCCCACACATTATCTTAGTGAAGCTTACGAAAGTCTCTAAAAGTACAGAAAGCAATCTTGAACATGGATAGTCTAAACAACTAGAGTGATCTGGGGGCCTGCTTGTGTGCGCAAAGCTCAAGCTAGACAGAGTCAGAATTCAAGATGGCATGAGGGCATGTCAAAGCCAATAGTAAGAACTTCATAATACTTCCTGTTGAAAATGGCCCTTTTTGCAGGGTCACCCCTAAACTTTTTGCCTGCCTCCTGTATTTTTGCTGACCTGTTTCTTTTGGTTTTATGACTCTGGGCACTTTGCCACTGCTGTTCAGTGCTAAAGTGCATATGCTCTCCCTTTGTAAATATGACTATGTGAATTGGTATATCCCTGATTGGCTTATTTGGTTTACCTGTTAGTCCCTAGTAGTGTGGCCTGTGTGTGCCCAGGGCTGGTAAACCAAATGCTGCTGGTGGGCCTGCAGCACTGATGTGTGCCACCCACAGAAGCAGCTTGTAAAGTGTGTCTCAGACCTGCCACTGCAGTGTCTGTGTGCAGTCCAGAACTGCCATCTTGGCTGTGAAGTGCACCCACTTCCCAGCCCCTGAACCTTCCCTTGGCATCTTGTAAGTCACCCCTATGGTAGGGTGCATTGTATGTGTAAGGTAGGACATGCCTTGGTGTGTGTAGCATGTCCTGGTAGTGAATTATGCCCCATTTCGTTTTTCACTACGGTAAGGCTACCTGTTCCTCATAGGCTAGAATGGGCAGTTTGACTATTACATTCTATAGTCCTAACTGACCCCAGGAACATGGTAGAAAAACGAATTTAGTATGCCTGAGCTCAGAATATTAAAATACATCTTTTAGTGAAGTTTATTTTTATATTCTGTGTTTAAAATACCACTTTTAGAAAGTAGGTATTTTCTTGCCTAAGCCTGCCAGTGTGCTCTGCTGTTATGTGTATTGGCTGTCTGGTTTTAGAGGGGCAGGGCAGGCTGAGTCAGACCTGGGTTGAATAGAGAGATCTGCATTTAGAGTGTGGGGAGGGTGGCTCCTTGACCTGAATAGGGCTGTGCCTGGCAAGGTGAATGCTGGCTCCACCTCCTCTTCTGCTAGCAGACCCCCTCTTTCTGAAAGGAAGGATGCAGCCTGGTAAACAAAGTGCTCCAGGCCTGAGCAGAACTGGTTCTGGCTAGGTTCAGTGACTTGTAGCTTCTGAGAACAAAGACTTTTGGGGTATAAATATCTGTGTTCAAACCCCTCCAATTGGTATTGCTTTTGGATCTGGAGAGGAAACTCTGTCCGTGCCACTGGAGGAATCTGCAGGAAGTGACTGTCCCTGTGCTTGTGTGTTGTTTCTTGCACTGGCCTGCAGCAGTGACCACTGGACCTTGAAGAAGAGGAAAAGGAACTTTTGAGAGAACTTTTATTTTTGTTACAAGCAATTACCCAAGGGCTAGGAAAAGAGCTAGCCTCCTGCTGGAGTCTCAGGCACATCAGACTCCACCACCAACCTCCTGCTTCCTCCCTGCGAGGATTGCTATCTTCTGATGAGGCTCCTGTGAGTTCCAGGGCCTCTAGTTTGCTTCAGAGAAAAGAGTGCTGGAAATCGACGCTAACGCACCTTTGCGAGCCGCTGCAGCCGAGAGCGCTGGAAAAATCATCGCGCTGCTGCCGCTGAGTGCTCGCAACACGAAACCATCGCTAACGCCTCTTTGCGAGCCGCTGCAGCCGAGACGCACTGGAAAAATCATCGCGCTGCTGTCGCCGAGCGCTCGCAACCCCTAAAGAAATCATCGCTTCAAGACATCGCATTGCGGACACCATGCGTCTGCCATTTTCATCGCATCGCACCGGATTTCGTCGCTCCCTCTCGGAGCGCCATTTCTTCGCATCGCAACACAATCGCACAACGCAACAGGCTCGTCGCATCGACTTCTCCCTCGCGGCAAGAAAGTCATCGCATCGGCGGCCTAGCGTGCAGAAGTTGGTCGCATCGTCTCCGCACGCATCAGCAGATCGGCGCATCATCCTCCCTTGCGGCAAGGATTTAACGCATCGCCGGCCTCGCGTGAGGAAAATCATCGCTACCACTTCTTTGCGACATTTTGTTGGTTTTGCTACTGAATTCAGGTACTTTGTGAGAGAAAGGGTCGCAGAGACCACTGCTTTGAATTGGAACCTTATTCTTGCAACCTTTGAACTATGTTTGACAACCCTTCAACAGCTATCCTATTTTTGACAGTATTGTGGCTTTTACAGTTATTGGTCTTGTGATAAATCTGCCTTTATATAAAGATACTTATTTTTATAACTACTTGTGTGGTGTCCCTTTGTAGTGTTCCTCACTGTGTTACTGTGTATGGTCATAAATGCTTCACACCCTGCCTCTGAGATAAGCCTACCTGCTCGTGCTACGTTACCACAGGGTTGAGCAGGGGTATCAAGGAGGGTAGCCCTCTTACTCTGACTTAGGAAGAAGAGTCCCTACTTGGACAGTGGCCAGCCATTGCCAACTAGAGACCCCCATTTCTAACATTGGTGGTCAGCGGTGAGGATCTGGACTTGCATTTATTATTGCATACAATAATTATAGTGTACACTACTAGTGAGTGCAGACCATAACGTACCACATATATTTTTGAAGTTTTTTTTTTGATTCTATCTTTTATTGATATTGCCCGTGATTGTTACAATGGGCAAGCCTATGTTTTATTGATATTGCCAGGTGATAGTACCCGCATACATTTTTGAGAATTGTTGGATCCTATATTGTAATTGATATTGCCGGTGATTTTTACCCGCATACATTTTCCTGAGAAGTTTTCTTCTATCTTTTATTGATATTGCCCGTGATTGTTACAATGGGCAAGCCTATTTTTATTGATATTGCCGGTGATAGTACCCGCATACATTTTTGAGAGTTTTTGGATCCTATATTGTGATTGATATTGCCGGTGATTTTTTACCCGCATACATTTTCTTGAGAAGTTTTCTTCTATCTTTTATTGATATTGCCCGTGATTGTTACAATGGGCAAGCCTATTTTTATTAATATTGCCGGTGATAGTACCCGCATACAGTTTTGAAAGTTTTTGGATCCTATATTGTGATTGATATTGCCGGTGATTTTTTACCCGCATACATTTTCTTGAGAAGTTTTCTTCTATCTGTTATTGATATTGCCCGTGATTGTTACAACGGGCAAGCCTATTTTTTTTATTATTAATATTGCCAGTTATTGCTACAATGGGTCTTGCTGAAATGAGACCTACCTTTTATATAGATGATCTGTTAACCTACAGTCTAGAGGAGCTAAGGGGTTCTGTGAGGAGAGGGGCTTAGCAGTGAGTAGGAAGGAGACTCAGCTGTCCCTGCAGACATCCCTGAGACTTTGGCAACAAGACAGATGGAGATTCTTGGAGTCCCCGTACACCTACCAAGAGGGTAGTTGGGCTGAGGGTGGCTCTGGAGAGTCTGAAGAGGAGGAAGAAAGTGTTATGGAATATCTCATAGGTGGGGAGTTCCTTGATGAGTCTAGTGCCTATGGTAGTGCCAGATTCCCCTCAGGGTCCCCAGAGGAGTTGGGCAGACAGAGGGAGAGGGAGTACCAGCTGGAATTGGAGAGGCTCCAAATAGAGATTGCCCAGCTGGAGGCGCACCTAGCGCAGATAGCAGAAAAGGAGAAGTTAGCTCAAGAGGGTAAGTTACCCCTGGAGCGCAGTTTTAATTGTCTGGATTCCCCAGAGAGGGTGGGGTCCAGTGGTGGCAGCAAAATTGAAGTATATAGTGATGACAGTGTAGTACACCCACCCAGAGATGTAGCACCTGACTTGAAGGAGGGGGTTGATCTACACCAGGGGATTCAAGGATATGAGGTAGCTCCATTAATGTGCAGTGTCCCTGAGGTGGATTGGGGAACTAGCGCAGGGGCCCATAGTCCTAGTGAAGGGAGGGACACTCTACCGACTCTGGATGAGAGGTGCAGGGAGAGGGGTTCCCCGTGGTTGAAGTCCTGGTGTATGAGTGTGAGGACCGCCCAGAAGAGTGTGGGTTGAGTGATAGAGACAGTCAGTTAATGTCTCGCCCATTGCAGGAGAGTGGTGTGGGGTACGTGTGTGAGACACGGGATTGTGAGGTAAAGGTTAGCACCTGCGTGGAACTGTGTAATCCAATTGTGGGAGAGCATATTGTGAGTTCCTATTTTCCAGAGCTAAACCAACATGTGTTAGAGTGCGAGTTCTCTGATCCTAGGGAACTTGCGCAGGAGGCAGACCTCTGGGTGAGTACCAGAGGCCCTGTAGAGGCATTAGGGAATGACCCTAAGAGGAGTGGTTCAGATGTCTTCCAACCCAGAGTGGTGGGAAAGGTTAGGAGTGTTACAGCTGGGTCCCCTTGTTGTGAGGAGGTTGTAGGGCCTCACATCCTGTCTCGTGGGAGCAGGAGTGAGACTGGGATAGGTCCCGAAGTGCCCCAACCTCAGTCTCCAGGACTGGATGGTTCCATGAGGGAACACCAGGTAGGGAGCCTAGTCTGTCCGGATGGACCGTCCATTGTGGGGGTCCCCCGTGTTAGGTGAGCTGGGAGTGCCTGTAATCAGACCTCCAGCAGTTCTAGTATCTGGCAGTACCGCTCCAGTTGGGAGGGTGAAGAAGGCCAGAGTGAGGGGTGAGGGGGAAAGAGTCCCCGGTGGAAGAACCAGTGGGTCAGGGGCCAGCCAGAAGGGCTGAGCCTCATAGGATTGGCCATGGTGACGCCACTTCTGTCCTGGGGCATCTTCACGCACTGTCAGAGGGACAGGAGGTTGTGAGCTCTGTGCCAGGCAGACTGTCACACGACACGCTAGGTATGTGTCACCCTCAGGAAGCCCTAGTTGGCCAGGCAGTTGTTCAACCACAGGGGTTGGTCCCTGGGATGGTAAGTCAGGTCCAGGTGTTGTCTGACCTGGGGGGAGGGACAACTGTAAGCAGTGTCCCGGCCATTTTTTTTTCTAAGAGCTCCACTCCAGGTGGGAGGGTGTTGCTGGAAGGGGGTGCAGAGGGAGGGAGTCCTCGCCTCTGACCCCGGTGCAACCTAAGGGTTTTTTCAGGTTGGTAGATCAGTTGCAGGGTCCAAGCCCTGAACTGGTGGAGGAGTGTGTTGTCCTTGAGGGGGCCTGTGTGCTCCCAGGAAGTCCTGGTGTGCCAGGCAGACCGTCGCACAACTCTAGAGGAGTGTGCTTTCCTTGGGGGAATTGGTGTACTCCCCAGAAGTCCTGGGTTGCCAGGCACAGGCCCAGCCGAAGGGTACAGACCCTAGGTTGGGGGGCCAGGTTCAGGGTGTCCCCCCTGATCTGGAGGAAGGGGCAACTGCTAACAGTGCCCCTCCGGGTTTGTGTTATGGAGGCACCTCTCCAGGTGGGAGGGTGCCGGGCCCCAGTAAAGGGGGCGGGGAGAGGGCAGTCTCACCCCTGACCTCCGCCCAGTCTAAGGGTACAGACCCTATGCTGGGATACCAGTTGCAGGATAGAACCCCTGAACTGGTGGGCGAATTATACAGGACACCTGCCTCAGGTGCCCTGACAATTCTGGAGGGGGGTACCGCTCCAAGTGGGAGGGTACCGAGCCCCAAAGAGAAGGACCGGGTGTGGGGGAGCCCACCCCAGTCGCTGGCCCCGCCGTTGGGTACAGGCCCAGGGCTGGTGGGTCAGTGTCAGGACGCGTTGCCTGACCTGACAGGAGGGAGAGTGGACAAAAGGTGCCAGACACCTGGGGTTACTGCCCCGCACTCTCTGATGCCACAAACGTTTGAGAGCCCTGAGAGGTATAGGGCTTGGATTTCATCACTGACTACTGTCAGTGACTACTGGGGCTTGTTGGTATCTGTTGGGACACACCTGGGGGCCAGTGAAGGTTAGATGCTGCACAGGTGGTGTCCACAGGTGAGGGGAAGAGTTCCCCATTGGTTATCTTAGTGGGCCCTAGGAGTGTGGACAGAGGGATCCACCAGGGTTCAGATTGGAGTAGAGCTGGCATATGCCCCTGCAGTTGCGGGCCAGTTCCGTGTTCTATCGCCCGAATCAGGGAAGCCCATCAAAGTAGTGATTGGTCTACCCTGCGTTTTGGCTGGAAGGGGGTTGTGTTGGAAATGGCCCTTTTTGCAGGGTCACCCCTAAACTTTTTGCCTGCCTCCTGTATTTTTGCTGACCTGTTTCTGTTGGTTTTATGACTCTGGGCACTTTGCCACTGCTGTTCAGTGCTAAAGTGCATATGCTCTCCCTTTGTAAATATGACTATGTGAATTGGTATATCCCTGATTGGCTTATTTGGTTTACCTGTTAGTCCCTAGTAGTGTGGCCTGTGTGTGCCCAGGGCTGGTAAACCAAATGCTGCTGGTGGGCCTGCAGCACTGATGTGTGCCACCCACAGAAGCAGCTTGTAAAGTGTGTCTCAGACCTGCCACTGCAGTGTCTGTGTGCAGTCCAGAACTGCCATCTTGGCTGTGAAGTGCACCCACTTCCCAGCCCCTGAACCTTCCCTTGGCATCTTGTAAGTCACCCCTATGGTAGGGTGCATTGTATGTGTAAGGTAGGACATGCCTTGGTGTGTGTAGCATGTCCTGGTAGTGAATTATGCCCCATTTCGTTTTTCACTACGGTAAGGCTACCTGTTCCTCATAGGCTAGAATGGGCAGTTTGACTATTACATTCTATAGTCCTAACTGACCCCAGGAACATGGTAGAAAAACGAATTTAGTATGCCTGAGCTCAGAATATTAAAATACATCTTTTAGTGAAGTTTATTTTTATATTCTGTGTTTGAAAATACCACTTTTAGAAAGTAGGTATTTTCTTGCCTAAGCCTTCCAGTGTGCTCTGCTGTTATGTGTATTGGCTGTCTGGTTTTAGAGGGGCAGGGCAGGCTGAGTCAGACCTGGGTTGAATAGAGAGATCTGCATTTAGAGTGTGGGGAGGGGTGGCTCCTTGACCTGAATAGGGCTGTGCCTGGCAAGGTGAATGCTGGCTCCACCTCCTAGTGTGTGTCTGCTAGCAGACCCCTCTTTCTGAAAGGAAGGATGCAGCCTGGTAAACAAAGTGCTCCAGGCCTGAGCAGAACTGGTTCTGGCTAGGTTCAGTGACTTGTAGCTTCTGAGAACAAAGACTTTTGGGGTATAAATATCTGTGCTCAAACCCCTCCAATTGGTATTGCTTTTGGATCTGGAGAGGAAACTCTGTCCGTGCCACTGGAGGAATCTGCAGGAAGTGACTGTCCCTGTGCTTGTGTGTTGTTTCTTGCACTGGCCTGCAGCAGTGACCACTGGACCTTGAAGAAGAGGAAAAGGAACTTTTGAGAGAACTTTTATTTTTGTTACAAGCAATTACCCAAGGGCTAGGAAAAGAGCTAGCCTCCTGCTGGAGTCTCAGGCACATCAGACTCCACCACCAACCTCCTGCTTCCTCCCTGCGAGGATTGCTATCTGCTGATGAGGCTCCTGTGAGTTCCAGGGCCTCTAGTTTGCTTCAGAGAAAAGAGTGCTGGAAATCGACGCTAACGCACCTTTGCGAGCCGCTGCAGCCGAGAGCGCTGGAAAAATCATCGCGCTGCTGCCGCTGAGTGCTCGCAACACGAAACCATCGCTAACGCCTCTTTGCGAGCCGCTGCAGCCGAGACGCGCTGGAAAAATCATCGCACTGCTGTCGCCGAGCGCTCGCAACCCCTAAAGAAATCATCGCTTCAAGACATCGCATTGCGGACGCTGTGCGTCCGCCATTTTCATCGCATTGCACCGGATTTCGTCGCTCCCTCGCGGAGCGCTCATTTCTTCGCATCGCAACACAATCGCACAACGCAACAGGCTCGTCGCATCGACTTCTCCCTCGCGGCAAGAAAGTCATCGCATCGGCGGCCTAGCGTGCAGAAGTTGGTCGCATCGTCTCCGCACGCATCAGCAGATCGGCGCATCATCCTCCCTTGCGGCAAGGATTTAACACATCGCCGGCCTCGCGTGAGGAAAATCATCGCTACCACTTCTTTGCGACATTTTGTTGGTTTTGCTACTGAATTCAGGTACTTTGTGAGAGAAAGGGTCGCAGAGACCACTGCTTTGAATTGGAACCTTATTCTTGCAACCTTTGAACTATTTTTGACAACCCTTCAACAGCTATCCTATTTTTGACAGTATTGTGGCTTTTACAGTTATTGGTCTTGTGATAAATCTGCCTTTATATAAAGATACTTATTTTTTATAACTACTTGTGTGGTGTCCCTTTGTAGTGTTCCTCACTGTGTTACTGTGTATGGTCATAAATGCTTCACACCCTGCCTCTGAGATAAGCCTACCTGCTCGTGCTACGTTACCACAGGGTTGAGCAGGGGTATCAAGGAGGGTAGCCCTCTTACTCTGACTTAGGAAGAAGAGTCCCTACTTGGACAGTGGCCAGCCATTGCCAACTAGAGACCCCCATTTCTAACACTTCCCAACGTACAGCACATTTGTGCATCACTGCCTATAGCACTACACACTTCATCTCCCAATGTACAACATAATGCACATTTGAGCACCACTGTATATAACACTACACTCCTAGACAGAGAAGTACATTCCACACCTTTCTTTCTTTCATGCTTTCAAATGCACATCCACATGTTCTGTTCCTGGCAAGGCTGTAAAAAACAAACACTCCCACTTTGAAGCGACAAGGAGACCCAAAAGAAATCTTCAAGGAAAAATGCACATGCAGGAAAAATGATGTTGTACATTCAAGCTATAATAAATCAAAACACCTAAAATCAATTAAAACAATGGTAGTCAAAGGTCATCACGTCGTCCCAATACATGGGAGTGCCTCTGGTACTACATACCCTGAGCTGATGGTGGTCACGGATGATTCAATACTGGGCTGGGGAGGCCATCTGGGAGAGGTGAAGATCAAGGGCTCTGATATCCCACAAAACTCACCTCCACATCAATTTGTTGAAGTTTCGGGTAATCCGGTTGGTATTGAAGGCCTACCTACCATCCATCAATAGGTAGTCACAGAAAACACCGCCACTATGTGGTACTGAAACGAGCAGGGTGGAATGGTGTCTTGGGTCCAGTTCCCAGAGGCTCTGGGCCTCTGGAAGTGCCTGACTAGTCAGGACATTTCTCCGGTTGTGAACCACCTGGCGTGATCTCTAAATATCAGGGCACTAACTCAGCAGCAATGCCTAGCAGAACACAAATGGCAACTACACCCGTAGGTGACACAGGAAGGTTTCCAGCAGTGGAGATAACTCTGGCTCGTACTTTTTCCCACTGCCCAGAATGCACAATATCAGCACTTTTGCGCACTAAAGTTCTGAAGAAGGCTGTCTGAGACGCCTAGAGCCGAGCTCGGGATTCCTGTATGCCTTCTCCACCTCTACCACTCGTCTCGAGTTCTGAAGAAGATCTAGGCTGCCCGGGGCCAAGTCAGCCTGGAGTCTATAGCCTGGGCCCAGAGGTTATGGTATTCAGACGTCTTGGGCATAAACATCTGTCTTCCTATCAAGCTGCAGCTGTCCATGACTATGTTCTGCTAAGATCAATACGTCTACTGCCCCTTTTTCTCTCTTTGGGCCTCAGCATAACTCCTAAAAGGCATGCTTCAGACTTCAGAAGGATTCCCCTGTTCACTGTCCTGGCTGTTGCAGAGGTCACCCCTTCCTAGTAATGGGTTAATATTGGCTAATCCCACATCATATGGTAAAACCACACCCCCTCAAGATTACTTAGTTGGCAGGCCAAGTCATTGTATATTTTTGCTACGTTCCTTGGTGTGAGGTATGTCTGTGTATGAAATCAAACTTCAAGCACACATTTCTAGACACTTTAGGGACATGTTGCAATGCTAGGCTCCACACTTCGTCTATGGCTTCCTGACCTAAGTTCACAGCTTGTTTTTTCCTAATCTCCACCAGGGGTAGTTTCAGAGTATTCAGCCATGTATAGCTGTATTACTACTTTTTGTCCATGCCCAGGGTAAACTGTGTTTGAGCCACACTTCCTAGGTCTTCTGAAACACTTTCACAGTTCTCCTGTTTGTCAGACACTGGCCATTCAGTGTGTTTGGGTCTTCCAGCAGCTCTCTTAATGGTTTGAAGATACCTCATCCAAGAAAGACTTCTAGTAGTACTACTTAAGACACAGACCAGATTTCCAAAGTGTGCTCCCAGTCTGCGAGCTCAGTAGGCCCCCGATTGGTAGAAGTGCACAACAGCAGGGTTTGTCATCAGTACCCCTTCCAGTTTGATTTGGCACCTATCAACAGACTCTGGAGTCTGTTAAAAAAAAAAACTTTACTTTAGTAGTAACTACACAATGCCCCTGAGGTGTTCAGTGTGGGGGGGGGACATATTTACCATCTGGTTGGGGAATCTCCACTCTCCATCAAACTGCCCTTTGTAGCTGCACTGCTTTGAAGCATAGCTTAAAGTCTTGGACACTCAACCTATCCTCATCGCAGTGCAATCCTGTGACAACCCCCAGTCCATATGAGGTCAATCATGATCGAGTTTAGTTCTCTAAAGGAAGAACTGTTCAGGTGTAGTTGACTGTTGGCAAAATAATACAATAAGCAAGATTGTATTATCTTTAAATGAGAGAGAGGGGTTTCCAGAAGGCCATGCAAAGCTTCACTGTTTCGCCCAGATTACCGTCTATTACATTAGGTTCTGGATGAGATATTTGATATATTTATATCCCAAAGTAGTGAAAAGCAGTACACTCCCAGCAGAGATTCCCGAGACCTATCGCTACACAATCTCAAGGTATCTCTGGGCAAGTTGCAAACACTCATAACTTCTACTAGTTAAGGCACAGTTCAAACATTCCCCAAACAATTTTAATTCAGTAGCTGACAGTACCAGGTCGGATTTATATCGTTGACTTCTATCAAAATGTTGTCTGCGTTTAATGAAATTACGGGATCTACGCTGTTTTGGCGTATACTACAATAGTCGCTGCTAGAGGCCCGTTAGCGACTGCAGGAGGCAGAGGACAGCCTTATCGTGTACCTGCTGGATTCGGCAAGCTTCAGACATCAACGTGCCGTTGCGCACCTGTGCAGAATGGCATGCATACAGTCAAAGATATGTAATGTTACATATTTCTTCCAAATCCCAAAAGTGGTAACACTGGGAACATGTATTTTCAACTAAGGTTATCAAAAGCATTTTCAAGGTTGGCTGCCGTTACTGCTGTGTTTGGACATGTCACCATGGCCAGTTTGGGCGAATTACAGGATATGGAATAAACGCTTGATGTTAGGAGATGTACTACGACCCAGGACAAAACTGTTAGCATGCACCTTTCCAACAATTTTATAGTTGATATTTAACATGGAAAGGGGAAAACGCATGTCACATCTAAATGATCTTTGCTGGGATTGCATAGGAAGATGATCAATAACTTTCTGGTCGAGTTTGGTAGCACATCATGTTCTAGGTCTGTGATATACACGCCAGGAAGCTTCTACGCAAGCAGGCCCACATAGGTTGCATAAAACGTGATCGGGAGCCCCTCTGCACCCGGGATTTGTTTCCTCCTGCGATCTCAGAGATAACTCTCCTGGCTTATTGTATGGTTGCAGGGGTTTCCAGGGCTTCTGCTTCTTCTGGTGGTATGACTTGTACTTGTGCCCCAACAATGGCTCAAGCTTACTCTCATACAGATCTCTGTAATAATCCAGAAACACCTGTTTAATCTTAGACTGTGTGTGTACAGCCATCCAATCCTGTCTCGTATGGCTATGAGTAGCAGTCTTTCTGAGTCAGGCCTGACTTACTATGCCAATAAGCTCCCAGACCGTGTAGCGTTCCTTGTGCCGGGAGTGCACCTCACTACCGCCCTGGTCCCCTACAGTTATTTGGTCCTGTTCTCTAAGTTATGATTCATAGGAAGTCCTGTCTAATTGCCTCTCTAAATATAGGCAGTCCAATGCAGCAGCATGCAAATGCCATATGAAGATCATCATTCTAAGCTTCCCACAGGATAATCCCAGCAGTAGTGTTTATGATCTGAGACTGTTCTGTCGAGGTACTCTGCCTGTTCCACTCTAGTTAGTAAATGTGAGGAGCAGTATACTCCAGGCATACATGCGCTTTGTGAACATGTGAGTAAAATGGACATTCCCTACTGTCAGGGTGCTGCAGCCGCCAAGGATCTTGCAAATTCCATCTCAGGGCCTATTGTGACAATGCTTGGGATGTAGGAACCTTTGAGGAGGCAGAAGGCAGGAGAGGTGAGTTAGATATGTCCAGTTTCAAATCACATATTGTAGTTACCACCATTATTTTCATCAAGGCTGGATACTAGACCAAGAGACACCATCATGTGGAATCAGGCTTGTTCCTCTTATGATGCATACATTCTTGTTAGAAGGACATCCTCTTCATTCAGCAGACTCACAACTATAGTGTATTGTTCTTCCTGATCCGCATGTATCACATGGGACATAAACGTACACAGACCATCGCGTCCCTGACAATTGCAAAAGAATGTTGTGGCAAATGCTTGTCCCCGCCATCTCTTCTGTAATTTAATTTCTTCAATCCCCTCTCCTTCTCCGAGTAAGGTGCATCTCTTGGAGAAAAAAGAATTTGAGTTTTAAACTCTTTCAATTTTGTCTATGTTTTGTGGCATTTAGAGAGGTTATTTATTCGTGGGACATTCCAGGTCACAAACGTATATTCAATTGCCATTTGGGTTCATAATGTGGATGAGCCAAAATAAAGACAGATCTTACAATTCCTCACTCTGTGTCTACCGTCTCCACCTAAATGGTCTGTTGGCAACAAACCAGGCAAACCGTCAGAGTAAAAAACTTTTTCTCACTCATTGAGTTACTTTGTACAATTTGATATTAGTCACAACCACTTGGTGTGCTTTGGTGTATTTTAGGTTAAATATTGTTCTAGGCTGTTTCAGTCCTAGTGGAAGCATACCCTGGTGGGTGGGTATTGTGACACCATGGGAGCACCCGAAATAACATTTATAGTGAATAATACAGTCATTAAATTGTTGTAAATGGATGTGCAGGTCATAGGGCAAACCCACAATCTTTGGAATGAGAGTAATAAACACATTTGAAATATCCTTCAACAACTCACCACCAGGAAAGTGAAACAACAGTATCCCAACCAGGAACAAAACTTGATATGCATTGCAAATACCCGGTATCTTCTCAATGGATAGGCCAGGTCATATTGGGGAGGTAGTTCATTCAGTCCCAGTAGAACTCTGGCAGGGCAGTGAAAAGATAGATAAACAGTCCACTGATTGTCACTGCTCAGCTAGTGGCAGGAAGTTCCAAGCTATTCATTCACATCAGCAAGTCGAATACAATTGAGTTTTGATCATATCATGTGCGGATCTGGGTGTCACTTTGGGCAATTTATCATCTGTTCGAGGGTGACTGTCCCGGAGGTATTCCTGTTTGAAACATCTGAGTCTGCCTTAGAGGTCCTATTTAGTGCTCTTCTGACCACTGAATTGCAGACGCTATGGTCTCTTCCTTCTACCATTAAGCCTCTGCCTTCATAGGTTTTTTGATATGGCAGAGCTTCTGGACTCTGCATCGTTTCCTCGTGGGTCATTGCCATCTGACTGATTAGCGGTAGTTGAGTATCCTCCTCGGGTTTCCACCCAGTCCCATGCCTTCTTAGGACCCTCAGTGAAGTGAGATTCAAGATCCATCATCACCTTCGATTTTGCTGGAAACAACAGCATATATGTTAATGTCCCTAGCACACAGTTTCCATCGGATGTTTAAGAAGGAGGTTCTTTTCTGTTGCATTGCTGCAGTATAATGCAGGGCACAACCTTGCTGGTATTGAACAAGTAATGTACTGCCTTCCTGGCGCTCTTTGCAGTATCCCTTCTTGGTTTCTGATGTTCAGTATGCAGCCAACCACTGGTCTTGTGGAAGCACTGGGCGGTAGAGGCCTTACTGTGACTTTGTGTGTATGTTCCACAGCGTAAAATGTTGAGAAACCCTGCTTCGCAGTCACCTGCAATAGTCATGCTTCCACAAAATTGATCTTGTCAGCTTTGGGTGTGCTTTCAGGAAGGCCTATTATATTTCTAATGTTTTGTCTAGATTTGCCCTATGAATACTCATCCCTGTGGGATCCCTGCAGGAATCTCACCCAATCCATCAGGTCTGCCCTTTGCGTTTGCAAGGCATCCATTGCCGGTTGTAGAGAGGTCAGCATGGTTTTAGTGTTCTTCACTCTGTCTGCTCACCTCCGTTGCTCAACTCTCAGTAATCAAACATCCACTACCATGGAGTCTATTTTACTTTCAGTGGCTTGCATTGTAGCTGTAATAGCTTCCAATATTTTGCCCAGCATGTCAGAAGCTACAGGTGGGGCACTGCTGTTCCCATCAACGGTCATCTCAACCGCCTGGAGAGCTTCCACCTCCGCCAGAATATGTTTCTCAGACTCACGATCCTTAACCAATCTTGTATTTTGCATTGGTCTGTTCAGTGTTTTCGCCCCTTGCTTATTCCTCTCACTACTGTTGAGTCCTCCACCCACGTCGTTGTAGTAAGTCGTGCACACAGTCACTCCTTGAATTTCAAACAGTGTTAAAATCACTGAGTGTGCCCAGAACAGCTCATGAATTATTACGATCCAACCAGGTGAGATATGAGCCCTGAGTGGTACACTCTAATCTGTGGAAAATGCCAGTGGGGGAGGAGGAGGTGAGAGACAAAAGTGGAAGAGGGGAAGTTTTTTATGTCCCACAACCTCTCTCTTCACTCCGTGTTCAGCGCTGCACATTTCAAAGTGTACTCCACACGATGCACCAAGAGATCTGCTGGTGTCCCTCAGGTAATCTTACCGGCTTTTGCCTCACCCCTCTAAAATGTTGTGAGTTGCCTTGCCTCCATTTTGTCAGAAGCGGGACATTCTACGCCATCCAAGAATTAGGGCAGTGTTGCCCCTAGACATGTGCCAGCTGCAAGTGTCCTTGTGTCTTAGCATATTTAATATTCGACAGTTGTGCCATAAAATCATCTGCAGAACTAGAGGGTAGGGTCTCATAAGATGGGACTTCTAGTGTGCGCTTCAGCAATGTGTGGGGCGAGATATGGACTTATGCAGTGCACATCCAGTTATAGACCAATGTGCCTGTGATGCACTTCGTTGTCTAATGCTTTCCTAGTCTAAGGTTCCAAAGGCTCCAGAGCACAAGTGTGTTGTGGTGTGGGGCACCACTCAAGGCTGCTCTCGAAACTCTCAAGTGGCATTCTCAAAGGCCACTGCCTGGCCATCCAAATCTATTTTCTCACAGCCTACTCCTCCTCTGTTGGCACGAGCTCCCCCCCCCCCCGCAAATCATCAGCTGGGGCGGCCGTTGCTTAGTTCCTCTTCTGGGTGCGCTGTACTAGCATTCATTCTCTATCATGAACCCCTCGGTCTCGGTCCTAGTCACACAAGTACCAACCGCAGTGTTTATCCTGCAGTTCTGCGCATTACGTCTGTCATTGCACTTTCTCGTCTTCCGCTGCAGGACAATCTTGTCTTGTTGGCTTGCTGTTTACCCTTCCCACTGCTGAAGACGTCCAGAATATTAGCACCCTCTCTGCTCCACCAAAGTACCTTCTTGGATGCTCAAGATCCGTTGATGTTCCATGGCTAGCAAGAAGCTCTGGAGGAAGACATCCTAAGCCACATTGAGCTTGCCTCAGTTACATGAAATCTGAATTTTAATTTGGTTTTCAGGACAATAATGTGAAAGGAAATATAAAACAAATTCTAAATCCTCATTCTGTGTTCATGTGTACAGTAGGTTTTCTGTCCAAAGGTTTGTTGTTGACGTGAATATAGGGAGGATAAACATACTCGTATGGAAACAGACTTTAGGTTCATCCATAGAGAGCCCTTACTTTCTTGTTTCATGCATTGCAGAACTTTTTCAGGAGTTAATCTCGTTATCTTTTGCTTCAGTGTGTTAGTGATGCCAGTTTCCCCAAATGAGTTTTATGGTATGCATCATAGAATTCTACTTTTTTATAATTTAGAATTAAGTGGCACTTGTACTAAGATACTAGCCACAAATTGTGACACTACTTTTTGCAACCAGTATCTTATTTTGCAAACTGACTTATGTATTAATAGTTTGGTTCGCAATATAGCAAATTGTAGTTGGCCGCAGGCCAGCGTTCCTAATGAATATTAATTAGGTAGGTCGCAATTTGCCCCCCACTATAATTAGCTACAATCACAGTGATGGTTGCCTGCAAAGATCCGCAGGCCACTATATCTGTGATTGCGTTTCAAAAGTGAAAACTTTTTTAAAGCAGCCCCAAGAAATGGGGCTATTTTTTAATTTTAAAGTCTTCAATTTTGAAAAACTGCAGTGAGAGTTGGCAGTGGCCTGCTGTGTGCATAGAAGATTATATTCACTCTATGGGCCTAGCCCAAAATTAAATATGTCGGTCTTTGAGTGTACTTTTTTGTATTAAAATTCGGTATGAAAACCATTTTGAAAATCTGTGAATACCCAGAGAGTTACGACTATGGGTGTTTTTTATACTGCCTTTTGTCATATCCATCTTCATATCTTGCTCTTTCTGCAATTGAGTGCTCAGTAAGTGTTCGCGAATTGGGCCCTGAATTTTGTTGTTATTACATAGGTCATGAACTATAATTTGAGAGACTTAAGACCACTTTAGATTGCACACTTTTTTGTTCACCATCAGTTTGGAGCATGTGTATCTATGCTTTGAGATACTTGAAAAATTGTACTGTATCATTATAGTGAGTTGGTAGTGCTGTGTTGTGGGTACTAGTGTAGTGAAGGGAGGCAGAAGTGCAGTACATCGAATCACAGCACTATACTACTACACAGACAAAGGCACTAACTAGCACGTGAGCTGTGATCTGCTAATTTCCAGAACTACACTGCCACCCTTACTGTCACCCTACTTCCCTCCATTACCAAGCTGTCATGCTCCACTATTACATTACCACCCTCAGGCACGTTATTGCCACAGCAGAACTATATACCCCGCTCCTCACTTGTACAGTAATACGTCGCACAAGCAGCCCAGAAGTATGCTTTCTCATAGTGTATAGACAGAAGGGTCAGACCCAAGAAAGGCGACTCACAAACCAATGCCCTAATAATCAGAATAAGAAATTGTGGCAACAAACCAATGCCCTAATAATCAGAATATGGGATTGTGGCTGCCAGAAGTAAACCACTTCCAGGCAGTGGAGGTCTGAAGCAGCATTCCAGGTAGATTTCGACAACCAAACAATACTGGTATCTCTATTGCTATACAGCTAGACTGGAACCACAAACCCTACCTCAGCCAAACACTTCTGTATTCTATTCAAAGAACTTGTCATTCCATGACCATGGGAATCAATCAAATATAGTGAGTGTATTTCCCATATACCTTATCTTTTTTTACTAGTGAAAAGCAATGCAGAGTGCTCTGATAAAATCCCAGGGTATCAAATAAAACACCTGAAACCAGAAAATGCAGTGTAAACTCCCGAGAACGCAGAATGTGCCACTGAATTTAGTGTGTGCAACTTGATAATTTTTCTCTTTTAGTGTCCACTTTCTGGGTTGTCTTCTTTTGCCATTGATTGATCTCCACGAGGGCACTGCCCACAGTCTTGGCATTCTCCTCTAGTTAATTGATATGTTTGTTTAATGTTATCGACTTTATTTGCAACCCTGTTAATTGAGGCCGGTATAGTAGGATATCAAATTGGGTATGAGGCCCTGATCATCAACTCTCTGTTGCTGCTTCTATCATCTGGGAGCGAAAATATTTTTCTTCTCCCTTCATTCTGTTCCTGTTTACACAGGATTTGGTCGCAGGATTTTTACCACCAGTGTGGTTCCTCGACTTGCAGACTTGCACAATCTAGATTCAATAAGGCTTACTCAAGTAGTGTCTCAAATCTAGTGTACTCTGTTGATTCTTTTTTCCCGTTTTATTTGTTGATATATTAATACAATAGCAAAGTTTGATCACTGTAACAGTCGCGATAGACATATGAGAAAGCATAACACAGTAATATATGTCATATATGATCTACAGTACAAATAAACAATAGACATCCAGAGAGCAGCCTAATTTGTCAGTATACATATCCTTGTTTTTTGTTTTTGGCCTTGAGCATGGGCTAACTTTCTTTGTGCCGAGTTTCCCCTTCTTTGTGATCTGGTCTCAGTATTCCAATGGTGTCATAAGTCCCCTCTTTCATCGTTGTCTGATCTCTCCCTCCCAGCAAGATAAGCTCTCAGTGGGCTCCATATGGCCCTAGGCTGTGACCCCACAGGCAGCAGTGTACTGAATACTTCTTCATGTGTGCTGCAAGACGCCAAATCTGTAAGCCATTTGTCTTCAAAGGGGAGTGTTCCCTTTCCCCATGCCATAGCAACCCGACGCTTGCCCAAGAGCAGGGCCAGAGCAACCAACATCCTACTGTGCTGTGTTACAAGTTTGACAAAGCCCAACAATGCTGTCAGAGCCTCAGTCTAGAGCGCCAGGACCATGATGCTAATCAAGATTTGGAGCAGTCTGCTTCAGTATTCAGCGATCACCTTGCATACCCATGCCAAATGTAAAAAATCAGCCGGGGGAGCACTGCACCTTTCACAGACATCGCTATCTCGCCCCCCACTTTGATTGGTGCAATACGTCCTGCCATTGATATAGGAAGTTTAATACATTTGTCAACGTTAGTTTAAATTTTATCTAGTAAAGTACCTTAGTTCTCCCTTAGAATCCCTACCGGGTCTTTTTGAATAAGGATCCCAAGGTAACAAATGGGGTCTTCCTGCCACTGCATTGGATATGTGAGGTCGTCATGTCCATGTGGGGCAACATAAGGGAAATGGGCCAGTTTATGACAAGGATGGACCAGTGGCCAAAGTTGGTGATCTCTGAAGAATAGGGCCTAAGTTGGTACCCGGATCATGTACCAGCAGTAGTATGTCATCAGCATGAAGCAATGCCAACACCCAGCGTGTCCCAAATTGGATGCCTTTGTTGCTGTGTATTTATCACAGTGTACCAACTGAACGTTCCATACTCTGTTGTCCTTGATTTGGCTTTTTGCTGTGGCCTGAACCCATTGGGCTTAACTGTCATACCGATAACTTAGTCAGTACTCTCTATTTGATCACCGTTATGAGGGAGTCTGATTGGAAACCCTTGAACACCAAAGTAATCCTACTCCTTCAACATACTGCTGGAAGGTCTCCTTGTCTAGATTCCTAGGATTTCTAATGATTTAGACCTCACTGCAAAAGTTAACACCTCACTATAAACCCGGCCTCAATCTCAGATTTAACGAAGAATCTCTGATTGATCAAACCAGATTTACCCCAAAGACAGGACAATGACGACTTGTAAGAATTGTTGGCTCTCATCCCTAGAGCTTGCCTGAGAAACCATCTTGGAATCCAAAAAGTTTCATTTTCATGGAGGCCTTATAGCCACCCAAGATGCCACCATCTCTCCTAACAGATGACAGAGTCCAAGAGTACATTCTCTTCTACAGTTCTTCATAAAAAACAACAGAGACCCCTTAAGCAGTCTAGCATCTAATTTTGCTGTCTCAGTATGATAATTGCCTGAAAATGGAGCCGTTACTATTGAAAGGTCTAGCGTTGTGTATTGGCTTTTGCGTCACATGCCACAGCTATACAAAATGATAAAATAAAGAAAATGATAGTACAGGTATGAAATGCACGTGTATTGTATGGTCACCTCCAGTCTTCAATGTGACTGAAAGTGCTTTGTGCCGGAGTCTCTGGGCTCCTTAGGCAGGCTGATGCTTCCGTGCCAGCAATGTCGTGAGCAGAAGCAGGGCTCCAGGCTTATTTCTTTTCTTGAGGAAATGAACAGCATGCAACTCCATGTTCAGGAAGCATTGCAGCCAGGGCCGTACAGGTCTTTGTCGATGTAGGTCTTCTGTGAGCTGGAGTGCAGTGTTTTCAGAATCCTAGGAGGGTGGGCAGCAGCCCACTGCCAATCAGAACTAGAGAATCAGATCAGATAGAAATTTCAACTAACTGGTTCGGTCGAGATGCCCTTCTCGGAGGGACTTCTGAGCAGGCTTTCTCTGGGGCATGGAGCTTTTGTGACACCATGCACCATCGCTGCAGTAATTTCACATTTCTTGCGTCTTTTAACTGTTGCTCCAGGTGGCTCCTGTCTCCCCACTTTGAGTGGCAGGCTTTCGCTCACTACCCTGCTAATGCTTTCTGTAGCTCACTTCTCAGTGGAAGTTTTTAATCAATGCTCACTAGCCAGTGTCTTTTGCCTGCCAATACCCTCTCTCAGTATGTGGCCATGCACACCATTTGCACATACCTTTCCCCTCCTAATCTACCAGGACCCGTATTACAGATAGGGTGCACTTTCCATGTTTGAGCCACGGTGCACCTTAAAGCAGGTGCGCCAGGTGCAAACATGGAAAGTGCTCCCTATCAGGAAGAATGCGCTATCTTCAGGGCATCTGCGAACTCGTGCTGCCCCCAGGGCAGGCATTCAAGAGAAATACGAGTAGCTGTCTTAAAGCTGCTCTGTGTTTCTCTGTGCAGGCGGCAACCTGCCTGCACTTTTAAAAGAGATTAGAGATCCCCTTGCCGGTGGGTACAGTGAGTGCCTGCTCTCACCTGGAAGGGGATGTCTGGGGGGTTCATGGGACCCCCCCTTTCATCCCTATAGAGGACTGCATTTAGAAGGCGCACTAAAAGTGCGCCTTCTAAAGGCATGTAGGCCTGTGCGCCCACGTCGGTAATACGGCGCAGAGGCAAAGTAATTTCCTCATTTGCATGGGGCCACTCCCTCATGCAAGTGAGGTAACACCCTCTAATGGTAGCGCTGGCGCTACATGTGCGCCAGTGCTATCTGTATTACAGAAGAGGCCGCACAAGCATTTGCGGCCCCTTCTGTAATACCAAAGTGCCCAGATGACGCAGAAAGCGTGCACAAACACCCGTTGTGCCCCCGGGGCACTTTTGTAATGCGGCCCCAGATGTAAGTTGTTTTGTTCTCAGTGGCCCCTGTTTCTTTTTGGCAATTCTTACTCACAATCATTTGCCTTATCCTGTTTTACTCCAGAGTGAGAGCTGAAGGAGGGATAAGAGCCTTTAAATAACACAGTATTGTACACAAATTTTATAGGGATGTAGCAATGCTTACACATACACATACTAGAGTTGGGCTACTATGCCTTGTCCTCAAGGCTCTTTTGTCTGCATACAACTCCTTTTGGACAACACAGCTACAATCCACCATATCAAGAGACAGGGCAATATGGATACTTGGACCCTGCGGTGGGAAGACTTACTCCTGTGGTGGTGGACTGTGCAATGGGGCTATTTCCTTGAATGGCTCATCTAGTGGGCATCTTTAATGTGAGGTTGCATGCTCTGAGTTGCCTCTTACTGGAGGGTGGCGAATGAAAATTCCACCTCCAGTTGATGGACATGATCTCCAGAATGACGTTGATCCCTTTGTCAAGGCCAAGAACAGGGCACACTCTCTGTTCTGTACTTTGCAGTTTCCTTTAAATGCCTGACCTCATCGCAGGGTCTGCTGTATGTGTCCCCTCAGATCCCTCTGCTATCAAAAGTCCTGCAGAAGGTCCGAGAAGACCAACCACAATTGATTCTCAGCTCCTGAGAGAAGGATTTGGTATTTCAATCTTTTGGAACTCAGGATTCGACCCTGTGTATAAACATCTGTTATGCCTTTACCAAGAAAGACCTTCTGGCTGGCATTCGTGTCAATCTACATGGATCATGGTGCCTTCTACTGGCCTTACTGGGAGCATACCAGACCCTGATATTTGCCAGGTGGCCAATTGGCCTTCTCCACCTACCTTTGCCAAGTATTACTGTCTCACAGTTCAAGTACTCAGTGATGGATACTTTGCATGGGCTGTGTTGTTTGACTCTCTTGGCTAATCAGTACTACTCAGTTCCACTTCTCAAGAGATATCAATGAGACTCATTCATAAGGGGAGGCATCTGCAGGAAGAAGTATCCATCAGAAGATAATGTTAATTTCATTCGGTAACAATATTTCTGGTGGATACTATATCTTCTATTAGATGCATCATTTCACTCCATCCTCCCTTTATGAGTTATGAGTTAGTGCAGTTCATAATAAGGTATGCAATGGTACATCTACTCTTATCATCACTGTTGATAAAGCTTGATCTGGTCCTGTTTGTAGGCCTTGGTTGAACACCGAAAAAATGCATAGACCTGACGCCAGATTTTGCCATATACAGCCTGTTACATCCAGGGTGAGCGGAGCTGCGAACAGAGTTGCATGGTGACAACTGATGGTGCTGGTGAACTATTGATGGGGGAAAAGGTTTTTCTAAATCTAGATGGCACCTTGAGGATATTCATAATGTAAGAAATCTGTGGGAAAATATAGTATCCACCAGAAATATCATTACTTGAAGGTATTTATGTTTTTCTTTAGTGATGAAATCACAAATGTTCTTTTTTTAAATAATATTTATTCTACAAGTTTACATGTTTTTAATTTACTCCTAACCTCCCTTTACCATTACCCACCCCATAACCCTAATAGTACCCTTACCTTCCTTTACCCCTGCCCACCCCTAAACCCTGAAATTACCCCTACCTCCCTTAACCAATGGCCACCACTAAACCCTAAAATTACTTTTAACTCCCTTCATCACTACCCACCCCTAAACGCTAAAATTGTCCTGACCTCCAATAACCCCGTAACCCTAAATATACCCTTACCTCTATTTACCACTGCCCACCACTAAATCCTAAAATTACCTTTACCTCCCTTTAACACTACCCATCCCTAAACCCCCTATTAAATAACATAATAATTGTTATTTACAAAAATACGTATTTAACTGCGTGGTAAAGTCTTTGTTGTAAAAGCTGTTTCCCTTAGTGGGTAACCTTACTCACCTTATCACAGTTTCTTGTCCTATGTCTTCATCTCCCCCAGGTCTTGCCCCAGTGCTGCCTCAAACACCCTAGGTTATCTAGGATATTATTTATGATGCCCTTATAGAGTGTTGAGACTCAGTGGGTCTTTCAGTAAGAGGTTCTCCATGGGAGGTGAGTCGGGCAAGTCTGTCCAGTTGGGCAAGTCCGTCCAGTCATCCCCCTTGGCGTGAAGGGCATGTTTGAGTTGTGTGTATTTTAAGAATTGTGTGTGTGAGAGGTCATATCCGAATTGTAGGCTGTCAAATATTTTGATTGCCCTTTTTCTATGATATCTCATATTGTAGCGATTCAGAGTAAATCCCATTTGGCAAAACCTGCAGTCTGGGCACCTCTGTACGCATTGCCGCCACTCCCAGCGGTGTTTCTTCCGTGACCCTCCCTTTCCAACCTATATGGGCACGCATCTTGTCCCAGGCCGTTAGAGCAGTCCGAGTTGGGGCGTGCAGGGTCTTCTTGTTTCGTCCATCGTAGGAAGCAGTGCTCCCATGTAGGATCTGCCATGGCGCACCTATCCAAACGGACCGCCAAGTACCTGGCTGGGGCGTAGGCTAGTCATTAATAACTTGTAGCCGGTAGGCCCAGTAATAACTTCATATATGACTTAGGGCTATTCCTCCATTATATACGGATTGATATATGGTCTTCAGTGCGATCCAGGGGGCAATCGTACCGGAGTAATAACCTCGATTCTGTGTCTAGCCTCAGAAAAAATGCAGGGATCAAATAGTAAGTATTTTGCAGGACATACAGTAATTCTGGGAGTGAAATCATTTATAGATGGCTGCTCTGCCGAGTACTGTCAACGGCAACCTCCACCATCTAGACATGTCATTCTGAAGTTCAACCAGCGGTCTCTCCAAATTGGTCCTCATGAACAGGTCTCTGTTCGTGGCGACATACATTCCCAGATAATGAAAGCCGTCCTCTACTATCCACAGGGGGGCGTCTACTATGGGGCATGGGTCCCAGTTGCCCAGGTGATACAGGACCGATTTATGCCAGTTGATTCTGTAGTCTGAGAAATCTCCAAGGAGATCACATCTTTCTCTCACTGATCCATGACGTCGCCGCGGCCAGGTCTGTTCTCATGTCTGACCCTGGCCGCCTAGGGCTCAATGCAGAGGGCAAAGAGTAGGGAGGAGAGGGGGGCCTTCCTGTTCTCCCCCCCCATCCCCCAGCAGAAAGGTCTCAGATATCTCTCCCTTTACTCGTACTGCCGCTGTGGGGGCCTTATATAGTAGGGCCAACCAGGTGCAAAAGTTGGGTTAGAACCCAAAGAGCTTCAAGACCAAGGTCAAATAGGGCCAGTGGATGGAGTCAAATGCTTTCTCTGCATCCGTGGAGACTATGGCCAAGGGAGCTGCTACCTTCTTCACTGTGTCGAGCCAATAAAACCGCCTCCTTAAATTGAGTCGGGTAGACCTGCGAGGCATAAACCAATTTTGATCGGCATGGATGAGTGACGTGATAAGGGTTGAGCCTGCCCGTTTGCGTAGCTGCCAGCTGTTTAGTGATAACATTGAAGAGTGAGATTGGGCAGTAAGACCCACAATCTATCCTCGGCTTACCGGCTTTATATATCACTGCAATAAGTGCATGTCGGAGGTCAGGGGGTAGTCACCCCAGCATGTGTGAGTCCTCAAACATTTGCAGTAGGTACAGACCCACCAACCTTGCCAGTCTTTTAAACAGTTCCACGGGTAGCCCATTGGGCCCTGGTGTCTTTCTGCTCTGCATTGAGTGCCCCCTTCAGCTCCTCTAACAGAAAGTCGGCCTCTAACAGTTCCACATTGTCCTGCCACAGGGATGGGCGATATAGTGTACTCAAGAAGCATTCCCCTTCCTGGTCGGTCACCTGTGAGCGTGTAGCGTATACTGCACTGTAGTGTCTGGTGAATTCTTGGGCTATGTCTCTGCTGTCAGTTACCGTCTCCCCTGCCTTGGTAATGATTTCCCCCACCCATCTTGCCTCTTCTTCTGAACAGCTCAGCCAGGCTAGGAGGTGACCGGCCTTATCCCCCACATCACAGAGTTTCCTCTGGGTTGGCAGGTAGTGGCCGTGGGCTGCGGATTCCGCCATATTGTGTTAATCCGCCCTGGCATCATTCAGCTGTTGAAGGGCAGCTGCATCGGCCAATGTGGTAGCCCTGTGCTCAAGGTCTAGGACACAGCATTCTAAGGTGATTAGTCTGTCTGCAGGGGCTCGCTTTTTACGTGTGACCAGTGTTTGTAATATGTCGCGTAGGATAGTTTTGTATGCTTCCCACATGATGGAGGGGGAACCCACTGAAGCTTTGTTTTCTTCAAAGTATGTCTCAGAATCCAATCTGAGTGAGTTGCTCGACAGTCTCTGGGTCCTGTATCTCCCAGGCATTAAATCTCCTTAGCCCCTTCCCATGTTGACCCCTTTCATCCAGAGTCACCAGTAGTGGTGAGTGGTCTGCGATACCCCAGGCGAGATACTCCACCCCCGTATAGCCGGTGATCACCCATGGGTGCGAACAAGTAATCTAGCCTAGAGAATGTCCCTCTGGGCCTGAAACAGAAGACTAAGCTCTCAGCGTAGAGTGACAAAGTCTCCACTGCTCTAAAAAACTGGGATAGTGGGATTATGCTGTGGATCTGTGTTAGACGGTGTCCTTGTCCTGTCTAAATCTGGAGTTATGGTGTCATTGAAGTCCCCACCCAGTATTGGCAACATGTCGCCCGCCTCCAAAAGTATTGGGCCTATTTTGTCTAGGGTATCCCGCTGTTAGCGAGGAGGGGTGTAAACATTAATAAGGGTACACCCCTGTGTGCCTCTGGAGCCCTGCATCCCAAGGACATTCCCAGTTGTGTCCGTCCACGTCCTGGTGATGTTCCCCGTGAGAACCCCGAGTGTCCGAAGGACACATATTGTCCCCGCCCAAGGAACTTAGAGTCTGGGATAACCTCTCTGGAGACATGAGGATCGATCGCCTAGAGCACTGGTAGTAGGAGGGGAGTCCGGTGCAGGGGGGGAGCCTAAGCTTTGTGGCAGAACCTGCAGTCCAGCTCCCAGTCTGCTGCCTAGTGCCACCTCCTTCCACCAAGGGCTGAGAAGTGCGGGCGTCACTGCCATGTGCTGGGGGAAGAGGGAGCATAATGCGTGCCCACCAATCCTGCTCACCGTGTGTCCGCGGGGGGCCATCTGTTGTCCCACTCCTCCTGACGCAGCTGCTGGCAGTATCTAGGGCCGCAAATGGGAGCCCGCTTCTTGGGCAGCAGTCCCGTCGAGCTTGTGCTTCAGCCCCATGCGGTGCATGGGCCGCCGCAAGGGCTCACCTTTGCTGTTGGACTGTCGGCAAGGGGGTAAAGCGCGGTACCTCTGCTCCAAGTCCTGGGGATGTGCGCTGAATGTGGGTGTGCCGATCTATGGTTCCAAGCTCATTCGGACTGTCATTTTGAGGCAGCCTCTGTTGCATTCAGGCAGCAGCTGTTCTCGGTCCCCGGGGCCCGCCGAGCATTCTGATGCTATCTCTGCTCACCGGTGTGCCCCCATATACCCCCAAGAGGGCACAGTTGGAGTGTAGGGATCAGGAACACTGAGCAGTTGTGACCGTGCAGCGTGAGCTCAAGTAGGCACGCCCAGCTGCATCACGGTCATAGACACCCCCACCTCCCCCAATCACAAACTTGTTCTTGGCCCATTCCCACCATGGAAGCTGTTGGAAATTTACTAATATCAAGGGAATCAGTACATTTTATTTGCATTGTTAGAATCGGCAGGCAACACCCCAGAATTGGCCTGGATGTAGTTGAATGGATAGTTACACAGGGGGAAATGTTTAAAGAAAAATGCATTTGCAATAGGCCTAGGTGAAATGTAAATTATGCTGGCATATTTTTAGGAATTTCATGTTACACTTGTTAAGTGGAATTCCTAAAATTTTGCCATTACGCTGTATAGTGTGATTGCGCCACAAAATTATAGTGCCAGAACATGAGCACCTGTTGTTCGCATCACCTGTGTCTTTTGTATTATTTTTTTAGCTTGAAATGCAACCTGTGGTGAAAAATTGTTGCATAATTTTTCTAAAATATCGTGCAATTTTCTCTTGCACTATATGCACATTGTAAAATTACAGCTACGAAACACTCAAGCTTTTTTAAAATCAGTTAGAAATTTGATCTGCTGGACTATAGAGCTAGAGTCGATCGAGAAAGCCGAGTCAACCCAGTAGTAACAAATTAAGAATTATAAAAATGTCTGCTCTTCTGTGGGAAGCCCTCTTCTGCCATAGCACTTTAAAATCAGTTATTTACCATCTCTGTATTAGGTTACTGTGTTTTTAACATTTATTTAATAATTGCACCTTGTGTATAATAATGTAATAATTGCAATTTGTGTATAATGATGATGCCTTCTTCACTGAATTGCACAATTTAAAATTATATATTATGTGTGCAATAGTTTTTTTGGTTGTGGGATTGACATTGTTTTCTTTTTTTGTAGTGTCACATGGGAGCCAATGGGAGACGGTAGAAAAGTCCTGTCGTTGGCTGACAATCACATATTAATCTGGGATTTACAAGAGAGTTCTACGAATGCTGTGGTAAATTCAAGACCTTGGATTTTTTCTAAATATACAGCGTAGGCTGTGCATCTACCTGCATCGATTCCACTTCGAAGTAACCTTTTATCTAGTGCCCCAGCATGGCCCAACATGTTCTTATATATCAAAAGCACAAAAACCAAAGTGTAAAATCGTGCATTTTATGATACAATTAAATACGCACATAACATAATGATTAGCTCATCGTTCCAGAATCAGGAGGGGTAATGAGGCTTGATTTCTTTTCTGAACAAGTGTTGCTGAGTGATGCTTTGTATGTGGGTACAGTGGCCCTGTTGTTTTATTTGCCACCTCATTGGGTCTTTTGTTCGTTTGTCAATTTGAGGAGTGTCCTGAAAATGATAGGAATATGATATCATCTATATTCAGGAATATGAACCTGTGGCCCCGCGGTGATGAAGGCAAGGAGACAGGGTCTGAGTGGAGAAGGCAGTGGTTTATTAGTTGCGTTCTCACAAGGGGTGTAAGGGAATTTGGATAACAAAAATGTACAGTCTCTCTTCCTTCAGAGAGGGGGTGATGGGCCAGTCCTTGTTCTGACAGCACAAAGGAGCTTCGCCGGTGTCTGCTTCCTGGGTCCTTCCTCAGTATCCAGGCAGGTGACCCCAAAAGAAAACAGAAAGGCTCGTGAGGGACACGTTGTGGTATTGCGGTGACAACTTGGGGAAAGGGAGTGAAGGAACAAACACCCGACCGACACCAGTGACGCCCTATCGCGCTCTTGGTTGGTGGTACAAGCACTACTTAGGTACCGCAGGCTCTCAGGCTAGCCGTCCCTTCCACACGGCTTCCCTTTCTCCCATGCGGCCCCCAGCTGGTCCCGTACCTTTTGAAGCCACGACCCTCCTGGGCCGTGGCGGGCTTCCACGTGTTGCCGGATTGGGTCCGGTTCCCTTCTTTCCTTGCTTTGTGGAGACGCCGTCTCCGGCGGCACCCTCTCCTCTTCCTGCTCGGTCCTCGTCTTCCCTCCTGCTTCCACGTCGCCTCGAAGTCCTCCCAGTCCCGGTCCTATGTGCAAGGTCTGGAGTCCCGGTTCCGGCGTCTCCACTGCTCTCACCCCAGTCCGTGGTTCTCCTCCCGAGTCCTTCCTCGCTTCCTCTTCACTGTCCGCAACAACAGCTGACCTGAACACGTGATCGGCCGGGGAGACCAGGGACAACCCCGCATTAAAGGGGCAGTGCGCTGCACTCGCCGGGCTCTGGAAAAAGAGGAGGGGACATGGTGACAGGTAAGGCGGCATCTCTCCGGTGTTGGAAGCCCTGGAGGAGGAGTCCCCAGGCGGCGCTCCGCCACAGAACCAGTTAATAAATGTAAACAATAGTTTTAATTCAATTGTGGATGAATCTTTGAATGCAAAGAGGAAGATATGGGTAGTTTGGTATTTCACGTTCAAGTGGAGTAATTTGTATTGAAGTGAAGTGAAAGTTCGGATTGGTTTGATGCTTTGTAAGCGTGTGTTTTATGGGCCATCAGCGAAAGTAGTATTAACTTCCTACTGCTCATCACCATCTCTCCTTCTAACTTCAGATCTCAGGTGTTACTGAGAGCACCAGCTCCCAGTTGATGCTAAGAAAGGTCCTTCCACTCCTTCAAACAAAGCATCACATTAGACTCCCCAAATCCCTACTTTTTTCCCGTTTCGACTACTGCAATATAGTGTATGGGCACTCAAGGAAATACTAAAACTTTAGAGGATTGGAAATCAAGCAGTTAGGCTATGCCAAAAGCCCAACCACATTAATCTACCCATGAAAGAACTCCTCTTGCTTCCAGTGAACCAAAGAGTCAAATTCAAGATCCTATGCTTCACTTACAAAGGCCTCGCTGGAAAAGAGCAAGCATTTCTCGTAAAGTTGGTTTCCATTAAATCCTAGGTGCAACCTTAGATCGAGCACCTCCAAGCATATTGTACAAGTGAACTGAAAGCAACATGGTAAGTGGTTATCAACAGCCTGGGACCCTATTACTGGAACAAGCTCAATCTCTTCCTGAAAAACAGCATAGCCAAGAATCTTCAAAAAAGAGTTAAAGAAGCAGATATTCAAGGAGGTCTGTAGATCACAGGAAAATCTTATCAAAACCACCTTCCCCCACTTCTCAAAGTCACTGCACCATACCAACAGTAACAATGGTGACAATTAAGAGCCTGTCTTTCAGCTCCATATCAGAAGGGCGAGATTCCTGAAACTTCTTCTGAGCTAGTTGATTATTTTTTTTATTTTATTTTTTTATTTTTTTTGTCTTCATTCACCGCCAACCTCACTACACTTCGCACCAAGAGAAAACGTAGGGAGTTAAAGAAAGGACCCACCTACTAATATCAAACGTGCATGGGTGCCAGTGAATACCGGGTGAGATAACTCTTCTACATAGCTCCAAGAGCAAGATGGCAATCATCCAGACACTTCCCGAAGGGAACCGGAAGTGACCCGACTTAACCAAGAGAGCATTGAGGCAGCATAATCATAGGACACGGGGGGAAAAAAACCCAAAAAAAAACCCTAATCGCTTTCCACTGAGCCCAAACCCACTCGCAGTAAATCCCAGAAAGCTGTCCTCTTCTTGCTGCAGGTTCTAGCCAGATCCAACTTGGAAACCTCAAACACTGAGGAAAGCCAGTCCGCAAAGGAAGGAGGCATGGATTCGGTCCATCTTTTACAGATTTGTCTTCTAGCCAACAAAATAGCATAAAAAGCAGCAATCTGGATGGACCGGAAACTTGATATGTAAAGCCAAAGATGATCAAAGAGAGGTCAATGTGCAGAGGGTAACCCAAGATGTTGGCCAAGTAATTTTCAACACTGTCCCAGAATGAAACCAGGGCAGGGCAGTCTTTAAACATATGGATATCTGAAGCTAGAGCCAGTCCACATTTCTTACAGCAGACTGGTGACCCCTTAGTAAATTTAGAAAGTTTTTGGGGAGAGAAATAAGCCCTATGGATGGTAAAAGGTGGTTCCTCTTCAGCCAAGCTGGTTTAACTGCCTCATACAAAATCTTACAGGAATTCTGCCAAAGGTCATTGCAGTTATAAGCAGGTAAGGAGTCGCCCACAGTTCTGTAGCCAAATTGAATTCCCCATCTACAGCTTCAATTAGGGCTTGATACCAAAAGGAGACCTCCTTCTTCCCGGCTGACCTACTCACAAGCTGATGTTCCAAAAAACAACCTCCTCCTACTGGGTACTTATGAGATAGCTGGGATTGAACCCAGCTTTTCAGCTGGAGAAATTTAAACCTTGAAAGGCCGTCCCCCGCTCTACCTCTGAGTTGCTCCCAAGAAAGAAGACAGCCATCTTGAACCAGATCCCCCAAACTACCAAACCTGCTTTTTTAAAGGCATTGCCATCCTGTCTCTCAGGCACTCCGGGCCACCAGGAGATTCCCAAAGGGGCGCTGAGCTAGAGAAATAAGAGAGCTTGACTGTTGCCCTGAAAAGAGCCCAGGTTTTAGCAAGGCCTTGCAAGACCTTTAGCTTGACCTTCTTGAAGAACTTGGGGTCACCGAATTTAAATAAAAAACCCTCCACAGGTAAGTTGGCCCCCCTAAGCATGGCGAGGAACATTGCCCCAGCGCCAGTACTAACCGGCATTTTCAAGAGCATGCGTGAGTGTGTAAACTGAAAGGCCCAGGCATAAAACAAAAGATCTGGTAAGGCTAGGCCGCCTTTCTCCCTCCTCCGCCTCAACTTGATCCACGCTATTCTCGAAGATTTATAAGCCCACACGAAGGAGTTGATATCCCGCTGTAGCTTATTGATAGCGGATTTTTCGAAGTGAAGAGGAATACAATTAAAAAGAAAGGTGATCTTTGGGAGTATTGACATCTTCACGAGGTTGACTCTCCCAAGAATAGATAAGGGGAGGTGAACTCATGATTTCAACTGCCTCTGTATTTCTCTTGCTACCCGGCTCAAATTGATCCCCGAAATCTTGGAAATCTCTTGGGCTATGCTAATCCCCAAGGATCTCATTTTAGAGCTAATCTGGTGCTGATGCTGAGGCCCCTCAAGATTCCAGGCCATAACCTCTGTCTTTGAGGCATTAATCTCATAACCTGACACAAGACCAAATTCCTGTGCCTGCTGAATTACTGCTGGAAATGCTGTTTGCAAGTTCGTCGACCGAATTAAAATATCGTCGGCGTAGAGTGCAACCTTCCTCTCCCACTCTCCATACTTAAACGACTGGATGTTACCATCGTCCCTAAGCCGTTGAGCAAAGGGCTCGATATATAAATCAAAAAGGAGAGGGGAGAGTGGACAGCCCTGCCTGGTCCCCCTCGTAATCTTAAAGGGGTTGGTAGTATTACCATTAACAGACAGTCTGGCAGTTGGTTCCTGATAAATCAGCTGGACAGTGCGGCGAAACTTTTCCCAAGGTTAAATTTCACCAGGGTTTCTGTCAAGTAGGTCCAATTCACCCTATCGAACGCCTTAGTGGCGTCGAGAGTCATAGCTGCCAGAGGGAGTGAATAAGTAGAAGCCAGATCAATTGCTCCAATGAAATCATAAGTAAGATCTGATAGTTGACGCCCTTTGACAAACCCCTTCTGGTCCAAATGAAGGATATCCCCTACCATCTGACCCAGTCTAGCAGCTAATATTGAGGCGAAGATCTTGTAGTCGGCATTTAAAAGTGAAATGGGCCTATATGAGCCGCAACTAGAGGGGTCTTTACCAGGCTTCAAAATCAATATAATTATGGCATCGTTCCAAGAGGCTGGGAGCTTTAGGCCATCCTGTAAAATCTGATTGAATAGCCTCGTCAGGATCGGAACGATAATATCGCTCAGATGTCTATAAAGCTCCGCTGGGAGCCCATCTGGACCCACAGCTTTCCCGTTTCGACTCTGTAGAATGGCCCCCTGACCTCCTCCTGGGTGAATTCTCGATCTAGATATTCCCGCTGATCGGGATTCAAAGAGGGAAGAGAAATGTTATCCAGCCAGCTCTTAGCGATAGAGTTATCCACCCTTTTGTCCTCTTGATAGATATCCTGGAAGAAAATCTGAAATACTTCACAGATTTCTTCGTCTGAGGATAAAGTCACACCCCCGCTAGAGATTCCCTTAACATAGTTCCTTGCCCGATCTGATTTAGTTTTCCAAGCAAGGAGCTTACCTGCCCCTTCTCCATACTCAAAGTGGGCGATTTTACTGGCTTCCCACCTGCGCATGAGCCTGGTATGTAAGAGATTTCCTAACTGGTCCTTTAAATTATTAATATCATTTTGCCGAGCATGCAGGGTTTCGGAAGAAACCTGGGAGTTCAGGTCTACTTCTGCAGCCTTCAGCTTGGTTTCGATCTGTGAAATCTCCTCTTTATATTTTTATTTCTATAAATTGACCTGCTTGTAATTTGGCCCCGCCAAAAAGCTTTAAGGGAGTCCCAAACAACTGAAATCAGAGCTGAGTCTAAATTAATCCTCAAAAAGCTTTCAGTTTCCTGCAATAAGAACCCAATCTCCTGATCTTCCAAAAGCAAGGCTCGATCGAAGGACCATGACCTGTTGAAATTGGGGAATGGAAACTCTAGTCTCATCAGAATACCAGAATGGTCTGAAAGATGAGGGGCCAAATATACAATATCCTTTACTCTGCTCTTTAAAGAATGACTAACCAAAATATAATCAATTCTAGATTGGTGGTGATATTTATAATTCCTGTATGAGACTCCTAACTGCTGTCCTGCTCTTTCCCTCCAGATGTCAAAGAAGGCGTACTGCTTCATTGCTACCAAAAGGAAATCCCGTGATTTACAAGGAGCCTTAGCTCTGTTATTCGGTGATTTATCTATTAGGGGGTTCAGGACAATATTAAAATCGCCTGTGTTGGACTTGGCCCTTTTGGCAGGTTCACCCCTAAACTTTTTGCTCGTCTCCTAGCCTTTTCCCTGTGTAGTGTTGGTGGTTTTAGGCCTCTGCGCACTTTAGCCCTGTGTCCCAGTGTAAAGTGCGGGCGCACGCTGAGTGCATGTGGTGAGATTGTCCTGCCCTCCCATAGGAATGCATGGGGAATATGTGTGTCCATGGTAATTCCTGGTGTGAGAGGAGTGCAGGGGCGAGTTTAGTATGTGCGAACTCGTGAGAATAAATGCTGCGCAATGGTGTGCGCAGATTTATTATGACTGGTGTGGAAATGCCACTTTTAGAAGTTGGCATTTATGTGTGCTCTGTGTCTGCCTGCCTGATGTGAATTGCATGTCTGGCTTTGTGAGTGACAGGGGCTGGGAGGTGTGTGTGGCTCCAGGAGGGGCAGGGTGAGTCAGCGCAGGGCTGAATAGGGAGATCTGCATCTAGATGGGAGGGAGGAGTTGCACCTGGGACCTGAATAGGGCTGTGCCTTCCCTCCACAATGCTGGCTCCACCCCTGTGGTGCGTCTGATGTCCCTAGCCTGTCCTGTGAAAGGAGAGAGGAGCTGAGCAAAACAAAGTGCTCCAAAGCTCCCCAAAACCAGTTGCACCTGGTTTTTCCCCAGCCCTGTGCTATGTGACAAAGGAAAAGGGTGTATAAAAGAGGGGGCTGTGACCCCATGAAGGGGGTCTGTTCTGTTGTGCTGACTTGCAGGGAACACTCTGCCAGGAGGAACCGCCGCGGGACCCAGCTGCTGTTTCCTGGGGGTCCCTGCGTGCTGGCCTGCCTGGCTGCGCTGTGCTGTGGTCCCCCCAGTACCAAGGACTCTTTCTTCTGACCTTTTTGGGGCCACTGCTGGAGCTTGTGCTGCTTCTAGCGCCTTGTGAGCGCTTTGCTTTTATTATTGAAGAGCGCGTTGCTCTTTGTTGCTGAGAGGAGCCTGTTTTCCCTGCAGCGCTGAGCTGCGATTGATTTTGAGGGAATCCCGACGTAGGGATTCCCCCGCATTTGCGTGCACTCGAGCGGGAGCCCACCCCGCGTATTTGTGCTCTCGAGCGGGTGCCTACCCCGCCAGTGCTTTGCCTACAGCGGGAGCCCACCCCGCCTTGCACCCGAGTGAAGAGGAAGCCCCCGAGAGAAATCGCCGGGCCGCGGTGAAACGCGACCCGGAAGCCAGGCACGAGCTGCCTGGTTCGGGGTGGAGCCACGCGCCCTGGGCGGAAGCTGCGGCCAGGAGGGAGGACGGGAGCCTACCCCGCCTCCCAGGGCGTCCCGGGCCGAACGAAGAAGCGGGCAAGTCTGCACGGGGCTCTCGTGAGCTGAGAGAGCCCCGACCGCTGCCCAGAGGGAAGTCCCACGTGTGCGGAGGGGAAGCGGAGAAGGTCTGCAGTCGTCAGCAGAGCTCCCCGGCGTGGAAGAGAGCCCCGCATGCTGCAGAGTCCTGAGGGGTCTACAAGACGGCCCCCCGTGTGAGGAGAAGCCGCGAGAGGAGTCCCCGGTGAGTGGGGCTCAGTAAGGGTATTGTTGGTGCGTCGGGGCACATTTTCGGTGCCCGCCCCCGTAACCAAGCCTCGGGCGCTGCAGGTGCCGTGCTCAGTTTTCTTTCCTGCTGCCCCGCTTGACAGTGGGCAGCGGCAGCGCTTTGGGGGCATTATTGTAGAAGTCCCGGAGGGGGCTGAGAGGCACGTTAGTGCCAGTTTCCTTGCCACAAGCGGCCCCGCCTGACAGTGGGCATATTCTTTTGTGGTGGAGTCCCAGTGGGGCTCACAAGGCACAGTGGTGCCCGTGCCATTCCCAGCTGCCCCGCTTGCAGGGGGCAGCTGCACCGAGGGGTGATTTTATTTAGAGGCCCCTTCGCTTTGCTCACAGCTGCGCCGCACCAGAGCGGGCAGCTGCAACGTTGGGACATTGGTTGATTGAGTCCCAGAGAGGGGCTCAGGGGGCACGCCGGTGCCCGTGTTAATTATTCACAGCTGCCCAGCAAGTAGTGGGCAGCTGCCACGTTTAGGCTTGTGCAATTGCGCACTTTGCTTTTGCTGCCTGTGCAGCCAGCCCGGACATTCTGGACAGTGGGCATTTGAGCCCCGGTGAGAGGCCAGTTGGCCTGGGGCCAGTGTCAGTGCGTTGTGCCCCCGATTGGGGCACACTGTGTTTAGGCTTACGAGGCCTATTGCCTCATGTGATTTATGCCTAATGTGATGTAGGTGTCCCATCTTGTAGGTTACAGGATCTCGTGCTAAGTTCCTACCTGTACCAGTAATTACTGGTTGTGCGCTACATGTATTATTTGCATTTACTTACCTGATCTGATGGTTCTGACCGTGGCCCGATTGGCCTGGTCCTGTATATAATTCCCCTGTGAATATTGCCTAGTGCCAGTTGGCGCACTGTATATTATGTGATTATGTTTCTAAGGTATTTATGATAATACAAAGGCTATTTTTTATATAACCTTGTGTGGAGTTCCTTTTGTGGTGTGCCTAGTGTGTTGCTGCTGTGTGAGTGTGCTGCGCAAACGCTTTACACATTGCCTCCGGGATAAGCCTGACTGCTCGTGCCAAGCTACCAAGGGGGTGAGCAGGGGTTATCGTCGGCGTGTAACTCCCTCGCCCTGACTAGAGTGGTGGTCTCTGCCTGGCTTTGGCGCAAGCCTGAGCCAACCAGAGATCCCATTTCTAACATTGGTTGTCAGCGGTGGGGATTTGGACTTGCGTTTGCGCAGTACCACAGCGACAACTGGTTGCACTACAAACTCTACATTTAGATAATCACGTGTGTGGGGATTATTGTTCTGAGTTTTGTTTTAATTCTTCTCCTAAAAGTGTCATTTGTAAATTGTATACTCTTGCTTCAGCTCAGAAACCTAGGTCTCCTGTGTTGCACGTGTCCCTGAGCGTCCTGCCAAAATGGAGTCTGCTTTTGATTTTTGTGGTCTCTTTAGATACAGTATGGGGGAGTTGGTGGACTTCTGTAAGGAGAGAGACATAGCAGTGAGTGGGTCGGACACCCAGTCAAAACTGAGGGACAACCTGATCCAATGGCAAAAGGATGAATGGGACTGTGAGCGCAATGAGGAGAAGAGGGCCCTGGCCGCACGCCAAGAGGGTGGTGGGTCTGAGGGGGCCCTGAGGAGTCTGAAGAGGAGGAAGAAAGTGACAGGACAGGGACGCCAGTAGATAGTGAGGACCCCATAGATAGGGAGTCCCTTGCTGGGTCCAGTGTTGGGGGCAGTGCCCCATCCCTTTCCCTGTCCCCAGAGGAGTGGGTGGATAGGAGGGAAGAAAGGGAGCATCAGCTGGCTTTGGAGAAGCTCAGGTTAGAGCATACCAGGGAGATAGCGCAGCTGAGTATGGAGGAGAAAAAGCTAGAGACCGAGAGGGTCTTAGCGCAGGAGAGGATGGCGGAGGCTGAGAGGGCCTTCGCCAGGGAGAAATTAGCTCGGGAGGGTAGATTATCCCCTGAGTGCAGTTGTAGTTTTCTGGATTCCCCAGTGAGGGTGGAGTCCAGTGGTGGCAGCAATATACAGTCCAGTGCAGGAAGTCCCAGTTCCCAAAATATGGTACCTTGTTCCAGAGAAGAGGAGTACAGGTTGAAGTTCAGGGGCAGTAGGAAACTGTCTCACCAGTCTTGGGTGGATTTTTCGGATGAATGTAATGATGCACTGGCTGATTGGGTAACGGTTAACACGGAACAGGATTTTGAAGGACTGTTCGATCTGGTTATCAGAGAGCACCTGCTCAGTTGTTGTTTGCCGGGGTTGCGCCAACACCTGTTGGAGGGTGGGTTTTCTGATCTATGGGAGTTTACATGTGAGGCAGACCTCTGGGTGGAGGCCCAAGGTTCTGAAGAGGCATTGGGGAGTGATCCCAAAAGTAGTGGCTCAGGTATCTTCCCGTCCTGTATGGGGGAAGAGGTTCAGTGTAGCCCAGCTAGGTCCCAGTGTAGTGGGAGGGGTGTAGGGGCTCACGTCCTGTCTCAGTGGAGTAGGAGTGAGTGTGGGACTGAGTGTCCCCAGGTGCCCGAAACCCCGTCTCAGAGCCTGGATGGTTTCTTCAGGGAACACCAGGTTGGGAGCCTAGGCTGTCCTGTTAGTCCATTTGAGGAGGATCTCCTAGTGTCTGGAGAACCTGGAGCATCTGTAAATAGAGCTCCAGTGGTTCTGGTGTCTGGCAGTGCCGCTCCAGTTGGGAGGGTACAGAAGTCCGGATTGAGGGGTGAGAGGGGGATGTGTTCCCCAGTGGAAGAACCAGTGGGTCAGGGGCCAGCCAGAAGGGCTGAGTCTCCTAGAAGTGACCATGGTGACACCACTTCTGTCGTGGGGGATCTCTGCGCACTGTCAGATGGACAGGGGTCGGGAGGTCTGCGCCACGCAGACTGTCACGCAACACATGAGTCATGTGTTACCCTCGGGGGGCTGCTGAGTGCGCCCCCGGAAGTCCTGGTGTGCCAGGCAAATGCTCAGCCGTGGGGTTCAGCCCCAAGGTTGGGAGGCCAGGTTAAGGATCCGCCTGACCTGGAGGAAAGGACATCTGTAACCAGTGTCCTGACCGGTTCATCTTCCAGGGGTACCGCTCCAGTTGGGAGGGTGCAGAACTCTGGAAGGGGGTGCAGAGGGAGGGAGTCCTCGCCTCTGACCCCGGTGCAACCTGAAGGGTTAGACCCTAGGTTGGGAGACCAGTTGTGGGAGAGACGTCCTGAACTGGTGGGAGAGTTGTGTTCTGAGGGTGCTTCTCCAAGGAGGAGAGGGCGGAACCCTAGAAGGAGAGGTAGGGGAGGAGAGCCTCACCCGTGACTTCTGGTCCGCCTGAGGGTGCAGACCCTAGGCTGGAGGATCAGTGGCAGTCTAGACCTGCCCTGATGAGGGGAAGAGTGGAGAATGGCTACTATGTGCCAGGGGTTACTACCCCCACTCTGTGAATGGGCAAGGACCAGTGGCATCTGGGTGGCCTAGGGCCTGGTCCTGGCCGCGGACAGCTAGAGAGTACCAGTGGGGTAGCCCAGTTGCTCCGGACAGCTTTTTCAGAAGGAACCACATGGGTTCACCGTGGCGTAGAACAGGAGGGTGTCCCTGCAGTTGCGGGCCCGCGTCCGTGTTCTATCGCCCCAAGCAGGGAAGCCCATCACGGTGGTGATTGGTCTGCCCTGCGTTTTGGCTGGAAGGGGGTTGTGTTGGACTTGGCCCTTTTGGCAGGTTCACCCCTAAACTTTTTGCTCGTCTCCTAGCCTTTTCCCTGTGTAGTGTTGGTGGTTTTAGGCCTCTGCGCACTTTAGCCCTGTGTCCCAGTGTAAAGTGCGGGCGCACGCTGAGTGCATGTGGTGAGATTGTCCTGCCCTCCCATAGGAATGCATGGGGAATATGTGTGTCCATGGTAATTCCTGGTGTGAGAGGAGTGCAGGGGCGAGTTTAGTATGTGCGAACTCGTGAGAATAAATGCTGCGCAATGGTGTGCGCAGATTTATTATGACTGGTGTGGAAATGCCACTTTTAGAAGTTGGCATTTATGTGTGCTCTGTGTCTGCCTGCCTGATGTGAATTGCATGTCTGGCTTTGTGAGTGACAGGGGCTGGGAGGTGTGTGTGGCTCCAGGAGGGGCAGGGTGAGTCAGCGCAGGGCTGAATAGGGAGATCTGCATCTAGATGGGAGGGAGGAGTTGCACCTGGGACCTGAATAGGGCTGTGCCTTCCCTCCACAATGCTGGCTCCACCCCCTGTGGTGCGTCTGATGTCCCTAGCCTGTCCTGTGAAAGGAGAGAGGAGCTGAGCAAAACAAAGTGCTCCAAAGCTCCCCCAAAACCAGTTGCACCTGGTTTTTCCCCAGCCCTGTGCTATGTGACAAAGGAAAAGGGTGTATAAAAGAGGGGGCTGTGACCCCATGAAGGGGGTCTGTTCTGTTGTGCTGACTTGCAGGGAGCACTCTGCCAGGAGGAACCGCCGCGGGACCCAGCTGCTGTTTCCTGGGGGTCCCTGCGTGCTGGCCTGCCTGGCTGCGCTGTGCTGTGGTCCCCCCAGTACCAAGGACTCTTTCTTCTGACCTTTTTGGGGCCACTGCTGGAGCTTGTGCTGCTTCTAGCGCCTTGTGAGCGCTTTGCTTTTATTATTGAAGAGCGCGTTGCTCTTTGTTGCTGAGAGGAGCCTGTTTTCCCTGCAGCGCTGAGCTGCGATTGATTTTGAGGGAATCCCGACGTAGGGATTCCCCCGCATTTGCGTGCACTCGAGCGGGAGCCCACCCCGCGTATTTGTGCTCTCGAGCGGGTGCCTACCCCGCCAGTGCTTTGCCTACAGCGGGAGCCCACCCCGCCTTGCACCCGAGTGAAGAGGAAGCCCCGAGAGAAATCGCCGGGCCGCGGTGGAACGCGACCCGGAAGCCAGGCACGAGCTGCCTGGTTCGGGGTGGAGCCACGCGCCCTGGGCGGAAGCTGCGGCCAGGAGGGAGGACGGGAGCCTACCCCGCCTCCCAGGGCGTCCCGGGCCGAACGAAGAAGCGGGCAAGTCTGCACGGGGCTCTCGTGAGCTGAGAGAGCCCCGACCGCTGCCCAGAGGGAAGTCCCACGTGTGCGGAGGGGAAGCGGAGAAGGTCTGCAGTCGTCAGCAGAGCTCCCCGGCGTGGAAGAGAGCCCCGCATGCTGCAGAGTCCTGAGGGGTCTACAAGACGGCCCCCCGTGTGAGGAGAAGCCGCGAGAGGAGTCCCCGGTGAGTGGGGCTCAGTAAGGGTATTGTTGGTGCGTCGGGGCACATTTTCGGTGCCCGCCCCGTAACCAAGCCTCGGGCGCTGCAGGTGCCGTGCTCAGTTTTCTTTCCCGCTGCCCCGCTTGACAGTGGGCAGCGGCAGCGCTTTGGGGGCATTATTGTAGAAGTCCCGGAGGGGGCTGAGAGGCACGTTAGTGCCAGTTTCCTTGCCACAAGCGGCCCCGCCTGACAGTGGGCATATTCTTTTGTGGTGGAGTCCCAGTGGGGCTCACAAGGCACAGTGGTGCCCGTGCCATTCCCAGCTGCCCCGCTTGCAGGGGGCAGCTGCACCAAGGGGTGATTTTATTTAGAGGCCCCTTCGCTTTGCTCACAGCTGCGCCGCACCAGAGCGGGCAGCTGCAACGTTGGGACATTGGTTGATTGAGTCCCAGAGAGGGGCTCAGGGGGCACGCCGGTGCCCGTGTTAATTATTCACAGCTGCCCAGCAAGTAGTGGGCAGCTGCCACGTTTAGGCTTGTGCAATTGCGCACTTTGCTTTTGCTGCCTGTGCAGCCAGCCCGGACATTCTGGACAGTGGGCATTTGAGCCCCGGTGAGAGGCCAGTTGGCCTGGGGCCAGTGTCAGTGCGTTGTGCCCCGATTGGGGCACACTGTGTTTAGGCTTACGAGGCCTATTGCCTCATGTGATTTATGCCTAATGTGATGTAGGTGTCCCATCTTGTAGGTTACAGGATCTCGTGCTAAGTTCCTACCTGTACCAGTAATTACTGGTTGTGCGCTACATGTATTATTTGCATTTACTTACCTGATCTGATGGTTCTGACCGTGGCCCGATTGGCCTGGTCCTGTATATAATTCCCCTGTGAATATTGCCTAGTGCCAGTTGGCGCACTGTATATTATGTGATTATGTTTCTAAGGTATTTATGATAATACAAAGGCTATTTTTTATATAACCTTGTGTGGAGTTCCTTTTGTGGTGTGCCTAGTGTGTTGCTGCTGTGTGAGTGTGCTGCGCAAACGCTTTACACATTGCCTCCGGGATAAGCCTGACTGCTCGTGCCAAGCTACCAAGGGGGTGAGCAGGGGTTATCGTCGGCGTGTAACTCCCTCGCCCTGACTAGAGTGGTGGTCTCTGCCTGGCTTTGGCGCAAGCCTGAGCCAACCAGAGATCCCATTTCTAACAGCCTGCTAGGATAACAGGGTCAGGGAAATCTAGCAAATGAAAAAAGATAGACTTCAAAAAAGAAGGATCATCTTGGTTGGGCCCATAATAGCCCACAACTGTGAGCAAGATCCCCATGGTAACTGCTTTCACAATGACCCACCTGCCACCTGGGTCAACAAGCTGTGCCAGAATACGAGCATTAACTGATTTTTTAAACAGAATCAAGACCCCTCTTATATTTGCAGTTTGGCTAGTACAAACATAAGAGCCGACCCACCTTCTATTCTTAAGAAGACTATCTGTTTCTTCTTTGAGTAAATGTGTTTCCTGGAGGATAATGACCTGCGTGGGAGAATCCGCCAAGTACTGCATAACCTTATCTCTTCTGGGTCTTACGCGCAGTCCATTAACGTGCCAGGACAGAAATCGTACAGAACTCATGGCGGATCCTCCCAGCTCCAAGTCTCCATACGGGATAATTGAGAGAACCAATACCAGCACCAGCACCAGAAAGACTCAGTATTTTTAACTCTAATCCTTGAGGTTGGCAAACTTACAAAAAGGTGAATGAGAAACCTTTTTTGAATTTTAACCCACTTCCCACCCCAGCACCCGTGCCCATGCAACCCCACCCCCACCCCTGGAGAACCCTTACCCCGATTATCTGGACAGAGGGTCCAGAAATTGCATCCCGGAACCACCCGCCCCACCTACTAATAACGAAAGAGAAAGCCCTACGTGAAAGTCTATATGTGTGAATACTAAATGATTGTGATACTTAACTTTCCTTTTTAACTGACTATATATCTTTTGTACTTTTTATTTCTTTTTCCTTCTATTATTCAGCCTTCTCTTTAGTGTCAAATTTAAAGCTAGCACACTCCATGCAGCATACATCTATTTAGATTGCTAATCTTTATTCCCAAACCAGGTCGAGTTCTTAGGGGCCCCCCTTACTGATCAGATCAAGCAGCTCGCCCGCCTCCTGAACTGATCTCAAATTATGCATCCTATTATTATGCATTACTTTCAGGAAGGCGGGGAACTTCAACTGGGCCACAGCACCATGTTTCCTAAACTCTTCTAACTTCCTTCCCAACTCCCACTGTCTATCCAATGTGATCCTGGAAAGGTCGGAGCGTATTTCAAAAGAGAACTCCTTAGCCTTCAATGTTTTCGTTTTTAACGCTAAATTTAGAATCTTCTCTTTTAGTGCAAATGTAAGAAAGTTAACTAAGATCTTCCTAGGCTTGGACCTATTAGGATTCCTACGAAAGGGGTCCCTGTGAATCCTCTGTATATCCAGACTTAGTGACTCTTCTGAGTCTTCTAACTGGAGGGAGACCTTAAGTAGGGAAACAATATAGGATCTAAGATCTGAACCCTCACTCCCCTCTGGAATATTCAAAAGACGCAAGTTGTTCCTGCGGGCATTATTTTCCAACATTTCCATTCTTACACGAAGGCCTGCCCCCTCTTTCCTTAGTGACAAAATATCCGACTTTGCCGTCCCCAAATCTGCCTTTAGCTCTCCGACATTATTTTCTAAGGCAACCGTCCTTGAGTTCAGCAAGTCCACCTTTTTCTCCAAAGACTCGCAGAAACTTCTGATCTCTGCTTGGTTGCTCGCCGACACCACGATACCCTTCTTTATGTCTTCAGACAATGTTCCAAAAAGAGCTTCCAGAGCTGAGGGTGGAGGCAGAAGTATAGAGGTCGAGCCAGAACCAGAACCAGAGCCAGAGCCAGTAACCTCCCGTTCCTCACCCATATCGTTGTTTGATTCTGCTAATGATTGAAGTTGGGATTGGAATTGGGGCAGGGTCTGAAGTTGGGATTGAGAGTGCCCTAGTGGGGTGCTGGCAGAATTAGTAATAACAGAGTTAGTAATAGCAGAGCTGATAGGGCTAGCTTCTAGCACCGTGCAATCAAGGGTAATATTCGAGTTTCCCTGCGAGTTGATTGGAAACTCCATGGTTTTACTAATTTTACTAGTTGCTGCAGCCAGTGATAATATGGCAGATGCTGGAGAGTTTTGGGTGACTGCGATCCCTCTAAGGGCTTCGCTTTGTACACCAATGCCCAAAACCTCTGGTTGAACCCTAAAATACGTGCGAAGTGAGGGGGTAACCTTAACTGGTTCACTAGCCGGTAACTTTTTAAGTCTCCTGGACTTTATGGATCTATCTTTAACAAAATAGGTCTGGAAGGCCGAACTACTAGGTGGAGGTGAGAGTGAAGAAGGCGCACTTGGCAACGATGATACAGGCGCCTTTAAGGGAGCCTTATTGGCGTTGTTAATATCAGCTTTACGTGGATCTTCAGGGGCTTTAATGGTGGTATTTACATCCTTGTTAGAGTTAGAGTGAATCTCAAAACCCGCTTTTTTATGCCTCTTGCCTCCCCTTTTATTATTTGACGCTGATTGTAGCCCTTGTGACAGGGGGGGCAAACCTCTTGGGGCACTCGATTTTCAAAAACTAAGACCTGCTGTGGCCTCCGACCACCAGTGCCCCCCTCGATCCCCCCTGTACCTGTTCTCGGCAAAGAGACCGAAGCCTCACCAGTACCTTCCTGCCGGATTTTCTCACTCCTCCGATCACCTGCCTGGAAGAATCCGCTGATGCTGGCGCTACCACTCTTCACCCGGAGGTGGCCGCGAGCAGCCGCTCTGCGGCCCCGACGGAGCTCCAGGGCGGCCTCAGACCAACGAGGCGGAAAAAAGAGGCGTCCTCCCGCCTCACCACAACACATCCCCCGCTGCAACACCGCGTGGAGCAGCGGAATACGGGCGCCAAAAAGACTCCGGACCCGGACGAGCCCGGGAAAATCAACCGAATACCATCCGGCAAGTCGTTAGTTAAGATTGAGCCAGCAGGTAAGCCGACGGTGGGCGCAGGAGCTCCGGGAGCGAGCGACCGCTCAGCATGCAGCCGCCATGTTCTCCCCCCGTCCCGCCATGGGTATATCGAGCTAGTTGATTATTGCACGTTCTACCGTAATCTGTATATCACTTGTTTAAATACTGAGTAGCCGGAAGGTGATGTGTACTTCTATATAAAAACTATTAAATAAATAGTTGTTTTACCGTAGGAGTTACCCAGGTAAAGTCGTCACCACTTCAGGCTATTACCATGGCATTTGCCTTACAGACTCAATTAAGGACCAGAGTGTCAAGTCGTAACTCCAAATAGCAATTGCTATGTTAAGCATATTGTAAGCTAGGCAAATTATGTAGCTGAAGTGGTGAACAATCTACACATAATGACAATAATGCATGGACTGGTACATCAGAATAGATTTGCTACACTTTAGAGCTGTATTCCGAGTGGAACTCCGTGGCAGCAGCGTATTCCTTTGGCTTCTGGTTGTGCAAGGCGAATATAATGCCGGTCACTGTTTAATCTGTTGTGTCCGCTTCATGGGCCATGCTGAGCACTGAATAAAGGAGTTGGACAGTGAGGTGCACACAATTGAGGCATGTCAAACCTAGGCTTCTGCTTCTTTGCACGTCAGTTTTCGGAAACACCATTTTCCTGGTAAAATAGATCAGGTTAACCTTATATCTGCGCCTGTTCAAGATGGTTGTGCCTCCAGTGTTTGCTCGCTAAGAATCCCAAATCAATTACCTCTTTTGTTGTGATATTGTTTCCTGTTTTGAGTATATATTAGAAGACGTGGGCTGGAGAAGGCTGTGTCGCTACAAATGTATTCCCTGAGTTTTCGTTGCATTCTTCGCCCATTTACTGTACTTTTTGTGTCCCTCACTTTTTCACCAGGTTTTTTCTTGGATTTGGCCTTAAGGGTTTCTTGCTAGACTCTTTCGCAAGCCTCATTCAGGGTGGGTTTGGTGCCTTGCATATCATGTGGGTTGTTCAGTTTTTGGTTTCAGACGATTAGTGATAGTAAAAATCCCTCGATCAGGAATGCTGGATTTTCAGTGGAAACCGAATACCACTGAATTTACCTGCTAAAGGGCAGCAGAAAATCACAATAAATCAGCAATCTAGGTTCACTCTTCTGTGGGAGCACACATGTTCCTTTGACAAAGGGATAATTCATTTACAATAATTCAATAATTAATAATAACTAGATAATTCATAAATAATTAAAAGACTGACTATTTTCAAATTTCTTTAACCTTGCTGCTTACAGGAGCAACTCAGAGACCTAATGATAACTTCTCAAGGATGGCAACTCAGTCAGTGCCACTGAGTCTAGCCTCACTTTCTGTGAGTAGTTTTTAATCCCACACCTATGACAATTTGTATCCTGTGCACACGTTCTATACATATGTGAAATTACAAAATTACAATCAGTGTGAAAAAAGAAGGAATAAAGTTCTGTAGTTTTTTGTTCTTTTTTCTTTTAATTCAACAACGCCCAGCCAACACGTGTTTCATCGCTTGGGGATAACCCCACGACTTCTTCAGGGCTAAAAATAATATAACAGGTGTATGTATAAATATAACATGTCCAGTTGTACAATGGTGAATACATTTCACCTCATTGTGGAAACCCCAAGGATATCTAAAAACACACAACTGTACAATTCAGTGTTATCATAAATGAACAAAAGAACAAGTGGCTGTATTGTCATTTTAATCTTTATCAAGCACCAGGTGACAGCAACTTGCGCGGCACACTCTACAAAATGGAAGTATGTGGTGTAATAGGATATGGTCTATGGGGTGCGTGGAGCCTCTATGTGGTGATTTTATCAACTAGGTATATCCTGTGGTTCTCGGACTGCTCACCGTTCTGAATCCTAGACCGCAAAGGCCGTGTGTCAGGCCTATAAACATGCACAAGTGATGGGGCATATGAAATAAAAAACCTGAAAGAACAGGCTCCCTACCTGTAAGGCTCTTTAAGTCCTAAATTAAAGTCCTAAACATGGAATAAGTAAATCCAGTATTACAAACTGATATCACCCAAAATTTGAGAGTCATTGTATCTTGACAATTGGAAAAACACCAAAGAAAGGTGAATCGCACCTCTCCGCCGGTTATACTTCCGACCCGGCTGGTCAATATATCCAAACTGGACTATGATTCCAATTATGAGGAGGATTAACGAGTCCAACCTTAAGGGAGTAAAGGTTGAGATTATGCCATTGTCTAACATGGGTGAGAACAACTCCTATATTATTGGCTAAATCCATATATGGGAGCCCATCCCCTTACCTTATCATTTGACTGAATGAAGTCCCGAGTGCGGTGCTTGTCCAGTCCAAGTGAAAAAAAGTTCTAAATGTGGCAATCACTGTGGGCGTAAAATACGAAGTAAGTAAAGGATTGCATCAATGCCCAGTAAAGTGTCAGATGCCAGTGTCAAAAGCAGTGGAGTAACACATACCAGATGCGAGTACGCTATCTTTGAACGAGTTTCAGCGCCGGATTCACCTTCTGAACCAGAAGCGGACAGAAACATGAACCGGTAGTATAAATGTGGCCAAGCACCTGGCCACTAGAGCGCGTACCTGCCTTGAATTATCAAAAGGCCGGAAGCGAGTATATCGAAGTTGATAGGTGAGCACAAGAGTACAATGTTAGGTGTTTGTACAGGCGTCACAGAAGTCCCAATCGTGGTTGAGAACTAGGAGCACTAGAGCGCATCACAGTCTCAAACGATCCAGGGCCGGAAGTGAGTCAGCCGAACCCGATCAGTTAACATTAGACATGCAATATTATAAGCATATTGCGAGTATATAAATGTACATTTTGCTCCATATTAAAGGTAGACGTAGCCACTGTCCAGGGGCTCTGAATAAAGATCATAGGGCTGGCCGGAGTCTGGGGTACCTGACATAGCGGGCAGCTCCTCACATAATGATGAGTTTCGAGTGCAGACCTCCCAAGTTAAAGTATGCGAAACTAACAAATACGCGAAGTGCAATCCTACAGTCTGCAGCATGCCGATTGACTGGAGAAAAACGCAATGTAAATTTCCACGGCAGCAAAAGGTGTGTCTCTGCCCATGTACTGGCTTAACCATAAGTGGTGCACGAGTCATTGTCATTCTTAATGTGCTGTATTCCCAAACATGTGTGCTCATAAGTGCATCATTATTCCATAACACAGGGTCACAAGCATTGATAATTATAAGCTACGTGAGTCAATGGAGTACCATCGACCTATGTATATGTCTTCTAATGCACAGTGCAAAGGTCATTATCGTTTGGCAAAATCAATGTGTAAATCCAAATATAGTCATTTGCTATCCATATAACACAGCACAGGGTAACAAGAGTCAATGTAAATCAGCCGATTTTGTGTTTCGGTCCATAATTATCATAGTACATCCATGATATATAGACAAGGGTCACAAAGTTGATTAAACCTGAATAAACATATCATCCTTCATAGAGGCAAACATATAGAAGGTGAGCCATCACGTCTGGTTACAAGTTTCCCTATCAGGTATACGAATGTAAATGGAAGTTAACAGCTAGACAGATCCCAGTAGTGTTGACATTTCGGGATCTCTAGTGCAGCAAGCTCGCTAGCTAAAGAACCATCATTTGCAGCGCCTCAACCTCTTAGTCCCCCAAGAAATAATGCATCCCATGGTCAGTGTTCAAGCCTAGTTCAGCAGTCTTCAGACGCATGATCCACAGCGCTTCCTCACGTCTCAGTTTTAATTCCCTGTTGCCTCCTCTTGGGTTTTGTGCTACTACATCAATCCCGTAAAACACAAACTGTTTGTAGGGCCCTTGTGCCACACATTCTATGGCGTGTACCGCCATAGGGTATCTCTCGTCTCGTTCTTTGAGTGCCCTGGCATGTTCCCCAATCCTTTCTTTTTAGCCCCCAATAGTGCTCCCCACATACATTTGTTTGCATTTGCATTCGATAATATACACCACGTACCTGGTGTTGCAATTAATGTTATGTCTGATCATGTATTTTCTGTTGTCCTGGTCTACAAACTCTTTTTTACTATCGGCGGCCAATCTGCACACCCCACACGAACCACACTTATGAAATCCTAGAGATTGTTGGGTAAGCCAATTTGAGGGACTGTGACTCCATGGTACACTCAGACTCAAGATGGACCTTGAGTATTGCCTCTCCTGTATGTTATCTGTGGTCTAGCAGTTATGAATTCTTCAAGTGATTTGTCCACTTGTAGTATATTCCAGTGTTTATTCATGCTTTTTACTAATGCTTTTGTCAAGCCATTACAGTATGTTATGAGTATCACGGGTTGTGTCAGACGCTTGGTCTTGGCTTTGTCCTGTAGTGTCTTGTGGCTCTGTATCTTCATGATTCTACTTTCGGCCTTCCCAGTAATGCGTGCCTTATAGCCCCTCACTTCAAATCTGGTTTTCATACTAGCCAAACGTGTTAGAAATTCCACATCTTCACTACAATTTCTCCTGGCCCTTGTAAATTCCCCATATGGGATGGCCTGTATTTGGTGGGGTGGATGTGCACTATTGGCATGTAGAATGGAGTTACATGCTGTAGGTTTGCGGTGTAGTCTGCTGTGAAGCTTGTTGTCCCTGATATATAGTTCAATGTCTAGGAATGTTATGTTCTGACTGCTATTCTGGTGTGTGAATCTTATATCAAGGGTGTTGGTGTTCAAAAATTCGCAGAATTGTTAAAGTTTCTCACTAGTGCCGGACCACAGTAATAAGCAATCCTCAATATATCGACCCCAATAGATAATGGAGTCATTCCACGGGCCCCCTTTGCGGCCCCAAATCTATTCATCCTCTAGGTAGCCCATAAACAGATTTGCAAATGAAGGGGAGAACTTAGATCCCATGGCCACACCCTGCTTTTGTTTATACCATTGCCCCTCAAAGAGGAAGACATTGTTGTCCAAAATCAATTCCATCATTGTCAAAAGCATCATAGTGTGTTGCCACTGAGTGGCTGGTCTTCTGTGGAGATAACGTTCCAATGCCCTCATGCCTAGGTTTGGTTTAATGCTGGTGTATAGGGATACCACGTCTAGTGTCACTAAGATCATGTCTTCTTCCCATGTCAAATCAGCTAGGATACTCAGGATGTGTTTGGTATCCCAGATGTGTGAGGGTAAATTCTGTACCATGGGTTGGAGGAAAACGTCCACATATTCCGCCAACCTTTCAGTCGGACCCCCAATACCGGACACTATCGGTCTCCCCAGTGGAAATGGCAAGTGCTTGTGGACTTTGGGTAGAGTATACAAATATGGGAATGTGGGTCTGTAAACCTTAAGATACAAGTGTTCGTCGTCATCCAAAAGGCCCATACTGTGCCATGTCTTTAAATTATCATTGATTTTCTTCGTTAAGGGTCCAATGGGGTTGGCTACAAGTTTCTCATAGCAAGCATTGTCTCCCAACTGTGTAGTGATCTCAAGATTGTAGTCCTCCTTATTCATGATCACCACATTACCCCCTTTATCCGCCTCTCTAATGATAATGTGGTTGTCAGTGGTCAGTTCCCTAAGTGCATGTCGTTCCCCTCTAGACAGATTGTCCTGGAAACTACGTTTCTTTGTAACCCTCCTGTTACTGAACTTGTCCAGATCGTCCAACACCAGCTTATAAAATGTGTCTATAGAATTCCCCCCCTGGGAGGACCGGAGTCCATCTGGATCTAGTTTTTAGTCCACTAGCTATTGTGTGGTCCATATCCACCTTCAACTCCTCTAGGAGTCTATCCATATTACTGGGTGCCTGTTCTAAATCAGTGATTGACAACAGTAATTGTGTATCGTAAACCTCCTGTATACTCAAGACATCCAACATCACATCTGTGGGGATGTTTTTACTGCTTTTATTAATCATAGGATTGTTACTGAAGAATTTCTTTAGTTTCAGACCTCTCACAAACTTAAATAAATCGACTTTAAGTTCACATAGATCGCCTTCCTCAGTGGGGCTGTAGCTCAAGCCTTTTTCTAGCAATGAAGTGATGTCATTCGTAAGTGCTCTGGTGGAAAGATTTATTACCTCCACCCACTTGTCCTGATCTTCTATTAGACCCTCTTGTCCCCTGATCTTAATTTCATTCTTTCTTCTTCTTTGCCCTGCTCTTTTGCCTCTGTTTTTTTTGTTTTGCAGGATCCCCATGTCTGGGTTGAGTTTTGTTGCCTTTCTTGATTCTCTGAACCTCCCTTAAAAAAGAATTTCCCTGTCTTATGTCCCCTGAAGCACCTTCATTGCAGTCAGGTTCGCTGTCACTAGTGGGTGGGGCACTTAGGGAAGTAGAACAGGAAGAGATCAGCCTGTAATAATTGATCGTATTTTCTGGCGAATGTAAAAATTCTGCCCTCCCTGTAGTCTATCTTATCTCTTCTGAGTTTCCTGGCCTTCCTCTGTTTTATGTCATCTTGGTTTCTTTGTAAGACATCTTTCAAGATGGCATAATTTTTTTCGGTGGCTTCTTTTAAGTCCAAATCTCTGATCTCCCCCTCCAAGACCTCTATTTCCTCCTGGAGTTTGGATACCTTGTGCTCTGAATTGTCAATGAGAATACCCATCAATGTGTTGGAGTTGGATATGGGTGCCCCTTCCCATTGTTTCAATAGATCTTCATCAAGATCGTCGTAAGTAGGGAAAATCTGTGCCCTGAGACCTCTGGGGATTGTATTAAGCCTTAGGTATTGTCTGAGTGTGACTCCATCCCACCATTTAGCATTTTCATTATTCTTTAATCTTTCTAACTTGATACATTTTTCTCTGAGGCCTTCCTTGCGTAGAGGGTTTCCACTGGATGATGAGGTAACAGTAGTGTTACCTTTTGCTAAACTCTCGAAAAGCTCTTCCGCTACTTTGTCTCGGTCCCTATCTATACTGTTTCTTGCTTGTATTAGAAAGTACTACGCTAAGGCTGCCTCTCCTGCCGTGTCCTTACGTGCTTCCACTGGAGGGGGGTGTCATTCACTAGGAGAAACGGCGCCTATCGAGTGTGCGTCAATATTGGGTCCTACTCTTCTATGCGGTGCAGCAAGGTGAGGGAAAACACCCAAGACCCCACACCTGCCAACTCTCTTTAGTTTACACTTTGACTTTCACAGACACATTCATGGTTTCCTAAGCTTCCTAGTCCTGATGTGCATCTGATATCACTCAATTTCTGTTTCACTTTTCCCTTCCCGACTATTCTCTCTCATCGCTGAACCCACATGTGAGGTTAGTGTTGAGTCTCATTTCCCCATTGTGGTATCTGATAATGATGTGTAAGGTATCTGGTATCTGGCAACGTTATCTTGCTAAGGAGGGACTCTAGAATGTGAGAATGTTCAGCTCTGCTATGACAGGTTATGTGATTCCATGAGCTCAATTGCAGCTGGATCTGGATGCTACATGACCTATGGATGGGATGCTCTCCAATAAAGAACCTACTTAAATCTATATTTGGATTCCTATTGTGAGAAAATGGGTTGTTTAAGGGCTATGTGCACCAAAGAAAGCTGAAGCAGGGAGCAACACCAGTGGCTGCAAAGGTACGCTCCGTGCCTGTTTCCATGAGGAAAGTGGTTGAAAGTGACATTAAGAGGTTGTTTGAAGAGGGATTAATTGAACCTGTTGATAGCGCCGAATGGATGGCACCCATTGTAGTAGCTCGGAAGCATTCAGGTGACCTCAGGCTATGTGTGGACCTGAGAACTGTCAACAGGTGTGTAATAAGTGACCATTTCCCTCGTCCCAATATCATGGAGATTGTCTCTTTGTTACATAGAGCTAAGTGCTTCACCACATTAGATTTGACTGCCGCATATTACCAAATAAAGCTGCATCCAGACTCCAAAGACTACACCACTTTTATAACTACGTATGGGACCTGCTGCTTTGTGCGCATGCCATTTGGCTTAGTATCAGCTGCTGCTGTTTTTCAGCATGTGATGTACTGTTTATTTGGGAGTGTGCTTGGTTTCAAATGCTTCCAAGATGGCATCTTAATTTACGGTGATACTACCCAAAGTACATGATGGAAGGGTTAGGGAAGTGTTGAGTATATTGAGAGAGAATGGATTAACACTCAACATGTCTAACTGTGCATTTGGAAGGACGGAAACTGAGTATCTACTTCATGGGATTAATGCTGAGGAAGTGTACCCAAAGAAGGAACTAATTGCTAACATGGTGAGTCTGCATAATGCAGAGAAAAAGGATGAACTGTTGTCATTCTTAGGCCTGGTAGAATTCCATGTGAATGTTTTACCTAATTTGACTTCCAAAACGTTGAATATGAGAAAACTGCTGAAGTAAGGGGTAGAATTTGCTTGGCATGAAGAGTGTGAAAGGGAGTTCACAGACCTCAAAAAGGAACTTGGGGATGCTGATAATTTGAGCTGTTTTGATCCCTCCAAGGAATGCTTTATAATGACAGACGCAAGTATGAAGAGCCTTGGTGCTGTTCTGATGCAAAGGGAGACTAAAGAAGGTGAATTTAGATCCATTGCGTATATTTCCAGATCGTTGTTTGGAGTGGAACTGAAGTACTCCACAATTGAGAGAGAAGCTTTGATTGTCCTTTGGTTGTCTTTTAAGAAATTAAAAAACTTTGTGCTTGGAAAACAATTTACCATTTATACAGATCACAAACCGTTGGTCAAAGTTCTCACAAAAAAGGTCTTGACATGATTTCCATGTGCATCTGCAAATGGATTGTGGGTCTTCAGGAGTTTTGCTTTGAAGTATGCTAAGTTCAGGTCTGTGGAACAACATTGCTGATTGTCTTTCAAGACTCAGTTCTGTGGTTGAAGAGAAAGTTCAAGATGAAGATGAGCAAGTAAAAGTATGCAGTGTTACTCAGGGTAGTGTGCCTGAGGAGGAGTGGATTGGTGCTGGTTATTCTGTTCTACAACAGGTAGTTGATGGCATGTGCAATGGCTGAAAGTCAGAGATGAGGAAAAATCCAGCTTTGGAAAGTTACTGGAAAGTGAAGGATGACTAATCTGATTGTGGCATAGTCTTATGTGGTTTGAGGCTTGTGGTGCCCACAGTATTGAGGGAAAAGATTATGAGTTTGGGACATGAGGGGTATCGGGGAATGAGCAAAACCAAGGCTTAATTACTGGTGGTCAGGAATGGATTTAATGATAGAGAGATTGGCCAGAGCATGTCTGGATTGTAGAAGTAGTGATAAACTGAATAAAGTCAGGTTTACCCCTTTGAAGTGCAGGGATCTTCTGCCCAAGCCATGAGGCATGGTGGCTGTGGATATTGTCAGACCTTTGCCCTCTAGGGGAGCGTCTAACTATTTACTTGTTCTGATTCATCAGTTCTCTAGTTGGTCAGAGATTGGAGTTTTCAGTAGTATTGAGACCAAGAGGATTAATGAATTCTTGAGTGAGATTTTGAACCACAAAGGGTTACCCAATGTCATCTTGACTGACATTGGTCGCCAATTCGTGTCAGCTGAAATGGAGGAATCTTTGCACATGAAAGGTATTAAGCACTTACTATATCATCCTGAGGGAAATGGTACTGTTTTGAAATCTAATAGAACAATTAAGGAATGTATTCAATTGGAAATGTGTGCAGGGAGGAATTGGAAGGAAGGATTGAAGAGTTTTTTGTATGCACATAGATTCTCTCCACACACAACCACAGGCGAGGTTCCCTTTGAATTGTTTAGTGGGGGGGAAGGCCTATACAGAATTGTCGCCGGACTGGTTACAAAGGGGAAAATGTGTCATGGGAATCCATGAAGGGTGGTAGTGAAAAGGAAAATAAGTGTGTGGAGAATCGTAAGATGTATTATGATATGCGGAAAGGTGTGAAGAAATTTGATGTGTCGGTTGGTGATCTTATATTGAAAAAAAAAACAGTGGGTACAAATTTATGGGTCCTCAGAGAATTGTCAAACTCTTTTGCAGGGCCTAAGTGAGGATGTTGGTAGTCATAATCATAACTCTCTCAGAGTCTTAAGAGCTTGCAATAATAGGCTCACTTGCCACTTGGGAACATCCTGACAAACTGAAAGCTGGTCTTGAGATAAAAGAGAATAGATCACCCACAAAAGAAAGCGCTGAAATTTGAGAACTTTATTACATTACTGATTGTCAAATAAGAGTCTATAAAAAGAGTTAACTTGTTAGAAAAACATTTTCATAATAATGAACTCTCTCATCCCGCCCAAATATAGCGCCCTAAAATTATCTGCTGACTTGATTGATTTTAACTTTATAGAGCGCTCAAATGCCCTGCGGCATCTTGTCGCGGCTACTGACCACTGATGGAGCTTCTATATTAATTATGGATAAGCCACGTTTTGAGGGCTTTCCTGAAAGACAGGAGGTTTGGACTTGCCTTCAGTTGCAAGGGGAGAGAATTCCAAAGTTTGGCAGTTCCCATAATAAAGCTTCTGGCTCACCATGAAGCACATTTGAACTTGGGGACCACTAGGAGTTTGGCTGTGGAGGATCTGAGCTTTCTGGGTGGAACGTACCACCAGAATTTGTTTCTCAAGTATTCTGGCCCAGAATTATGTAATGACTTAAAAGCAATGCATAGAGCCTTGAAATCAATTCTTTTTTTTATGGGGAGCCTGTGAAGCCTGACCAGGGCCTGAGAAGTGGATTGATGTTTGGGAATTCCCGTGAGAAGGCGTGCTGAAGCGTTCTGTAGCATTTGTAATTTCTAAAGAAATCTTTGTTGGATGTTGTGAAAGAGAGCATTGCCATAGTCCAATTTGGATAAGTCGATGCTGTAGCTACAGTTTTCTGCAGGTCGGTGGGAATGAAAGGTCAAACCTTCCTGATGATTTTCAGGATGAAGAAGACAGAGGAAGATAGAGCACTGACCAGGGCAATGACCCCAATTCTTGTGGCCACCAACTTGGTGCCCAAAAGGAGGTGTCATTGCCTAAGCAAAGGACCTCTGTTTTCCCTGAGTTTAAGTTTAGACAGTTAATCTTTATCCAGTTGTCTGTCGGTCTCATACAGTTATTGAATCAGGTTGCTTTTTCCTAGTAGGCACTAGATACCGATACCACAATTTGTGTGTTGTTGACATTTGAGACAGCAGAGAATCCCAAAGATTTGATTAGCTGAGCCGGTGGAGTGACGTAAAGATTAAAAAGGGTGAGGCAAAGGGAGGAGCCCTGGGGCACCCCACATGGCAGGTGGAACACGTCTGGTTTCATTTCCTCCATGGTAACAAATTGGTCCATCTCCGTAAGAAATGATTTGTGAAGGGTAAGAGCCGTTCCTCTGGTGCCCAGATTAAAAAGCCGGTCAATCAAAAGATTATGATTGACTGTATCGAAGGCCGCAGAGAGATCCAATAAAATCAGAGAAGCTTTGCCACCCTTGTCCAGAATAGACCTCAGCTCTTCTGCTGTGACAATCAAAGTGACTCAGTACTATGAGCACCTCTAAATCTGAATTGTGTAGAATCCAGAAGCCTGTTGGTATCAATGAAAGAAGCAAGTTCAGAGTTCAGTGCATTTTCTAGGATTTTGTATGGAAACAGTAATCAAGAGATGGGCCTGTAACTACTGGGCTCTTGTGGGTTGAGACTGGGTTTCTTAAGAAGAGGTCTGCCAGAAAGTGTACTGTTTTAATTATCTTGTTAACGACTGCAGCCAAATGGATACTGATGATTTCAAGGGCAAGGTGAACAATCTTGGCTGGACACTGGTCCCGAACGGAGCGGAGAAGTGTACATGGAAGATGTAGGTCCCCAGGGCTCCCTCATATTTTAACAGTGGTTTCGAGGAAGCAATAGTCAAAGCAGCAATACGTCAGAGATGCATTAACCCAATGTATACATAGTGCACTTTCACTTTGATTATTTGGTGACAGATGAATCAATGTTGCCTTTCTTGCTTCCAGCTTCACTTGCTGCCATCTTCACTTTATGTGTTCTTCTAGCTGCAAACTTTATCTTCTACAAGTTGAGGGCTCAGTTTAGAGGGAGGCCTAAGTTACAAACTGCCTTTTCTTTACATGTGTTGGGACATTCTACTCTAATGTGCATTTTAAGAATGTACCAGTATTACTTTAACTGTTCTAAAGTTTGATTACCTTGGAGGTAACAACTGTAACATTTACTGTGATATTTGTTCAAAAGGCATGATTGCCACAAAGTGAATAGAGAGGGCAGAAGATTTGTGGATATTGCAGTACCTGTTCACACATATTACAGCAAGGGATCCTTGCTGCACTTTTCGTTCCATTTCCAAAAAAGTGCAAGGAAGACGGGAATACAGATGCAAGGCAAATAAATTTAGAGGGACAAAGGGAAATTTAGAAAATGGGAGGATTAAATGCAAATGAAGTGACATGGAATTGAGGGCACCTATGTGATAAGCCTGAGTAAGGAGAGTGGTATGGGTAAATGTAAGGTCCTCAGGAGGGCTCAGTAAGGAAATGGCATGTTGGTTAGCAACTTTGCACAGCATAGGACTCCCTGATATTACTCTAGGATTTAGAACTGCAACAGTGTGTAAAGCTCTTGTGCATCATGTAAATGCAGATAATGTACACCAAAACCGAAGGGGATTTGTTGTCATCTGGTAACTAATATTCAGTTTATTACTCCAGATCCCGTTTCAGCACTCGACATGAAGCCAGCTACCTTCCTCTGTCAATCTAAACACATTTTTATGCTTATCACTGTGTCTTGAAAATGACCACCATCTAGATAGCATAACATACCTGTTTTTCCAGTTGTTTGAGAAGTATACTAGTGAAAATCCCATGTGCACCACCGCAAATAAAATGCTATCTTTGAGTGCATTAAATAAATACTGCTTGGTACTCAGCAAAGGCTTTTGGTGGCAAAATGCATAAACACTGATCATCCTTATTTTCAGAAATTGTGAAAGCACTGGAAAATACCCACTGTATTTCACAAAAAATAAACAAGCACTAAAAACAAGAACCCCTACATATCAGCTTTAGCCTTGCCTCTCAACTACAGACAAAAACAATCAAGCTTGCTAAGTAGGCTGTATGCCTTTGCATCTTATTCCTCCTAACTGGGATCCCCTTAAGGAGACACTTTACATCTTACACTTGTGTATTTGAATGCAGGGTGGCATTGTGGTTGCTGGGAAAAGTCACTCTTGCCTCAGGCAGAGAGGTGAAAAACTAGAGACCTTATTTGTGTCCATTCCTTGACCAATTGTGATGCCCTAAGGCTCCGTTGTAAGCCTGTTTAATGGACCATGTTCAGGATTTGGCCCAAGAGATACAAAAGCTCCTTTTAGAAAGCCCAGCTTTAAAACAGACCTTAGTTTGAAGGTTTACTGATATCTCAGTAGTCTCTTCATGTGACTTCAAAGTTTCAAGGTATCCTGTGTTTTAGACAAAAAATAAACTTGCAGAAACTTGTTCTGGTGAACCATTTTTGTCAAACTGGCTTCTGCCAATTTCTCACTGTAAAAAGCATTTACCTGGTTGTGAAAAACAACCTGGTGAATGCCCTTCTTTGCAAACATTCTCAAACATTATGAAATTCAGTCAGTTTGTTTTTCTCCTTTTTCTGTTAAAGCCCTCCTTCTCTTATCTATACTTTCTCTTTTTGCAGGTGGGTTTACCACCTTGACCCTTCCATTAAGGAAAAGCATCTTTTGCATGCTCACCCCCAAATTTTTGGACTAATGCTGCTGGTTTTTCGACTCAGAGTGCACTGAGACCTGCTAGCCAGACCTCAGTGCCAGTGTTCGAACCCATTACAAAATGTATGTTGAATTGTTACCCCCATTTGGCATACGCTAACTGAATTATAAGTCCCTAATATACGGTACTTAGGGTACACCCCGGGCATGTGAGTTAGAGTGTTTACTGAGGGCTGCTGCACTGATTGTGCCACCCTGTGTGTGAAAATGTACAAAATGGCTCCCAGCCTGCCACTGCAGCCTGGAAGGGCAGTTTTAAAACTGCTAGTTCGACTTTGCCATTTAAACCAATAGCAAAGTTCCCCAGTTCTCTTAACAATATATATGTCTCCTCTAAAGAAGGCCTATTGAGCCCTAAGGCAGGTACCTAAATATTATTAAGTGGGACTTATACTTTAATACGTCCTAGCAGCAAAGCACTCAAATTGTTGTTTTTGCTGATGAAAAGTTGGTAGGCCCATTGGGTTTTACAGAGTTACCAGCTGACCTCTCAGTCTGGCTAACTTCTGAATGGGACTAATAAGATGGGTTCTTTAAGGCATCAAATTAATCTCGACATTAAACTCGGCTTGATTCCCAAGTTGAATTTAATGTCATTTTTGGAGAAAGGCAACATTTCGAAAGTTGACACTCTTTTGCCCATTTTATCTGCTGGTCTTCACAGTTGCTGACCACCACACAGCCTTCTACCCTGCTGGGGAGTAGTGCAAATGACTCCCAGGCTCAGAGGCAATAGAGGCCTGCTGCAGAGGGTGGTGTTACCTCCCTCACGCACGTAGCTAAACAGGGTGTTAGCACAAAAGGTGAGCTTAAAAGGAGAAGCTGCCTTTGTCACACTCATCTAGGATTGGCCCTTTGCTCAGGTAGACAGGCTGGCCGCGGAAACAGAGAGGGAAAACCAGTGGACAAACCGGTTTTCCCTTGGGCATGTAGCCCACAGAAAGCCACACCTCTAGGGTGGGCTGCCAAGCTCAAAACATCCAAGGAAGGATTCAGAGATCCTGAGAATGGGCAGAATAGTGCACTCGGGGATTACTAGATGCCACGCATTGCCAGAAGTCATTACAAGGCAGGAGGAATCCTGGTAGCCATTGGCTAGTAACTGCATCATCCCCCAGGGCAGTTTCGTGGCATAAATATGGCATCTTTGGCACCCTGAACCTCAGATCACAATAGAAATGACCAAAGGACTGCCCTGCTGACTCCTGGATCTGTCAAAAGAGGTTGTACCGACTGCTGGATTGCACCAACCGCACCTTGGGCTAGCAAAGAGAGGACTATGCCTGTGGCTCCTTCCTCATGGATAAGTCATTCCAGAGCCCCAGACCAATGAAGTGACTCCAAGGGTCAGTCGACTGACCCCCCTGGAACCAGCGCTAGGGCTATACAAAGCGGAAGTAGCCCATTTCGGCAAGTCAGCAGCCACATATTTTGAACCACTGCTGACCGCCAACGGGCACCCCAAGAGACTGATCCTCGATGGCCAAAAGTTCCACCCGAATCTGCTGGACCTGATAGTGTCAGCTGAGTCCAGATTGGTCACCAAAGACATACACCAGACTTCACCAAAGGAACCGCTTGACCCACTGTGTATGGAGATGGGTAGCCCAACCGCAGCTGGCCTTCTACTGACTCAAAGAGGATTTGGAGGGACACTGACCCCTGTGGCCAAAGTCGCCCCACCAGCCCCATGGACCAAGGAATAGCTGCAGCGCCACCCCTGGCAACCACACAGCATCCAGAGCATCCTTCAGCACTCTCATGATCCTGCATCCTGAGCATCAGGACCACTCCATTGAAGTAAATGGCGGTCTTGCTGTAAAGTGTGAAACTGTACTTGAGACTGCTTTGGTGACCAGGTAACTGTCCAAATGCTCCTTATTGGCCCCACTGACCTTCTCCCTGTCAGAATTGGTTGCCCAGTTTGGGCCGGAGTAGCTGAACACAACTCTGTCAAACTTATCAAAAGTTTTCAAACTTTACAGTTACCAGTTCTTGTGCTTTGCACTAAAAAGCTGAGATTTAAGTTTTATTTGAAAATCTATATCTCCGAAACCTTCTGGTAGTTTTGCTCATCTTGGTGTCTAAAAATTCATAAAAATATAATCTATATTTATAGATTGGTGTTGGATTTCACATGTTGCGTGACTTTCTTATTTCGTTGTTTGGTGCTTCTAAATGCTTTACAAACGAGCCTGACTGGACCCAATACAGTTTTGCGAGTGTATTCCATAGTGAGGTTGCTCAACCATATCATATAATGCCCCACAATTCTCATTTAACCCCTCCCCTTGTTTCCTCATTTATCCCCGCTATGTTTATTTCTTTTATCTTTTAAAACAGGGAATTTCCACCGCACTACCCTTCCTCTTTTCCTTATTCGAATTTGCTTTTACTTTCCCTCTCCTTTGCTCCTTCCTCCCCTTCCTGTGTGATGTTAGTGCTCCTCTCTCCCTAATGTTTGTTCTAAACCCAGTACACCAACAACTTTTTCCTCCCCATCCTCTTTTTTTGTGTACATACTTTTTCTCTTGTTTTTCTTCTTTTCTTTTTTTGTGGTCTTCTTTTGCCGTCTCTTTTTTTATTTTTTAAATTAAGTCCTAGTAGTAGTAGAAAGAAAAAGAACTACTACTTTTGTACCCTCCCTCATTCTGATTTTCTTCCACATTAATGTTTTATTTTTGCAATTCCTGTGCCTTTAAAAATTGTAAGAAGTTTTTGCAGATACTGGTACCCAGTTTGAAAACTGCGTCTGATATATTTTTTCCACCCAGATAAAACTTCAGTTTGTCATTAATATATGTGTTTTTTACTTCGGCAAATCACCAAAATGGAGTTTTGTCAGTATTGTTTTGTCATGTGGACATTCTCCATTTTGTCAATTCATCAAACTCAGGTAATACTGTTAGGTTAAGAGAGTTTTTGCTTTTTTGCACAGTAGAATTATGTAAGATCGAATAAAGCTGGGGTTCCCAATCAGTTCTGGTACTAGACTTGCCTTGGGCTATTCTTTTTAGTGCGATATCATATTCCTGCTTGGAGAGCTACGATACCTTCTTATTGGGTTTTAAGAATATGTTTGAACATCCCAATTTGGAGTATTCTGCAAAAAATGCTTTGTATGATATCCATTAATATCAGAATACATTTCTTTACCTAAATGTCCTGTTTTTGTTAATTGGCAGCAAAAACGTTTTGGGTTGAGAGGACCTAAATTACATTATTTTGTTGAGGATTGAGGGAGTAAAATCTGGTTGACATGTACTCGTTGCTCAGCATAAGTTTCTTTTTTAAATCAATCAGAAGTTCTATCTTTTAACTTTATAGCCTCTTTTAATTATGCTGTGATTTTTAGAATTCCTTGGCTAAAGAGGTGCAATCTGTACGTAAATCTGTCTATTGGGACAATATTTCTATCTTTGCCAATCTGCCATGATTATTGTCATGCTTTTGGAAGTTACTGGTCACACGTTTAAGAGATAAAAGTTCCAGCAACAATTTCAAACTGTGCTTCTACACTTTCATTCATAAGCTACATTTTTTGCTAAATTGTCTGCCCACTTCCTCCTCATAGGAAATATAGTGGCACCATGACCATTTAATATGACTTTGTCTTACTGTTTGGCCACATTTGTTCCCGGTTGGAGAATGAGAAAGAGATACTTAAAACTGATTTATTGGCGAATTTGCAGAACAGTTTTACTGTCAAATCATCCTTTCCAGCTGGTGTACTTTCATATTTTGTTCTGAACAAGGATAAAGACCTCGGACCCTGTATAGATTGTAGTGCATTGATTCTGAACCTGTGGTCCGGGAACACCGGAGGATATCTAAAACCTACTTAGAGGGTCAGCGACTGCTGAGAAAATTAAAAAAATATTTAAAAAGGCCCGGATCCCAGAAATGACTCAGTGCGGGTCCCTGGGTTCCAGTAGTGATTAAGTGAGGGTCCACAGAAGTCAAAAGGTTAAGAACCACTGTTGTAGAGGATTAAATCGAATTACAATCAATGATCAATATCCTATACCCTTTAATAAGACGTTTTGGGATCAGTAAAAGGAGCACAAATTGACTAAACTTGATTTATGAGTTGCTTATCATCTTTTACGTATAAAAGAAGATGACAAGTGGAAAGTGGCTTTCTGCAAACCGTTTTAGCATTTCGATCATCTATTAATGCCAGTTGGGTCAATTATTGCTCCAACTAATTTCCAGCAATTCAGGGTTTGAGCTTTTCTGATGATCCAAATCATTTTGTCCAGATTTACCTGGATATTATTTTAAAAGGCTATTACTGAACATCAACAGTCTTAGTCTGAAATGCTGTTCAGGTTTCACCAATACCATTTGTCCTGTAAATCAGACAAAATGTGAATTTGACAAAGGAGTGACTGAATATCTTGGATTCAGATTAAATGCTTCTGGTTTTCAATGAATCCAAAGAGAGAAGCAGCTATTTTTGAATTGCCTACTCAGACTAGTGTTACAAAAACTCAAAGTTTCCTGGATTTTGCACAATTTGTATCTTCAATTTATTAAGATTTTTGCAATTTTGACCAGTGATGTTGCATGATTTCAAACAAAAGAAATTATTTAGTATTCATTGAGATGTCCAAGCTGAGAGGGGTTTTAATGTGCTCAAGAGCTAATTTATTGAAGCTCTAGTTTTGTGTCATTCTGACACATCCAGGAAGTTCATTGTTGAGAGTGATGATTCTGAAAGAGCAGTGAGGGCTCTGCTGCTGCAACTGCTTTAACGTGATGGACGAAGACATCCCGTTTTCTATTAATCTCACATCTTGTCAGAAAACAAACAGAATTATTCAGTCCTTGAGAGAGAATTATTAGTCATGTAGATGGCTTGTACGGATGCTCTGGAGTGTGAGAGTTACACCACTGACACCAGTTTCTAGATGCTCCACTCTGCCTCCCGTTCCATAACCGTTAGCCTGGATAATGAGAGATCAGTCACAATGCTCTGCCTTCTAGTGCATGACCGAGGTATTAGTCAGGACCCTTGTCACGACTACTTTGAAATGTTTGTTCACACCTGCACACCTCTGCTATTTCACAACTGCTCAATATAAGGCCTGGCTCTCAATAAGACTATCAGTGTTTCGCTACTCCACTCAGCTGAACCTTTACTGAGAATATGAATTGCATTGGTGGAACTTCTCTCATCCCTAGCCAAGGACTGCAGTATCAAAAAAGTGATTAGCCCCCTCGGATTTGCATTGTTTGCTTTCAGCATCTGTGTTGCAGGGGTATTACCTACTGCCACTCCATACACACTGCTGTCTACAACATTAATAGGTATAGTGAAACAGGGCTCGAAAAAACCACTCGCATTTGCGAGTCAGATTCAATAAGGACTAGCTATTTTTAGGTCCTACTTGCCCTTTCTGGCGAGTAGGAAGACAAACTGACACTTGACCTCTGCCTTTGAAAGCAGAGCAAATGTGACAAGATAGCAAGATTTAAAGGCATCTTTATTGCTCACAAAGTGAATGAGCAATAAAAATGCTTTAAAATCTTGTTAACTTGTCACATTTGCTCAGTTTTCAGAGTCGGAGGTCAAGTGCATTTCAAGTAGATTTGTCACATTACTAGACCAGCAGGTCTAGTGCAATTTGTATGATTTTTCGAGCCCTCTGAAAGTTTGGCTCTTATAGTTGTGCCACTGTCTGAACGATCCTGTGAGTTGCCCATTATACAGCACTAGTGTATGGCACTCTTGTTTTTTTGGTTTTAGGAAGGGGACATGTTCATACCCTGCCACATGTCTCAAATTTCCATTCTGGCCTGAAGATGACCTTATAGCAACGCACAAGATTGAAACATCGTCAACACTGCAGCAAACAAACTAGGTCCTATCACATTCACTGGAGAACAGTGTTGTAGAATGTAATCTAAATCAGATTACAACCTTATTTATCAATTCCTGGAAGTTTGCTTTTTTGTACGTACACAAGTTAAGTCACAACCCTTGTCCAATTTATTGTGTGATCTCTGGGGCACTGAGCACTTGTTTGTTACTTTTTGACCATTGTATGTGTTATAGAGACTTTGTGGTCATTGTGTATGTTAAAAAATGTTATCAAGATCTACTAAATGTTTCTGTCTTGATTAAAGGGCTAGTTGTATTCTTCATAACATATACTGGTAAAATTGTGCAATTTGTTTTGCTTTACAGATAGCAGTATCTTATGAAGTGAGCCCATCGCAAACCACTGTTCTGCATATACATAGATACTCCGGTTCCTATTAGACATATTGGGTTGAACTTGTTTCTTTTATGTACTTTGTACTGAATGGAGACCTGTATTGATGACAGAAATGAACCTTTTGAGATTTGGACTGATATAAGGAATTTACAGGGTCAGTAACATTTATAGTGTAAGAACAAACATAAGTCCAGATGGTTATGTTTCTTATCTCAGTATGATTTTATTATCATTTATATTCCTTGTTCGAAGAATTTATTAGCTGATGCCTAGTCATTATTCAGAGTCTTTGTTTATCTTTTATCAGCCCACAATATCTCCTATTTTTTGGGTTGGAATTGTTCAGTCTTTCTGCAAAAGACTTTAACAAGCTCAATAACAAATGGATACTAAGGAATTGGAGTAGCTTCATCTGAAGACTAGGTTGACGTGACATAATGAATTGTATTTCAGTCAATAAGTTATTTTGAGCCCTACCTTTTCAAATTACAAATTATTATTACAAATAGATGTGGTACAAATGTGTTATGATTCAGCTATCTCAGGCCAGAGAGGAGTTAAGACTACATTAGATCATGTTTTTCGATCTTTTTGGTAGCCCACAGTACATTCTGAATCGTGTAGTATATGTTATTTATTGTTCCAGTTGTGTTCAAAATTAGCTGTTCGATTCTAAACCTTTTGGACATTTACAGCCTTTCCCAGTGGCTACAGAACCATTGCATGCAATCTCTGTTGACTTTATTACAAGCCTTCCATCTTCAGAAGGCCTTTAAGTGTTGGTATGGGATGGTACCCCGTCTCATGTACATTTGTGTATGACTCCTCTGAATGAATGACTGTATGTATCTGATAGCCTGGTTCTGGATTGTGACCCTGGTTTCACACTAATCTAGCATGTCCACAGAGGCCTTCCCTTGACATTTGTGAGATCCTTGACCTGCTCTGTAGTCTGGGGGGTGCACCAAGCATGCCTTCATTGAGAGACAGTGGACTACTTTCCCCGTTTAGCACAAAGAACCGTGATGGCAGTGTACTGTGTTTTGTTAATCCATATCTGTGGCCAGAGCTTTTTATGTGTCACTGGAGTTGAGGCCTACTGTCCTACTCGTAAAAAGTTCTGCTGCTATAAGTTCTGTATGCTTACCTGACTCCTAGTGCTAACACGCCAAGTGCATGTGGTACGTGTCTCTCTGTGTGGCCTGCATGGTGTGTGATTGAGTGAACCAGAGTAATGGAGACCTGTGGAACCCATTTTGCATACTTTGGCCTGGCCTTTGTGCAAGATGGAAGTGAGTTTGTTTTCAAGAACAGTGAAAGTGTAGTGATGACATTCGTGAAGCTGGATGGAGGAGACCCATACGGTGAAGTGTGGGAAGTGGAGATAAAACCCCTTTAGAAATTCAGTTATGCCTTTTGCAGAGCCCAGGGCTGCTGATAAGTCTTTCTGAAACTCTGCTTTTTGGTGGATGGTAGGTTTGAAAAGAGGGACTCCACACTCTGCTGTGCAAGGTGAACTGGACACCCTAGGTAAAGCCCAGCCTTTTGTCTTTCCCTGATCTCTCTTTCGGTTTGGCTGATGACAGCCAGTTGCAGAAAGCTCACACCTCCTTGTTCCTCTGTTGTGGGTGCTCCAGGCTCGGGATGACCCTACTTTTAGAAGCCTCATTCTGCACAAAAACTTGTGTGGAGGGCAGCCTGGAGTGAACACTTGAAAGGAGAACTACCTCAAACCAGTTTCGAAAGTACAGACCGTGTCTATACATCTCTTGTCTGCTGTTTCTGTATAAAAGTGGGACCCCACTGTCGTGTATTTCCTACTAATCCATAGGATCAGCGCATTGTTTGGACAAAATAAACAAAGGGCTTGGTGCCTAGACTGGTTCCGGACACCCCGGCAGGATATGTTGGCCTATAGACCAGCTAGCTCACAGTGCCACTGTAAGCCCCCTAATCTTCCAGGGAATGAACAGTTTCTGGCAAATACTTAACATGATCACTCAGGGATCGTGGAAACAGTACAGAATCTTTCGCTCAGTCACTCGTGCTTGCGTTCTCTCAGAGAAGTATACAGAGTACACAGTGGGACGTTTTCAATATATTTATTGAACCAACGTTATTCGTGTATAAAATACATGTGATGCAATGATTAGGAGACAGAAGCAAATAAAGGAGATTACAAGCACCAAAAGAGTAAACAGTAGATTAATTTCTACCATGGTGCTGAAGCAATGAATATATGCAGGCATATATGTGAAGTGGTAATCTACTTTACTTCTACGATGCAGACCCTACTCTGAGTGTACCTAGAGTGTGTATGGGTGTAGAGCTAAGAATTCCACAAACGGATGATCCAACCCTATTACCTGATAGGAGAGAGTGAAGGGCCCTGTCTTCATCTCGAGTTGGACACCCCTCATAGAATGTCAGACTGGTGCGTGGTGATTTCTCAGTATGCAAGGACCTTGAGTGTCAGCAGAAATGCCTCCTCTACCAATCTATAGGGATGCCTATTATTTATAATAAAAAGCAGCCTTTGTGATGTGGGCGCTAGATTAGTGATGTTATGGATATGTAGATAGCGCTTTCGCCCCGTGGATGAATATAGGACCACTTTTGTACCTAGTGCGTAGAGAGGCCCAGTACATGATGTTCAAGGCATCGTGATAATGTTGTGCGAAGTTGGATGTGTAAACAAAGTAGTTTCAGAGAAACTAATCCAACATTGTCATGCATGCAAATGTGTGCAAATGTTCACAGCTGAAATGTTATTTCTAAGAGAATGTAAGGAATAAGCTGCCTCGCTACATGGGCCTAACTCAGGAATATAACACCCACTCCTCATCCTAAGGGTCGATATATAAAAGCTATCTAAAAAGCCATTATATCAGCATATCATAAAATGGAATAAAAGGTAAAAACTACTCTTAACATCGTCTAAAAGCAAGCTTCCCTTTGACCCCTTCGCTGCTAGGCCTCCCCCCTTGCTAAGCCTTTTTTTGGCTATTTGGGGTAGTTTGCGCTTGGGCCCCTGTAACATTTTGTCCACATAAGGTATCCACGCCAACTTTGCGTCCTTTTCTTCCAACACTCTGATGATTCTAAAGGTACCCAGGGTTTGTGAATTCCCCTGGAGGGTACCACAATTTTTTTTTTTAATTATTAAATGGGAAAAAAGTGCTGCAGAAGAAAGCATCTGTTTTTTCCCTGCAAATGGTACCAAAAAGGGTTTGTGGTGCTGAAATCACCATCCTCCCAGCTTTCAGGGGAAGGCAGACTTTTGTCAGAAAACCAACATTTTCTACACAGTTTTGGCATTTTACTGGGACATAGCCTATTTTTCCTATTTTTTGTGCTTTCAACCTCCTTCCAGTTAGTGGTAGAAATGGGTATGAAAGCAATAATGGATCCCGGAAAGCTATACATTTCTGAAAAGTAAACAACATTCTGAATTTAGCAAGGTAGATCTTTCAAGGTTTTCCTATAGAAACTAACAGTTGAAAAAAAATAATATTGAAATTGAGTTGAAAAAAACAGCTGTTTGTGCCAACGTTTTCACCTGCAACTTGTTCTAAGTATGGCAGATCTTTTAAAGCAATATACCATTACGTCCGCAGGACCCTTCTGGTTGTGGTGATATATAAGACTTGAAGGTTCACCAAGAACCCGAGGTACCCAGAGCCAATAACTGAGCTGCGCCTTGCAATGGGTTTTCATTGTGTACAGGGCATATGGCAATTCATTTGGTAAAATATAGAGTGAAAAATAGGTATCAAGGGCACCTATGTATTTCCAAAATTGTAACCAAATATAGAGTTTAGAAGCAGTAATTATTTGCACATCTCCGAAATTGTGGGTGCCCATATTAGCATGTGAATTAGAGGACATTTTTCAAAATGACTTCTTTTTACACATTGTCTTACATTTGGAAGGCAGAAATGCATTGAAAGTTAATTGGTAACAACACTTGTTCTACAACTCTTCATTTCCCGAAGTCTCCTGTTAAAAATGGTACCTCACTTGTGTTGGTAGGCCTAGTGCCTGTGACAGGAAACAGCCCTAAACACAACGTGGACACATCACATTTTTCCAGTGGAAACGGACCCTTTTTTCGCAATGTGCCTAGCTGTGGATTTTAGACCTTAGCTCAGCCGGCACCTAGGGAAACCTAGCAAACCTGTACATTTTTAAAACTAGAAGTCCAGGGGAATCCAGGATGGGGTGACTTGTGTGACTCTCAGCAGGTTCTGTTACCCAGAATCCCTTGCACACCTCAAACTTTGTAAAAAAAAAAAAAAGAAATCACATTTTCCTTACATTTCTGTGATGGAAAGTTCTTGAATCTGCGGGGAGCCACAAACTTCCACCCACCCAGCGTTCCCCAAAGTCTCCTGATAAAAACTGTACCTCACTTGTGTGGGTAGGCCTAGTGCTCCCAACAGGAAACAGCCCAAAACGCAACGTGTGCACATCACATTTTTCCAGTGAAGACGGACCCTTTTCTCGCAATGTGTTTAGCTGTGGATTTTGGACCCTATCTCAGCCGTTACCTGGGGAAACCTAGCAAACCTGCACATTTTTAAAAACTAGACATCCTGGGGAATCCAGGATGGGGTGACATGTGTGGCTCTCACTAAGTTCTGTTACCCAGAATCCCTTGCAAACCTCAAACTTTGTAAAAAAACAAAAACATTTTCCTCACATTTCTGTGATGGAAAGTTCTGAAATCTGCAGAGAGCCAGAAACTTGCACACACCCAGCATTCCCCCAAGTCTCCTGATAAAAATGGTACCTCACATTTGTGCGTAGGCCCTAGTGCCCATGACAGGAAACGGTCCAAAACACAACGTGGGCACATCACATTTTTCCAGTGAAAACTGACCCTTTTTTCGCAATCTGTCTAGCTGTGGGTTTTGAACCCTAGCTCATCCGGCACCTGGGGAAACCTAGCGAAGCTGTACATTTTTTAAAACTAGACATCCTGGGAAATCCAGGATGGGGAAACTTGTGTGGCTCTCACTAGGTTCTGTTACCCAGAATCCCTTTCAAACCTTAAACTTTGTAAAAAAAAAAAAAAAAAAACATTTTCCTCACATTTCTGTGATGAAAAGTTCTGGAATATGTGGGGAGCCACAAACTTCCACCCACCCAGCATTCCCCCAGGTGTCACGATAAAAATGGTACCTCACTTGGGTGGGCCAAGTACCCGCGGCAGGGAAGGGCCCAAAACATATTGTGGAGACATCAAAATTATCTATCACAAAACAACCTGGTTTTGCAAGGGGGGCACCTGCGTTTTTGGTCCCGGGCTTGGCAGCCATCTAGGGAAACCTACCAAACCCAGACATTTCTGAAAACCAGACACCCAAGGGAGTCCAGGGAGGTATAGCTTGCGTGGATCCCCCAAAGTTTTCCTACCCCGAATCCCCTGCAAACCGCAAATTTAGCTAAAATAAATCACATTTTCCTCAACCAAAAATACATCATCCATAAACAACTAAAAAAACTGTATAGGCAAAAACCCTTCATAATTCACTCTACACCCTGCATCACCACTAAAGGCAGGCAACACCGGCTGCACCATGTTTGGATCAACCCAGAGTCCAGCACTTCCAATGGGAAGCCTTGCAGCCCCAGGTTGCAATCCATATACCTCTTACTGCACCATCGACACATCAGTGTCCTCCTCTAAAACAGGCCCTTCATCCAGACTGAGAGTAGTTTTATCCGCACTGAGAGTAGCTTCATCATCAGATTATTCCTCGTGTACAGAAAACTCACTGCCATAATCTTGCACTTCCTCCTCTGCCTCAGATACACTGTCAGTCTCATAATCATGGTAAGAGGAAGATTCAAAAAGCATACCCACCACCTGCTGAGCAGTAATCCTGCGGCTAGCCATAATCCTTACTAATAAAGGTAACTTGACAAACAAGTCAACAACAACAAACACTTTGTAAAAGAAGTAATAAACAAAATGTGGCTTCATCACAAAGACCTATATACTCCAAAACGATACCACTCACTTGCCAGAAACAGCTAGACTCACCACCACCTACTCTGCACAGACATAGCAAGGACCAACAGTATCCTACTAAAAAAGAAAAAGAAAAAAAAATTACACATAGGACAACGCAATACACATCGTGCACAAATCCAAAAAGAATTTCACACTCAAGACATCGCCAAAATAGATCTAAAAAGAAATCCCTGGTGTCTAGTGGCTTCTGCCTCCCTAGGGGGCATATGGGCCTAAAATCATAAGGACGATCTGCGGGCAGAAACGGCCGAAAAAATCACCCCAATAAAGTGGACCAACCCTTCCCCTAGGGGCCGCTCCCCCACATCACCGCAATTGAGCTACAAAGAAATGCCTGGTGTCTAGTGGCTTATTCCCCCCTTGGGGGCAGATGGGCCTAAAAACATAATGCCGACCTGCCCCTAAGGGTGGCATAAACGGGCAAAATAATTTCCTTGTATAGACAGCTGGGAAATAAAGGAAGAAGAGTAAATCAGCTTGGTGTTTGTGAGCATATGAGCATATCTTTCTTGCAGGTGTAGGTGCAAGCCTATAGTAATAAGAGCTGGGTCTGATGTGTCAAAACCAGAAAAATATGCACATTTTCTTGCAAATGTATTTGAACTTCCTTTCGGTAGTGTTGCGCAGTGTTCCCATTGGGTGTAATTGTGAACAGCATGTGGGATACTAGCTTTGTGTAAAAAATGGTGACCATAATGTTGGTAACAGAACATGTCTCCAAAATTACTTGTACCATCATACAATTCATCATTAGAAAATGCTGCTGATTGCTCTAGATCTGAAAGCACATTATGCACAGTTTCATTGTCCCAATCATCAGAGCATGTACTAGAGGGGATAATATCATTTAAAGAAATTGTCATATGGCCTGTAGGGGCATTGTCGTCTTCCCTAAGTTAGCATGAGCGGGCTGCAACTTCCCCGCTGCTTTGCGCACGTTACTACACAACTTTATTTTTGCAATAAGTTCTATGGCTTTTTTCACATAAGAACTCATCGCTGTGTTCACTCTCTGCAGGTTCCTGGGATTTTGACTGAACATTGTGAGCAAGGTCGAACAATAATGCCCCTTGTTATTTTGTTCTGCCCAGGCCTTAGCACCTAGACAAAACATACCGATGCAGCTGTTGTTTGGGACAACGTACTTTGGTCTTATTGGGATACACGAATAGGTAGCACACACTTGGAGAGGGACCTTTCCAGGGGGAAGAGCGAGACAGCACCTATGATGTAGATTTACCATCTATAGGCTAAGGTATGGGGTCTGCTGACAAAGCCCAGAGATCTTCTAATATATAATAATACTGCTTCTTAGCAAGGGGATGGAAGTTAAGCTCTATTGTCTTTTCATGATGACATCTCCCTTCATGATTTATGGACTAGCTGCTATGCTGACTGTATTTGTACTATGCATTTTCCTGCTTGTTGTGGCATGTATACTGCATGTTAGGGCACGTTAGTTAAAATAAATATTTTGAAACTGTTTCCTGTCTCTGTCAGATCTTATTGTGGACAAGTACAAGAGTATGAGCGAAAGGGTGTGACTTGTTACCACGATTCCTGAGAGATCTGGGAGTGTTGTGTTCTGGGGTGTCTAATCATTTGTTTCTCTGTGAGTGAGTAGGAGAGCAAGTGAGACACTATAGCTAGTCGGTCCTGGGCTCATGGGTACTAAGGTGGTAGGATGACTCAGTCCCTATACACCAAGGTCCTATAAGCCTATGCATAGTTCTGTTTTTGGGCAGAATCCCTGCAACAAAATTTTAAATGGAAGTTGCAAAAGTTCAGTAGGACCATACGCATCATACAATACCCTGTCCCACACTATTCCATCAGGAACTGGAACTACTGTAATGTTTACCAGGGACAGGTCCCTAAGTTCACGATGCGATGATGCATGTGGTTTTAGTACCAAGTTCACACGTTGGACTGCAAGAGCATTCTGAGAGATAATGTCCATTCAGTAGTAGAAAAAAAGACAGTCACTAAACCAATCCAGAGTACCAGGAAAAGTAATCCAATTGTAACCCAGAGATGTATCCAGGGAGCAACAAGGTATGTCTTTTTTAGCCAAAGATAGAATAAACTTGTAGCTTGAAAGGGAGTGGTGGTGTTGGCAGTTCAGGTTCACTTGTCGTCATAATGCACAAAGTAGCCAGACACCGTCCGGTCTATTTTTGGCAGCTCAGCAGGTTTTGTAGAACTCGGAGATGACTCGATCTGTGGCATGTTGACATAGACATCATCAACTTTTCTAATTGAAATTTCTGTACTTGTTGACTGTGCAGTTGTAGTTGTTTCAATAGGGAGACATATCATTTCATTGTTGTTTACTGCTTCTCTTTGGAAAGTGGAGTCTTCATTTGATATTAAAGCTTCCATCTGAACCTCCTATACGGTAGCGAGAGGAGATCGGCGGCTACCCAGGAGCCCACGCGACCTACTGTTGAGAATCGGCCACATAGTGTGTTTTGATCAGATCGATGGAGACAAGCCTTTTATCTCGGCTACCAGCAAGAGGCGGAAGAAGTACAGTTCTGGTACCTTCAACAGCCAGGACAGGTACAGGTGCTCTGTAGGATGGCTCAAATTCTTTCTTGTCCACCATTTTCTCTCTGACCAAGTCCCCAATCTTCGGGACCCAGGTAGCTCCTGCCGATACTACTTTCACTTCTCCAGTGGTGGTGCATTTCACTTGGACGCTGCTTCTTGAAGCTGCAAATTCTTTCAGGTCCTGTAAAACATCCCAACGATCATTGATGTCAAATAGAGTTTCAGACACCACTGTGCTGACACTATCGAGGTCTGGTACCCACATTCTCACCCCAAACAGGAGCTCATAGGGTGTGTGACCCCTCAGGGAGTTTCTTGGCATTACGTACCCTCTGGGCCCCGTATAGATGATTGATCCAACTGCCACCTGAGCCTAGTACCCTAGCTGTTAAGGATTGCTTTAAGTCCCGGTTTTTCCTCTCAACGATCGAATTTCCCTCAGAATGGTACGGGGAGGAGTACCTCAAGGCCACACCCAAACTTCCCATGGCTTCTTTGTAAGCCAGAGAGCTAAACGCCGGACCCTGGTCGGAATGTAGTGTGCCAATTGCGTATGTCTCGATAAAGACTCGCAAATCCTTTATTACAGTTCGGGCGTCAGCCGAACGCTGGGGCCAAACCCATAGGAATCTAGAGCATGAATCCACTGCCACCAAGATGTACTTGTAAGCCCCATCAGAGTGTAAGGGGCCACAGTGATCCAAATAGACACATGCAAGAAGTTGGTCTGAGATCAATAAAGGTGTTTGCGCTGGATGTGCTACGGTGGAGCCTTTCATCTGCTGGCAGGTGTCGCATTTAAGGACAAAGTCCTTGATCTGTTTAGTAAGACCTGGCCACCAGTAGCGCTGCTTTAGAAGTGAAACTGTAGCAGTAATCCCTACATGAGCTGAACCCAGACCCTCATGTACAGCTAGTATAAATCCCAATCTGCGATCAGTGTTTGGTATTAATCTATCCCCCACTCCTGAAATCTGAGCAAACGGAATGTTTTGTGCATCTAACTTGTAGGAGTACTTGAGTGGAAAGCATTTAGGCTGTGCTGAGCTGTTGCGCGTGGCACTGACAGCCATCATAGTTGTTCCATCTATCCTCCTACTAGAACGAGTGATTGCAGCAACGGCAGCAGTACAAACTTTTGCCTTTGCAGCTTCATCCGTCATCGAATTCCCTTCAACGTGAACGCCAACAAGCTGATGACTCAATGTATGAATAACATGAGCCCGTGGCAGGCCTTCTTTCAGCTTCGCCACTTGTTCCCAAGCATCTTGTGCTTGATTGTACAACCCTTGAAATCTTGAAACCCATTTTGGCCCCAATAGTGAAGATATTAGTTGTAAGGCTGGACACAGTAAAATGAATCACACACGATAAGTGTGGGGAATTCGGGATTCGTATTTTGTAGTGCCAGCATTAGGACTTTTAATTCTGCCAGCTGCGCTGTACAGCCCCCTCGGGACTGTGTGTGTGTATTTTCAGGAAGAAACTTTCCGTCCTGCATGCGCCCTTTTTACAATTGCGCATGCCGCAGAATATTGTTGTTCCGATCCTACAGCAGATTGAGCAGATCCATTGGTATAAATGATACATTCATCTCGATCTGGAGGCATTAGTTCATTCGGTAGACTATATTCTTGTTCGTACTGCAGGAATGCTTGTGTTTGTAATGTAGCATCAAAATCTGTAGTTTATATCTGTTGCAGTGAGTTAGCCCATTGAAACCATCTTGGATTTAGAGCCTTAGCATTTAGAATGCTTGCTTTAGTAATGGCCCCTAGGGACGGTACTGGGGTAACGACAATTATGCGTTTTCCCGGAGCCAGGGCTCTCTTTCTCATTACAGCAGTCTGTACAGCTGTGAGAATTTTCTCAGTGGGTGCAAAACTTATTTTAGCATTTGTGTACAGATGTGATTTGTAAGCTATATGCTATATGCTTCATTGAAAGTGATGTAGGTGTACCCGGTTGGTCCAGCGAATATATGGATCACCAGGTTAGTTCTGTTGACCCGTGTGTGTAAATGCCTGGAAGCTAGCATGTCAGCTTGTACGGAACGCAAAATATCAGTGTGTTCCTGTGTCCAGTGTTGCACTAAAAAATCAGGTCTGATTAAGTCTTAGAATGGTTTTACCCTTTCTGTGCAATCCAAAATGTAAATTCTGCCAAAATTCAAAAATCCTAAAATGGATAGTAGTCTTTTTTCAGAGCTGTTGGAGGTTGGAGCAGTGCACATTTTTCAAAAAAATGTGTTGCCTGGCTTTTGCCTTCATTTGATAACTTGTATCCCAGAAACAGAACACTGAGGTGAGCTATTTTGGATTGCTTGAAATTAAATTTGTAGCCCAGGTAAGCAAACCCCACTATTATGTTGTTCACTCTAGCCAAATGTTCCATTAATTTGTCGTCCGTCAGATAAATATCATTTACATAGGACACCGCCTGCTCATCAATACTTTGAAGTAAATCTGTTACTCTGGCTAAAAACAGCCCAGGGCTATTCTTATACCCTTGTGGTAAACAACAAAATTGCAGCTGAGACCCTACCGCTGAAAGTGCGGTCAAATATCTACTTCTAGCAGCTATATTCTGGCAGAAAAAAACATTTGAGATGTCTAATGTTGTTTTGTATTTCTTCCGCACGATGTTATTAATCAATGCGGCACTGTGTGCATTCTGTACTTCAAATGTGCGTTTGGATGTATTTAAATGTCTGTAATCTAAAACTAAACAATATGAGTTGTCGGGTTTCATTACAGGAAACAAAGGATAATTCATAGATGAGGTGCAATTCTCTATTACACCCTGGTACTCAAGTTGATCTAAGATCTCTCTGACTTGTTTCTTTGCGTCATGTTTAATTGGGTAATGTCTCTGTGGTTAAGGGATCGTTTTTAACGGGATCTCATGATAGGAGACTCATCATCCCACCCAACATGATTGCGGTATAGAGCAGGCGCTAAAGCGGACTCCCACTCCTGCACGTATACATTTTTAACTGATTCTGCTATGAGGTCGGACAAAGCAGGTAAAATTACTTCTTCCCCCATTGGGCAATCTAGTACAAACTCAGGTGGCCAATCCTTTTCAGCCAAAAGAATTTCGTAACCATGTGTCAGGTCCTCCCAAAAGAGACCCTTCACCTGTCTTTGTATGTCCCATTCTATCTGCAGCATTATTTTGTGTAAACGATGTGGGACACTCACTCTTGTATCAGGTGTTTCCATCGTGATATAGTCACTCAGCACTACTACTTCCAGAAAATCCATCAGGTTCTGGCGAGCTATTGTGACTTCTGCTGCGCTATCCAGCATCGTCTCTGCCTGTTCCACGTTCAGAAGCAGAGTCTTCAGCTACCTGGGCATTTCTGATCTTAATCCCTGCTACCTTTTTATTTTTGAATTGACGTTTTGTGGATGTTTGTTTATCTTCTTGTATGATGATGAGGTCTGAAGTGCGATGTTTCTCCCTTTTCGGCTTGACTCGCTCTTCTGATCTCTGCTCTGACCGTCCTCCTCTCTCCGAGTGTTTCTCAGATTGATCCTGAACAAGAGGAACGTTTATCAGTATCATCATATCTGTCAGGTTTTCTAATGTTATCACGGTTTCTGAGATTGTATCTCTTTTCAGTGCGTTCCTGTTGAGAAGACCCACTCCGTGATTGTTGTTTATTTTGTTTATTGATTTTTTGTTTATTGTCCCATTTCTTTTAGGACGAATCGGTTGCTTGTTAAGAGTTATCCTTTTCAGAATTACCCTTAACTGCTGGTCTCCCAGGTCTAGCTCCCAGACTATCTCTTCCCAGATAATCGTATGTTTCTGCGATAATCTTGGGTAACTCCCTCTCCTGTTGTATAGGAGTGAATTCCCTCAGGCGTTGGCGTTTAGCCATCGCGGCTCTCTCCCCTTTTATGTTGCTTAGCATAATTCCAGAAACTTGGGCAAAATTGCCTATTAGTTTCATCCCTAAGTCCAAGGCAGTTTATGCCCCATACTCATTTTGTATTTGTTACAATACATCTGGTATTACCGCTTTTGAAAGGGTACCATGAGTTGTGGTGTAAACGGCAGCAAAGACTGTACCCCAAATGGCACAATCTTCTATCGGGGGAGCATCCCCATTGGCAAGCAAATTGTTAGAATTCTGTGTTTTTTCTGTGGGCCTGTAAGGGGAAAATCACTTTAAGCTGTGCTGTTTTTTGTGCTATCCAGACCGGTACTTGCTCCTGACTGGTGGGATTCTTTCCCATTACGGCATTCAGCGTTTGAGGGCTGATACCCATAGTAGCCAATTGAGGTTGTGCAGCCTGAGCAGCCCTCACAGGTTGAACTATAAGTGTTCGCAATATGAATTGTGTAAGATTTCTGTAAATTTTTACTGAATCTTCGTATAGTGTGCGCATTTCTGCTGCTGGTAACCTGTAAATGTCGGGGTGTGTTGTATACGAAGCCAAGACCGGCCAGGTCGCTCCTTCTTTACTGAGTGGACCGAGTCTCACTTTTTCTACGGTGTGGAGGTGAGTGCCTTTAAACCAATTTATATGCTCAGGGTAAGTTAATGGGACTTCTATGTCCACGTATGGAAAGTATTCATCTGGTGTCTCATCTTCAATGTAAGTGTGAAACAATTTTGTGTGTGCTTCTGCAGCTGGGAATCTAACCCAAGAATAGAATACCTCTGTCCGGAATGCTTCGTGTGCCTCAACCACGAAGGTAACATCTCCACCCGTTGCTGTGGAGGCCATGTTGTAATAATTTCATAGTAACTGTCTGTCTGCAATTTTCTGAAATATTTAAAGTAGCTGCTTGTACTTCAACGTCTTCTCCATGTTCGGACATTGTAAAAATGAAAAATGTTTTTTATGAAAATGAATTTATTGAGATTCGGTTTGTATAATATGGGAATATTCTTTAATCCTTCAAGCTTGATAAAAACTACAGCCAATACATTGGCCGTACCTACTCAGCCGAGGCAGATTCCCTTTTCCCACTACAGACATCTCCGGTTTAATGTGAGTAGTGGTCTCTAAGAAAGCACGACTGAACTACTCAGATTTGACCGTTAAATAAGTGCCTAACCATTGTATAGTTACTACTAATCCGTAGGATCTGCGCATTGTTTGGACAACCTAAACTAAGGGCTTGGTGCCTTAGACTGGTTCCGGTCACCCCTGCAGGATATGTTGGCCTATAGACCAGCTAGCTCACAGTGCCACTGTAAGCCCCCCTAACCTACCAAGGAGCGAACAGTTTCTGGCAACTACTGAACATGACAACCCTGATCACTCAGGGATCATGGAAACAGTACAGAATCTTTCGCTCAGTCACTCGTGCTTGCGTTCTCTCAGAGAAGTATAGAGAATACACAGTAGGACGTTTTCAATATATTTATTGAACCGTTATTCTTGCATAAAATACATGTGCTGCAATGATTAGGAGACAGAAGCAAATAAAGGAAATTACAAGCACCAAAAGCGGGCGCACACAGACAAACCCAGGTGGCTGCGAAAGCCGACTGATTTACCATGGCTGGTAAGAAATTAGCAGCTGAACTAAGTAAGAACAGAGCAACCGAACTAAGTAAGAACAGAGCAATTTAACTGTGAGTGACTCTGCACAGCTTACAGTAACGGGGGCTGATCTGCATCTGAGCCATAACTATCTTATTGCCGTAATCCTATGGGAGAACGAACTAGACTGTCGTGTAGCTCCTATAGTACCCCTGCAGGACCTGCGCGTTTGGATAACATATACTGCGGGCTTGGTGGCAGACTGACTCCGTGCACCCCCACTGTATATGTTAGCCTAGTTTTGCATTAGCTAGCTCGCAGTACCGCTAGTGTCTCCTCTTATCGGGGAGAGATTAGTTTCTGGCAACCTTAGACCATGACAACCCTGATTCCCTCAGAATCGTGGAAACAATGTACTACCTTTCGCTCAGTCACTCGTGCTTACTTATTCGGTTTGTCTCAGAGAGTTACACAGAATAAACAGTCGGGCGTTTCAATAAGTATTTATTGAACAGTTGTTATTCTAGTGTAAAATATATGTGCTGCGGTAACCAGCAGACAATAGCAGAGATATATTATCAGCAGTACGATAAAAGCAAAGGGATAGAACAGTTCTACCATATTGCGATAATCATGAATACATACATGAATATAAAAGCATTATGCAAGTGCGCGTACTCCTACGATGCCTAACTAGATGTACCTGAGTGTACCTAGCATATGTGTGTAGGACTAAAAGCTAAGAGCCAAGAATCCTTCTAGGATTTAGTCGAACCCCCATACCTGAATAGAGAGAGTGTGGGACCCCGTCCTGGTCTCGAGTTGGACACCCCGTTAGGGCTGTGTCAGACCACTGTCAGCTGGAGCGACTGCATGCAGGAGCCTCAGCGTCTCTGGTCAGTGTGTCAGCATGGAAGTCTCGGTTCCCTCTGTCTTACCGGGGCGAGATGTGGTGTATTTATACCCTAAAGAGTCTCGGTCCTCAGTATGGTTTGTATTGGACATGAGGAAGACGTCAGGGGTGAACTTTGTACATACATATTATGCACGTGGTGTATTCCTAGAAAGCCATGCATAATTAATGAGTACAGTGTGGGCCTGTGTTTGGGAAAAACCCTGCCGTATTCAAAACCACAGGATAGATAACGTTCAGCCCTCAGCTCGTTGTGTACTAGCTGGGACCAATGTAGGTGAAAGATCATGCCTATATAATGAATCATGACTATAATAGGACATGTACAGTTATGACCATAATTGGGCATATGCAGCCATGACCATAATAGGGCAAGTACGAATATGAACATATTAGGGTAAATATGAATACGTCCATTTTAGGGCATGTACGAACTGGTCTACATTAGGGCCTCTATGCGGGATATAACAACACCAGTTAACAGACAGAGGTGGAGCCAAACCTCAGTACCCATGACACTAAATTCTACCTTGCATATATTCTGTGTGTAGTATTCTGTTATAGTGTGCATTAAAGTACTTTTTTTCTTGAAAGTATTGCACTGGGTTAGGCAATCAGTTATTGCACAGTTGTGATTGTTGAGTCCTGAGTTTGAGAACCCCTACCCTACCTTCCTAGGAAACCTGTGCCTACTCGCCATCGCTATTACTGAGTGTCAAGTGCTGAAGAGGATGTGCTTGGCCAGGTTTCCAGAGTCATAGTAGGATAGACCCTGAGACATCAGAGGCAAACTACCTCAACCCCCATGGTTGAGGCCCAGTACCGCCTGCTTGCTCCGTCTGACATGAGTCTATAATGGTCTTTGTCAACAATGGCTGATTTTTCTCCTTTGCCCAATCTACCTGCAACTGAAGAAATAGCTTTTTTGACTGACATGTTTCACCTTCATGGTTTACTACATAGAGGGGTGATACGTTTTCTAGATTGTTCTAGAACCACAGAGTTCCGTTCTATAGATCCCCTGGAACTAAGGACTCAGTCAGTGTGCCAACCCAAGATAAAACACCACAGCCCACTGATCAGTGTTTGCATGAGACATTACAGGGATAGTTAGCGAAACACCCAAAAGAATAACACACTTAAGAACACTAGAAAATGAGGAATACGTAAAAAAAAATCAAAACTTAGTCTAGTGCATAAATATGAATTGTAATCACAATAAAGAGAAAATGGCAGCAGTAATGTTTACCAGAGTTGTGAACAAAAGGCAATACTTCAACATGATTGCAATTATAAATTTATGGCAATTTGACCCCATTCTGCTACTTCTAGGTACTAAGCTAATTCAAGCACAGAAGAACATAAAACCTAGTTTGAGTATCAGAGATGGTTCACATCCGTATGTATACCTGTTTGAACAATAGAGCTTGTGTTCGATATAACAGCAAGGCCTGCTATTCTGGTCTCTTGAGACAAGCTACACTGATAAGTTTAGCCAGCGGAGAGATGAGGCTAAGTGCCTCCTCAGTAGCCCTCAATTAAAATTGGTGATCTTATTCTGCACGGCCTGGCCTGGCTTTAGGGTCATCTCTCCTGGTGTTCTACTTTTATGACATTATTTCACTGTTATAGAAACTCACAAAATAAACAATTAGCATAGAGTGGTGTGATGCCCTTTCCCTTATTTGCATTCTGAAACACAGTGTTCTTTTGAACAACAACAATAAACAAGACACAAAGTATTCAACTGCTAGATCTGATATCCTTGGTGTGGTATTCCCTGAGTTTTTGCCTTCACTCCACTGTTGTTGTTCAACCCTTTTTTGTTACCATTCTGACTCTATGTACTTTACTCCTGCTAATTCCCTTAAACATGATAAAATTGGTGCACTCCTAATTGGCACATTTAATTTTTTTATAAGTCCCTAGTAAGTGGTACTACATGTACCGAGGGCCTGTAACTTAAATGCTACCGGTGGGCTGCAGCACTCATTGTGCCACCCACTAAAGTAGAACTGTAAATCATGTGCCAGGTGTGACACTGCAGCTGTAGTGCGGTTTTAAACTGCCAGTTGGACCTAGCTAAATAAACCCTTTCCCAGGCCTAAACCTTCCTTTTTAATACTCAAATTTCACCCCTAAGGTAGGTCTTAACAACTCATAGGGCAGTGTGCATGGTATTTAAAAAGTAGGACATGTGTACTTAAGTTTTGCATGTCCTGACAGTGAAAAACACATAGTCTTTTTTCACGGTAGTAAATCAGATCCAAGTTTCCTCCTTCAGACAGCAAGGCAGTCCTTCTGAATCTTCTATAGGTCCAGAAGTGTTCGGATGAGAGTTTCTGAAAAATCCCACATTTATATCTGGTGCCAGCCTATGTGTGGGTGAATTCCCTGACCTACCCGCAAAACTGCTTCTGATTAGTTCTTCTCCTGGTCCTGGCTCCAAACTGTCTAGGGTGACAAAGGCAAGGGCTGGCCTAATGTCAGATTCTTTTGTGTGTGCTACAGGCAGGGCCCTTTGAAGTGTAATCAGGGCAGGGCACAACTCTTTGCCAGCCACCCTGTCCGGAAGACCCCCCTCCCTCCACAACTAGGCCGCTTTTGTCTCTGTACCCAAAAAGGAATGCACAAAACACTGCAGGAGAGACATTCACAGTCATGTGACCCTGGGCACAGGCAGTAAAAACACTTTTGGTTTGAGCAGAAAAAAATGGTAACTTTCTAAAAGTGCCATTTTTAGAGTAGTAACTTAAAATCTGACTTAACTATTAAAAAGAATCTTAAATTACAATTCATTTGAGTGTAAACAGAATATCTCTATCTGGTCCCAAATTAAAGTTATCACTTATCAAGTGTAATAAGGTAATCCACTGTTAGTCTATGGTTGAGATAGCCTTACAGCAGTAAAAAATGTATTTAGGAGTTTTGCACTGCTAGTACAATAAAACTTAAACTCATATGTCCTACACCTTTTAAATGCCATGCATTCTGCCCTTTGAGCATGTAGTGCTTACCTTAGGGGTGACTTATACATATTAAAAAGGAAGGTTTAGGCCTGGCAAAACGTTAATTTTGAAGATCAAAATGGCACTTTAAAACTACATTACAGGCTGCAGCGGCAGGCCCAAGACATGTTTTAAAAGTCTACTTTAATGGATGGCACAATGAGTGCTGCTGCCCACTAGTACCATTTAGATTACAGGCTCTGGGTACTTATGGTACCATATATTTGGGAATAAAAGGTAAACTAAATGCACCAATCAGGTGTGGGCCAGTTTTGCCATGTTTTCAAGGGAGGGCACAATCACTTTACCACTGGTTATTTGGGAAAAAATACACAGAGCCCTAAAAGTCAACAAAAACTTGTTCAGCAAAGAAAAGCAGAGGAAGGCAAAATCTGGGTAGACCCTGCAGAAAGGGCCAGGTCTTATGAACTTGGCTATGTCATCCACGACCACACAGTTAAGCACCAGGTCTTTGAGGATGTGGACCCTTTTGTTTCCATTGGACTCTGTGTTGTCGCTGCCACTGTTTCTACTGGACTCTGTAAGCTGCTTTATTTTCACTTTCAGTACTTTTAGACTCACTTCATGAGTGAAAAAAAGTTCCTTCGCCTTCAGAGCTAGCTTTCTCTCCTCCAATGCTAGGACACTCTCTGCCTCAGCTCTTTCCCAGGTTCTTCCTGCCTCGGCCCTTTCCTCTTTTGCAGCTAGCTCCGACTGGGCCAGCTGCAGTTTAAATGTGCTTTCTGCCTTCCTGTCCTCCTGTTCCTCAAGGAACAGGTTGTGGAGGACATACTGCCGCCTGCCCGGGATCCAGCAGGGGACCTCACTGCTGTGCTGGGGGTCTCCTTTTCTCCTCTGGTTCGGAAGCCATGGGTAGGATGTTCTCCTCTTATTCTAGCTCTGGGGCTGCTGCCAAGTTATCCTCCTCTTCCATTTCATCATCCTCCTTATCATCCTGCTCCTGTGCTGGGGCCTGCAACATGCAGACCTCCTGGCAGGCCCCAGGGGCTATCTGGTACTCAGACTTTGGTAGCCCTTGACCGGGGTCTCCCTCCTTTCCCTGAACAACTTCTTCAGGGCTACCATATTGTAGCTGTCAAGGTTGTTGAGATCCAACACCACGACTCACAGGTGGACAAATGTGAGGCAGGAGTTGAGTTTGGAAAAAGTAAAAAGATGTCATCATATTATTAGGGATTTTTAGTTTTGTACAAATCACTGAGTTGTACTGCACAAATACAAGTACTGGACCCCACCATCAAATACCAATGTAAGAAATTGGGTTATTATTTGCGAGGGGTGAAAGCCCCACTCAAATGATAAAACCCACCCTTGTCAGGATGAACCACAAAAGTCACTGAATAAACCTGTACTTAACCCTCTGGCAGTCAAGCTTAACTTGGAGGCAATGTTAAAGTATTTATGCAGCACTTCAAACAGTAATAAAGTGAAAACACAACACAAAACAAAATCCTAAACAAACTTAAAAAATAGAGTACATTTTAATAAATAAATTGACACTAAAGCGACAAAAATCCAATCAGTAGAACCAGAGATATGATTTTTGAAAGTTTTAGGTGAAAATGCGCCAAAAAGCACAAAGCACCACTCTTGGTCATCTGGTCGCGCTGGACCAGGGGAAAGTCACAAATTCAGGCCAACCGCAATGGCGTGCAGGTCGGACACAGGGACCAGGTTCGTCCCGCTAAGAGTTACCTGTTCAAGTCTGCGCGAATAGTACTGTTTGCGTTGGCCCAGAGGAGTTAATTGTACGTATGAAGGGCAGGTCGGGCATCGTGGATGGTTGCTGTTGTAGCTCGAAGAGCCGGTCTTCACTGGAGCTTTGCAAAGGCAGTTGTTGCGGGCTGTCGCTACGAAGTGCAGGTCTTGCGTTGGGGGTTGTCACAGACAGTCGCTGTCAGTGCAAAGAGCAGGTCTTGCTAGAGCTTCATGTTGGTGGTTGTCACGGGCAGTCAGTTCCCGGCTCGCAGTCGCAAGGAGCCTCGAACTTCTGTATGTTCACCTTTTCATCAGCAGGAGTGCATACACTCTGATGCCAGCCAAGGATCCATGACCTGGTGGGCACCTCTTTGGGACTAGGGCTCACTCCTGCAGAGGCTGGCAGCAGGGCTCATGCAGGGCTAGGCACATCCAGTTGGTGCTGGCCATATGGGCAGTAGCAGGAAGGCCTCTAGAAACATGTTGTGTCCCTGTAGTTCGCACAGGAGGTCAACTAACTGACCTTTTTTTTCCTTTCTTTTTTTTAAATTGTATTAGATTTCAAAAGCAAACATTGCAGTACATAAGGTACATTACCAATAGCAACTGGAGTGAGTGAACAGTTTCAAACACAGTTATCAGCATTTGCAATATAAATCCCACATTTATTTTCCCATAGAAAACATAGGGCCTGATTACGAGTTTGGCGTACAGGGCTACTCTGCCACAAACTTGATGGATATTGCATCTGCCAAATTACCATTCATTTATAGCCTGTGGAACTTGTAATACAGTGGATGGGATATCTGTTATGTCTGTGGCGGAGTATCTCATCCGCAAAACTTGTAGTCAGGCCATTAGCCACATCCACAGATGTTATATCTATGTTACTAATCGGTAAAGCGGGACCATAGATTAAACTGATAGATTCCACCTGCCTGTGTTGGATAATTCCCAAGTATTTAACACAATATGTGACCCACCGAAGCCAGTATTCCAGCGGGCACGGCTTTGTGTTGTTAGTGAGTGTAAATATGCCTGTTTTGTCCCTGTTGATGGTGACACCTGAGTGTCGGCTCTAATAGTTTCTCTGATTAGTGGGCACACATTAAAGTCCGGTTGTCTAACAAAAAAGTTGAATATCATCTCAATACATGGAGAGTAGAAGTTTACCAGAGTGAAAGGACAGCCCTCTGTGCAAGTGTCGCTCCTGGAGGAGATGTGTTAAGTGATCCATAGCTAGTATTAATTGTAGAGGGCATAGTGGGTATCCCTATTGGGTGCTCCTCTGTGTTTCAAATGACGCGGATATGAGGCCGTTTACTGTAACCGTGGCAGTAGGCTTGATATAGAGCAGCCGGATAGGGAGTAGGAATCCTTTCGGAATTCCAAAGCGCCGAAGCACTTCCATAAGCAATGGCCGCTCCAGGGAGTCGTATGCCTTCTCAGCATTCAGTAGTACTGTGGCTGCCTCGAGTTTCAGTTTAAGTTGATGTACAGTAAACACTGTACCGATGTTGATGGATGTGGATCTATGCAATACGAACCCAGCCTGCACCGGGGAGACTATCTTGTCGAGCTATAAGGACAGTCTTGTTGCTATAACTTTGGCAAGAATTTTATAACAACTGATTAATAATGAGAGGTGTCTATAAGACATGTATTGTGCGGTGTCTCTTCTAGCCTTAGATATTGGGCAACTCAGGAACTGTTAGTGTCCGTGGTCCAACCAAAGCAGATGCCTGGTTCTTATGTAGTATGGAGAATTGGTGCATTGGTGTCAGATGTAGGTGTAGTTGTCTGTCTATGGTGGGTCTCATGTTCAACCAAGTAATGCATAGATAGATTCGTTTGAAGTGGGCCCCATATATCTTTTGGTCGTGAGGTTATTGGGAAAATCACTGTGTAGGTTTCTATTCGATCGCTAGGAGTTTTGCAGCTTCCCCACTACATTGCAACTCTGCATTTGGCTAAAAGCACAGCTATTGCTGTGAAACATCTGATCCCTCTGGGTATGTCATTGACAAAGACAAAAGAGGAAGAGAGACAGAAAGAAGAATAAAAAGAGAAGACAGGCTCCCTTCCTTATTCTTCCAGGATGCTGCGGACCAGGAGGAATGCAAGGACTCAGAAAAATGCAGAGGAGGGGGCTACGTAGGCTCCTCATACCTGAACAGTTCCATCGCTTTCCACCAAACACCCAGACATCTGTGCCTGTAGGACTCCTACTCGCACAGATTCCACGCATACACAGACCCAGAGCCAGAAGACGGCCCTTCTCATACATGGCATCCTAAAGCCTGGAGCAACCTCCCTTTTCACATCAGAGCATCTTGCTTTCTTCTTGAATTCTATAAGAAGCTGAAGGCCTGGTGATACAAATTGGGTTACTGATTCACTGGGGTGTGAGCCCTGGTCAAACAGCAACCACAATCCTAGTCAGGATAAGGCACAAGCAAACCCCAAATTAACCTGCATAACCCCCTGGTAGCTTGGCAAAGAGCAGTCAGGCTTAACTTAGAGGCAGTATGTAAAGTATTTGTGCAACACTTCAGAGAGTGAAAACACCACACAAAAGATCCCACACCAGATTAGAAAAATAGTACTGAATTTAATAAATAAAACAAGACAAAACAACAAAAATCCAATCAGTAGAACCTGAGTTATGAATTTTTAAAGAATAAATTATGAAATAGCGCCTAAAAGCAGAAAGCGTCAACTGCTGCTATCTGGTCGCGCTAGACCATGCCAAAGTCAAACGTTCAGGATGACTCCATTAGAGTGCGGGTCAGATACAGCCCCAGATTAGTCCCATTGAAGTGTTACCTTCTCAAGTTTTGTGCCAAGAGTCCTGTTGGCGTTGGAGAGGGTTGCAGGGAGCAAGAAGAGTGTTGCGGGCAGTGGTCGGCTTGGCGCGAAGAGCAGGCTGGGAGTCACGGAAGGGCGGACTGGTGCTTCGTGTTGACGGTCCTCGGTGGGTGATCGATACTTGCTGTGCGAAGAGATGACCTGGCGGCAACTCGCACTACATTTCAGTGCTAGCATTGTGGTTCTGGTGCGAATTAACCCGGTCGCAAAGAGCCCAAAAGCTTGATTTTAAGAGCCTATGAGCCACATCAAGGGTCCAGGACCTGAGAGGCACCACTTGGTGGGTCAGTAACTCGCTGCACCTGAGTCCAGGAGCTGATTGGGGAGCCTTTTATGTCCCTGAGGCTCAGATCGGGAGGCCAGCAGACTAGCCCTTTGAGTTACAATGGGTCCTGGGTTCAAGGTGAAATTGCAGGTGCAGTTCTTCTTCCCCAGGGAAGAGGGCAGCAGGCCAGCAGTTCTTTTAGAGCAGCAGTCCAGCAGAGTGGCAGTCCTTGTAGCAGAACAACAGTCCTTCTTCCTGGCAGAGTATCACAGGTCCAGAAGTGTACTGAAATTACCAGCTGGATGTAAATTGTGAAAAAAAGAAGGTAATCTCAATTTGCGCATGACCTTAAAGAGCTATTTCACTTTCCAATAGATTTGTTTGGTAAGTAGGTACACAAGAAGTGCCTTTGTTGAGAACTGCCCTTTGTCTTGGTAATAACCGTGTCGATATGTTTATGACTAAATCTTTCTTTGGCTCTGCAGCACTATCACCCACAGCGATTTGTTTACATACAGAACACACTGCACTACCACACAAGAGGTCTTGTCAACTAGCCTACATTAATAAGTGATTTACTTATCATGCATCATTTTCATTTTATTATAGCACAATATGTAGGCATTGGGTGTACTTGAATCACTGGGTCAATCAGTTTTTTAGGTTTCTCTCATACTAGCATAGTATAAGAGTTGGTGTTCACTCCACAACATTAGGATAATTGTCTATCAAATTGATCACTTGTTTGTAGCATGTTTATTTCTGTCATAAACCAAAAAATCATCATTCAAATTCTAATATGTGTTGAAATGCAGTACATTGTAACAATTGGCATGTAGCCTCATAATGGGAACTTTTTCTGTGATTTTACTCTTAAATGACAAACCCATTGTAACCTTACCAGGTTTTGAATATTGTCACCATACATGAAAGATTTGTTAATGAAAAGTAAATCAGCCATAAGTAGGGGCATAATGGCACATATTGTATTGTTATCATTACTTTGGGCTCACACTCTCGGTAGGAGTCTTTCTTTCATGCTTACCAGAGTTCTCGTCGCACGTCGAGGTGCGTTAAATAGCAAGTACTGCCCCCACTCTGTTTCACTGGATGAGTACCAGAACGGGAACTCTGGTCACGAGTTGGCATGAATACACCAGAAAGGTAATGGGCAGCCGGGAATTGTATCCCACTTTTCTACTTCATTTGTTGTATCGCAATCGCAACAAGGTTTTTACACCCTTACTTTTGGATATTAGGAGATTGCGGTAAAACTGGTGTTTACTAAGGACAACGTTTCCACTATTTGAAAAGACTCTGGGATCCTTCGGAGATGCAACTTTTTGCCGCATAGTGAGTAGCCCTTTTATGGCAGCATGACAAACATTATTATTGTTCATGACACAAGTTACAATATGGTTTTTTGTACGTTTTGGTTGGATCTCGTTTTCCTGCCATAGCATTGAGACAGTTCATCTGTAATTCCCGCTGGTAATTACTATTTATTTACCCAGTGAGAATGTTTGGCTCTATAAGAATTATGATGCATGCTGGGAACCGTAGTCACGTCAAATAGCATGTGCACAACCGTAGATACAGTGGCATGCACACATTATAAGCGTATGCAGGCTTAAGTTCTCATTTGGGTTCTGGATCGACATATGTAGTATTGAAATGATTGATGATATTGCACGATTAATTGAATGACACGCCCGATGGGCATGTAAATCACCACAGATCGGGCATATTCTTCTTTTCTGGAAGCACTTTACAGTTTGTATTTCTTGGATGGACACATCTATTTTTTAACAATGTATTTTCTTTTGAGTGTGGTTTATTTTTACTAACACACTGACCAAGTACAAGAGCTGTTCAACTGATAAGGAACATGCCGATACCTAACTAGAAGGGTCCTTTCTTCTTGCATCTTGTTACCTCTAAAGTTCTTGCTTCTTGTCTAAATAGGGGTTTATGTCATGAATATACTTCATTATATTATATTGATATGGCATTTTTCTGCTTATTCACCTATAGCTACCACCTGACAAAGCGTGTAATCACCCAGAATGCATTGGGTTTCTACAACAAAGCTGCCAACACAGCATAACCTCCCTGGTGCAGCGCACGTCCATTGGCTGACACCAGGGAGGGCCCCCTTAAATCCTCCGGTGCAAAGCACAGGAGGTTCCTTTTTTTTTCCCCTGGGGGAGACGCGGAAAGCCTTGAAAATGGACATTTGTGCTGGCGCAGTGATCCTACACAGAAATGTTAGGAACATTTTATTTTTTTAGCAAAATTTGAGGTTTGCAGTGGACTCTGGGCAGGAAAACGTTGGAGGATCCACGCAAGCCACTCCTTCCTGGAGTGACCCTGGTGTCTAGTTTTCAGAAATGTGTGGGTTTGGTAGGTTTCCCTAGATGGCCGCCGATCCCGGGACCAAAAACGCAGGTGCCCCCCTTGCAAAACCAGATTGTTTTGTGATCGATAATCTTTTTTTATAACTCTTTTTTAAACAAAACAAGGCATGACATATGAGCATTCAAGTTGTACACAGGTTGGCAATAAGTGGTACATTGCGGGTGATACATGAAAGCATAATTAACTCCGATCAGCAGCAACAATTTACTGTTAAACTCAGTTAGGTCTCGGTGAGAATTTCCTCTATTGATCTCGGCGGCTCACAAATCTCACCCCTGTGAACATTCCATTGCCCCCATATTTGCGTCCATTTATTCGGGCACCCCCTTGCTTCATATATCGACTTTTCCGTGACCATACACCAGTCCATATCCTTGCCCCAGTCTACAATGTTTGGTGGGCTCTGAGCCCTCCACAGTCTTGCAATGTTCCTTTTCGCCACCATCAGCCCCAAAGTAACCCACATTCGCTCCCTGGAATTCAGGTCAGTGGGGCCCCACAATCAGGAGAGCCAATTTTATATTGCAATCAATCTGCTGCCCCAACGCCTCCTCCATCAGGCCCACCACCGCCTCCCAATATTTCTGGATAAAAGTACATTCCCACAGGATGTGGATAAAGGTGCCTTCCAGCCCACATTGTCTAGCACAGCCTCCATCTGAACCGTACCCCATGGTGACCATCAGGAGTCCAGACAAATAGGATCTATGGAGAAGCCTTAGCTGCACCAGGCGGAGTCTGGACGAGATGGCCACCTCCCGAGGGGAGGCCACCGCAGCCAGCCACTCCTCGTCGTCCAGTCCCGCCACGTTGTGGTCCCACTTAGCCCTCAAACGAATCAGGGGATCTATCATGTTATTGATTAATTTTTTGTAAATTAATGATATTGCCTTTTCTGGTAGGTCGCCATCTAGAACCCTGTCTTCGAGCGGGGAGGACTCGGGGAGTGTTCTACCCTTAGGAAGAACCGCAAGCAAGGCATGTCTGATTTGGAGATATCTGAAGTGTTCAGACTGGGCTAATTCATATTCTTGCTGCAGTACTGAAAATGGGACCACCCCACCTGCCTTCCACAAGTCACCCACCTTAGATATACCTATGAGGTCCCAGCGATCGAAGCCCTTTGAACGAACCAGTCTGCCCAGCTGCTCACTATGCCAGAGTGGTGTGGCCTGTGTGATTCTCCCCTCCCAACCCAAGCTTTTGGTAGCCGCTTTCCACACATGTGCCGCATGTCCTGTAGGGCCAGTCAGAGCAGGCTTCAACGATCGCATATAAAGAGCTCCCTCAAAGCTACCCCCCGGGAGGAGCCACCTGTCAATCTGAAAGGCCGGGTCACCCTGTGGCCTATACATACATTGGTTGATGGCAGCGAGGTGTGATGCCCAGTAGTATTTCTTTATATCCGGGAGTCCGATACCTCCATCAAACCATCCCAGCGTGAGTTTTTGTGTTGCAATACGAGGTGGTTTACCCTCCCACAGCAAGTCCCGCAAGATACCGTCAAGGTCTCTAAAGTATGCGGAGCCAATGGGATGTGGAGTGTTTTGTAGCACATATAAGAATCTGGGAAGGGACATCATTTTGAATAGGGCCGCGCGCCCCAAGAGGGACAATGGAAGTGACTTCCAATGTAGGACATCTGATTTAAGACGCACAAGAGGCGGCAGGAGATTGCGATCATAGAATCTGGGCAGGTCTTTAGAGACCCAGATCCCCAGGTATTTAAAGCCATCCTCGGCTTCTTTCAATTGACATCCCCGCGGGAGTGCAGGCCGCTTGCCATAGAAGATGTAAAGCACAGATTTAGTCCAGTTTATTGAAAAACCAGCATATCTACCAAACAACTGAAATATATCCAGGACCACGTTAAGGGAAGCAGCCGGGGAGTCCAGGTAGAGCAAGATATCGTCCGCATATAGCGATATGCGGTCCTCCCATCCAGACATCCATTTAAGGCCCCTAATAACGGGATTCTGACGGACCCACGTTGCCAGAGGTTCAAGGGCCAAGGCAAAGAGAAGCGGAGAGAAAGGGCAACCCTGTCTGGTGCCCCTACTGAGCGCGAAAACGGAAGACTTCCTGTTATTGACTACCACTTGGGCAAGTGGTTGGTGGTATAAAAGCCGAACCCAGCTGGTAAACTCAGGGCCAAAACCCAGTTTGTGGAGGACTGCGAACATGTATGGCCATTCGATGGTGTGGAATGCTGAAGCAGCATCCAGGGATACAACGACGGCATCTTCTCTGATTGTGTCGGCACGGCACAGCACTCCGTAGAGCCTGCGCAAATTGAGGGAGGTGTTTCTGGCAGGCATGAATCCCAATTGGTCCGGATGTACCAGCCGGGTGAGGACTCTGAGCAATCGGGAGGCAAGAACCTTCGCTAGTATTTTGGCTTCGCAGTTAAGCAACGAGATAGGTCTGTATGAGGAACACCTGTTGGCCGGCTTACCCGCTTTATGGATGACAACAATATTGGCGAGCCTCTGATCCTCGGGCAGGATACCCCTTTCCCTACTTTCACGGAACATTCCTGTGAGATAGGGTGCCGACTTGTCCGCCGTGAGCTTGAACAGCTCGATGGGCAAGCCGTTAGGGCCCGACGCTTTCCCCCCACGTAAGTCGTGGATGGCTTTTTCAACCTCGGCAGCGGTGATATCCAAGTCGAGATCAGAGCGCTCCTCTTCAGTAAGAGACGGCAAGGAAATATCGCGTAGAAGCGAGGAAGCCTCTACCTCCGTATGCGGTGTATGGGAAGTATAAAGGGTCTGATAATAGCGGCCGAATGCGTCCGCAATATCCTGGGGGGCAGTGAGGCGAGAGCGGGAGTCTGTGTCTATCTCAACCACTACTCGCCGGGCCTGTTCCCTGCGATCTAGCCAGGCCAGCAATTTGCCCGCCTTATCGCCAACGTCGTAAACCCTGCTAAGCGTGGCCCTATAGTGCGCCTTAGCAGCTTCTGTAGCCATAGCCGTGAATTCTTTGACTTTAATGCGCAATTTCTGGCGTATCTCCGCCGAGTCGTGTGTCCGAAGTGCGTTCTCTAAGTTTAAGATTTCCCCCTCTAAGCGAGTCAGACCTGCACTCTTCTCCTTGCGCTGTCCCGCAATCTGGGCCAAAGCCACCCCCCGCATGACCACTTTGTAGGCCTCCCAAAGAGTTACCATAGAGTCTACCGACCCCACATTCTCCTGAAAGTAAAGGTCCGACTCACCCAAGATCTTATCCCTGATTTTGGGATTTGTGAGATACCTGGAGTTTATCGGGGCAATGCGGCCAACCGAGGGCTCACCCACTTCGAGGAGACACAAAATAGGCGAATGGTCGGAGATACCCCTGGCCAAGTGCTGTATTTCTTTTATGTTGTGGAGTTGGTGTGCTAGTGTCAGCACATAATCTATCCGGGACATGCTGTGGTGTGGGCCCGAGTAGAAGGTGTATTGCTGCTCAGACGGATGGAGTCCCCTCCAGACATCCGCCAGGCCCATCGCATCCAGAAAACTGTGAATGCACATGCAGGAGGGCGGCAGGGCCCTTTGTGGCCAGCGGTCGAGGGAATCGGAGACAATAGAGTTAAAGTCGCCCCCTATTAGGATTTTACCATCTGGCAAATCTAAGAGGAGAGCCCCGAGGTCAGCAAAAGCCTGAGTGTGCAGTCCCGGCGGTATGTAGACCGAAAGAAGGTTGAGTATTTGTCCCTCCCAGGTCCCGGAGGCAGCGACATATCTACCCAGGACATCAGTGTGGATCGAGTCAATGGTCATGGGGAATGACTTTCGGACCAATATACCCACTCCCTGGGTGCCAGATCCAAAAGCCGAGTGTGCCACCAGCTGGAAACCCCAACGCGACATGGCCTTGCATGCATTTCCTAGCAAATGTGTCTCCTGCAAGAGGACTACATCGGGGGAGTGCCGCTTCAAAAACTGGAGCATTATGCCCCTCTTGATCTTGTCTCCCAGCCCATTAACATTCCATGATAGCAGCTTTAGCCCCTGTCTAATCGTCTTGCCCATAGCGTCTTGAGTAGTGAACGATCAATCGCTGGGGGAACCACCCACGAGCCCCCCCAGGAGGAAACACCTCAGCAGACCCTTTCCCCATCATAAACCAAAGTACCAAAAGCATGTAACCAGCTACTGCCCTTGTACGGAGCAAGTCATGTGTCATACCTGTGAAACAAAAAAACAATAATACAAATTAGAACAACCCCCCCCCCAACCCACGCGATCCCCCCGAACCCATTAAACTGAACCCCCCTCCCTGCCTCCCTGCATGGCGGTGTCAGAACCTCCCGCCCACCCGAACTTGAAGGTGCCTATCGCCCACCCCTTTAACTTTGTGGGTGCGTGTGACCAACCGGGCACCCGTCCCAGAAGCGTGAATAACTGGCAGACATAGAAGTCAGCCAAAGATGCTCGAGAGACTACAAGCCCTCGTTCGAACTACCGTGTGTCCATCATGAATGAGTCCCAGAACCACAGACCCACTGTAGAGCACTGACTAGGAGGGCCCGGACCGCCTCTCAGTCCAGCGGCAAGCAGACAAGTCCCCAACCCAGAAATAGAGAAGCATACAGACCAGTCATTCGGACTCTCCCGTCGCCGCTTCCTGCTCGCCAGGCAGGGTGCCTCTCTCGGAGTCTTCGGTGCCCTTTTCACCCCTTGTCCCTCGGGCGCGGCCGCCACCTCGGCCCACGGTGCACCAGCCGTCCAACCAATCCCAGGCCTCCTCGGGGGTAGCGAAGAACCAAGCTTTCCCGTTTGATTCCACCCTCAGCTTGGCCGGGAAGAGCATGGCGTATTTCAGATCTTTCCCGCGAAGTGCTTTTTTGACCTCGAGGAAGCTGCGTCGCTGTCTCTGCACCTTGAGGGTGAAGTCTGGGAAAAAGGTGATTCGACTGTTCTGGAAAGTCAGTGGGGGCGCAGATCTAGCTGCCTGCAGGATGATGTCCCTATCTCTGAAATTAAAAATCCTAGCTAGTAAGCTTTGGCCTGCCACCCGGCACTCAGTGCGCTCTTTCCACGGAGAAGAAGTTGGATAGCCCGCTTGGTTTGAGGTGAGTGGTGATCAGTTCCTCCACAAACAGATCCGCTGCCGGCCCCTCTGCTCTCTCCGGAACCCCCAGTATGCGTACATTATTACGCCTGGAGCGCCCTTCATAATCGTCCAGCTGTGCCTCCAGTCTGGGGGTGTGAGCCTGAAGGTCATCCACCCTGCGCTGCAGTTCAGAGATGTCGTCGACCAAGAAGCTAGCTTTGATTTCAACGTCCTTCAGTCATGTGTTCATGGAGCGCATGTCCGCCCAGATAAGGGATACTTCAGTGGACACCGAGTCAATTCGTGACTCCAGCGACGTGCGAACAGTCGTGATGGCCGTAAGGATATCCTGCAGCGTCGGCTCTCTCGCCTCTTCTCCGGGCTGCTGCTTTTACATTGCGGCCGCTCCTGCCTTCGGGCTTGCCCCAGGGGCCTTGTCCCATGCAAATTTGTTTAGCTTGGCCTGCCGTTGTGCTCCACTTAGGATCCGAGGGACAGGGGCAAACCCGTTCTGCGCAGCTGGGGTGCTATGCCAATCGTCTATGGGGCTGTTCCTGCAAGGCTGGTCGGGAGGCAATGAACCACGGGCTGCCGGGAAACAGTCAGTAGCAGCGGGCCAATGTAGTACACCCCCAGGGACCAGGTCTCAAACTCTCCTCCGAGTAGGAGGCCGCCAAATCCACTCTGCGTAGGGCACCAGTAAACAGCATCAGCGGCCAGGTCTCACCTCTCAGTATTGTGTGTTTCAGCCCCCTTTATCTGCCGGGAGCGCAGTCCAGCCACTAAGCCACCCAGCGGTCCACCTTGTCGCCTCGGGAGAGGGAGCACGACGATTTCACCAGCCACTATTTGCGGCCGCCCCTACCCCCTGTGACAGCTTCAGGTCGGGGCCACGATCGGCCGGGAAGGCGGCAAGTGGGGCCCAGGCGCCAGGGGACCTGCAGGGTCGCGTTTTTATCTCCTTCTCCCACTCTTGGAGGCAGGCAGTGCCCAAAGCTGAAGCCACCCGTCACAGGGCAGCTGATTTATTTCGCCCGCCACGGGGCTCAGCAGTTACGTGTGGGGCCACACCCTCAGATCAGTGTGGTGTTAGCAGTTTGTTTACTCCGGTGTAGGCGAGCCCCCGGTGTTCCCGGCACTCACAGCCCCCAGTGATGTAGCGGGCCCCGCAAGGCTCAGCGCCCGGCGCCCAGCGTGTAGAGCGGCGCGAGCTCCGGGGCCCGCACGATGAAGAGGCAGGCAGCGGTGCCGCTCCCAGGCGCAGCCGGACACCGCCTGACACAGCGCGTTCCTCGGGGCAACCGCCCCGCCTCCCCTCAGTCACGGGTGCCGCAAGGATGCATGGACGCGGCCGGGCCCAACAGATCCGCCCACCCGGAACGGAGCCTCGGTCGGCAGTCCGAGCTCCCCACAGAAGCAGGCCGTGCAACGCCACCGCCAGGCCGCGATGTGCGTCGTCAGGGCCAGAGCCGGAACCGCGAGCTGGAAACGGCGGTTTCACGGCTCTCTCGATCCGCGGTGGGTTCCGATGGACTATAATATCCTTTTCTGCCAGTTTAGGTACGGATGATTGGGCGGATTTACTTGGGAACGGGCGCGCTCGGTCGGAGCCACCTCAGGAAGCGGCCATGTCTCTCGGCGGTCGGCCATGCCCCCCGTGATCGATAATTTTGATGTCTCCACAATACGTTTTGGGCCCTTGCCTGTTGTGGATACTTGGCCCACCCACAAAAGTGAGGTACCATTTTTATCGGGAGACCTGGGGGAACACTGGGTGGTAGGAAATTTGTCAGCCCGGTGAGCCCACTACTTTCCCACACAGAAATGTGAAAAAAAATTGATTTTTTCCAGCTACATTTGAGGTTTGCAGTGGATTCTGGGTAGGAAAACATTGGAGGACCCACGCAAGCCGCACCTCCCGGGACTCCCCGGGTGTCTAGTTTTCAGAAAAATGTGGGTTTGGTAGGTTTTCCTCACAAATTGGAATTTACAACAGTGTCTCAGACACTGTTTACGATTCCTAATGGGGTTGCATATTGCCTGCCTCATTAATATTTATGAGGCAGGTGCAATTTGCGACCCTATTGGGAATGTCTAGCACTCCCAGGGATGGTGGCCTGCTGGGGTCAGCGGGCCACCATGTCTGTGACTGCTTTTTAAATAAAGCAGTTTTTTTTTAAAAATGCATCCCGTTTTCCTTAAAGGAAAACGGGATGCATTTAAAAAAAAAAAAAAATGATCCGCTCAGTTTCATTTTTTTGAGTGGGACCCCTGCCTGCTCTTAAAAAATATTTTCACTGCCAGTCACAAAGGGGAAGGGTCCCCTGGAGACCCCTTCCCGTTTGCGAGTGGCTTACCACCCATTTGAAATGGGTGGTAAACTGCGAGTGTTTTGCGGCTGCAAAACAATCTTACATTTAAGTGTGAGTCGCTATTAGGAAGGGATGCCCCTTCCTAATAGCGAGTCGCAAACCCTATTTTGCGAGTCGGTAATAGGTTACTGACTCCAAAATAGGATTTGTAAATAGGGCAGACCTATTTTGCAGTCGCAAACAGGCCGATTTGCTGTTTGCGACTGCAAAAAACGGTCATACAACTGGCCCAAAATGTTTTGAAGACCCTGCACTTGGTCATGATGTAGATATCACATTAGTAGAGGGAACTCACAGTTTCTTGAAAAAAGTGTGTTTGTAAATCGATTTATAGGATATATATGATTGTATTATGGTGTGTGAGGCTTTAAGGAGAGTTCAGCTATGAGAAGCCAGAGGTCAATTGTCAGCTTACAAAGTATGTAGGCTTTAAGGAAAGGATTATAGGCCATGTGTGCTGAGTTTGTTTACAGTCGCAAATGCTCTGATTCTGCTTATGCGACTGTAAAAATGCTTTTTAAGATCTACTAATTCAATTTAGGACTCGAAAAAGTTTCCCTACTTCTAAAATATGATTACTAATGGATACCAATTCGGTATTTGGAAGGGGCATGTTGTAAGCATTCCTTCCAAACAATTAATCCGTATGCTTTGCTTCAGTGTTTTGTAAAAGAATTCTGAACGCAAAACATTGAAAAGTTACTGCAACCTCAACTAGGGGGCAACCCATTCCCAAAATGGAAGGGATCCCCTTGAACTCCTTCCTTTTTGTGAATTTTAAAAAAAGTGTGTCGAAGAGTAGTCAGTGGTTCAAGGGACCACTGCCAACTCATAAACTTTAAACAAAAAAAACAAACTTATTTTTAAACATACCCAATTTTCTTTAAAGAGAACGGCTACATTAAAAAAAAAAAAAGTGTGCTTTATTTAAAAGCAAACGCAGACATTATAGTCTGCTGACCCCAGCAGGCCACCATCCATGTGATGATCTCCAATCTTAGTGAGTCAAAATTTGCAGCCTCCCACATTAATATTCATGAGGTAGGTTGGATTGCGACCCTCTACGATTCTGAACTGATCTATTTCATTTGTTGGTTCTTACAAATCTTTCCTGGACGCAAAAATACTGGTCACGGTTTGCAACTAGTATTTTGCGACCAGATATTCATACAATTGTCTCTAGGTTATTTTCTCCGGCTCTGCTATTTTGTCTTCTTTTACAATATAATATTGCCTACTGCAGGAAATAATCTTTTTTTTAAGTAGTTTTTTATGTTTGTTTTTGTTAAGCTCTCCAGTAGTGCTACTCTGGAAGGAAAAGGCCAGCTAAAATTTACATCTGGGCGGTGGAGCCCTCATCACAATTGTACCCAGATGGCAACTGCAAATGACACTGCAATTCGTGGATGGGACTCAAGAAGTATGAGGTATGGATAATGTTTTTAGTTAGAGCCCTTCCCAAATATTAGTAATTAGTTTACAACGTGTCTCATAAAAGAACATGAAATGTAATTGATGTAGATTCATGATTAAGCAACTGATAATGAGCAAGTTAGATGCTGTGCAAAATGCATCCTGGGATAACTGGATAACTTGTTATCTAAGTTTCTTTAAGTAAAACTCCCTAAAGTAGTCTGCTTTATCGTAAACATATCTAAAATTGAGGTCAAGTAACAGTGTTACTTGGAAACCTGTCTTTATGTTAATGGCAACGCTTTGTTTTCTTTTATTATCAGCCCTCCTCTTGTTTCTGATGATGCCAATGGGTTACAAGGTGACTTGTTAGCTTCCCTAAATCTGAAACAAAACTCGTTTGTGTTTTTCTATTAAAATGTCTCAGTTCTAGGTCTGAATTAGCCCCATAACTGAATGCAGTTCAGAGTACTATGTGACTTGCATAATTGCCTAAATCTCAGTTGAAAAGTTTTATCTCCATGTTGACAGTATTTTGGCTGCTCCTGATTCAAATGGCACTACCTGTTTAATAAACTGACAACTATTGTAAATCGCTGCCTGGAATACAGGGTCCGAAAGAGATCTGCCTACAAGATATCCTCCTCGACCATTTTACCATCTATATAGTATCTTATTTTTTTCATCCCTGCTACACAAGCAGAACTATCCATTGGTTGAGGCAGCCTCCCCATGAACCTTTTTGCAGTGAGGTTACTAGTTCGTGGCACTCAAGCATTTTGAAGATCTATGTCTGGACAAGACTACAGTGACCTGGCAATGGTTCTTGGATGCGAGTTGCCTGATTCCTGTCACCTCAAGGCTGGGACCATCCTTAATGTCCTGTTGTCTGCTGTCCCTGCCCAGAATAGCACCCTGCGAGGAATCCCATCCCTGACAGCCAAACAGGCCAGAGAAGCTGCCTAGATCAAACAGAAATCATCTAGCCACCCCTTACCAGAAACATTTTTGAGTGCCTACTGCATCTTTAAAGTGCATGCCGCGGTCTCCTTCGTAAGGAGGCCCACTACCTGTCACCATCAGGTAATTCATATGACAATTTCCCATTGCCCCTATTCTCCCAGGAATGTGGGGTCCCACCCGTCCTAGACCTGGGTATGAGAAGAGTGTTTCAGAGCCACAGTCTCTTAGGCCGTTAGGGCTGTGTATAGATCCAGCAACCAGCTGGACCTGGCATAAAACAACTGCATATGATTAATAATATCTGAAGCGCTGGGGCATTCAGCAGATCTGGATTAGAACTGCAACTTAGCTTCTTAGGGGTTTGAGCCAGTCCAAACTCACACCATCCTTGAGAGTACCCTGATTAATTCCTGCAATTATTAACGCCATTTGGACACTGCTTTTAATCCCTGGGCTACACAATCCCAAAATCCAGTTAGTCCTTAACTCTAACAAAGAGGCAGTTGAGTTTTCCTGCAGCATGGACTATTTAAATTGTTTTGACTGTGACCATTGTTCCCAAAGAGGCGGCTGTTCTAATTTGTGTGAGTCACGTATCACTAACAGGCTAGCATGTTGTCTCAGTACCCCAGAGGCACAGGCATTTTTTAAATGTGCCTGTTAGTTATTGAGACATGTGCCCTAATATCACCCAGTGACCCCCTGATCCAAATGTTTTGCAATGGGAAACCAAAGTGCAGCAGAGGCACCCTAAACATTTGGCTATATCCAGTTGAAACTGGGATACATACCCTGAATTTGTATCAACTTTAAGTTGATTCAGATATTGACTTATTCGTCAGAAATTACCAAATAGGTCATAAAACATTTTGTAGAGGCTTAGTAGAGAAGAATCTTTTGACTTTGATACCTCACAGTGCACTCCATCTCCCTAGGCTACAGTCTTAAATGCTTTCAACACTCTAGAAAGCTCCAGAACTGTCTTTGGTGTTGTTATATCAGTGGATAATATTATCCACATGGTTTCTTATAAGACATTTTTTCCAAATCTCAACTCAGAACAACCCAAACCTGCCTGTGAGTGATGGAACTGGTCCGTACCCCAAAAGTTATGCTTTATAATATCTCTTGAACAATATGGGCTAGAGGTTTGATATTACCAAATGTGTTCTCATTTGTACCGTACTACACTTTTAAGGTGTTCATTTAAGTATTTCCTAAAAGTAGTAATGTAAATAACTCATGACTCGATTTAGAGTTTGACAGACAAGACACTATCACAAGTGTAACGGAGTACCCTATTCGCCAAACCAACGGTACTCCCACCGTATTTAGGGTCGGGAGGACCTCTAGCGTACTGTTGACTGAGCCCCTCCTGGCTTCATGGACGGAACCCATCCTCTGAGGGCCTGATGGAGTAGAGGCCATCAAAATAAGGGAATTATTACACTCACCTTGTTAAGGGTGGACGATGTGATGTTCTTTTTTTTCTTTCAGTCACTGCTAGGTAAAACTTGGCGGTGACAATCATTTAAAAAAGTCAAATAATGACCCCCACACCCAGGTAAGAAACTCCCTGTGTGTGGGGATCATTAGCTGTTTTGTTTCTAAGTAGCAAACTCCCACTTTGAGAGTTTGTTTTGAAAAACAAAAATGTAGTTAGGTCTAGTGAATAGCTATCAAAACTGATGGTGACTGTCATTCAGACTTTTTGCACTATTACAGGAGATCACTGCAAGGCTGGTAGTGATTTTTAAATTTAGTGGCCAGTAGTCTGTCAGGATGGTAGAGGTAATGTTCTATGCCACTGTGACGGGTTGTACTCCGCCTGCCAAATTCTAGATCAGGTCCTTAGTACTTTTGCTTTTTCTTTTCTTGCATCTTAATTCTTTCGAGGTTTATTTACTTACTCACAAGACATCTTATTGGTCAGTTGCATTGCCAATACTTTTCACCCTTTAGCCAATAAAGCATGTGCTTTCTCAAGGCTTAGATGCAGTTGGAACAACATCAAGAACTTTTGCTTGCTTGCAAATTAAAAATTGCTTATGCAAAATAAGCCAATGAATATTTGTTTAAAAATGTGTATGGCACTGCATACAGCACGTGTTATACTAATTCAAAAAGTAAAATGTATAAAATGGAAACCTCACACTGTGTGTGCAGTTGTGAACTCTATCGACCCATTTTATTGTTCAAAACACATTCTCAGTCTCAGAAAGGAATAATAATTCTTCTATGGTTGTCTATTTCATGAGGAATAACTAGTAAAGTGTGCATAATCTCACTCTTAATATTATGGTAAAAAATCGATACAATGCAAAGTTACCTGAGTAAATGGTTACCTTTCTGATTGGAAAGTTAAAGTTCGTATGCTATGTGTGGAAAACAAAATAACTGGTAACAACCAACAGATTAAGTCAATAGCCATTAGCGATTGTAAGTCACTGTTTCCAATGGCATAATTTATATGCGGATTATGAGTCTCAAGTTGTCTATATTTGGTCAGAATAAATCATTGTGGCTCTCTGGCAATAGGTACTTTGCAAGTGCAGTTTAATCAATCACTTGGTCTTGTAAAGGGCTTCCCCTCACCCCTGAGGGTATCCGGGCGCTGAGGTGTAGGTGGTCTTATTCGAAAAGGCAGGTTTTGAGTTCTCTTCTGAATTCCGCCAGGGAGGGAGATAATCGTAGGTGGAAGGGCATGTCGTTCCAGGCTTTCGTAGCGAGGTAGGAGAAGTCACAGCTTCCACTGTGGCTGCGACAGATGCGGGGGTTGTGAGCATGGGCTCTGGAGGTGGAGCACAGGTATCTGGCAGGTTGGTGGAAGTTTATTCGGTGGTTGATGTAAACTGGTCCCTGGTCGTGTAGGGGTATGTTAGGAGCTTGAACTGGCATCTCTGCTGAATGGGGAGCAAGCGGAGGTTCTTGAGGTGGGAAGTGATGTGGGAGCATTTAGGGAGGTTGAGGATGAGTATGAGTCTGGTCGCTGCGTTCTGTATGGTCTGGAGTCTCATTAGGAGTTGGGTGGTGATTCTGGTGTAGAGAGCCTTCCCGTAGTCGAGATGGCTGGTGACGAGGACTTGGGAGACGCTTTTCCTGATGTTGACCGGGAACCATTTGAAGATTTTCCAGAGCATGCAGAGTGTGTGTAAGTATGAGGTGGCGACTGCGTTGATTTGGTGCTTCATGGTGAGTTTCGTGTCAAAGATTATGCTGAGGTTGCGGGCGTGGTCTTTGGGTGTCACTTATCTGGTTCTCAGGTCTCACAAAGCATTTGCTATCATCCTGTCAAGGGTGAGTAATGGCAATATGTACCATCTTACAATGGTGTAGGAAGCAGAATAACTACTCAGTGTTTTTATGTCGGAGGAATTAGTTAACCTGTTTTTAATACTACAACATGCCACAATTGATTGTGTAGGGATACAATACATTTGGGTGTAGTTGCGCAAAAAAATTGCCAGGTTTGGGCTAGTATTTATTAATATTTTGCAAATTTGAAAGAACGCATGCCATAATTTTTATTGTATGGCTTGACAGTGCAGCTCTCACTCAATCATGGGGTTTAGCTCCACCAAAATGTTCAGAGCCAGGAGTACAGGTTTTGAATGGGCAGAAACTGTTTGCTTCCACACAAAAAAGTACTTGCCCTCCACTTAGCTGTGATCAGTTTGTGTGTTTATCCAGCTGCCTGAGCTTGAACTTTCTGAGGCACACACAACACTGTAATTCTATCGAAGTATCATAGATAACTAGATAATGTATGGTGCTTTTCTATGACAGCAGCACAGAAGGTAGGAGGGGTTATTATCCTACATGGATGATTAGTCTGGCTTGACTGTCACTAGACCTATAACCTACACAAATATTATTCTACAGTTCTTTGCTTCCACACAAATACATATCTATTCCCATGCTATTTACTGGTAATGCTTCACATTACTATACACTATTCCTTTAAAGCCATACCTATTGTTTGCTTGTGTTAAGATGGTCTTTCATTGGCAGTCTGTGCCATCTTTAGAGTGTAGTGTGCTGTCAAAATAATGTCATAAATTGTCAAAAGAGGTCTGTCTAAAAATAAATATTGTCAAAGTATAATTTATAAAACAGTAAGGTAAAAACCAACCATTTTGTGTACTCAATTAAGTTGAGATTGAATAGAAAATTATAGCAAATTGATTCTTGCAGGGTAGAGCTTGTCAATACATCTGCTGCTTTGTCCATAGATATCATAGGAAACTATGCAGTAAGTTGAATGGAAATCTCTGAACTAAAATATGGCAAACTAAAAATACTTAAAAAATATTGAGGTGATACAAGTCATGAAGGCTGAACAATTGCATTCTACATTCATAAAAGGCATAATGCATCTAAAGATCTTTGTAAATGCCCCTTCAGACTCTGTTGATATCTCATTTTCTGAGTCTTAATATCATCTCCAGAGTGGACATATTTTGTTACAAATAAAAATGCTGTCTTTCTGATGTGTGTAGGTTTCTTAAAAATGGAGGACTAAAGGTTTACTCTCAACATCTTTTAAATGTTACTGAATTCTAGGGTCTGAGCGCAATTACCATTCACAGACTATAGCGATATGCAGTTTGCACACTGACTGGTTTGCAGTAGTAATAAGTCACGTCTCAAAGTGTCAATTCGCGAGAGGTGTAAAACTACCTGCCTAATGAATATTAATTAGGCAGGTCGCAAGTTGTGCTAACCTGTGATTGGTTGAAAACACAGGGGTCGGGGCCTGCAAAGGACAACAAACTTCAGTTCCAGTATTTGCTTTCACAAATGAGAAACATATTTTATCTTTTTTTAAAAAGCAGCCCTTCTCCATTAAAAAGACAGAAGCTTCTTTAAAAAAAAATTGAATGTTCTTATTTTGGAAAGCTTTGCGGGAATAAGCAGTTGTTCCTTGGACCTCTGCCTGCTTATCCTCAGGCAGTCCTCGTGATTCCCCAACTCAATTGCAAATAAGTTAACACTGCAGAGTCTGTAACTGATCAATAGTTTGCGACAGAAATTGTGGTCATAAATCTTTGATACGTTCCATTGCAAATCCCAAATAGGATGAGAATGCTTCTTACAAAATTTACGACTTGTTCAAGGGTGAATAGTACTCCCTATAAAAATATAACATGTGCATTAGATCACAGTCACAAATGGTGACACAGACTAGTGGTTCTTAACCTGTGTTCTGCGGACCCGTAGGGGTCCGCGACGCCTACTCGGGTGGTTTGCAACTGAGTCAGATATGAATGAAGAAGCAAAATTAAACATCTGTAAAGGTAAGGAATTTGAAATCGGAGGCTAAAAATTAAGTTGGTATCCTTCGCTTAATTTGTTGGAGCAGTGCAAGTGCAACAAACAGAATATAGTACAGACGATGGGTAACCTCAGTTGAAGTGGCAACAAACCGAGAACAATGTGCTTTAGGAGGAGAAAAGACAAAGTGAAATGCTAGAGTTTAGCATATCTCTTAGCCTTTAAGAACCAAATTTAGAAAAGCTAACTTTCCCATTAAAATTCTATTTTTCTATATTTGAGTGTGAATTTAATAAAATATTTCAATATGTCTATTTCTTTAATATGTACTTGCTTCTGTATTTTTGTGTATTGTTTTGAGGTTCAAATCGGAGAAATTGCTACGAACCAGGGGTACCCAGCTTCCAAAAATGACTCATTGGGGGGGTTCCTAGATTCTATTAATGATTTAGTGGGTGTCCACAGAAGTCAAAAAGTTAGTATCCACTAGCATAGATGACATGAGTGCTATTGCTGTTTATATAAATTCTCCCATTGAGAATTTGTTTAGTTTTTGGTATGAGAATTCAGTGTTTTTCATCCCAAGTTTACAGATTCTGCAATCATAGCTTTTAAATAGGTCCTTGGCCTAATTAGTAAACAAGCAAAGATTATTATTATGGTTTCACAGCATTTATGCCTTGAGAAAGGCCATGATGTATTGATGACATTGAAGCAAATTTTCAGAATTATGTTCAGAAGCGGTCCCCTTTCTTTTAGTCCATTGCAAGAAACTATAATGTGCTGCAACTTTGACTAGGGACATACGTAAAGTTAAAATTGTTTACATTTTATTGATCAGTGATTTTGGCATTTGCGTGATCACCAGTACAAGATTTTTGATTAAAAATGCCTTGGTAATTCTGTTTGCAAACTGATTTGTGTGCTGTCCAGCACAAAGTTCTTTTCTGATGGCCCCTTTGGCATTTACATCTGCAGAAGAATTTGTGGAGTCCTTCCTACTACAACTCTTTGTTTAAATTTAAGGCAAATTAAACTTCCTTTTGATTAAATTTTTGGGTCCACCATTTAAGTCTCTTACCTCATACATTTTTTTGACATGGAAAGCAGTGTTTTGGACTAAAACGATGGACTGGGATGCGGCCCGGGTTATTACCAGTGGTTGAGGTTAATTCATGTATTTCATCCATCACTTTTTTGTATTCCTCACTGCCATGCCCTAAGTGAATGGTAATACCCAGACTTGGTTCCCTTACTCATTGTGCCACTGGATCCAAGGTGCACTCTACTGAAAAAGCCCAATTAGGCTGAAACCGGTTTTGGATTGCCTGTGTTCTAGTTCAGAGAGGACCTGGCTTGGCAGTTCGGTTTGACTGTTCTTTTTGTAGCAGGACCAAGGATGATATGCATATGGCTTGATCTAATCTGAGGTGGGTTAAAAAACTATTAACTGGGATGTGGTCCCGAGTGACAACCAGAGGTGGAGATTAATTCAAGCATTCCATCCATCAGAACTACAGACCGCATGTGAAGCCTCTGATATTAATTACTACCAGGCAGGGTCACTATTTGTGTTTAAGATTCTTTACTAGTTAAATAGGTGTTAGAATGATCATTAACTCAGAAATACAGCTTTTGGTATTTCTCCCTCCTCATCATCACCGTTCAAAAGTGGAGAAAAAGCTCTCTCGACGTACACCCTTATTGTCTATAGCTGTTATGATTCGCTGTTAGCATGAATTTAGAGCAGAGATGCAATTGTTTGTGGATATCTCTGGTGCAAAAACCAAACATGTCTTTAAACAATTGCTTTACCACATGTATTCAGCTGCATATCAAACACACCAACAAGGAGCCACTAGAAGGTACCAGAGCTCTGTATTGTATTAAATTTCATTGTATTGAAGATTTATTAAGCCATTCATACATATGACAAGGGTTCCTTGTTGCATTCCTTGGGGTACATGGCTGTTTGGGTGATGGTTGTAGTTAAGGCTTTATGAGGAAATGACCAGCCGGTAGATATCTACCACTTCTTTTTGCTATTTTTGTAAGGTTTTTTTCATTGTACTAGAATTAGGTGAGTGGGAATAGCCAGGTGTTTGCTGCTTTGTAGAATTTTAGTTGGTTGTCAATTGTTCTTATTGTAGCAAGAATTGAGTTCTGTATCTTAGTGACCAGAACTGAGAGGACCCTCTCACCAGTGCAAGATGTTTTGGAGGAAGGTATAGCCAAGAATGTGAGGGTAGTGATTTAGTTTGTTGGTAGGTACAGATTTTATGCTGGAAGAAGCATGGGGCAGTAATGTGGATGGCTTATTGTGTAATGCACATTGCTATAAAGGTAATATGCCTAGCCAGAGGCAGCTGTTGTAATGACTGAAGTCTGGCTATGTCAGTTAACTTGCAATTGTGGTCTGGATTAGAGTCCTTAATCACCACTAGATACCTTACTTGTTTTAAAAGCTTTGCAAATGGAAAAAGTTATTTTGTCCAGAAGGTGAATAGATGATAGTTGATTAGTTTCCGGCATGCAAGAATCGGAGTTTTTGATGTGTTTTGCTTGAGGTTGTTAGTTAGTATCCAGTGGTAACGACGTAAAGAAATTGCCTTTTGAAAGTTTGTAGATCATTGTTTAATTGTAGCGGTTTGGGTGTAAGTATGAGATGAGGTCAATGAGAGGCCTAAAGTACATATTGAAGAGGAGAAGGACAATGGTGGAGCCTTGAGAGACCTCAGCTGTTCAGGGGTGGTATCAATGTGAAAAGGAGAAGTGATATGATAAGATGCTCTGTTAGATAGGAACAAGACAATCCATTGCAGAGTAGCTTCCTATACTCCTATGCTTTTGAATCTCTGTTCTGTAGTAATTTAAGGTGATGCACATTATCAAAGTGAGATGGGAAGCCTAATAACCCAAGTGCTGTGACTCTATTCATACTTACTACAACATTTGTGAAGCACACTGTACCATTTTTCTGGCCTCTGCATACTGATAACAGAAGTTAATTATTACCCAGTCCAATGGTACTCATTTTATCAATCTCAGAAAGACACATTGCTAAGTAGATATACCAGCATTCTAACCAGCGATCTTCATGTAGCACACAGATCTCTCCATGGATGCATTAGTCCACTCATCTAGCTTACTGCCCTTTTCAATAGTGGTCTTAAGGTATTCCCATGTGGCAATCAGCTGGTTTCTATGCCGCATCCAGAATGGAATCTGGTTTAACGTCATCTTCTGTAATCCAAAACGAATCCCGATTCTAAGTAACACTCTGGTGACATGATGCAACTATTATATCATCAACTTTTCATAGAGGATCTCAGAAAAAATCCCAACAAATATCTTGGTGCTACAACAGCATACAGACTTTCAAACAGTCTGAAGATAGAAAATGTATAATTTCAAATAACAAACACCCAATTGGAGACATTAACTAGAGTAGAAACTTTATGTATGGATGACCTCCGCTTTTGACACATTAAGTCCAAAAAGCTCAAATCAAAGCAAAAACAAATTGCTCCTTTGATTAATGTAGAGCTAAAATAGATGAAAGGACACATCTCTAAACTTCAATGGAGCTGGTTGACAGTATAAGAGTCCTCAGGACGAAATGTGTCTACATAAACAAAGAAGAATGTGCAATTCATACATAAATAACAAAAAGGCAAAAAAAACCTCTACTCAAGTAAGATTGATAATGCCAAATGCCCAGCAAGGGAAGTCCACTAAAAGTATTTTGGAAATTCTGCACCCCAGAAAGCTGCCAGGTTTGCACCCCTATCTCTCAACGTTTCTACAATCATTTAGCAAGTCATTACATAACCCAGGCAGACATGCTGGACTCTATCTAGCAAACAAGAAATCCAGTTGCCTCCCGGCTACACAACCTAAAACAACAAACGAGGCAGAAGAAATACATCCAGCTCTTCTATCACTTCAAGAAATGACAACTGTAGAATTTGAGGATCTTGTAAAAGCTTCTCCTATGAACATCAGTAGTTATCCCAGTCAGAACCATAATTAAAAACTCCTTATCCACAGAACATTTCTCAAGAGACCTAAAGAAAGCATACAGATGCCCATTGCTCAAAAACAACATGGCTACAGAAGATCCTAACAATTACATACCGATCTCTAATATACCTTTCCTCAGCAGTCTAATGGAAGGAACAACATTTCTCCTGATATCAAAATTAGTAGACGAATACTAGTTACTCGCAGACTTCCAAATGAGATTCCACCCAGGGGAAGATTGATTTGGCATCAATTGCGATTTGGGACAACCTACTATATGCAGTCTACAAAATAGGGATAGCTGCCTTCGTACTTTTTGATCTATCAGGAGCAGTTGACATGGTACTCCACAAAAGCTTTAATTTGTGGACTCAAAGTAATTGGTATGGAGGGCACCAATCTTACATGGATTTCACCCTACTTCTACAATAGGGCTAACTTGATTCATATCCCCTTTCTAATGAGGACATGACAAAATAAAAATAGGAGATCCACAAAGATCTATCATAGCACCCCTTCTCTTCAACATTTACATGAAACCTTCACTAGAGCTATAAACGTACCTGCTACATTTATGAAGATGATACACAGATAGTTCTACAGTTGTACAACTGGAAATCCATAAGGACATAGAAAAAAAAAAAAAATTAATAGCGGTCTCATGTTTATAGAACAGTGGATTGCACTGAATCACCTCCAACAAAATGCTTCAAAATCAGAAATACTCACTTATGGTGAATGGAAAAGTTATTTTATCCTCGTAACATGGAGGTTCACAAAAAATTGTTAACCATGGAATTGTCATGGGCTCTGCATTTTCCATGAACGATCCAGTGGACAAACTAGCTAAATCCACCCTCTGCGGCATAAAAAAAACTGTAACGCGTCTTTCCACATCTTGGTTTTCCACAAAAAATTCAAGCTGCACCATTGCTCACCCTCTCATAATTGGATTAAGGTAATGAACTGTACCGCAACATCCCAGTCCCAACTATGTGAAAACTGCAGATGATTCCGAAAATAGGAGCAAAACAACTTCTACGCTCAAAGATATCAACCCAGGTCACATGTCCTGAAGGCCCTCCATTGGTTACCGACTGCAAGAATATCTTTATTCAAGGTATTGTGCATTATCCATAGCGCAGTAAATATCAAAGCTCATAAATTCATACTGGCAAAACTAACCAAATATATTGAGTCCAGGAGCTCGTTAGTAATTCCAGAGTACAAGAGAAAAAAGCATTGGTGGCATTCTTTTCTCTGTGTAGGCGGCTAAATTATAGAATTCTCTCCCAACAAAGATAAGAGCCACTAAGAACCATTTAAAGTTCTTAAGGGTTGTTAAAAGCTGGTTGTTCCAAACGTGAACAGCATGCAGTGTCAATATGATTTGCCTGTAAAGTTGGAGAGTCAATACAAACACCAGCAGCTCTGTCTACTGACATGCCCATTTACTAACTAAGACAAAGGAAGAATACATCAAAGCTATTTCCCTGAAAAACATTTTGCCCAATGCCTAGTGTGAACCCAACCTAGCAGAAAGATATATACAACCTGAAAGGTAGTCCACTCCTTTAAATATTCATCCGCTTAAATCCTTTGTCCACTCAACTGGAAAAATCCCATCATGGTATTTGAAACAATGAAAATGCGGAGTATGAGACCGAGAATATATGGATATAACCTCAAGCACACTCTATATCAGATAACGCAATTCAACTCCATTGACGATCAGACCTACAAAATAGATAGCACCTCTCACACACATGCAATTATTCTTCCTTTAATACCATGCATGAAAAGAAGCAGGATTTTGATCTTTGAATGTTCTCCTTTCCTACTATTTCTTATCATTAGCTCTTCTCTTAATCATTTTTACTACATCACATATCTTTTGCCTTTCTGCTCCTGTTTGCAGTGTCCTCTAAAACATAACAGTCCAGATTTTTCTTCCCCAATCCATTTGCCCACTTCTCAAATAATTTGCACAAACGCACTTTCCTCTTACCAGCAATAATATTTCAACTTCTTTACATAATTAAATAATTGATATAATTGATAATTTTAACCTATCTGCGTAATTTCGAACCTAACGTATTGCTAAATGTAGTAGTCTAATTTATCCACCTAACCCAAACAGTGCAAATAAACAAATGATCTGTTTTCAGTCACAGAGAACCTTGGATGTGCCATGGTTCACCATAAGTGCACAGGACTAAAACCTATTAATTCCAACCACAAGAATCCTGCTGTAATTGTTTGATATGGTTTCTCATCTAATAAATACAGATGGAAAACTCAATTAATTAACGGGCTTCTAACTAATCCTAGGCTCCTGAAGTAGTGTGCTACTCGCAAAAAAAAAGCGCGTCAACGTCTCATGATGGGGAGTGAACGCCATATATATGCAACTACAACGTAATACGAGATTATGAAAACCCCAGAATGCACCAAGCATTCATCTTATTGTAACCTAAGTAGTAAATTTTGCCTATATGTTTTTCACTTTCATGCAACTTGTGTAATATGCTTTATCGTTGTGTGCTTTATTTGTTTCACCATATGCTCCGATTTACCGACACCAACGCTCTGTACGTGACTTCTAAAAAAAAAACTGCAAGGATGCCAAAGAGGAGGCTTTTCTCGGCTGCAGTTGTGATTTTGATAAGCAGAGAAGTGATATTGTGCACATCCGTCGTCATGGCAACGGCAGCCTATGCAAGCTTTTTTAAGATACAGTTTATCCCCTCTGCACACAGTAATTTATCACTAAACTGAGAAGACGGATTCTCGTAATAATGTCTTTTGCCTTAAAGGGGGACTGCTTTAAATCAAGTTCTAGTGTCCTACACGCTTTTGGTGCATACATTTCTGCTGGGAGTTTTCTGAGATTTATTTTAAAAATTCATCGTGTGTACTAGCTGGAATTACAGCACCGCAAATTTATAATGGAACCTGTAATTTATTTTAAAGCATATGGAATCAGTGACATACATAATATATATGAATTATTTCGAGTGTAGTAAGTGATTTATTGCCTTTGGTGAGCGTGTGCAGGAGCCACAACTTGCAGTACAATTGTACTTTACAAGAGTCAGAATACAGGGTGTTAAGTTTGTGCAGTGAGTTAACTTTTCATTACATAGGTCTTGTGAGTGAAGGCCTAGTGTTTCACTCAGTAGAATGTCTAACTGATGGCATTCTGCTCTTTCACACTAAGCACTTTGGCACACAAATTAGTACCTTTCGTTGCCAAAAACTATTATAACAATTCTGACTGAATACATCTTTTTTTCGGCTATAGCCTTAAAAGCACAAAATACAATAATATAAAAATATAAAATAAAATATTCAGTTTTTCCTTTATAAAAAGAGATCACCTTAATTAAAATGCTCAGATAAAAACCAAATCTTTGAACCATCAGCAGAAAGTTTTCTAATGTGCGATTACAATTAGCAGCATAAGTCCATTTAATCTCCACACTCCTCTGCTAAAGGTTCCTAGCAAGTAAAAAGCATTAATACTATTTGAAAGGGACCATGCCCAGCAAACTCACCTGGGCCTTCCTCAAGATGCACAGATATTTGGCTTAAATTTGGGTAATATATTCATAAAAATTGCTTGCGTGTACACCACATTGAAAACACAAATCTTGAGACAGCAAACCCGATTGGTTGTTGGTTTTCATACTTCAGGAGCCTAAATGCTTCTACACAATGCGGGGTCCCCGAATTTCCACACACTTGTATCAACCATCTTGATCTAGATATTTTGTAGGCTGGGCAGAAGAAAAATATGTGTAGCTCTGATTCTTAGGCTTCACCACAGGCTGGACACCCTAAAGATACGGCGCCGGCCCATTTATTGGTGAATATGCATAGAGGAAGTGACCCATGTCTAAATTGGACATAGAGGTTCCTAGCTAGGGCTGGATGGGTTTCATCTTGGAAAGGCTCAAAGCTATAGTCTTTTATTCCAATAAAAATTGCTGTCAGTGTACCTAGTGTTGTGCTCCTAAGAAGGAGAGCGAGTTTGTGCCCCCTGAAACTCCTGACAAGTTAATTCCTTAATGTTGCAGGACAAGACGCAGTGGAATCACTCCACTTATTTGTTTTGACGATACTATGTAGTGTGTCCCTAATATAAATGAACCAGGGTAGTTTCCCAGCTCCAGGAAGTTCCCATACCCCCTCCTCCTCCTTCCTAGCCTATAAGAAGTTAATTCCGGAATGGCCCAGATACGTCGCCAGAAAGTGAGTGGTCTAAGTCCTAGTTCTTCTGAATTCAGTCTAACACCTAGATCAAGTCGGAGTGGAACAAGTGGGGTACTGGGGAGAGACTAACTAACTGCCTAATAAAATTACTTTTGATTCTGGATATGTTTTTCGTGTGGCAGTGCCCCCATAATTCTGCCACATACATACTGGTGCCCGTAGCTTGCATTTTGTAGATCTCGACTGTTGGGTTAATGGGTTTGCAAAAAGATTTCCTATGCACTTTGGCCAGTCCCCATAATATCTGTGCTAGCTTGAGGCTCATTTTTGCAATATGCGTCATTGATGCGATCTTAGGGGCATCATTATGCTTCACCCTGTTTAGCGTATCTACCAAGGCATTGATATATAGGCAGAATAGAGTGGGCGCCAGCGCACATCCTGGCCTGACACCTCTGTTGACAACAAGTGGCGTAGACAGCTCCCCATATTTCCCATATCTGATTTGGGCAACATTTCCCTTGTGCAGTCTCCTAATCATGAGTCAAAGATATGGGGGAACCCCAATATCATTTAGTACGGACCACAACTTATATCTGGGCACTAGGTCAAATGCTGTCTTAAGATCAACAAATATTAGATAGAAGCTGCCACCCTCTAAAATAACGGTTTTCCAGTATAGAAGTTGGAGCCTGAAAATTTGATCTATAGTAGAGGTGCTTGGTCTAAATTCTGCTTGAAAAGGGCTCAGGATATTATGGTCCTCTATCCAGTCCTGTAAGTGTACCAAAAGTACCCCAGCATAGACTTTCTGCATCACATCAATTAGACTGATAGGTCTATAATTGCCTGGTTGAAGTGGGGAAACCTTGTGGACTGGGACGAAACTGCTCCTGCCCAGGTTTTAGGAATCGGCATTCCCCCCCATCACAGCATTGAATATTGCCCACAAATATGGCCCCCAAATTGTTGGTTCCGAAAGAAAAAGGTCCCTGGGAATTTTATCCATTTCAGGTGATTTGTGCGTAGCTATTTTGTTGATGGCACTAAGTACTTTGGACAGGGTTATCTCTGGGAACTCCATGGCTACACTCAGGAGCATGTCCCCAGTTGGATGGACTGTATTTTCATCTGCCTGGTAATGGTCATTCCAGGTTTCAGCCGCAATATTGAGCTCAAATTCCACTTTGCCTTCTCTGCAACCTGCGTTGCCTAAATTCCAGAAGGCCTTCAGATCTTTAGATATCAAAGGCCCACGAAGGGAATCCCATTTTTCATGCTCCCTGGATTTTTTAGCTGCAGTAATAGCCTCTCTGTAGATGGTCTGCTTAATATTGATAGATTTACCTGTCGTTGGATTTTAGTGCTTCCAGCAAAGCCAATTTTGCTTCACGACACCGCCGATTGAACTCAGAGTGTGGAGGCTTCCTTTGGCCTTTGATCTGTCCTTCTGGTTGGATTAAATCTGTTAGTTTGTTGGTGAGTTCAGTGTGTATCTCAGAAACCCCAGTTAATGAAGCAATTGTGTCTTTCTCCGTGATAACTTTGTTCACGTCCAGTGAAGAGCAGCTCGTTACCTCATATAGGGCTGCCATCATATCGGTGGATTGCTGTAGTACCAGCCAACGTATTCTTCTCCTACTAGTTGAAAGTATTAGCCTGTCGTCTAGCGGTGCGCTTGCTGGCGATCCAGCTCGCACTACCGGTAGAGCAAGGTCCAGGGTCAGTGCGTTGTGGTGACTATCATGTCTAGGCAGGACAGCAAAATCTATGACCATTGGCCACATCCTGGTCTCTACCAGGATATAGTAAATCGAAGAATGTCCCTCCCAGTTAAATGTGTGCATCCCACGGGTGTCAGATTTTGTGCGCCCATTGCAAGCCCTAACTGAATGGTTCAAAGTGAGGGATTTAATCTGGAGGGCCAGTGGGGACCAAGTTTTAATGGGAGGTATATTTAGCTCTGGGATAGCTTATAGCCTGTCTTCTTCACAGGCAGCATTGCCATTGGTGTTGTCTAGAGGCTCAAATTGGCAATTAAAATGACCCCCTATGACCAGATAGGCATTGTCCACAACAGCAGACAGAAGAGAGAGGCCAGTTGTTCCAAAGGCAAGGATTCATGACCTATACTTGTGGGTCTAGAATAGACATTAACCAATGCTATTTCGACCTTGTGGGCAAAGGTGAGTCACACGCACAGAATGTCATTAGAGGGGAACTCCATCCTCTTGGACATAAAGCCCAGGTGGGTGCCCACCCATATGGTGAGCCCACCAGACGGTCTAACCCTCCCCCTAGTAGTGGCAGCAGTTGAGAAGGCTGCAAAACATATCCACCGTAAATCCTCACTGGACCATGTTTCCTGGAAGAGGCATAGGTCAAACTGGTCTACAAAGGACCCGCAATCAGTGGAGTCCAGTTTGTTCTTTAAGCCAGCAACATTCCAGGATAATACCCTCAGGGATGTTGGTACTTCCCGGGTACCCGAGGTTGCTACATTGAGGGCATTACTTTGGAGCAGTATCTCCCTCTGCAACTGCAAAGGTCTCCTCTCCCCTGTTTCTGGCTGCATGCTCATATTGCCCAGGACATCTATTTTGGAACTTAGTCTGGCTGTCTTCGCTGGCCTACTGCCCAATTCTGGCTCTACTGAGGTGAGAGTGCATTGCATGATTTGAGACCTTGAGTGGGGCAGGGGCTTATTCGTTGACCCTTCTCCTCCCCTTTCCTTGTTCATATGGGCATTGGAGGGTTCAACCTGTAGCTCTATTCCTCCTTTCCAAGGCCCATAAGCACGCTGTGCATTTCACGGCCCTGGATCATGTCTTGTCCTCTCCATTGGCCCACCATCATAGACATTTGCTGGTTCAAGAGCATGATGGTCAAAGAGTCAATCCACCCCCTCCAGAACCCCATATCTGTTTGTTATTGGTAATGTAAAGAGCAGGGGCCTGGGTGTCTGGTGTAGGTGTCTACTCTGCAATTGGGTTGTATTCAGGGTGGCCAATACATTGCTGTTTTGTTCCCTATTTGGTTGTACGTGCGGTGGCTTGTAGAAATAACCAAGTGGCAAGGGCTTGATTGCTGTACCCGAGTCCTGTTTGAGGAAATCAGATAGCAAGAGACTATGAGCAGTCTTTGGGTTCCTAAAATTAATCACAACACAATCCCCTTGCCTGTCTTTGGGTCTATTTCCTACCCAGTTGACCCTGCAAGCCATGAGAATCTCCTCAACTGTGTCATAGGGGAACTGCCTGTATCTCGCTAGCCAATACAGGCATTTGTTGGTTAGTTCGTTCTGGGTTCTCTCTGGCTTTATTTTATCTGGGGGACCCCTGCAAAGACTACAACATATGGACATGAGGCAGGAGGTAGATTGATAGTGGGGAAAGTTGCCATGTCAGCTCTTCCAGGCTCAATCCCCTCCCCTGTGACCCTGGCCAAGCTCCTAGACGGGCAGTTGCTCAAGTGAGCTCCGTTGGAATATTCCTCCCCTCCTGCCATACCCCCACAGTCATTGGTACTAGTGCGGCCTTTTTGGGCACGCAAGCTAGCGATCCTCGATGATTCAGTGGAATGGGGGAAAGCAGTCTGGCAGATGGCGTCTATTTCCTTTACTGTGACCCCAGAAGTTCTATTGTGAATCTTGTCATGTAACTTTTCACAAAATTCTGTCCAGGCGTGCTGCCAGGGGGGAAAGTTCTTCCCTCAAGGTAAATTTGACCTGCTCACATATGTCCATTAGTAGGTTTTCCCCCCATATAGAATATTTATTGCCCTCTCGTGCTCTGTCGGTGGAGCTGGAGTCCATGTCATCTAAACAATGAGGGTTGTCAGGGGCTCACACGTTCGGCTTTCTGCGTTTGGTCGCACCTCGTTTTAATTTTTTTGATCTTGTCAGTCATAGAGGGTCCTGCAGTTCCACCCCCTTTATGCAGTTGCTCTTTGGGTGCCACTTCGATTTTGTCATTGCCTCCTTGCAAGATGGGAGGAGAGTTGGGCCTGAGCTGGTCAAAGTGGCTAGCTGCAAGAGACACCAAACTTTTCGAGGAGCGTCATGGATCAGGGGTTGAGGATATAGCCACCTTTCTGTTATCTCGATTTCGGTGGCCACAACCCTTATATCTCTCTGCAGCATTCTTTCATTGACGTTGGTGGCAGGGATGAAGCTAGAGTCTGTGCATGTGTCTTTCCCTGGCAGGCCCGTTTCCCCATGATCTCTTAGCTATTTCCAGTTCACCCAAACACACCCCCCGGTCATAAATTTTACAAGAGCAGCAGGGAAAGCAAGCAAAGCAAACAAAACCACACCACTGACCAGATTCTTCTCTCGCCACTGAGGAAGACAGCCGTATGGGGTCCCCGAAAAGCCGAGCTGAAAGTGGCAGATGAAAGAGCCGTGGCCCAGCCCAGCCTTGTCTGGCCGCGGACTTTGCCTGGGCAGGCGCCCTGGCACGTCCCGCGCAGCCGGAATCCCCTGCGTCCGATAAAGGCACCTCTGGGCGCTGGCGGGAGTGTTGACGGCTCTCCTGGCTGCTAGGACTGCTGGCGCCTGTGGTCCTGCCCCAAAGGCCAAACAGCCAACAAAGGGTCCCGCACAGCGGGAATCCCCCCACTTCTGATAAAGGCGCCTCCGGGCGCTGGCGGGAGTGGTGACGGATTTCCTGGATGCTAGGACTGCTGGCGCTCCAAATTCTAGCGGTTTGCCCTATTAATCCCACCACATCTGGGCAAAGATAAAACTTGTATAAACAAAAATGATGTGCTAGAACTAATTCAGAAAAAACTTTTTACTATAGAGAAAACATTAATTAGTCTCTATGACTGGGTATCGTTGTCCCAACCAATCTACATTGGTTTAATTTCAAACTCTTGAGCAGACACCAATTCCAAGTATCAAAAATTATTTATCGGTCAAACAAACACTTAATTACATAAACAAAAAAACACAACAATATTTTCTCTTCCATATACAGTCACTTTTTAAATATATATGGCTGCAATCTTCAATAGTCCATGTCAGTCCATACGGAAGGTAGTCCACTAGCGATACACACCCGAGGAAACTCCTGGCTGCTAGAAATGCTGGGGCTTGTGGTCCTGCCCCCACCGCCAAACAACTGACAAAGTGTCCCGCACAGCAGAAATCCCCTGCGTCTGATAAAGGCGCCGCCGGGGACTGGTGGAAGTGGTGACAGCTCTCCTGGCCGCAAGAACTGCTGGGGCCTGTGGTACTGCCCCCACCGCCAAACAGCCGACAAAGTGTCCCCTCTATAACAATCTAATTTGTGCTTTTTGAGACCCAAAAATATTTTAGCTTTTAGGTAATGGTTTTTATGATGACGATGGCCCATTAGTTGTACAAAAAACATTGCAAAACGGGCAATGACAAAACCAGAAGGTAGCAGCCAACGTTTTGCCTAAAGGGTTTGCCAATTCTTGTTATGTTTTGTTGGGGGAAGAAAAGAATGCTAAGACAACTGTGTTCGCAAACATCGAAATAAGCCACACCTATTGTCAGTGTGTTTTGTCATTGGACAAATATAACATGGGCCTTTACTTTAAGACTTCGGGTGTTATCTTTATATATTGACCTGCAAGAAGTTGCCTATTTTCATTGATGCTATATTGTACTGCATTTATCGATCTGGGAATCACCAAACTTACATCTGCACTGATTACAGTTTGTGATTCCAAGTAGACTAGATTCCCCTTTTCTCTTCCTTGTTCTTTTCTCCTACTGCATAAGGTAGTTTGGTGGGTGCGGGAGCACAGGTGTCTGTTTTCCCAGTCACTGAGACAGATCCTCCCCACTATGTGTCTTTGATTCCAGGATAGGAGTTCTGAGGAAACGGAATGTAGTTTTAAAAAAATTTTCTTTATTGACATTTAGAAATGTCATATACATAGGCCTTTTTAGAAGTGTCAAAGCATAGCCTATCCAGTCACCAACATTACAACCTAAAAAGAAAGAAAGTAACAACAAATAGCATACAGGGAAAAGAGCTGTACCACTTTCAGTGGTAAGGAAATACGAAAACAACAGCAAAAACAAAAATTGATGGACAGAATGCAGAACAATCATGGGGTGCAGTCATACATTCACCCCAGTACAGAGATCTGGGCCTAAATCCATCGTTTTTTTGCTCCCCATGCCATTCCAGTTTGAACCCAGCCATATGAAAAATCAGTCTTGAACCTGTGCCCAATAGGAACAGTCCAGCCCGAACTGCCAGGCCATGTCCTTCCTGGACTGGAAACAAGCATCCTAGGGCTGGTTTCGGGGTTTCACCCCTCAACAGCCAGGATAGCTTGACTCCAGTGGCATGTAGAGCACAGGACCCACTTCTTGGCATACCCGTCCCACTCGGGGTGACAAATGCAAAAACAACAATTGATGGACAGAATGCAGAACAATGTCATACATTCACCCCAGTACAGAGATCTGGGCTTAAATCCATCGTTTTTTTGCTCCCCATGCCATTCCAGTTTGAACCCAGACATATGCAAATCAGTCTTGACCCTGCGCCCAATGGGAACAGTCCAGCCCGAACTGCCAGGCCAGGTCCTCCCTGGACTGGAAACAAGCATCCTAGGACCGGTTTCGGGGTTTCACCCCTCATCAGCCAGGGTAGGTTGACTTGAAATACGAAAAGACATAAACACATCTTACTCATAATCATAGATTCATGATACACAGGATAGACCACAGGCACATAACATATTTCACATACTCAATGAGATAGTGTCTGAGACATGTATATGCAGAAGTAATTGACGCTGGGTGATGTGTACAGAAACGTTGTGATGAGGGAGCCCGGCTATTCACTCGTCTGATATCCAGGCGACTCGGGTGAGCGCAGACCATCTAAACTATAAGCACGTAACCAGGTCAGGAATGGGCCCCATATATCCTTGGGTCTAGAAGCTACAGGCATCATTTCCCAGAAGGTGTACAACTGTTCCTGACAATAGGTGATGTCGAGTATCTGAGCTGTGACTGAGGGCTTGCCCGGACCTCCCCAGCAGATGGCCACCCTCCGCTTTGCCAGCAGCAGCAACATAGCCAGTAGCCTGCGTGTCCCCACAGGAGTCTCCTTAAAGTTTCTTAACAGCCCTAGTAATGGTACAGGTTCTATCTCTAACTCCAGGATTTCACAGATTTTGTGGAATACTTCCACCCAATAGGTTGCTACATAGGGACAGCTCCAAGCCAAGTGTAAGAAGGATACCTGAGTAGCTTGGCATCTCCAGCAGTTCGTGTCTGGGCGGATGCCCATGCGGTGTAGCTGTATGGGTGCCCGATAATAGCGAATGAGGAATTTAAAGTGGGTTAACCTGAGTTTATAGTTGTGGGATAGCAGCTCTAATTGTTCACAGCAGAAGCGCCACTGTTCATTTGTGATAGGCGGTTGCAGCTCAGTGTTCCACCCCATCAGCGCCTCAGCCTCAATCACCGGATGTTGTCGCTGCTTCGAGGTATGCAATCGCGTAATTAGCTTGTGCGATGATGGTGTGGTTAGGATATGCTAAGGAGCTGATAGGGTAAGCGGGGTATTAGGGAGAGTGTTATGTATTTGACGGCACGTAGCACGAATGCAGTGATATAATAACCAGTCCGAGAATCCCAGTGCGGGTTCCCCACCCAATGATGGAGGAGCGATAAAAGTATCGTCAGGATACAGGTTAGCATATGTGTTGATACCTAGTCTTCTAGCCCTAGTCATGTTGCCACTGTCAGCTAGTGGAGGCATTTGTGGATTATTAGCCAGAGGAATGGAGGGGGCCAATAGGTCCTTGGCCCCAGACCTGTCCCGAAGTCCCCCCCCCCAAGCCCATCTTAGTGTTTCAGTCGTGTCGATGACATTTCTAGGCCGACAATATGGTTGATATATCGCTACAGTCAGGGGGGGTAGGGGCCGCTATGTCCGCCTCAATAGCTGTGTGAGGCTGAAACGGGGTCGGATATAGCCAGTAATGCAGGAATTGAGCTTGTGCGCAATATGCATAAGGGGGAATGTCCGGTGCGCCCAGTCCACCCTGGTTCAGCGGGAGCGTGAGTACCTCCCAAGCGATCCTGGCCTGCCCTCCCGCCCATATCAATGAGATCATCAGCGAGCTTAGAGTTTTGAAAAAGGCTTGAGTGAGTGGAAGGGGGAGGTTCACAAAAATATAAAGACGTTTAGGGAGAACGATCAGTTTTGCTATCGCAATTCTTCCCGCTGGAGATAGCGGTAGCTTGGACCAGGATCTTATCTTACCTTCCAGCCAAGTGATAGTGCGCCCCTAGTTCATGCTCCAGAGCTCCTGCACATCCCTACTCAGCCAGATCCCTAAATATTTAACCGGGCCCTCCACCCACTTGAGGGGGTAGTCCAGTTTGATTGGTTTAATACCGGTGGTTAGGAGAAAGAGCGCTGATTTAGCCCAATTTATGTGTATGCCAGATAGTCCACTGAATTTAGTGATTTCACGAAGGACAGGGATAAGTTCGCTTCGGGGTCATTGATACACAAAGTGATGTCTGCGCACAACGACACAATCAATCCTCTGAATGTGAACCCTAAACCTCTGGCCGCGTGATGTTGTCGGAGACTGCTCAGCCACAGCAGTTCTAGGGAATCTAAATTTGTCTGTATTTCCTCAGACATGTCAGGCAGGGTAGATGTGTAGAGCGTGTTTGTAAAGAAAAAGGGTACCCCTGACGTAAGTTCCTAAATCAGGGAAAATGACCAGTGTGTAAATATCATAATATTTAGGAACAAAGAAGGTAGTTGTGGACCTGAACAATATAAAAAAAACATATATACATGCAAACTTGATTCAGTAGTATCAAAAATATTTTTTATTATTTTTTTTATCCGAGATACATATTCTCAAGGCCATGCCAGAAATGTTTGTCCTCTGAACACATTCATATAATTATCCTGTTTGTATGTCTGTGATATTAATTGTAGTGTGTCAAATAATTTCTTATATATCAATGAATAACACTGTGTATATCATGTATCAGATTATGTATAAATAAGAAAACCATCTCTGTTATTTGACCCTCTTGAACCCAGTGTAAATATATACACACAGAGGACTATATATTTCATGATTGTTTTTTGTGTATTCAGTTATAATTATCTATTTTATTAAAAAAAATAATAAAAATATTTTTGATACTACTGAATCAAGTTTGCATGTATATATGTTTTTTTTATATTGTTCAGGTCCACAACTACCTTCTTTGTTCCTAAATATTATGATATTTACACACTAGATGTGTAGAGCGACCAGTAGAAGAGTTTAAGGTGTTCAAGTATCTCCTGTGGTCCCCTTACAAGCCCCTGGTTCTGCGAGGTGGTCTGAGAATGGAAGCAAGGGTTTTACCTGGTTTGTCTCCTTCCCCATATCGTCTGGCTTGAGTGCATTTCCCGAGGAATTTGACCTCTCTTTGTGCCTTTTCTTCATATTCTGAGATTTTCTCCCTGAGTGATGTTAAGTGTTCAGGGTCATTTGTATTATAATATTTCAACTCTGTGTCACGTATTTGAGCTTCCAATTTATTAAGCGACTGTCTGATAGCCTTCAGGACTTCGGCTTGTCTGGCTATGCAGTGGCCGCGTATGACTGCCTGAAGGTGTCCCACAATGAGGCTGAGGAAGACACCGAACCCTCATTTATCGTGAAGTAATCTATTATGTCACCTCTGGGTGGGAGCCTCCAGCTGAAGGCCCAACATGGTGTTGAGGGAATCAATAACCGCAAAAGGCAGGGGGGGTGGTCAGAAAACGTTCTGGGTAAGTGTTTTATGTCTACTGTCCATGTTGCGACGTCCCTGGAAACCAACCAGAAATCAAGTCGGGACCAGCCGTTATGTTGGGTCATGATGTATGTGCCCTCAGCTACTCCAGGATTCCACTGCCTCCATATGTCCACTATCTCGTTATCCCGCATGATGGTGTTCAAAGTAGCATTGGTATTGGGATGTAACTTATGGGATGCTCCCTTGCGGTCCATGGAGTCGTCTACTATAGCATTGAAGTCTCTCCCCCAAATAATTTTGTTGCACCCTGATAATGTGATTTTTGCCCATATATTGTCTAAAAATACGGGCTCGTCTATGTTAGGACCAAAAATTGCCACCATTGCCACTTTAGTATTACACAATAGCCCCTCCAAAATTATGAAGCGTCCTTCTGGGTAAATCTGGGATTGTGACGTATGCCATTCCAGCCCTCGACGCATGAGTATTGCAACTCCTCTAGCGTAGTTTGAGTACACTGATGTGTATATGTCGCCCCAGTGTTTGTGGTGTAGTTTGTTGGCAGATGAGCTGTGTAAATGCATTTCCTGAAGGAAACAAATATCTATTTTATGCCTAATCAAATATGAGTGGATAAGACATGTTTTCCAATAGTCATTTAGGCCTCTAATGTTCCAGGTTAAGTAATTAAACGTTGTCATTTGTGCATGGTGTGTGTTCTGCCCATACCCCCATTCTCACCGGGGCCCTGTGTCTGCTTTAGGCCTGCGCCATTGTGCCTGCTAAAGATGTTGAAGAGCAAAGAAATGCGGTGTACCGTGGAATTTGTGTGAGCAGCTAGATGCGTGCAATGTTGCTGTGGTGACGTTCTCCCTTGAACAACAACTGTAACCCCGATATCCCCACCCCCTTCCACACCAACCCCCCAAACAGATTGCGCATGTATTTCCCCCTCCCGCTTACAAACCATCTGATACCCCAGAACCTGTAACTTAAAATGAAATGTGGGAGCGCTCCCTGAAGGCATGGAGACGTCAGCGTACTACCCAGCCGTGAGGCAGGGTGGCCAAGTGTTAAGGGGAAAGATAAGAGACAGTTCCCAAATTTACCCAGTACACTGTGTCATCAGCGAACTGCTAAAAATAATCAGCGCCAAATCACAGTCAACATGTTCATTTTACCATTACACAAGTAAGTTCCGTCGATGCCAGGATCGTCGCCGAGGCTGAGTTTAGTCTTTATCACTTAGTCTGGCGTCAGTGGGGTCCTGCCCAGCAGGGGCGACGGATTTCCTTTGGCTCCCGATGTGCTTGGTGAATTTTAAAGCCGACTTGACATCAGTGAAGAAATGGACATTACTTTCATGTGTTATTTTCAGTTTGACAGGATATAGGAGAGAGTATTGGACCCCTACTTGCTGCAGAATGCGCTTGACAGGTGTGAAGTCATGTCGAGCCACCTGCACTCCAGAAGTAAAATCCAGGTAAAACAAGATATTGTTGCCTTTGTGAGGGATGTTGCCCCTTTCCCAAGCAACGCACAGGATCCTGTCACGGTCACGATAATTCAGTATTGTCGCAAGGATTGGTCTTGGTTTTTCCCCCACAGGTGGACTAGGGCCTAGTGATCGGTGAGCTGGCTCGACTATAAACATCTCTGACAGTTCCGAGCTGAATATTTCCCTTAAGAGCTCCTCCACGAATGTTTCCATCTTGCCCATGGCGGTGGTCTCCAGAATTCCAGTGATCCTGAGGGTGTTCCTACGGGACCTAGCCTTAAGATCCTCATTTTTGGCCTAATTAACGCTTAGGATTTTTTCCATGTGGAGTAATTGTTCTTTGGATTCGACTTGGAACTCATGTGCATCAGACACGCGGTTCTCCAGCTGATCAAGACGAAGTTCATGAGAGTCCACCTGCTTTTTAACTTGGTCCATTTGGGATGTGAGAATGTCCAGCTTGCTTTCTATTGTCCTAAGGCTTGATTTGACTTCCAGCAGAAGTGTACGTAGATCTTCATTTGCGCCCTCGGAATCCACTCTATTACCATGCTACGTGTCTGTTTCAGTTTCATTTTCCATCTGTCGTGTGAGCCTTTTGTTTTCAAATGATAGTTTGGTCTGCTTGGCGTCGTGCTTCCCCATACTGCTTGCTTTATTGTGGCGATTACTAGAGTCGGGAGGCACCGCACCCCAATCTTTGCTTAAAGGGATCCCCCATGCGGCCACAGTTCAAATATATACACCTTAAATTCAGAGAGCCGGCGGCGCAGAGTTTCAGGGCAATGCGTGTCACTGGGCAGGGATAGCCACTATATATTGTATTTGCCTGTTCATCTCAGTTCCATAGGCCGCTTCTCTTCGCTAGCCCGGGCCATCCGCAGGAACCCCCACAGACCGAAGCAGGGCCTAACTGGTCGCAGGATCATTACCGCCACTCTGGAGTGGTTCCAATCTGGCGTGCACACAGGTTGCGTGTGACGGGGCCCAGGGGATCCCACCAGCCGTCAGCTATCTGCGCGCGCCTCCTGCTCAGCAGCGTTACTCCAGCCCCCGTGGCAGCCCGAGCAGCGAACTCAGCCACCAACCAGCGCAGCCGATGGGACCAGCGGATCCTCTTTAGCCGGGCATGGCGATGGCGCACACCCCCCCAGGTCCTTGGGGACCTGCCTCTGCTGTTATCACTCTCCCAGTCCGGGCGGGAGCTCCAGTAAGTAGATTCAACTCGCGGCCGGGATCGACGGCCCTGCGAGTCGGGTACAGATAGGCCTCGTCGGGGGGGGGGAGGGGAGTTGGATCCACCCCCTCCGCTTCGCCACCCCGCTCTCTGCTGTCACCGCCAACTGTCCCAGGGACAGCCCGGTCCGCACATGGGTTCAAGCTTTCTCTTCCTCAGCGCCAGCAGTACACTCCGCCCCGCAGCCGCTACGCTGGCCCTCCTCACCAGCTCGCAGTGGGCCCAATGCGACACCCCCCCAGTCAGCGACGTCCGTGCTTTCAGCCGCGCTGGAAATGGGCACATCCGATGTTGGATCACTCCATTAGCGGCTCGCCAAGTTTGATATTTCCTCTCGCCCCTCCGTGTTCAGGATAATTTACGGATTTTGTTTCAGCTGGCAGAGCCCTCTCAACGAGCGGCCACCTTGCTGCTCGGCGAGACCACGCCCCCTGAAACGGAACGTAGTTAACCCTGATAGCATTGCCCTTTCAAGTCTGTCAGCTTCAGGCAAAGGCTAATGGAAAACCAAGTGTGCAGTCTGTGGCAGGTATTCCATCCTGGTCACAAGTGGAAAATGATCAGATGTACCCAATCTGACAACTCAGGCAAGTTAACAGTCGCCTTGTGTAGTCCAAGGGCGCGTACCTTGCTTAATCAGCTTGTGAGACTAACTACAGACAAATGAAAAGACCCAGCAAAACCCAGAAAAGTTATTCCTTTACCGGCATCTGACACGCTCACCTCTCTTACCATGTCTCATTCGGAAGCTTTAGCAGAGGCTTGCACTTGTGTTCTAATTAGCCACATAGACACTGAACTCCTTTGTATTTCCCTATCACACCGAGTCTAACATGGTACCATTGGTCTCTTCTCTGCAGTATTACACATTCGGGCAGCGTTTCTTTTCCCTTAACCGGAACCAGCAAGTAGGGTCCAATAGACTGCCTGAACCAGTACCCGCTCATGCCTCACCAAATTCCTTTCTTCCTCGTCTCGTTATTCAGTCTTACCTTTCTTGACTTTAGTCCCAAGAATCTTGTTTTTTAGAATACAGAACAGATAATGTTGCGACCTCTCTAGACTCTACTTTTCTAATTTATTCATTCATTCATTTCATTTCATTTTATTTTATTTTATTTGTTTGATGTGATCTTTGCTGAGGGCTAGTGGAGAACTGAGCAAACAGGAGGTTTAAAAATATATCGATAGAAACATACAAATATAAAAAAGAAAAATCCACACAGGAGTAGACGGAGGCAAAAAAAGGCAGCCATTGTCCAAACATAAAAGTCTCCACAACTTAATGCCAGGTCACCTTTCTCTTAGTTGGTCTCTAGAGAGCCAATGTCTTCCCATAATTCCTTCTCAATTCCCTACTCAGTTCTAATTTACGACCCTTTCTAGTAAGACATAGTAAAACTGTGCAACTCCTCTTCTAACAAGTGGTTAACGATAGGATTTGTTGTAAAGTTTCTCTCAGTATTATATATACATTTCATATGGATGGATGTAGCTAGTTTGCTTTATTTTTCTCGTATCAATGTAATGGTGATAAAAATAAGAAAACATTAATATCTATCTATGAGCCACTTATCACGTTTCTTTTATCGTCGATGAAAAATGCATCAGGGTGTTGATGACTAAATATTGTATTTGCTTCACTGCCTGTGGACCTGATGCTCAGTAAAAATGCCTTCAGCGAGGCCGAAGGGGCTGAAGTAATTACCCAGTGTGAACATCATATTCTGCTTTCAGATGTTGACTCAGGGTGTATTGTTAGGCGAATAGAATGCCGGCCTGCTAAGTCAGACTAAATTACAGTGGCTATCTATCATTTAGTTCTAGGCAGTCTTAGATATATTCTCCGTCAGTAGTCTTAGTTGCTTAAAATAGTGTAAACATATTAATATGTTAACATGTTAGACTATAGTCGGTACATTTCCATTCACTTTCGCCAATAAAGTTTGGCAGTCATAGGCAACATTTAAGAAACGGAAGTATGTGCCTTACTGGCCAGGGGATATTTATCCTTGTACAGTTTTACGTTTTTTAAATTTTTATTTAACTTCCTGTTAAGAAAACTACCCAAGAAATGTTTTCATTCCATTATTTATCAGCACAATAACATCTACTTTAATTTCACTTCAGCAACCTCCAATTAGTTGCAACTAACTACAACAGCCGTATGCTAACATTTGATGTCATTTGTGCACCAGTTTGGATTTGTTTGGTTTGCTCTCTCGACAACAGCATACATTACAAACCAGCAGCATTGATAACAGTGCACACACAATAAAGTTTCACGTTAGTCTCTGGAATAATCAGTTGTGCACTGAAGGTACTGCTAGGGGTCCTAATGCGAGAGAGGAAAAACGCTCCCCATCTTTCATGGCGGTGTCCTCAAGTCATAATTAGGGTGTAGTAGGGCCTCACGGGCCACTGCAACTGTTGGAGTAATGATAGCGACACTTCTGGGGATAATAGTTGCAGGCAGCAGTGTCCTTTTGATAGGAAAAGCAACATTAATATTGAGAGCAGAAACTGGTGCAGTGTGTGTTGAACTTAACTGTAACCCCTGAGTGTGTTTTAGAGCGTGGTGTGGCGTCATTGTAGCGGCCAAGAGCAGAGTGAGGCTTCCGTGGGTGTCTTCTTCACAACAGGATGTTCATGGAGTTCTTGACCCAGAGAAGCTGAGATGTTGGTTGAATAATTTAATAGTAGATAGGCCGTACTCAGACCAGGGACTTAAGCATAATTCTGTCTAGCACATCGTGGATCCAACAACAGCTATGGAGTAAGGGGGGAGTAGCTCTGGCCAGCTATGAACAAATGATCACCGTTGCTTCATTGCTTTTTATGAAATACTGATAGCTTTTCAGTTTGTCTTTTCTTCTAGGTCTCTGCTTGATTTTATCACAGTTTAGCTTAGGGTTAATTAAAGTGTGAGCCACACTGGCTGCAGGAAGATGCTGACCAGCAACGATGACAGTTTTGGAGAACATCACCATCTAAGACGGCCATACGAGTGCTACAGGGTTCCGGTGCCAATAATCTCGGCACCTTGGAATATCCACTGAGCTCAGTAAGCTATGCAGTCTGTAGAAATACCTTATGGTTGAGGGTGTCCCATAATAGTTAAATGTTGTGTTGGGCTAGCTGCACTGTCTCCCTTTGCCTTGCAGTCAACAGCTGAAGTGCGTAAATGACAGGAACTGTGATCCTGAGTGTGCTGGGTCACTGAGTGTGGGGCCGGGATCAGAGCACTCTCTAAAAGGTACATAATATTCTGCAACTATTTTATTGTCCTTTCATCTTCAGGTAAATACACATACAATATACCGCACACATTTTAAATGAAAAATAAATTCAAGTTAACGTAATCAATGGGAAATGCACTTGTCAGAACCAGACGTTCCTATGCACTAATGGAAAGACTATCCTCTTGCTAGTTCCTGGATCGGGATTCACTGGCTAACCATACAGTAGGCCATCCTCTTAGCCATCCTAGTGTTTTGCAACCACTCCTTTGCTGACCAGTTCCTGGGCTTCCTTCCGAAGTCCCTCAAGCGTTTGGCACTCTTCTTGTGCCTTGTGGAAATCTTCCCGGGTCTGTCTTCCAGCAGATAGCAAACTTTTCAGCTCTGAAAGCAACGCAGACTCCAGCACCTGGTCCACTTCAGGAGCCTCATCCTCCTATCCCTTTGGAGCACAAGCGATTACTTCCCCAGCCACTGCCTTCCCTGACTCTGCCCTTACCTGCAAACGACCTTTTCCTGGTCCTTGCAAATCAGGAATGATTCCATTCTCACCCCGAGACTGACGTGCAGCCTGTGCTCTGGTTAACACAGCTGATGTTGTCCAAGCCATAAAGGCTTCCAGTCCTGGCACCAAGCGAAGTGCAATCACATAATTGCCCTAGAGACATCCAGCACCTTGCTTTTCCTTTACCCCAACATCAACCATGGCCACCTTGCCATTGAGCTCAATCTCAACCCTGGCAAGGGGATACTCCATACCCTCTCCACTGGCTACCAATCCTGTATCCTTGGCTCTAGGGAAAATCCCCTCAGGCTTAAAGTACTTCCTCTCGACCATAGGATGGGAGGCTCCAGTATCCTTCAGGACAGGCCCTCTTCTCCATTGCTAGTAACTTCCTTCACAAACCCCATCGTGTTAGGATGAATGTGCTTCAGAGCATCTGGGTCCCTTTCCCAGATCTCCATAGCTACTAGATTGAGCAGAACAAGCCCTCTTGGGGCCGTTCATCCACGTGTAATATGCTTGCCATCACAGGTGTTGCTGTGTCAGGGTCTTTCACCTGACGATCCCTATTGAATTGTCCCACCTGGCCTCACTAGTAGGAAGTCACCACCTTGGACTTGGAAGAACTTCCCTGATGCTCCTTCCCAGACACACCATTACCATTCCTATTTCTCCTGGGCCCTTATAGGGGTCCCATGAAAACTGCCCTGGCCCTTACCCCCGTTTGGAACCACTCTGTGGAGAGCTCCTCTTCCCCTTTGGCTTAGAGCCATGCTGTTCTTGCCCTCTGTGAACCCCGTTAGCTAACCACTTGTTAATACTGCAAGTTTCTCTGATTCCCTCTCTGTTAGATCAGACAGGTATTGCCTAAGTGGGGGTCGAGCACTCTTCCTTGAGTCGCTCTGTCACCATCAACTGGTTAAGGGACTGAAAGTCTTTGACCTCCATCCCTCTCACTCACTCATTCCAATTACGCAACCCTCCATGATTCCAAGTTTCAAACAGGACACCTTCTGCTCTCTTGCAGTCCCGGAACCTCTGAAGGTACTGAGCTGGCTTCAGTCCAAATAATCTAATCAGAGCCTCCTTCATTTGCTCGTAGACCATCTGGTGAGCCACAGGCATCCTTCCAATGATGGCTGTCCCCTCCAAATTGCATTTACCCTATTAAGGCACCTGCCTTAGACACCTCATTCAAGGCCTGTGCCTGACAAGCTACCTTAAAGCTCACAAACCATTCTAAGATATCCTGACCTTCCACATACACATGCATAAGATACCTTGGAACCTTGGCCACAACCTGGCCTGAACTGAACGCAGAGTCACTTATCCTAGATTGACTTGTCACTGCTGGCATCCTAAGTTTCTCTCTCTTTAGGGCTATCATTTCCCTCTCCAGCTCTCTTTCCTTTCACTTCTGTTTCTCCTCCCTTTCTCTCTGTTTCTCCTCCCTCTCTCACAGTTTCTCTTCCTGGACCCATTCCTGGGCCCATTTCTCCAGTCGAGCTCACCTCCTCTCCTCTTGTTCCTGATGAGCTAGTTTCAGCTTCTCCTCTTGCTCAGACTTAGCTTTCTGGAGAGCCAACTGCAAACTCAGTGCCTCTGCTAGACTCAGCCCTCCCAAGGGATTTACTCTTGGTATTGTTGACAGGAGTACCCTAGAAATTCAAGGTAGTATACACACCTGGGGCATTCTAGAAACTAAATGTGGTGCATGTCTTGGGGAAACACAGAAAAATGCATTAGGGGACACACTCTGCATGTGTTTGGGATAAATGTGTCCTAAGGGGATCTAAGAGCCTGGACCCGCCACCCACAGCGCTCTCTTCCTCTGTTCCTAACATAGTTCCCTCGCCAGAGTCAACTACAGCCTCTTCCCTTTTACCCAGTGTCTCAAACTGGTTCTTAATGGAATTAGCAAGGACCTCTCTATCCCTACTCCTGGAAATCCTCCACCCTGTGTCCCTACATAAATCCTTCATCTGATCTATGGACATGGTGCTGGGGTCTATTCCCAACTGTGTGTTCTCCATTGTCTGTTATGCAACTTTGTGCGTAAAAACTGGACTTTTTTTTACTACTGGCATAAATTGGACATGACCAATGCCTCACCTGTATCCAAGGCTCCTAAACGTTTGGCCTCCCACCGCTTTCCGCTAAATGTCAGAACCCCTTTCAGTGGGCCACGGGGCAAGCAGCAGCTACTGGGTCCAATCATTGGGGTTGAGGCCTTTTACTCCTGATGTCCCGGGGCCCGACTTACTATGGATCCTGAGCAACTGGGCAAAGTAACCCTTCAGCACTTGACTGTACTGTCAGTGGTAGCGCAGGTCGAGCAGTCCAAGGCTTCTCAAGGGAGGAAGATACAGGGGGTGAACATAGGCTCACAACTCAAAGTACGTTCAATAGCAGCAATAAATGATGGTCCAATCAAATGTTGTCTTTTATGACAAAAGTATTATTTATAAATGAACACTGTGGAATACGACATACACAAACAATACAAACAGTCTCCTGAGGTCAGGTCTCTAGTGTTAATTAGGCAGGCCCCTGAGTCCCACTTCCCTCTCACTAGCGGTAGTGGTTCTTCTCTATTCACTGTAGGCGCCATTCAGGTTAGGCCCCACTAGCTGTCTGAGGAGTTCCACTCCGACTCATAAAAGTCAAAGCTGTTTGAGCACTGAAGCGCTATCCACCAGACAAGATCCTCGGAGGCCTTCGGGCCCTTCAGTCAGTCTTACTCGCATCAGCAGGGATTGCACAACCGGAGTATCCAAGAGTGTCTCACTCCCAGACGCAGAAGATTTCGCAGCTGCCTTTAGTGAGTAACACTCGTGGCTCTGCAGGTGTAGTGGCTGGGTGTCATTGGCGCTCCTCTAATGCAACAGTAAGTTTCCTTTGATCCTTTTTACAGGTGGCAGTGGGGGAGATTTGACAGCTTCTGGTTCTGATCCGCAGTCAGGGCTCTATCCGGCACGGCTCACCACTGAGTCCTCTCCTCTTGACGATGTCATCAACCAGACTTTGATCCTTGTTCTTTCTGGTGGCCCCCTCTGGTATACTGGGTCACAACTGTTACTCACACTCGGGCAACAGCCCGATCGCCACAGCAGCAAAGTCCTCCTCACTATGGGCCCCTCTGGCATACAGGATTAGAAACTTACACAACGCACATGGGCAACGACCCAATAAGCACGGTTGACTTCATGGCAGTCTCCTCTGGTATACGTGGTCGCCAACTTACGCACTGCACATGGGTGATGGCCCGTCCGGCATAGTTAACGTCATGGCGCCACCCGTCTGGCATATGGAGTTGCCAGCTTCCCCACCACACACGGGCAATGGCACGATCGGCACAACAGTCCTCCATCCATACCTCACCACAGGGGTCCACTCACCAGGATTCCCCACTGGACCTCGTTCCTTATAGTAGTCTCCTCTTCCTCACAGGGCACACTGGTTTTGGCTGACAGGCAGGTACTGGTGTTCCAGGCTCCAGGGGAAGGTGGTCTTGTATTTTCCCTGAGTGATGTTCCCTAACCCAGCTGGGAGACTGGAAGGCCTTAACCTCTAGTCCTGGTCACAGGCGGAAGTCTTGCAGAGCTTCTCCTCATCACACAGCCTGACTGGCTGCTTGACAATTGTCAATTTTGAGGGCCTCAAACTCCCCTTCTTATAGTTTGTTTCCGGACACCAATTGTGATTTAGGGTCTGAGTCTTTGAAGTTTATGTTGGGGGTCTGCTTCCTTTTGAAGTGCCCTCTCCTCTACCCTTCCTCCAGAAAGCAGTCTATCACAGCAGGAATGACTCCAAATCTGATAGCCCCATAACACAGGCCATGGGAGTGACTAAAGGGTCACACCTGCATGCCAGATGCTGATATGTGGACCTTAGCCCTACTCATAATGATTCTCTTATCACCCCCATTCCTATCCTTAGATTTGCCCCTTTGAAGTCACTGAAGAGTCAGTCTCTCCATCCTGCAGTGTATGTATGTTCCACTCAGCCGTGTGTCTCCCAAAATGGAACCCAGAATCTTCCATGTATTGTACTATTTACAGGCACACGGACACCCATCACACAGCTGGAGAACTTTACATGAGTGACACAGCTAAAAAGGGCCTGCTCACTTCTAGTGATCACTATACCATATTCTGCCACCACCGCAATCGTGCTACTTAACTCCTGGCAAAGGCGGTAGCCTTTCACCATTATGAGGGTAGCACTTTGGGCATTCCTCCCCCCCTCCCCCCCCCAGTCCAACAAGACTACAATCTGTGAGACAGACTTGAGCCACGGCGCATGACCCATGTTCACCCATTACAACAAAGATCAGCCCCAGAGATCCAGACATTGTTGCAGCCGGGGCAGGGGTAAACGTCTGTCACCATGCAAGGGACTTTTCCGTCCCAACAGCACTATTATCTTAAGAAAGCTTATTTGTTTAATGCGATCACTGCAGATGTCTCTGTGTGTACCTAGAAAATCACAGAACTCTATCAGAGTCAATTCAGTCCATGTCTACCACTGCTTACAGTACCACAAAGGTCGTCCTAGAGATAGACCTTTGTTTTGCTGTGGCATGATATCTGTAGACTTGCCTGGGACGGTGGTGGTGAGGGGGAAGTGGGGGCATACATTTCTTGTTTTAGATAAAGCTATCTCTGGTCATGGCTTTTAACAGCATTGGTGATGTAGAACATTTACATGAACATCAGGTTGAGAAGTGGATGCATGTAACCCCTGTCAGCAATCTTTCAGCTGTCATAGCAAAGAACAAAAGGTCAATGAAATTTCTATAGGAGGCTGGTGAGTTGTGAGTCTAGCACGTAGGATGTTGTTTCATTGGAATAAGCTATAGAAGTGGCTAGCTTTTTCTATGTGACCAATTCAAACGAGGAGAAGGGTACGTTCAGAGAAGATAGGGAAGCCCTGGGCAGCTACATGTTGCTGATTAGTGAAGTTATATTTTGAGTCACAAATTAAAAACATGGCTCTTCCAACAAACATGATTTGACGCTCAGCACTACCGCAAGCAGCCTACATTTAGCGCCGGCACACTCCTTGGAGTATGCGTGCACTTTATAAATCTCAGTCATCATCATTCTTTAGCAAGGCAGTGACTTTGGCATGTTTCTAGGCTTCTGGAAAGATTGCTGCATGAATGAAGCCATTTAGGATGGGATTGAGGACTTCGCTGATGGGGGAGAGACCGATGTACAAGGTGTGGTGGGGGCATGGGTCTGATGGGGCCTCAGAGTGGATGATCTTCCTGGTGTGGGGGTCTCATCTGTGCAGATGGAGTTCCATACGGTCAGAGTCCATTTTCCGGTCGAGGTTGGAAGGCTGGCTGCAAGGGCGATGGGTTTAGATTGAGGGTTGAAGTTGTTATAAATAGGTGTTGTCATGTTGCAGAGCACTCTGACAGCTCAGCGAAGCGATCTTGTGAGGGGGTGCTACTGCTGGTGGTGGCAGGCTTGGTGTATTCTCTGATGCTGGAAAACATATCTTTGCTGGTGTTGTTGCCAGCTTTGATGCAGTCTGTGAGGGCTGTTCGCTTGGCGTTTCAGATTTGCTGGTGGTAGCATCTCAGGGAGGACTCAAAAATGTGCTTGTCTATGGATCTTGGCTCAATCTCCACTTGTGTTCCGGTTGCTTACAATACCGCTTCACCATTCTGGGTTCCGCTGTGTATCAGCTAGCTTGTGTTTTTGATCTTGTAGTTTGGCTGTGCTTGAAGGTGAATAGTGTGTTGTCAGGGTGGTGATACATTAATTGAAGTTCTTGTTGTCTTCTGTTAGGTTGCTTGTTTGCTTGGGTCAGCATGCAGAGAGGGCAGAAGCCTAGTCCTTCTGTGAGATGTTTTTTCAGCATCGGTGTGCCTGCTCTGAAGTGGTGGGTCTTCTGTGGTCAAGTATGGTAATGTTGAAGCTGACAAGGGTGTGGTCTGTATAGGTGATTGGTTTGTTGGCCATGATGTTGTTGAACGTGGAGAAGATGGGGTCTAGGAGGTGTCCAGGAGTTTGAAGGGGTCCAATGACGTGCTGGGTAAGGCCAAGGTTCCTGGGCTTTCGAGGAGAGCGATTGAGTTTGAGTCGGTGTGGTACTCTAGGTGGAAGTTCATGCCTCCAAAAAGTATGAAGGTGCTGGAGTCGATGATGAAGGGCGTGACGGAGTCTGTGATGTCACAGACAAACTTGGATCGGTGGTCCTGGCTGTTTGTATATGAGGATTCTGCACAAGGTGAAGCTGGCTGTTATATGTAGCTTGAAGGCGAGGTGCTCCATGTAGTTGGTTGCGGTATCTTCGGTGGTGGTGCAGCTGAAGGTGTCCTTGAATATAATGGTGGCGACTCCTCTGGGTTTGTGTTGGCGGTCTTGTCTGATAATCTTGTAGGTGGCTGGGATTGCTCACGCAATATCCGGTGCAGAGGCTGGGATCTCCCACATTTACGTAAAGATGTGGTTTGGTGCATGGTTGTGCAGCAGGTCCTATATCTTTGTGGTTTGCTTGCTGAGTGAGCAAGTGCTTGAGTAGCATGCAAGTGAGTCTGGAGAGTTGTGTGGGTGTTGCCTAGTTCATATGCATGTGAGCAGGGTAGGTGTTGGGTGCTGTGGGTGCAGGAGTGATGGATGTTGGAGGGGAAGAGTACAAGAGAAGCTGCAAGGAGAGGCAGGTAAATGTTCCTTCTAGGTTTTATGGTGCGGTACGACAGCACTGTGGTCAGCTGCGGCTGGGGTTGAAGGCATGGAAAGATGCAGCAGGGTAGTTGTGTGTCGGTGTAGGACCAGGGGTTCTGGCACTGGACACGGTCCTGGCAGGACAGGCATAGATGGGTTGCCTTTAGTGAGCCTTCAGTGCACCAGCGACACACCCTCTGCACACATTCATGCTGTAACCACCATTAAGTAGGTCCTGGGAGGAGGAAGGGAGGCTGAGGGTGTGTAGGAGGCAGGAAGCCGGAAAGCGTGAAACAGGAGGGTGGAAAACAGGATAAACTCATCATTTGAACATCCAGTGAAAAAGTGCATCATTTGCGGTGGTAATTTGATAAGCAGCTAAGGTGTGGGGCCCTCTATTGAAGTTAAGACAAATGTTTTAAAGAAAATCTTACAACTTGGACTGACTGAGCCTTCACTCGCTCCCCTTGAATAAATCCCTCACTAACTCCTTAGTGGACACCTGGTCATAGTCCTGTTCTTTCCCATCGGTGAATAGGCAAATGGCCAAACAGCACAGAACAGTGTCTGGTGACCCTGATTTTCTCACTAAACGACCTATTCCAGAGAGTCTGGTTGTTGAACTCCCAAATAATTCTCTTTGACTCACCCGGATAGGGAGCCTAAGAGGATTGAAGTGTTTGCAAACCAAATATTCTCTTTGTCTAGCCTTGCATTGAAATCAATCAATAAAGTCTGTTAATTGGTCTAGTATATGCATGCCATCTGGGGACATGGCCAGCAAGATCTTGACAACAGTCTTGGAAGACCTTAAGGTCCACCCTAGATCAAACCATTCAGGATGGTCAAGGTGTGGCCTTGATGTTACTGACTGTCTGAGAAGGGTGGTTGGCAGCAGTGGATATATCTTACAAAGGCTCACACATGTTTGGCGACAAAGCAGATTTTGCCTTGGAACGTTTCACAGAAAGTAGAGCTACAGCATATTATCTGGGTCTTTTGATCTCTGACAAACAGTTTCCTCACCACTTTAAGAGATTTTGAAGCTACTCTTGATGGCTGGCTTATAGGGAACATTAGTCCCCCCAGCCACTGCTGCAATCACCCCAGTTCTTTCGAGGCCAGGAACATGGATCTACCAGACAACTTGCAGACCTCCATGGGCCTCAGTCCTCACAGCACCCTTCCCTTGCAACAACAGCCATCAAGCTGCTTTAGCTAGCCATTAGTGGCACACAGTCACACAGTGGGAGACAAATTCCAGCGCTTTCTCCTAGGATGGTCTTTCTGATTTTGGAGGAAACTGCACTCAATCTACAGTGGTGGTTGCTCGACTGCAGTTGGGCCAGCATCAGGCCTCTCTTCCTCCCCCACAGAGAGCTGATGGTGGTGATGGATTCATCACTGCTGGGTTAGGGTGGTCATGTGGGTGAAGTGGAAATCAGAGGACTGTGATCTCCAGCAGAAACTTGGCCCATATCAATCTGTGGAATTATGGGACATTTGTCTGACATTGCTAGCCTTCCTGCCATTCATCAAGGGGAGGCTGGAGCAGGTTCTCTCAGACAGCACCACTGCCATGTGGTACTGCAACAAGCAGGGCGGAGTGTGGTTCTGGGCCCTGTAGCAGGAGGCTCTGTGCTCTGGAGGTGGCTGGAGCATCGGGGAATTTCCCTGATCATGAACCTCCTGGCAGGACCCTTGATTGCCAAGGTGAAGAAGCTCAGTTGTCTAGCAGATCATCCTGAGGTGGTGAGGGCATCTTCCAGCAGTGGGAAGAATCCTGGCTAGATCTTTTCACCACCGTCAGTAATGTGCAGTGTCAAAAGCTTTGTGTGTTGGAGTTTCCTCGAAGAGGCCCATTTGGAAGTGAATTACACCTGGGACATGACTCTTGTACACCTGACCGCCCATGCCTCAAGTTCTGAAAGAAGTCAGGAACAATCAGACCCCAATCATCGTAGTGACTCCAGATTGGGCCAAGAACTTCTGTGCATGGGCATCTGTCCTCCAATCAGGCTATTGCTTTGGAAGGATCTTCTGTTGCTGCAGCAGTGCAGGGTCCTTCATCCAAACCGTTGCAATCTACACCACTATGCGTAGAGATTAAGTGGCAACAGTTGACCATGTTTGATCTGCCAACTGAAGTGGTGGATGTCATCCTAGCCTCCAGGTACCCTTCCACAGGGTCCTTTTACTCCAGGGACTGGAAAAAATTGTAATCCTTGGAACAAACGTTCACATGGAACTCATTTTTAAAGAAAGTTTTTTAAAAGTCTCACAGATATCTCTGTGTGGAATGAATCTTTGTAACGTCAATCTTATTCTAAATTCACAATGGAATACAGCAAAGCCAGTATTTGTAAGTAACTCTGGTTCAGCCAAACCAAGTTTTATTTTACGAGGATTATTCTGACAAACCTTTCATAGGTTTTTCTCAAAAACATGAGAGGAATTAAATAGAGAGGAGAGATGGGTGGACCCCAGGTGTAAAGACAAACCAAAACCGAAATCAAAGAAGAACAGTGAGGTAAAGTGTGAGCATAGTCGGTGTATTGGTAGCTTTATAACAAAGGACAGCGCTTTCAATTTAATACAATTCAAGATACAGGGACTAGATCATTGTATCACAGACATTGAGAAACAGTCTGCCTTTGTATATTTGTCAACGATGTTTCAACCCTTAATGGGATAAAAGGGTCTCATCAGGACTGAAATGCCTAGGGTCTGGGGAAGAAGGGGAAAGTGGCATGATTAAGGATGCAGGACAATCAAATCGAATTAAAAGTGTAAATGAAAAGATACATACTGGCTGCAGTTGTAGAGGAGAGCAATCAACATAGATATGGACTACCCGGGAGCTTGACTAATCATCATAATGGACATTGAGTCCCTCTGTGTATTGCTCCTGTGAACATAAAGGAGCTCAAGTAAATAAGTAGTATGACCATAAGTATAGGTCTAAAATCAGTGGTAGTGAAGGACTCACCTATATAGGGAGCAAGAAGGGCTATCTCCCAATTGAATAATTTCTATGTAGGTCAGATTTTGTGATAGCGGGGAGTACCTAAAAAATAGAAAGGGACAAGAAAGCAAGGCTGTAATTAAAAGCAAAATAGAAGGTGAGGGAGGGTGAGAACCTCCTCATCAAACAAATCCTTACTTGTAGGGCAGAGGGTTGCTCTTGAATATAACTGCCGTGTGTTAATTGCTGTGGCTACTCACTTAATGAGATAGCATTCAAAGCGGCCGGCTTCTACAAGGTGGAAAGATAAGAGGATGCCAAACGCTAGTGCAATGTCCTCGAGGAGGGGGCGTGGACATGGGTGTGGTTAACACACGTTCTCGTTTGAACGGACAGGTCAACGTAGCAATCTGAAAAAATAAATAGAGTGCAGGACGGAATTCCTTGCACGGAGTTAGGAAGAAATTATCCTTCATAAAAGGGCGGGCATCCTTTTAAAGCACTCACAAGGATTGTGTGAAGTGTTATATAAAAATAAAAATAAAAAGAGGGAGGAACTATAGATTCGAACTCTCAGCCTCAGAGCAAGTGAGGCGATAGAACCTCCAGGCTAAGCCTGGCACCATCAGCAATGGGTCGAATCTGACCCTCTGAGTTATGTAACACCCAGCGCCACGGAATAGCTGAAAAATACAATGCGGCTGGTTGAAGAACGGCTCAAGTTGTGAGCAGAACAGTGTCTTAGATTTCATCAAGTTGAAAATATTATTGGTAAAAGAAATGGGGGGGATAGCCGGGACTCGAACCTTGGCATTCACATTTGGAGGGGAAGATTCCGCTCGGCTACGCTAGGGACCAGCCACATGGGCTGAATAAACCCTTGTGACAAGGACGCAAATTGCTCGGAAAGCATTCGAGATGAGGGATGGTAAACCGCTGAGTTCAGAGCAAATCGGGGACCGGTGTCATTGGTCCCTTTGCAATTGAGTGGGGAATATAGCAGAGAGAAGACTTTCAAACCCTGAATTAACAGAAAAGGGGTGTCATCGGTGGGATATGACTACGTTTGGCTGTGCATTAACAGGGAGATCTGCAGGATGTGTGTGGGGATAAAAACAATTAGCACAAGAACCAGTACATGATTAATGCTGAAGGGTTATATCCATGCAAGAAGTAGCTTGATTTGAACGTTGTTCATAGTCAGTCATTCATGCTGTCAGATAAGATGATCACGAATGTATGAACAAGTAAAACACATTATACTTATAAAAAACTTGTATCACAGAAACATTTTCAAAAGGAACAGACCGACATTTAGATTGAAATGGACAAGGACCAGCATGTTAGTTCATAACTGTCATGAAATTATGCCATTCCTCCCGTGTATTCAAGCCATTTTGTATGGCGTCGCAAGTATATATCCATTTACATTCAAGTCTTTGTAGGAGATGTTTAATTTCTCCTCCTCTCGGTGGTAGAATAGCTTGTTCCAGCACTTGCCACTTGATGTTATCTGCTGTGTGCTTTTTCTCCAGGAAATAAGCCACTATTGGTGCTGTGATGACAGAGCATCGGATCCTGCTTCTGTGTTGGGAGATCCTCGCTCTGATTGGTTGAGTTGTCTGGCCAATATAGATTGATTGACAGAGACACCATATACAATATACCACATCTGGCCAATATAGATTGATTGACAGGGACACCATATAAATTATACCATATTGGTGGATGCACAGTTTGTATGTTGTTGCAAGCTAATTTTAACCCTCTCATGTGTGAATGTTCTAGTGTTCAGTGTGAATTCACATGAGGTGCAATTTCCACATTTGTAATGGCCTCTGATGGGTTCAAGGCCCCAAGTAGATGTGATGGTGTTCCTCTGTTTGATCTTGTCTGTGTTTGCATGCACCAGAGACTGTTTGATGTTTCTGCCGTTTCTGTAAGAGAAGAGGGGAAGTTCTTTAAAGGTCTCCATTGCGGTGAGTATAGACCAGTGCTTCTTAATGATTTTCACTATTTTGTTGGTTTCTGGGCAAAATGTAGTGACACAGACAACTTTATCCATTTTGGGTTTGGATTCTGTCTGAAGAATTTGTTCTCTTGGGATACCAAGCTCTTTTCATGGAGTTTTTGATGAGGCGTTTGGGATAGCCTCTTTCATGAAGTTTGAAGCTAAGGATGGTCCCTTCTCTAAAGAAATCTTCCCTAAGGGTACAGTTTCTACGCAGTCTAAGGAACTGTCCATAAGGCAACCCATCTTTCAGTGCTCTGGGATGAAAGCTATTATATTGAAGTAAGGTGTTCCGTTCCGTGGGCTAATTTGTGGCCATGTGCGGAGTCCTAAAGACAAGTCCCTTTACAAGCTAAACTGTTGGATGTTTTATGGTTTCTTTTGTCTTTGGCCCAGCAAGGCCTTACATTGGGCATTATTAAGTGTATTTTGTCGTCCCTTTTGTCCATTTTGCATTTCTGGGACCAACCATTTTGTGATGTGGTTTGGTAAAGGTTTGACAAACATGTTCCCTCCCAAACAATTTGTGATGCCACAGGGACCTTAACTTAGTCTTGACATTTATCATGTGTATGCCCTTTGAGCCGATGCACCGCTGATCTTTGTGTCTTGTGACCTTAAAGACTGTGTTTATCATTGTGATAACTTCAGCTTGTTGCATGAGTGAACTTCAGGCACTGTTGGTGCAACCACCATACCGCAGTTTTTTTCCAAACAAACTGGTGCTGTGGACTGAGGCGGCCTACTTGCCAAAATTTGTGACTCCAGGTAGGGCAATGCTTTACCCTCTTTGTGTTCCTTGCCCCTCCTCACCACATGAAACATGAGGAGAGACACCATTGGTTGGACTCGACTCCAAGAGGGCTTTAAGCTTTTATATTGATTGTATCAAGGATCATCAGGTGGATGATCAGCTTTTTGTGGAGTTTTTCAGGCCAAAGAAAGCATAGGATGTGTAAAAGCTGACTCTGTCACGGTGGAAAGGCCTGTATGTTAAGATCTACTACGCACTGGGCCAAAAAGCCGCCTCAGAAGGTTTAAGAGCCCATTCCACCAGGGCTAGGGCTGTTATCACTGCATTGGCATGCAGAGTGCCTATCCTGGACATAAGCCAGGCTGGGATGTGGGCATTGGTCATTACTGCCTTGACAACCAGGTCTGACGTGAAGGACATTTCACCCACTCAGTTCTGCAAGACTTCCTGGTCTGAATCCACTCCACAGACCCTCCACCTTGGGGAGGTTCTGCTCTTGCATCTATTCTAGAGGTTAGGAATCTGCGATTAAAAGTATCCACCACAAGAACAAGTTATTTACCTTTGATAATGATCTTTCTATTGGATTCTGTAACAGATTCCTCACTCCCCTCCCACCTACTGTTCTGTGGAGTGGTCTTTGTCTACCATCTAGAAAGGTCCCAAGTTAGAGATCTGTGCACTGGTACTGCAAATTGTTTTCTGCTCTGTGCCTTAGAGTGGTCTTGTTTACCATCTAGAAAGGTTGCAAGTTAGAAATCTGTGCTCTGGTACCGAAAATTGTTTATGCTCCACGCTTTAGAGTGCGGAAAGTATCAAAAAAGAAGTGGACATCAGCATGCAGAAGTGGCATTTATTTACGTCTTAGCTCCATCATTTCCGGGGCAGTACGGAGGAAGCGCGGAGCTGCATGACTCCAGTTAGGGACGCAAGGGAGTATTGCTGGAAAAGCTTTCAGTCTAATGCCTGGGGAATATTCTAAAGGTGAGGAGTCAGCGATTAAAGTATCTACCAGAAAGAGCATTACTGAAGATAAGTTACTCGTTCATCATAACACATGCATGGCAGTAATCTTACAATTAATTTTCTATTAAATAAAACCCAGTTCAAGGTGGCCACCAAGATATACGCATATGTTACAATACACTTAAGCGTGTGCATCATGATGCACAGCATAAATTGCTGTTTTTAGTTTACTATTCTAACATATTAAAGTGGAAAACAGTGCCCACTTGAACAAAAAAGGAAGTGAGCGGCCTGGTAGCACTGTGCTGCTGCCAAGCCCTTGTAAATAAACTTTTAAAAAAAGAAACAGGGGACTGGGAGCATCAGAGGATGAAGTGCAGGGGTCAAAAAGCGAGCACGTGGAAGGCAAATGAAAAAGCAGTACAATATGCACGCTCAAGGAGTACTAAAAAGATAATAAATTGTTACTTTACCTAGACTGCATGCAGCTGGTGAGGTAAACGTGAAACTTCAGTAACGAGACATACTTGTGCAAAGAAAGATTACCTTTTAGCCAGTGTTCTGAACTGGGTGACCCTTTATTATAAAAGAACACCTTGAAATGAACTCAAACGGTAATTGTATCCCACTGATAAAAATTTTAAAATAGACAATGAACTTGCACTTTCATTTATGCTGGAGCGGAGAAATGGTTCTTGGAATTAAAACATTGGGTACATGCACACACGTGTGCACATTCAGTGACCCCATTAAATAAGGTCATTATAATTTTAGGAGGCTAGGTGGAATGTTTGGATTCCAGACCTGTTAGACCTGTTAGCCTTAGGGTGGTCTTCACCCAACTTTTTGCTTTGGACCTCCACGTTTTTGCTGTATCTTTTTGTTGGCCTTAGGACTCTGAGCACTTTACCACTGCTACCAGTGCAAAAGTGCATGTGCTTCGTGCCTACACATGCTTGTGATCGGTGTATACCTGATTGACCTATTTAATTTATTGTAAGTCCCTTGTAAAATAGTACCCTATGAACCCAGGGCCTGTAGGTTAAATGCTACTAGTGATGCTCTACGTATTTTTAAGTCAGATACCACTAGGTGGTTAGTGTTTGCCATCTCGATATTTCTCCTCTTTGCTTGGTGGAAGAGATCAAAAATGAATAAAAATGCTCTTGAGAATTTGATATAAAATTGTACATCACTTGGTTGTGGGCCTACCACTTTGCTGCTAGAGATTAGAACCATGTAATGTTTCGAATATATACTTGCTCAGGAACTTGGAAACAAGTTTTTCTTTTTAAACTTATAACGTAGAAGGCTGACTTAAGGCAATATTTTTAATAACCCGAGTTGTTGTGACAGTTTGTTTTTAAACATAATTTTTACGATGTATTGTAATGTACAATTTTAAATATTTTGATGTTCTGACTGTATGAAATGTTTTAAGATGTAAATGATCATATTATTGGTCGAATTAAATAAATAAAAATACCTGATTGACCTATTTAATTTATTGTAAGTCCCTAGTAAAATAGTACCCTATGAACCCAGGGCCTGTAGGTTAAATGCTACTAGTGGGCTTGCAGCACTGATTGTGCCACCCACAGAAGTAGCCTTTCAAACCTGTCTCAGGCCTGCCATTGTAGGACCTGTGTGTGAAGTTTACTGCCACTTCGACTTGGTATTTAAAGCCTACTTGCCAAGCCTTAAACTCTCCTTTTAGTACATAGACGTCACCCCTAAGGTCAGCCCTAGGTTTCCCTAAGAGCAGGGTGCTATGTGCGTAAAAGGTAGGACATGCAACTTTGTTTTGCATGTCCTGGTACTGACAAACAGCCTATTTCGTTTTTCACTACTGTGAGGCTTACCCCTCTCATAGGGTGGCATTGGGAATTTCTTAACAATCTTTTTAGCTGTAATTCCTGATCAGAGAGGAGTAGCTTTTTGACGTTTCATATGTTTGGAATGGTATTGATAAATCCCAATTACTGGTGAGGTTGAATTAAACTTTACTATTTTAGAGATGCCACTTTTAGAAAGTGGACATTTCTCTGCACTTACTGGTCTGGTGCCTGACAGCCTGCCTCCAGTACACGGCTGGGCAGGGTGACAGCTACATTTGTGCATTCCCTCCAGACAGCCACAACACAGGAAACTCAACTGCATCTGCGTTCATCTGCATACTGATGGGCCATCCTGGTCAGAAGGGAGAAGGGGAGGTAACACTTCACTTGAATAGGTAGTGTCCTATCTCCCAACAAAGGGCTGATTTACCCCTCATAGCTAGGGTGGCAGACAGGACTGGGCTGAAATGGGACCTGTGCACTTCAGAGAGTTCTTTTGAAGTCACCCCCACATCAAAGGCACTTTAGGGTATAAGTAATGGTTCTCTGACTCCATCTAATCAGATATTTTGGACCTGTAACCAGACATCGCTGGCTCTACATCTGCACATTGCCAGATGGTTTGCTGTGCTACCATGATGGACTGCTCCTCTGCTGTGTTGGCCTGCTGCTTGTTGAGCTGCAGGAGGGACTGCCACTTTGAGACCTGCCTTGCTGTGCTTGCCTGCTACCTTCTACCTTTTTGCTGTGCTACCATCAAAAATGCTTTCCAAGGGCTTGTTGACATACCCCCTGTTCCCCAAAGTCTCAGGGGCATCAAAGACTTCGAATCCCTGCAGTGAGACTCCGCTCTATGAGAAGTCCAGCATTAATCTTGCAACTACTACTCTCCTGAGCTGGCCTGCCAGCTTGCACGTCTCAACTCCAAGCTCTTTGCTGAAATTGAGCGTTGGCAACTCCGCTCTGACCCAGTGCAACCGAAAGATCAAGTGCATCACTGTGGTAATGCTTCCAGTGTCTGTTACCCCCCAACGCCGCAGAACAGAGTGAAGCCTTTGCTGTGCGGCCCAGTCTGGTTGCCTGGACGATGTCAGAGAGTGTGTCGGTGCCACCCGCTCCCGTGAGGAGCTCAGACGCTGTGTGCCGACATCAACCAAAGCAACGTGAGTCCCAGCAGCTCTAGAAAGGTACTAGGATTCTAACCTTGCGCAAGAGATCGATACCCCTGCCTGCACACTTGCAGGCCACTTGCTTTTGTGCACGCGCTGGTCCTGTAAGACCTGTGCTGACCGATCGACGAGTACCGCTTGGGCACAACAGGTTCCCGTGGGCACCGAGCAATCCCCGGGTGGGATCGAGAATGCTTTGAAACCCACGGTTGCACTACGTAAAGAACGTAATAGTACCAACTGCATATTTTTGCACTGTGATTACCTTGTGCATTGCGTGTAATAACTTGAGAAGTATTCATCAGATTTATATCATTTTGGTCTCATTTTGTTGATAGTAAAATATCTATTTTTATAAACCTGTGTGGAGTCTTTTGTGGTGTATGCATTGTATTGCTGTGTGTATGTTTTGCACAAATACTTTACACATTGCCTCTCGTGATAAGCCTTCCTGCTCTGCGCCAAGCTACCAGAGGATGCGCAAAGGTTATCTCAGGTGTGTATCTAGCTTACCTGACGAGTGGTGGGTTCTGCTTGGCTTGGGTGTATGCCTTAGCCAACCAGAAACCCCATGTCTAACAAGACCTATAGGTTAATAAAGCAAACTCTTTTTTCCATGTGTTGATAGATTCTCCTTGCAATCCCTCTGTCCTCTCACAGCATGGCTGAGTGATTCGGTTACACTGACACGCAGTCCCTCTTTACCACAACTGGTATCTTGTTGTTGGCTTGACCAGCCCTTTCCTTCAGTAATATATGTGTAACAATGGGTCACATCACTCCTTTCACTCTAATAATACAATTCAATATATTTTTTTAAAGTGGCTTAATGAATGTAAAATAATGCAAAAATGTTTTATTGTCAAATCCTAACCTCGGTGGGTCACAGTTAAATTCCTAAGTGCAACAAGTAAGCAGTTTCATGAGGCTATGAGACAGTAGGGCTCGTGGTGTAAGCAGAGTGGACCATGAAATAGTTTGAGCCAGAAAACTGAGAGGATAGTTGTATGAGCCAGGAATTACAGGATTCTGCAATCAAAGCCTCTTCACTCACAGCAGGCTGGAGATTAGAGTGCAACTTTTTCTAGATCAGTGCCTCTCTACACAACATGAAGCTGTCTCACCTCTTCAAGGAAAGCTGAGGGATGTATTCTATCCGCTGCATTATTGACAATTCGAGCTCAGGCATCTCATACGTAAGTCTTTTTTAACTCACTTTAAGTAACATGAGAATCATCCATGAGGGGACGCTTGAATCACATATCGTCTTCAGTTTGGGTTAGTGGCAGTTTCCTTCCTGGTGAGGTTCATTCGAGGTACAATCATTCTGTACTGAAAACTTAACTCAACCACCATAACTCCCAGAGTTTCTGTAATTATGAACAATCATGTAGGCAAAATGCTTTAACAAGTTCAGACGTTTTTAAAAGCATTTTTATCAGAACTTAGCTTCGTCAGTGAGTTTCAGGGGTGTGAATCTCAAATTTCTCAACTAAAAAGCAGTGCGCGACAGGGTGGATGTGTGCATAGGGTACAGCACCCAAGAGAGGTCAGAAATCCGTGGGTGGAACTTTCTAACTTTTTATATCAAACACTTTTTATCCAGTTATTTTTAGATATTGTGATATCAAATGAACTGTTAAACCCCCAAATTGTTTCAGATTTTTTGGGTGGGTGTCTGGGATTAAAACATTTCCCAGGGTTGTTTTCATCTCATATTCTACATCTGCAGTATTAAACATAAAAATACCTGGAGAGTTGTGTAAATTGGAGCAAGGTGAGGAAACCGAAACCAGAGTGTGGGGACAATATAAGGGGAGGGAAAACGAGATTAAAGATGGAGACAGCAAGAACAGAGTCATTAGATAATGGGAAAAGTGAAATTGTATGTTTAATTAAAGGCGTTTTTGAAGGATGCATGAGGTTGACGAGACATCCCTCTATCAATCTCCCTGCAGCTTGTTCAACGGCATGATTTTCTGCATTAAGTATGTACACTGGATTCTGTTCTTGCCACGTGTGTTGCCATGAGTTCAAAAAGAACTTGTTTGGAACTACTGTCATTCCAATGCTGGCAATGGTTCGAATCCATTAGCATAGTTCTGTATGTTAAGTACCTTCAGAATGTAGTCCACCATTTTGTCATCTTACCACTTATAAATTGCTTATGTACATCCTTTGTTTCTCCATAGAACTGTTAATTTCCTTGACTAGAGTTGTGCCTATCTTTTTTAATGCTCAATCTTTGTTCAGATTTAGATCTGTTGTTGTTTATTTTGTTTTTATTGTAGTTGTAATTAAATATTCTCAAGCATCTTAACCATCGGACAAAGGGGGCAGGACATGGGTCAGCGAGCTAACAAACTGTCTCGTGTAAACGCCTGCTTTAAGCTGGTACACTACAACTTTCTCCATAAGACTTATCTTACTCCTAAAGACATGCAGCGCATGACCCTGGCCTGCAAGGATAACTGCCCTCGCTGTAGAGTCAGTAGCGCTGACTTTCTACACTAAAGCAAAAAAAACAGATGATGGGCGGAATGCTGAACAAATCAAACATTCACTCCCAGTCACAGATCTGGGTTTAATCCATCGTTTTTTTGCTCACCATGCTACCCCTATTTGGACCCTGCTCCCCATGGGAACAGTCCAGCCCGAACTGCCAGGGCAGGTCCTACCTGGACCGTAAACCAGCATCCTGGCACCGGTTTCGGGTTATTACCCCTCATCTGCAAGGTTCGCTTGAATCCAGTGGCACAGTGAACATGGACCCATGTCTAGGCATATCCTTCCCACTTAGGAAGACAGAAGCAAAAAGAACAGATGATGGACGAAATGCTGAACAAATTCAACATTCACCCCCAGTCACAGGTCTGGATTTAATCCATTGTTTCTTTACTCACCACGCTACCCCACTTTGGACCCAGCCATATGAAAATCAGTCTTGAGCCTGCTCCCAATGTAAACAGTCCAGCCCGAACTGCCTGTCCAGGTCCTCCCTGGACCGTAAACAAGCATCCTGCGACTGGTTTTGGGGTATCACCCCGGCTAGCTTAAATCCAGTGGCACAGTGAGCACGGGACCCCACGTTTGGACATACCCTTCCCACTTAGGGCGACAAAACCAAAAAGAACAGATGATGGACGGAATGCTGAACTAATCAAGCATTCACGTCCAGTCACAGATCTAGGTTTAATCCATCATATCTCTGCTCACCACGCCAGCCCTGTTTGGACCCAGCCATATGCAAAGCAGTCTTGACCCTGCTCCCCATGGGAGCAGTACAGCGCAAACTGTCAGGCCAGGTCCTCCCTGGACCGTAAACAAGCATTCTGGGACCGGTTTCGGGGTATCACCCCTCATCAACCAGGCAAGCTTGAATCCAGTGGCACAGTGAGAACGGGACAAACTTCTGGGCATACCCTTCCTACTTAGGGCAACAAAAGCAAAAAGAACAGATGATGGACGGAATGCTGAACAAATAAAACATTCACTCCTTGTCACCTTCTACACTTTGCATGGCACTGTAGCCCAGTACAAACCTTCTGGAGACAGGTGGTTGCTGACATAACAAGAACCATGCGCTTGAATATAGTCCTTTCCCCTCAGTGTTTCTTCCTGGGCAACATCAAACGATCTAAAAGTACAAAGATACAATGTACATTTTTACAACTGATGCTTGTATTGACCAGACGCAGGGTCGCCATCACCTGAATGGGGCAGCGGGCACTGGAGATAGATCACTGGCATAAAGATATATTGGTGTGGTCCCTTGCAAAGGAATCCCATATGAAACTCAACAGGTGGGATGGCAAGGGGACTAATGACCTGTCAGACTGGAGAGATTTGTGTGACACACTCCTAGACCCGGAATCGGGTATAGATTTAATGGATAGCAACAGCGCTGATGATGGGGGGGGGGGAGGGCACACTGACAGGGGGATCTGTCCCAGTTTAAACTAGGCAGAGCTATGAAGCATTCCTGTGGTATGAAAGTGGCTGTTTTCTGTGGGGTATTGTGTGCCCAGTGTTCTCGGAAATGTATAATCTAAAGCTATATATCAACTATGTATGCCTCATCTGCCACCGTATGCACCACTGCTTGCTGAATTTTTTCCTTGTATTGTTTTACAAAAGTGAAAATAAAGATATGGGGAAAAAAAATAGAACTAAGGATCTTAACCATCAGGACTACGTGCTTGTCAGTCAGTTCTTCCAATAGATATTGCCATTGTGGCTCTCTAAAATATACTTGTCAAAGTTGTTAGCATTTGAGCACCCATGTTTCTCTTTGACTATCAACAGCAAAGTAATTATCATGAGCTCTTATCCCTTCCTTTAATGGACATATACTATTTCGAAGATATCTGACTTGTTTTGTATAACCTTTATGACTTTATGATCTCATCTAAACAAATGCCACATTCATTACCTTGAAATAATACTTTAAGGTCTTTGGGGTAAAGTATAATCTTGCTGCATAAGTAGTTTAGTTTCTGTCTTTTTAATCTAGAGGACTTTAAACTTGAGAGCTTGTTAGGATTGGAATGCCAACTGCATATTATACAGGAATGTTCCTCTGCCTTCAGTGCTAGCCTGTGCATGATTCTGGTAACATTACATTTAATTTGGCCCTGGTATCATACCAGTCTAGCAGGTGCATAAAGGCCTAGGCCGGTCCCTGACAACATGAGGTCGAAGACCTGGTCTGTGACCAGGAGGGTGTGTGTCTGCAGAGCAGCCTGTGAAGAACACTTGAGGGGAGAACTGTTGGACTCGGCCCTTTTTGCAGGGTCATCCCTGAACTTTTTGCCTTCCTCCTGGTATTTTTTCTGACCTGGTGTTGGTGGTTTTTAGTACTCTGGGCACTTTATCACTGCTGTCCAGTGTAAAGTGCATGTGCTCTCTATGGTAAAACGTGATAAGATTGGTCTACACCTGTTTTGTTAATTTAATTTACCTATCAGTCCCTTGTAAAGCGGTATCCCAGATACCCAGGGCCAGTAAATTAAATGCTACTGGTGGGTTTGCAGCGCTGATTGCGCCACCCACCAAAGTAGCCTTTCAAACCTGTCTCAGGCCTCTGCCATTGCAGGGCCTGCACGCGCAGTTTACTGCCGCTGTGACGTGGCACATAAAGTGGGTGCCACGTGTGTGACTCCCCTTTTACTACATATCAGTCACCCCTAAGGTAGGCCCTAGCTAGCCCTATGGGCAGGGTGCATTGTAGGTAAAAGGTTGGACATGTGCCTTAACTGTGTGGCATGTCCTGGTAGTGACAAACTGCCATTTTGGTTTCTCACTGCTGTGAGGCTGCCCTCTCATAGGAATGCATTGGGGAATCCCTGATAATTGTTTCAGTGGTAATTCCTGATCTGAGAGGAGTAGCGGAATCAAGTGTGGTATGTTTGGAATAGTGGTAATAAGTGCTGCGTAATGGTGTGCGCAGATTTATTATCACTATTTTAGAAATGCCACTTTTAGAAGTGGGCATTTCTGTGTGCTATGTGTCTTTGTGCCTGCCTGATGTGTATTGCATCTCTGGCTCTGGAGTGACAGAGACTGGGGCGGTGCAGTGGCTCCAGAGGGGCTGGGTGAGTCAGTGCTAGGCTGAATAGGCAGACCTGCATTTGGAGTAGTGGGAGGAGTAGCCCTTGACCCTGAATAGGTCTGTGCCTGCCTTGTACAATGCTGGCTCCGCCCCCCTGTGGTGTGTCTGGGGCCAGAGACTACACTTACAAAGGAGGTTGGTGTGCACTGTAAATAAAATATTAAGTGCCCCCCAGAACTGGTTTAGACCAGGCACTGAGCCCTGTGCCAGGGGGGAGAACAAAGGACACATGCTGTATAAGTATTGGGGCTGTGACCCCATGAGTGGGCTGTTGGTGCTTACTTGGAGTTGTGTTGCTGAAGGACTGCTGGGCAAGGAGGAACCGCCGTGGGACCCAGCTGCTGTCTCCTGGGGGTCCCTACGTGCTGGCCTGCCTGTGCCCAGCTCTGCCCTCTGGACTTTGGGGGATCCTGCCCTGTAGGCTTAGCGCTAAGAGAGCGCTGGATTCATTAGGGGGTGCCTCCTCTTTGATGTGGGGGAAAAGTGCGGTGTCAGCGCCCCGAAGAGCGCTTGAGCCTTTTTCTACTTTTTCCTGCTGAGCCCGGGAAAGTAGGCTCTTGCTTTAACTGCGGCGAGAGGAGCCGCCAACGCGAACCGGAAGTCAGGCAGCTTTTGAGCCTGACTGTGGGCGGGTCCAGTTGCCGTGACCGGTGAGCCAACAGGAGCTGCCCTCGGGAGAGGAAGCAAGGCAGGCAAAGCCTGGTTGAGGACCGGATGTGGCCTTCAGGGGAAGTCAGGCAAGCCTTCTGCCTGGAGGTGGGCGGGGCTCCCATGCCGGTGAGAGCCCTGCATATTGTCGGAGGAAGAGTCAGGGCCTCGCAGGTTCACCCAAAGCCAGAAGGAAGTCTACAGAACAGAACGGAGACTTCGCTCTGGGTCCTGCAAGGCGCTGAGGGTAGTTGACCCCTGTGGGGGAGAATCCAGTCGACGGAGATTTCGCTCCGTGGAGATCGACTGGCCCCTACTTTGCCTGCAGAAAGAAGTGTGGTACCTGGCAATCAGTATCTCGCTCAGCTGAGCAGCCGACGGTTGCAACCTGAACCGCTCCGCCCCCTGTGTGTGGTGAGCTAGGTTATTGGCGCTGCACCGCGTGCTAGCGGGCAGCTGCACTTGTGAAACCCCCGAGGAGGGGGGATTGGCCGACGGGAGGCCCGACTGTTCTGGGCCGTCTTTAGCTTGCTCCAAGTTGGAGAGCAAGTACCGTGTTCGCAGCTGCACCGTCGAATTACGGTCCGCTGCAGAGGGGACACGCAATTGACAGAGCCCTTGCTGTTGACAAAGGGCATTGCGGGGACGTCCCAGGTGGGCCTCCGAGGTTGAGGCCAGTCGGCCTGATGGTAGCCCCCTAAGTTTAGGTGGGGCCTGAGGGGATTTGGTAGAAGGATCACCTAGGGTGCATTTTGATCCCTAAGAGCGGTCTGCTATGTTTATGGAATTAGCACTACGGATGATCATTATGTTTTACATAATATGCTTCTATCAGTAATGCCATGAAGGATGCATAATGTGCTCATGCTAAATGCCTATTGCCAGTAGTTACTGGTTGTCTTATTTTCCCTACATGTGGTGCTAATGGTGATGACAGTGGCCCGATTAGCCCTGGAATGTATATAATCCCCTGTAAAGTGATACCAAGTGCCAGGTGGCACAGTGTATATGTATGTGATTACGTTCTAATGTGTTTTATGGATAATACAAAGGCTATTTTTGATATAACCTTGTGTGGAGTTTCTTTTGTGGTGTGCTTAGTGTGTCGCTGCTGTGTGTGTGTGTTGCGCAAACGCTTTACACATTGCCTCTGGGATAAGCCTGACTGCTCGTGCCAAGCTCCCAAGGGGGTGAGCAGATGTTATCTTAAGTGTGTAACTCCCTTGTCCTAACTAGAGTGGTGGTTTCTGCCTGGCTTAGGCGCATGCCCTAGCCGACCAGAAATCCAATTTCTAACATTGGTTGTCAGCGGTGAGGATAGGACTTGCGTTTGCGCAGTACCACAGCGACAACTGGTTGCACTACAAACTCTGCATTTAGCTCATCACGTTTGGGGATTTCTCCTGATTTTTTTTTATTCTCCTCAAAGTGTCATTTTTTGAATTGTGTATTCCTTTTGAAGCTCTGACACCTAGGTCTCCCGTGTTGAACTTGTGTCTTAGTGCCTTGCCAAAAATGGAATCTACCTTTAATGTAAGGGAGTTGCTCAAATAAAGTATGTTGGAGTTGAGGGGGTTCTGTGAAGAGAGAGACCTAGTAGTGAAGGGGTCAGACACCCAGCTAGATCTTCAGGAAACCCTACTCCAGTGGCAAGAGAAAATATGGGCATGGGAGGACCATGAGAGGGAGGGTTCCCAGTCCGCATACCAAGAGGGTAGTGGGTCTGGGGGAGGCCCTGAAAAGTCTGCGCAGGAGGAAGAAAATGACAGGGCAGGGACGCCAGTAGATAGTGAGGACCCTGTAGAGAGGGAGTCCCTTGCTGGGTCCAGTGCCGGGGGCAGTGCCCCAGCCCTTTCCCTGTCCCCAGAGGAGTGGGTGGATAGGAGGGAAGAAAGGGAGCACCAGCTGGAACTAGAGAAGCTCAAATCGGAGCATGCCAAGCTGGGTGTAGAGCTAGCGCGGCTAGCGGTGGAGGAGAAAAAGCTAGAGATTGAAAGGGTCTTAGCGCAGGAGAGGATGGTGGAGGTAGAGAGGGCCTTCACCAGAGAAAAGCTAACTCTTGAGGATATGTCCCCTGAGTGTAGTTTTAGTGGTCTGGATTCACCAGTGAGGGTGGGGTCCAGTGGTGGCAGCAATATGGAGTCCAGTGTAGGAAGTCCCACTCCTAAAGCCTAGAGTATGGTACCTGATTCCCAGGAAGAGGGTGTCACACCTGAAGGGTACAGGTTGAGGTTCAGGGGCAGTAGTAAACTGTCTCACCAGTCTTGGGGGAGTTTGTGGATGAGTGTTGTAATGCACTGGAAGGTTGGGTGATGGGTAGCACGGCAAACAATTTTGAAGCACATGTTCCGTTGTTGTTTTCCAGGGTTTCCTCTCGGGAGGCCAAGAGTATATAGTCTGAACTAATACAACAAACGGAGTATTGACTGTACCTGACTAAACCGGCACAGCCTAAGAACTGTCCATTCTTACTCTGACCCCCCTAGGATCCTAGAGAAAAACATCACTGAGGACTTGAAGATATAGGTCCTAGTGCTCCTAAAATGAAAGTAGGACGGATAAGCTCTGCTGATTGATTTGTTGTTTTTGTATGATTTATTAATTTAGTAATCACTGCAGTTTCAATTACTGTATTATGTCTGTGTATTTTTGTTCCAACTTTGTGTGAACACTATGGTACTGTGCTGTGTATTATGTACACATTTTAGTGTCTGTTTATACTGTCATTGCTAAAACTATAAACGACAGATGTATGTTTTAAACCACCTCTAAAAGAAAGGAACAAACTTTGAAAAATGTTCAAAAAAGAAAAAACAAATAATTCATTCCAGAGTTAATAAATGTAATCTCTGAGTTGAATTGGTTTGTAGGAGAGGCATTTTGCATATTGACACTCCTAAGTGGGGGGTGCAGAAGTCCAGATGGAGGGGTGAGAGGGGGAGAGAGTCCCCAGTGGGAGAACCAGTGGGTCAGGGGCCAGCCATAAGGGTTGAGCCTCCGAGGAGTGACCATGGTGACAGCACTTCTGTTTTGGGGGGTCTTCGCGCACTGTCAGATGGACAGGGGTCGGGAGATCAGCGCCAGGAAGACTGTCACGCAACACATGAGGTATGTGTTACCCTTGGGGGGGGGGGGGCATGCATGCTCCCAGGAAGTCCTGGTGTGCCAGGCGAGTGCTCAGCCGCAGGGTTTAGTCCCTGGGTTAGGAGGCCAGGTTCAGGTTCTGCCTGACCTGGAGGGAAGGACATCTGTAAGCAGTGTCCTGACCGGTTTGTCTTCTAGGGGTACCACTCCAGGAGGGAGGGTGCAGAACTCTGGAATGGGGTGCAGAGGGAGGGAGTCCTCGCCTCTGGCCCCGGTTCAACCTGAGGGTTTAGACCCTAGGTTGGGAGACCAGTTGCAGGAGAGATGTCCTGAACTGGTGGGAGAATTGTGTGGGAGGGCTGATTCCAGCGCCCTGACAGTTTTGTGTTCTGAGGGTGCCTCTCCTAGGAGAAGAGTGCGGGACCCCCGAAGGAGGGGTTGGGGGAAGAGAGCCTCACCCGTGACTCCTGGTCAGCCTGAGGGTGCGGACCCTAGGTTGGAGGATCCAGTGGCAGTTTAGAACTGCACTGATGAGAGGTAGAGTGGAAAATGGATACTATGTACCTGGAGCTACAGCCCCCCACTCTGTGAGATGGCACGGACCAGAGACATCTGGATGGCCTAGGGCCTGGTCCTGGCCGCGGACAGCTAGGGAGGCCCAGTGGGGTAGCTTAGTTGGTCCTGGGAGCTTTGACAGGGGGAACCACATGGGTTCAGATCAGCGTAGAACTGGAGTGTGCCCCTCTGCAGTTGCGGGCCCGCGTCCGTGTTCTATCGCCCCAAGCAGGGAAGCCCATCAAGGTAATGATTGGTCTACCCTGGCTTTTGGCTGGGAGTGGGTTGTGTTGTGTTGGACTTGGCCCTTTTTGCAGGGTCATCCCTGAACTTTTTGCCTTCCTCCTGGTATTTTTTCTGACCTGGTGTTGGTGGTTTTTAGGACTCTGGGCACTTTATCACTGCTGTCCAGTGTAAAGTTCATGTGCTCTCTATGGTAAAACGTGGTAGGATTGGTCTACACCTGTTTGGCTAATTTAATTTACCTATCAGTCCCTTGTAAAGCGGTATCCCAGATACCCAGGGCCAGTAAATTAAATGCTGCTGGTAGGCTTGCAGCGCTGAGTGCGCCACCCACCAAAGTAGCCTTTCAAACCGGTCTCAGGCCTCTACCATCGCAGGGCATGTGCGCGCAGTTTACTGCCGCTGTGACGTGGCACATAAAGTGGGTGCCACGTCTGTGACTCTCCTTTTACTACATATCAGTCACCCCTAAGGTAGGCCCTAGCTAGCCCTATGGGCAGGGTGCATTGTAGGTAAAAGGTTGGACATGTGCCTTAACTGTGTGGCATGTCCTGGTAGTGACAAACAGCCATTTTGGTTTCTCACTGCTGTGAGGCTGCCTTCTCATAGGAATGCATTGGGCATTCCCTGATAAGTGTTTCAGTGGTAATTCCTGATCTGAGAGGAGTAGCGGGCTCAAGTTTGGTATGTTTGGAATAGTGGTAATAAATGCTGCGTAATAGTGTGCGCAGATTTATTATCACTATTTTAGAAATTTCACTTTTAGGAGTGGGCATTTCTGTGTGCTATGTGTCTTTGTGCCTGCCTGATGTGTATTGCATGTCTGGCTCTGGAATGACAGAGACTGGGGAGGTGCAGTGGCTCCAGAGGTGCTGGGTGAGTCAGCGCTAGGCTAAATAGGCAGACCTGCATTTGGAGTAGTGGGAGGAGTAGCCCCTGACCCGGAATAGGTCTGTGCCTGCCTTGTACAATGCTGGCTCCGCCCCCCTGTGGTGTGTCTGGGGCCAGAGCCTACACTTACAAAGGAGGTTGGTGTGCACTGTAAATAAAATATTAAGTGCCCCCCAGAACTGGTTTGGAACGGGCACTGAGCCCTGTCCCAGGGGGGAGAACAAAGGACACATGCTGTATAAGTATTGGGGCTGTGACCCCATGAGTGGGCTGTTGGTGCTTACTTAGAGTTGTGTTGCAAAAGGACTGCTGGGCAAGGAGGAACCGCCGTGGGACCCAGCTGCTGTCTCATGGGGTCCCTACAGGCTGGCCTGCCTGTGCCCAGCTCTGCCCTCTGGGGGATCCTGCCCTGCAGGCTTAGCGCTAAGAGAGCGCTGGATTCATTATGGGGTGCCTCCTTTTTGATGGGGAAAAGCGCGGTGTCAGTGCCCCCGAAGAGCGCTTCAGCCCTTTTCTACTTTTTCTCGCAGAGCCCGGGAAAGTGGGCTCTTGCTTTAACTGCGGTGAGAGCAGCCGCCAACGCGAACCGGAAGTCAGGAAGCATTTGAGCCTGACTGTGGGCGGGTCCAGTTACCGTGAACGGTGAGCCAACAGGAGCTGCCCTCGGGAGAGGAAGCCAGGCAGGCGAAGCCTGGTTGAGGGCCGGACGTGGCCTTCAGGGGAAGTCAGGCAAGCCTTTTGCCTGGAGGTGGGCGGGGCTCCCGTGCCGGTGAGAGCCCCGCGTATTGCCGGAGGAAGAGTCGGGGCCTCGCAGGTTCACCCGAAGCCAGAAGGAAGTTTACAGAACAGAACGGAGACTTCGCTCCGGGTCCTGCAAGGCACTGGGGGTAGTTGACCCCTGTGGGGGAGAATCCAGTCGATGGAGATCTCGCTCCGTGGAGATCGACCGGCCCCTACTTTGCTGGCAGAAAGAAGTGGGGTACCTGGCAAACGGTATCTCGCTCAGCTGAGCAGCCGACGGTTGCAACCTGAACCGCTCTGCCCCCTGTGTGTGGTGAGTGGGACGGAGCTAGATTATTGCAGCTGCACCGCGTGCTGGCGGGCAGCTGCACTTGTGAAACCCCCGAGGAGGGGGGATTGGCCGACGGGAGGCCCGACTGCTCGGGCCGTCTTTAGCTTGCTCCAAGTTGGAGAGCAAGTACCGTGTTCGTTGCTACACCGTCGAGTTACGGGCCGCTGCAGAGGGGACATGCAATTGACAGAGCCCTTGCTGTTGACAAAGGGCATTGCGGGGACGTCCCAGGTGGGCCTCCGAGGTTGAGGCCAGTCGGCCTGATGGTAGCCCCCTAAGTTTAGGTGGGGCCTGAGGGGATTTGGTGGAAAGATCACCTAGGGTGCAGTTTGATCCCTAAGAGGGGTCTGCTATGTTTATGGAATCAGCACTACGGATGATCATTATGTTTTACATAATATGCTTCTATCAGTAATGCCATGAAGGATGCATAATGTGCTCATGCTAAATGCCTATTGCCAGTAGTTACTGGTTGTCTTATTTTCACTACTTGTGGTGCTAATGGTGATGACAGTGGCCCGATTGGCCCCGGAATGTATATAATCCCCTGTAAAGTGATACCAAGTGCCAGGTGGCACAGTGTATATATATATGTGATTACGTTCTAATGTGTTTTATGGATAATACAAAGGCTATTTTTGATCTAACCTTGTGTGGAGTTTCTTTTGTGGTGTGCCTAGTGTGTCGCTGCTGTGTGTGTGTTGCGCAAACGCTTTACACATTGACTCTGGGATATGCCTGACTGCTCGTGCCAAGCTACCAAGTGGGTGAACAGGGGTTATCTTCAGTGTGTAACTCCCGTGTCCTAACTAGAGTAATGGTTTCTGCCTGGCTTAGGCGCATGCCCTAACCAACCAGAAATCCCATTTCTAACAAGAACCAATTCACACCGGTTTTAAAGTGGGCCCACTACTCCAAATGCAGATCTGCCTATTCAGCCTAGCGCTGACTCACCCAGCACCTCAGGAGCCACTGCACCTCCCCAGTCTCTGTCACTCCAGAGCCAGACATGCAATACACATCAGGCAGGCACAAAGACACATAGCACACAGAAATGCCCACTTATAAAAGTGAAATTTCTGAAATAGTGATAATAAATCTGCGCACACCATTACGCAGCATTTATTACCACTATTCCAAAAATCCCATTTCTAACAAGAACCAATTCACACCGGTTTTAAAGTGGGCAACAGTGGATCCCTATCCAAAAATATTTCTAAAAGTGGAATTCATACCACCTCACTTTGTTGCATTTCCAAGTTCCACTTGACCAAGGAAGGAAGTGCTCCCAGAGAACTCATAAAGCTGCTGTGTAATCAGAGCAGGTGTCTGCTTGACAGCCAGTCTCCCAGAGGTGAGGGAACCTGAAGTCTGCAATTCCGAATTGAGGAGCTGAGGGTCTGCCTGGTGCCTAAAAGCCTGCCTCTCTGCTGATTAGAGGGAACAAATGATTCTGGCCCTGCATGAGGAGAGACAGTCAAGTAGGAGAAGCCCAACTTGCTCCCAGTTTGTGGACTCTTTGCATGGTTCCTATTTGAGAACTAAACACTGTACTAAATCAAGTGTGGATGTCAGCCATAGTGGGCTGTATGTTGCCAGAAGATCAAGAAGGTACCTATCTCCTTTGAACCTAATCCACCTGCAGGCTTCAACTCAGTGCTTAATTTATAAAAATAAAAAAGAGCCGGGGCTTTTGTCAGGAGGCCACTGCAGATGGCCTACTTCATCCAGATTTTGATGAAGCTAGCTTTACCCTAGTTGTCTTATTGGACCTTCTGCAAAGTGCACTGGATGTAGGACTACTACCTAAGAAACTGTTGTGCATATTATAGCTGCTGCTGCAAAATGCAAATGATAGACTTAATGCGCAAACACATTCAATCATTGCTTTGCAGTGCGCTACGAAGAGCTTTTTTTAATGGTCACAGCATACACTACATTTATGATCTCCCCACTAACTTTGAAATTACTACAAAGTAATGCTCCCATGTTCTATAATATCGGAAGTTAAAATATATATCAAGTGAGGGTCCTTAAGTTTAGTGAAGGCATAACATTTTTTGCAATATATGTTTTAAATTCAGTGTAGTAGTAAGTGGATCCTTTTCTGTATATGGAATCACTTAGCTGAGTTTGAGCTATGCCCACTTGTGAAAGATGTTGAATAGTTCGGTTAAGTTGGGCAAAGTTGATTTTAGAGCACTACAAATTCCTTGGCACTGATATGCCCAACATAAACTGGTCAACCTTCCACAGGCTGCACATAATTTTTATTCAGGAAACACCAGCCTTTACTGCAAAATATCTGTTTCTCACGCATTTATTGGACCCATTTAAGAATAAGATTCCACAGGTGACAACATGGGCCCAATTGGACGATCAGCAGCCCTCTAACTTTTTATATCATTAAACTTATTTTGATGTGCATATTTTTTATTTAGCTTTCCAGGGTTAATTGTATTTTATGGCTTGATGGGAAGTGTGGATGTTTAATGCCACTAAATGCTAGATAGCGAAATTATGGTGCTTTCATTTGCTATTGCCATGCCCAGTCAACAACATCCCATAGGACTAGTTAAAGTCACGCTTAGGATTTACATTGCACACAAGTCAGTTGTCTACCCAGTCCATAAAATACACTCTATTGAACTCAAGTTAACCATCCAGGCACATACGACATAGCTGAAATGGGCTAGCAATTGTTTACCATCCCTTCCTACATTAGCAAGCAGGGGAAACACAGTCATGGTCCCTTAGAAATGTCTTAGGAACACAACAATAGATTAGTCACTGTGGCTGTCATCTACCGTGGGAGAGGAATACTGACGAAGACATATTGAGGATGCTAATGCAAGTTCCGACAAAGCATCTTTAAAGTTTGGTGTTACTGAAGAGGACGTTTGGTGTGATAGAGAGGAGCATTCGTTAACTGTCTACTTGAGTATGGGGTAGATATGGATTCGTTTTTCGTAACACTAGTGACAAATGTCACACTATTAAATGTTCTTGACAATGTAAACCACAGCACGTTCTACGTGGTTAGGCATACATTGTTCTATAACAAAATGATAGTTCTCAGAGTCAACATTCACCATGGTCCTATTTCCTTGTGATTCACATATGTATTCCTCACAGATGTTTTTTCCTAGCACATGCTATTACAATCCAGAAATCCAGAAATAACGCACACAAACTTTGTGTCACCCAGTAGAACATTTAATTATATATTCACCACTTTGTGACACAGACTGGCAAATGCTTTGGGAAGGCAGCATAAAAGTATCAAGTTCATCTTTGCTATTAAGAAAAATTGGTTCCTGAAAGAGCTAAGTTGTATTATATCAGAACCAAGATTACTTTAAAAGCGTTTACTAGAAATGTCCCACTTAATAAAATGTGTAAAGGCAGAACGTGGATCTTCATCCAACATATATTATTAAATTAGTGTTCCATTTCCTTTGCTACAAGCACTGTGGCTCAAGCTAAGTAAATGCTCTAGGACATTTTAGATAGGATATGCCTCAAAATATCTCACCACACGTTTGCAATGTTTTGATGATGTATGGAAGGTCGAGTTGATATAACCTTTTTACTTGCTCCGAATGGTGAGTAAATTAATTTCACTGCCGACCTGGAACTTTTGAGAGCTATCTTTAAGTGACTTGCCTATTCCCTTTTCTGTGAAGAAATTTAACAACCCCATTAGTGAAACAGCCTAAAATGCAGTGCTATAAAGCAAGTATATTTAGGAATTTCTTAAAGTCATTGAGGCAATACTTGCCTGACTTGTGCAGTCACCTTTAGAGATCATCTTTGAAATAAGGAAAACATTGGAGAAACATCTCATTACTATTTGCAGGCTGAAAGGAGTAAGCAAGAGTCTTTCACATGCTAGGACTACCTGTAAAAAGTCAGTAGTGCTGGGGAAGGGTAACGCACATAACAGCGTTGCCTCTAAAAGGCTAAAGGCTGGTAGTGCTGGTTCAGATTCAGCCACATGTTGCACCTGTGGTGGAATCAGAGATGTTTGCCACAGTCAGTTTCTTATCAGGATCAATCTGAAAGGCTGTGTTGGCTGGTGCAGAATCAGTCATATGCTAGTGTTGGATATGAAAAGGTAATAGAGTTTTGGCTAGTCAGTCACTTCATAAAAACTCTCATACAGTTGATTGACTCCATCACTGCACTAGTGAATCAATATGAAAATGACATAAATGTAAAAACCACAACAGACATATTTGTAGAGCGCACATTCACCCTGACGGTCACGTGGCACTGTTGACAGATAATGGATCCTTATTGTTGCCATGTCAATGGTACTCATTTTATCAACCCTAAAAAGATGAAAGGCTTAGTGGATATAATATGAACCTATAACCATGGGGTTAAGCACAGATCCCTGCAGTCCATTCAGGCAATGCCAGCTTAATACAGTAATTTTGACAGATTTTACGACTTATACCGTAAACATATATTTGACTTACTTTCATAAAAGGTGGGCGATTGGAGACGTTGTGGGTCTAGTGTATTTATTAAGTTACTCAACCTGTAGGTCTAGTGGCAATGTTTTGATTTTTCAAACTTGAAAGTCATTCCAGTCTTCCGGAGGCTTGTCATTTCTGAGTTTGATTATTGCTGTGCAGTTCCGTTCAGAATGTGCACCAGGGAGTAATAGTGAGGAAAATAATCAGTGTGCAGTCGCCTCCCAAGATGTCACATTAGCTTTCCAAAGGGCCATTATAGATTCAAACACAGCAAGTCCTCCCCACTGCTTATGTGTCAAGTTTACCTCCATCTTTCCTGTGAATATTTCAGATGTTTGTGATGAGCCCCTGATTGTTAGCTGAATCTAGAGAGGAGCTCAACAGTGTTTTCCATCAGGTGATCTCACCGTTACTGACACCTGTAAAGATATTTGTCCAAAGTGAGAAAAATAACAGCATTTCAGCCTTACTTTCCTCTAAGAAAAGGAAGATTTAGAAGGTCTGACTATGTGCAGGCTCCTTCAGAGATTCAATGTTGGATTATAATAGGTAAGGGGGTACCTTAATCATTTCTAATCAAGTTGAACGAAGTTAAAAACTGTACTGTGAATACATGTCTTTTTTTAGTTAATGCATTTCAAAATACTAGTGCTACCTAGGTGATCTACGATTTTTTAGAAATACAGACTTCATCCAAATTTCTGATCATTTCTGTATGCAATTAGCACTCTTCCTTATGTTTTACAGTCAGATATATTGCATAGACAATGCTCATGGACAGCTGGTACGAGACCTAGACTTCAATCCTAATAAACAGTACTACCTTGCCAGTTGTGGAGACGATTGTAAGGTGAAGTTCTGGGACACAAGAAATGTGAACGAACCTGTGAAGACACTGGAAGAACACTCACACTGGTAGGTTTAAAACTCTGCTGTACTTTTAAAAAAAAAATTATAATAGTTTTCCTAAAAAATATACACATCTGGAGATGTAGAAATTAAGACCCATTTTATATTTTATATGGAATCTTGAATTTAAATTGAAGTGGTTCCAAACATTAAGGATCAATGATCACATTTAAAAGAGATATCCGAGCACAATGAAAAGTTCATTCTTTTGCATGAGAACATCTGTTTTGTGGATGTTGAAGGATACGCAGAATCCAACTTTGGTATGGCCGACACAAAAATGCACAAACCATTATGTCTTATGGTTTCCCTAATTTTGTGCCCTTAAAGAGTGTCTTCCTTTATTACTTAACTTTTGCAATACTGCAGACCTAATACATGCAAGTGTTAGTGCTGACACGCTGTCGTTTTTGTGAAGTTGTTGCTAATGCTGGCTCAATGTTGTTTTTGGGATTTCCGGATCTTAACACAGGATGTATGATGGAACAGCGCATTCTGTTGTTACGCATGCCGTTACAACGCGAATGCCATTACCACACATAATCTTTACCATGCATATTTTAACAACGATTATGCCTTTACCACGCAAATCCTTTACAACGAATTTCGTTGTAAAAGCATGAACGTTAAAGGCATATGCATCGTAAAGGTTTCCCCTGAAAATCTATAACAACCTCTCTAGATCTCAGCCCTGGACATTCTGGACATATTGGACATATTCTGGACATATGGAACCCTGTTAAACTGCATGACCTTGATTTTTTTTTTGCATTGCTCAAAGGTGTTGGGTTGACAATTAGCGAAAAGGTGTCCCAAGGTTTCCAACGTCCTCCACTCCATTCAGTAATAATGCCCTCTTGAAGGCCTGGTCCAGGATATGGGTCACCAATTATGGGTGTAAGTAGGCCTAAGTAAGAAGAGATATGAAATACTTGAACTGCATTATCCCAATGAATAAGGGTGTGTTTGGCCTTGCTTGTGTCTTCAGTATCTATTGTATATATTTTACGAGACACATAATTAATGCATTGAGTGGGTGAATTACCCAATTCAGTTATAGGTCATAGTTTATCCTGGGTGGTGTTAAAGTGATGGTATACTGGAGCTAATTGTGTCACATGGGCATGTTTATTTCTCAAGCTAACCATAATTCTCCCACAATCAGAAAAGTAAGTAAGTCTCTCAATTTTTGCGTTCAAGTACATGTGATTATTTATTTTGGACATAATCTTTTTGAAGACCCTAATAGAGATATTTTATAGAACATACAGTATGATAAGCGGGGAAGAAATGTCAGTTTTATATTAGCTACTCTGCAAACCCTGGTTCCTGTAAATTGTTTTACTGCTCAAGATCTTTATAAAGCTGCTCCAACAAGATAGAGATAGGGTGCCCATATACTGCATCATATTTTTAACAGCTAAATTAATTCTCAAATACTTAATCTTTTCTTTTACCCAGATGAAGTCATATTGGCCTTCCGTTGTAGTCTGTCTGAGTCCCACGTGGCATCCAAACTCTGCTTCATGGAATGCTGTCAGTTCATAAATGATTACAGAATGTGCTAAATCTAGATCTTGCATTGGACGTCTGTGTGCAAGGCTGTCTTATAGTCTCTGTTACCAATTGTGGCGTGACAGATGAAAAGGGAACAATCGACAGCCCTGCCTTGCACCCCTGAAAACACAATTCCTTTCAGAAGTTTTTATTGACCTTGAATTTTTCCAGGAGCTCATTCCCACTGCCCTAAAAAAGTTGAATACTAGATGTCTTGGAAAATATCGAATGGCTTTCCTACTTGCAGTTAAAGCTGTGGTAGAACGTTTATGAATTTTTGTGTACATGATGACTATCATTAATACGTATTGTCCAGTCTGTTCCGCCATGTACAATGTAGTTCTTCCATATGTTGATGTTGTAAATTGTTTTCACATTGTATAACAAAAAAAAAGTCTTTTTAAAAATCCTCTTCTTTTGGGGCAAAGTGCGCTATGTGCGTTGCATACAATAACTGGTGAATTTCGGTGATTTTGCATGTGTGAGCCAGAACCATATCATAGTTTTTAACTGTGTAATGTGGGGCCATGACTCAAGAGAGATGAAACCTCGAGTGAGGCATAATGCCCCTTCCCCCAACAATGGCAATAAATAGAATATTATACTCTGCATAAATGGTTTATGCGATGCATTTGCTCAGATTTATTTGTTTTAGCAAAAGCTATATAACCAAAACAGATATTACATATGTACAGCAAAACAAACTCACACTGAAGACATTTTGTGACTATTAGGAGAGCTGTTTCCCTGTGTAAAATAATTATTACATGCAGTAAAACATGTTTTGATAATATCAGTATTGCTGTACTGTGGTGCTAAACTAGAATTTGGCCTTTGCACAATAGACACGGTCAATCATGCACAGCTCCTGGCCTGTATCACCGACCTGGGCATCTGCGGGTTGGCACACCAGTGGCTTGAGTCCTTTATGTCAGGCCGGTCCCAGAGGGTCCAGCTGGGTGAGCAGGTGTCGGACAGGGGCGCCCTTACGTGTGGCGTCCCCCAGGGCTCAACACTGTCCCCGCTCCTCTTTAACATATAATGACTTACGAGAAAGTCCCTGTTCCGTTGAACTCACTGAATTTTTAGCAGGAATGAACTGTTCCCAGCACATTAAGGTAGCCACTCATGTCAAAGGGCATACTTTAGACCAGGTTTGGACTGCCAACCTGGAAATCTCCCATCTACAGGTTCTTCCCTGTACATGGTCTGATCACTACCTTATTACCTTCTTTATTCCTAATGTCCGTCTAAACAACGCCCCTCTGCCAGGTAACTTTATGGCCAGAAATTGGATATTGATGAACTCTGCTCCTTACTAACAGTTTCAGCCCCCGTTGCCTCGGAGGAGTCCCCCCATATCCATGCGGAAAATATTAATAATTGGCTGGACTCGGCTAGAGACAAAATAGTACCACTGAGGAAAGTTAGAAGAAAAAGGCCTCCTGATGCCCAACGCTGGTTTTCGGCAGATCTGAAGGCAAAGAAACTAGCCTTGAGGAAAGCAGAACGCACATGGCGACGTGACTATAGCCCTAATCAAAAGGCCGTTTTTGTGTCCTTACTAAAAGATTATAAAACAACTATCCTTCAAACTAAGGCAGAATATTTTTCTGCTAAAATTTTAGCTTCCACCAATAAAGCTAAAGACATTTTCTCCATAGTGGACGAACTCTCCAAATTAGACTGAGTCACTGCTAAACCCGCTCCTTCGCAATTTCTATGTGACTCGCTCAATACTTTTTTTATTGAGAAAATTGTTACCATCAAAGCTAGCATTCCTAAATCCTCCACTCCCCCGGCTCCCCCTCACTCTTGCACAAATTCGGTACGTTTAGATCACATTCCACCCATAACTAGAGATGCTTTCTTTGCCCTACTCAAAAAAGTGGGATCGCGTTCTCCCACAGACAGCTGTCCTCCCCATATCCTGCGGGAAATCTTTTCGTGCTGTCCAGACCCTCCTTTACTCCTTCTTAACAATTCCCTTGCCCAAGGGATTGTCCCCAATTTATTCAAGATGGCGGAAGTTGTCCCCATTCTTAAAAAACCCAGTCTAGACCCACTAGCACCCGGCAGCTACCGCCCCATTTCCCTGCTGCCTTATTTGAGCAAGGTTTTAGAAACCCATGTTGCCACCTGTTTTAGCTCCTTTGTAGAGCAAACCCATTATTTAGACTCTCACCAGGCAGGTTTTAGACCTGAACACTCCACTGAATCCGTAATTCTGGCAGTTATGGATGAGCTGAGAAGGGGGCCGATCAGGGCACCACCCAGACCCTGGTACTTTTCGACTTGTCGGCTGCCTTCGACACGGTCGATCACCATCTTCTGATCGACTGTGTCGGCCGCGCTGGAATTCAGGGCTTTTCTTTGAAATGGACCACTTCCTTTCTTAGCAACCGCTCTCAATCGGTGCGTCTTGCTAGCTTCAGGGCAGAGCAAAAAAAATTGACCTGCGGGGTTCCGCAGGGCTCCTCCCTCTCACCCTTACTTTTCAATTTGTATGTTCTCCCCCTGGTTCTGGCCCTGCGTAAAAGAGAAGTCGTGGTCTTTAATTACGCTGACGACCTTCAGTTGGTATTTAACATTGACACCTCTGCATCATCTGTGTCCAGTTTCCAATCTACTATGAATTTCATTAGTGATTGGATGAATACTAATCAACTTAAGTTAAACCCAGACAAAACGGAGTTGATCCTTACTGGTGGTCTGGCCAACCCCTGGAATTCCAACTTCTGGCCTCCAAGATTAGGGAGTCCCCCTCTCCCAGTCAGCTCGGTAAAAAGTCTGGGAATCGTCATCAGTAACGACCTAACCATGAAGGCCCAGATCAGCTCAGTGGTCTCTGCGTGCTTCTTCCATCTCCGAAGAATTCGGAAAATCAGCAGATTCCTTTCCACCGCAGCTCTGACCCAAGTGGTTCTTGCCCTGGTCATCTCTCGTATTGACCACACAAACTCCCTGTATACTGGCATACCGGCCTACCAGTTACATCGGTTGCAACTGGTCCAAAATCAGGCAGCTAGGCTTATCTTTGGTCAGCCCAAACACCGACATGTGAGTCCACTGTTGAAAAGCCTTCATTGGCTTCCTTTACCTCAACGCTGCCTATTTAAATTGGGCTGTACCATCCATAAAGCCCTCTCAGGACGCGGGCCCGCCTTCATCGCTTCCAAAACACAGAGGTACATTCCAGCTCGTGACCTACGTTCTTCAAATAAAAATCTGTTGGTTCCCCACAGCTTCAAACGAAAGAAGCATGGAGGTCTTAGCTATACGATCTTGGCCCCCCAGTTCTGGAATACTCTCCCCCCTAATCTACGCACCGCCGTTTCCTACACCGAGTTCAGAAAATTACTTAAGACCTGGCTATTTACCCAGGCGTACAATTAAGACTCATTCACTCTTATACAACTGCCGTCCTCTCTCAGCGCCAAGAAACCGCCTGGTGAACGTGCGCTCTACAAATCACTTTTAACATAACATAACATATATCTCCAGCCATTGATAACTGCCCTAGCGCGCATGGACTGCCAAGTCTTTAACTATGCGGACGACACACAGCTCATCCTCCAGATTGACAACTCCCATCAGGCCTACTCACAGGTACAAAACATCCTCAGATATACTGTGTATTGGATGACAGCCAATTCTTTAAAAGTCAATCCCGACAAAACAGAGGTCCTTGTCATCCCCTCAAAGACCAACCCCTGGAGTGATCTGTTCTGGCCCCAAGAGCTCGGCTCCACCCCTACGCCAGTAACGGTCGTAAAAAGCTTGGGCATCAAGATTGATGCCAATCTTTCCATGACCAATCAAGTTGCGACTGTGGTTGGAACTTGCACATGCTTGCTGAGACAGATGCGGAAACTTGCCCCCTCCTCTCAACTGCAGCGCTACAGATGATCGTATCAGCCACAATCGTGTCCAGACTGGATTATGGGAACGCCTTATACATTGGCCTCCTGGAAAAACTTACCAACAAATTACAGTTGACTATGAACGATGCAGCTACATTGATTTTCAGGCTTCCCAGAAGGACTCACGCGACCTCTTTGCTGCGCAAGCTACACTGGCTCCCCATTAAGCAGAGAGCAAAATTCAAGGGCCTCTGCATTGCCCACAAAGCCATTTATGGCCAGGCCCCGGCCTACATTAAGGAGCGCCTTGGGAATTATGTGCCGGGCCATAAACTCCGGTCATCCGAGAGCTGCCTCTAGGCTGTCCCACGGTTCAAAACTGTATCCAAGGGAGGCAGAGCCCTCTCTGTCCTACTCCCGCAGCTCTGGAATCAACTGCCTGATTGCCTCCGCAAGGAATGCGCACTCCTCCCCTTCAGGAAACGTCTCAAAACGCTCCTGTTCAGGGAGGCTTTGGACACAATCTAACCATCTGCCACGCGTGTTTGGTGACTGCCGGTGGTCTGGGCCACCCTCTCTAAGCGCTAAGAGACCTGCTGGTGATTATGCGCTATAGAAATAACAGTTAACATAACATAACAGTAGTAATTGTGCGAATGCACTTTTATTAGTACTGTTGCTCTAAGGATCTGTGCAATTGGGCCACATTTATTTTCACTACCATGGCATAAAAATAAACCTCTCTCTCGCTCTCATGTTTCTAAATGTATTTATTTACTAGACTCGAAGATGTCAGAACAGTTTACAGTGAAAGAGAAAACATGCAAAACAGTTGTCCAAGACATAAGCCAAAACTCCTCCTGCTCCTCCTAGTCATAAAAAAATAACAAATACTGTTTACACAAGAGGAAAACAAGCACAATAGAAGTTCAGGACATATGCCAAGACACAAGAGAACAAATACTATTTGAACTTGAGAGGATAGTAAGTTCCACGTGGTCATAGTTCCAAAAGTTTGGAAAAAAAGAAAGACTTGATCGGAGGAAATTCTGCAGCAGTTCCTGGTGGGTGGGGCAGTTTTGAGGGTAGATTGCACAAGAAGGGCTCGAGTGGATATAAGGGGGTTACTAAATTTAACACTTGTGCAATCTTATTATAGTTTCTTTCTGTCTACTCCAAATTGCTTGGATTGTGTTTTGTTTCTGGAACGGGGCAAGATCCGTTGGGTCTGAAGTTAGGAAGGAATTTATTTCTGGATCAACGGTTGCTTGCAGCTCTTCTTGAATGTGGATCTCCAGTGGATTGAGTTCCAGATTCTTAGGTCCTTTTACTGAGACTAATCTAGCATTTGTGTTTTTTAACCTTGCAGATTTGAGTAGGAGAGATTCAGAACTCCTCAGGGCACGAGACGCTCCTGCAAGCACGAGTTTCTCTAGTAGATATTTCAGTATTCTGTTGTGCATGGCTCTGTGTGTGATGCAGGCTGCTCTGAATATGCATCTATCTTCCACTTAAGCACACAAAGTATCTTTAGAAAGTTAGAGACCGCAAAATAATTTATTTGTACCTTAATTAGCTTGAAGTTGTTTACTAATTATATACACTACTTATAGATAGTTTGATATGTAGTCACTTATGAATATTATTTCAAGTAAATAACTCGAGTGGATGCATCAGGGTCATCCACGAGCAAATTTTTGAAAAGATGAAATAAACTCTACTAATACAGCTTTTAATCTCTGTGACAAGGCCATACTTTTAAAACATTTAATTTAAGAAAAAACACATCAGATAGTGTCACCAAAAATATTTTTTCAATTCGAAAGTTTATCAGTGAAAAAAACATTCACGAAAGCCATGCATTTGGAATGAATATTTCTTTGGCATGAAAACGTGATAGTTTGAATCAAATGGAAATTTAAGCCAGCTTAATCAAAAAATAATTATGACTTTTTTCATTGTTAATTGGTCAGTCTCTTTTTACGCAAACTGTTTTAGGAAATTGGGTTACTGGTTGAGGTGGGTAAAACCCTATTCAAACAGCAACCTTAATCCTTGTCAGGGTGAAAATCACAAGCAACCCCAAATTATTCTGTGCTTAACCATCTGGTAGCTTGACACAAAAGCAGCCAAGCTTAATCTAGAGGCAATGTGTAAAGTATTTATGCAGCACCTCAAACAGTAACAAAGTAAAACACAACAAAAGAAAAATTACACACCAATTTAGATAAATAGAGTAAAATGTCATAAATAATTTAAGACCAGAATGACAAAGATCCAGTTAGTATAACTGCATATATGCAGTTTTAAAGAGTTAAGTGAAAATAGCGTCAAAAAGCACAAGCGCCACCTGTGACTATCTGGTCGTGCCGGACCGGGACAAAGTCACAAGTTCAGGCCGATCGCGATGGAGCGTGGGCTGGCTTCAGGGACCCAGTTAGGCCCGCTGAACAAGAGTACTTTAAATCCTGGTTGCTGAGCCATGCGTAGTCTGCGTCAAGTATGTGTCCTGCAGTGGTGATTCCTAGGAGGTGCGAAGCTGTGATGCGAGGTCCTGTGTCGTTGTCGAGGGTGCCGTTGATGAGGGGCTTGTGATGAGAAGTCCTCCTTCAAGATGTGTCATGCACTGGCTGGTTCTGAAGAAGTTACCGGGCTTGTGATGCAGAGGCCATGCATCGTTGTCGAGGACCCGTTGACGAGGGGTTTGTGATGCAAAGGCTTGCATCGAGGATGCGTCACACAGCGGCGGTTCTTGAAAGGCAGCGGGTGGCGATGCGAAGCTCTGGAGACTAACAACGCCGCTGCCTTGATGAGAAGTTTGATGAGGTGATGGGAGCGCAGCGGCTCCTATGCAGAGTTTCTGGTCAGCGAAACATCACCCTGCGGCTCTGATGTGTCGGTTCTGCTGGGACTACAGCCTGGACGAGTAGAGCACCTTACGGCCCATTTCCAAGGGTCCAGGACTGGGGTGGCACCACCTGGGAGGGTAGGACCCGTAGCTTGCAGAGTCCAGGTGCTGGATTGAGGAAGCCTGTTCCGTCCCTGAGGCTTCTGATTAGGAGGCCAGCTAGCTAGCCCTGGGATTCACTCTGGTGGTCTTGGGTTCAAGAGGCAAATCCAGTCCTTCACTCAGGCAGGAGGGCAGCAGGGCAGCACAGCATGGCAGCAGAGTGACAGTCTTTCTTGCAGCAAAGCCATTCAACCTGCCACTCCCATGTCAAGAGGTGTCAAAAGGAGATTGTCAGTATTGCACCGCCAGGCAACCAAACACCACACTATAAGGATCTAATAGGCTCTGATACACACCATCCTCTGCTCTTCTCCTGCTGTTAGTCACTTCAGGCTGTTGAAGATATCTCCAGGCAGAATTGTAGTGCAGTGGAGGCCTTCAGTCAGGGGGCAGTATGCTGAATAGTCTTTTTTTTCCGGAGTTTTATTTAGTGCGAACTTAACCTGAAGGTATCAGAGAGCTTTACATGAGAACCAGTTACGTAACACAAGAACACATTCATTTTTGTTAGGCACGGGGAGGTTACCTGATTTGCCCAGAATCACAGGATGTTGAGCGACATTGCCGAGACTCGAACCCGGTACCCCAGATTTGAGATCGACCGCCCTTGCCCATTAGGCCACATCCTCTCCCCAAGTCTTTGTTTGCACAATTATAAAAAGCCTGTACAACCAAGGATGCGCACAAAAAGTTATCTTCTCTTAAACGCATATGCAACAAGGCCCAAGGCAAACCTTGGTAAGAAAAAGCAGGGGAGTGCTGCAAACCTTGGTAAGAAAAAGCAGGGGAGTGCTGCAACTCTTCACTAACTACAAGATCCTCTGCCAAGCTTGCTGTGGTTTAGCAAACAACCTCCAGTGAGGGAATAAAAAAGTACTATAAGCAAAAATTGAGCAACAAACTGAGGGCGGGGGCATCAGTCCACCACCCGGTGCCCTCAGAATTAGAAATTTAAATTCAGCAACTCCACCAATGTCAGCAAACAGAGCCTGCTCTAATCCATGATTGGAACCAAACGGAGGGAAACACAGTGAAGGAGACAACAAAAACATGAAACTTGAGTTGGGCAACCAGAATTATATTGTGGAACTAAAGATACAAATAGAGGTCCAAAGGAAAGTGGGCCCAATAATCAAACAGGTCAGTATGGATGAATACAAGGAATTTTAAAATCTAGACCCCCCCTCCCCCTGCTTGTGGGGCAACAGATGAAACTACAATGACCTCTGTCCTAGGAAATCAAAATAGTGGCCATTAAAAGTTTTTTGAAAATACACAAGTAATTAAGGATTCAGTAATGGGGGGACCCTCACAAGAAATGGTAGTGTTTAAGGGGGGCCACAATGTCAGTAGTGAAAAGGCTTTGATTGATTCGGATGATGAGGTCACTAGCACCAGTAATTGTGAGTCACTTCACCCCCTCAAAATAAGCATGAGGGGGGTGTAAGTAAGTTTCCTAGTAATCCCAATGACAGTGAGGACTCCCATAAAAAACTAGAAGAACAATATATTGAGGATGAGAAGATTCTTACGGCAATAGATCCATTTGTTCCACTAAACCAAGATCAAATTCAGTCACCTTCAATGATAATGTCACAAAAGTCAGTGGTTAAAGGTGGGCATCATGAAAAGACTATCATAGATAATGATCATGTAGTGAAGACAGTCTCTATTGAAACAGGGTCAAGGCTGAGTTGCATATAGGTGGGTCAAAACTGAAGTGGCATAGTGTGCAAAATAGCGATGGATTGATATGCGGCCCAAGTGATTACCAGTGGCTGAGATTAATTTAAGCATTCCACTCATCACTGTTTTGTGTACTTACTTAAGTGCTGCAGCCCACTAGTAGCATTTAACTTACAGGCCCTGGGTACATATAGCACCACTTTACTAGGGACCTACAAGTAAATTAAATATGCAAATTTGGTGTAAGTGAATTCTGCCATGTTTAAAGGAGAGAGCACTACACTTTAGCAGTGGGAAAGTGCACAGCCAACAAAACAAGATCAGTAATAGGTCTCACAACTGTTGACTGGCACAGGTTTGGGTCTTGAGGTTTCTCTGGCGCTCACTGTTATTTGGGATGAATACATTCTAGAATGGGGGCACTATTATCTTTATATAATATTGACGAAATTATTACTACAATCTGTGATTATGTAAATTCAAAGGAATGTAAATGTTGTATACCTATGTAAGTGTTATTCTTTTAGTTGAAGTGCAGTACTACCTGAATATTTAAAACAGTAACAAACCTATATAGTATAAATGTTTTCGGTCCAATTTATGTTTAATAGTTCCTGTTTGATTTGGGTTCAAACATGGTGCCTTTAGATGCTTAAAATGGTTGTAAATGGAGTAATACAACTTGTAAGTCTGCTTGACTGTACTTTAACGTGGGCTTGCATTTAGTTTGCCTGGCGTGTACCGTTTTCACATACAGAACTTTATGAAAATGGTGTTAGTAAAATAGTCTTTATTGTGCATAGGGCTAATAGACACTAGTGCCTTCACTAAATGAACAAATAACTAACAAGCCAGGAAACATCTTAGACAGGAAATACAAATAGTAGAGGCTTAGGAAGATGCTGCCTATTGATTCAATGATCTAAACACAGAGACTTGTGTGTCACAATTCAGTTGTGTTGGGTGGTTTTTGGTCTTAATAGAATAATGCGTTTGTGGGAAATGCTTATACATCCTAATAAAAAAGTATATGTATTTATGTTCTCCTGTTGTATGTTCTCATCATTCAATTGCCTTCACCCCAACTCCATGTTTTCACTATCCTACATTGTTTGTCTGTGCTTATAATGTTTGAATATCTATCTTCGTTATCATCTTTCCATCTGTGCATCACTGTGGTTATTTATTTTAAATGTTTCATTGATTTGCTCAAGTTAAGGCCTGTTTGTTGGTAACCAAAAGACATGTGTCTCTACACCCTACCCAATTGCACAATGTGGATGCTCTATCAATGTGTTTTGTTTCTGGTGAATGCTTCTAACTACATATTCCTCAGGATGTGAATATCTCCATGTGCCAGACTGGATCTGGTAACCCAAAAAGCAATGCTCCTCTGAATAGATAAGTGGCACCATGCAACTGTTCACCAGCTCTGTTCCACTCCGGAAGTGACGACCAGAGCTGCATATAAGAACCACCTACGCACACTGACTTCAGTTCCTTCCTGTCCATGCCTTCAGACACGGATCTGTAGCTGAACTCCTTATCTTCACTCAAGAGATTTTCTCTTTTAAAGTCTTCCAATGTGCAATGGAACATGTCACCCCTAAGACTACAAGGTTTAGACTGTTGCAAACAGATCTCTTTGACAGGTCCCCATGAGATGAGCCTTTTGTGTTTGGGTTTGGTGCATGACTCCAAGGCCTGTGACATTGCAACCAGATAAATCCGAAATCCATCCGAGAACTTGTAGTGAAGCTTTACATGACAAAATAGTGTAAATCTCCATGCAGGTCCCACTCCCTGTCTCGCTCCTGCTCCCAAAATCCTTTCTGCTGCAGATCTAATTTGCAGTCAAAGTCTTTGGGTAAGTCCAAAAAGAAACAAAAGAAGTCCAAGCAGTACTCGATCCCCTTCCACCTCTTTTGTTCGCCAGAGAAGGCACAAGTGTGTCACCATGGGTGCATGTCTAACTCCCATTCAACGAGGTGCTAATTCCAACCTTGGTCCCGATGCACCCCGAGTTTCCCGGTTCTTCACAGATGTCACGCTAGGTCAAACCCTTTAGAAAGGCATTGTTGCGCATCTTTGGTGTGCTTCAGACTTCCCCTGGTGCTCTCTTGAACACAAAAGATAAACAGGGGCCTGGATTTGGGTTACCGCTGACAGATTCATCTTTGCTTGCCCCTAGAACTCAATTCGGGATCTGCACTGGCATCAGTGCCAACTTCAAGTCCGGCTCCAAAATCTGAGTCAGTCCTTTTCACATTGATGCTGACACCAATGCCATCGGTGCCGGAGGAGGATCCACAACATATTGTGGTATACGATTTAGGTGAATTTGTCTTAATTGAGACCACACCCACCTCCTCATATGGTGCATCTAATACTCAATGGCTCTGACTTAGACAACATACCATTACAGTGCAGTTGCACATAGATACTGCATGTAGGTAATGCCATGTTCTTGCCCTCTGGTCAACTGACAGGTTGCACACCACCAAAGATCAGCTTCAGGTGACTCATATTTTTTAACCCAGCATCCACCTCCTGAGAGTCTGGTGGTGCAGGCATCCACCAACAGTGTGAACCCTAACACCTCTCCCTCTGACAGAGAGTTCAGATGTATAGAAACACGGCACTACTGGGTTAGGGAGGCCATCTGGGAGAGGTGGAGGTCAGAGGACTCAAGTTTCCGGGGGAGATCTCCCTCCACATCATTTTGCTGGATTTTTGATCAATACGCTTGGCATTGAAGGTCTTCCTGCCAACTATCAGGGGGAGACTGGTGCAAGTTCTCATGGACAGCACCACCACCATGTGGTACTGCAACAAGCAGGGTGGGAGGTCCTGTGCCAGGAGGGTCTGCACCTCTGGAACTGACTGAATTGTCAAGGCATTTCCCTGATCGTACACCACCTGGCAGGATCTTTATATGGCTGGGTAGAAAAACTCAGCCGATGATACCTAGAGGATCACAAATGTAAGTTGCACCCAGAGGTGGCTTAGAGCATCTTTAAGCAATGGGGAGAACTCAGGCTCGATCTTATTGCCACCGACGAAAATGCGCAATCTCAACCTGGAGTTCCCAAGAAAGCTTTCTCTCAGAGACGCTTTCCGCATAAAGGGGAGCACGGAACTGTATGCCTTTCCACTGCTACCTCTCCGGCTCAGAGATCAGAAGAAGATCAAGAATGACAGGCCCAAGTCATCTTAGTGGCTCCGGATTGGACCATGTAGTACCCAGAACTTCTGGGCCAGAGCATCTGTCCTCCAATCAGGCTGCCGTTTCAGGAGGACCTTCTGTTGCAGCAGCAGGCCAGGGTCTTGCACCTTCATGCATGAAGATTGAGCAGCAGTTATTCAGAGGTCATTGATGTAACCTGGCAGCCAGGTGTCCTTCCACAAAATCTGTACACCGGCAACTGGGATAAGTATGTGGCTTTGTGAGGCACCGCTAGACGGACCCATTGCAGGCCAAATTGTTGAATGTCTGGTCGTTTCTTTTGTCTTTGACTCAGCAGAGACCTGCAGTGGGCACTGTGAAAGGTTACTTGTTGGCCTTCACTGCCTTTGTAAGTTTTCCAGGCCAGCCATCCTTGTTCAAATCACCGGTTATGCATTTTCTTAACGGTTTGCAACATGTTTCCGCCAAAGCTGTTTGTGACACCACAGTGGGACTTAAATTTGGTTCTCTTTTTCTTGATGTTTACTGCTTTTGAGCCAATGCACAGCTGTCCCCACCCTGTCCCACCAACCTGTCTTTCGGGTTGCAATATCATCAGCTCATCGTGTGAGTGAGCTCAAGGCCCTCTTGGTCAAGCCGCTTTACACCACCTTTTTTCCAGACAAACTGATGTTAAGAACTCAAGCTGCATTCCTGCCGAAGGTTGTGATGCTGTTGCGGGGATTCTGCTCATACACAGAACTATGCACAAGAAGACAGGACCTCAGTAAATAGGGGTGTACCTCCTCTTACCTTAGTACCCAAAATCCCAACCGACTAGCAATAGTGTCTCATTCGGTCTCCTACAAATATCAAGAAGCTACGAATGTTTAGACAACCCAGAACACAAGCACTCCTGACTCACCTCATAGTCGCGGGAACAAGACAGTCTTTCGCTCTCACATACTTGTCCACAATAAGAATAATCAGAGTCACTAAATAAGTTCAAAATGTTTATTTTGACTATAGTGATTCATAAAACAGTATGCGAACCACGACCAGCAGCAAAATGCATAAAGCAAGCACCATTAGCATTTTTACAATACCATAGAATACAAAAGGAGTCGTCATTTTATAAAGACTGTGAAAAAGGCAAAAGAACTGGGCCTAATCACCCTCCCCTTGGTAGTAAGAAGTTATTTTATATAACAGAAGATCTCTAGGCGTTATTAGCAGACCCCCTACCTGAAAGCCTAAACACGAAGGTTTACATCATAGGAACAGCAGAGCTCAGCTTCATGGAACGGCTTTCTTCGAGTGTGTTTCAAAAACATGCAACAACGCTATATCAAAGCTCGATTCTTCCATACTGCAGCTGCTGGTAACATGTTTTGTCTAGGTAATAGGGACTGACCAGAACAGAATAACAAGAGACATTGTTGATCGACCTTGCACATTATGTTCAGACAGAATTGAAGGGAAGGCTGAGAACGTGAAAAACAATCTGTTATCATGTACAGGGCAGAGGCAAAGTGTCGCGAAAACAAACTCTTAGCAGAGGCGTGCGCAAAAGCAGCAGCATAGGGCAAGCAAAACTCATGCTAACTTAGCAATGTTGACAATGTATCTAAGGGCCACATAACCCCATATAACACTCTCCCCCTGGTAAGTCAGTAGGACATAGACAAAAGAACAAAAACAGAGTTCAAAAAGTCAGGCAGTGTTTATATTATAGGTGAGGGTCATTCTTAAAAAAATCAAATCGAAGAGTAAAAAAAAGAAAGTTTGAAGAAAAAGCTAAAGGCACTTTAAGCTAGAAAAAGGAGTCTGTTTTGCAGACAGCGGAGTAGGGACGACCTAAGTAGTCAATCCATGAAGGTTTGGGTGCAAAGGAATGCAATTCCTTCCAACAGTTCATCATTGTTATTGGTAGAAAAAAGCGATGACATCCAATTTAGTAAATCAAAGGAACAATCATGTTCCTCACAAGCAAGAGCATCCAAAAGCAAAAATGGGAAACTTGCGTGATATTCAATGAAACTTCGTTGTAGAAAAGTCTGCGCAGCCGCACAGATATCCCATTGATCCAAGATTCCAAGTAAAGCTGCACGCGTCATTTGACCATCCACAGAACAAGCCTCGTCATGCGCCTCTAAGGGACCCATCAACTGGCAGAAATCAGGGATTGGACAGCCACGTTGGGCGCCATGTTGCGGGGATTCTGCTCATACACAGAACTATGCACAAGAAAACAGGACCTCAGTAAATAGGGGTATTACCTTAGTACCCAAAATCCCAACCGACTAGCAATAGTGTCTCATTCGGTCTCCTACAAATATAAAGAAGCTACGAATCTTTAGACAACCCAGAACACAAGCACTCCCGACTGACCTCAGAGTCGCGGGAACAAGACAATCTTTCGCTCTCACGTACTTGTCCACAATAAGAATAATCCATGTCAGACAAGCCATTACTCTTCCGATATTCTTTGCTCCACCTCATCTCTTTAAAGAAGAGGAGAGGCCCAATCATTTGGACTCAAAGAAGTGCTGAGCTTTTACACCAATCGCACCAAGGAACATTGGGTGGACGATCAGACCATTGTAGGGCCAAGTTGGGGAAGGCGGTGCAGAAGTGGACCATGTTGCAGTGGATAGTCCTCTGTATTAAGATCTGCTGCGCATCGACTAAGAAGGAGCCTCCAGAAGGGAGGGCTCTTTCCACCAGAGGCAAGGCTGCTACCACTGTGTTAGCACATGGAGTGCCAGGCCTGGATATCTGCCAGGCTGCTACATGAGCATCAGTGCACATGTTCATGAAGCTCTATTGCCTTTATAGTCGGGTCCATTGAGGTGGGTATTTAGCCAATTGGCCCTGCAGGACTTTTTGATCTTAGCTACTCCACAGACCCACTTCCTCGGGAGATACTGCTTTGGTATCTATTCACAAGTTGAAGAATCTGCGGTTAACAGTATCCATTAGAAGAACTTACCTTGAAGTACGGCTACTTCTGGTGGATACTCTAACCACAGATTGCTCGCTGCCCTCCCACCTTTCCTTTTTGTGGAATAGTTTCCTTTTCCACCTAAAAAAGTCCCAATTTAGGAATCTGCTTTCTGGTCCTTCCCATCTGCTGATGCTCTATGTGTATGAGGGCACGGACAAGCTTCCAAAATAAACGGACATCATTGTGCATGGGTGGCGCTTATTTGCGTATTCTTTCATCACTTTGAGTGGAACAAATTCAGTGCCACCTACTGGAATAAAGGAGCGCTACTTTTTGAGTTTCTGGATCCAGTCTAGTGCCTGGGGATATTCATAAGGTGAGGAATGTTCCCTAAGCTAGTGTATCACCAGAAAGAGTGTTGCCAAAAGTAAGTAACTTGTTTGCCTTGCAAATAAAAATTTAAATGCTGAGAGATTTTGTTATTTTTGCAATGTAGGGTTTGGAGTGTCCGGTACAACCATTCCCATGACCAGTTGGTCCTCACGGGCAGCAGTGACAGTAGAGTAATTCTTTCAAACATGGTTTCTATTTCATCTGAACCTTTTGGGCATCTAGTAGATGAAGAAGATCTTAGTGACCAAGAGGATCATCACCAAGAGGAGAAGTATGACATTCATTTTAAAATGTTCAATTGAAAAAAACCTGTCAGTGTTATGTTTATTTGTTGGCATTTTAAAATAGGATTTTCTCACTTAGTTTAACATTTGTTGTTTCTTTGGAGCAATCTGAAGGTAAACACAAACAATACTGTTCAACATGGTTTGACAGCAGATGATAGGACCAAACGTACGAGATATTGGTTGCAAATGAATAGCTGCAAATTGCAAACAGTAATTTTACAACCAGTGTGGAATTTTGTGAACCAACCTCTGCACTAATAGATTGGTTCACAAAATGTTGAATCGTAATGGATCTCAGTATGACCTACCTCAGGTAGCAAATTGCAAAATTGGAGTCCATCGCAGGGATGGTGACCTGCGGGGGTCAGTAGACCAGCACATCTGTGATTACTTTTAAAATATTGTTTTCGAATTGCAGCCCATTTTCCTTAAGAGAAAAAGGATTGTGTTTAAACAAAAGTTTTAAACTTCTTAAAAGTTTGTTTGAGTGTCGACAGTGGTCCCCTCGACCACTGCCTCCTCCCCAACAAACTTTTTTTTTTTTAACTTTCACAAAGTGGAAGGAGTCCCAGAGTGAGCCCTTCCTGTTTTGCGAGTGGGTTACCACCCCAACTTTGGGGTCAGTAACTCTTCAATGGTTTACTGCCACTGATTCGGTCATTAGCCAATTATATATATGGTTAGGAAGGGACACCTACAAACCTTCCAAATAGCCATTCCTTATCCATTTCTAAACCTATTTTAGGAGTGAGAAAAAAGTTACTGAGTAATAAAATGGGTTCAGTACATTGCAAAAAGCATTTTTGAGGTTGCAAATTCTGAATTGAGCATTTTTGCGACCATAAAAATGGTTTGTACATCTGCTCCAATGTTTGTATGGAGTTGTTTTCACTACTTCTACCTTCACAGAAATATTTAGCATTGAATGTCTGTGGTTTACATAGTAAGAGGGGAAACTAGCACAGATGGTAAAAGATGTATTTTGCGTATGCTCAGATTCATTTAACAGATCTGTGTGTTTGCAAAATGTTCATGTCCACAATTTGGGTTTATTTTTTGCAAGACCCTCAATGCTAAAATATGTTCTCAAGGGTTTGTCAGCCACAGATCTCGCCACGTTCCTGACAAAGGAAAGCAGCAAGAAGTGTGCATCCTGCAAATACCATTCCCATAACACCAGTCCTGCTTTACTCTTTTTTGAAAAATTGATTAGCTGAGTCGATAGTTACATTTTTAAACTGAGAGTTCAATTTACTATATTAGCACATCTTTAGTCATACTATTGTCAAAGTATTCCAATGTTATTTGCTGATATAAAATTATAATAAAAACTAGTGATATTTTGTGCCAGTTGAAATATACTTCTGGAACCCATCAAGTCACCACCAGAATCGAGGCAGTGCATCGCAGCAAGTCTGCTTTTCTTTCATGGACTATACCATTAAACCTCTGGAGGGTTGCCATACTTTTCATGGACTTTACCAACACCACTGAACAAGGCATCCGTACTTTGAACATTAGCATCATTCTGCAGCATGGCTGCTGTCCAGAGCTACCGTACCATTGAAAAGACCATGCTAAGACACCTCAGCAACTACAGGGTTGCCATACTTTAATTGTAAAGTACCCACCCTTCTCAGCAGAGCCACCATGCATTTGATAGATCAGTGCCAGGACTACTCAGCAGGTGTGCCGCGATCTAGGGCTACTCCTGGTGCCTCTGTCTTTTCTCCAGCTCCCAGAGGTTAAGTACAGCAGGCACAGGCAGACTTCAGGAAAGAGAGCGGAGGGGGGGAGTTGAGAGAAAGCAATCATAGAGGGAGGAGAGAATGAGAAAGCGAAAATGGAGGGATTGAAGGAGAGATTGTGGATGGAGAAGAAAGTAACATGGCTGCTTTGAGCATTTTTGCCAGGGCTGAATGTGGTTCCCCAGTGCCGCCCTGTTATAAAGGATGACTGGGAGGCAACCGTTGCCGGGGGTCTCAAGAAGAGTGAGGAATGTAAATCTAAAGGTACAGGTTGCCATAGAGTAATAAATGAATTAGTCATCAAACAGTAGTGAGAATGGTGCAGCTGTTTGGAGGATGGGGTCGATGGGAATTGGGTGACGCGATTTAGTGAAGGGATACGATAAGTGTTTGGCAATATTCAAAAGCAAGCTGTAGAGGGAAGGATGCTATCCAGCAGCCAAATTAGGAGGCCGTGTCTGCAAAGGTGGGAGCACATTTTGGTCTCGAGGCAAATGTACTGTTACCTGTCACATTAAAATATATAAACGTGAAAATGAATCGTCCAGTACTGGTGTATGACCATGCGTGTGTTTGGAACATACATCCATAATTGACCCTGAAATAAGTACACTTTGTATAAGTCAATAAGGTTACATTAGACCAGCTCTTCATATTAGCTGCACCTAGTTTTCCGTAGGTAGGCATCCTAAAACTGGCCTTTGTAGCCAGCCATTGTAGTGATAATGGAACAATCGAATTTCCTGATTGTAAGCTCATACATAAGTGGTTTTAATAGTCAACAAGTTTCTTTTTCACTGGAATCTACTGTTGGATGTTTTTTAATTAGACTCTTTACAGAGTGTGCTTGTTTATTTAAATGGTCAATCCCAATGAATCCCATACTGACTGGTTTTATTAATCCTTAACTTTTATTTTTTGTCACTCTAGGACCAAAGAGCCCCTTCAAGACAGTATTATAGCCACCTATGAAGAGCATGAAGACAGTGTCTATGCGGTTGAATGGTCATCTGCAGACCCTTGGCTCTTTGCCTCTTTAAGTTATGATGGAAGACTCGTTATCAATAGAGTACCAAGAGCACTCAAATATCATATATTGTTATAATCTGTTTATGTCGATGGCATTCATCCATTTGCTAAACTTTACTTGAGACGTGGGTCCATTTGTTTATTTTTATCCTGCATTGTAGCAATTATCATTGACAACGAAATAAGTTATCAAATGTGAATAAAGTGGTGTTTTCGTAACTATAGCTATATATACTTACGGAACGCAATATTTGTGTTGTACATTTGTTTTCATCATAAAGCAACAAACATATGGTTCACAGTATCCAATGTGAACCAACATTGTAGTTTTCACAGCCAGGTACTATGTGAGAGAGTTGTCAATTAAGAGCTCACCGTGGAGATCAGCAAGTCAAAGGCTCAAATCCCAGCAGAGCGGGACTCCGCCTTTCATCCGTATACAGTCAGTGAACTGAGTACTATTGAGAGGGGTAATAATGATGTCTGCTGACTGCAGTGCTATGAAACGGAAAATCTGTGGTAGCAAGAGCCATACACAAATATGGCATTCTTATAAGTTTGTGTTTAATTTTATGTTTGAAATATTAAAGTGCTTTTACCTTCCTAATTCTCATTTTGCTGACATACTTAACGACCAGACATTTACTGGTTAATTAACTACAAATAGAAAAGCAGGTTTTCAGTTGACGTTGAAAGGTAGTGAGTGAGACTGAAAGTACTTCTCAGCTCAGTGGGTAGTGAGATGCAGAGGGCGTGTACTGGAAAAGTGCAATCTGTAACCCGGGCTTGATGCAAACCCTGAGCTTTAATTGGACTTGCTGTGGAGGAATGAAGCGTTCTCCACAAAAGACCCCGTTGATCATATGAAGATCGAAGTACCAGCCAAAGAATCCTACACCTGATACTTCTTCAAAGACAGTCAAAGTTGACACAACAAGATGTCGACAGCTGCCCCTCAGACAGTTCATAGTGCCGCATGCTTAAAATTAAAAGGCCATATTGAATGGCATTTGCGTTGTTCATCCTGATGCTGACCAGGGCAAATGAGGCCTGAATTTCCTTAGGCTACTACAAGTAAGATCTTCCTTAAAGAGTTAAGATGAAAAAAAATAGTTCTGACCTTGAGTGCCACTAGAAGCGCTAAAGTTAGTGTTAAGTGTATGTACGAATGTCTACGTTCTTTCCCACTTTATAGGCGCAGTGCCCACTACATCGGGCCAGGCATGAACAGGCTTAGTTACTCACCACCAACAGCTCGCTTCTCGACCTCTGTGTCAGCATGCCAATCATCAATGTTTGCCCCATCAGCACTACAGCCAGAGGTCATCTTGGTAACGCGCCTACCATCGACAATCAAAATATTGGTGACCACATTGTCAATTATTGGTACAAGAGCCTTGGCCCCATTGCAGCTACTGTTCTGCTACAAACGCTACAGTTGTTACCTTTCATAGTATACCGTCCACCTCAGAATCTAGACAAACCCTTATTCATCTAGAAAGATGAGGACGAGGAAAAGAACAATGGTACAAAGCCTTTCTTCAGCAACAAGGAGGCTGGAAATCGAGAGGCTAATAGGCTGCGCAACCTTTATATTCATTTCCTTGCAGGGGATTAAGAGGATGGGGAAATGTTCCAGCACTACTGCAGAGACATACAGGAGCTGTTTTGTGAAGAACTTTATAGCCTCCTAGACAAGCTGCTCTGTGAGGGCATTCAAATTTAATCTACACCAGTTGTTCAAATGCTGGCAGATTTTGTAAATTTCCAGTGGAACACAATGGAGGAGTCCTATTATCGATTCTCTGTACCAGAGGTTTTGAAGGTTTTTCCACGCTTCCAGTTTCATTACCAGCAGTAATGGTACCATCACTGCTGAGGGCTCGTGCACAGCTACATCCAGCTCCAATTGGCCCCTTCTGCCATTTTGTGTAAGTGAACACCCGCCTCCTAGTAGGAAGAACTAAAAAAAGATAATTAAGAGGAAAGCCAGTATCAAGAGGATTATACAGTTTTGACCAGTCTGTCGACCATAACCCTCTCCCACATTACTAGAGGTACAATGAATGGAACTGCACAGCACACAATGATGGCGGTGGGGGTCTCTTCCCCCCTCGACAAACACTATTCCAGTAAGCTGCTTCCTGTTCGATTTTCAAGTAGAATCCAGACAAGTATCAGCGCTACTCGAGTCTAGGATGATTTAAAAGAGTAAGACCTGAGCTGTATGGAGAACCCAGCTTTACTTTAGAGAATTGATGAAATATAAGAACGTGACTCCCAGGGAACAGCTTGCATACCATGGGTATAGTTTTATACATGCTAGCCGATGTAACTTCTCAACTTTATGCAAGGTCAGAGGTGCAGTTGTACATTCCTGTAAAGCCTTTCTATGGAGACATCCTCCCCTTTACCGTTATTGTAGATTTTATTGACTGATCAATTTGGCAGGTTCAAGTTTGTACATACCGATTTATCCTCGGTACAGGAACTTCCTTTATTGTGGTAAATTGCCAGTGCTGCCAATTCAAGGCCTTACTCTTCTTCCTAAACTAAACTTCGTTCACTAAAAGCCTTGCGCTAGGAGGTGCCTATTTCAGGCAGCAAGGCCATTCAGTATATTCTTACCTGGACAGCAGGTCTCTAAGAGCTCCCAAGTTAAGCAGGAAGAAAATACTCTTCCATTGATGCCTAATATCCTGTCATCGCCTGTTTTCACTTTCAAGAACAGGATGGAGCGTGTATCTCCAAGAGCTTGCCAAAAGCCGTCAATGAACACCCTTGCAGGGCTTTAAGCATGTCAGTTTGTTGGAAGTAGAGACATCCTCAAGACTTTCCTTTGATGAGTCTGACTGTCAGGAGCAACTTGACAACTTATATCAGGAAGCAGGGAGGGACCAAAGATTTCAGTTATCGCTGGAGGCTTATCATCTGTGGCACTGGACCCTGAAGCACAAGGTAAAAGGTAGTTAGTAGAAAATGTGCCATGGACCAACAGTGAGTGCCAGACGGCAAGTCAACTGCCACAAGTGGGAATTCGACAGGAGCAAACTCCTGTTCATATTCCAGAGCTGGGGAATCCTGGTGTGGGATATCTTTGCAGCATATCAGAACACCAAATGGCCATGCTTCACCAGTTGGTTGCTGTTAGACCTGTCAACCTTAGGGTGGTCCTTCTCCAATCTTTTTCCTTACTCCCCCATATTATTCTGATCTTGTTTTTGTGAGCCTTAGGACTCTGTGTACTTTACCACTGCTAACCAGTGTTAAAGTGTGTGTGCTCTCACCTTTAGCAAACACAACAAGATGATGAACGGAGTGCTGAAACTTTCCAAACACTCACCACCAGTCAAGAGATCTGGGTTAAATTAATTGTTCTTTTGTTCACCATTCCACCTTAGTTTGGACCAGGCCATTTGCAAATCAGTCTTGACCCTGCTCCTCATGGGAGCAGTCCAGCCTGAACTGCCAGGCCAGGTCCTTCCTGGACCAGAAACAAGCATCTTGGGACCGGTTTCGGGGAAGTTTGGCGCCAATGATGCCCCACCACTTCTCCTCTCCAACGCCGAGACTCCACCTCTTCAGCACCGGATAGCATCAGATGTTGCACTGGTGGATCCTCCCATCTCAGACACTTTTCCTCTGCTCTCAATAGCCCTCCCTCCTGTTTTTCCTTCTGAGGAACATGATTATTGAGGTGATGGAGAGGGTTTGTAGTTTCACCATCCCATTTCTGGAACGACAAACTCCTATGGTGTCTAGCTGGTTGATTGAATTGGGTGAAGCTAATGGCTTAGAGTCTTTCCCAGCCTCGGGCCTCCTGTCCCCTCCTGGTTTGGCTACGGAGGTGAGTTCCTCTCTGGCGGTTATGCTCCGATGAGTTTCTGTCGTTTTGGATGTGACACTTCCTTCTGTGGAAATGACAACAGATCCCTTACTTGACATCCTGCATCCAGGCCAATCAGGGGTACAGCCGGTGCATCCTTATAGTGAGGCTTTTTTTGGTATTCTGTTGGAGGCTTGGGCTAAACCCGAAACAGTGACCATGTGGATCGCTCTATGTCTCACAGACACAGTCCACCCCCTGGAGATCCGACATGTCTTCTCAGATGTCCAACTCATCATAGTTTTGTGGTACAGGCTGCTTTGGCTGCCCAAAATGTGTTTTTTCCCCCTGCTGTCCCTCCAGAAAGAGAGGCCAGTAGACTAGACACTTGTAGCAGACATATTTTCTCCTCCACCAGTTCTGCACTGCAATCCCTTAATACTTGTGTCCTCGGACGCATCTCCCATACATTATGGGACTCATTGGAGTGCCTGTTGCCCTCCCTTCCGAAAGAGACCCGGAACGATCTTGTTCCGTTAGTTTGTGATGGGCAACAAGCAGCTAAACTAATCATTCGCTGTGGTATGGATACCACTGATTTTGTAGCTCGGGCTATAGCCTCTTCAGTGGCACTACGTCGGCGTGCCTGGTTGCACACCTCTGGGTTTTGAGAGGCTTTTCAAGCCACCTTGATTGATATGCCTTTTGATGGCGCCTGTCTGTTCAGCGCACGTGCCGACTCTGCTTTGCGGCGATTTCCAGTTAGTTTGGGTGGAGCAGATTCTTAACTCTGCCGTCTGTTTTCCCAGTACTCTTGTACTATGTTTGTTCAGGGTCCTTTTTCATTCACATAAGAGCCATTCACAGGGCAGAGCCCATTGGCTTTTGTTTTCAAATCCCCTTTCCAGGGTGACACCCGGGGAGGTGTTCCTGCTTGCTGCAGGTACTTTTATTCTTCTTATACTGTCGGTGACAGGTTAAGTTTCCAGTTATCTGTGCTGCGTGTTATTTTGTGGTGATATGTGCCCTTGTTCTTACATGCTTCTTTCTGAAGCTAGTTTTTCAACCCGAGTACTTATTCTATAGAGGGTATTTTGCTTGCTTTGTGCGGATGCACTGTTGCCTAGTTCCCTGTTCTATGGGGACTATCCTCTTTATGCCTATGTGGCATTTTCGGATCTACTTCTGGCGCTTAGTATCCCTTATAGCAACTTCACTATATCTGTCTCTGAACACTAAGTGTTTGTGAGTTCCGCAGTGCACCAGTGCGATATAAACTCCACCCACCTCCCCCCAGCAACCATCATAAGGGTTATCTCTCATATCCATGGGGTTTTTCTTCCCTTTAATGGTATCCTTCTTTCCATATAGGAGGTAATGAAAAGAGTGGCAGGATCCTTGGCCTGGCTAGATTTTTAGCTCTGGCCTAAGACCTTTATTAGTGCGCTGGCGCTTCTTGTTGTTCTGCTTTCGCTATGCTTTGGCAAGAAGGTTTCCTGAAACTGATCTTTCAAGTTCCTTGTTAGGCTGTATCTCACTGGGGCTTTGGGTATCAAAGGCCCCTCTAAGGCATTGGTTCATATCCCGCCACTGCCGCAAGGTTAGTTTGGTCCTGTGCCATCGACCTTGTTGCCTTTTTTCTGCTTCATCTCTGGAGAGGATGTTGTTACTCGTCGCATTCTGGAATGCCTTGTACCCTTTTTACCTATATGTATTATTTATTACGTAGATTGGGTTAATCTACCCTTCCACCTCTGCGTTGCCAGTGCACTGTGCCAAAGTGTGATTGTGACTGCCTTGTATTGTGGAGTGTTGTAACGTGGAATATGAAGCAGTCAAGTACCCCACAGTTTGCATAGTCAGGCGATCCATAGGGAGCGATGGTTCATCTTCTGGAAGGTGTACCCATTGGTTGATGGTGGCGAGCTGGGCTTCCCCGTAATACTTCTGTATATCAGGTACTGCTATTCCATCATCATACCATCACCTTATAAGCTTGCAAAGCGCTATACGTGCTGACCCCCATTCCATAGTAGCGTGTGTAATGTGGAGTTTATAATCTTAAAGAACGTCGCTGGGACAAGGTATGGAGTATTGTGGACTACGTATAGGAAACGGCACTGCTCTCCCAAGTAGGGACAAGGGTAGGGATCTCCAATGTTGTGCGTTATTCTTTAACCTTTCTAGGAGTGGTAATAGGTTTTTCTCATAGAAGAGGTCTGGGTCAGTAGTGACAAAAATTCCAAGTTATTTGAAGCCTTCCATAACCACTCTGACCTCTCAGTCTCGAGGTGGTACGGGCGTTGGACCATGTAATACATAAATGAGTGATTTTGCCCAATTTATCAAGTATCCAGAATAACGGCCAAATAGGGTGAGTATATGCATTATTCTCTTTGAGGAGAATTTGGGGTTCACCACATACAACAGGACATCATCAGCACAAAGGGAAATTCTATCCTCCCACTTATCTGTCCAGTGGAGTCCTCGAAGCAGGGGGTTCATGTGGATCCAAGCTGCCAGGGCCTCCAGCATTAGGGCAAAGAGGAGAGGGGAAAGTGGGCAACCCTGCCGGGTACCACGTTGCAAGTGAAAGACTCAAGAGGTTCCACCATTTACCACAACCTTGGCCAGGGGTTTGGTGTACAGCAGCTGGACCCAACCTAAAAATCTGGGGCCAAACCCATTTAGGTTAATACTTCGAAGAGGTACGGCCACACGACTGTATCAAAGGCCATGCAGGCCTCGAGGGAGAGGACAAGGGCATCTTCTCAAATGTGGCGCGCATGGCTCAGTACCCTCCTGAAATTGAGCGCAGTACTGCACCTCGCCATAAAGCTGGATTGATCCCGGTGGACCAGTCTACTAATGACCTGTATTAACCGGGAAACCAGGAGTTTGGCCAGAATTTTGACTTCAGCATTGAGGAGTGAAATCGGCCTATATGAAGCACATTCGTCTGGCAGTTTACCCTCTTTGTGTATGACTACAATGGTAGCCACACATTGGTCTCTGGGGAGGATCCCCTGCTCCCTCTTTCCTTGAACATCCGTAGCATCTGTGGGGCAAGTTTCAGAGCTGTGAGTTTGTAATGTTTGATGGGCATCCCATTTGGGCCAAGCGCCTTACCAGCATTTACTTCTTGAATCGAGCGGACTATTTATTCTTCTGTAATATCACCCTCCAGGAGGGCATTGTCATCTTTCGTGAGGGAAGGAAGTGGTAAGTCTGCTAGCAATTTGCGGGATTTCACCGATGTCGCGGTTTAAGGTGGGGAGTAAAGTTGGGAACAATAAGAGGCAAAAGCTTCAGCTATCGCCAATTTTTCAGTTGTCCAATTCCCCTCCCTGGAACAAATTTTTAATAACCTTTGGCTCACCCTCTCCTTCTTGTCCAACCAGGCAAGGAGCCTACCCGCCCTGTCCCCCACCCACCAAACCCGGTGCAAGGATGCCTTGTTTTTGGTCCTAGCAAACACAAGGAGATGATGGACGGAGCGCTGAAACTTTTCAGACACTCACCCCCAGTCACAGATCTGGGTTGAATCAATCATCGTTCTTTAGCTCACTTCGCCACCCCAGTTCAGACCCAGCCATATGCAAATTAGTCTTGACCCTGTGCCTCATGGGAACAGTCCAGACCAAACTGCCAAGCCAGGTCTTCTCTGGACCGGAAACAAGCATCCTGGGATCGGTTTCGGGGTAACACGCCTTATCAGCCAGTCTAGCTTGAATCCAGTGGCAAAGTGAGCAAGGGACCCACGTCTGGGCATAACCTGCCAGCTTAGGGCGAACAAAGCAAACACAAGGAGATGATGGACGGAGTGCTGAAACTTTTCTGACACTCACCCCAGTCACAGATCTGGGTCGAATCCATCATTGTTCTTTAGTTCACTTTGCCACCCCAGTTCAGACCCAGCCATATGCAAATCAGTCTTGACCCTGTTCCTCATGGGAACAGTCCAGCCCGAACTGGCAGGGCAGGTCCTCCCTGGACCAGAAACAAGCATCATGGAACCGGTTACGGGGCATCACCCCATATCAGCCAGGCTAGCTTGAATCCAGTAGGCGTAGTGAGCACGGGACCCACGTCTGGGCATACCCTTCCCACTTAGGGTGACATAAGTGCCACACGTCAACAAGACTCATGGCACTAAGAAAGTCTGCCAATTAATTACGATTTGCTGGCGCTCATCGTGGGGGCCAGCAATCGCTAGCGTCACTATGTGTCAGGTTGAAGTCTCCTACCATAAATAGCTCTCCATCTGTGAGACTAAGAAGCAATGAGTTCAAGTCTGGCAGTGCTGTACCGTGACGTCTAGGTGGGATATAGACACTAAGAATATTAACAATTGTCCCCTCTCATGTACCAGTGATGGCCACATATCGCCCACCCTTATCTACCCAGGTGTTGTGGATCGTTAAGGCCAATGATCTTTTAACTAATATGCCCATGCCCCTGGAGCGCGTTGTGTATCCTGCATGAGCTAACATTCTATAACCCCATCTATCCATGGCCTTACACATGGTACCCACCTGGTGCGTCTCCTGTAGAAGGGCCACGTCAGGGGAATGTCTCTTGATATATTGTAGTATTACTCCCCTCTTGATCTTGTCACCCAGACTGTTTACATTCCAGGACATTAGGCGTAGGTGTGCCTTATCTGTATTCGCTGTCATATGCAGTATCCGGGTGCGTATTTAGGGCGGTGTCTCTCTAATGTGGTGAAACGATCGGGGAAGGAACACTTTTCCAATGTTTTATGCTAGTGTGTAAATGTGACAGTCAGGATGGAGATATAATCCAACCTCGCATTGTGTGGTGTAAACAGAACAATGATATGTTTCCAGCAAGACCTCCCCTCCTGCTTGCAAAGGGGTCTAAAAACTGCCTCCCCCCAACATTGCAGAGTACCTGTCACCCCAAAAAAACATCAAACAGTAAGTGTCGAGGGACAAGGCCATCGCCCCTCCCATCTGTCCCCATGAGCATACCAACTTACTGTTCCCAGCCATTCAGTTCTGGTGAGTTAGTAAATGGTAGCTGCAATTTAGCAGTAGTTCTGGGTCGATGGGTCTCAGAGAGCCCGGACCTCATTGGAAGTCGCCAGCTGCTTCACAGGCTAGAGGTCATGTTCATCGATTAGTACTTTTGTCTGCTTATCAGTTCGAGATCCTTCAGCTAGTGAATGTCATATCTCTGAATGGTGGGAGGGAGTTACTCTGGTGTCTCTGGCTGTCTACCACTCTCTGTGATTCTGAAATGTCGATGTCTTGCCTCCGCTTCCCAGGGCATCCTATCAATTTGGTTCCAGGAGTGGGTCTCCACCCTTCCAACGAGTCCCACACCTCTTCTGCGGAAGAGAAGTACCAAATCTTGCCTTCTGCTGCGACTCTCAGGCGAGCTGGAAATATCATGGAATGTTTGAGTTGAATGAATGAATGAATACATTTTATTGTGTCAATTAACAAAAATTGTTACAAAAGAGATCAAGCAAAGTGTCTCCACCACTCACTTTCTTCAATTATAGTTGATACATATTTAACAAATCTAATATTCATGACTAAAAAATAGATAAGATAGATCTAAAAGCGCAGCACTTAGGAGGTGCGAAACAGATAAAATTGGTGTAAAACATATGTTTAACCTGTAAACTAGTTCTAGTCCATGACTAAGGCTTTGCCTAAAAGTTCTTTCACCTTGTGTGCAAATTTCGCTAATCTGGCCAGTTCCATTGGGATCTCCAAGTTAAAAAGAAGTTTCATGGCATTTGTGCAAGTACGTATTCCATATTTTAAAAACAGAAGTTTCAGTAAAGTGCGACGTGCGTGGATCAAACAATGACATGTGCAAACCAGGTGAACCATAAATTCCTCATACTGATGACAGAGTCTACAAGTAGTAACCGCCTCTAAAGTTTTCCAGCGCGTGTTGATATCTTTTATCGGCAATACCATAAGTCTCACTGATAAGATTCGCTTTAAAATTGTCTTGTTTAGGGCGGCGTCAAGGTATGGCTGCCTTAGTCGATCTTGGTAGGAGCTTGCTAGCATCCTAATGTTACTGCTGGAGAACTCCAGTTCCTTCATGTCATCTTCCTTGGATAGTAATCTGACTTGTTTTTTTAGAATAGATTTTAAAGTGCCAGGCTGATGAATAAAATCCTGCCATTTGGTCATGTCAAGGTGCAGTTCAGTGCCGGCAGTGTGCAGGCCGTTGGTCCACGAATTATTTCCTTTCATTAAAATTGCTTTCAGAATTGCTTTCATTGTGTGCAGAGGGGCCGCACAGACCCGTCGATAGCACCGTACGATCGATGCCCAATGTTCATAATTTTGTTTGTTTAGCCCGAATTCCAGTCGTACCAAAGCATTCCGGGCATGGGCTGGAATCTGGAAGATCTGCTTAAATGCTCGACAATTAACGCGTTCCATGATATTAATTAATGCTGCGGGAAATGCTAATTGACCTTCTGTAAGTGAGGGGAGTAGCTTAGCACTTATAACCTTTCTAATGGGTTCGGTTGTCGGGCTGCTTAATTTAGAATTCAGTTTACATAGGGCATACGTCACTGCCTTAGCTTTTGTTTCGATGGAAGCAGTGTATGCTGTGGACTTCCCTTTACTCATGAGCCACACCCCCAAGTAGTTATATTTGGTTGTTGTTGCTATTTTCAAGTTGCCCATTCTCCATTGTTGTTTAAGTTTGTTGGCATACTTCCCAAATATTACTATCTTCATCTTTCCTGCGTTTGCTCTTAAATTAATTTAGTTATTATAAGTGCTTAGTGCATCCAATGATCTTTGCATGCCTGTTTTGGTGTGGTCCAGTAGCACCATGTCATCTGCGTACTGCATTAAAAATAGTCTGGTTGGACCAATTTTAGGGGGTAACAGATTGGCATTGGATATTGTTTTGCCGAGGTCCGCAGTGTATAGGTTAAAAAGCAGAGACGCCAATACGCAGCCTTGTTTTAACCCTCGGTCTGTGTAGATCTTTTTAGTTGCTGAATTCGTCGCAAGTTTCACCCGTACCCAAGTTCCAGTGTAGAGAGTGATTATTGCTTTCAGCAGCGTCACCGGTATCCCCCAGTTTTGTAATTTCCGCCACAGCAGACTCCGATTGACGCTGTCAAATGCCGCAGAATAGTCCACAAAACATGCGAAGAGTGGTGGCTGCTTTTTCTGATTGGACTGTTCTACCAGATAAGCAAGAGCTAAGACGTTATCCAATGTTGATTCTCCTGGCCTGAAGCCAGATTGGTATGCTGGTAGGATTTCATTGTCGTTGGCCCAATCTTGCAGGTTTTGCAAAAGGAGGCTTGCGTATCCTTTTGCCTCGATATCCAAGAGGGCAATCAGCCTATAATTCGATGGATCTCCGGTGTCGCCCTTTTTGTGAATGGGTTGCAGCAGAGAGCCTTTCCAGGTTTCCGGAATCGTTGAGTTGGCCAGGCAATACTGATAGAGCGGCGTGAGTATGGTTCCCCAGAAGTCACAATCTTCCTTGAAGAGGTGTCCCGGTAAGCCGTTGGGACCCGGAGCCCCGTCCTTTCTGATGTTTTTTAGTATTGTTGTCACACGATTCCCTGCAACCGGAGGTTCGGTTGTTTCTTCAGTGGTTGGAGGAAAGGTGTTGGGCAGACCAGTGCTGATGGAAAGACGTTGGAGGTGCAGTGGGGTCTGATTTGAAGCGCTACAATACAATGTAGTCACATGGGTGATCCATGTGTGGCTGGCGACCCCATTGCGCCAATCGTGTCCATGCCCTGAGAGCCTATTAATGTATGACCAGAATTCCGCCTGTTTGCTTGGAGTCAACAGGCTGAAAATATACAGCCATTGTGAATCTTGCTGTTGTCTTTTAGAGTCCCATATGTTTTTCCTATGTGTTTTCCTTGCTAGGAGTTGATTTTGGAATGTTTTGTCATTTCCCCTCTCGCTTGTGAATGCGGATGGCTGTTCTCAAGGCCTGCTTACTTTGCTCCACTTTTCCGCACCGTGGTTGAAGTTGGCAGCAAACCCTTTCTCCGGGAGCTCGGTGTTGTTTTGTTTTGTTGCCTAGCAAAAGGTAGTACACCTCCGGCGCCAGTTTGGTCCAGTTCTCAGAAACATTGCCTGCTGTGAAATCTTTAGCGAGTCTGGGCCAGTTGCTTTTCCAATTGCGTAGGTCTGATGTGTCTATTTTATTCCATTTTAGTCTCCTCAGTAGTGCGTGAATTTCCTCCCCATTGGAGTGGCCCAGAAGTGCAATGAACGGAAGACAGGCCATTTGCAGTGTAATGACTATGGCGAGTGGGAGATGGTCACTAGTCTGGAGCACAGGTTTTTGGAATTCTGTCACTTGTCCATACAGGCGATTGCACATAAAGATATAGTCAATTGAGGTTTTATTTTTTCCCTGTAGGTCTTTATTCGTGGCTGCCTTGGGAGGTTGAGGCGTTTGTATTGATTTTAATCTGTACGTGTTTAGAAATGTGTTCATTAGCGTTCCGGCTCGGTCCATAGGCAATGCTGCATCTGGTGCAGTCCCTAGGTTTTGGGTGTTAAAACCCCCAGCCATTATGATCCCACAGTTTGGCTCACTGCTTAACAACTCTTCAAGTGTATCCACTAGAGCCCTCATCTCGCTGTATCTAGGTGACTCCTTGCTGTTGAAGTAGACGTTCAGAAGTACAATCTTCAATGGGCAGCCATTCGATTTCAGGCCTTGCAGAAGAATGGCTTGGACCATGTCCGTGTTTAATAGGGGTTTGGCTTTTATATTGCTGCTGATTCGTGTGTATATAGATAAACCCCCAGACGGCCTTCCGAATATGTTGTACTTTTTTGCTAACTGCTGAAATTCCGTAAAACCTGGAATGACCGCTGGAGCAAGCAACCAAGTTTCTTGAAGACTTAACAGGTCCCCAGACTGTAAAAATTCAAATGCTGCCGTATTCTGCAATGTGGTTTTTAGCCCGTAAACATTCCATGAAATTACTTTCACAGTGTTGTTCCATCCGCTGCTGGGGCAGCCATTTCTTTTTGTGCTAGGAGCAGTTTGACTTTGAGGATGTTCGAGTCATTGCTGTTCCCTCTTGGGTGTTTCTATGTTGATCCATTTTTCCTCTTTCTTTGATCGTACGCCTTGTTTGAGTAGAGTTGGGCGAAAAGTATATTCTTAAATTAGGAAATGCTGTGGTACGAGCAACATGATTTGTCCCTCTTAAGATTTACTTTCGTAGACTCTGTGTTTTTTTGGTATTGGATCCACTTTTTAGCATAAACGGGTATCTCTCCTCTTTTGGTGTGTGTACCACGATCCCCCAATTCGCGAATCGGTCTCTTTCTATCATCATTTTTTGGGGTATCGAGTTGTTTTTCCATTTTAATATTGATGACTCTCTTGTGTTGTTACCCAATCCCTTAAATTGTACTTGGATAAGGTCTTCGGTCGCGATGGAGGAGAGCTCTGGGATGTGTTGGAAAATTTGTAAGATGTTAGACCTGTTTAGTATGTCAGAGCTTCCCCGTGATATATATTCAGGTGTGAAAATTGTGGTGTTGTTCTCCACTTCCCTTTGCCCTTGTGCCCTTTGACTGGCGACGGGGGAGTGTATGTCCAGGCTTTGTGCATTTGTTGTGGTTGCTCCGATGTCTTTATGGGCGGCCTTGATCCCCCGAGGCTCATTGTTGTTCAATAGGGGTGGGGAATACCATTTCTCTGTCTGTCAGAACTGGTAAAATTCCGTTGGGTTCCTCAGGAGCAGTACCCTCAAGAAGCCCACCTTCCAACAGCCTTGACTCAAGCTTAACTGCACTGAGTAGCAAAGTGGCTAGACGGGGGGAAGGGAATTAGGGTGGGTACTGCGGGGAGGGAGACCTGGAACGAGACGTTGTCCTTGATTAACTTTCCTTTCGTGCTTCGTAAACTCTTTGACTATATTTAACATGGGTTAAGCAATGACAACATACCTGTAAAAGAAAAGCAGGTTATGCATAGAACAGTCATTGTGTATGTCTTCTCAGGCTTCACTGACAATTTCTGTTCCTATAATTCTCAAGGATACAATGTTATGGTTAAACAACCATGTTTCAAAACGAAGCACACATTCATATAAAGAGCCACTTGGCTTTTAGACACAATGTTTCCGTAATGATGTGTTTTAACCACTGTTAAATATCACAGTGGTACTTCCAACAACCTTTTGCAATACACAACACGTTATATAGCTAATGACGAAGATTAATATTCAAACGCCCAAGGGAGCGCTTCAGCGCTATGTATCAGAGTTCAAAATATGCAAATGTCCAGGAAGCGCTTCAGCGCGATGTGACACAATGCCAAAGTCATCAGGTATGCAAATGCCCCCAGAGCGCTTCAGCGCGATGTGCCCAAAATGCCAGTCATCAATATGTAAATGTCCAAAGGGCGCTTCAGAGCGATGTGCCAAGTTGCCAAAATCACCAAACATGTAAATGTCCAAAGAGCGCTTCAGCGCGATGTGCCAAGTTGCCAAAATCACCAAACATGTAAAACATTGCCAAAATTACCAAACATGTAAATGACTAAGGAGCGCTTCAGCGCGATGTACAACAGTGCCAAAATTACCAAACATGTAAATGACTAAAGAGCGCTTCAGAGTGATGTACAACAGTGCCAAAATTACCAAACATGTAAATGCTCAAAAGCACTTCAGTGCGATATGCAACTTTCTTTCAAAATGCAAAATAACAAAAACAGCACGAAGTTCCTTTCACAATGCTGTTGGTTAAGAAAGGAACGATCCTACCTGATTGTAGCTGAGAGAGGATCTACAACCTGAGAAAAGAAAACAGAAGTCTTCTTGCTACAATCGGAATCTTCTTTCAGCAACCGGAGAACAGGAACAGCTGCTGCTCAAGCTCAGGGTTCTCAATAACCAGCAATGAGAACAGGGTGTGGACCCTATTTTAAGGGCTCAGGAAGAAGCTTCTAGAATAGGGTGTAGTCCCTATTAGCTTCCTGATTCCAGCTCACAGGTAAACTACTGGAGCTGAGAAGGGACAAAAGGCCTTGATAACATCATAGCCTGCAACAAGCATTGGCACAGACAAGTGGCAAAGTCACAACAAGCATTGGCAAAAACAATAGAAAACAGTAAACATAACATCATAGTCTGCAACAAGCATAGGCACAGACAAGTGGCAAAGTCACAACAAGCATTGGCAAAGACAATAGAAAACAGTAAACAGACGTGGCAGAATCATGACACTGTCCATGGCGTATGACCGAGCTTCCCGCTTTTGACTTTCTTGATGCTGCTCCGCGGAGAGGCTGCCTATGCTGTCTATTTGTAGTGGCACTTCGGGCACTTGCTGGGGCTTCCCTTCTTGTTGATCAGTCTGTCCTCACAAAGCGGAGTTATCGTTGATTTGGGTGTTGGTTTATTGTTTGGCTGGCCGTTTCCTGGCCTAGCACTAGATCTTTCCATTTGAAAAATCGGGTAAAGTTTCTGTGGCTCCAGACTATTTTGTGTGAGGACCTTCTTTGAGTGTGTTTTTTGACTCCGGATGCCATCTAGTGCACCTAGGCCCAGCTGTAGTTCCTTTGCCCGGCTACGTTGTTTGATGTTTTTAGCTCGTTTTTCCAAGCGTTTTTTTGCTCTCCTAGATAGTGTTTTACAGGGTTCTGTGTTATGTTCCAGGTTAATTGCCCCGATGGTGTTACTGTGCAGGGTCTCGCCCATTGCAACTTCCTCATTTTTGGATGTGCTTTGGCACATCACTGATGCCAACTGCGAAGACGATGGAGGTGTATCCATCCTCAGAATTGGTTTGCTGACTTGAATTTTAGTCTGCGTGGAGATCCTTTCTTCTGAGCATGTGTTAACCGCGAAGTGATTTACACTCCTCGTTGCGATTTGCGATAGCGTGTTGGGGGGGCTTGCAACGCCAGCTAAATTATTAGTTCCATTTTGTTTTGCATCATTTAATGTTTTTTCAGGTGTTTTTTGATTAGGCTGGACTATGGTATCATGTTGTCTTTGCTTAAGTTCTATAATAATTGATGTTAAAACTTCTGGTAGTGAGCTGAGCTTCTCCACAATTGGGAGACACGAGCACCTGGCGGTTGGCAACGACCTCAGCAATTCCAGATTTCCTGCTAAGGTGTCAATTTTAGCTTCAATGTTGATCATGGCTTTTGCGATTGCCTGCATTGTGTCCATTTGAATTTCTAATTTTTGTGTTTGCCAGGTAAGCGCATTGATGGCCGTTGTTAGTGTGGAGTTTATTGAAGATAACAGAGAATTTTGATTGTGGCATCCGCTTTGAAGTGTGCACTTTGTTTCGGCAGTGGAGTGAAGGAGATTCTGCTCTCCCGAGAGGCTATTCTCTCTCCGTCCCGCTCCCATCAAGGGTGAGCTTTGATTAAAGGTGAAGATTTTAATTGCTGATAGACTCCGTAACAGGGACAGATCCTGCTGGTTGTTTCTGCCCTCTGCCTGTGGGTTCGTTGTGTTCTCCCCATACATGTGTTGGTTGTCTTTGTTTGGTGGCTCCAGTGCTGAGGATATTTCTAGGACTTCCAGTTTTCCTAGACCTGATGCGTCTTGCCTCTTTCCCTGGGATTCCAAATACTCCGATGCCGATGAGATTTCAAGAACTTCTGGGTCTCCTTGCCCCGGTGCATCTTGCTCCTTTTCCTGGGGCAGAATCAAGCCTGGTGCATCTTGCCTCCTCTCCTGGGGCTCTGGGTGCTCTAACGGTGATGAGATTTTGAAAACTTCCGAATCTCCCTGCCCCAGTCCATCTTGCTCCTTTTCCCGGGGTGGGTTCAAGACTGCACCGATGGTCCCAAGGTGGGGCTGGGTCTCATCAGCCGGTTTCTCGATGCTCTGGCTTCTCGTTTCCTGGCTCGGAGACTGGCTCTGGCTCAGGCCCTTTTTAGCTTGTTGCGTTGGGTGCTTTAATACGCTGCTGTAAGACTCTCTCTTTCCAGTGTTTTTTGTCCAGGCGTTGTTGGCATAAAATATTTGCAGATTGTCGTGCCGTTTGGTTTGGAGTTTGAATTTGAGTTTGAGTTTGTATATGATTGCGCCATGGGGGTGGACTCCAGCCGCACTTGACCCCTCGTTACTGGCTTTGCCGGCCTTGTTCTGCTGCCGGTGCCTGTACTGGTTGATTTGCCCATCTTTGTCATTTGCCTCCCTTGCTGTGAGCGAGCTTGTTTATGATTACCTTTCACAGCTCTGTCCTCTAGTTTGTAGGGAAGTTTGTGGGGTAATTTATAAGTCAGTTTCCAGCTCTGTGCCCAGAATTTGCACGCTGTATGACTGGTTGAGCTTCCTTCGATGGTGCCATTCTCTCTATTTTCCCTGCTATCCAGAGTGTTGTTTAATGTCATTTAGAGATAAATGAAAGGGGCAAGTGGACAAGTGAGGCCTGTAGCGTTTTTTCCGCGGCCGGACCTGGTCCGCAGCCCACTCTCAGTGTGTGCTGACAGGCAGCAGCTGGGCTCAGCAGGCTTGCTTATAGGACCCACGGGTGTTCCTTCTCAACCAGTCCTGCGGCAGTTCCCGGCTAGGAGGCGATGGGGGGTGATTGGTGGTGAAGGGTAGTGGGGTTTGCTGGGCGCTTGAGTTCCCTGTCGTGCATCGCATTTTTATCTTTGAGGAAACCGAATGCATCTTTTGTACCTTTAAGGTGGAGTTTGGGCAAAACAAAATAGTTGCATTTTCTTAGGTGAGAGGTGGGGCGCTGTGGGCAGTTTGAAGGATTACATCATGGTCGTGGTAATTGAACAACTGTGCTATGATGGGTCGCGGAGGTGTCTCAGGTCGCAGCCGGGTGCGCGGGACCCTGAGAGCCCTCTCCATTGAAAAATATTTGGAAAGACCACGAGGCTGGAGGTGTTTTAATACGAGGTCTTCTACAAACAAATCCGTTGCTGTACCTTCTGCTCTTTCGGGGATCCCTAGTATGCAGACATTATTCCGCCATGAGCGGCCTTCAGAGTCTTGAACGCGGGCCTCCAGGTCGGCCGCCACAGCTCTCAACTCGGTGACTTGTGTTTTTAAGGTAGTCGTATCTGCCTTGAGGGCAATTGTCATGTCCTCCACTTCCTTCACCCTTGTGCCAACATTTCGTAGATCCGCTCTCACCTGCGTAAGTTCTGAGTTGATTGAATCTATTTTGGTCTCCAGAGACGTGCGTACCCCCTGTATTGCCGCCATTACGTCCCACATTGTGAGCACTTCTTCCACGGGAGTTCTGATTGCTGTCTGGGACAGAGCTTTCGAATTGCCGCCCACCATTGTCGACTCCCTTGGGACAGCGTATTTATCTAGCTTGGTTTGGTGTCCCCCCGGGGGTCCTTTTCCTCCTGTCATTATATGAGTTGAATCTGGGTTCGCCATCGCTGAATGGTACACTATCACAATGGTTGTGGGGGGATAGGGAGGAAAGGGGTAAGATCAGCGTACACACCGCCTCCTGCCAAGGTGAATTACGTACACTGTGCGGCCTGTCGGATTTCCAGTCGCTCACCCCATCCCCACGCAGCGGTTTTAGTTATGGATAAGCCCTGGGGCAAAACCGATGAAGGTCAAAGGATCTTTCTTTGTAGCCCGAGCTTATGAGCGCAGTTTCTGATGAATCCTCACCATACAGTAATAGCCTCATAAAGAAGCTGAGATAGTTCTAGGCCCAGGAGGTCAGAAATTCAGACGATTCAGTGTCTCTGCTTAGGCCCAATTAGTGTCTCAGTGCATCAATGAGGGACATTGTTCAGCTATACCCAGGTCTCTCACAGTGGAAGCCGGGGCAATGCGTAGAGGCAGTTAGCTAAACAATAGCCCTACGTTGTTTCCACTCCTCCAGACTTTTTGGGTGCTGAAAACAGGCTTTCAAAAGTCAACATATCACCAGCAACAGCACCCGCACTGTGCCCAAGGGCCCCCACGATGTAGGCCAGGGTCCAATGAGTTCCCCAGGGGTTACCTACCTTTTGCACCTTTACAGCGGCTGTGCCTTTCAAGGCCGGGGTCTCCCGGTGCATGAGTCCCAGCATCGTGCAGCACTAGCTAGCCGCTTGGGAGCGCTGCTTCTCTCCGCGGGGTCACACGGCTGTCGAAGTGGCACCAGGCTCCTCCTCAGCCCCCACCCGCCGCCTCCACCGAGCCTCTCAAGCCCATCAGCAGTAGTTGTTCTGGGCGGCCTGCTGCATCCAGGCTGTGACGCCAGGGCTGATATGCTCCCGGCCTCTGCTCATCGGCAGTACTGGATCTCAGCCAAGGCCCTCCCTTGGGAAGCAGGAGCACCCGCACCCGTCACTGCCTCTTTACCGATGTCCAACTCTCAATGCACCACAGCCACAACTTCTGTCAGGGCGGTCGCTGGTGTATGGTTGAGGCACTACGTTGTATCGCTGGGTCCTCGTGGCCTGCTCCACTTGCGTGGTCGGTGCTTCGGCACATTTCATAGGCCTCTCACACACTCAGCCTTTTTCTTAGTGCATTCAACAAATATTTAGTTTACCGGATTCCCCAGTTGACAACAATCTGGAATACAACATCAGATTGCGGCAGGGGATGGATCAGTGTATGCATATTCTGGGATTTTATTGGAGGGGGCTTGGAGACGCTCTAGTAAGTGGCTATCTTGATCGGCGTTCGGCCACACCCAAGAGAGAAGTTTCTTGTCCGATGCTGAAGTGAGGGTGCAATTGGCCTGGCTGGGCAGCTCCCTTGACCACAGAGCCCTGAATAAGATGGCAACCAGAGGAAACATCTGGGAAGTGATCTAGGATCCGGCCCGCAAGACCATTACTCTTCGGCGCTCCTCTAATGCCATAAGGTGATTCAGAGATCGGTGACTGGCACTTGACCCAAGTGCAGAGCCCCGGAACCACAAGGAAGATGGGACCAGGCCAACAGCTGCTCTGGGTTGGGTAATGTGGTAGAACCTCCCTACTGCTGCCCGTAGAGTGCGAGTTGGAGAGCCAGAGCGAAGCAGTGGGGCGAGGAGCAGCAGAGCCGGAGTGCTTCGTAGCAATGGACCAGTGAGGACTGCTGTGCATAAATGAGGGGAGAAGTGCCAGGCCCGGGGTTTGAGCCGCAACTTTGCAGAGGCATGAGCCTGTCCATGCACTGAAGTGGGCAGAAGAGGTGCCTCGGTGCAGCCAAGCCTGCCAGCAGTGAGATCAGTCTGCTCTGACCCATCTGGACCCTGGGTGTATGGGGGCCTTGAGAGCCGACATCCATTCCTCGAAGAAGAGCCCCAGAAGAGACAGGCAGGATGCCTGTTAGCAGCTAGCTTAGGCTACTGGTGAGCAGATGCTGGGGTGAACAGAAAAAAGATATCTAACGCAGCTGTTGAGCCCACCTGCCCTGGGAGGACTGGACCCCTCCTTACCTTCCTCCCCCTATCAGACAGTGAGCAGAGAGGGTAAAATGTTTGGGTAGGGGGGCAAGTTGTGGTACCTGTGACATTGGATATCTTTGGACCCTCTTGTTACTGAGGAACACCAAGCCTTACTGGCCCAAGAGAACATCCAGTGTCCTTCACTAAACTACCCGCACACACTACACGGAACTGGGAGATCGGTAGGTAGTCATCTGGTAACTATTGAGTTTGCAGTCAGTTGGACGAAGAGGAGTGGACCCCACTGACAGTCCCCTATCGCACAGCCATGGAGAAAGACAAATTTGCCAAATCTCAGGTGAAAAAGGAGCGCTATACAAAAAAATCCAAGAGCAAAAGTGTAGAGCTAAGAAAATTGTCCCCAGCAACCAATGCTATTGACCAATCCCCGCTAACTGAACAGATCCTACAAGCCATTAAAGATTCCAGGTCAGCGGTAGAGAGCAACATGGATGAGATTAAAATTGACATCTCCCTGATTCGACAAGTCCGAAACACATATAATAGTGTCGAAGATAAATCTAACATCATGCAAAAAGAAATGTGGTGCTTCACAGCTATTTCTAAACACTTTGAAGAAAGAGTAGAAGAGGCGGAGTGAAGGACACGCAGGAATAGTGTGCGTATTGTCGGGTGCCTGAAGGAACAGAGGGCTCCTTGATGATACAGTTATCTGTGACCTGGCTCAAAACGTGCATCTTAGCAGACAAATGTTCCCACTGTTTTGTTATGGTACACGTGCACAGAGCTTTGGCAGACCAAGCCCCTTTCAGGGTTTTCCGAGATTCATTATTTCAAGGTTCTTAAACTAAGCGGGCATGGACCTGATCCAGAGGGACAGAGACTCCATCATACTGGATAACAAGAAAATAATGCTGTTCTAAGATTATACCCGACTGGTATAGCAACAGCATCACTCCTTCATAGTAGTCACACAAAAACAACATGCCATGCAACTTGACTGTGCTCATATTTCTGGCCAAACCCTGTGTATCTTATAGAAATAAATATTTCTACTTCAAAACCGTAGAGGAAGCATGGGATTGGGTGGAGGAAAAAGGTCATCCCAGAGGCCAACTGACTTGTACCGAGGTTTCATGGGAAAGAAATTGCGGTCATCTAGACCTCGAGGCTTTGGAACTGGGAGGTGAGAGAGAGGTCAGGGAAAACGATCTCCCCCCACGAGTGGAGATGAAGATGTGTGCGATAACGAGGGGATTGGAAGGAAGAAATTGCAGGTGTATCTACTGTTACTGTGACCACTTACTCACTCTAGTTAATGGTCGGGTGTCACTTAACAGAAAGTTGGGATTCAGGCTAGACGGGATGCCTGGGGCCTGAGTTTTAGACTCAATTTCTCACTGAACAGTGTGGCACACATAGGCAGATTATGAGTCTAAACGGGTTCATTGGGGGTATCAACAGCCCCAAGCACAGTTGGAGGATAACTTTGTAGATATAGTTGACATGGTGTGCAACCACCATTCAACCCATGGCCAGTTTTGGTTGAATTTATATAAGTTGTGAGGGTAAGGTGACAGAAGCTTCCTAGAAAGAAGTATGAGGTGGAAGGATATTGTGGAAGTTGGAGGGGGTATATTTGGGAGGGGGCACCAGTCCTTCTTAAAGTTGGGGACCTGGGCCGATTTAGGCCCGTGCATTACAAGGAAGGGGGTAGGGAAGAGGAAAAGACAACAGCGATAGTCACGATTCATAGGTTCACCGCACTCTGCCACACAGGTGGTGTACATTGCCACTAAGGAAAAGTGATCGAGCCGATGGCACACCTGGGTTAGATTGCATTTGCACAGTGCTAAGGTATATTACCCTGTGCCTGTATGCAAGAACTTAAAATCCTAAGTTGGAATGAACTAGTCAACAAATTAAAAGGGGGGTGGTGTCCAAATATTTAAGCCAAAACGGCCATGACTAGGCCCTTTTGTAGGAATCTCACCTTGCGGGAAGTCACTGCAAATGCCTGAACATGGAGCAATGTGTAACTTTGGCACATTCTGGGTTTAAAAGAGGGCCCAGATGAGTGGGAATGCTATTGTGGAAAAATCTGAAGTTCCAAATAGAACCGACATGGCTTGACCCCGGGGGTAAATAAATGGGGATACAGGGGAGGTGGAGTTGAAGACCCCTCTTTGTTTTAAATGTATATATACCCCCCACACTGCAAATAAAATTGGGACTGATCCTGCTGGACTCAGATGCTTCACTGCACATAATAGAGGCAACTTTAACAACATGTTGGACATGAATTTGGATAGGATGACACCCACGCTACTTTCCTCTAGTGGACCCACCAAATTATCACAATTTAATCATGCGATGGGCCTGGTGGATACGCGATGAGCAAAGCATCCGAGAACTAGGCAATACTCCTTTTTATCGAGAGTCTGTAAGAATTTTTCTCAAATCGATTACGTGTTTGTCCTGTTGAGTAAAATCTCAGACCTCCTGAGACTGGACTATCTTGTAAGGGGGATCGCAGACCATTACCCCCCTCCCTGCTATGGGAATGCTATGGGAAGGAAAGATTGATCTCGAAAAGGTAATTGGAAACTAAACAATTGGGACATCCAGGACAAAGATGTAGTGAATGTAATACGCATGGATTCCAAACTCTATTTTACAGAGAACGAACACTCAGTGGATTCACCAATAGTGCTCTGGGGAGCATACAATTCTGTCCGTAGAGACAGAGCACAGAACATTATCTCCTCAAAACAGAAACAGAAGATACAACTTATCGCATGCCTGGAGAAGGACATACTGACACAGGAAAGGCTACACATCGACACAGGGTCGAAGGCCAACCTCCAGCTCTTAGAGGTATTGTGTTGGGAATCCCACACACTGATGCGTGAAATGGCCAAACAGCACTTTTATGTGACGCAAAATAAATTGTAGGAAGTAAGAGATAAGGCAGGCAGGCTTTTGGCCTGGCTGAGTAAAAGAGAGGAGGCAGGCAGATAGAAATAACTATGGGTGATGGTCAAAGAGCACCAGGCCATAGCACTCACCTTTGTGCAATATTACCATTTCCAGCCTTGATTCAGACAGCAGAGAAACGCTGGAGCAAAACATAACACAGATGGAAATCTTAGAAGCAACAGGCCTAATTCAAAGTGGTAAGACTTCGGGACCCAATGGGATTCTAGTGGAATCCTATGAGAGGTTCTAGTCAGAACTGGGTCCCCATATTTTTAATATGTTCGAAAGGGCCAGAGATACTGGGGAATTGACACCATATCTTCAGCATGCTATTTCTGCTGTGCTGGCCGAAGAGGGAACACCCCGAAATGTCTGTACTTCCTACAGACCTAGCTACGTGTTAAACACAAAAATTTAAATATTGGCGAACATCATGACAAGGTGTCTCGCAAAGAACATAAACCCACTGATCCATACAGACCAGACAGGATTCATACCCACTCACTCAATCATTATAGCATTAGACGAAGAAAATACATTTGATTCTCTCAGCTGGACCCACCTTTCCCAAGTCCTGATGGCCCTAAATTTCGTCAACGGGTAGCCTTGGGAAACTCACAGCCGCTGTAAAACTAAATGGGGTAACCTCTGATACATTCCATCTCACATGTGGTATCCAACAAGGATGCCTAATGTCCCCTCTCATGTTCGCCTTCTGTATAGAACCCTTGGTATGATGGATTAATGTGTGATCAGATATAGTGGGATTTCCTGAGGTTGCAGTGGAACCTGGGAACATGTCACTATATACCTACAATGTTCTACTGTATCTTTTTAAACCCATGCTGCCTCTGCCTGCAGTTTTGTCTGTGTTTTGTGATTTTGAACGATACTGGGGCTATGGAATTAATTGATGTGGGAGACAGAAAAGATAACATTTTATTTTAAATAAATTGCAACCCCCATGTTTTGGTAAGAGGAGAGGAATGGAACGCCATAGGGCATGTGCTGTGTATGTTTGAACTTCCCCTGGTCTTTCCGCATACGGTGTCATTCTTGAAAGCATGTGACATCTGGGCCAATATCCCTGATGCTTTTCCATATGTGTGCGCATTTAGGCCTTTTCATTAAGGGTAACAATTTTAACCATGACCTTTAAAAAGGGCAAGACCTAGTGAAATGAGCCCAAGCTGATGAGTTTGAGTTGACAAGTATGTGGTGGAGATCTAAACCCCCTACCCCAAAGCTTCAAAAACAAATAGTTATAATATTAACAAAACTAACATCAAACATTGACACTACCATTGGTAGTTTGAATACGATCTGTAGGTCCCATGAATTTAGAGAGCCATTCTTGATCCCCTGGGTTTTGCGGCATGGCAGCGTGGTTCCTTGCGCAGCTCCACCCCATCGGTAGGGTTTTCCTCGAGGAAGACTTTGGTTATTGAGCCTGTTGTGAAGATTTTGCCTTAATCTCGAGCAGGCATACCCAGCAAGTGCACTGCCTGTAAGAAATCAATGACCATGTGACGCTTGTTATCCAGTTCGAATGAGAGGCCAAAGGAGATGGTTCAACAATATTGCATACTATCATCTCAAAGTTTCTTCGTGACATCCTTAAATTCCACTTTGAGCTGAAGAGTTAGTTGAGCAATATCCTGGTAAATGGTGCACGACTGGTCCTAAAAGCAGACGCTTCCAAATTAATTTGCCTTTCGCAGGGCCTCTTCCCTTTCAGAGTAATAGAGGAATTTAACCATGATATCTCCACCACTTTAAAGTTGGGCTGGTCTCCTGGGGCCTGTGCAATGAATACTATTGATACAGACTTCTGAAAGGTCATGGCTGAGGAGGGAGGACAACATTCCTGTAACAAAGGCTAAGATTGGCATCCAGAACTTCTTAACTTAGGCCCCTGGCTCGCAGGTTTTCTCTCCTCGAGCAGTTTCCGAGGTCTTCCAATTTTTCAAGGGCCCCTCTTACCTGTGCCTCTAGTATGTCACTTTTGCTCACCATAGCCGAGCGGCCTGACTCAAGCCCCTCCAGTGTAATTTCAACATCTAATGTTCATTGGCCCCACTGAGTCAGTGTCCGAATGTAGCTCCTGTATTTTAGTCCCCAAGTTGGTAAGTAGGTTTGCTAGCCCCTTGTTGAAATCCTTTCAGAGTTCATCACATAGTTCAGCCTTGAAGGCACATTGACTCTCTAGGAGATCGGAATTCACCAAAGACATGGTTGTTTGGCTTCGCTGTGATTAAGTTGTCTCGAAACCACAAACCTCCGTCACACGGGGCTGGGACTCACTCAAGTAGGCTAAAAGGCCCCCACAAGCAGACTTCTTTTTAGGGGGTAAGTAGGGATCTCTAGGATTTGCCAGAGATACAGAGGGTGACTTTATTAGCATATCTAGGGCATCATCATGTATGTAGCCCTAGTTAAGAACTGGGGTAGGAGCCCCAGCAGGGCAGCCGTCACAGACACAGATGGTTCTTTCAAGTGGTACTGCTCTGTCCACAATCGCAGATTAGGGTCCACCTACACCTCCAGCCATGAGATCTTGCATGGGTCAGTATCTGCACGTATCTGGGATCATATAAATGTGGCCATCACAAACCTACATAGGTCTCCATCAGGCAGAGTGGGCTGGGGGAACACTGCTCCCACAAAAAAACACAGCTCACTCAGCACCTGTTCAAATAAGAGGCCCCAATCTCCTTCCTGTGCTATTGTGTCCACCATCTCTCCTTTGCCTTTAGTAGGGGTCCAATCTGCCTTCACGGACCAGGCACCTGCGTTGTCTTGCCTCCCTGTCTCAGCCGCAGGAGGCCTTCACATGCCCCAACCCTCTCTACCAAGTATCTGAAGACTGCCTCGTTGTTCCTTTGCATCGAATGTCACCATTGGCAGTGCTCGGTCCAGCGCCCCTCCCGCTGCTGAGATTCGCGAGGCGGTTTTCCGTGCTCTTTACTGCCCCCTGCATGACGGCCCAGGTACTCACCATTTACTACAGCCAGTCTTAGGTGCCGTCTGGGACGGCGGTTTCCCCAGTCCTGTTCATCAGTGCACAACGGCCGGGACTCAAGCCCGACTGCCGAGACAGAGCAGGCACTTCTCTCTTGCTCCTGCAACTGTGGTCACTGCATCTGTAGGCCACGTCGTTCAAACGTATTTCACCCTTAGCAGTCCCGAGAAGCTGGATGATTTTAAGCAGTAGAGAGGAGACACCAGCCTTAGCAAATTTTAGTCCGATAAGGGCCCGGCGGGGGCCACAGCAGAGCGCCTCATGCTACTCTGCAATCTTGGCCATGCCCCCATGCTTATATATTTAAATAAATCCTATTTGCTAAGCGCACAGATACACACTAGGGATTCCTGGTATTCAAAATGACTGGGCATTTCATGAAGTACTGGTAGATAGCCAAATTTTATATGATTTTTATGATTTAATTGTCAGGCTTTAAGATTTTTAGGAAGTGTCAGGTGTTGAGTAGAATCCAAATGCAAACTTCTGGTAAGTAGATAAGGAGAGAACAGGAGCAGTTTCTGGATAAAATCAGGACCCTCAGCCTGCAAGGCTTTGTGTAAAGTACACAGGCTTTTCAAGCTAGCACACTTAGCTATATGTTAGGATATGGGAGCGCTCCACTGAAGTCTTAGAGAGAGCTCTGAAGCTGTTGAACCCCATAAAGACGAAGAACATGGTATGAAGCACAGCAGTAGTCGAGGTGCGACCCTTCCATTACCTGGATTGCGAATAAGTGAGTAGTTGAAGGTGAAAAAGGAATGCCTCTTAGAAGGGAGAAGCCGGTCAAAAAACCTTAGCAATTTGTGAAAACAGGGACAGACCCTGCTTGAGGATAAATGCTGTGTTATGGACAGAGGAAACCAGTTGAAGAACTGAGCCTAAATTATATTGTCTGATAGAGAGGTGCCCCTAACAAGCAAGACCTCAGTTTGTCGGCCAAACTGCAACAGCAGATAGGCAGTTATGGAAGTAAGACTTTGTGATGTGTAAATCGCAATCTAGTCTCAAAACACTCTCCTTACATCTGCATATGCCATAAAAAGCAGGCCAAAAGCTCTCATAAGCCTTACAAGAAGAGCTATGTAGATGTTCAACAAAGTAGAGCCAGGGTAAAAGCCCTGAGTTACACCACACATCAAGGAAGACTGAAAAAGATTAATGGCCGCCCAAACCAGTCATGCACACTCTGACCTTCTCCATGCAGGCTGCAATGCAGCCTGCATGGAGAACATGCCTACCCCATAAGCCCCTGGCTGGACGTTGTCCTGAGCAATCACAACGCTGCTTGCAGCATTGTGATTGGCTTAGGGGAGGGAGCCTGGCTGCCTGCTTCCTGTTCCTGTTGGAGGCATGAGAGCAGGAGACGAGAAGACGCGGGACCCAGCGGAAAGGTAAGTTTAATTTAATTTTTTTATTTCCCCTCAATCCCCCCGCGACACCCCCGTGACCCCTCGCACCTACCCCCCCATTCGCGAGCAATGCCAGCCGCTACTGTTAAGAGGGACTTTGAATTGGTACTACCCTTGGATCATGAATGGGTCAGGCCTCAGAGGAGTCTTGACAAAGCTCTGCAACCCTGAATGGCTTTCTTATTCCTCACCCAGATTCCCACTTCCCCACTTACTCAAACAGTCGACGAACACTGAACATAGGTGCAGGAAGTCACCATTTTCTGTGCGCTTTCCACTATTTTCTTTGACCTTTTATGGACTTTATTTTCGCTGGCTTTCTAACTCTTTGTACTTTGACACTGTCATTCAGTACCATAGCGTGCATGCTCTGTCCCTAAAAGCGTACTCTTCAATTGGTTTCCCAACAGTTGGCCATCATAAATTGGCACAGGAAATGCACCAGTGGTTGGAAGTTAAATATCATATGCAGGCTTCAACATATGTGATTCAAGAGTATAGCTCCAGAGAGGACGAATGTGCTCCGGCTGGACTGCAGTGTAAAACCACTACAATAACACATTGCAAGGAAAAGTGCTCTGCTGTGTAGAAAAATGTTTTTATTTTGTAGTTATGTCATCAGTAAGAGGGGCTGGTAAGCCCACGGGCCTGGATACTTGATATATAAAAGTGGGTCAGCTAGATGTTAATTAAAACATTTCTCCACAGGGAACAGTTGCAAAAAGGTGTTTGTTACTGCACAGGTAAAGTTAGATTTTCCTTGAGCAAGTCAAGTTATACATAAAAACCTATTTCTGTAACCAGAGAACATGCTAGATATTTCATTCAAATTATTTGCACTTGTTATTAAAAATGTAATTCACAGATAATACTAGACAATAAGTTTAGTGGAAAAGTTTCTTTTCAGAACTGTACTTTTTTACTGCTTGATTGTAATTGGTTTAGAAACAGTTTGCCCATTAGCCTCCTCCAGAGACTGGAATACATATCCCACACTGGCGCCTAGAGGACAGTACATCTCCCTCTGGAAACAAGCAGGCTTAAGTGGTGTAGACAGTGACCCCTTGGCAGGGATTACTCATCTGAGAGGAGGACAGAGCAGCTATTCTTTTTTATGTGACGATCCCAAATGGAGTACTCAAGAACTAAAATCATTCATGCCTAGAGTCACCCTAGACTTTCTGTCTGTGTTCCCAGTAGGAGTTAAAACCAGTTCCATTACCGAGAGAGGCCAGGATATTTATCTCCATTTGGGAATGACTGGAAAGGAAGGCAAAGCTCACGCAGGTGAAGCAAGACTAGGACTTTTTTGAATGAGGTCTTCTGGGACGGCTTGCAGTAAATTAAAAGAAATGCTGAAAAGGGAGCTTGGGCTATGGCAAGAAAGATGCCAAGATTGCATGTAGAGAGTTCTCCACTCACTGGCTTGTGTGCAGAATATGACTGACATCAACACCTCCTCAGACTATCCCTGAACCTGGCAAGAAACATCTGGAAGAAAGAAAATTATGCCTGACTGCTGGGGAAAGGAATACCCTGGCATTTTAACTACTCTCCCGGGCAAATTGTTAGCCTCTTGCAACTGCTACAGGCATACCAAAGGGAGAAAGGCATCCTTCTCTGAAGAAAGCCTAGCTGCCCAGTTGGGGCTTGATCCTCAGAGAGCTATGGCTGTTAAGAGACCTGGTGCCTGAAAGCCTGCCTTAGAACCTGGGAGCTATAGGAGTGACCAGGACTCCCTGATGTGGTTCCTGAGTGCAAGGCGCACAGGCGCAGTCTTCTTTCTTCAGACCACAGGTCCGTCCTCTTTCTGAATCTTCCGCAGGTCCAGGAGTGTTTTGATTAGAGGTTCTGAGGGTGCCACTTTTATACCCATTGCCAAGCTGTGAGTGGGGACCTCCTCTTTGCCTACCCCTAAACTGGTTCTGGTCAATTCTGCCCTTTCCTCTGGGTTTGTCTCTAAACCCTCTTGGGTAACAAAGGACAGGCACACCCAGGTGTCAGCTACATTTACCAGTGACAAGACAGTCAGCCTCAGAAGTCAGGATGGGGGTGTACACAGCACTCGGGGTGCCCTTTGAAGCTCTGGAAGTGCTGAGTACAACCAGTAGCGACTGGTAGGGAATGGTGGCTGGGGGGGAGGGGCTGGGTACGGGGGTGGTGGTGGGGGAGTTGGGGGAAAAAGAAAACTTACCTGTAGGTCGCTGTGGCTGTCGCAGTTGCAGCGTCTTCTCCAGCAGGAAGTACCCAGCCTCCCAGAATCCCCTGACCAATCACAACGCTTCCTTCAGCAGCGTTGTGATTGGTCTGAGCGCCGTGGTTCATCGCTCAGACAGGGGCTTGGAGGCTGGGCATGTTCTCCAATAAGGCTGTATAATACAGCCTGTGGAGTACATGCACAGTACGCATGACGGTTTGGCCGGCCCGAGACGGCCAGCCAAACCTTCATGCACACTTTAGGTGCAGCCAACACTCCTTCTCCGGCCTCAACGTCAGGGGAGGCCGGCCCCGCCCGCTCTATCAACGGGGATGCTCTGCAGTGCAACTGCAATATTAAAAATAAAATGATAATAACCGACGGCCGTTATTATCGTTTTATTTTTACTTTGCAGTGCATTGCTTTAAAGCAGTGGGGCGACGCTCCTCCACTTTAGTGTAGGAGCCACCCTTGAGTACAACACCTTGAGTACAAGGAGCTGCCTTGCCCCAGGCCCTCGCTATATTCCTCTTGGCAACCCCTGCCGTCAACATGAGCCACATTTTCTGATATCGAAGCCAGGACTCTTCCCCTGAAGTGTTTAGAACAAGCCATTTTCCGTCTACCAGGACTGTCGTCGATATCACTTGGGCCATTACATCAGTTATTTGTTTCCAATGCTCCTGGATTCTCAAATATTCCCAAATGATATGAAAGAATGTGCCCTCTTGATCACACCCATGCAGGCATAAAGGAGTTGCTCTGTCCCAATCTTATATAATACTGTTCTGGAATAATATGATCTATGTAAGATCTGCAGTTGGACTAGCCAGAATCTAGTCCAAATAGCAATCTCCCTACGGCTTTGTATAGCTTCTATCCAGTCATCATCATCTACGTTGCCTAGGTCCCCTTCCACGCTTTTCTTAACTTTAGTAATGGGTCTGGGGAGGGATTGATCAACTTTCTGTATGTGCCCGATATCCCTTTGTCGGGCATAGGGTCTGCTTGCAATCGGTCTTCTAAGGGAGGTGCCTCAGGCAATTGCTCCCCTTCTAAGATATGTCTCTTCATGGCATGGCCAAGTTACATATATCTATATTGCAAAGTTTTGGCCAGTTTGTCTTCATGGCAGAGATCCGTAAATGGTATCATGGCTGCCCCCTCCAGACGTCACCCAGGTGTTCTATCCCTATTAATTCCCATCTTGAGGCGCCCATTAAGTCCCCAACCTCTCGTAACAGGTCGCTGTGCCACAATGGGGTCAGATTCGTTAATTTTTCTTGACAACCTAGATAATTTGTGGCTTCTCTCCATGCCCTAACAACCGTCTATGTGTGTGCTGGCAGGCCCTGTTCTCTCTGTCGCCTCGTATCCTCCCTGACCCATAGCGCACCTGTCCATTCAATAGGCAGGTTCCTGCTGGTCCAAAAAGACCTAGTCATCAATTAATTGTATCGCCCAATAGTGCATCTGGATATCAGGTACCCCCAAACCCCTTTCATATACCCCCCTCTGTAATTTACGAAGTGCAACTCTCAGGGTGGAGCCATTCCATAGGAGTGTGCTGACTTCTTGGTCTAATTTCCTAAATATCTCCAGCGGGATTTAATTGGAGTGTTCTGCAACACATACAATAGGTACGGGAGGGTCACCATTTTATAGAGAGATGCCCTACCAATCAGTGAAAGAGGCAAGTTCCGCCAGTGTGCAACTTTTCCTCGTAGTCTTTCTAGCTGAGGAAGTACATTTTTGTGGAGAAATTCTTGGGGGTCCTGGGCAACATACATGCCCAAATACTTAAATCCATCCAGCACCACTGGTGCAGCTCATTCCAAGGGCAGCCGTGGCACCCTCCCGCCAGAGAATTGATCACTGACTCGGACCAGTATATTTGGTAGCCAGAAAAGCTTCTAAACACATCGAATACCTGTAGTAGTCTGCCTATGGAGGAGTATGGGCGAGTGACGTACAGGAGGAAGTCGTCTGCATAGAGAGATATATGTTCCTCCCAACCTCCGACCACCCGCAGCCCCATTATCAGCGGGCCTTGACACACCCACGCCACCAGCGGCTCACAGGCCAGCTCAAAAGTCATGGGTGAGAGGGGACAGCCCTGTCGCTTCCCCTTGTTATGTTATGTTAAAATATTTATATAGCGCATGGCTGCCCCAGCAACGAGGTGTCCCAGCGCTGAGGTAGAACACTGAGTGGGGAGGCAGAGCGAGAATTAGCAGTGGGAAAAGAGCCAAGTCTTCACCAGCCTTCTGAAGGTCAGGTGATCAGGGTTGCTACGAATATGTAGAGGGAGGGAGTTCCATAAGGCGGGAGCCAGCCGCTTGAAAGATCGACCCCCTGATCTGACCCTCCGTATTCGTGGGATTCTGGCAAGAAGCAAGTCTGCTGAGCGCAGAGCTCGTGTGGGTACATAGTAGGAGCATAGATCACTCAGGATTCTGGGGCCGCTGCCTGAGAGAATCTTATGAGTGATACATATCGTTTTGAAAAGAACTCTTTGTTCAAGGGGTAGCCAGTGTAGGCGGTGGAGGAGGTTGGAAACATGACAGTGTTTAGGGAGGGCAAAGATAGCGCGAGCCGCAGCATTCTGAACACGCTGCAATCTTTTTATCACTGATTTGTTGGAACCCAGAAGTAGTACGTTACAGTAGTCCAATCTGGACAGGATGGAGGCTTGGATAATCTGCTGACGCGTTTAAGAATCGAAAAAAACAAGTATAGGCTTTAGACCTCGCAGCAGTCCGAAACCTTTCCCAGCCACAGATTTAGCGTGCACCTCAAAAGTGAGTTCTTTATCCATCATAATACCCAAGTTCTTCACCACAGGTTTGGGTGCGGGGGGCACTCCAAGAGCGGGAGGCCACCATTCATCGCCCCAGAGATGGGAATCCCTGCCTACCAGGAGGATCTCGGATTTGGCTGAATTTAACTGCACAAAAATTAGCAGTCATCCACTCTGAGATGGCCATTAAATCTTCTTTGAATGTTGCCTTTGTCCTGGCTGGGATTGTTGGAAAAGGTGATCACCAGCTGGGTGTCATCTGCGCTTGTGTAGTGCGAACACCCAGGACACAACGCCATTGACAATTACCATCGCTAGGGGTGCCTGGTAGAGGAGCCTAACCCACTACAATACTTTGGCCCGAAGCCCATCCTGGCCAGCGTAGCAAACATGTAATTCCATTCTATGCTATCAAAAGCCATCTTGGCGTCCAGGGTCATCAGGCCGCTTGCACGGTGCTGGGTGGCTCTGTGATATGTAGTACCCCGTATAGGCGCCTTAGGTTCAGGCGAGTTCCTCTGTGTGGCATAAAGCCAGACTGACCTGGGTGTACCAGAGAGGTGATCACCTCACGAAGCCTGGTTGCCAGCGCCTTGGTCAGCACCTTTGCTTCAACATTGAGCAGGGATATAGGTCTGTAGGAGCCGCAGTCTACTGGTGGCTTACCTTTCTTATGGAGGACCACGATGGTGGCGACTCGCTGGCCTATTGGCAGGTAGCCCTCCTCGCACGCCACCTGAACATGCCTGATAGAGGCTTGTCAACCTTGTCAGCACACATCTTGTATAGCTCCACCGGCAAGCCATTAGGGCCTACCGCCTTCCCGGACTGCAGTTCCCGAATTGCAGCTGTCCGCCCCCCCCCCCCCCCTCTCTGTCCGATTGGAGTCCAGACCCTCCCTCTCCTCCTGCGCGAGTGTTTATACAGTGGGCATCAGTTCTAGAGGTCCCGCAGGTATACTCCTTCATAATAGGCCGAAAATGTCTGCTATGGCTGCTTTGGTCCTCTGTACCATCCCGCCCCATCCACTACCTCCACCACCCAGGAACAGCTCTGGTCTCTCCTTTCTAACCAGGCCAACAATTTGCCAGCTCTGTCCCCTGTGCCATATAATCAATGCTGTGGTGCCAGTGCATGGCTTTGCACCCTGCTTTCAGCCAGGGCATGGAGATCTTGCTGCTTGAGCCGCAATTAGTGGCAAAGGCTCGCCGCCCCTTCCGCTATTGTCCTCTCCTCTAGGGCTGTCACCTCCCTTTCCATTTTCATTGACCTTATTAACTGTAGATCCCTAGCATGTCATTAAGTGGGAGCTCCTAACTCTGATAGATGATGAACAATATGATGCTCTATTCTTGACCGAAACATGGTTGCATAACTGTTCCATACCTGATATTAATCAAGCCCTTCCCCCTGGATACTATATATGTAGAAAAGACCATAAACATTAAAATAGAGGGGTGGAGTGTATTGCTATCATTTTAAAGGACGTGCATAGATGTACCTACAACTTTCTTTTCCAGAATGCAAAAATCTGTTTTTTTTAATAAGTTTGTCACCCATCTTCTCGTTCTCAGGAATTTTAATATACAGATCTCCTGGTTCATGTACGAGGTTTGTGGAATCCCTACCTGAGATCGTAGCCAGTTATCTTACCCAAAAAACTAATTTTACTCTTTTAGGGGATTTTAATATTCACTTTGATGAAACCGAGAACCCCATGATTGCAGGGATCCTGCAAGACCTAGGTTGTCTGCAACTTACACAAATGGTAAAAGGGCCTACCCATAATATAGGGCATCTTTTAGATACTGTCTTTAGTAATGTGTCCAACCTAAAAATGAATACTCCTTGCCCCATGAGCTGGGCAGATCACGCTTGGTTTCCTTCATCCTAGAAGGCCCCACGCCTCTGGCGAAGAATAAGGACCTCCTACCTATGGTTGAAGATGGTCTAAACTAAATAAAGAAAATTAGCTATCTGCGTTGGCATCAACTAAACCAGAATTTGAGAATTACCCTTCCGCAGCTAATACTCTATTAAATAAGTGGATTAATCACTCTTTGGTTGTGACTATCCCCATTACCACTTTGAAAAAGGGAAAGAAGGAAAAAACGGCACCATGGTTTAGCGCCCATCTTCTCTCCATAAAAAAGTTGCAAAATACTTGAAAGGAAATGAAGACGCAGGTATGATGAAAACCTAAAAGTCGCCTATCACATGGTTATGAGACATTACCACCAGGAGATCAGAAAGGCGCAAGCATCATATTATGAAACCTCAATGGTCAAAGCAGCCAATGCCCCTAGGGAGCTATTCCGAATTATGAAAGCTTTGACGATGTCCAAAACAGAAACCTCATTACCTCCCCCATTAACAGTCCATTGTAACAAACTGGCAGGATACTTCCAAAATAAAGTGTCTTGAATTTACAGTGAGTTTCAAAAAATAAAAGAAGCAGTGTCCAATATAATGGAGTTACACACCAGGGTGGAGGAGATGCCATGGCTCTCTGACTTCCAATTGATTTCGAAAGATGCATTGCCAGCACCATTTGAAAAAGTCAAATCGGGTTCTCCTTTGGATCCAGCTCCCCCCGGTATTCTTTTTCAGAGGGAACGAGAATTTTTCCCTAATCTCCTGGATCTTCTTAACTTGTCAATATCCACTAGAGTTGTTCACTGAGAGTCGAAACATGCAGTGGTTAAGCCGCTGATAAAAAATCGAATCTTGACCCCTCCTGCCTGGGGAACTACAGGCCTATTTCGATGTTACCTGTGATAGGGGAACTTTTAGAAAAACATATTAATCAGGTTCTCTCACTTTCTCTAGAAGATAACCTCTTCCTTGACCCTACTCAAAATGGCTTCCATCCAAAACATAGTAAGGAATCCACATTGCTTGCGGTAACAGAGGAGGCTAAAATGTTTCTGGACCAAGGAAGATCTGCGGCCACCATTCTCCTCCACCTGAGTGCAGTGTTTGATATGGTTGATCATGAGACGCTAGCATTCGGGGGAGGGAAATAGGAATAAGAAAGAATGCACTGAATTGGCTTTTGTCCTTCTAAAAAGATAGGTCCTTTCAGATTTGGGAACCTCCCTGCTACTTGGAGACTATCCCTTTGAAGCATGGAGTTCCACAGGGATTCACACAAAGCCCCACACTTTTTAATATACATGTACAACCACTAGCAGCGACTGTCAAGGAATTTGGCGTGTCACTGGTCTCCTATGCTGATGACATGCAACTGGTGGTTTCCCTCGCACCAAAGACCGGAACTCAGCATAAGCTAACCCCCTGCCTTGAGAAAGTGGCACACTGGATGGCAAATTGCTCCTTAAAGTGAAAAATCGGGGCTGATGGTGGGAAATAACTTTAACCAGCATACATTGTTAAGTTGGCTGGAATGTCCAGGACCTTCCCTCTCCTCATGGCTCCCCTATCAAAAGTTTAGGTTTGTGGTTGGAGAGTTCCCTCACAATGGAATCTCACGCTAACAGATTGACCACATCCTATTTTGCCATGTTAAGAACCTTACGGAAGGTTTTAGACTTCCCTTACGATCTAGGAGAATTGTGGTTCAGGTGCTTATTTTCTCCCACCTGGACTACGGCAATTCCCTTCATGTAGGATCTCCTAAGTCAGTCATCAAGAGACTTCAGGTGGTCCAAAATGCCACAGCATGGACCATTTATAAAATATGTAAACATTCTTCTGTGAAAAGTGCCTTGGACTCCCTACACAGGCTCCCAGTGGAGGAAAGGATAAAATGTAAGGCGCTCTGTTTGGCTCACAGGAGTGTCAACCAAAAGGGCCCTCTTCTGACAAGGACTCTCTTATCAGCCTATGTCCCCAACAGGAGTCTCAGATCCTCCGATGGATGCCTTCTGAGAGTGCAGTGGATACTTAGAGCCAGTTGGGGTGGCATATCATTTTCATATCTGTCCCCCAAATTATGGAATTCTTTGCTTAGGCAACTAAGAATGGAACTGAATGAGCTTAAGTTGAGAAAAATGTTTAAAACATGGCTTTACCCTCATGGGTTTTAGTCAGCATCTAGCTCTAGACGATTAAGGATGCACATGTAAGATAAGATTGCTTCACATTCTGGTCTCTGCTCCTTCTTTTTCCCTCCTATCAGAGCCTGAACCTAGCCTCGCAACACTGTCTTGAAAGCTTCTCAGAGAACACAAATGGAAGCCACGGAGCCTTAGTTTTCTTTAAATTAAAGGTCAGCCTTGCTCCTTATTCTATCCCCCATGCCCTGTCTCGGAAGTACCATGTGTCTATTCTTGGAGCCGGCGGAAATTCTCTGAATGGTTCCTTCAGCATGACCCCAAATGGGGAATGATCGGATATGCCTCTCACATAATGCACTGCAGCCCTAAATTAATCTGCATTCAAGACCTTCGTGAAAATATAGTCCAGACGGGAGAAGCTGTTGCGCGTGGATGATAAGTGTGTGTACTGCCGTTGATTTGAGTTGTGTGCCCTCTAAGTGTCAGTTAATCCCATCGCTTCTGCAAAGGAATGCAGTGGACCCTTCCCTCCCCGTGTTACAGCACTACCTGCCCTGTCCACCCATCACATCGTTCATAACCCCACCAAATACTAGTGTCCCTATAGGTAAATTTAATAAAAGAGTACTTTTGTCTGGGAGGGTCACAGTGTGAAGATGCGGCAGGATGTAGAGGGAGCAGTGGTTATGCTTGTGGCCCTCCTACGTCCTGGAGACAGCCTTGCAGATTGCGCCATGTGCGCTGCGCAGTGAAGGCACTGGTGTAACAAAATGCAGGGGGGCCCCCCTGCAAGATATGCTTAAGGGGCCCCTCACACTCACATCAGTAGGGGCTGAGGGGGCCCCCTCTAGTATGGATAAGCCTGGGGGCAGCGGGGGCTTTGTTACGCCCCTGAGTGAAGGGCACAGACTTCTTGAGTAGAATGCCCACCCCTCGTGATTCAGTAGTGTAACCTGAATGTCCTAACAGCGTATAGTCAAACCTATCAAGGGCCTTATACTGTTGTGCCCCTAAGGTGTGTTTCCTAGATTAAGGCCACATCTGGGGCTTGCCGCCGCAGAAATTGTAGTACTAACATTTGCTTAATCTTGTGCCCCAATCCATTAACATTCCATGACCATATGTTCAGGTCCCGATGTGTGTGCAATGCCATTGTTGTTTTGATACCCAGTATGCAAGACCCTATCTCTGCAGAATAGCTCTTGGTGAATCGTAGTCGTGATGAGCCCTGTTTTGCCATCCCACCCTGCCGAAGTCCCTTTCGATGCTATGCTGTTATGACACATCCATCGCAACTTGGCCGAATACATCATCATGTACTTAATCTCTCTGTCTTGCAATGCTCTTTTGATTGCCTCAAAGCTCCATCTTTGTACTTGTATGGTGAAATCAGGGAAAAGTCAGATGGTCGCGTTGATAATTTGCAAGTCTATGCTCTCGAGCTGCCTGGAGGATTGCGTCACGGTCCCTATAATTGAATATTCTGGCTATTATTGTACATGGAGGAGCTCCCAGCTTCGGCAGGGGGCCCAGCGCCCTATGTGTTCTCTCAATTGAAAAGAACTTGGATTGTCTCTTTGGGCAGAGGGTGTTTAGAATCAAATCCTCTAGGAAGAGGTTCACACTAGGCCCCTTCATTCCCTCTGGGACCCCCACCACTCTGATATTGTTCCCTCTGGATCTTCCTTCTTAATCTTCCATTTTGAGAGTCAGAATTGCATTTTGTTTCATCAGAGTTTGGAACTGTTCCTCCATTCTTTTTGTCGTAAATTGTAGGCCGTTGATTTGGGATTCTGCAGTTTTGACTTTTTCAGATATGCAGCGGACACCTGCCCACAGGAGGTTAACATCGATTGTGACTGCATCTAGTTTTGGTTCAAGTGTGCCTCGTAAGTCCTGAATTGCCGTCATGATCTCACGCAAAGTAGGTTCTTCCATGGGCTGAGGATCTTGCCCCTCGCCCCCCTCGGCGTTCTGAGTCCCTCCGCCTGGAGCAGCCATCGCAGCAGCATATTTATCAAGATTGTTAGTTTGCATGGGTTTGGTTCCGCAATTCCTGACCATGTCAACTGCCACCCGGCATCGCGCTGCTACTTGGTATCAGCCTTTTTGCCCACTGCACTCTCACTTGTCTGTCTAAGGAAGCCCCTTCAAGGCTGTTGAATCTGTATATCTTTAGGGCTCACAGAATCACCTTGTGGTATCGGTAGTGTACTTTTTTGCTGCGCTAGGTCTTTGAAGCGCTAAGCATATATGGATTTCCACAAATCCCAATGGCAGGAATGCTCTCAGTCCAGATCTCTTGTTTCCCCCCTCTCGCTCCAACAGGTAGGCTCCCGGCCACTCACTTCACTGCTCGTAGCTCTCCCCTCTAAGCATCGCCCCCAGAGCGAAGGCAGAGCGTGGGATTCCTCTACCTATAACAATGAAGACAGTGCTGGGCCAGCAGACTCTCTGCTAATGGTACATTCCTTCCAGGTCGTCCTGTCCCTATAGCCACAGTAGAGGGAGGTTACCCCTGGACGGTGCCGTATTCACGATCTTTCAGGCACTGGGCCCTCTACCTTGCTCTCTAGGTGATGGGGTGCCGAGCTCTGTCACTGACCACTTTCTCTGTTCCAGCCGCAGCCACAGTCCCGGTGAGCAGGCCTCCCTCCTAGGTGCTAGGGCCACGACTCCTCCATACAGTCACTGCCAGCACTCATGCAGCTTCGCTCGGGCCCTGCCACCATCAGTGCATTTCCCATGCATCGGAGTCACTTGGGCCGATTGGTGATATTATTTGGCCCGGTAAGGTCAAAGCCGGGCCCTCTTCCTTCCTCAGTATATCCCGGCCCCGTGTCGGGCCTCACAGTTGTCCTGTGGTACTCCTGGCCCGGCCTATCCCCCTGCACTGGTTCAGGCACAGTTCCCTCTCACCAGTCGCCTGCTCCTCCCTGCTAGTGCAAGCATCTGAGGGGGGAATGCTGCCGCCGATTCTCTCCTTGACCCCCCTGGCACTTGTGCTTCTTCCGCCGATCAGGCCAGGTCCGCAGTCCCAGATAGGAAAGACCTGTTGTTCCCGAGCCGAAGCTCCGACACCACTACTGTATCACCACCTGCTTATCCACCGCTGTTTCAGGGATTTCTGTTTTATTTTTAGCTGTAAGTCTTGGTTTCTCTCCTGCTGCAGGACAGTGTATGTGCCGCTGCTTGGGATTTCTCCTCATCCGGCCCTCTCCCCCTCGAGGCCCATCGTGATCCAGTACTAGGCCTTGCACTCTTTACCTCTGCCTCAGCCAGTGCTCTCACCTCCTTCTCAGCAGGGCGGCACAGAGCGGGCCTCCCCTGATGATGAACCACCGCAGCTTTTTCGCAGGTGGATAGGTCTCCGCTTCTCTGTCAGTCACTCTCCTCTCTCCACGAGGCTCCCGAGTGCCAGCCGGTATTAACCCTTTGCTGATACCTTATCTCATCAGATTGTCACCATCGCATCAGAAGAGAAACACCCTTCCCCACAATCAAAGGCCCTTTTGTTTCGTGTTACATATCACCCCTCAGGAGAGCCATTATCAGTCATGTGACTCTGGACACTGGAAGAAAGGCACTTTTGGCTTAGGCAGAACATTGCCAACTTTCTAAAAGTGACACTTTCAGAATACTAACTTTTTTTTTTTTTTTTAACTTTATTTACCATTTTTGCAAAATACAGCAATATAAACATGAGTGCTCACTGTCATCACCACAGCAGTTCAACAATGAAAAAAAAGATACTGACCAAATGTAATCCCACTCATCAGGAAACAACAAGTGAAAGAGTCGAAAAGAAAAACCAAAGTAATTAAAGTTTGTAAATACAGTCCCGGTGGCCCGTCCCACTCACAAAAAAACCCAAAACATCTGCCTCCAGCAGTTCAGCGTCCAATCCTCCCGCAAAAAAACAGCTTTGAATAATATAAGCAATAATATCAGCTTCTGCGACCTCCAGAGGAGCATTAATAAACATACAGTTGTGATCAATAAGCTGGTTACCCCACCCCGGGTCGGAACTATACCTTGATCGAGTTGAGTGTCAGTAGTGCGGTGCACAGTCTCTACATAATTCTTGAATGGCCCCCAGATATCTTTGGGACGGGAGGAGCGGGGAAGTGTGCTGGAATAGACCTCACTGTTGGTGTTGCAGAATGCTAAACTGTTCAGCCAGCTTTGTGATGTGGGAACTGACTTGCGGCCCCAATGAATAGCTATTTCCCTTTTGGCTAGTAGTTGACTGATGGAGACAAATTTCTGAATTCCCTTGGGGAAATTTACTACATAACCTAATAATGCTACTTCCGGCGTAGGGACTAGAGTCAATTCAGTCATGTCACACAGTATTCTGTGCACCGCCTCCCAATATGGTTGTATTTTCTGACAATTCCATGTAGGATGGGCAAAGTCAGCATGTGGAGCTGCACACTTTCGACAGTTATGAGGGCGGGACATTTCAAGCCTGTGGGATCTGGTAGGGGTAATGTACATTCGGCGCAAAAATTTAAAATGGAGAAGTTTGTGTCGACTGTTTAAAGAGACATCTTTCGTTACCGAGCAGCATTTGACCCACTGTTCATCTAAGATGGGGCGTCCTAAATCATTTTCCCATGCTTTGCGAATCTTGTCGTCATTGACCGGTATAATACCAGCACATGCCCTGTATAGCTTAGAAATAAGGTGTACCCCTTCCTTATTCTCGATGATCACGGAGAGCAGAATGAACAATTCCGGTTCAATGGGAAAACTAGGAAGGGAAGCACGTAGAGCCGAACGAATTCGTCCCAGGACAAAGCGATCCATAAAGGTCGCGACGTGGAACCGCTCCTCTTCCGTTACTGAGAAGACATGCCCTCCAGGGAACAAGTCAGCAAATTTGGTGATATCAAAGGTAGCCAAGTTGCGCTGCACCAGCCTCTCACCTGTGATCGGCAGCCAGCTAGCGTTGGGGATGGGTAAAGCTGATGAATATAATGTAGAAGTGCCGGTGACCCGTCTCAGTTTTTCCCAAGCCCAACTTGTAGTAGAGACGGTCTGTATGTCGTTAGGGTCTCTGGGTACGCCCTTGGGTAATACTGTGGATAACGTCTCAGGCAGGACAAAGTCTGCCTCTGGGCGGAGAAATGGGATCCTAGCATCCGGGTGGAACCAGGCAAAGGAGTAACTGCATTGGGCCACTAAGTACAACTGAAGATCAGGAACCCCAAACCCTCCTCTATCATACGGAAGGGTCAGTACTTGCCAACGCACGCGAGCCTGTTTGCCCCCCCAAACCAATCTGATCAGGTGCGAGCGTAGTGTAAAAAAAAAAACTGTTTGGGAAGGGTATGGGGATGTTATTAAAAAGATATAAAAATTTGGGAAGGACGATCATCTTAACCAATGCGACTCTGCCAGCAATGGACAACGGTAACCGCAGCCATCGCTCTACCGGAGCTTCAAGAGCGCTGACTGCTTGACTATAGTTAAGACGGAGAATTTGAGCGGTGTCCAGATGGATATGAATGCCCAAATACTTAATGGAATCAGTGCACCACTCAAGGGGGAATTCAAACTCCCACTGCACAGTGCTCGATGTTAAGGGAAAGATAACTGACTTTCGCAATTAATGCCCAGCCCAGAATGTTGTCCGAATCTGATTATTTCTCTGATAAGGGGTTCCAAGTTGACATGTGGTTCCCTAACATAAAGAATGATGTCGTCCGCGTAAAGCGAAACCAAAAGAGGACCGGTGTTGAACTGTAGGCCCCTCTGCAGGTGCCTCTCCTGGAAATGCCGGACTAATGGGTCCATAGCGAGAATGAACAATAAAGGTGACGGGGCAGCCTTGCCTGGTGCCACAAGATAAAGAGAAGGGATGTGAGAGCGTGCCATTCAGGCGAAGTCTCGCTGTGGGGCGGCAATACAATAATTGAGTGGTGGCAATAAATCCCTTGGGCATTCCCATGCGGCGCATGACAGACACAAAAAAGGGCCACTCGAGAGAGTCGAACGCCTTCTCAGTGTCCAACACAATGGCGGCAGCTGGGACCTCAGGATCAATCCTGTGCAGGATCGCAAATAGTGTCCGGAGATTCAATGAGGTAGAGCGATGGGGGACAAAGCCGGACTGAGCTGGGGAAATAATAGATTCCATCAGGAGAGACAAGCGCATGGCAAGCATTCTGGCCAGAATTTTATAGTCCAGGTTTAGTAGGGACAAATGTCTGTATGACCCACACAGTGACGGGTCTCTGCCGGGTTTGGAAAGGAGTATAATGACAGCCTCACGGAGTGTGGGGGGTAAGGTTTGGCTTTCTAGGGCCTCCGCATACACTTCAAGTAATTTAGGCGCCAGTAGATCCCTATGCCTTATAAAAATCTCCCGTAAAGCCATCTAAGCCAGGGGCCGAGGAGCCTCGGAGGGCCTCAATGGCACTAGTGATCTCCTCCGCCGAGAATGGCTCCACCAAAAACTCCTGCAAATTCTTCTCTAAATAGACCAACACAATCTCGGATAGGTATGCTTCCTGTGCAGATGGTTCACTCCCCACTCTAGAAGTATACAAAGAGGTGTAATATTCAAGGAATTTGTTGCCAATCTCCGAGTTGTCCGTGAGTATCTGATCAGTAGAGGATCTCAACTCAGTGATGTAGGATTTGCTGTATGGGGGTCGAAGCATCTGCGCCAGCACACGGCCTGGTCGCTCACCTTCGCCGTAGCGACGTGCGGTTTGATATTTACCCAAAAATAGTATCTCGCGATCTGCCGATTCCCTATATTCTGTGAGGAGGACAAGTCGGCGTTTAACAACTTCTGGGTTGGAAGTGGTCGCTGTGGCGCTGTCAATGTCTGACAGATCGTGTTCCAAGCGAGAGAGAGTCGCTCTTAGATCTTTTAATACCCCGGAGTGTTTGCTTTAAAGCCCCTTATGTATGATTTAAAGGCCTCCCACAGGACTGCCCGGGTATCCACCGATCCAGTGTTAATGGCAAAGTATTCTTCAATGGCTTCGCGCACCTCAGAGTGGAAGTGGTCATCAGTGAGGGCGCGGCTAGGAAAATGCCACCGACGTTCATACCCATCTGGACGAGGAACTCTAAGAAGGAGCTTAACTGGGGAGTGGTCGGAATATGTTCTCGGGAGAGTTGTGAGTGAGTGGTACTAGCTGGATAGTCCAGGAGAAACAAGCCAAAAGTCAATCCTGGTCCACGTTTTGTGTTGGGCAGTATAGTGTGTGTATTCCGTGGCAGATGGGTTACGCCTGCGCCATATGTCGAGGAGCGATAGACGGTCACAAATATCCAACAAAGCCCGACGTGCACGTGGTTTAGTGTCAGGGGACCTAGCGGTACCATTCAAGGCGGGGTTAAGGAGCAAATTGAAATCCCCCCCAACCAGCAATAGAGCAGAATCTAACTTAAGGAGCTGGGCGTACAGGGCATGGAAGAATTCAGGAGAATCGGTTTCGGGGCATAAACACACAACAGAGCGACGCTATGGCCCATCAGCGACCCTGTAACAATGGTGTATCTACCCTCGCTATCCCCGATGGTGGAGCGTAAACTGAAGGGTACCCTTTTGTGTATAAGGATGGCCGTGCCTCTAGCATAATTGCTGAAGTTGGAAAAAAATCTATGCAGGCCACAACTAGAAGCAAAATGTAGGGAGTCAGATTTGGGCAAATGCGTTTCCTGCAAAAAAGCAATGTCAGTGTTATGGCGTAGCAAATAATGAGCGACATGTCTCCTCTTACGGTTGTCATTAAGACCCCTGACGTTCCAAGACAGCAAGGACAGACCAGAGGGACCATCAACATTACCTAGCTGGGCCATCTAGTGGACTTGGCATATGTAACAAAGGTAATCAATCGCTGATAAGTGGTCAATTGGACAGTGAGCATAACAGTAAATAAACAAAAAAGTTTGTGCGAAAGCAATTGTCCCCCCCACACCCCTCACCCTCACTCCGAATAAAGTGAGGCATAAACCACAACAAACAACGAAACATGGTATACCAAGCAGCTTTGAGTTGGAACGAGAAATCCTTGAAATAGTATACCCGTATCACTAGAGACAGATTCACAGTGTACACCATGAGGGGTGGCAACGCCACGACAGTCGGCCAGCTAATTGGAATGTGTCGTGTTAATGAATAATATTATCCCCATGCAGCAATGATAACAAATGGGGAATGAACGATGCGGCAAAGTCAGCCAGTTCCGGAGCTAGAAAAGAGTTCTACACTTGCGTTGGAGCCACTGCGTGGAGGGGAAGTCCCAGCCCCATCTGTGATTGTCTGGTTGTTGTTTTGTTTGTAAGCATGGCAGAATTCCTGCGCCTCAGTTGGGGTGTCGAAAATGCGGGCCCTGCCATTCACATCGACTCGTAGCCTGGCAGGGTAGAGCATGCCATATTTCAGACCCAGATTCCAGATTCCTGAGGGTGGCCTTGCCCCCATTATACTTGTGCCGGGCCTCCTGCACCATGATTGTAAAGTCTGGGTAGAGCGACAGTTTGGAGCGCTGCCATGTGGTGTCTCCGCACTCCCTAGCGAGGCGCAATGCAGTGTCACGGAAGTTCATGATACGCGCGATGATGGGTCTCGGTGGGCAACCTGGGTTAGGCCGGGGGCCCAGAGTGCGGTGAGCGCGCTCCACTGCGAAGCCAGAGGTAAAAGCCTCCCTCCCAAACATGTTGGTTAGCAAGGTTTCAACAAAGAGGTCAAGACGGCCAGTGTTTGTGGTCTCCGGAACCCCCAGGATGCGGATATTGTTTTGCCTGCTGCAAGCCTCAAGGTCCTCATTTTTAATTGCCACGTCCTTTAGGATACGCTCAACGCGCTCCAGCCTCTTAATGGATTGCGCAGTGCCATCTTCAATGTCCGATATGCGTGCCTCAGCGACATCCAAGTGTCTATCATGCGCTTGAATTTTGCCCCCCAGACCTTCCAGTTGTTTATTTAGAGTGTCGAAACGTCCATCCATCGACCGGAAACCCTCTCTCATCTCCTGTAGTTGTGATGCGGAGTGAGCGCTGGGGTCGTCCTCCCGGACCGCGCCCTGGCCCCCCTCCGCCATGCTGGATTGGCCCTCAAGAACCTTCTCAACAATTTTTTCAAAGGGGAGGGTCTTCTGCCTAGGGTCCTTGCGTCCCATGCTGCTGCACCGCTACAAAAAGAAGGAACGGCAGCCAGATGAACCAGCAATGGGGCAGAGAAACCAGGCCCTGCAGCCAATGGGTGTAGAGAGTAGCTGCGCCTCAGATCCATGATAGTAAAAATGGAGCCCACTGGATGAAGTCACGTGTCCTCGGAAAAGCAATCGGACATGGAGGTTAAGAGGTGAAGGCACCTCAATGTGTAATCAGGCAGCGATGCAATATGTGTCAGAGTAGGCTGTTCGACCACCCCAGAAGCCCAATTTTCACTGCGGGCTCGACTCGCCACCCGGCCCCAGCAGCAATGTGGTGTTCCGTAGCCAGGTCAATGCAGGGTCAAAGAAATGCGCACTCTCAATGAACCCAGCAGGGACGCCGGATACGTGAAGCTGGAGCCCGTTCAGGGTCGAGGGTGAGCTGGGGCAGTGCAGCAAGGCAGCAAAACGCAAACTCCCATACGGGGCAGCTCCCGATCCACAGAGCCCAAACAGAATGGGGGCACCCAGGCACGACCAGGAGCTAGCGGGAACCGGTCTCATAGAGGGTTGTGGTGGCGGAGAAGGACCCCGGGCGCGCACCAAGAGCAGGCAAGGTGCCACTCTGACTGGCCTGGTGAGTGGATTGATGGGCGCTCAGGAGTGCGAGTAGTTCCGCGAGCACACACCAAGACGACAGTGTATCTGTGCGTTGACTGTGCCCTGCGCGCTGATGGAAACTGCGCCCCTGGATGCAGAAAGCCAGAAGCAGGCAGTGGAAAGAGCCCAGGCGGCTCCAGGCAGACAGCGGCTTAGGGTTCAAATATCTTCAGCGGCTGCGATGGGCCGCGTTGTGGCGTCGTTCGATTCAGGCCTCGAGGTGCCGGGATCAGCTAGAGCGACGGCCCTGTCCCCAAAGGGCCGGAGCGAGGAAACGCTGCGCGGGGGCAACCGGGCGTGGGAAGCGATGGGTCCACTCCCACCCCCCCTCGCTGCCACACCTGCTAGCGACCGGATGGCCGCCTCCCAGGCTCACCCGCGGGCCTTGTCCCAGCGGGGCCTCCGGGAGAACCGCAGGGGCAGATGACATAGCCCGGGCGTCTCAACCGCCTCAGAAAGTAAGCGGAGGGGGGGCTATCGCAGGGAGAAACCCACGCCCGGCGCACTCACCGCATATGTTGCTGGTCAATCAAGACGGTCGCCAGCTCCGGCCTCGTCAAACCCTCACTCAGGCTGAACAGGGAAGGGTACCGGCAGCGGCCGAGAACCGCCCGCCCCTCAATCTTCGCACGCCGGGGAATCCGTTCTGGAGGCCTCAGATTTTGATCGGACGGGATCGCCATGCGCCCCACTCGCTCAGGGCTCCTATGGTGACTAGCAGGGGTCCGTCAATGCCGCATAATTAGGGGAAATCGCAGCGGAACTGGAACGACTGGCGGAGTTTCAGTGCTGCGTGGCCATCTTGGTCGGCGGCCTGGCCACACCCCCAGAATACTAACTTAAAATCCAACTTTACCATTACAGATTTTTAAGATTTCAAATTACAATCCAAATCAGTGGGAGAAGTATTTCACTACCTGCTTCCAAATTGAAGTTATCACTTATGAAGTGTAATATGAAAACCCAGTGTTAGTCAGTGAAAAACCTTTTTAGGAACTGGGACACCATCGGCATCTCAAGGGTGGGCGACCTGTGGGTCAAGGGAAAAATACTCAAATTCACGGAATTGCAAAGAGAATATGAAATGTCAGCAACTGAAACATATAGATACCTACAAATACATCATGCGTTGACGGCAGCTATCCCAACTGATCAGGACCTCCCGGAGGCTTCCCCTCTGGAAGACAGACTATTGACAGATCACATGACTTGGAAAGCATCTCCACGGCTTTCCAAAAAATAATCTATAACTAGCCAGACCCCCTCATACGACTCCGCTCCCAATGGCAAACAGGTTTAGGGAACCTAGACGACGGGGAATGGCAGAGGCGCTTTCTTCCCCCCAAGAAACTGCCATCACAGCGCGGCTTAGGCTGATACAGCTCAAAATACTCCATAGAATATATTACTCATGTGAAACACTGGTTAAAATGGGGAAAAGGGAAAATGCATATTTTAACCGTTTATGTACCCAGGTAGGCACATTCTATCATATGTTATGGGAATGCCCGGTAATTCACCAGTATTGGGAAGTGGTGGTATCAGAGCTACGGCAAGTATGTGGGAAGAATCTCTCTCTACAACCTAAAATGTGCCTCCTAAATGTGTGGGTAGCGACAGACATTACCCGCATGGAGCACGTTTGGGTGACCTTGGGGATGACAATTGCAAAGCAGAACATTGCCCGCAAATGGGGAGCATGAGATCCTCCGACGGCGGAGGAGTGGAGGCGAGACATGGACTGGTGCATGTTAGCTGAGAAAGCGGTCTTTGAACTCAGGGGTTTCCCTCGGAAGTGGGACAAAGTGTGAGGCAAATGGAACGCCCACAGAGGAAATATTTGTGCCCCTCCCCTCACACACAGGAATGGCCCTGGTCGGCTTGAGGACACAATGGACAACAACGCCAGGGGCGGCTGGTGACATTTGAAAGTGGTGGGGCGTAAATACAGGGGGTTCGGGGGGGTTCTCCCCCGAGAAAATTTTGAAAAAAAAGTGGGCAAATGGTGCATTTTCAAGCAAATTTGAGAAAGAGGTGGCTTGGCGAACACATCTCTGGGAGTAGCCAGACAAGTCTCTTTGCACTTGCACAGATACATCACTCTCCCTGCATTCACATAGGCACACTACTCACCCTGCACTCATAGACCCATTACTCACCCTTCCCTGACACATCACTAAGCCTGCATTCACCCATCCACATAACTCACCCTGGACTCACACAGGCACACTGCTCAACCTGCCTCACACAGACATCACTCGCCCTTCGCTGCACTGCACTCAAAGATGCACACTGTTTCATCAGAGAAATATATACCAAAAAACAAATCAGTGTGAAAGCTAATGAACACTTTACAAGTAGCTGCTGGTTGGTTTTTGGACATATGTGAATTCATTCATAGCATCGAAAACAACCTCCTCACAGAAATGAAAATCTAGTTAACATAGAGTCTGAAGGCCTGTACGTGGCCCAATGGCATCCCCAGGCATCACCACGACTAGAGAGAGTCCGACAACGCACATGCTCATAGCCAATGTATATTAAAAGGGGCCAATGTTACCAGACTAGCTCCACCACAGAGGCCCTTTCTGGCAGTGATGTCCAATGTTGGTCCATGAAGGTGGAATGGATTCATATCAGATTTTATTATATACACATATGACAATCATGCATAAAGTTGATCTGTGAAACCTAAAAAAATCATGTAGGTAAATGACTGCCCTCCTTCCATCTGTGCTGCTGCCAGAGACAAACACCATGAAGTATCTAGATATCCAAGACATTTTAATAGCATTACTGTGCCACGTGTGTGCCTCTGAAAGTTCAAACTCAAGCAGCTGGCTAAATAAACAAAATGATCAAAGCTGCTGGAGGCCAAGCACTTTTTTGTGGAAGCAGACAACTTCTTCCCAATTAAAACAGATACTCATGGCTTCCAACATGTGGGTGGAGCCAAAGCCCCTCTCCTGGTAATTACCACATAGTTGTCTTCTGGCAACAATTGCGCTTTCAAACCATACCATAACCAGTATTTTGAAAAAAATCTGAAATGGATATATCCAAGACATTATCGAATAGCTATTCCAAGAATCCTGAAAATGTAATCCTGAAATGCATAAAACAAATCCAATTTAATGAATATAAATCTCATTTAATCCCTCGATTAATGCTAACTTTAAGCCTTAGCCCACGCCTCTGCCGAACCCTAAGATTAACACTCACTGTAAAACTAACCAAACTAACCATGGCCCTGTTCCCCAATCTTAATGTTCACCACAAGCCCGATCTTCAGTGTAAATACTGACCTTAGCCCTGAGTGTCTACCTCAGTACTTAGCTTTGGTTATAAGACTAACACCAGCGATGAGAACAACAGAACAAATCTGCTTACATATATGTTAGCATTAAAAGCTGTTAAAAGTATGTTAAAATTGTTATCTAGTCGAGATAACAATTCTAAAAATATTTTTCTATTACATTTCCGCAATTTTTGTAAAAGGACTTAATATGTTTTTTCAGCTTAATATGTATCTAATTTCAGTTTTCTCTAAAATGTACATTTTCGGTGCTTGCATTTTTGGTATCAAGTCTGAGTAGCTCCTAATGTTTTATGATGGTCCAGGATGTCACTGTCATAAAATATCCTCTCATTGTGCAAGTACCTTTAAAATACAACAACTTTGTGTTTGAATACCCTCATGCCATTGGGTGGCTGCTCCAGCATTCAATCGTGAAATTCAGCAGTCCCAGGACGTGGAAGTCCAATAGATGTCAATCTTTCTTGTGATCCCATTACATAGCAGAGTTAAGCCAGGCCACTGAGCATCTGTGGACCACTCCTGTTTGTAAAATAATGCAGCTGAAATTACGAAAGATGCACCCGAAATTGCGAAATAGGGTTTGTTTTGTGCCCTCCGTAATAAAATGAGCATTTAGTGGAACAAAAGGAAGCAGACACTGGCAAAGACAAGATGCCTGGCATTGGCAAGCTAATTTAATGGTTATTTTTTTTATTGTGAGCATATGCCGCAAAAAGAAAAAGAAAAAACCAACATGCTGCCACCTAAATGTGATGGCCATATGTTTGCTATAATAAAATTAAATCTAAAAAAATATAACCGTTGCTTATAATTTTAATCGACCAGTGCGGATGCTTCCTAACAGGCAGGTGTAATTTGTACAGATATACAAACCCTTTATAATTTTAATGCACGTAACATGAAAATAAGATTCATATGGGTAAGCTGCCTCTGCAGTACAGACCTCAACTGCAGTAATACTGTGTGATTTTTACCACTGGGTATATTGTAAGTTTGACAGGTTCTTTCATATCCAATATGTCCTGGTGGTGGCAGTTAAATTCTGCGCTTTTGTTGGTTTACCCCTAATGTGTTGGGTGATGTTCTGCCGATAAATTGAGTGACATGCAAGATATCTAACAGGATTAGCTGCATCACTTAGTGATGGTAGATTCAGCAGTGTTGTCACTATAGTTAGTGTTAGGACATCTGGAGAGATTGTCTGATAAAGGAACAGCAGCTGATTACCCTTCCTAAGTGTATGAGTCGCACTGCCACCCCTTTTTTTTTTTTTTTACTTATTACGTTGTCGCTTTTGATTGATTACAATGATTCTTCTGCCTCTTTACATGGAAATCGTGCATGAAACGCTTTTTGGGATTTTACGTTATAGATAAACATAGGACACCGTAGCTTAGTTTATGAAGGATAAAGGGGTTTTGTGTTTAGCTTTTCTGGTATTGAGCTGGCCTACTCTGGTATTTGCATTACTTTTTGATCGTACTTGCGTAACCAGATCAACGTCGACATCCACCCCCATATACTGCTGAAATCACTACGACTCACACTGTAAATTACTGGTGTTGGGATGAGCAGTCAAAAGACCGCAACGCCGCACCCCAGTGAGTCTGGCGGTCGATGGACTGCCAGATTCGTAATAAGCCCCTCTGTCTCTGTTTAGTACCCAAGAAGAAAATGTTTTAGAAATGTTTACTGTTACTTATCTGTTGACTCTGTTAACTCATTCTCCGAGCTTCATTAAAACAGAACTCCGATGCGAATTTAAAATTCTGATTATTGCACTTATTGTGCTTCCACTCTGGGTTTTTGCCTGCACAAATTCCTTTAGATGTTATCGCAATGAATGTGCATGACAAAAACACTGCACAATGTGGAATACCTGCAGTAATAATGGTGGTTATCAGCGCTTTGGATATTATTTTCTATTTTCAATTGACAAACTCTGCATCGGGTGCTAAACTTCCAGGGTGAGAAATCTCTACTGATTGGTAATAGTGCTTGCCCTGGTGTTTTTTTTAACACCTAATAGAATAACGGAACTCAGATTTCCTGAACTGGTTTAGTTGAAATAAATTAAAAGTAAGTTAGTGCCACAAGAACTTCGTTTCTTATGAAAATGCCAAAATATACCATTCTCCAAATTACAATTTTTAAATTTACAAAATATAAAAAGATTTCCCACAATGACCACATTTTATACTGATAAAAAGCTGACTTCCACACCCTTATTCCACACTGCTCACTCCAGTTATTTTGTCTCTTCCTTGATTAAGAATTTTATTAGGTAAGACAGGAACTTTATTATGAAAACATGTTAAGCCAGATTCACACAGCAATATGTGCTTGTAAATAAGGTTTGTTGCTGCTAGGCATTTGGGCAGGGTTCTGCAAATTCTACCAAAAATCCTTTCACTCTGAGATAGACCAGTCCATCTGTTTCACTGCAATATGAAGCTTTGTGCAAAAGCAAGGACTGCTTTGCAACCTGGTGCTTTGAATTAAGCACTGACAACAAGCCAGGGCTACTGACTTTGTCAATGGTTGTAAAGTGCATAAAATAACTAAGGAACAACTCTGACTGCGTTGTATATAATATTGACAATGCTTCTGTCCTTGTGGGCGAGGTAATGGCTTTAAGGATGGAGCTGCTGACTTTCGAGCGAAGAAAGCAGGTTCGAGCCCCACGTAGGCTCTACATCCTGTGATTCAAAACATTGATATGTCCTTGTGTAATGTAACTCGTGCTCATGTTTGCTCCGAGTTTGCGCTACATAATACTGAAAGACAAGTCTCTTTGAAATTACTTCAAAATCAGTGACGGGTGGTACTATTGCAGAGTTAAGGTTTTTTTTCCCTCCACCCTGAAGGTAAAAATAGAGAGCGGATAGGGACCCGTATGGTATTGGCACCTGTTATTAAGAACTGCCGGTGCTGAGCACCGGCCCAGTTAAAGCCCTGCTACCGACTCACCAGTGCCTTTGCGGGACCGATGCCGAGGTAAGTGACTCAGAGGCGAAGCACAATGATTATTTGCGGCGATATTCATTTCGTACTGCGACATCCTGCACTGCAAGGGCAGCAGCGCCCTTTATCTTTCCGGAGATTAAATGAACACCCTCTTCTTGGAGTCCACCATGTTCCCAGCACCCCCTTCCTCTTGTTTTTAGGTCTCGCCTACGCAGCGTGCATGCACTGCATAGGAGAGACCTTTAGCGATCGGCACAGCTTTGGGGGCAAAAACGTGCACGCGTTGCATTGCTTGCAATGGCAACGCGTGCACGTCTGGCGATTCACTTGCGGGAGCGAGCAGCTGGCGCCATATGGTAGCAATTATCGCTACTGGCGCCGCTCGCTCCCGCAAGGGAATCGCGCAGGCCTCCTCCTTTCCCCCTCCCCTGCTGCCGTGCGAGGCGCGCGCGCTTGTTCTTTGTTGTACCGTCAGGGACATTAAAATACCGGTCATCCCACAATAAAACATGCCAGGTGGCAACCCTACCTTCCACGCACACATGTAATACCACTGTTCACGTGAACGCTAACTCGGTTCTGTCACAAATGCTTAAAATAAAGGAATACAAATTGCAAGAATATACCCGGACTCCCTTTTCTTTAGCGGAGGCAAATTCTGACAGTTCGTCTGAGTTACTTATCAAAAGTTCCACAGATGAGGCTTCTCCATCATTTCCAACCCTGAAGACTTTTAATGTGTATAAAGTGGGTGGTGGCGTTTACAACTTCCTGACCTTTAAGCATCTCCCCTGGCACCCCTCCCTTCTAGCCTTCCCTCCAGCCAAACCCCTCTCACCTCTAGAAACAAAAGGCACAAAGCCACTTAGTTGGCCTCCCTTTAATTCCTTTGCAACCCATCACCAGAGAAGGATCATTAACTCTGCACTCACCCCCTGGCAGGGAACTTAAAATGTAGAATCACTAAGGAGCCCACATCCTGTAAATACCCCTTCCCGTCCACCCACTGCTTCCGCCTTCACAGTGTGCTCTACCTAAGGGGGACTTAAGGGGGGTACGAGGGCTTGTCACGTGATGACATGGGGTGGGATTGAACTTTCTAGCCAGCCCAGTTTAGAGCCGGGGTTCGCATCAAGCTCACAGTCAAGTAGTGAGGGGAGGGAGTGCCACGGTGATTCTTCGCACCACAAAACCGCGCACACAAAGGCCAGGCCGAACAACAGCTGCCGAGCCCGGCAGCATACATTAGCCGCCTTTGAAGTGTAATGCGGTGGACACACTTGGACAGCGACCTCGCGCATGGCCTGTTGGCGAAATGCAGGCCCTGTGCCCTTGTGCAAGCCCTGGAGTCCAGAGAGCAGTCACTGGATGTGCGGGGGCACAACGGGATGCACGGGGTAATGTAGAAACACCTGCTTCCTGGTCACCTAGAAGGATCTACAGTGGACGGGGGGTGAGAGACCTTTTTTAGTCGAATGCGTAGGGATAAAAAGTGTGGTACTTTTACAGTTCTTCCTTGGTTCACAATAGTCACATAGTTTTAAAAGCTTTAACCTAAATATCGTTTTCTCCACATCCTTCAAACAAGCACATGATGGGAAAGAGATTCCGAACATTTCAATGCACGGCGGAAGTTGAAACAAATATTTCCACACCGAGTGAAAGGCGCCGGGTTTTCAGGACACGAGTGAGAACATAGATCATTCCAGGAAGCGTCAGAGCCTGGTTATCCGCGGCAAAATAACCATAACATCTCGAAACCAAAGGCACCTGTTCCACCAAACTACCCCCTTTTCCCTGTACCCTATTAACACCCCAACAAGCCCTATATAGAGAAACAGCGCCAGCAAAAGAAACAAGCATTGGCATAGCCAATAGGTCTCGCTTTTGGGACCTTATAAGTGTTTAGCCATGCAACAGTAGATGTTGTTGCAGTATGGATATTGTGCTGCATAACTAAATACTTATAAGGTCCCAAATGCGAGACCTATTGGCTATGCCAATGCTTGTTCTCTTTGGAGCGCAAGGCGGCCATCAGTCCCGTAACCTGGAGAATGTAAGACTGGAGGGTGCCTCTTAATGATTTGTAGAGGATAGTCTAGCAAATATAAAACCATGTACTCCTGCGTAATTGTGCATCGTAACTGCGTATAATTATGCAGCAACAGGAAGGGTGCGAAGTGAAAGGCCCAAGGCTTGGTTGAGGAGTTAACACAAGCCATGAAACTCGTGCGGAGGGGGATGCGTGGGGGAGGGAGTCTCGGATCAAGAAGTATTGTGAGTAAACAAGTTGTGGGAGAAACAGAGACATGCTATTGAACACGAACAAACATAAACAGATTACTGCCAGTCGCGGCTCGCGCCCGGGGGGGGGAGGTTGGGGGCTGCCGGGGGCCCGGGGGATTTTTAAACTAAAAAAGAAAATCCTACCTAAGCTGAGCAGGTCCGCCGTCCGCGCCGCCTCGGGTCCGACTCCGTTTACGCATAGCCCCTCTCAGCCAATCCTGGCGCTGCTGGCAGCGCCAGGATTGGCTTAGGGCACGGTTACCTCTCGCCCGCCTGACCATTAGGAGACCGAGGTTTGAGCCTTTGCTCAACCCTCGCTCTCCTAATGGGCATGCGCAAGCCAGTGCACACACACGTGCGCATGACTGGGCACGGCGCGAAAATTCGGTGCCCTTACCCACTCATGCGCACTTGTGCTGCAGTGCTGCCTGCTGCCCCTGGTCCCTCTGACAATCATGTCAGTCAACATGACGCAGGACCGCCCACCCCCTTCAGACTCTGAAGGGGGTGGGCGGTCCGACGTCATGCTGACTGACATGATTGTCAGTTCTCCCTCGGCGTCTTTGAACTTAAGTAAACTGATTCAGTTTACTTAGGTTCAAAGACGCCGAGGGAGCTGCGGGCGGGGGGGCTACGCCCCAACGCCCCAATGGACGCACCGCCCCTGAACAACGCTTAGGCAAACCATTAAGTCAAACTGTAAGATACTGATTGTGGGGATTTTTGTTTCTGTCTTGACTGTCATGTACAACAACTGTCAATTATAACTGTGGTATGTTAACCAAATAAATAAAAAGATGTTTAAAAAAAACAACCTTTTTAGGAGTTTTCCACTGTTAGGACATGTGAAATTGAAGTACCCATGCCCTTCATTTAAATACCATGCACCATGGCCTATGAATCTTTAGGGCATAACTTAGGGGTGACTTGTAAGTGTTAAGGAGAAAGGTTTATTTTGCCAAGTCAAAATGGCAGATTAAAACTTCACTACAGGCTGCCGTAGCAGGCCTGAGACTAGTTTTACAGTGCTACTTTAGTGCATGGCACAATGAGTGCTGCAGCCCACGTTTAGCATTTAATTCATAGGCCCTGGGCACATGTAGTACCATTTACTAGAGACTTGTAAATAAATTAAATGTTCCAGTTAGGTGTATACCAATTTTACCATGTTCAATGAGAGACCACAAGCACTTAACTGCTTGTTAGCAGGGGTAGAGTTCAGAGTACTAATAGCAACCAATAATAGGTGCAGCAAACACAGGATAGTCAAGGCAAAAAGTCGAATAACACACCAAAGATGTTAGGTCTAAGGAATGTCTCCCGCACCAGAAAGCAGGGAGAACTACCCACCCTCATGGGAGTTCTGATCTCTAAGGGCTTCCTTCATAAGGGGACACTGCATCCTGCTCCATTTTCCTAGGGCCAACAGATAATCCCTTCCCTCAGTGGGTATATGGCTTCTAAGACTGGCTCCCCAATTCCCCTCAGGGGCCCTATGTATCTCTAGAGCTACCTCCTAGTCTTCTAACCACTTGTCTGTTTCATTCCCCACCACAAAGCTAGGCACCGAGTCCTTGAGTATGTGAACCCTTTTGTCTCCTTTGGACACTGGATTGTCACTGTCACCATATTTACTGAGTTCCTTTTGACTCACTTCATGACCCAGCGATATTTTCTTCTCCTCCAGAGCTACTTTCCTTTCTTCAAAGGCCTTTTCCGGCTCAGCTTTCTTTTCCCCTAGGGCCTTAACAGCTGCCTCCTTCATGGCCAGCGTTTCTCCTCCATGGCCATATTTGCTTTTTTCTCCTACGCAGCCACTTTCAGCTTGGCAAGCTTAGGGGACAGGTTGGAAAGGTTCCCAGCCACAGATGAGGTAAGGGACCTGGCTCCTGTGGTCAAGTGTTCCTCCTCCCTTTGTTATAGCTCTGGGTCAGTGGCCAAACCATCTCCTTTATCTTCCTCATGCTCATCCTCCACATCTACCTCTCCATCTTCAAGGTCATCACCCTACCACTCTTTTGTTGCAGCTTGTATCCTGGGGACTTACTCAAAGGCTTTAAGGGCTGTTTGCAAGTCCACTTTTGTGGCTGGTTTCCCCAAGTTAGCCTTCTCTCCTTGCAGAGCTTCCTCATTTCTGCCATCTTGAAGCTTTCAATGCTGCTGAGCTCCAACTCAATTTTAGCAAAATCACAGGTGCAAGAAAAATGTGAGAGGAATGGAATTTTGAAAAAATAGCAATTAAAAATGGAGATTTCTTTGTAAATGATTCTGATATCAGATTATTACAAGAGATGTTTGATTTTACACAAATCACTAAGTGACACTGCACAAACACCTGTGCTGGATCCCACCACTGAACACCAATATAAGAAATTATACTTATTAATTGAGAGGGGTGAGAGGCTCACTTAAATAATAAAAACAATCCTTGTGAGGGTGAACCATAAAAGCCACGAAATCAACCTGTTGTTAGCCCTCTGGTAGCTTGGCACAAAGCAGTCAGTCTAAACTTAGAGGCAATGTGTAAAGTATTTATGCAGCAATCAAACAGTAATAAAGTGAAAACACAACACAAGAAAAAAATCCCAAACCAATTTAGAAAAATAGAGTAACTTTTAATAAATGAATTGACACCAAAGTGCAATAAGTAGAACTAGAGGCATGATTTTTTTAAAGTTTCAGATGAAGATAGTACCAGAAACCACAAAGCGCCACTCACGTTAATCTGGTCATGCTAGACTGGCTCAAAGTCACAAGTTCAGGCCAAATGGGTTAGAACGCTTTTTGGATACAGTTCGTCCCGGTGAGGAGCCTACCTACGCAAAGTACAAGTGAGGAGCCACAGCTGGAGCTTTGCGGTGGCGGGGTCTGCAAGGAGGTCGTTGTCGGCGTGAGGAGCAGGTTACCGCTGGAGCTGCACATTGATGGGAGACACAGGCGGTCAATGTTGGGTACGAAGAGCAGGTCACCATTGAAACTTTGTGTTGGTGGAAAATGCAGTGATCGCTGCTGACCCATTGAGCCCGCTCACGGTTGCAAAGAGCCCCAAACTTCTGGATTTTCATCTGTAGCTCAGTTGTGAAGCAGCCTGAGTACACTCTGATGCCAGCCAAAGGTCAAGGTCCTGGAGGCACCTCTTGGTAGAGGGGAGGCCAGCCGCAGGGCTCAAGTAGGTGCAATCAATCAATCAATGATTTAAAGCATGGCAATCACCAGTGAGGGTCCTGAGGCACTGGAGCTGCTAACTGCTGCGTGGTGATCTGTACATTTGAACAGCCAGGTCTTGAGTCCTTTCCTGAATTGCTGGAGCAAAGGGGTGGTGCTGAGTTGCAGGGGAAGGTTGTTCTAAGCTTTCGCCTGCAGGTGTGAGAAGGAGCGTCCTCCGCTGTTGCCTCGGAGGATCCGGGGGTGTCTGTGAGGAAGAGGGTGGCGGATTGTAGGTGTCTGGTCGGTTGGTGGAAGGTCCTGTGTTTGTTGATGTATGCTGGTCCTTCGTTCTGCAGGGTTTTGTATGCGTGGGTCAGCATCTTGAACTGGCATTTCTTCTGGATTGGGAGCCAGTGTAGCTTCTTGAGGTGGGGTGTGATGTGAGTCCATCAGGGGAGGTCGAGGCTGAGTCTTGCCACTAAGTTTGTAATGTCTGTAGTCTCTTCAGGAGGCGTGTGGTGATTTTTACTTAGAGTGTGTTCCTGTAGTCCAGCCTGCTGGTGATGAGGGCCTGCGTGACAGTTCTTCTGGTTTTGACTGGGAGCCACCTGAAGATCTTCAGGAGCATGCGTAGGGTGTGGAAACAGGTGGAATAGACTGTGTTTACCAGTTTCTTCATAGATAGCTTGCAGTTAACGATGATGCCGAGGTTGTGGGCGTGGTCTGTCAGGACGGACGATGGGCCGAATTCAGCAGGCCACCCTCCGTCGTTCCATGGCAAGGTGTTGTTCCCAAAGATGAGGACTTCCGTCTTGTCTGTGCTGAGCTCGAGAAAGTTGTGCTTCTTCCATTCAGCGACGTTCATCATGCATCTGTGGAAGTTGGCTCTGGTGGTGGTGGTTGGGCTGGGTGTCGTCAGCGTAGGAAATGATGGTGATTCCGTGCGATCTGACAGTGTTGGCCAGGAGAGTCTTGTACGTGTTGAAGAGGGTGGGGCTGAGGGACGATTCTTGGGGAAAGCCGCAGATGATCTTCTTGGGTTCTGAGGTGAATGGTGGAAGACATATTCTCTGGGTTCTTCCAATGAGGTGATCCATTTGATGGAGTCTCTCTGGATTCCGATATGTTGGAGCCTGTTGATCAAAATGTAATGGAAGACGGTGTCGAAGGGGCCTGACAGGTCCAGGAGGATGAGGGATGCCGTTTCGCTGCGGTCAAGGAGGATCCTGATGTGATTGGTGGCTGCAATCAGGGCTGTCTCGGTGCTGCTGTGGTTGGCTTGGAATCCAAATTGAGAGGGGTCCAGAAGGTTGTTGTGTTCGGTAAGTTGCTGGTTGATTTCCTTCTTCAGAACCTTCTCTGGGAAGGGGAGCAGGGAGATGGGCCCATAGCTCTTCAGTTCTGCTTGGTCGGCGGATGGTTTCTTCAGGAGAGGCCTCACTTCAGCATGTTTCCAGTCCTCAGGGAAGGTGGCTGAGGTGATGGAGGTGTTCAGGACTTTCTTGAGCTTGTCGCCAACCATCTTGCTCCTGAGGTTGAAAACATGGTGGGGACAGGGGTCCGTGGGTGCTCCAGAGTGCACGGAGTTCATGATGGAGATTGTAGCTTGAGTTGTGATAGAGTCGCAATGGGTGGGTTGGTGTTTGGGTTTTGTGTTCGTGGGTGTGGGTGTGAGCAGGCTGATGCTGTCGGTGGCGGGGGTTTGGAGTTTGAAGTTTATGTTGATGACGGAGATCTTGTTGTGGAACAAGTCCTCCAGGGTGTCACACAGTTCTTGGGAGGGAGTGATGTCCTTCTCGGCGGCTGCGAGGTTGGAGAACTCCTTCACGATGTCGAAGAGCTCCTTGCTGCAGTTTGTGTTGACTTCTATGCGGTCTGCTAAAACGTTCTTTTTTGTTTCTTTCAGGAGGTAATGGTACTTGTTGAGCGCTGTCTTGAAGGTGGATATGCTCTGCCTCTCTGCTGGTGCACCACATCTTTCTAGTTGCCACAGTTGCATTTGGTGGATTCCAGCTCTGTGGTGAACCAGCTGGCTCTTCTGGCAGGTCCTTTTTATTTGGCTGGCTTGGCAGGGTCGAATGTGTCTGCGCATTCTCTGATCCACGGAGAGAAATTCTTCGTAGCCTGTTCTGGGTTAGATGTTGTGTCCGGGAGGTGGGAGTTGAGAGCGTGTTCCACTGGTCTTCTGATATCTTTTTCCAGTTGCTATGCCTGGAGTTGGGGGCATGGTGCCAGTGTTGATAGGTCTTGAGATGGTGAAGTGGATGCTGTAGTGGTCATTCCAGGTGAGCTGTGAGACGTGGTTGTACTTGACTCTGTTGCTGGACGTGAAAATGGGGTCGAGTGTGTGTCCTGCGATGTGAGTAGGGTTGGTGACAATTTGCTTGAGGCCGATGTTGCTCATGCTATCCAGGAAGTCAGTTGCGTTGGTGTCGCTTGAGTCGTCGAGGTGGAAGTTAAAATTCCCTAGGAAGATGTAGTACTCAGAGTCGATGGCGATCGGGCGATGAGGTTAGGGATGGGGTTGCTAAAGCTGGGACGTGGTCTTGGTGATCTGTTGGCGAGGGTGCCTATGATGGTGCTTTTTCCGTCTGTGTGGAGTTGGAAGTTGAGATGCTCAAATATCGGGGTCGAGTTGTCTGGGGAGGTCATGCAATGGATGGTGACCTTGTAGGTGATGGCAATTCTACCTCCGTGTTTGTTGGTTTGGTCCCTGTGTTTTGATCTTTCATTGCATGATACACTCCCTACCTTGTTTCCTGACTTAGGAACACTGGTGCCTGGCCGTATTTTCCACTTTATTGCACTCTTATACCTTCGGGTCGGGCGTCTTTCAAGTTACAGGCAAATATACACTGTATCTTCTTTCAGGACCTGAGCATGCTACTGTCTCACATCAGGTATCTGTTCACCAATCTCTCTTAAACACAGAAGGTGTGGCATGAATACTTATGCAGATACTTACCGATACATCTCCCTCATAAATTCTCATATGTTTTCCCCTGGCTATCACATGGACCCTCCTGGAATGACACATTGCTCTTCAACCATCTTCTAGAAACACGTTCTCCCTACTTTACTGACATATGCACTTGACTTACATCAGAATTCCACACTTCATAAAACTGTCTAATTGCATAAATACTATGAATTAATCTCCTGTAATGTGATAAACCTTGGGTGCGAGTATGGTAAATCTCAATGTATGCCGTCAATATGATATGACTTGCCAATATCTGCGCATTTATGTATTTATATTAACTATGTGGCTTGCATTTATCTATGGAACTATTGCTGGGCAATTTTACATATGTTCCTAAATGTAATTTACACTGTACATCGCGATTTGAGTTTGCAACCTGTGTGTATTTCTCTTATCTACTGTCCCTTCCCTTACCCATTTCTCTTTTACTCCCACATGATCCTTTTATGCCGCTTTTACTCATCTACGGAATTACTGCTGGGCAACTATACATGCGTGTTTACATGAATATTGGACTGCACATCGTGCTTTGGGTTTGCAACTTGTGTTCATTTCTCTGGTTTATTGTCACTTCCTTAGTTTTCTTCCACTCCCATATGGTTGCTTCATGATCACACACGAGGTAAATTTGGTTTATTTATGATTTCATGACGCAATGTGATGAATATTATATTTATTCCACCTTTGCTTTTACTATCAGCCTTGAGAAAGCCCCAGGCCTGCACGCTAAGAAGGGGGCGAAACACGTGTCTTACTATTAGAATCACATTGAATGGATAAAATAAAAGAGACAAAAGAAATCAAAATAAAGAAATGTAATGCACTAATTCAGAACTACAGATTCCTGCAAGAAATTGGAATACAAACAACTTACTATATACCAATTCAACTATGTCCTTTTTTCCTTCTTGCCAACCACGCTCTAAAGGGTTAAGGCTTTCCCATTTCCAAAGGACATCTGAATACACTGATTATACCCATTGTTCAAGGACTGACATCTCCTTGGCACTCATCTCTGCTTCTCATGTATGACATTAATAGCGTCTGTATTTTCTTTTTTAGGGGAATTCAAAGGTAGTTCTTACGTTAAGGATTAAGTGTTTTAGCTGGTTAAAGGACCAAATCTTTACCCAGAGATGAGAGAGCCATGTCATTGCTTACATAATGAAGTTATTACTTGCCTCACACAATTAAGGAGGCACCTAATCTTCATTCACAATGATTGTAGAGGACATAGATGGTCGACTCCCTTACTGGAGGTTTTTAGGTTTCTTCATTCAGGTATGCTTTAACAAAAGGTCTCTACACCTTGTAAGCTAAAGTCTCCCCTCATAGAGGCTGGCTATCAAGTTATCATGTGCTATGGAAAATCGATGGCTAACTTTGGAGAGGCCTGTACTGTACTGAAACCGATGTTTTCTCACAGGAGAGGCTGTAGCTTTAGGGACATGCTGGTACACACCCAACCATGCACCCCGAGGGACAGGCCAACGGGACAGAGTGTCATCACACCTATCAACAGACACCATCCATGTGGTAACTCCAGTGTGTGCCATCTGACACAAAGCAGTAAAACCATCACTTTCAATGATAACACAACATGGGAAATGAGAGGCTTCACCAACTGCAATACGGAACGGGTGATCTATATAATCACCTGCCCATATAACCTACACTATATAGGGATGACGTCATGGAAAAACAAGACCAGAATCTGTGAGCATCGTAGCAACCTCAGATGCCAACGAGCAACAACTAAAATGGCCACCCATTACATGGAACACCACCATACTGTTAACGACTTGCGTTGGACGGTAATCGAACAAGTGAACCAAGAGTCCCAGTTGTTCGAGAAAGAACAGCAATGGGTCTACAGACTGAATTCACACGAGGTAGGCCTGAATGATAACATCCCCTGGGGTCAATTTATATCACTAACCCTAGATCCACCTGTGACCACCTCAGCGCCTGTGAAGTTTTCCAGCATTGTGACCATTCCTCATGATACTTTAATATGCCTGGGGCTAGTTTATATGGCTAACCCTACATCCATCTATGACCACATCAGCACCTTAGAAGTTGTCCAGCATTGTGACCATTTCCCCATGGTGTTTTTTAAAAAATTTTTTATAACAATGGATGGCCCACCTGGGCAACCATGTATCTGGTTTTGATGTCTGCACCAACATCGATACAACTCATCCACTTTGTATACCCTGGCTTGGGGGCTCCAGCACCAACTGACATCAGACAAAAACAAGGTGCACTGTATTATAATTTCTGTTTCACTTGAATTTTCTAGCTTTGCCGTGGACATCTCCAGGAGAAACCCCATCACAAGTGGCCTCCTTTTATTAACACCTTTTCTACGATTAGAAAACCTCAAAAGAAATTATCCCAGTAATTCCACTGCTCTGTTCTCCTTCACACTGTGTGGATACTTCCCCATCATACATTATTAATATAGTGACACGATAAACAATTTTTTCCCTTGAGGAGCCCAAGCGCGAACCCGTGGACAGGGGACGTGCCTCGGCTAGGCTAAGAGAAAACTCCTCCCTTCAAGATTGTTAGCGGTCTAGAGCCACACCGCCTCGAGGATGCAGATGGCAGCACGTCCTCCCCGTATATTACGAGACACGCCACGCCCCTCCAGCATCTCTGGAGCCATGGGCGAACGGGTAAATCCCACAACGAGGGAGTATCCTTGACAAGTCCTTAAGGTTTAGAGGACCTCTCCTTCCAATGACAGGAGTGTTCCAACCTGCTTGCTGCATCTAAATATCCCGTTTGGAATACTGTGTTTTTCCTACAGAGTATGATTACAGACATCCCTTCTTCCCCGCATGGACTCCTGAGGCCTAACTAAGGCATATTTACATGTATGTAATATATTGTGTGCAGTATTGTTCCATTTGGGAGCAAGTTTGGTGTGTGTCTATGTATCGTGTGTCTAACTTAAGCGTTGCATTGAAATACTTTTTTTCACTGTATGTTCACGCGTTCTGAGTATGAGAAAAATATATCACTATCCACTCATTTTTAGTGCATGATGGACAACACATAATGCATTTACGTAGCCCACGGGCCGTGCATATTGCATATTTTTAATGTCTTTTTTTCTTTTCCCAACCTTTGTAGAAAACATAAGAACAGACCAAATAGGTGCTGTATACCTTTATTTTCATGTATTTTCATTATATCCATTTCTTCACTTTTTAAGAGATTTGATGACTTTAGAAGTGGTAACAGGGAGTAACCCCCCTAGGTCCTGATGAAAAGCTTTGGGGTAGGGCTTAAAACTAGTCGACCAGAGAAACTAAGGGTCACTTACCCTAGAAGTTTCTCCTTATACCCATATTTTAATCATATTGACTAGGGGATTGAATAAAATAATCTTTTTCCCACTAGCCAGATATTTTTAAACTAGTTTTTACAAAAAACCCCACTCCAATATCATTTCAATCAGGCTAGGTGTGTAGGCAAAACATACTATCAATGATCCCGCGCAACCGTCGGTTGTAACACGCCCCTTTACGTAGAAGGTTAGGGATGAACCCTATGATGAAGCATGCCACCAAGTTGTAACCCTGGTGGGTGATGGTTATTTAAAAAAAGGAAATCTTTTTCCTTTCCTCTACGAGGTTAACATTGTTTCCAATTTATTAGGAGTGACTTCTTTTTGTCATTTGATTACTTTGGAGAGATACGACAAATATATGGTTGAATAAAGACCACTGATGTTTTGTGTTTGCTTATTGACAGATATATTTGCTAAAATATGTTTTATTCATTTGACAGAAGTGTTGGCCTTACATAATGCACTTGTGCTATTTTGGGTTTCTCACACTAGAAACAAAATCTAGGACATAGTTGTGTTGTACAACTCTCAGACACTCTTTTTATGAGATGTTCGTATCTGAAACAAATCATTCTAGGAAAAAGGCTGGAGAGGCCTTATTAAAACATAAGTGGGTCACCTTATTAATAGGTTCTTTCTATGTTGTAAAGTTGGACTTGAATGCAGCGTTGGACGAAATGCAGTTTTGCCACCTGGGAAAGTTCGTAACTTTCAAATATTAGACCCTCCCTTTAGTTGCAACTACAGAGCGGTGACTGACAACAACAATTTCCTTGAGATAGTCACTCGCTTAAATCGATTCACTGTTTTTGTGTCCTTGACGTGCAACACCATTTAAAGTATTTAGTCCGCAGGGGAGCAGAAAGACTGTTGAGTCTTCAGGGGTGAGGGTGAGCCTAATGTTAGGATGGGCGAGACCCACTCCAATATTTTATTAAAAATATATAATCTTGACATACAGTGACAGGGGCAAATTGGGGGCAAGCCTCCTGCCTGCCCCGGGTGGGAGGAGGGGGAACAGAAAGGCTTATTTATGACATTTGGGGTGGGGGGGTGACTAATGCCAGAGTGCAACATTCACACCACTTTTACTTTCACTTTGCTGTATTGACGTCAGTGCGCCCGGCACACTGACAGTCCTTGCAGCAAAGAAAAAAACACTCTGGCTGCTCAGGAAGCTTTTCTCCAGCAGCCCGAGTTTTAAATAAAATAATGGACTCCGTCTGGTGCAGAGCACCAGAGGGGCCTCTACATGCCTCCCCAGTGTTGGCCACAGGCCGACAGTCACCCTGGGGAGATAGTGCGAGTGTCAGCCATTGGCCGAGCCATTGCTCTGAAAGGGTTAAAGTTCTGATGTTTTATGCACTTATACTGTTCTCTTTAAGGCACCCAGGTGCTTCAGAGACTAGTGCCAGCCTATATACCTACCAGAAACTAACATATGAATTAATAAATAAATATATCTGTATTAAATTTAATTAGAAAAAATTTGATTTATGAGGTTTTTAAGTAGACTTATATTTCTATTTATGTTGCACATTTTGGATATGTATATTGTTCATTTGTGTAACGTTTAATAAAAGACCTTTTATAAAAAACCCTTAGATGATAATAATTTTGTGCTAAGACTCTGCAACAATGACTTTGTAGGTAGGAATAAGTTGTTCTCCTCATACGAAATACAAATTTTGAATCTTTGGTGCTATTTGACTTCATTTTTAGAAAATTACTAAAACTTTAACCTAACGGCAGCAGTGTAATCTTAATTAGAACATTGGAATGTTGAGCGCTCCATTGAAGACAATGGAGTGCTCCGGGCTTCTAATGGTTGGTAGCAGCCCAAAGGCCTTTGTTTTACAAATTAGAATATTCTGCCCTCTAGGGGTGGAATGTTCTAATAGCCTTAGAGCCCTCCGTAGTGGGCACTACCGGCCATTAAAGGCTGTTCCCTTGTTAAAGGCCCTCGCCGACACGCTGGAGTGAGCTTTTAATATAGCCTTATAGCCCGCCATAGCGGGCTATACTGGCTATTAAAGGCCCGCTCCCACGTTAAAGGCCTGAGCCGAAGGCGAGGGACTTTAACAACAGACCAGGACTTTAATAGCCGGTATAGCCCTGCTAGGAAGGGCTATAAGGCTATTAGAACATTCTGCCACTAGAGGGCAGAATGTTCTAACAAATAAAACAAAGGCTTCTTGAATCTTGAGGGGATTTAAATCCCCTCGAGCTCCGAGAGGCCTTTGTAAAACATTGAAATGTTGCTCTGCGGGCCTTTACCGGCCCGTAGAAGCAGGGAGCACTCCATTGTATTCAATGGAGCTCCCAACATTCCAATGTTCTAATGGCCGGTAGAGCCCACTACGGCGAGCTCTAAGTCTATATTGGAACATTGGAATGTTGACACTGCATTGAAGACAATAGACTAGCTCTGGGCTTCTAATGGCTGGTAAAAGCCTGGAGCTCCAGCATTCCCATGTTTGTCTTTCGTAGCAACAGCTGTGAACAAAGGCCTCACGGAGCTCAAGGGGATTTCGACCCCCTTGGGCTCTGTGAGGCCTTTGTTTTACTAATCAGAACATTCTGCCCTGATGAGCGGAATGTTCTAATAGCCTTATAGCCCACCATATCTGGGCTATACCGGCCATTAAAGGCCTGGTCCCATTTTAAAGGCCTTCGGATCGGGATTTAATGCTGGAGCAGGCCTTTAATGGCTGGTATGCCCTGCTGCGCTGGGCTATAAGGCTATAAGAGTGTTGTGAAGACTATTCAAATGGGGCACAGGTTACAAGGGTGGGGATCCCAAAAGTGAATTTCTCATATTAATTCTCCAAGACAGATTTTCGTCTTAGGTCGTGCAAAAACACAATGGTCAGATTTGCTAACCTTCGATGAGGCAAGTCATCTTGGTTCAGTGCATGCTTTCTTTGTGAAATTATTTCCAGCTAAACCAAAAAGAAGGGTGTTTTAAAATTGCAATTTTAAAAATTGTGATTTCTAAATTTTCAAAAACTGCACTTTTAAAATCAAATAGTAATTTTGCAGCTATATTGTGATTGTAAATATGTAGTTATGGTTACATTGCAGTTACATTTGCAAGGGTGTTTGTTGATCTGTTAATAACTTTGGTGCATTTTAAAAAATATACACATAATTTGGCACACAATGCATTCGTGTTAGGTTGTAATGTCAGGTATCATACAGGTCTTTTGGGGAGGCAGATTGAAAAGTAGAGTGAATAAAATAATTTTCTAGAAACCTTGGCATTGGTTGATAAATCTGTTTGAAATTTGGAAGACAATAAGTACATTCTTCTTATAATTGTTCTGACATGTTTCATGCAGGTCCGTCAAGGGAAAGAAATGTTTAAAAAGGCAATAAAAACAAATTGTTTTACAATTTAAGTCCCATTGGAATTGTGTTCTCCATTTCAGAATATATTATCAAATAGAAATGCACTAAATTACATGCAAAGATAGAGCTTTAAGCAGGATAGACGTTTTTGTTTGTTGTAAATACCTTTAATAGAATTTGCAATGTTTGATTTACAAAAACGTGATAGGTGGGCCTCAAATGGTTAATTGTTTCATGTGACCATTAATTCACAAATTATTTGCAGATCTGGATCATAGAAGCAAAACTAAACAAATCTTATTGGAAGAAGGGTCTTTTTACTTTGGATCATTCTGAAATCCATGAATAATAACTGGATCTGGACAATCTGATTGGCTGTGCAAGAAATACAAAATTCATTGGAACGTTTCAGAAATAGAATTTGGAAAGTACTAGAGCATCAGGGGAACTTTCTTTAACCTGGGGAGGTTTGTGGGGTACTTTAGAATTTGGAAAGTACAGGAGCATAGGGGGAACTTTCTTTAACCTGGGGAGGTTTGTGGAGTACCAAAAGGACAAATACTGCCTTCAAAATAATGTATTTGCATTGTGGTATCTGTCCATCCACTTTATGGTCCTGCAGATACCACCCATGCACATTTCTTCTCTGGTAGGCACACACCATACCTAGATCCAGGGCTTCAGAGAAATAATGTGCAAGGGTCATAAAGATTGCTTGGTGTGCATTCCATGACCCCAGAGATGATGTGGGGAGGGGTGGATCAAGAAATTAATTGAAAAGTCATCCCTTAAAAAATAATGCTACAATGGATTCCATAGTTCCTCTAACAGCAATGTGGATGCCAAAGGCTGCACAACACCTGAGATTGTGAAGAACTGGGAATGCAATGGGATCCTCTACTTCATTTTGGATCAGTGGATCAAACATAAAATCTGCAGATTTAACACAAATTAACAAATAAAAGTGATCCACAGTGCCACTGCACATGCTCAGGGACAGTGCACAGTTGGTTGGGAGTTGGGTGCAGCTTCTGGCCAAAGGTGCAGGGGCAAGAACATTTCTTCCAGTTAAAATGAGGCAGTCAAAACCGCAATGTTGTGATATTACTTACACTTTTACTACAGTAATGTAATACTGCTAAAGTTTTTTTGAATTTTTTTTAAAATTAAATTTCTTTATTGATTTTGAGAGTAGAATACAGAACTTAAAGGTAACAAAAAAGAAACATTGCCACTCAATATGCCCGACGGAGCATGTTGTACATATAGACAATAGCGAAACAGCATTAGCTCCATGCAGTGACCTTCATTATTCTCAGCAATATAAACAATCTGAGGCTTACATTCCAATCCTAATCAGCTACAATAGGAATCAACCCGCCACCCATGTGTAAGTCCTGTTAACCTTCCGGTCGTGGTGCATCGTCAACGTCGTTAGTGGCAGCTTGCGCTAAGAGGTACGTCTGGAGGGGAGACCAGATGTCGCGTTGGCGGCAGGAAGGTGGTAGGAGCTTGGCATATATATGCAATTGGTCTCGGCAGAATATAAGATCTTGCAGCCAATCTTTGAATTTGGGCGCCCGCCCTCTGCCCCATCTACAGGCGACTCACCGCTTAGCCAGCAGGAGAGCCAAGGAAATGAATCTCTGCATTGTGGCGGCCAAGGCTCCCGTGTACCCCAGGAGCGTAACAAGGGGGTCATCAGGGATCTGCAGCCCGGTCATCTGGGCAAGCGCCTCTAACACCTCAGTCCAGTAGCGTCGGATGGGGGGACAGTCCCAGGTGAGCTGTCGAAAGTCCACCCCCTCACTCCCACAACGGTCACAGCAGTCATTGTCTCTAAGGTGAAGGCGCATCAGTCGGGCGGGTGTGTAGTAGAAACGGTGTAAGTATTTATAGTGAATGATGCGCAGTATACTGCTTGCAGATATTTTTCCAGTTTGTTGACAGCAGAAGGCCCACTGGTCGTCTGTGAAGGGGGAGCTAAGTTCCTCTTCCCAGCGTGTTCTGGCCGTGGGAGGGCCGTGGGTGCTGTTGTGTTGAGTGGTGCGGTACAGCAGCGACACGATATGTGTTGGGGCATCTTTCTGGGGGAGGGCGTGTAGCGGAGTCATAGTGGGGGGCTCCTTTGGGAAGCATGGGGTTAAAGTTCTTACATCTTGCCGTAGTCTGATATAGAAGAAGCGCTCCAGAGGGGTAGGAGAAGTGTCGCCAAAGAATTCCTCACTGGTACGGAATTTTCCGTTAACATAGAGTTCACCCCAGGTTTGGATGGAGATTTTCTGAAGCAGTTGACGGCAGCCTCCTTCCTGCGTGACCGGGAGGTCGAGCCTACCCTGAAGGGGCAACAGGGGGGAGTATAGTGTGGACATATGGAGGCGGCTGGCTAAATTTCGCCATGCGCTAGTGGTGCATTCTACCGTGGTGGAAGCAAGATTTCTCGGGACAGCAGGAGCGCTTAGGTAGGCGGAATATGGGGTCGGGGTCATCTACCCATCTTCAATTGCTAGGTGAGGCATGTAAGGAGGGGGGTCCATCCAATATGCTGCGTAGTGGGCTTGTGCACAAGAGAAGTACAATTCTAGATCTGGAATTTCGAAACCTCCGGCACTGAAGGGTCGAGTGAGGGTGTTCCAGTGTACCCTAGGTTGCTTCCCACCCCAGGTGAGACGGATGAGTTGTGTTTTTAGGGCCTTGAAGAAATGCCTACTGGGGGTGTAGGGGATATTGATAAATAGATAGAGCAATTTAGGCAATATGACCATCTTTATGAGCGAGGTTCTCCCCGCCATGGAGATGGGCATGGCAATCCACCTGGTTATTTTGTCGGTAAGAAGAGTCAGTGTGCGCCCGTAATTGGCCGCCATCAAGTCGTGCCTATTGCGAGTTATTACGATTCCGAGATAGGTGACAGTATCCTCGCACCATTTGAGGGGGTAGTCCGGTGTGAACGGAGGGGTGGCATCGTAAGGGGAAAAATCTGGGATTTCCCCCAATTTATGGTGACTCCAGAGAGGCGCCCGAAGAGGATGAGCAATCTTAAGATGGGGTTGAGGCTATCCTCCGGGTTGCGAAGATAGAGGGTGAGATCATCAGCATATAGGGAGATCAGGATTTGCCTCTCGGGGTATATTAGAGCGTGGTCACGATAGTGTTGACGGATCTTGGCGGCCAAGGGTTCGATCACCAGGGCGAACAGAAGAGGGGAGAGAGGGCACCCCTGTCTGGTGCCTCTTGCGATGGCGAAGGTGGAGGAACGGGTGCCATTTACTAATATGCTAGCCTGGAGGCCTGTGTATAATAGGTGGATCCATGCTAAAAAGGGATCAGGAAAGCCCATGCGGCGAAGTACAAAAGCCAAGTAGTCCCATTCCAGGGAGTCAAATGCCTTAGTGGCATCAAGGAAGACAGCTACTGCATTTGTGTTGGGGTCAATGTCCTGTAGGACACCAAACCGGGTGCGGAGATTGTGGGAGGTTCCTCTACAGGGTACAAACCCCGACTGATCAGGGAGAACAAGGGCAGTCATGAGGAGGCTAATGCGGTTTGTAATCAGCTTTGCTAGGATCTTGGCATCGACGTTGATGAGGGAGAGGGGCCTATATGAGTCACATTGTGTAGCTGGCTTACCAGGTTTCAGTAAGGATATTATAAGCGCCTATCGCATTGTCTGGGGGAGAGTGCCCGTCTCTCGAGCCTCCTCATAAACTTGCCTCAGGACCGGGATAAGTATAGTGCGGAAGGTTTTATCAAATTCAGCCGTGAGGCCGTTAGGACCAGGGGCTCGTCCGGACTGAAGCTGCATAATAGCAGCGGTGATCTCGTCGTCCTCGAAATCGGCGAGGAGAAATTTTCGCTGGGTGTCCCCAAGCCAACCTATTGCAGTGTCTTGGAAAAATGGGTTAAAATTAACAGGTTGTATCCTGTGTGAGGTGTATAGGGAATTATAAAAGCATTTGAAGGTGGCCACTATGTCTGCTGTACTCCTGTGTAAGTGGCCTTTCTCGTCTTCGATCTTGAGGATGGTGTTTGAGAACCTGGGCGGGCGAATAAGGGCAGCAAGCGCTTTGCCTGGTCTCTCTCCCTCCCCGTAGTGGCGAGCCTGGTGGTATTTCCCTCTGAACTTGCATTCCCTGTCTGCTGTCTCCTGATACTCAGTTATGAGGTCCCTCAAATGCTTTTGCAATTCTGGGGATGGTGTAGACTGCGCTTGCGCCTCAGTGCTTTTGGTGTCTATCTCCAGTTTGCGGAAAGTAGTGCGGATATCTCTGAGGATCCCTCCTCCCTTGGCAATACAAATCCCTCGTACGGTGACTTTAAAAGCCTCCCATATAGTGGAGTATTTTGTGACTGAGTGTTCATTACGGGGAAAGAAATCGAGGATTTCCAGCTCAAGTTCGGACTTGAATACAGGGTCCAGTAGGGCATGTGTGGGTAGGCGCCAGGACAGGTATGGGGATTCTTCATGAGGGGGGGAGAGTGTGAGGAACACCAGTGAGTGGTCGGAGTAGGTGCGTGGCAGGTGGGAAGCCTGGATAAGCCATAGGGTCAGCCCCCTAGAGACAAGCCAGTTGTCAATCCTTGACCAGGAGGAGTGAGCGGTGGAGAAACAGGACCCCTCTTTATCGTGTGGGTGGAGATTGCGCCAGGCATCTACCAGGTTGTGGTCAGCTACTATGTGGTTGAGGACATGGTGTGCGTTAGAATAGTGATGAGGTTGCAGGTGCGAGCGATCCAGCGAGGGATCGAGAGTGACGTTAAAATCACCACCCCAAACTATGTGTGTGGAGCCGGTGTCTAGGATCTTGCCCCAGAGGATCCGGAAGAACTCAGGGTCATCAGTGTTCAGGCCGTAACAGGAGGCGAACGTGATGGATTGGGCTGCCAGCCTCCCCCACAAGATGCAATAATGGCCCTGTGGGTCAGTGTAGGATCCGATGGGGGTGAAGGGAAGCGAGCGTTTAATTAAAATGGCAGTGCCATGCGCATAAGTGGAGTATGAGGAGAAGCAGCGATAGGTAGCCCATCGGGATACAAATGAGGTCAGAGCGGAGGGGCCTAGGTGTGTCTCTTGGAGCATTGCACAGTGGATATTGTGGCGGTCAAGGTAGGCGAGGATGTGTCAGCGCTTGCGTGGATCTCCCAGGCCCCGTACATTCCACGTTAAGAGATTGTACCTGGGTAGATTGGGGCGGTTAGCCATGATCAGTTGTCAGAAGTATGGTGCTGAGTGTCAAAGTCAAGTCGAGTGGAGCAATCGCGCGTATGTCGCCAATGTTTGTCAGTTCATAGTTAAGCGGCAGCAAACAAAACAACCCCTCTCCCCCCTCCCACATCAGCAGCCCAATCCTGCTGTGACGTGTTTCCCTCCCTCCTTCCCCAACTGGCCCATGCGCCAGGCTCCCAACAGGGGAGGGTTTAGAGAGTCTCTTCATGTCGCTCGATCTGTAGCGGTGAGTTAAAGTGTGGAAACATCTGGAACCTCAGTGCAGAATGTCCAGTTTAAATCATGTGGTGGGTCGTAAAGCAGGGCTTCATATTGCTAGTGGGAACTAAGAAGGCCAATTCCGGAAGCAAATATCCAGTGATAGCCACTCCAAAGAGTTCAAAGATTGTTACAGTCGTTACTCTACATCTGAAGTGTCTCCAGCATCTATAGAATGATTAGGAGGGGAGGCCCAGTCCCCTGGTTGCTTGGGCAGGGACTTCAGGAAATCATGGACGTGCTGGGGGTTAGTGAAGAAGTGTTGCTTCCCTTGGTGTGTGACCTTGAGGCGTGCGGGGAAAAGCATGGCGTAAGCAATGTTCATTTGCTGTAACTTCTTTTTGGCTGGGAGGAACTTTCTGCGCGCCTCCTGAACGGCCATAGTGAAATCAGGATACAGCGATATCTCTATGCCCTCAAAGCGTAGTGGTCCCTGCTCCCTGGACAGTCGCAGAGCAACATCTCGATAGTTAAGTAGTCTCGCAATGATCGGGTGAGGGGGGCTCCAGGAACGGGCCGGGAGGTCAGTGAGCGATGGGCCCTCTCGACGATTAAGACCCCCGAAAAGGCCTCCCTGCCGAAGAGTGTGATGAGCAGGCGTTCTATGTAATCCTCCATTTTGCCCGTGGCGGTTGACTCTGGCACGCCAAGAATTCGCAGGTTGTTGCGTCTCGAGCGAGATTTGAGATCCTCATTCTTAGCGGCAATTACTTTTAAGACCTTCTCTATATTGAGCGTTCTGTCAGTGGTAGTGGTGGAGGTGTCTTCCAGATCGGAGACGCAGCGCTCTGTTTCTTTGATACGCTCGTCATGTCGCTCAACTTTGTGTGAAAGGCTGTCCAGGCGATCGTTCATAGTGTCCATTTTTGATTCTATGGAGGTCAGGCTTGACTGCATCACTAGAAGGAGTTCTTTCAAGTCCTCTGTGGAGGTGGTCGGTCTAGAGGCTAGGGCCCCAGTCTGTTCATCCTCGGTTTCCGCCTGAGTTCTTGCGGATTTGCGGGCTTTGAAGTTGATCTTTGGCTGCCGCCCGTCGGGTTTCCCCATGGTGGTGGTCATGAGTCAGGAGGAGACCTGCAGTGAAGCGGATAGTATGGCCTTTGCAACAAAAGATTGTGCACCCTACGCAGCCCGATGCGATCCAGAGAGGCCGGCAGGCACGCCAGGGAGCAGCGGGCTCACAAGTACATAGGAGGATGGAGCAGCTTGGTGATGGTAGACCCTCAATGCAATGAGCAGGCAGGGGCCAGGCGGGTGCAAGTCGGTAGAGAGGATGTTGACAGCTGCTGAGTACCGAGTGTTGGCCGCGCCGGCCCCTTAGCAGGTCGGAAGCTGTGTAGGAAAGGCCTGGTCAGGCCTGCGATGTTGGCCGGAGGGCTGATAGCAGCGGTAAGGACATGAACGCCGGATAAGGCAGGGAATCGATGCAGCGTGGTGTGGCCCTTAGTCTCCTAAAGTTGTGCACAGGTATCACAGGCCCCACCACAGTGCTGATGAGTCTGTATGGTGCTGGTCCAATGAGACCAGGAATGTCCACAGCCCAGCAGGAGGGCAAATTGCCACTGCAGGTGCGAGTTAAGAGGTAGTGGAGGGGTCGCGGCGGGTTTGATTGGTCGCCAGATAGTGAGGCAGCGAGGCGAGGGCCCGAGACCGACAGAAATGTGGATGGGTCTCAGACCGCAGGGCGAAATCTGTGCAGGCCACTTGGGTCTCCCAACAGGCCAGCAGCTCAAGGCAGGAGGCTGGAAAGCAGCCGTAGAGTGGTGCCGGGCAGCCACGATGAGGAGGGCCGGCAGGTGATTGCGAGCCTCAGGGCCGGAGAGCAGAGAGTGCGGAGCTGGTGCCTCTGTGAGCGTTGGAGTGGCGTACCCCGCAGGCAGGTGCGAGCTGGAAGTGCGGGCAGCCGCGCCGAGAAGTCGCCGGCACGCAGGCTGGTCAGACGACTGGATCAGCCCAGGTGCAGCGGGCCCGCAGAGTTGTAGTCAGACGGGGGGCCAGGCGGGTGCGAGGCAGACAGGAGAGCTTGGATGCAGCGGTGAGTGATGCGTCGGCCACACCGGCCTCTTAGCAGGTCGAGGGTGGCACAGGAGGTACCGGGTCAGGCCTACGGTGTGGGCAGGGAGACTGGTGGCTGCGGCTGGAGGGTGAGCACCATTCGGAGCAGGGCGAAGCCCCTGGGGGAGGCGTACTCACCGAGCAGGTGAAGCAGGAGACTGCTGGTCGTGGGGTGGAAGCAGCAGACTGCGAGGCGCCACACCGGATATGCAGGCGTGTTTGCAGGGCCGCGGCAGGCAGGTGAGGGCCCCGCCAATACTGGCCTCGTCACATCGGCCGTCCAGGTGTCAGCTCAGGTGGTGGAGCCCCAAACCGGCGATCAGACCGTGGAAGTCTTCGCAAGCACCTGAGATCCTGCAGTAATAGCGTAGGCTCTGTGGGGACCGCCGGGTCCGTGCGGCTAGTGGCGAAGCCATCTTAGGCAGTGTGGGCCGGAGATTATATATGCGGTTTTCGGGCGTATGCAGGCATTTCAAAGGCACTTATTGCAGCATCTGGCAGCAGGCAGGGTCCACCGCCCAGATTATGGCGTTTCCATCGATGAGGGGCTGATGATGAGCAGGATACCAGCAGGATAGCGTCCCGAGCAGCAAGAGCCACACGCAAGTGCGGCCATCTTGCTTGGCGCCGTCTAGCGCCCCCAATACTGCTGAAGTTAGTTTCCTTCCAATTACAGTGCTGGAGAGTCCATAAAATATGACTCATAGAACATCTGTTCTGGGGACATCTGCGTGCCTTTCAATTAATTTTTTATGTTCTAGAGTACTTAATTTAAACCTTTTCTATTACTAAACTTAATAATTGCATATGCTGCTTTGAGTACCACATTTGTGATGTAGTGTGCTCCAGCCTATCCGAAAGGTCTATAACAAGCTATTAACATCAATTGTGGGGATGGGAATGTCCCCTGCGTGGTGTCCAGTTATGATACCCTGTCATGAGTGCAGGTCTGCGTGTATCTGGTATTCTCATTTTCTATTTTGACCCTAGAATCACACTAATCTGGTCTGTACTTATAGGCCTTTTTCAAAGTATTAGCGAGCTCCTGGGCCTGTCTTGTTACCTGGTGGGGAACACCAATCATGTCCTCTGACTGTGGATTACTGACCCTGTGAAGGGTTTGTTACATGAACCAGTGGTGGCAGCTTGAATCCATAGTTGTGACCAGACCCTTTTATCTGTGCCACTAGAGTGGAGGTCTACTAAAGCCCTGCCATTTGGGAGATGGCGGGTTGATGTGTAAGACTGCACACTTTGTTGTTCAAGGTGAAAGGAACCCGTCTTGTGAGGCCCAGCCTATTGTCTTTTCATGATAACACTCCTTCAGTTGGCTCATGACAGTCAGGGGACGAAACCTCACTCCTCTTTGTGCATCTTTAGTGGGTGTTCTAGGTGGGAGACTACCCTGCTGTGAGAAGAATCACTCTACACAAAGGATGTGTATAGGCACCTGCCTGGAGTGGGCATTGGACAAGAGAATCCAAATTGGTTCTGAAAGTGCAGACTCAAAGATTTGTTGGGTGAGAAACTGACTAAAGCCAGACTGAGCGCCATTGCAAAAGTGTTGGCTGTAATCTGCACCTGAGCCTAATCTCATTACACATTGTCCAAGGGATGGATTTACCTGGATATTGATCAAGGTAAATCCATGGCGGTCCAAGGGACATACCGGGTAGAGGCGCCAACATACTCTAGAGCCAGAACACGAAGATCGTATTCTTTGCTTTCCTGTGTGTAGAGTTAATTTCTAATGTGCGTTTAAGCACTTTTCTTCTTGAAGGTTAAGCAGAATTATTTATTATTCTGATGTGTACATGTTGAGTGCTGAACTTGAGCACCCTTACACAACCTCCCTGAGATGTCTGTTACTGCTCGCCATTACTTCTACTGAGTCAAGTCCTGAAGGTGTTGTACTTGGCCAAGTTTGCAGAGCCATAGTAGGACAAACTACTGAACATGAGAGGCAAACAGTGTCATAGTTGAAGCTCAATAGTCGCTGCTTGCCCCATGGCCCCCGAAAGTGGTCCGACATTCATAGAATGACCAGATTTGATTATTTCAAATGAACACATCTAAATAGTTTGATCATTGTACATGCTAATGGGATCAATCAAGGTTTTGTAGAGCGCACTACTCACCCGTGAGGATCTCAAGGCGCTGAGGGAGGGGGTGTGAGCAGCTCCGTTGGGGTCATTCGAAGAGCCAGGTCTTGAGGTCCTTTCTGAATTGGTGCAGTGTCGGGCTTCGTCGGGGGTGAAGGGAGAGTTTGTTCCAGGTCTTGGCTGTGAGGTAGGAGAAGGATCTTCCACCTGCTCTGGTCCTGTAGAAACGAGGGACAGAGACTAGGGTGAGGTCGCTGAGCGGAGGTTTCTCTCGGGGGCATGGAAGGAGGTTCAGTCGTTGGGGTATTGGGGTCCAGTCTTGTGGAGGGCTTTGTAGGCATGTGTGAGCAGTTTGAAGGTTATTCTTCTTTCGACGGGGAGCCAGTGGAGGTCACGGGGGTGTTGGGTGATGTGGTGATGTCGTGGAATGTTGAGGGTAAGTCTGGCTGCAGCATACTGGACGGTCTGGAGTTTGCAGAGGAGTTTTTTGTTGATTCCGGCATAGAGATCGTTTCCGTAGTCCAGTCTGCTGATGATGAGTGTGTGGGTGACGGTTTGCCTAGAGTCGAGGGATCCACTTGAAGGTCTTGCGAAGTATGCGGAGGGTGTTGAAGCATGAGGAGGATACGGCGTTGATCTGGTGATTCATGGCTAGTGAAGAGTTGAGTATGATGCTGAGGTTGCATGCGTGGTCCATTGGGGTGGGTGGATTACCGAAGGCGGGGTGCCACCAGGTGTTGTCCCATGCGGAGGGGTGGAGTCGAGGATGAGGACTTCTGTTTTCTCCGAGTTGAGCTTCAGGCAGCTGTTGCTCATCTAGGTCGCCACGGCTTTCATCCCTTCTTGGAAATTGCGCCTGGTGATGTCAGGCTCCTTGGTGAGGGAGAGGATGAGCTGGGTGTCATTGGCGTAGGAGACGATGTTGAGTCCGTGGTTTCTGATGATGGTTGCAAGGAGGGCCATGTAGACGTTGAAGAGTGTGGGGCTGAGGGAGGATCCTTGGGGTACGCATCTGATCTCTATGGGTTCTGAGAGGAAGAGCGGGAGTCTTATTCTCTGTGTTCTGCCTGAGAGAAAAGACTGTATCCAGTCTAAGGCTATTCCTCCGATGCCGGCGTCATGGAGCCTTGTGGCTAGTGTGCTGTGGGAGACATTGTAGAAAGCTGCTGATAGGTCCAGGAGGATGAGGGCTGCCGTGTGGCCTTGGTCGAGGAGGGCTCAGATGTCGTCGGTGGCGGCGAGGAGGCGGTCTGGGTGCTGTGGTTGCTGCAGAATCCAGATTGAGAGGTGTCTAGGATGCTGTTGGTTTCTATGAAGTGTGCTAGCAGGGTGTTGGTCTTTTCGATGATTTGGTGGCAAAAGGGAGCAGTGAGATGGGCCTGAAGTTCTTGAGATCTGTCGGGTCTGTGGAGGGCTTCTTTAGAAGGGAGTTGACTTTGGTGCGTTTCCAGTCATCGGGGAATGTGGCGGTTTTGAGGGAGCACTTAATAGTTCGGCATAGCTCTGGTGCGATGGCAGTGGCGGCCCTGTAGAAGATGTGCAGTGGGCAGGGGTCAGTAGGTGCTCCGGAGTGGATGCTCTTCATTGTCTTTAAGGTATCTTCTGTGGTGAGAGGGGTCCAGGTGAGAAGAGTCTGTTGGAAGGCGTCACTGGGGGTGGGAGTTGAGGAGGTGCTGTAGTCTTGGTCGTCGAAGTTGTCGTGGAGCGTCTTGATCTTGAGGTGAAAGAAGGAGCTGAGTTTGTTGCAGAGGTCTAGGGAGGGAGGGATGTCGGTTGTTTCGCTGTTGGGTCTGGCGAATTCCTGTATGATGGTGAAGAGTTCCTTTGAGTTGTGGGCGTTGGAGAGGATTCTGTCTTGGATGAAGTTTTTCTTTGTTGATTTGATGAGTTTGTGGTGTGCCGTGATGGCTGCTTTGAAGGCAGAGTGTGCTTCCGGGGTTTGCTGTTTCTCCATGTCTTCTCCAGTCGTCGGCAGGATCACTTGGATTCTCAGAGATCCGTGGTGAACCAGTTGGCTTTCTTGTTGTGTCGTCTCGTGGTGTTCTGGAGGGGGGCGAGAGTGTTGGTGCAGTTGGCGATCCATTGGTGGGGGTTGCTTGCCGTTGTGTTGGTGTCTGTCGTAGTTGGGGGAGGAGTGCAGGTGAGGGTGGAGGTGAGGTGTTCTTCGGAGACTTTGTTCCAGCTTCTGCGTGATGGGGCGGAGCGTACGTCTGTGTGCGGTGGGTTTCGTGAAGGAGAAATGGATGCAGTGTTGGTCTGTCCAGAGCAGTTCAATGGTGTGGCTGAAGCAAATGTTGTTTCCTCCGGTGAAGATGGGGTCGAGTGTGTCCTGCTGTGTGAGTGGGGGTGGAGACAAGTTGCTTCAGACCTATGTTGGTGAGGTTCTCCAGGAGGGCGGTGGTGTTGGGATCGCTGTGGTTTTCCAGGTGGAAGTTCAGATCTCGGAGAAGTATGTAGTCCGTAGAGGCGAGGGTGTGAGGTGTGATATGGTCTGCGATGATGTTACTGGGGTCCGGGAGGTCTGTAGGCTAGTGTTCCACAGAGTGTCGTTCTGCGGTTGGGCTGGATCTGGAAGTGGATGTGTTCCATGGGGAGGGGGGGCGAGGCGTCATCCGAGTTGGTGATTGTGAGTCGGAGGGATCTTTTGTGGATGATGTCGAGGCCTCCTCCTGGGCGGTTGGGGCGGTCTTTCCTCAGGATCTTGTATCCATCGGGAATGTTGGTTGCGATGTCGGGTGTGGAGCTGGCGTTGGTCCAGGTCTCTGTGAGGAAGGCGATGTCGGACATGTGAATGTTGAGATTTCCATGGCGTGTCTGTGCAGGGAGAGTACGTTGAGGAGGATGAAGCTCAGTGGCTTGTGTGCGGTGGCATCCAGTGGGTTGGGGGTGGCTGCCTGGGACTGGAGGTGGGTGAAGGTGTGGCAGCAGTGTCGGCAGGAGATCGGGCCTTGGATGTTGCTCGGCGTCGGGAGCTGGCAGTTGTTGTTGCGTCCGGGGTTGAATGCATGGAGAGTGCTGGCGTCGTAGCAGCACAGGGTTGGGGAACCAGGGTCCCTGGCGCTGGTCGGGCGCAGACGGGTACGCTCGCTGCATGTGCCCGCCATTAAGTAGGGGTCGGGGAGGGCAGTCAGCTGGGAGGTGGGAACGACACGCTAGGGGGGAGGTGCCGAGGGGGCAGCAGCGGTGGGGAGCGCGTGAAGAGGGAGCGGGAAGGGAAGAGCGGCAGAGATGTAAAAAAGGCAGATCGTGAAAAATGAGAAAGAGGCAGAATAGAAATAAATTAAAAGAGGCAAAGAGAAAAAAGAATAAAAAAGGCAAAGAGAAAAAAGGCAAAGAGAAAAAAGACACAGAACAGAGTGGAATAGCAGAAGCGCAGGGTGCTCTCCCACTAGACCACCAGGGATGAGGCGCAGGCAGGAGCCTGCGGGTGGAGGAGGGCCTCAAACACCTACCTGAATTGTTCAAGTTGGTGCTAAGGGCAGAGCCTTAACGGTGGAGCTGATGAATATATAATCATGAATTGGATATAACTTTAGCACAGACATGTTCTCCAAAATCATCTTTCTGCCTGTAACTTTGAAAGAGAAAAAAAACAGATTGTCCAGTGGTCATTCAAGAATATTAGGTGCATGGCCTTCAGACTGGCAATTTGACATAAGCAAGAATGTGGATTACTAAATTTGTTTGCTATTTTCTGGAAATATTTGTAGGAGAATTAGGAAAGGGAAAAGATTAATGAAAGAAGACAAAAGAAAGTGAAGCATCATGAGATAATCAAATATGAATAACTCACCAGAAGAGCAGAGGCAAAATCTGACTGACCTGGCAGTAAGTCTTGGTGTGGCCCTTCAGAGCAACTTTAGCTTAATTGAAAACTATACCTCAATTCAAAAACCATAACTCAGGGGGCACGCGCAACACGACCTAAGATGGCCGCCTAACTACGGAGCTCCACGCCTGCTTCAGGAATCGCCAATGTGATTACGGCGGTTTCTGCGCCGTTTTCTTCTTGAAACTGATGTTTCCTGCAGTATGAATACCTGCTCCAGATGAGGCTGCTGCTTTTTACCTACAAGCTCCGTGTTGGACCGTAATTTATCAGGTGTCCTTACAGGCTGCCTAGCGGCCGCTATTTTGTTTCCTTGCTGCCTACGAACTTCTCCTCAGAGCTTAGCTTGCCTTGATCAAGAGCACTCTTTTAATTTTTTACACCTGAACTCTAATTTTCTTCGGGGAGGCTCATTTGTTCAGAGGGATTTACTGCCTGTGGAGTGCCTTATGCCCATTATTGTCTTTCGCCTCACAAACCAATCTTGGTTGTACTGTCTTGGTTCATGGGGAGAAGCAAGAAACTACTGCACTCTATCAAGAGACACACCATCAGCGAACCCCTCTCTAGCTCTGTCCATACTGGTACCTCCATTAATTTTTCGTATCCTTCTGGGAAAATGGCTCAATACGTGTCTTCTCGACCTGCGGCTTCACCTATCCCCGCATCTAAAGTACAGCTACCATCTTTTACCAACAAAAGTTTCAAACAGGATCCCCCTTCTCCGCCCAAGTCAATGTCTCCAGTATCCTTGGACACTGTTTTGGAAGCGATACGTGCTCTAAGACCTTTTATTGAGGAAACAAATACTGGCCTACAGACTCTGGATAGTAAATGTTCGTCCATGGATTCTCGCCTATCCTTGGTGGAACAACAGATCAGTGATGTACAGGATTCCTCTGCCAGAATTACACATTTAGAGAGAGAGGTTTTGCTACTTAAGAAGTAGATGGGGGACCTTGAAAATAGAAATCGGCGCAATAATTTCCCTGACGGCCTTGAAGGAGAAGATCCTGTTACTTATTTTACCACCTTTCTTTCACAGCTTGTGGACCTTCCTAGGTCGACCAAATGAATTATTCAACGTGCCCACAGACTGGGTCGACGCCTCTCTTCCTCATCTGCTCCTTCAAAACCTTGCGGAATAATTCTTTTATTTTTTCAATTCACTGACCTATTACAAGTCCTAAATGCAGCTAACCTTAAGAAACAACTACTCTGGTCTGGCGCAAGACTGTTTATTTCTCAAGATGTCTCTGTCTACTGCTAAATGAAGGAAGAAATTCCTGGATCTCCGCCCTGCGCTTCGTACTCTTGGTGCTCGCTATGGTTTATTCCATCCTTGTTTGTTTAAGGTCACCTTTCAGAACACGACTTCTTCATTTGAGGACCCTGCAGATCTCAGGAAATTCATTCACTCTCATTCTACTTCCTCGATGGAGATTGCTGGTCCTTCTTCTTTTACCTGACTTTAATAGTAAACTCTTGTAACGTTCGATCCTTTTTTGCTTATTCTGTAGCTTGTTGTTTTTGTTATCTGCTTTTTGATCACATTAATTCCTTATTGCTATTGCAGGTTCTTTGGAATTCACTATGTCCCCGTTTCCTGTTCCTATCTGTGTTACAAGGTGTCCCGATGTGGTGCGTTGCCCCCTGTTGGATGTACTGTCTTCGTATGTCCGTTGCCACTCCTTATTTTCTTTTTGTTTCCCTGTGAAGGTACGTACTACAGTAGTCAGGTTCTGACATGTACTGTCTTCTCTCACTGTCTCTTTACTCCCCCCTTCCTTTCCCTTTCTAGCTCTTTTCTCTTTTTCCTGTTACCCTTACTACTGCTATGTTTCTCTGTTTTACCTTCTCCTTCGCTTATGTATGCACTATGTTGTTTCAGTATAGATCGTATAGTCCTATTTATATTCTTGATGTATTCTATCTCTTTATTTCTTTCCCTTTTAATGATATTATTGTAATATTTCTATTTTTCATTTTTCTCTCCCCCTATTTCCTCTATTTCCTCGCTTTGCTGTTTCGCTGTTGAATGTGTTGCTCTATATATATTTTTGTTTTTTTACATTCAGAGTTGTTTCTTTGAATGTGAAATTGTTTTATTAATCCTATCAAAAGACAGAGAATTTTATCTCATCTCGCTTCTTATAACCCAGTCTTTTTGCAAGAAACTCATCTCAAAGAATCAGAAGCATTGATGTTAAAAAGGGGTTGGGTTGGTTCCGTTTTAGTTTCCCTCACTTCCACCAAGAGAAATGGAGTAATTATCTTATGACATAAAAAATTTGAATGTAAAGTTTTATCCCAAGAAACTGACTCTGAAGGGAGGTGGTTGTTAGCTAAATTACTCATTAATAATATTTCTTTGACGATATTTAATGTTTATGGCCCAACTCAACCGGACCATTCAGTTTGGCCTACTGTTGCAAAAAATGTACTCAATTTAGGGATGATTTTTTTTCTGGAAGGTGATTGCAATCAGATTATTGATCCTTTTTTTGACCGTCAATCCCAAATTCGCTTTATTCCCCACAAATCCCATAAACAGTTTCTTAATTCCATTTCTCAGTCACACCTTGTGGATGCATGGAGATTATGTCACCCAGATGCTCAAGACTTCTCTTTTTTCTCTCTACCTCATAGCTCCCTTTCTCGATTAGACTATATCTTTCTTTTTAAATCTTTAACTCAAAATCTTATCTCTGCCTCTATTGAACCTATTGTCATTTCTGATCATGCTCCGGTTGTTGCGGATTGTGACTTGATTTTGACCTCCGCAACCCAGGTCATCTCGTTGGTGCTTCAACAATTCTCTCTTACAGGATCCACTTTTCTCCATTTCATTTATCTCTTTTGCTGAGGAATTTTTTCTGTTAAACAATGACCCCAACCTCTCTCTTCATGTATTGTGGGATCATAGACTTTGTCTCTAAAAAGAAGAAGCATTCTCTTCAACAGCATAGATCTACATTAGCTCATATCAAAGCCCTGGAACACAAATTTTACACCTCGCCTTCTGACTCTATTATTGTTAGAAACGGGGGTCTCTAGTTGGCAGAGGTAGGTACCTTTGTCCAAATAGTGACCCTTGCTTCTAGTCAGGGTAAGGGGGATACACACTTTAGATAACCCCTGCTGTCCCCCTTGGTAGCTTGGCACGAGCAGACAGGCTTATCCCAAAGGCAATGTGTAAAGTATTTGTACCAACACTCACAGTAACACAGTGAAAACACCACAAAAGGACACCACACCAGTCTAGAAAAATAAAGTATCTTTATCTAAACTAAACAAGACCAAAACGACAAAAATCCAACATACATAGTTAAAAATATGACTTTAAAAAGGTTTCAAGAACTTGTACCATAGAAAACTATGGATGCGTGACTTTTCACCAAAGTACCTGTAGATGCGTCAAAGTTCCAAAAGCCAAACAGCCGCAGAGTCGGAAAACAAAGAGATGCGACAGTCCTGAGACCTTGGGGAGGCGATGCGACAGTTCTGCGACACACAGAGGATGAGTTGCGTCGAATCCGGTCTGTATGGGGAGTGATGCACCGATTCTTCGTGGCGGTTCCGGTTCGCAGGTGATGCGTCAGGAAAGCGTGCCGCACAGGTATGATGCGTGGAAATCCAGGATGCGTCGTCGATCGATGCGGCAGCGTCGAGCGGCCCTGCGTTGGTCCTCTTCAGCCGCGATCCCTCGATGCGTCGATTCTTGCAGCGGCGGCAGGCGCTGTGACGGTTTTCGCTGCGGCACGGCAATACGTGGAAATTATTTTTGTGCCGTGGAAATGCGTCGGGAAAACAGCTGCAAGAAGAGCGATGCGTCGATTTTAGCAGTTCTTCACGTTTCTTCTTTCTTCCAGCTCCCAAACAGCAGCAACAACCTCCAGAGGCCCAAAACTGGCACAGGCACCTCTTGGCAGGCTAGAACTCACAGCAGCAGAGTTCAGGGGAGCTGGGGGTGAAGTCTTTGTGGCCATGAGACTTCAAAACAGGAGGCCAGCTCACATCAGGCCCTTGGAGATCTCCTTCAAGCAGGGGACACAGCACACAGCAAAGTCCTTCTCCTTTCCTTGGCAGAAACAGCAACTGCAGGCCAACCCCAGACACACAGCAAGGGCAGTACTTCTCCTCAGTCTCTCCAGCTCGTCACCTTGGCAAAGGTTCCTCTTGAATTCCAGGAATGATCTAAAGTTCAGGGGTTTTAGGTCTAATACTTTTTTTTTTTTAAACTTGTTTTTATTAATCATTGCTTCCAGCTTATCCAGAACAGGGACATGCATGTACATTTTCAACATCTATAGCCCATATACATCCAATGTTTTTAACATGACATCCCATTGTTGTGCTTGATCTCACTACCCGTGAGCCGAATTACTCTCGTTCATAGCAGCAGTACAATTTTTGTTAACGATAGGACCAGCATCCTAAAACAACAGAGGAATAATCATAATAGGGAATCTAGATTCCCCCCCCTTATCCAACTCCCACCCCCTCCCTCCACCCTCATGGCAGCGACAGACCTCTGACATAGGTAAAAAACTAGCGGTGCACTCATAACTTGTTTGTGAGTCATGTGTTCATAGTGTGAGAGGGCACGTGTGGCAGCATTGCAGCAGCAGGTGTTGGAGTGGGCCCAGTGCTCGGTGAGCTATGCGTGCTCTCATTCTCACTCTCATTTGTTGCTGTGGACACTTTAGTCAACGTTTGTCCCCATTCCAGGAGATCGCTCTCCGCATTCTCATCGGTCCGTACTGTTCTGGGGCGACATTCCTCAGCTACCCCCCACTCCTGCAAGCCATCCCTTCATTTTTTCCACATGGGTGGTGCTGGGTGTATCCAGTGGATCGCTATCCGCCGTTTTGCCAGAACCAGTCCTAGTAGCGCAAACTTATAGCGCATCCTAGTCCCTTTCTTGGGCTTCGGAAGCATGCCCAGAATACAGCGTTTTATGGAAGTGTCGATTCGCACTGCCGTGGCTGTGCTAAAGGACAGCACCACCTGGTGCCAGTACCATTGTAGGTGCGGACAATTCCAGACCATGTGCAAGAACATGGCGGGATCCGTGCCACATTGCGGACACGCAGAAGACAACCCTGGGGTGAACCTCGCTCGCCGCTGAGGGGTTAGGTATGTGCAGTGTAGGTAATAGAACTGGATTAACTTGATCCGTGCATTACTTGTAGCTTCTGCTACCTGTGCCAGTGCTCTCTTCCACTCACCGTCTGTCAACCGGACGGGCAGGTCGTCGTCCCATCTCGCCCTGATCATGTCTAGATTTGACCCCCGGTTGTCCTTTAATGTCTTATATATGCGGGAGATGAGACCTGGACTAGAGCCCGGGTCTAGCAATGTTACCAACGTGCAGGACTCTTCGGGTTCATCGGGAAATGTTGTCCACATCTCTCGTACAGTGCGAGATATTTTGGCGTACTGCAGAAATTGCCCAGGCGGCACCTGAAACCAGTCCTGAGCTTCCTGAAAGGTCATGAATGTGCCGTTCTGATATAGATCCCCACGGTCCCACAACCCCCCTCGTACAACTTCGAGAGATCCATGACCTCTTGAATATTCTGGAAACCCTTCAACCAACACAGCGGTAGTGCGCTAGCATATGGGGCATTTCTGACTACCAAGGTCACTGCTTTCTCCCATACCTCCGTAACCCGGCAGATTATAAGTGGGCACGGTTTAGGGACCCTAGAGCCCATCATTAGGAACTGCTGCAGTTGCATCCCTTCGTTTCAACTCCCTAGTAGGTCTGTCTCAACCGTGCGGTCCCCCATGCACCATTGAGCGGCGTATTGCAGCAGGCCGGCTAAATAGTATAGCCGTAGGTCTGGCAACCGTAGGCCGCCCCTATCCATGTCTAGTTTTAGTATGTCCAATTTGGCTTTGCTCCCCTTTCCAGCCCAGACTAGAGAGGTCAGGAGACTGTTCAGTGTGTCGAACGTCGACTTAGGGATTTTGCAAAAGGAGTTCTAGAGCACGTAGAGGCAGCGAGGCAATAGTACCATTTTTGATACTGCCACCCTCCCCATAACCGACAGTGGTAACTTGTTCCAAAACGTTTTCAACGCCCAGTGTCCATTGAGGCCCCTCCCCATGTTCAAATCATACTGGGACTCCGGCCGATGGGCAATCTGCATTCGGAGGTACCGGAAGGGATCGCACTTCCAATCCAAGCCAACCACGGGGAAATCGTGAACTGCCCCCCGGGCTAATGCAGCGAGCGGGAACAAGATTGTTTTCTGGCAGTTAATGCGGAGGCCAGAAGAATCCCCAAATAAATGTAGTATTTCCCGAGCTCCTGGGATCGCCCCTTCTGGCTCACACAGATGAAGAGCATCGTCGGCGTACATGGAAACCACATGAGTACGACCATCAATCTCTAGACCCCATGGCGCCATATCCCAGCGCAAGCGTACCGCCAAAGGCTCCATGGCCAGAGCGAACAGCAGCGGGGATAATGGACACCCCTGCCGTGTGCCCCTTCCAACCTATATAGTGTCCGACATGTGCCTCCCAGTCCGCACTCTGGCCATCGGTTTGCGGTATAGCAGTTTGACCCAGGCTATGTACTCGCTCCCAAACCCCATTCTCCGCAGTACTTCCTAGAGGTAGTCTCACCGGAGAGTATCAAAGGCTTTTTCAAAATTCAGGGCGAATACTGCCACCCTGAGGTTTGTGTCTGCGATAGAGTGGAGGACATGTGACAGTCTACGTAAGTTCATGTGTGTTCCTCTCCCAGGCATGAACCCGCATTGGTCCTCATGCACCAATGAGTTTACCACTCTCTAGTCTGAGAGCCAGAACTTTGGCCAGTAATTTAGCGTCCACTCCCAGCATGGACATGGGCCTGTATGCGGCAGGGTCCTCAGGGTCTCTGTCAGGTTTGGGGAGCATGACAATCTGTGCCTCACGCATGGAGTGGGGAAGGATTCCAGCCTGCTTAGCCTCCCGCAATGTATCTAACAGATGCGGAAGAATACATCAGCATATGCCTGATAAAATTTAACTGGGAGACCGTCGGGCCGGGGGCCTTGCACCTGGCCAGCCCCCACAAGGCTTCCTGAAGGTCCTCCAGTTGTAGTGCCACCTCCAGTTCCTCTCGCTGGTCGTCCAAAAGCCGCTGCAGTGGAACCCCCCGGAGGAAGTCGCTCCCGTCTGCGCTATCGTCACCCGTGCTCCCGCGGTATGTATTCACCAGGTGAGCAAATAAAACTGCATTAACACCGAACCGTGTGTTCGCTCTGCCTCCCTTGGGACGATGTAGTGTAAGAATCAGCAGGGGTGGGTTTTCACACTTCAGCAACCATGCAAGCAATCTACCCGATCTATCCCCTTCCCTATGCAGTAGCTGCCGGTATTCCCTGCGGGTCAAGCAATCCAATCCATCCCAGGTCTCCTCCACTACGCGCTTCGCCTGTAAGAGGGCATCTGAAGGCTGATCCGTCGTGCGCCCTTCGCGTTGTAGCCTAGCCAATGTGTCTTCCGCCCCACTCAGCTCCGCCTCTAATCATTTCCTGGTGCCCCCCCACCCTGGACAGGCAGTCCCCACTAGTGACCACTTTAAAAGTATCCCACTCATTACTCCTAGTACTGGTAGTAGACCAGTTCTCACTGAAGTAATCTGATACAGTTTTCCCGAGTTCATCTCTGAATACTCGGTCTTTTAATGAGGTGTAATACTTATACCCCAAAATGTCTTTGTTCTCTTTGTGCAAGGGGCTCTGAGCCCAGTTCAAACCAGTTCTGGGGGGCACTCTGCAAGTGCACAACAACATCCATTGTCAGTGTGAGCCTTGGCCCCAGACACACCACAAGAGGGCGGAGCCAGCATTGTGGTAGGCAGGCACAGCCCTATTCAGGTACAGGTGCTACTCCTCCCACCACTCCAAATGCAGGTCAGGCCTATTCAGCCTAGTGATGACTCATCCAGACTCCTGGAGCCACTGCACCTCCCCAGCCCCTGTCACTCCAAAGCCAGATGGTCAATCCACAAACAGGCAGAGGCACACAGGATGGTTGAACAAGAAAATAGTAAAGAACAATGTGGACGGACCCACTAGTGAATCCACATACCAGGATGACTCAGTGCTATACACTAGAATATAGAAAAACCAATAGGTTTGTAAGAAGAACCCTCACCCACCAACTTAGTTGGTGGCATGCTTCATCATTGGGTTCCCAGCTGGGCTGCCGAGTGCAACCCAGCTGTGCTTCGATGGCTGAATTACAGCGGAGCGGGTTTTGTTTTTTGGGTGTGAAGGGTGCTCAAAGTGGTGATATTAAAAATGTCTCTGGGATCCCCTACTGATAATGTTTATTCCTGGGGTCCTAGGACACAGTTAAAAACAGAGAGGGGATATTGTGAAGATGAAAATTGTTCTTCGTTATCCTAATTTGCTGCTCGACATGTTTAAGCCTCGTTTACAATAATGAGGTTTTCTTCAGGACCATAGAGAAGTGAAAATGTGGTGTGGCAAAGGAAAATGCGGTCACGTGAATTTTTTCAGCACACTCGCTAAGTTGTGCTGTGCATGCCGTGGTGTTGCCGTACTTACGGACCCCACCGTCTGGTTAAAATCTGGAAAACAAAGCACAACTTAAAGGACATACATAACATAACGGAACATATTTGTGACTGTTGCTTAGTAGTTACCTTGTCCAGTTTAAGATGATGTGCTTGCGACTATATTCAAGTGCAATCTGTGAGTCGATCTCAGGATTCATAAAAAGCAGTCATTCACACATGGACATGCGACATACACATAGGGTATGCACATTTGTGCATAGTCATTAGTGCAGACATACATGTCTCATAGTGAACGGTAAACACGCGCTGGCTTCGAACCAAGACTGTGGTTAGAGCTCTAGTCATAATTTGCTGTCTATTGCTAGCGTGCCTCCGAATGGTGTAATGGTATCAAGCGGTAAAATAGACCTAGGATTGCTGGTCGTGAAAAGAGTTTAACCTTAGTACGTGTGCATGATTAATCACTCCATGTGTAATAAATGCACACTCTATATCGCAAGCAGAAAAAATGGCAAGAGGTAAATTAGGTAGCTGTTATGGATCCCAGAGCGGGCAGACTCCTGTAGTCACACACTGTTGAGGCAAATGTGGTGCATGAGACATTCAGTGTGGACACAGTTCCCGAAAGAAAACGGGGCCGTGTGGAACTGGACCCCACCCGAGTGCAAAGAAAAGACTTATTTCGTCAAGGCTATCCGCCCGCCTTCGTCACCTATTCCTGTCCTGACGGGATCCCGATGGTGACTGAAGGCGGTGGCTCCGATGCTTAAACGATTTCCGCAGTGGCCGGGGGCGTTCTAGCTTGTGATGACGTGGCCGCGCAATGTGTGACGCATTACGCGGGCCACCGTCATGTGACACACTAGAGCGCTGACTCGCATCTCTAGTTAGAATGGCGGAAGTGAATAATGTTCCAACCTGCGTGTATATTTATTTTTGAGAAGGGGTTAACGAGGCATTTTAGATGGTGTGAAGCCTATTTGTATGGTATTCTGTTCCATCAGGGATATGTTATAAACCTACACAAATATTTTTTGAATGTTTGCGAACCTTTACAAACACATTTTTCAAACAATTATGGAAGAGCAATACTTGGTGTGTTATAGCAGCATAATTTGTCGTATGATATGTAAAACACTCTTTCTGAGTGTCAGAGTGCTGATAGACTATTAAAAATAGAAGGACTGAAGTACACTCTGTTCAAGCTTATAGGGATCCGTTCAGGATTTAGACGGACCAATTGAGGCGAAGTCAAAAAGCATGATCATAACGCGAACAGCTTGTTGTGCGCTAAACTTAATTTATATTAAGAATATGTTTCAAACATAAATATGGACACGTAGATGTTGTACCCATGAGACTGCGTCATTCAATCCCATGTATTTATGCTAGCAATTCTTAGAGGAAGACGTTATAGGAATTGGGTGTTGTGGTTAAAGAGGCTCATTTTGCCCAAATCACTGTGACCAGTTGTCCTGGAAATGCTGCTTTATGTCTAGGACCAAAGATTGTCTAATGTCATGGTCTATTCCGTGAGTTCCATGGGATATTGTCATTGAGTCCGTTTTTGTTTGTTGACAATCGGTAGACCCACCGTTGTTCTTTTTCGAGAAGGCAGTTCTGTAGTTAGTGATATTTTTGTCCAGTTGTTCAATGACTACCCAGCTTATGTCGTTTGTTGTGTGTCCCACTTCCAGGAAGTGATCTGTCATCCTGGTAGTGTTCCGTTTGCATCTGATATTGCTGCGGTGTTCGCAGATGCCATGTTTTTCCTGGTTCTAGGTTCAAGAATTTGACTGGTTTATCCCTCCTCCTAACACGATACCGGTAGAACTAACCGCATTTGAACAGGCAGTCTTCAACGATATAGAAAAAACAGCCGAAGAACCACACTTTACAAATACAAGCAGCGCAGAGTTCGAACCATTGCACACCCTGAGATCAAATGACAAGCTCATTATAAAACCAGCGGACAAAGGAGGTGGGATAGTACTCCAAAACACGGATGATTACCGAGCAGAATGCAGACGCCTACTCAGCGACACAAAGAACTAAAGACGCTTGGAGCAGGATCCCAGCGAAGGCTTGAAAACCAGAATTGAAGTCTTAGTGGAGGATGCAAAAACAAAGGGCAAAATCAGCAAACAAGAGGCCCAGTTCCTCACAACAAGTGCAGCAAGTACCCCATACTTCTACACGATCCCTAAAATACATAAAAACAAGCACCCCCCTCCAGGCCGTCTCTGGCATTGGCTCACTACTGGAACCACTCTCACGCTTCTGTGATTTCTTCCTGCAACCCATAGTACTGTTGTATTCCTCTTAGGGTGTCCGTACATGGGTTTTCCTGTATCATGTCCTTATATAGGCACAATTCGCCCTGTCCTTATATAGGCATAAAATCCCAGTCCTTATTTAGGCATTAAACCATGCACTCCAAATACAGGCATGGTCTCCGACATCCGTCCACCCTAACGTCACAACGAGTTCTTGAAGAACAGACCCTTAGGCTTCGGGAGTTTCCCTAGCACAGGACTATTGATTTCTTCAAGGACTCATCTATTATGCATGAACTGTTATACCTTGAGGGTTCATTCATGACGTCTTCCGCTGTCTGATTCACGTCAATGCTAACATTCTGAGGTACCTCTCAGGTATAAATATACCTTCCCTAGCCCTTGTAAATCAGAGGAGACCTCGACTTCAGAGGAGCCCGTTTCCCGGCCTGACGCACTGAGAAGACGCTGTCATCCCTGCACGCAGAGAGTCCAGCTTCCAGTGATCTGACTTCCCTCGCGGGGTGTTGGAGTTCGAGTCTGGCAAGAGATTCCCACCTCTCTCATTCTTAAGGTATGGAGCTGACTAGAAACCTAGAGGGACTCTTGGCATACTAGGCGTACTAGGCTTAACATACTCTTAGTATACCATAGTAAGGAATACTCCACCTACTTCATACCTCTCCCTACACCTAGGTTAGGTTGGGTACATTGGGGTAGAACTAGCTTAGAAACGCATCGTATGAGTACTCACATTTTTAGTCTATGTTATTTATGTAAATGAATATCTACTAAAGATCATGCTAGTGCAGTATTATTTATTTCTACTGCTTACGCTGTACATTATTTATCTTGCATACTGTCTTGTGATCGTAAAAGCACATATTACTTACACAAGAAACAAGATTGTTCAATAAATCCTTTATTGAAACGCCTGTCTATTTCTTTCTGTGTAACTTTGAGGAAAACTAAGCATGCACGATTGAGCTGAGTGAAATGGTTATCTATTGTTTCCACGACTCTGGGACACGTTCTGATTCTAAAGGGAAACAAAGTTGTCATGTTTTGCGGCTGCCAGAAACTACTCCCTTCTTGTTTATCAAGGAGTTTCTAGTGGCCTCTGAGCTAGCTGGCACAAGTAATTAAGTTTAATATACTCGATAGGGACATATTGACCTTAGTCCTATGTCAAACCTATAGGGTATATTATTCCAATGCGCAGAGCCTATTAGGGAAATAGGAGCTACACTACAGTACAGGCAACATCAACCTACCTGAAAGACACAAAAGATCTATTGAGGCAATTAAACACTCTCACGTTTGATCCGGACACCTCTTTCCTGGTCATCCTGGATATCGAGAGCTTGTACCCAAGCCTTCCCCAAGATGACACACTAGATGTGCTTAAACTATCACTCGAGGCAACAACTTGGGATTACAACACCCCCAGGTCATTTGTATTACAGTGTGTGGAACTAGCACTAAAAGACAACTATTTCGAGTTCGAAGGTGACCTTTTTTGCAAACATACATTACATTTATGGGTAGTACCTTTGCCGCTAGTGTGGCAGGGTTGTACATTTTCAATATTGAAAAAACTCACATCCTCAATTCAGGCATGCCTTTCAAAGATAACATCAAATTTTATATAGGAGCTACACTACATGGCGCCCAAAGGTTTGGTAAGGCGGTAATTAATTTTTTTTTTTTTTTATTGTCATATATTCAAAAAATAAAACAAACAGTGCTGGTTACGCTTAGCAATGATACATTCATTACAGGTTATATACACAGGTAATGCATTGTACATAGTTGCCTTAAATTCACGTCTCATTATCATAGTGTCTGGACCCCTGACCCTGGGCGTGCAGCCGACCCTCTAGTAGACCTTGTGGGCTAGTCGCTTAAGTCTGGGTCTGATTCCTCTGCCGGGGGGGCACAAATATTACCACGGAACGAATTCCACTTGCTCCACACCCGCTCCCACTTTTTGGGACACCCTCTGTGTGTGAAGACTGCTTTTTCGGCCACCATTGCTCTATCCATGTCTTGACACCAGTGTTGTTGCCGGGGGGTAATGGGCGCGCCCCAGTGCTGTGCGATATTGCGTTTAGCTAATGTGATCCCGAGAGTCGCCCAGTCCTGTGCTGCGTGATTAAGGTCGGTTGGTTCCCATACATTGAGGAGGCACCTTTTTTGGCTCAGGGGGAACTTCAGAGCCACACACCTGAGTAATTGTCTCCATGACCGCCTCCCAGTAGTGTGTTATGTGAGGACATTCCCATAGCGTGTGGTAAAATGTGCCCCGCGTCCCACATCCCCGCAGACAGAGATGTGTCTCAGTCCGGCCGATTTTGTGGAGCATAGTTCTAGTGTAGTACGTCCTATGCAGGATCTTCAGTTGCACCAATTGTAATCGAGACGGGATTGCCACCTCTCGTGGGGATGCCAATGCTTCCTGCCAATCCTGGTCGTCCATGTCTCCTAGGTCAGCCCGCCATTTGTCTCGTAAGGCTTGCGTGGGATCTTTCTGATTATATATTAGTTTGCGATAAGTGAGGGAAATAGCTTTTTTAGTTAGATGGTTTGACCCTTGACCTTGCCAGGTAGGTCGCTCCCCCACCACACAGCTCCGCCTGTGCTGTCCGCCCGCTGCTGCTGCTGGTAAGCTCGCCCCTCCGCTTGTGGCCTTGGTGCCCGTATTTCTTTGCTTTTTTTCTCTCCATTTTTCCTTCTGTGCCCCCGCTGCCCCAGTGTACTGTGCCCGTATTTCTTTGCTTTTTTTCTCTCCATTTTGCCTTCTGTGCCCCTCGCTGCCCCATTGTACTGTGCCCGTATTTCTTTGCTTGTTTTCTCTCCATTTTGCCTTCTGTGCCCCTCGCTGCCCCATTGTACTCTGCCCGTATTTCTTTGCTTGTTTTCTCTCCATTTTGCCTTCTGTGCCCCTCGCTGCCCCATTGTACTGTGCCCGTATTTCTTTGCTTGTTTTCTCTCCATTTTGCCTTCTGTGCCCCCGCTGCCCCATTGTACTGTGCCCGTATTTCTTTGCTTTTTTCTCTCCATTTTGCCTTCTGTGCCCCCGCTGCCCCATTGTACTGTGCCCGTATTTCTTTGCTTGTTTTCTCTCCATTTTGCCTTCTGTGCCCCTCGCTGCCCCATTGTACTGTGCCCGTATTTCTTTGCTTTTTTCTCTCCATTTTGCCTTCTGTGCCCCTCGCTGCCCCATTGTACTGTGCCCGTATTTCTTTGCTTTTTTCTCTCCATTTTGCCTTTTGTGCCCCGCTGCCCCATTGTACTGTGCCCGTATTTCTTTGCATGTTTTCTCTCCATTTTGCCTTCTGTGCCCCCGCTGCCCCATTGTACTGTGCCCGTATTTCTTTGCTTTTTTTCTCTCCATTTTGCCTTCTGTGCCCCTCGCTGCCCCATTGTACTGTGCCCGTATTTCTTTGCTTGTTTTCTCTCCATTTTGCCTTCCTTGCCCCTCGCTGCCCCATTGTACTGTGCCCGTATTTCTTTGCTTGTTTTCTCTCCATTTTGCCTTCTGTGCCCCTCGCTGCCCCATTGTACTGTGCCCGTATTTCTTTGCTTTTTTTCTCTCCATTTTGCCTTCTGTGCCCCTCGCTGCCCCATTGTACTGTGCCCGTATTTCTTTGCTTGTTTTCTCTCCATTTTGCCTTCTGTGCCCCTCGCTGCCCCATTGTACTGTGCCCGTATTTCTTTGCTTGTTTTCTCTCCATTTTGCCTTCTGTGCCCCTCGCTGCCCCATTGTACTGTGCCCGTATTTCTTTGCTTTTTCTCTCCATTTTGCCTTCTGTGCCCCTCGCTGCCTCTCTCCATTCCCGCCGCTGCGTCCCTGCGGCCCCGCCCCTGACTGCCCATTCGCTGCTCCTCCCTCCCACCTCCCCATATATGGCGGCCGCTGTGCGGCCGCGCCACTGGCGCGCCAAAGGCGCGCCTAAGGCAAGCCCGTCTGCGCCCGTCCGCGACTGGACCGCGCCCAGCGCCAGAACCCCTGGACCGCGCACCCCCCGCTCCAGCCTCGAGGACCGACGTCGATACGATGCCACCACACTCCACGCTCTCAACCCCGGACGGACGCACAACTGCTTCAAGGCCGCCCCAAGCGCACTCCATGGTCCCTTCACCTGCCGGAACTGCAGCTACACCAGCCTCAGAGCCACCGAGGCGCCCGCCAAGAAGGACCTCAACCACCTCCGGTGCATCCTACTGAACACCCGCTCCGCACGCAAACACGCCGTCGAGCTCTGGGACCTGCTCGACACATCATCACCAGACGTCGCCTTCCTGACAGAGACCTGGATGAACGACTCCTCCGCCCCCGACATCGCCATAGCCATCCCAGACGGCTATAAGATCACCCGCAGAGACCGCATCAACGCAGTAGGAGGAGGAATCGCCATCGTCCACAAGAACACCATCAGGGTCTCGACCAGCACCGACGACACTCTCAGCACCGCCGAACACATGCACTTCCAGATCCACACGGACCCCAACACCACCCTTAGAGGCACCCTTGTCTACAGACCCCCTGGGCCCCGACCCCAGTTCAGCGACTCCATCGCCGACTTCATCAGCACGCACGCCCTGACCTCTACCGACTACATCCTCCTCGGAGACCTGAACTTTCACCTGGAGAACAACAACGACAGCAACTCCACCACCCTGATCGACAGCCTCGCCAACCTCGGCCTGAGCCAGCTCGTCACAACACCGACCCACTGCGCCGGCCACACGCTTGACCCATCTTCTCCTCAAGCTCCCACGTCTCCTTCAGCCACACCACGGAACTCCTCTGGACCGACCACCGCTGCATCCCTTTCACCTTCCAGAAACCCACCACACACCACCGCACCCAACAGATCCCACGCCGCTGCTGGAGCAAAGTCACCGAAGACCAACTCCGGGCAACCCTCGCTCTCAGCCCTCCCTCCGACCCATCCAACACCGACGACGCTGCCTGCAACCTCAGACGATGGATGGACGACTGTGCCAACACCCTCGCCCCGCTGAAAAAGCTCACCTACAGCGACACCACCAAAAGAGCCAGCTGGTTCACCTCGGAACTCCTAGCTTCCAAGCGTACCTGCCAGAAACTAGAGAAGAAATGGCACAGTGATAAGACACCGGACAGCCACACAGCCCACAAAGACGCCATCCGTAACCACCACCACCTCATCAGGTCCGCCAAGAGAATCTCCTTCAAAGACCGCCTCGACAACAACGCACACAACAGCAAGGAGCTTTTCAACATCGTGAAGGAACTCTCCAATCCCAGCTCCAACACCAACGACATCCCGCCGTCGCAACCCCTGTGCGATTCCCTCGCCACCTTCTTTCACCGCAAGATCGCCGACATCCACGACAGCTTCAACACCCAGACCACCCCAACTAAGATCGATGCACCAGACCCGCCACACACCATCGACCACGACCCCCTGCCAGCCTGGGCCAGCGTGAACATCGAGGACACCATCAAGACCATGAGCACAATACACTCCGGCTCCCCGTCAGACCCTTTCCCGCACCACATCTTCAACAAAGCCAGCAGCTCCATCGCACCCCACCTGTGCAACATCATCAACCTCTCCTTCGAGACCACGACCTTCCCAGAGAGCTGGAAACACGCAGAGATCAACGCCCTACTCAAAAAACCCAAGGCGGACCCGAGAGACCTCAAGAACTTCCGGCCCATCTCTCTGCTTCCGTTCCCAGCCAAGGTCATCGAGAAGATCGTCAACAAACAGCTAACCCGATACCTCGAAGAAAACAGCATCCTGGACCCATCCCAATCAGGGTTCCGCAGCAACCACAGCACTGAGACTGCCCTCATCGCCGCCACCGACGACATCAGGATCCTGCTGGACAATGGTGAGACCGCAGCCCTCATCCTGCTGGACCTCTCCGCCGCCTTCGACACTGTCTGCCACCGCACTCTACGCGCACGCCTCCACGACGCAGGGATCCGAGACAAGGCCCTGGAATGGACCACCTCCTTCCTCGACGGCAGAACCCAGAGAGTCCGCCTCCCACCTTTCCGATCCGAAGCCTCCGAGATCATCTGCGGCGTACCCCAGGGATCGTCCCTCAGCCCAACACTGTTCAACATCTACATGGCCCCGCTCGCACGCATCGCCAGACAACACGACCTCAACATTATCTCCTACGCCGACGACACTCAACTGATCCTCTCCCTCACCAAGGACCCCTCGCCGCCAAAGCCAATCTCCATGAAGGAATGAAGGCCGTCGCCGATTGGATGAAGATCAGCCGACTAAAGCTGAACACAGACAAAACGGAGGTCCTCATCCTCGGCTCCAACCCCTCAGCCTGGGACGACTCCTGGTGGCCAATGACGCTGGGAGCAGCCCCGACACCCACCGACCACGCACGCAACCTGGGAGTCATCCTCGACTCAACGCTCTCCATGGCCAAGCAAGTCAACGCAGTCTCCTCCTCCTGCTTCAACACCCTCCGCATGCTTCGCAAGATCTACAGGTGGATCCCGACAGACACAAGAAGAACAGTCACCCAGGCCCTCGTCAGTAGCAGACTGGACTATGGGAACGCCCTCACGCGGGAGCCCCGGCCAAGCTCATCAAGCGACTGCAACGCATACAAAACGCCTCCGCATGACTGATCCTCGATGTACCACGCCACAGCCACATCACCCCCCACTTGAGGAACCTGCACTGGCTGCCCGTCGACAGGAGGATCACCTTCAAACTCCTCATCCACGCACACAAAGCACTCCACAAAACTGGCCCAGCCTACCTCAACAGACGACTCTTCTTCTACGTCCCCAACCGCCAGCTCCGCTCCGCCGACCTCTCCCTCGCCACCGTCCCTCGCATTCGAAGAACAACCACCGGCGGCAGATCCTTCTCACACCTCGCCGCCAAGACCTGGAACACCCTTCCACTAAGCCTACGACAGACCCAAGACCTGCTGACCTTCAGGAGGCTACTCAAGACCTGGCTGTTCGACCAGTAGCAGCATCCCCCCCCCTTCCCTCTCCCCAGCGCCTTGAGACCCTCGCGGGTAAGTAGTGCGCTCTACAAATTCTGTGATTGATTGATTGATAAGGAGATGGTCCTCGGGAGGCGATGATTCGGGGAGATCGGTGCCTCTGGGTATGGCCATTGCAAGTGCGTGTTTAATTTGTGTATAGCGAAACTGTTCTGAATCAGCCATTTGGTATGTTGTGCGTAGTTGGGCGAACGTCACTACTTCTCCCTTTTTCCAGAGATCCCAATTCTCGAGATACCAATAAGGTCCCATTGTGCAAAACCTTTACTGTAGCGGAGCATACCTAGTTTCGGCGTATCCCACAATGGTGTGAGTTGGGTGAGGACTCCCTCCCAGCCGAGCGCTCGCTGCGCTGTGAACCATATGCTTATTGTATGTGCAGTGGGACCGATCCATGCGCCTTTTTTGTTTTTGTGGTAAAGTGCCACTAGGGGTCCACCGGCCCCAGAGTATGCCTGTCCAGCCGGAGAGCCGGTTCCTCCTGCGGGGCATGGAGCCATTGGTTCACTATGATAAGATGCGAGGCCCAGTAATACAATTGTACGCTGGGCAAGGCGATTCCACCATCGTACCAGCTTCTGGTGAGTTTGGATAGGGCTATGCGGGGAGGTTTTCTTCCCCAGAGGAGCAGTCCCACTTCAGCCTCGATGGCTTTAAAATAAGAGTTTGGGACCGGGGTAGGCGTATTTTGCAGGGCGTACAGGAACCGCGGGAGAGCCATCATCTTGAACAAGGCTACACGGCCCAAGAGGGTCAGGGGTAGTGCATGCCAATGTTTTACGTCGCTTTTAAGTCTCAGGAGAGGGGGCACGAGATTTCGCTCGTAGAATTGCGTATGGTCTGGCGTAATATGGATGCCCAGGTATTTAAAACCGTCTTTCCCAAGCTGTATCATTACTCCCCTGGGTAGGCGCGGAGGGGGACCATGGAGGACAAACAAAACCGATTTCGCCCAGTTAATCATGTACCCCGAGTATCTGCCATATGATGCACAGATATCTAATAAACGACCAATTGAGCGGCTGGGGGAGGTCATGTATAGTAGTATATCATCTGCGTACAGTGATATACGGTCTTCCCACCCCTCCGTCCATCTTAGTCCCCGTATCACCGGGTCACATCGTATCCAAGTCGCGAGGGGCTCAAGCACCAGGGCAAATAGGAGTGGGGACAAGGGACATCCCTGTCTAGTCCCGCGCCCCAGAGGAAAATCCTCAGATATGCGTCCATTGACCACTACGTGTGCCATGGGTTGTGTATATAAGAACCGGACCCACGCCCGAAAATTAGGCCCAAAGCCAAAGTGTTGCAACACTGCGAACATAAATGGCCACTCCACCCGATCAAAGGCCATACTGGCGTCTAACGATAGAATGACCGCCTCTTCTTGGATGGTAGACATTCGGGCCATCACTCCGTGTAGCCGTCTTAGGTTCATTGCTGTGTTGCGGCCTGGCATAAAACCGGACTGATCCGGGTGTATAAGAGACTTGAGGTGTGGTTGGAGTCTGGAGGCTAGTATTTTTGCTAGGATTTTCGCCTCCACGTTGAGGAGTGAGATTGGACGGTAGGAGGTGCAGTCCTGAGGGGGCTTGCCGGGTTTTGGGATTGTCACTATAGTCGCTATCCTCTGATCCCTGGGAAGTATTCCCTTATCTAGACTGTCTACATACATTGTTAATAAGTGAGGCCCCAGCCTTTCCGCTTCTGTTTTGTAGAGTTCTACCGGAATGACGTTGGGACCTAGTGCTTTACCTGATTGCAGCCCTCTAAGCGCAGCGGTAATTTCGTCCACCGTGAGAGGCTCATCTAATGTGTCGACGTCTTGGGGTGTCAGAGTTGGCAAACGGATATCCTTGAGAAAGGCCAAATTCTCTTCTACCGTGGCGTTTGTGGTGGGTGTGTAAACTGCCTCATAGTGCTGTGCAAAGGCAGTTACTATGTCTGGTGGGTCCGTTATGTCCTCCCCAGAGGGTAAGTGTAGGTGAGCCACCCAGCGACTAGCGCGCTCTTTCTTGTCTAGCCAGGCTAGCAACTTACCAGCCTTGTCCCCTGCCTCGTATATCGTGTGTTGCGTTTTGCGGCTTTTGCCTTAGCGTCCTCCCATGTGTAGTCCCTGTATGCTTGTTTGGCCAAGTTTAGAGTGTGCGTTGTCTCATCAGTCTGAGCTCTGGTGTGTTCTTCTTCGGCTAGGCTAACTGCGCTCTCAAGTTCCTGCACCTGTAGGGTCTTTTCTCGTTTGTGTGAGGTTATTACGGATATTGCCTGCCCTCGCAAAACCGTCTTGTATGCCTCCCATAAAGTACTAGGGGAAGCAACAGAGTGTGTATTTTCTTGGAAATATTGTTCCGTGGTTGTGCGCAGTTGTTTCCTGATAGTCGGGACTTTCAAGTACCCCGGGTAAATTGGATAGATGCGTTTACGTCCCATGTGCTGCGATGTGTAAGTTACTAATAAGGGAGAGTGATCCGATATTCCTCTGGGGAGGTGTGTGATCTCTGTGATTGCTGCAAGGCTTGTCGGGGATGAGAGAATGTAATCTATCCTTGACAAACTATTGTGGGCTCCAGAGTGATATGTGTATTGGCGCGTCGAGGGGTGTCGTGCACGCCAAACGTCTACAAGTCCCATAGCTTCCGTGAAGTCACGTAGATGTGTGAGGGGGTTCCCCTGGTCCCGTGGTGGTAACCGATCCCAGGAGGCGTCGAGAACGGCATTAAAGTCGCCCCCTACAACCAGCTCCCCAGGGGATAAGGTGAGCAGGAACCTACCAAGAGCCGGGAGGGCCAGACTGTGGAGCGCAGGGGGGACATATACGGCAATTAGGTTGTAGGCTCGTCCCTCCCATTGACAGGATAGTGCCGCAAAGCGCCCCTGGTCATCCGTCTGGGTGCTATGTATTATTAGTGGGCAACTCTTTCGTATCAGTATCCCCACCCCTCTAGATCCCGTAGTAAATTCGGAGTGCACTATCATTTTGAACCCCCATCTGTCCAGTGCTTTAGTGGCTGATCCCACCAAATGAGTTTCATGTAAGAGGACTACAGATGGAGTTTGTCTCTTAAGGTATTGTAGTACAAGCCCTCTTTTAATTTTGTTGCCTAGGCCGTTAACATTCCACGATATGAGGGTAAGGGGGGGCAGGGCTTGTGAGTGTCGTCCAGACATAATTGTGAGGGGTCAGGAACTATGTCACTCAGGACGTTGAGGCAACTTTGGGACATTGGAATCGTGTGTGTGAGTTGATGGGTTCCCTGTGTTTAACCCTAAAGTGTGTGGTACCAGCATAAAACAAATATACATTTCCAAAAAAAGAAAAAGAAAAGAAAACACAAATTCCAACTATACCTTAATCAAAACCCCCTTCCGCCCCCTCCCTGCCTCCCTGCTAGACGGATTTCCAACTACCCGCCACCCCAACTGTGCAGAGTGCTTTAGTCCCATGAACAGTACTTGCGTGTGGGGGGAGAGGACATCCGGGGCATTTCGAACATCCCTTCACTCCAAGACGTTGAAAGGGTCAGGATATTACAATAAGTATAGCATCTGAATTAAAGGTTCAATCGCAGTGGTAGGTCTCTAGTAGTTCATTTCTGGACTGCCCCAGGCGATCCGCGCCGCAGCCTGGCAGCTTGGCATGGGGTGGGTGGAAGTTCCATCAATGAAGTCCCATCACTGTCAAGTTGGCGGTCGCCATCCGTAGGAGGTCAGTCCTCTGTGTCCGTTTGGCGTCGGTCTTCGTCTCCTTCCGTGTGTCTCCGGCCCAGGGATGCTGCTTCAGCGGAGTGGCGTTGTTGTCACCCATTGTCGTTTTTAGATCTGTTGACCTGTCGCCAACCCTCCAGCCAGTCGTGGGCGTCCGCCGGCATCTCGAAGAACCAGGTCTTACCGTCCGCTACTACTCGAAGCTTCGCGGGAAAGAGCATGGAGTATGCAAGTCCTCTGCATTGGAGTTCCTTCTTGACCTCAAGAAAACTCCTCCTTTGCTTGGTGACTGCCGCCGTATAGTCGGGGAAGAAGGAGATGACGGAGTTTTCTATACGCAGAGGTGGAGCCACTCTTGCTGTTTGGAGGATGGCGTCCCGGTCCCTGAAATTAAAGATGCTGGCTAGGATCGGTCAAGGGGGTGCTCCAGGCTTTGGTTTACCCCCGGGTATTCTGTGCGCCCGTTCCACCGAAAAGAAGCTGGAGAGACCCCTTGGTTGGAGTTGGTTCTTGATGAGGTCTTCCACGTAGAGGTCCATGGCTGGCGTCCCCTTCGACTCCGGGACTCCTGTAATACGGACGTTGTTTCGTCTCGACCGGCCTTCCTGGTCATCTAGTTTGGCTGCCATCTGGCGATTTTGAGCTTCCAACTGCTGGACCTGTCGCTGGAGGCTGGCTGTGTCCTTCGTGAGAGACGCCGTCGTGGTTTCCACCTCAGTCATTCTGGAAGCCATTTTCTGGAAGTCAGCTCGGAGGAACGATACATCCGAGGAAATGGACCCCACTGTCGTTTGGACGTTCGTCAGGGCGGACATTATGTCTAGCAATGTGACCTCTGGCTGGCCCCCTGACGCGGCACTGACCTCCGTGGGTGCCCGTTGGGTGGTCGCGTCCGTCGCGTCTTTGGAAAAAGCATATTTGTCTAGTTTGACTTGCTGGGTCGCTCGTGGACCCCGACCCCCCCATTGGGCCCTCTTCGCGGGATTACTGGTATTGCGCAGTACTCACCGCCGCCTGCCTCGTGACTGCGCGTCACCTTGCGGCCTGTCGGGTTTCCTGCTCGATTGTATGGGGCCTTTGGTTCCGGTGTAGGCCGAGCTATTCCCAGCACAGTGGAGTCAGAATCTGTGGCCAACAGCGTTTCGTCGAGTGCTTAATTCACGGCCCTGGAAGTACGTGGGTCGCGAGGTATCGGTACGGTGCAGCTGCCAGCTTGTAGTTACGCCGGGGGATTCTGGCCACCCTCACCCGTGCCTGCGTGTCCTTGTAGGTTGAGCGGGAACTCTGCAGTTAACAATGGCGCTGGGGTACCGGGCGCTCCGGGGCCTCCGAGTGGAGTCGCCCAGTGCAGCCAGGCAATGCAGGGCCTTCAAGTGTTCCAGGAATTGTGCAGGATCTCACCACCAGGGAGCGGACCCCCCTGGGGTTCTCAGCGCTGCACTCGGAGTCCCTCTCCTTCCTGCGGTGTGGGCCACTAGTTGTGCGGCAGAGGTAGTCCCCCGGCGGCCTCCGGTGCGCCGTGCCTCACTGCCCCCCTATCTTATATTGCACCCGGGGGCCACAGATGTTCAGTGTCCTGGCCCTGGCTGATTAAAAGGGGCACCGCCGGTGTCCGGGCTCCGCAGGCGTTTTCCCGCGTGGAGCTGTGAGGGCCCGCCGGGCGGGGATTAAGGATTGCAACCGGGCCTCTCCCGGTGCCCGGAGTCGTCGCGGTGATAGCTTGCCCCGCGGGGGCTCCCCAAGCGCCCAACGGTGTCTCACCAAGCAGCTGCCCAGGCGTAGTCCCCACTGCAATGCGGCGCCCTCTGCCTCTCACCGCTGCACGGCCTTCTCGCCTCGCGCCCGCGAATCGGTTGTGAAGCGGCGGTCCCGCTCCAAACTTGGTCGGAACGCGCCTCCGGTGTTCCGATGCCTGGAAAAGGTCTTGGGTGATGATTTTGTCGCGGATAAGTGTCCGGATTAATAGGGGATGTTCTCGTGCTGGCCGGAGCTCAGTTAGGTTGCGGCCATTACTCTCGGCTGCAAGCCATGCCCCGGTAAGGCAGTAATTTAACGTTAGATACTGAGTAACTCAGCCGTGCCTTTTCTCTCAGAGACCCCTACCCATATACTCCAAAAGACGTCTGGAGTGGGAAGGGTTAAGTATCCGCCACGGCTACATAGGGAAGCACCCTATATATTAGCTGTTTGGTTTGCTCAACGTTGAAGGATACAGTGTTCCAAAATATTGTGCACCTTATCTTTGTTTCCTTGAAACTTGTTCTACATTTTTCAAAAAACAAAATGACCGAAACCGGTGGAGCTGCGGCTGACCCAGCCTTAGCAGTTTTTAACTTTACAGGTTTAGATGGAACCGAGGAGGGTGTCATAGACATCGCTCCAAACTTAAGAAGAGCCATCACTCTAAAACTCATAAAACACGGCCTACCACCAAGAGGCGGTAGAGCAGTTTTCGTGATAAAGGCACACAAATCCTTTCAGACAGAGGTATTCTATTCATGGGTAATATTTCCTGAATCCAAACCAGTTACAAAACTGTTTCACTTCTACAAAGAAGATGAACCACCAGAGGAATATATTCCTTTCGAGGATATTGAAATTCCACTAACATACCAGGAGCATCAGGTCTGGTTTAAAGGCGCCCTAAAACATCACAGAAACATTACCAGGCTCGGTCCACTAGGTAGACCAGGAGCAACATGGCCGATTCTAGCCGGCTACACACCTCATCCTGAACTGGATATAATGTCAGATGAGGAACTACTTACTCAACTTACAGAGTTAATAAAAATCTACAGACAATCGGTCCAATATGTCATGCCGACTTTCACAGTCCAACCACCATTAACCATTCCAAATCAAACCCCTCAACCGGGGACTGCACTAAAAATTACACCACAGACTCTATACGCAGTCATGGGTAAAATGCCCACAAAACGTGAGCAAATTCCATTCTGGATAGCTCAAAAAATTACTCAAATCGAAGCAGTATTTCCAAATACTAGCCCACATGAGAAACACAGAATACTAACCATCAGTTTACCAATGGGGATCACACCACAACTGGAAGACTGCACCACTTGGGGCTCAGTCTTTGCTGCCATCTATACTAAAACACATGGCATTCCGTCAATTGCGGTAATACCAAATGTCCTGAAACAAATTCAAAACGAATACGGGGCGGAGCCTGCTCTGAATTTAGGTATGAAATTACTGAAAGATTTCGACCAGGTCTCAACAATAATATTATCTAATATTAAAGGGGAGGCAGCAGCAGTGGCGATCCGCCAACGATTAAGGGAATTTGATGTCACAGAACAACAAACTGAACTACCCAGAATTATAGAACAATCTTATGCAGAATTAGGCAGAGATAGTTTGGGTGGAAGACCAGTGAAGCCAAAACTATCTGAAAGTCCTGAGAAGGACTCTATTAAACAAACTCCTACATCCTCTAAAAAGAAGTGGGAAACTACTAAACAAAATTCAAACGAGAAACGTTCTCAATCCCGAGGTAGGTCTCCTCAAAAGGAGCCCTCTGAAAGGAGGTATAACCTCAGGAATAGGGATAATTTGAGAAAACCTGACAGGTATCAAGATACTGATACACGTTCCTCTCGTACCTTTCAGATCTCGTCACAGACATCGGAAAGAAGAGGACGGTCAGAACATAGAGAAGAACGCGTGAAATCGAAAGACGACAAACACGTTCCAAAAAACAAATCAAAACCTCAATTCTCCAAAAAGAAAGTAGCGGGTCTGAAGATCAGACATGCCGAGAATACAACTCAAGAACGGAGAATGGGCTCAGACAATGCTGGACAGTGCAGCAGAAGTCACAATAGCTCGCCAGAACCTGAAGGAACTTCTGGAGATAGTGGACTTGAATGAGTACATTACAGTAGAGACTGTAGACACCAGGGTTAGTACTCCACAAAAGTTATATGAAATAACACTCCGGATGGAGGGAGACCTACCTAGACAGGTGAAAGTACTTTTTGGGGAAAAACTTTCAAGGGGCTATGACATACTTCTAGCAGAAAAAGACTGGCCACCACAATTTGTCAGGGAGTGCCCACACGGCGAGGACATTATTATGCCTGCCTTCTCTAACCATATTCCAATACATCTAAAATATACATATGCCAGGAAATGGGCAGTAGCCCAGGCCCCAGCATTATATAAAAATCATGTAGGATGGGATGAGGACTCACCTCACCATAAAATACATCTGAAAAATGAACCAACTGCACAGAGGCAGTACCCAATAAAGCAAGAAGCTAAAAAACAGGTCAGGGAGATCTTAGATCAACTTGAATGCCAAGGGGTGATTGAAACATGCACTTCCTCAATGAACAATCCTTTGTTTCCTGTCTCCAAACCAGACAACACATATCGTCTAGTTTTGGATTACAGACACTTAAACACTTGTTCTAAAACATTTGCAGTGCAAAATGCACATAGCACAGCATTAATGAATAACATTGTGCGTAAAAAATATAAAACCACATTAGACATCTCAAATGGTTTCTTTTGTCAAAACATAGCACCTGAAAGCAGGTACTTAACAGCTTTCTCAATAATGGGGACCCAGCGTCAATTTTGTCGACTCCCACAAGGGTTCAAGAACAGCCCAGGGTCATTCTCAGCGAGGGTAACGGAGTTACTACAAATTTATGACAATGAGGCATTGTCCTATGTCGATGACATCTATCTGACAGACGATGACCTAGAGAAACACTTGAACAGGGTGAGCACCATTATACTGGGCTTCTCCTCTGAGGGCTACAAATTCAACTTCAAAAAGTCCAGAATTGCCCATCTCAATGTCCTATTTCTAGGATATGAGCTTTCAAGTGAAGGCAAGAGCTTGGCAGCTAACTTTCTAGAGAAATGTGCGCTGCTCCAACCTCCAAAAACGCAAAAAAACTTACAATCCATCCTGGGTTTCCTAAATTTTGGAAGAACATACATTCTAAATTACGCAGAAAGGGTTAAACCTCTCTACGCATTAATCAAACCTGATTTTTCAATCAAAAATTGGACACATGAACACAGAAATCTTGCATTCACTCCAGGCTAACATGTTGGCAACAAATCACTTACAAACACGCGTAAGTCAACGCAACCTGGTGATCCGAATAATTTCGGGTCAATGCGGATTCACCTACTTAACGTTTAATGAGGGTGAAAAAGTACCAATTGCATACAAATCTCATTTGTATACACAAGCGGAAATGCGCTTCACTTCAACTGAATAAATTCTGACAGCAGTTCAAACCGCTGTAGCAAAAGAAAGAGCCCTAGCCCAAGGGAAACGCATTATTGTCGTAACCCCAGTACCAGCTTTAGAAGCGGTCAGAAAAGCAAGCATTCCAAATGCTAAAGCATTACATCCTAGATGGATACAATGGGTTAATTCTCTTGCTGCAACAGATGTTGAATATGTTTTTGATCCTGATTTAAAAACACAAGCGTTCCTGCAATATGAACAAGAATGTCCTCTGCCCACTGAGATTCTGCCTCTCGATCAGTACGAATTCATAATTTACACTGACGGATCCGCACAGCCCGCAACAGGGAGTAAGCAAGCTTACAGTGCAGCGTGTGCAATCGTTAAAGGTCGCATGCGAGATGGCATCTTCAGACCTATGGTCACAAAAACTCAATCTCTAGGAGATTGTACAGCTCAGCGAGCTGAACTACAAGCATTCAAACTGGCACTTGAAAGTACAGATCGAGAATTCCCCACACTAATAGTGTGCGATTCCTTTTACTGTGTTCAGTCGTATAATGAATATATACAAAACTGGCTTGAAAATGGGTTCAAAGACGCGAAAGGTGGCACAATAAAGCACAAAACGCTTTGGGAACAAGTAGTTCAGTTGAAAAACGAACTACCAAACGCTCACGTGATCCACACACTGAGTCATCAACGTGATGGCGTTCACGTTGCAGGGAATTCATTGGCTAACGAAGCCGCAAAGGGGGCTGTTCAGACGGCTTCTGTAGCTGCGATCACTCGTTCAAAAACGAAAATAGACAGTGAGATAATGTTGGCTGTCAATGCTACAAGCAAAGGCAGTGGCGCAGCGTTACCGAAAAAGTTTCCACTCAAGTACTCTTATGTAATTGATGCGAACAACGTTCCATTTGCTCGAATCCCTGGAGTGGGGGATAGGGTAATTCCAAACAAGGAACGTAGATTAGGACTAATCCTAGCAGCACACGAAGGGATAGCTTCTGCCCATGCAGGTGTTTCTGCAACAGTATCTTTACTCAAGCAAAGATATTGGTGGCCTGGCATTTGGAAACAAACAAAGAACTATGTTTTAGAATGTGATATTTGTCAACAGATGAAAGTCTCAACAGTAAAACGTCCTGCGCAGACACCCCTGTTAATTTCAGACAAACCATTAGCTTGTGTTTACCTGGACCACTGCGGTCCCTTGCAAAGGGACGGTAACTATAAATATATCATGGTTGCAGTGGATTCATGCTCTAGGTTCCTATGGATATGGCCTCAGCGCTCGGCTGACGCTCGAACTGTTATAAAAGATTTGCGAGTCTTTATCGGCACATACGCAATAGGCACGCTACATTCTGACCAGGGCCCTGCGTTTAGCTCTCGGGCTTACAAAGAAGCCATGGCCAGTCTGGGCGTTGCATTGCGGTACTCCTCTCCATTCCATCCTGAGGGAAATTTGGTTGTGGAAAGGAAAAACCGGGACATAAAGCAGTCTATAACAGCTAGGGTATTAGGTTCGGGTGATGGGTGGGTCAAACATCTTTATGGGGTCCAACGCTCATTAAATAACCTGCCAAGAAGTTCTCTAGGGGGTCACTCCATATGAGGTCCTATTTGGGACAAGAATGTGGGTACCAGACCTCGATCACGTAGGCACAGTGGTGGAAAATAAACCGTTTGATATCAAAGATCGTTTGGCTGTTTTACAGGAACTCAATGAACTAAGATCGAAACAAAGCAACGTATTCCTGCAGCCAACCACCACTGGGGAAAAACCGGCGGTCCCAGCAAGGCCTGTCTGGATTCCAAAAGTTGGGGATCTAGTCAGAGAAAAGATTGCGGACAAGAAGGAATTTGGACCTTCTACAGACAACCAGTACCTGTCCTAGCAGTTCAAGGAACAAGAACAGTACTTCTGCCGCCCCTTGCTGGAAAAAAGGAGAAAAGATTTGTGTCCATCGACCTCATCAAACCACAGTATGTGGCCAATACTAAATAGTAGGCCTCGTGGACTCCGACCTAGTAGCAGACACACTCCTCTCGCTACTATCCATGAGGTTCAGACTGAAAGACTGATAACAATTGGGAATTCAGCAGTAACAGATGAAGGACTAAGCAACAATGCTATGGAACTCAACCCTCTTGAAACTCAAGTAACAGTTCGTCCAAATACACCTGTCTACACCAATGTAGCAAGTGATCAACTGGTTCTAAAGATTTCTACAAATCCTGATGCAATTTCAACAATTGACAGAACTGCTTCTGGCTATTTCATTAACTTTGATACGTTCTCAGAAGATCCGAGTGAACCTGAAACGACGCCAGCATCATTAACATTCAAGCAGCAAGTACAAGACTTTCTTCACTTTCTGAAAAAGACTTATCTGGTTTCCCCATGGATTGAACTCTGGATTATTTCTGGAATATTTGTTTTCCTGCTTTGGCTAGCTTTGGTTATAACTGTGAGCGTGCTTATAAATGGCAGATATATCCATGTGAACACTGAAGGAAAAGATGTGAACGTACTTTTGAAACCTCATAAATCTTCCCATCGTGAAGCAAGAGACTTGTCAACAGTGAACATCACAGCCGTTCCTATACAGGATGGTATAGTGTGAGACAAAACGGAATTTGATATCTTTGGCCCGACGGAACAATTGAACATTCCACATTTGTTTAAAATTTCACTAAGTGATCTCATTTCGTCCAGTACCTATTCTGATGATTGGGACTTTGAGGCTGTTAACGACATAATGCTTGACCTAGAAAAATCTGCTGCATTTTCTAAAAATGAATATTTAGAGGGTTCATCAGACTATGAACAGCTGTATTGCTATAACCACTATGGTCATCATTATTTGCATAAATCTGCATACCCTAGAAATGTGTTTATGTTTAACCAATGGGAGCATTGTCCTACACCACCAAAAGGTAGTTCAAAAACATTTGCTAACAAGTTTCCATATTTTTCAGGTTACAATACATCTGATCCAGAAACGTTTTACTATAAAAATGTAAACAAAACAGGACTGAAAATTATGTTAACTAACACGAAACAGATTTACTCTGCAACATTTATTGCCCAACTGTCTAGACAGGGTTTCAACTTATGGAAAGACACAATAGACACAAAAACTGTCTGGGGTACAAAAGATTGGCAAGTGCAGGGGATAGAAGCTTTATTTAGAGCCTGTATCATCCCTGAACAAATAATGTTTTTGAATGAAACTGTCCAACAAACATCTTGTCTTGGACTAGCCAAGATCAAAGAGATGAAAACACCTTCTGTACCAACACCTGCAAGTGATAACAATACACAGGCAGCGGTTACAGTTGACAGAATACTACAACTCAACAGATCTAATCCTGATTGGAGAAAATGGTTGATCTGGCCCACAGACACGAACAACTGTCAGGAAAGATTCCTGCATAAAACTCAGGGCTTTACCATTCATAGGCCAGACCCAAGATACGTCCAAAGACAGCATCCGGGGGTAGTAACAACATACAGTGTAGGAAAATTATGCCTCGATTGGCTGTAGAAATCTACACTACAGGATGTGAAACAACACTTATCCTTACTTAAAGAAGACGCAGACCTTAGGGAATTCTTGCTTGGACCAAGAAAACCGCGTCAAAAACGTTTCATATATGCCGGCATTTATGCTGCCTATAATGAAGCATGGAAAGTGTCACAGATGGAGGCCGCAGAACGAATACGTGATTTTGATCGTATTAATTTAGAGAAAACACTCACTGTGGTCGACAATGGGTTAACAACTTTGTCCTCTAGAATATATTCATTGGACAGCGTTGTATCCTCTGCTATCGACATACTAGAACAAGATTTGGCGATGTTACAGCAAGGCCAATCTCAATTACGTTCTATTTTGTTATTAAGCTGGACGCTGCAATCTTTGCGTGCGGGCTATGTGCCTTGGCGTTTCATCAACACGTCGGCTCTGTTTGCAGAATACAATCTAACTGATAAACAGATCAAACTGGCACAAAGAGGAACAAAGTATACAGTGCTGAGCATTGAAAAACTGGAAAAGTTACCATTCACAGTGGCAGAAAAACCAGCTACAGAATGGCTCATTCATGGCAAAATCACACTACCTGTGACTACTTTTCAGTTTCAGTATTGCCTCACACAAATGCAAGCAGGCAAATATGAAAGGTTGGGTAAGGAATACATTAAGACATCTTGGGATTTACCGTATACATATAGATGTTGGAGTGGGGATCGTGAAGTGTTTTTGAGCAGTACACACTGTAAAAGTGCACTGAGCGGTTCACTTATATGTCAGGACATTTCTTTACACGGGGCTTGCAATGGTTCTGTGGCAAAGTTGTCTTGCCATCAGCAGGGCACACCAGCTGCTGTGATTAATCCAACATTTGGACAACTTTCTAAAGGGAGTTACCTCATGTTGAATGATCAGAGTTGCTGCGGCATGTTGCCAGGCATGCCATATCTAGTAACGGTCAACTCCAGGGTCACTTGCTGTATGCAAGTATTGTTTGCCCCAATAGACACAGTCAGGGAGTCGCCTTTGTGGCCTTCGCTGAACGTCTCTTTAATAAGATTTGATACTTTGAGCAGAATGAAAGCCATGCTTTTACAGCAAACACTGCCTTTGACCTCGGCCAAAGAAACCTATGATCTACAAGTAGCAAGGACTTCGGCTGAGATACAGACTTTAATACGTACAAACTGCCCTATACATTTCGTGGAAATGATAGGATGTATCTTTAACATGTCTGATACAAGCGGAATTGTACATGTATTTAAGAGCATCTGTTCCGGTCTGTTAGCACCTTTCCAGGCAATACTCGGAATCATCCCGAACTTTGCACATTCGGTGTTTGGTGGCATACCATTAATTCTAGCACTTGTTGCCGGAATTCTATTTCTCTTCCTGCTATTACGCTATGGCCAGCCTATTCGCAGACATCACTCCGAGCGAAGTGGAGAAAGCTCTCCTTGAACGAAAGTGCAGTGAGCGAATAGTACAGCTTTTGGGCATGACTCGTCTACGGGAACTTAATACCACGTGGTTCCTGTCATTCAGACCAATCTGGCAAGATTGCATCTTACCTGTCCTACGATGCCTGCTATGCGGTGAAGAATGCGTTTTAGACACCTGCCTAACATTTCCATCAGCAACGCCAACGGATATCGATACTCTGCTGGACCCGATAACGGCCCATGCTCTGTGTTGTCCCCAGAGGCTACCAATCCTGATGACGGCATTCATTGAGATCTCACAGACGCTTCTGGCTGCTGCTGAGGTACGAGATGGATCTACAGGCACACAGGTAACATCGGACGCGAACATTGCTGAGGCATCCTTTGCTGAAAGCGATGCTTCACATCTCTGTGCAATTAATCTACTACACGAGGTGTTCCAACTGACACCAACTTCAGTGGACGATGTTTTGTCTACAGAAATAGATGATCTCATGTTTACACCAGACCCGTACACTGACTCTGATTCAACCCACAGTGTACCAGAGACACAGGAAAATTTGGCCTTCATATTTCAAAACCTTGGAACTCTTCCCAAATTGAACTTTTTTCTGTTTTTTCAAACTGAATGGCAATTCAATCTGCTTGAAGTAGAACCAGTCTTATAGTACGGACTTCGCGGTACTTCCTCAGACACTTTGTCATGTTATTTGTCTAAAAAGTTCATTAATTTTCATGACATAAAATGACTTTGATTTTTGAACAACTTATCGATCATTTTCTGTCACATGTAAATATTACTGCTTATTTCATTCAAATTGCATTTTATTTCCAAATATATGCCTGAACTGAGAAAAGCAATGCTTAAAATGTACAGTACCTTTTGCATTTTGATAGGTTTTTAAATGCTTTTTAATGCTTTTAAGAAATATTTTTAGCAATATGCGGTACTCCATTTTATGTTTAGCATATTAAATGTTTAGCATTTTCTTATTATCATACACACGAAAGTGGAGTGGGTGTTGTATTCCTCTTAGGGTGTCCGTACATGGGTTTTCCTGTATCATGTCCTTATATAGGCACAATTCGCCCTGTCCTTATATAGGCATAAAATCCCAGTCCTTATTTAGGCATTAAACCATGCACTCCAAATAGGCATGGTCTCCGACATCCGTCCACCCTAACGTCACAACGAGTTCTTGAAGAACAGACCCTTAGGCTTCGGGAGTTTCCCTAGCACAGGACTATTGATTTCTTCAAGGACTCATCTATTATGCATGAACTGTTATACCTTGAGGGTTCATTCATGACGTCTTCCGCTGTCCGATTCATGTCAATGCTAACATTCTGAGGTACCTCTTAGGTATAAATATACCTTCCCTAGCCCTTGTAAATCAGAGGAGACCTCGACTTCAGAGGAGCCCGTTTCCCGGCCTGACGCACTGAGAAGACGCTGTCATCCCTGCACGCAGAGAGTCCAGCTTCCAGTGATCTGACTTCCCTCGCGGGGTGTTGGAGTTCGAGTCTGGCAAGAGATTCCCACCTCTCTCATTCTTAAGGTATGGAGCTGACTAGAAACCTAGAGGGACTCTTGGCATACTAGGCATACTAGGCTTAACATACTCTTAGTATACCATAGTAAGGAATACTCCACCTACTTCATACCTCTCCCTACACCTAGGTTAGGTTAGGTACATTGGGGTAGAACTAGCTTAGAAACGCATCGTATGAATACTCGCATTTTTAGTCTATGTTATTTATGTAAATGAATATCTACTAAAGATCATGCTAGCGCAGTATTATTTATTTCTACTGCTTACGCTGTACATTATTTATCTTGCATACTGTCTTGTGATCGTAACAGCACATATTACTTACACAAGAAACAAGACTGTTCAATAAATCCTTTATTGAAACGCCCGTCTATTTCTTTCTGTGTAACTTTGAGGAAAACTAAGCATGCACGATTGAGCTGAGTGAAATGGTTATCTATTGTTTCCACGACTCTGGGACACGTTCTGATTCTAAAGGGAAACAAAGTTGTCATGTTTTGCGGCTGCCAGAAACTACTCCCTTCTTGTTTATCAAGGAGTTTCTAGTGGCCTCTGAGCTAGCTGGCACAAGTTATTAAGTTTAATATACTCGATAGGGACATATTGACCGTAGTCCTATGTCAAACCTATAGGGTATATTATTCCAATGCGCAGAGCCTATTAGGGAAATAGGAGCTACACTACAGTACAGGCAACATCAACCTACCTGAAAGACACAAAAGACCTATTGAGGCAATTAAACACTCTCACCTTTGATCCGGACACCTCTTTCCTGGTCATCCTGGATATCGAGAGCTTGTACCCAAGCCTTCCCCAAGATGACACACTAGATGTGCTTAAACTATCACTCGAGGCAACAACTTGGGATTACAACACCCCCAGGTCATTTGTATTACAGTGTGCGGAACTAGCACTAAAAGACAACTATTTCGAGTTCGAAGGTGACCTTTTTTTGCAAACATACGGTACATCTATGGGTAGTACCTTTGCCGCTAGTGTGGCAGGGTTGTACATTTTCAATATTGAAAAAACTCACATCCTCAATTCAGGCATGCCTTTCAAAGATAACATCAAATTTTACAAAAGGTAAATCGACGATGTCTTTCTCATATGGGAAGGTCTTGAAGAGACTCTGCACTCCTTCCTCACATGGATCAATGGACACGACCAGAACTTAAAATTTACCCACAGTGTGGATAAGAAGACCATCACCTTCCTGGACCTGGATATCACAGCTGAAAGAGGCCACTTAGGGACTAAAACTCACTTCAAACCAACAGCTAGGAATTCCCTTCTCCGTTTCGATAGTTTCCACCCAAGGCCGTTACGAGAAAATCTAACATTTGGCCAGTATCTCAAGCTGCGTAGGAATTGCTGCAACATCGAGGATTACAAAAACCAAGCTTCTTCGTTCACCACAAAGCTAAAGGAACGTGGGTATCCTGACAAAGTCATTTGCACTGCAAAAAAACGGGCGAGAAACCAAAACTGAGAAGGATTACTAGAAGAGACACAGCGCATGTCCACACCAATACCACTCACATGCGTGACCACTTACCATTCCATCTCAAATAAAGTATCAAGGGTTATACAGAAACACTGGAGGATACTAGCGACAGGCAAACTCAACTGGGAAAAACCCATGTTTCCCTACAAAAGAGCTCGTAGCCTTAAGGACAGCCTGGTGGCAACACGCCCACAAACACATGAAATTCCCACCAACACTGTCCTCAATGCATGGGGCCTTCCTAGTGTGACTGGCCATTTACCCTGTGGGAACTGCTGCGTGTGCCACCTTACTAAACCAGTCAAATTCTTGAACCTAGAACCAGGAAAAACATGGCAGATCACAAAGCACACAAACAGCAACTCCTGCACTGTGATCTACTTTATCATTGAACAACTAGACAAAAATATCACTAACCTACAGAACCGCCTTCTCGAAAAAGAACAACAGTGGGTCTACCGAATGTCAACAAACAAAAACGGACTCAATGACAATATCCCATGGAACTCACTGAATAGACCATGCCATTAGACAATCTTTGGTCCTAGACACATAGCAGCATTTCTAGGACAACTGGTCACAGTGATTTGGGCAAAATGAGCCTCTTTAACCAACAACATCCAATTCCTATAACGTCTTCCACTAAGAATTACTAGCATAAATACATGCAATTGAATGACAGTCTCATGGGTACAACATCTACGTGCCCATATTTATGTTTGAAACATATTCTTAATATAAATTAAGTTTAGCGCACAGCAAGCTGTTCACGTTATGATCATGCTTTTTGACTTCGCCTCAATTGGTCAGTCTAAATCCCGAATGGATCCCTATAAGCTTGAACAGAGTGTACTTCAATCCTTCTATTTTTAATAGTCTATCAGCACTCTGGCACTCAGAAAGAGTGTTTTACATCGCATACAACAAATTATGCTGCTATAACACACCAAGTATGGCTCTTCCATAATTGTTTGAAAAATGTGTTTGTAAAGGTTCGCAAACATTCAAAAAATATTTGTGCAGGTTTATAACATATCCTTGATGGAACAGAATACCATAAAAATAGACTTCACACCATCTAAAATGCCTTGTTAACCGCTTCTCAAAAATAAATATACATGCAGGTTGGACCATTATTCACTTCTGCCTTTCTAACTAGAGATGCGCGTCAGCGCTCTAGTGTGTCACATGACGGTGGCCCGAGTAACGCGTCACACGTTGCGCGGCCACGTCATCACACACTGGGATGCCCCCGGCCACTGCCAGAAAGCGTTTAAGCATGGGAGCCACTGCTTTCAGTCACCATCGGGATCCCGTCAGGACCGGAATAGGTGATGAAGGCGCCCGGATAACCTTGACGAAGTAAGTCTTTTTTTTTGCACTCAGGCAGGGTCCAGTTCCACACGGCCCCATTTTCTTTCGGACACTGTGTCCACACTTAATGTCTCATGCTCCACATTTGTCTCAACAGTGTGTGACTACAGGAGTCCGCCCCCTCTGGGATCCATAACAGCTACCTAATTTACATAGCTGGTGTAAGACATCTCTTTACCTCTTGCCATTTTTTCTGCTTGCAATATAGAGTGTGCATTTATTACGCATGGAGTGATTACGCATGCACACATACTAAGGTTAAACTCTTTTCACGACCAGCAATCCTAGGTCTATTTTACCGCTTGATACCATTACACCATTCGGAGGCACGCTAGCAATAGACAGCAAATTATGACTAGCGCTCCAACCACAGTCTTGGTTCGAAGCCAGCGCGTGTTTACTATTCACTATGAGACATGTATGTCTGCACTAATCACTATGCATGAATTTGCATACACTATGTGTATGTCACATTTCCATGTGTGAATGACTGCTTTTTATGAATCCTGAGTTCTACTCACAGACTTCACTTGAATATAGTCGCAAGCACATCATCTTAAACCGGACAAGGTAACTACTAAGCAACAGTCACAAAGATGTTCCGTTATGTTTTGTATGTCCTTTATGTTGTGCTTTGTCATCCAGATTTTAACCAGACGGTGGGGTCCGTAAGTACGGCAACACCACTGCATGCACAGCATACCTTAGTGAGTGTGCTGAAAAAATTCACGTGGCCGCATTTTCCTTTGCCACACCACATTTTCACTTCTCTATGGTCCTGAAGAAAGCCTCATTATTGTAGACGAGGCTGAAACATCTCAACCAGCTAATGGGGATAACGAAGAACAATTTTCATCTTCACAATATCCCCTCTCTATTTTTAACCGTGTCCTAAGATCCCAGGAATAAACACTATCAGTGGGGGATCCCAGAGACATTTTTGATATCACCACTTTGAGCATCCTTCACACCCAAAAACCAAAATCCGCTCCGCTGTAATTCAGGCGTCGAAGCACAGCTGGGTTGCACTCGGCAGCCCAGCTGGGAACCCAATGATGAAGCATGCCACCAACTTGGTTGGTGGGTGAGGGTTCTTCTTACAAACCTATTGGTTTTTCTATATTCTAGTGTATAGCACTGAGTCATCCTGGTATGTGGATTCATTAGTGGGTCCGTCCACATTGTTCTTTACTAGTGAAACCCAGGGGAAAAGGAAGTACCCCCTTTTCTTCCTTGCTCTCTCCTTGTTGCCCTTGAACAAGAAAATAGCCACTTTCTAAAAGTGGTATTTTCAAACACACAATTTAAAAACCATCTTTACTAAAAGATGTGTTATTAAATCCTGAGTTCAGGGATACTAAACTCCATTTTTCCATCTTATCCCTATGGGAAGATATGCTTGTAAAATGTTACAAAGCATTCCCCATTCTGTCCTATGGGGCAAGATAGCCTTTCAATAGTGAAAAACGAAATTGGCAGTATTTCACTATCAGGACATGTTACTCACACCAGTGCATGTCCTACCTTTCACATACACTGCAACCTGCCCAGGGGGGTACCTTGGGCCTACCATAGGGGTGTCCAATGTGTAAGAGAAGGGAAGGGTAGGGCTTGGCAAGTGGGTGCACTTGCCAAGTCGAAATGGCAGTTAACAAACTGCGCACAGGCACCGCGGTGGCAGGCCTGGGACATCTTTTCAGGGCTACTCATGTGGGTGGCACAATCAGTGCTGCAGGCCCACTAGTAGCATTTGATTTACCAGCCCTGGCACACTCAGTGCACTTTACTAGGGACCTACTGGTAAAACAAATATGCCAATCATGGATAACCAATCACAATAACAATTTACACAGAGAGCATATGCACTTTAGCACAGATCAGCAGTGGTAAAGTGCCCAGAGTCCTATAGCCAACAAACACAGGTCAGGAGAAATAGGAGGAAGAAGCAAAAAGTTTGGGGATAACCCTGCAAAAAGGGCCATTTCCAACAATTATACAAGAGCTTGTATGTGCTAAGTTGAATTTTAATAAAGTAACTACTGATAATGCAGCATTGATACTACCTCGTAGTAGCGCTCGCTATTATGGTGGACGTAACAAAGTTGGTAAGTTTCTAGCTAACTACCTCAAATCTCGGAAGGATCGAATATTAATTAACTCCATACACTCTTCAGATGGGAAGCCTATGTATAAGGTTCAGGATATTTTAGATGAATTCATGCAATTCTACAAAGACTTATATACTCCAGAATCTCCTCCTACTATTTCCCTCACTCAATCCTATTTCAATAACATTCCTTCCCCTTCTAATGTTCATCTCAACTTCTCTGCGCTTGAGTCTGATCTATCACTTGAAGAAATATCTAGTGCCTTAAAAGTTCTCAAATTAGGTAAAACTCCTGGCCCGGATGGCTTTACGGTGGAATTTCATTTACATTTTTCCAATGTATTACTTCCTAAACCTCTACACCTTTTTCAATCCTTCTTTGTCCTTAGTAAAGCAGAAGGTACTTTTCAAGAAGTCACGATTTGTTTGATTCATAAAGAGGGTCGTGAACCTTTGTATTGTAAGAACTATCGCCCTATCTCCTTGGTTAATGTGGACTATAAAGTGTTTGCTAAACTACTTGCTCTAAGGTTGGAACCCCTTATGCCGCACTTGATTGGTAAAGAACAATGTGGCTTTGTTAAGAGCAGATTGACCTCTGATAACTCTGTTATTTCTCAATGTTCTAAATAAGGTGCCCTCTCTTTCCTACTCTTTGGCTGCAATTTCCATTGATGCAGAAAAAGCATTTGATAGGGTGGATTGGTCCTTTCTATTTAAGACTCTTAATTTGCATGGTCTCGGTCCCAAAATAATCTCCCTTATTTCTTTGCTCTATTCTGCCCCCAAGGCATTGGTATTAGTTAATGGCTGTACGTCTAACTACTTTCCTCTACAACATGGGTTTCGCCAAGGCTGTCCTCTCTCCCCTCTTCTCTTTATCCTAGCTCTTGATGCAGCGGAAACGGTGGGGGTTTATTATTATCATATGCCCCACACCAACCTTTACAGAACTAGTGGAAACGTATCTCTAATGACGGGCCCATAAGTCATTATTTTTCCTTATAACAATATCAAAGGTCCTCCGACAGATCTTTGGTAGAGCTAAAAGGGACCATGTAATGAAAATTGGAGAGCTATTCCCTCATGAGGACCTGTAATGAAGAAACAGCTATATAACAATATACATCATGTATTTATCAGAAATAAACCATTACATCTGAAATATTGACAAACACTATTCTTTCTAGTATTTCTCTTTGTTATTTTCAATAATATGAATTGTGGGAGTGAGCCTTTTCAGAGGCCCACTGGTGCAGGGGTTCGCCCTTCTTTGTACTTAAGTCCTTAGACTAACAAAATAGAGATTGGCACGGAAGCTGTAATATCAAAGAAAATAGATTTATTAACCTCACATGAGGGAGACTACGTCAGTACAGTACCCTCAGGCCACTGTAGGAGGTAGTTCAAGGAGCACAGAAACCATGGGCCTTTTATGGCCAGTTTATAGCTGAGTAAGCATGAAGACTCAAAAAGAGGCGGTACAAGTATACACAAGAATAGCTATTCACATATATGGACAACTGGAAACTGCTTAGTCAACAGAGTGGGAGGAGTAACAAAAACCCTTACATCAGTTGGAATAGCCTGACAGTTACACACTAAGACAGATGCATTCTGGCAGCTACAGGCCTTTCTGAGCATGCGCAAGGCTCTGGCTCAGTGCTGAAAGAGTTAATTATAGTTGATGACTGAAGCGAAATACAAGGGCAGGCAACAGTGAAGACGGGAGAAGCACATGGCGAGCACATGGCTAACTAAAATGGCTGCCATAACCAAAATGGCTTCAGCTCATGCTAACAGCGATTTCTGCTAGTTTCCACAGAATGGTCAATCACAAGTACAAACTGTAAATCATCATTTTAGTTCTCTGTTACAGATTAAATCACCACAAACATTACAAGATAAATAATTCCAACTCATCGAACAAATTAGGAATAGAGGAGGGAGAGGGAGAGAAGAAAACATTCAGTAAATACAGTTTTCTCACCAAGATGAAGGTAAACTAATGCACATTTTGCATTTAGTTCGAAAAGCTAACTGTGGCATCTTAAGCTGCATCTGAAGCCTGTGTACTTCTGATGTCATGCTGCCTTGGTTACGAGAGGTTCTAAGCTGAGTCCTGGTCTCCCAGGCGATAGGATTGTGTTTGTTGAAAGGAGCTGAAGCTGTTGGATGAACTGGATGCTGGGGCCTGGATGGGTTCTTCTACCTTGAAATAAACCTGAAGTTATTTCACTGAATCTGCCTCTGCGTGATCCTTTCAGCTGCAATTTGGGATCTTACACTAACCCCACGGCCGTTAGGATATAGCATGGGCAGCTCCATCAGCCGATGATGTGCAAAGTCTCTAGGAAAGTTTCCACAGGTTTTCAGTCAAGTACACCAGCCAGAGTATTTTCAGGAATCAGCACAGCATACAGCATACCACGAACGCAGGACAGGTCACCACTCTGTGAGCAAGCCATCGATCATTTTCCCACCAGCATCTTTATAGTAGAACTGCTACTTTGTTTCAACTAAAATGTTCCTATTCTAACCCTCTTCAAGCCTTTCGATTGGTCAGTACTACAGGGAGGTAAAATCTCCTGATGATGACTTCACAATTTTTCTCTAAACAGTCTTTGTCTAAAGTTATACAACTTCCTAGAGAGAAAGAGGAAAAATGACAGTTTCAATTATACATCTTGCAACTGTTTCATTTCTGACTTCCTACAAACCTCGCCTAGACAGGAAAGAATACTACTGTTTTCTACATTCTAAGGAAGCATTTGTAATTTTTACAAGGACATTGGGAAAGGAGCACGTTAGCACATCCCCTAACAAATACATTTGCTGAGGCCTACATTTTCTAGCAAAGTAAAGAGGAGAGAGAAAAATCATTTTCTAAGGCCTACATAGCTTTCACGAAGAATAAAAAGCTTTTTCTCGTGTTTGTAGTTGCTTATTCCTGCAGTTCAGGAAACATAAAAACATTTCAATTAGACAGACAAGATAGTAATTTCTCTCTCATTCTTTGATTACGTTTCATTTTCCCTTAATGTTATCTCCACTACTTGTATTTATTCTGACTTTCAAATACATGCACATTTTGCACATTTCTCTGTCTTACCTTTAAAATTCGCAAATTAGTAATTCTGGTTTTCACTCACATTAGTAATGTAATTTATTAAAACACACTCATGGGTGGATTTTCTGAGCAGATTAATTTGCAGAAATGGGGCTCCATCAATCCCCCATCTGATGGTATCCGAAACCATCATAACAACCCATATCCGAATACTATCTGATAACAAATATTCAAAATGCAGTTGTTGCCATTTGCATCTGTTTCAGCCTAACTCCTTCTATATCCTTCCAGGCATCATAATACACACCCCTTTTATCTTCCATTTCAATTTCCTCTCTTTTCCTTGCCCTTAGTTCCTCCACTTGAGCCTTACTCTTGCGACATTTATAGAGCATAATTATCATTAGTATGCCTGTAGCAACAGCAATTATTGGTGTTAGTATCCTCCCTAACAAGCTGTTAGTAAGTGTTGAAATCCAATTACCTATAGAAGAGAAACCCTTACTCAGTTTCTCCCAAGCACCATCAACCTTAAGTTCTCCTAAATCATCATGTAATTTAGTAATGTTGCTGATATAGCCCTCTAGATCTTTACTTTTGTCTGGAATATATGTGCAACATTGTTGAATTTTCAGCATACTACAGACTCTGCCTTCCTTTGCCAATAATACATCTAAGGCAAGTCGATTTTGTAAAACCATGGTTCTCATAGCAACCATTTCTGTATCAACCATTAAGAACCCACCAGCAGTATCCGTTGATAAACGAGAAAAAACTGTAGACAATTTTCTAATCTTTAGTAAATTTAGAATCACTCCAACTGAAGGTATCAATGCTCCAAAAATATCCCCCACAATTTCTGCAGCACTAAAACCCCTTTTATTCCGTGTTAGTCCTTTTTCATTGGTTCCATGTTTTTTACCAACATGGTAAGTTTTTGGAAATACTATACCCATATAACAACACCCATACCAATGTGGTGACAACCTATAGTAGGCATTTTTACCACACACATAATAAACTCCAGGGAACACAGGATCAGTACCACCTCTCAATCCCCAACCCCCTTTAATAAGAAAAGTATGTTCACATTCACTGGAACCAACGAAATGATTATTAAAGTCAGTCTTCTGCCTTAGTAAGCAAAGCTTCCCTCTATGAGGCCAATCCAGAGTCATTGCAGCATAAGTCTCACCCTGTTTGTAATTACATTCTTTATGTGCCCATGGCAGTTCTTTACTTTTCTGCTCTGCAGCTCTTTGTTTAAAACTTCTACGTCTATCTTCTACTCTATTAATTAATTCTATCTCTACACTATGTAACTTACAAGTCAGGTTGTTTCGATGTGCATATACTGTATCTATTGTCTTATTAGAATGGAAAAAGTCTCCCATATACTCTGTATTCCTAGCACTATACACTATATTCATATTCTTTCTAATAGGAACTTCCGGAAAAATTTAGTCAAAGTTCGAATAATAGTATTGGAACATCTCCTTACCATAAAATAAGCTGGTTAATACACTACACGAAATACCATATGTTAAAGGTAGGTGATGGTAAGTCACCCCTTCTCACACAGACGTTTGTAACTGCATGCACACATAACAATCTCTCACATCCATAGTGTCAACATATTCGTAGAGAAGTTTAGTAAAGACATTTAAAGAGAAATCATTAATTGATTTATCCACATGCAAAATACTACCAGTTAATTATTTAACATTAGTCTCTGGATCTTCTTTCAGATCTCTTTTAACATTAATTGTTACATGCTCATTATTATTAGTAGTATTTACTACATTAATAAACATAAAATATGGTACTACAAATGTTAATATCAACCATACGAACATTGTTAATGTAACACATGCAAGACAAACATTAAGACATTTTTGCCTACACATGCCCTGATTCTGTTTACCAGTCTCAGATTTGGTTCTATCCATTCTAAAAATCTAAAATATAATCAAAAAATATTCAAAAAATTTAATCAAAAATTGTTAAACTAAATTTTGCTAGACTAGTTTTAGGCTGCGCACCCCACACCTTTTAGAGCCTTCAGCTCTCCTTCAGCTTTTCTTCTTCTGCTTCAGAACTTGAGTTCACCTTCAGCTTTTCTTTTTCAGGATACATTTATTTATAAATCTCCTCTCTCTTTTTGAGCACCCCCTTTAACATAGCAGTTCATTTAAGGTGGCTCAAATGAATCGTTTCTCTTTGCAGAGAATTTTAGAAATGATTTTTCCCAGTCATTATTTGAAGCAACGACAGTTGGTGTAGCAACCACATATGTCCACGCTGAATATTTCTTGTTCGGTGTTCTTATTCTTTTTGTTTTCTTCTTCTTCTTGATCACTTTGTTCTTGATCACTTTGTTCAGATTGACTAGACACTTCAAGCACTGTTTCTGGAATTCTCTTATTAACAATGTATTTCAGCTTCTTTACTCCTTTTGGCCATCTGTCTCCTGTCTTTATTCTTTTTCCATTTTCATTTTCAACATTTGTCGTTGTACCTTGTTCTGAGGAATCCCTTTTTCTTTTTTCTTGGATTACTCTATTCTCAACATTGACAATGATAGTCATATTTTCATTAGTCCCAGTAACGTCTGCCCACTCTACTTGATTTTCAACTTGCTCTGGAACATTTCTTTGTTCATGTCTTTTTTCTTCAGCAAGTTCTTCACTTTCAAGCGGACTTGGGACTTTTCTTGTGTGGCTTGCGTGGATCCAATTCGGCAAACCACCACATTTAACAGCTGTTGTTGTCACCAGTATTATTTGATAGGGACCATGGCATCGAGGTTCTAGACAAGTCTTCCTCACGTTTTTTCACTAGAACCCACTCTCCAGGACACAGATCATGTCCCTGTTCTTGCTGTGTTGTTGCAACTTCTCCAACCTGGTGAGACACAGAACGCACCACATCAGCCAATCCTTTGCAATAATCCAGTACTAAATCATCAGTAATATTCATCAGTTGATTCGCTGGGACTGTCGGCTGTCTCATAGCCCTTCCCATCACTATTTCATGAGGGGACAGTCCAGTTCTTCTGTCTGGGAAACTTCTTAAACTCATTAACACCAATGACAATGCATCAGGCCATTTCAGTGTTGTGGATGCACAAACCTTTGCTGATCTAGATTTTATTGTGCGGTTCATCTGCTCAACAACACCTGAAGCCTCAGGTCGATAGGCTGTAGTGTAGCTCCTATTTCCCTAATAGGCTCTGCGCATTGGAATAATATATTCTATAGGTTTGACATAGGACTAAGGTCAGTATGTCCCTATCGAGTATATTAAACTTAATTACTTGTGCCAGCTAGCTCAGAGGCCACTAGAAACTCCTTGACGACAAGAAGGGAGTAGTTTCTGGCAGCCGCAAAACATGACCACTTTGTTTCCCTTTAGAATCAGAACGTGTCCCAGAGTCGTGGAAACAATAGATAACTATTTCACTCAGCTCAATCGTGCATGCTTAGTTTTCTCCAAGTTACACAGAAAGAACAGTCTTGTTTCTGGTGTAAGTAAAATGTGCTGTTACGATCACAAGACAGTATGCGAGATAAATAATGTACAGTGTGAGCAGTAGAAATAAATAATACTGCGATAGCATTATCTTTTAGTATATATGCATTTACATAAATGACACAGACTAAAAATGCGAGTACTCATACAATGCGTTTCTAATCTAGTTCTACCCCAATGTACCTAATCTAACCTAGGTGTAGGGAGAGGTATGAAGTAGGTGAAGTATTCCTTACTATGGTATACTAAGAGTATGTTAAGCCTAGTATGCCTAGTATGCCAAGAGTCCCTCTAGGTTCTAGTCAGCTCCATACCTTAAGAATGAGAGAGGTAGGAATCTCTTGCCAGACTCGAACTCCAACACCCCGCAAGGGAGGTCAGATCACTGGAAGCTGGACTCTCTGCGTGCAGGGATGACAGCGTCTTCTCAGTGCGTCAGGCCGGGAAACGGGCTCCTCTGAAGTCAAGGTCTCCTCTGATTTACAGGGGCTAGGGAAGGTATATTTATACCTGAGAAGTACCTAAGAATGTTAGCATTGACGTGAGTCGGACAGCGGAAGACGTCATGAATGAACCCCTAAGGAATAATGGTTCATGCATAATATATGAGTCCTTGAAGAAATCAATAGTCCTGGGCTAGGGAAACTCCCGCAGCCTAAGGGTCTGTTCTTCATGAACTCGTTGTGACGTTAGGGTGGACGGATGTCGGAGACCATGCCTGTATTTGGAGTGCACGGTTTAATGCCTAAATAAGGGCTGGGATTTTATGCCTATATAAGGGCAGGGCGAATTGTGCCTATATAAGGACATGATACTGGAAAGCCTGTTTATGGACACCCTAAGAGGAATACAACACCCACTCCACTTTCGTGTGTACGATAATACTAAAATGCTAAACATTTAAAATGCTAAACATTAAATGGAGTACTGCATATTTAAAAAATATTTCTTAAAAGCATTAAAAAACATAGTAAAAATGCAAAAAGGTACTGTACATATTAAGCAATGCTTTTCATTTCAGGCATAAAGTTCGAAAATAAATGCAATTGGAATGAAAAATAAGCAGTAATATTTACATGTGACAGAAAATGATCGATAAGTTGTTCAAAAATCAAAGTCATTTCATGTCATGAAAATTAATGAACGGTTTTAGACACACAAGATGACTAAGTGTCCGTGGAAGTACCGCGAAGTCTGTACTATAAGGCTAGTTCTACTTTAAGCAAATTGAAGTGCCATTTTAGTTCGAAAAAATGGGAAAAAGTTCAATTTTGGTAGAGTTCCAAGTTTTTTGAAAATGAAGGCCAAATTGTTACTGCATCTCTGGAACACTGTATGCTGAATCAGAGTCAGTTTACGGGTCTGGTGTAAACATGAGATCATCTATTTCTATAGACAAAACATCATCCACTGAAGTTGGTGTCAGTTGGAACACCTCGCGTAGTAGATTAATTGCACAGAGATGTGAAGCATCGCTTCCAGCATAGGTTGCCACAGCAATGTTCGCGTCCGTTGTTACCAGTGTGCCTGTAGATCTCTCTCGTACCTCAGCAGCAGCCGGAAGCGTCTGTGAGATCTCAATGAATGCTGACATCAGGATTGGTAGCCTCTGGGGACAACACAGAGCATGGGCCGTTATCGGGACCAGCAAAATATCGACGTCCGTTGGCGTTGCTGATGGAAATGTGAGACAAGTGTCTAACACGCATTCTTCACCGCATAGCAGGCATCGTAGAACAGGTAAGATGCAATCTTGCCAGATTGGTCTGAATGACAGGAACCACTTTGTATTCAGGTCCCGTAGACGAGTCATGCCCAATAGCTGTACTATTCGCTCATGGCACTTTCGTTCAAGGAGAGCTTTCTCCATTTCGCTCGGAGTGATGTCTGCGAATAGGCTGGCCATAGCGCAATAGCAGGAACAGAAATAGAATTCCGGCAACAATGAATTAATGGTATGCCACCAAACACCGAATGTGCAAAGTTCGGGATGATTCCGAGTATTGCCTGGAAAGGTGCTAACAGACCGGAGCAGATGCTCTTAAATACATGTACAATTCCGGTTGTATCAGACATATTGAAGATACGTCCTATCATTTCTACGAAATGTATAGGGCAGTTTGTACGTATTAAAGTCTGTATCTCAGCCGAAGTCCTTGCTACTTGTAGATCATAGGTTTCTTAGGCCGAGGTCAAAGGCACTGTTTGCTGTAAAAGCATGGCTTTCATTCTGCTCAAAGTATCAAATCTTATAAAAGAGACGTTCAGCGAAGGCCATAGAGGCGACTCCCTGACTGTGTCTATTGGGGCAAACAATACTTGCATACAGCAAGTGACCCTGGAGTTGACCGTTACTAGATATGGGATGCCTGGCAGCATGCCGCAGCAACTCTGATCATTCAACATGAGGTAACTCCCATTAGAAAGTTGTCCAAACGTTGGATTAATCACAGCAGCTGGTGTACCCTGCTGATGGCAAGACAAATTTGCCACAGAACCATTACACGCCCCGTGTAAAGAAATGTCCTGACATATAAGTGAACCGCTCAGTGCACGTTTACAGTGTGTACCGCTCAAAAACACTTCACGATCCCCACTCCAACATCTATATGTATACGGTAAATCCCAAGATGTCTTAATGTATTCCTTACCCAACCTTTCATATGTGCCTGCTTGCATTTGTCTGAGGCAATACTGAAACTGAAAAGTAGTCACAGGTAATGTTATTTTGCCATGAATAAGCCATTCTGTAGCTGGTTTTTCTGCCACTGTGAATGGTAATTTTTCCAGTTTTTCAATGCTCAGCACTGTATACCTTGCTCCTCTTTGTGCCAATTCGATCTGTTTATCAGTCAGATTGTATTCTGCAAACAGAGCTGACGTGTTGATAAAACGCCAAGGCACATAGCCCGCTCGCAAAGATTGCAGCGTCCAGCTTAATAACACAATAGAACGTAATTGAGACTGACCTTGTTGTAACATCACCAAATCTTGTTCTAGTATGTCGATAGGAGAGGATACAATGCCATCCAATGAATATATTCTGGAGGACAAAGTTGTTAACCCATTGTCGACCACAGAGAGTTTTCTCTAAATTAATACGATCAAGTTCACGTATTCGTTCTGCGGCCTCCATCTGTGATACTTTCCATGCTTCATTATAGGCAGCATAAATGCCGGCATATATGAAACGTTTTTGACGCGGTTTTCTTGGTCCAAGCAAGAATTCCCTAAGGTCTGCGTCCTCTTTAAGTAAGGATAAGTGTTGTTTCACATCCTGTAGTGTAGACTTATGCAGCCAATCGAGGCATAGTTTTCCTACACTGTATGTTGTTACTACCCCCGGATGCTGTCTTTGGACGTATCTTGGGTCTGGCCTATTAATAGTAAAGCCCTGAGTTGTATTCAGGAATCTTTCCTGACAGTTATTTGTGTCTGTGGGCCAGATCAACCATTTTTTCCAATCAGGATTAGATTTGTTGAGTTGTAGTATATTGTCAACTGTCACCACTGCCTGTGTATCGTTATCACTTGCAGGTGTTGGTACAGAAGGTGTTTTCATCTCTTTGATCTTGGCTAATCCAAGACAAGATGTTTGTTGGATGGTTTCATTCAAGAACATTATTTGTTCAGGGATGATACAGGCTCTAAATAAAGCTTCTATCCCCTGCACTTGCCAATCTTTAGTACCCCAGACAGTTTTTGTGTCTATTGTGTTTTTCCATAAGTTGAAACCCTGTCTAGACAGTTGGGCAATAAATGCTGCAGAGTAAATCTGTTTCGTATTAGTTAACATAATTTTCAGTCCTGTCTTGTTTACATTTTTATAGTAAAACGTTTCTGGGTCAGATGTATTGTAACCTGAAAAATATGGAAACTTACTAGCAAATGTTTTTGAACTACCTTGTGGTGGTGTAGGACAATGCTCCCATTGGTTAAACATAAACACATTTCTTGGATATGCAGATTTATGCAAATAATGATGACCATAGTGGTTGTAACAATACAGTTGTTCATAGTCTGATGAACCCTCTAAATATTCATTTTTAGAAAATGCAGCAGATTTTTCTAGGTCAAACATTATGTCATTAACAGTCTCAAAGTCCCAATCATCTGAATAGGTACTGGACGTAATTAGATCACTTTGTGAAATTTTAAACAAATGTGGAATGTTCAATTGTTCCGTCGGGCCGAAGATGTCAAAATCTGTTTTGTCCCACACTATACCATCCTGTACAGGAAAGGCTGTGATGTTCACTGATGACAAGACTCTTGCTTCACGATGGGAAGATTTATGAGGTTTCAAAAGTACGTTCACATCTTTTCCTTCAGTGTTCACATGGATGTATCTGCCACTTATAAGCACGCTCACAGTTGTTACCAAAGCTAGCCAGAGCAGGAAAACAAATAGTCCAGATATAATCTAGAGTTCAATCCATGGAGAAACCAAATAAGACTTTTTCAGAAAGTGAAGAAAGTCTTGTACGTGCTGCTTGAGTTTGAATGATGCTGGCGTCGCTTCAGGTTCACTCGGATCTTCTGAGAACGTATCAAAGTTAATGAAATAGCCAGAAGCAGTTCTATCAATTGTTGGAATTGCATCAGGATTTGTAGAAATCGCTGGAACCAGTTGATCACTTGCTACATTGGTGTAACAGGCGTATTTGGAAGAACTGTTACTTGGTTTTCAAGAGGGATGAGTTCCATAGCGTTGTTGCTTAGTCCTTCATCTGTTACTGCTGCAGTCTCGATGGTTATCAGTCTTTCAGTCTGAACCTCTTGGATAGTAGCGAGAGGAGTGCGTCTGCTACTAGGTCGGAGTCCACGAGGCCTACTGTTTAGTATTGGCCACATACTGTGGTTTGATCAGGTCGATGGACACAAATCTTTTCTCCTTTCTTCCAGCAAGGGGCGGCAGAAGTACTGTTCTTGTTCCTTGAACTGCTAGGACAGGTACTGGTTGTCTGTAAGAAGGTCCAAATTCCTTCTTGTCCGCAATCTTTTCTCTGTCTATATCCCCAACTTTCGGAATCCAGACAGGCCTTGCTGGGACCGCCGATTTTTCCCCAGTGGTGGTTGGCTGTAGGAATACGTTGCTTTGTTTCGTTCTTAATTCATTCAGTTCCTGTAAAACAGCCAAACGATCTTTGATATCAAACGGTTTATTTTCCACCACTGTGCCTACGTGTTCAAGGTCTGGTACCCACATTCTTGTCCCAAATAGGACCTCATATGGAGTGACCCCCTAGAGAACTTCTTGGCAGATTGTTCAATGAGCGTTGGACCCCTTTAAGGTGTTTGACCCACCCATCACCCGAACCTAATACCCTAGCTGTTATAGACTGCTTTATGTCCCGGTTTTTCCTTTCCACAACCGAATTTCCCTCAGGATGGAATGGAGAGGAGTACCGCAATGCAACGCCCAGACTGGCCATGGCTTCTTTGTAAGCCCGAGAGCTAAACGCAGGGCCCTGGTCAGAATGTAGCGTGCCTATTGCGTAAGCGCCCGATAAAGACTCGCAAATCTTTTATAACAGTTCGAGTGTCAGCCGAGCGCTGAGGCCATATCCATAGGAACCTAGAGCAAGAATCCACTGCGACCATGATATATTTATAGTTACCGTCCCTTTGCAAGGGACCGCAGTGGTCCAGGTAAACACAAGCTAATGGTTTGTCTGAAATTAACAGGGGTGTCTGCGCAGGACAAACTAAAGATGTACAGGTTAACTCTTCTGATGAAGTCCGGAAACCTCCTTGATGTACGTGTTGTCTTTATATTTCACTTGCATATACTCTTATGGTTACTCCTTTCATTGTATTGCTTATTACAGTTATTTTGTATATTTTAAATACCTTCTTTATGATTATAGAGATCGAGTTCAGGTGTTACTTCATCCTTTAATGTCATAATATCATATTGTATATTCCTTCCCTTGTTCTTCCTTTCTTCCTGATCCCCTCCCCTTCTTTCCTTTCCCTTTTTCCCTCAACTATAAATTGTTATTTGTTAACGATTATCATCTTACTATGTTTGTATAACGTTATCTATGAAGTTTTCTTGTGTGTATTCAGTTTTCCTTAATAAACTTAAACTTAAAAAAAAAAAGAATGTATGTTCTTCCAAAATTTAGGAAACCCAGGATGGATTGTAAGTTTTTTTAGCGTTTTTGGAGGTTGGAGCAGTGCACATTTCTCTAGAAAGTTAGCTGCCAAGCTCTTGCCTTCACTTGAAATCTCATATCCTAGAAATAGGACATTGAGATGGGCAATTCTGGACTTTTTAAAGTTAAATTTGTAGCCCTCAGAGGCGAAACCCAGTATAATGGTGCTCACCCTGTTCAAGTGTTTGTCCAGGTCATCGTCTGTCAGATAGATGTCATCGACATAGGACACTGCCTCATTGTCATAAATTTGTAGTAACTCCGTTACCCTCGCTGAGAATAACCCTGGGCTGTTTTTGAACCCTTGTGGGAGTTGACAAAAGTGACGCTGGGTCCCCATTATGGAGAATGCTGTTAAGTACCTGCTTTCAGGTGCTTGGTTTGACAAAAGATACCATTTGAGATGTCTAATGTTGTTTTATATTTTTTACGCACAATGTTATTCATTAATGCTGTGCTATGTGCATTTTGCACTGCAAAAGTTTTAGAACAAGTGTTTAGGTGTCTGTAATTCAAAACTAGACGATATGTGTTGTCTGGTTTGGAGACAGGAAACAAAGGATTGTTCATTGAGGAGGTGCATGTTTCAATCACCCCTTGATATTCAAGTTGATCTAAGATCTCCCTGACTTGTTTTTTAGCTTCTTGCTTTATCGGGTACTGCCTTTGTGCAGTTGGTTCATGTTTCAGATGTATTTTATGGTGAGGTGAGTCCTCATCCCATCCTACATGATTTTTATATAATGCTGGGGCCTGGGCCACTGCCCATTTCCTGGCATATGTATATCTTAGGTGCATTGGAATATGGTTGGAGAAGGCAGGCATAATAATGTCCTCGCCGTGTGGGCACTCCCTGACAAATTGTGGTGGCCAGTCCTTTTCTGCTAGAAGTATGTCATAGCCCTTTGATAGTCTTTCCCAAAAAGTGCTTTCACCTGTCTAGGTTTATCTCACTCCATCCGGAGTGTTATTTCATATAACTTTTGTGGAGTACTAACCCTGGTGTCTACAGTCTCTACTTTAATGTACTCATTCAAGTCCACTATCTCCAGAAGTTCCTTCAGGTTCTGGCGAGCTATTGTGACTTCTGCTGCACTGTCCAGCATTGTCTGAGCCCATTCTCCGTTCTTGAGTTGTGTTCTCAGTATTCTCGGCATGTCTGATCTTTAGACCTGCTACTTTCTTTTTGGAGAATTGAGGTTTTGCTTTAGTTTTAGGAGCGTGTTTTTCGTCTTTCGATTTCACGCGTTCTTCTCTATGTTCCGATCGTCCTCTTCTTTCCGAAGTCTGTGATGAGATCTGAAAGGGACGAGAGGAACGTGTATCAGTATCTTGATACCTGTCAGGTTTTCTCAAATTATCTCTATTCCTGAGGTTATACCTCCTTTCAGAGGGCTCCTTTTGAGGAGACCTACCTCGGGATTGAGAACGTTTCTCTGAATTATTTTTATTAGTTTCCCACTTCTTTTTAGAAGATGTAGGAGTTTGTTTAATAGAGTCCTTCTCAGGACTTTCAGATAGTTTTGGCTTCACTGGTCTTCCACCCAAACTATCTCTGCCTAATTCTGCATAAGATTGTTCTATTATTCTGGGTAGCTCAGTTTGATGTTCTGTAACATCAAATTCCTTAATTTTTGGCGGATCGCCACTGCTGCTGCCTCCCTTTAATATTAGATAATATTATTGTTGAGACCTGGTCGAAATTTTTCAGTAATTTCATACCTAAATTTAGAGCAGGCTCTGCCCCGTATTCGTTTTGAATTTGTTTCAGGACATCAGGTATTACCGCAATTGACGGAATGCCATGTGTTTTAGTATAGATGGCAGCAAAGACTGAGCCCCAAGTGGTGCAGTCTTCCAGTTGTGGTGTGATCCCCATCGGTAAACTGATTGTCAGTATTCTGTGTTTCTCATATGGGCTAGTATTTGGAAATACTGCTTCTATTTGAGTAATTTTTTGAGCTATCCAGAATGGAATTTGCTCACGTTTTGTGGGCATTTTACCCATGACTGCATATAGAGTCTGTGGTGTAATTTTTAGTGTATTCCCTGGTTGAGGGGTTTGATTTGGAAGTGTCAGTGGTTGCTGGACTGTGAAAGTCCGCATGACATATTGGACCAATTGTCTGTAGATTTTTATTAACTCTGTGAGTTGAGTAAGTAATTCCTCGTCTGACATTTCTTCAATGTCAGGCTGAGGTGTGTAGCCGGCTAGAATCGGCCATGTTGCTCGTGGTCTACCTAGTGGACCGAGCCTGGTAAAGTTTTTGTGATGTTTTAGGGCGCCTTTAAACCAGAGCTGATGCTCCTGGTATGTTAATGGAATTTCAATATCCTCGAAAGGAATGTATTCCTCTGGTGGATCATCTTCTTTGTAGAAGTGAAACGTGTGTTACTGGATTGGATTCAGGAAATATTACCCATGAATAGAATACCTCTGTCTGAAAGGATTTGTCTGCCTCTATCATGAAAACTGCTCTACCTCCTCTTGGTGGTAGGCCATGTTTTATGAGTTTTAGAGTGATGGCTCTTCTTAAATTTGGAGTGATGTCTATAACACCCTCCTCGGTTTCAATAAAACCTGTAAAGTTAAAAACTGCTGCTTGGGCTGGATCAGCCGCAGCTCCACCGTTTCCGGCGTCATTGTCGGAGTCAGGCATTTTTGGGTTTTTTGAAAAATGTAGAACAAGTTTCAAGGAAACAAAGATAAGCTGGCCAATATTTTGGAACACTGTATCCTTCAACGTTGAGCAAACCAAACAGCTAATATATAGGGTGCTGCCCTATGTAGCCTTGGTGGATACTAACCCTGCCCACTCCAGACGTCTTTTGGATTATATGGGTAGGGGTCTCTGAGAGATAAAAGCACGGCTGAGTTACTCAGTATCTAACATTGAATTACCGCCTTACCAAACCGTTGGGCGCCATGTAGTGTAGCTCCTATTTCCCTAATAGGCTCTGCGCATTGGAATAATATATCCTATAGGTTTGACATAGGACTAAGGTCAGTATGTCCCTATCGAGTATATTAAACTTAATTACTTGTGCCAGCTAGCTCAGAGGCCACTAGAAACTCCTTGACGACAAGAAGGGAGTAGTTTCTGGCAGCCGCAAAACATGACCACTTTGTTTCCCTTTAGAATCAGAACGTGTCCCAGAGTCGTGGAAACAATAGATAACTATTTCACTCAGCTCAATCGTGCATGCTTAGTTTTCTCCAAGTTACACAGTAAGAACAGACGGGCGTTTCAATAAAAGATTTATTGAACAGTCTTGTTTCTGGTGTAAGTAAAATGTGCTGTTACGATCACAAGACAGTATGCGAGATAAATAATGTACAGTGTGAGCAGTAGAAATAAATAATACTGCGATAGCATTATCTTTTAGTATATATGCATTTACATAAATGACACAGACTAAAAATGCGAGTACTCATACAATGCGTTTCTAATCTAGTTCTACCCCAATGTACCTAACCTAACCTAGGTGTAGGGAGAGGTATGAAGTAGGTGAAGTATTCCTTACTATGGTATACTAAGAGTATGTTAAGCCTAGTATGCCTAGTATGCCAAGAGTCCCTCTAGGTTCTAGTCAGCTCCATACCTTAAGAATGAGAGAGGTAGGAATCTCTTGCCAGACTCGAACTCCAACACCCCGCAAGGGAGGTCAGATCACTGGAAGCTGGACTCTCTGCGTGCAGGGATGACAGCGTCTTCTCAGTGCGTCAGGCTGGGAAACGGGCTCCTCTGAAGTCAAGGTCTCCTCTGATTTACAGGGGCTAGGGAAGGTATATTTATACCTGAGAAGTACCTAAGAATGTTAGCATTGACGTGAGTCGGACAGCGGAAGACGTCATGAATGAACCCCTAAGGAATAATGGTTCATGCATAATATATGAGTCCTTGAAGAAATCAATAGTCCTGGGCTAGGGAAAGTCCCGCAGCCTAAGGGTCTGTTCTTCATGAACTCGTTGTGATGTTAGGGTGGACGGATGTCGGAGACCATGCCTGTATTTGGAGTGCACGGTTTAATGCCTAAATAAGGGCTGGGATTTTATGCCTATATAAGGGCAGGGCGAATTGTGCCTATATAAGGACATGATACTGGAAAGCCTGTTTATGGACACCCTAAGAGGAATACAACACCCACTCCACTTTCGTGTGTACGATAATACTAAAATGCTAAACATTTAAAATGCTAAACATTAAATGGAGTACTGCATATTTAAAAATATTTCTTAAAAGCATTAAAAAACATAGTAAAAATGCAAAAGGTACTGTACATATTAAGCAATGCTTTTCATTTCAGGCATAAAGTTCGAAAATAAATGCAATTGGAATGAAAAATAAGCAGTAATATTTACATGTGACAAAAAATGATCGATAAGTTGTTCAAAAATCAAAGTCATTTCATGTCATGAAAATTAATGAACGGTTTTAGACACACAAGATGACTAAGTGTCCGTGGAAGTACCGCGAAGTCTGTACTATAAGGCTAGTTCTACTTTAAGCAAATTGAAGTGCCATTTTAGTTCGAAAAAATGGGAAAAAGTTCAATTTTGGTAGAGTTCCAAGTTTTTTTGAAAAATGAAGGCCAAATTGTTACTGCATCTCTGGAACACTGTATGCTGAATCAGAGTCAGTTTACGGGTCTGGTGTAAACATGAGATCATCTATTTCTATAGACAAAACATCATCCACTGAAGTTGGTGTCAGTTGGAACACCTCGCGTAGTAGATTAATTGCACAGAGATGTGAAGCATCGCTTCCAGCATAGGTTGCCACAGCAATGTTCGCGTCCGTTGTTACCAGTGTGCCTGTAGATCTCTTTCGTACCTCAGCAGCAGCCGGAAGCGTCTGTGAGATCTCAATGAATGCTGACATCAGGATTGGTAGCCTCTGGGGACAACACAGAGCATGGGCCGTTATCGGGACCAGCAAAATATCGACGTCCGTTGGCGTTGCTGATGGAAATGTGAGACAAGTGTCTAACACGCATTCTTCACCGCATAGCAGGTATCGTAGAACAGGTAAGATGCAATCTTGCCAGATTGGTCTGAATGACAGGAACCACTTTGTATTCAGGTCCCGTAGACGAGTCATGCCCAATAGCTGTACTATTCGCTCATGGCACTTTCGTTCAAGGAGAGCTTTCTCCATTTCGCTCGGAGTGATGTCTGCGAATAGGCTGGCCATAGCGCAATAGCAGGAAGAGAAATAGAATTCCGGCAACAAGTGCTAGAATTAATGGTATGCCACCAAACACTGAATGTGCAAAGTTCGGGATGATTCCGAGTATTGCCTGGAAAGGTGCTAACAGACCGGAGCAGATGCTCTTAAATACATGTACAATTCCGGTTGTATCAGACATATTGAAGATACGTCCTATCATTTCTACGAAATGTATAGGGCAGTTTGTACGTATTAAAGTCTGTATCTCAGCCGAAGTCCTTGCTACTTGTAGATCATAGGTTTCTTAGGCCGAGGTCAAAGGCACTGTTTGCTGTAAAAGCATGGCTTTCATTCTGCTCAAAGTATCAAATCTTATAAAAGAGACGTTCAGCGAAGGCCATAGAGGCGACTCCCTGACTGTGTCTATTGGGGCAAACAATACTTGCATACAGCAAGTGACCCTGGAGTTGACCGTTACTAGATATGGGATGCCTGGCAGCATGCCGCAGCAACTCTGATCATTCAACATGAGGTAACTCCCATTAGAAAGTTGTCCAAACGTTGGATTAATCACAGCAGCTGGTGTACCCTGCTGATGGCAAGACAAATTTGCCACAGAACCATTACACGCCCCTGTAAAGAAATGTCCTGACATATAAGTGAACCGCTCAGTGCACGTTTACAGTGTGTACCGCTCAAAAACACTTCACGATCCCCACTCCAACATCTATATGTATACGGTAAATCCCAAGATGTCTTAATGTATTCCTTACCCAACCTTTCATATTTGCCTGCTTGCATTTGTCTGAGGCAATACTGAAACTGAAAAGTAGTCACAGGTAATGATATTTTGCCATGAATAAGCCATTCTGTAGCTGGTTTTTCTGCCACTGTGAATGGTAATTTTTCCAGTTTTTCAATGCTCAGCACTGTATACCTTGCTCCTCTTTGTGCCAATTCGATCTGTTTATCAGTCAGATTGTATTCTGCAAACAGAGCTGACGTGTTGATAAAACGCCAAGGCACATAGCCCGCTCGCAAAGATTGCAGCGTCCAGCTTAATAACACAATAGAACGTAATTGAGACTGACCTTGTTGTAACATCGCCAAATCTTGTTCTAGTATGTCGATAGGAGAGGATACAATGCCATCCAATGAATATATTCTGGAGGACAAAGTTGTTAACCCATTGTCGACCACAGAGAGTTTTCTCTAAATTAATACGATCAAGTTCACGTATTCGTTCTGCGGCCTCCATCTGTGATACTTTCCATGCTTCATTATAGGCAGCATAAATGCCGGCATATATGAAACGTTTTTGACGCGGTTTTCTTGGTCCAAGCAAGAATTCCCTAAGGTCTGCGTCCTCTTTAAGTAAGGATAAGTGTTGTTTCACATCCTGTAGTGTAGACTTATGCAGCCAATCGAGGCATAGTTTTCCTACACTGTATGTTGTTACTACCCCCGGATGCTGTCTTTGGACGTATCTTGGGTCTGGCCTATTAATAGTAAAGCCCTGAGTTGTATTCAGGAATCTTTCCTGACAGTTATTTGTGTCTGTGGGCCAGATCAACCATTTTTTCCAATCAGGATTAGATTTGTTGAGTTGTAGTATATTGTCAACTGTCACCACTGCCTGTGTATCGTTATCACTTGCAGGTGTTGGTACAGAAGGTGTTTTCATCTCTTTGATCTTGGCTAATCCAAGACAAGATGTTTGTTGGATGGTTTCATTCAAGAACATTATTTGTTCAGGGATGATACAGGCTCTAAATAAAGCTTCTATCCCCTGCACTTGCCAATCTTTAGTACCCCAGACAGTTTTTGTGTCTATTGTGTCTTTCCATAAGTTGAAACCCTGTCTAGACAGTTGGGCAATAAATGCTGCAGAGTAAATCTGTTTCGTATTAGTTAACATAATTTTCAGTCCTGTCTTGTTTACATTTTTATAGTAAAACGTTTCTGGGTCAGATGTATTGTAACCTGAAAAATATGGAAACTTACTAGCAAATGTTTTTGAACTACCTTGTGGTGGTGTAGGACAATGCTCCCATTGGTTAAACATAAACACATTTCTTGGATATGCAGATTTATGCAAATAATGATGACCATAGTGGTTGTAACAATACAGTTGTTCATAGTCTGATGAACCCTCTAAATATTCATTTTTAGAAAATGCAGCAGATTTTTCTAGGTCAAACATTATGTCATTAACAGTCTCAAAGTCCCAATCATCTGAATAGGTACTGGACGTAATTAGATCACTTCGTGAAATTTTAAACAAATGTGGAATGTTCAATTGTTCCGTCGGGCCGAAGATGTCAAAATCTGTTTTGTCCCACACTATACCATCCTGTACAGGAACGGCTGTGATGTTCACTGATGACAAGTCTCTTGCTTCACGATGGGAAGATTTATGAGGTTTCAAAAGTACGTTCACATCTTTTCCTTCAGTGTTCACATGGATGTATCTGCCACTTATAAGCACGCTCACAGTTGTTACCAAAGCTAGCCAGAGCAGGAAAACAAATAGTCCAGATATAATCTAGAGTTCAATCCATGGAGAAACCAAATAAGACTTTTTCAGAAAGTGAAGAAAGTCTTGTACTTGCTGCTTGAGTTTGAATGATGCTGGCGTCGCTTCAGGTTCACTCGGATCTTCTGAGAACGTATCAAAGTTAATGAAATAGCCAGAAGCAGTTCTATCAATTGTTGGAATTGCATCAGGATTTGTAGAAATCGCTGGAACCAGTTGATCACTTGCTACATTGGTGTAACAGGCGTATTTGGACGAACTGTTACTTGGTTTTCAAGAGGGATGAGTTCCATAGCGTTGTTGCTTAGTCCTTCATCTGTTACTGCTGCAGTCTCGATGGTTATCAGTCTTTCAGTCTGAACCTCTTGGATAGTAGCGAGAGGAGTGCGTCTGCTACTAGGTCGGAGTCCACGAGGCCTACTGTTTAGTATTGGCCACATACTGTGGTTTGATCAGGTCGATGGACACAAATCTTTTCTCCTTTCTTCCAGCAAGGGGCGGCAGAAGTACTGTTCTTGTTCCTTGAACTGCTAGGACAGGTACTGGTTGTCTGTAAGAAGGTCCAAATTCTTCTTGTCCGCAATCTTTTCTCTGACTATATCCCCAACTTTCGGAATCCAGACAGGCCTTGCTGGGACCGCCGATTTTTCCCCAGTGGTGGTTGGCTGTAGGAATACGTTGCTTTGTTTCGTTCTTAATTCATTCAGTTCCTGTAAAACAGCCAAACGATCTTTGATATCAAACGGTTTATTTTCCACCACTGTGCCTACGTGTTCAAGGTCTGGTACCCACATTCTTGTCCCAAATAGGACCTCATATGGAGTGACCCCCCCTAGAGAACTTCTTGGCAGATTGTTCAATGAGCGTTGGACCCCATTAAGGTGTTTGACCCACCCATCACCCGAACCTAATACCCTAGCTGTTATAGACTGCTTTATGTCCCGGTTTTTCCTTTCCACAACCGAATTTCCCTCAGGATGGAATGGAGAGGAGTACCGCAATGCAACGCCCAGACTGGCCATGGCTTCTTTGTAAGCCCGAGAGCTAAACGCAGGGCCCTGGTCAGAATGTAGCGTGCCTATTGCGTAAGCGCCGATAAAGACTCGCAAATCTTTTATAACAGTTCGAGTGTCAGCCGAGCGCTGAGGCCATATCCATAGGAACCTAGAGCAAGAATCCACTGCGACCATGATATATTTATAGTTACCGTCCCTTTGCAAGGGACCGCAGTGGTCCAGATAAACACAAGCTAATGGTTTGTCTGAAATTAACAGGGGTGTCTGCGCAGGACAAACTAAAGATGTACAGGTTAACTCTTCTGATGAAGTCCGGAAACCTCCTTGATGTACGTGTTGTCTTTATATTTCACTTGCATATACTCTTATGGTTACTCCTTTCATTGTATTGCTTATTACAGTTATTTTGTATATTTTAAATACCTTCTTTATGATTATAGAGATCGAGTTCAGGTGTTACTTCATCCTTTAATGTCATAATATCATATTGTATATTCCTTCCCTTGTTCTTCCTTTCTTCCTGATCCCCTCCCCCTTCTTTCCTTTCCCTTTTTCCCTCAACTATAAATTGTTATTTGTTAACGATTATCATCTTACTATGTTTGTATAACGTTATCTATGAAGTTTTCTTGTGTGTATTCAGTTTTCCTTAATAAACTTAAACTTAAAAAAAAAAAAGAATGTATGTTCTTCCAAAATTTAGGAAACCCAGGATGGATTGTAAGTTTTTTTAGCGTTTTTGGAGGTTGGAGCAGCGCACATTTCTCTAGAAAGTTAGCTGCCAAGCTCTTGCCTTCACTTGAAATCTCATATCCTAGAAATAGGACATTGAGATGGGCAATTCTGGACTTTTTAAAGTTAAATTTGTAGCCCTCAGAGGCGAAACCCAGTATAATGGTGCTCACCCTGTTCAAGTGTTTGTCCAGGTCATCGTCTGTCAGATAGATGTCATCGACATAGGACACTGCCTCATTGTCATAAATTTGTAGTAACTCCGTTACCCTCGCTGAGAATAACCCTGGGCTGTTCTTGAACCCTTGTGGGAGTTGACAAAAGTGACGCTGGGTCCCCATTATGGAGAATGCTGTTAAGTACCTGCTTTCAGGTGCTTGGTTTGACAAAAGATACCATTTGAGATGTCTAATGTTGTTTTATATTTTTTACGCACAATGTTATTCATTAATGCTGTGCTATGTGCATTTTGCACTGCAAAAGTTTTAGAACAAGTGTTTAGGTGTCTGTAATTCAAAACTAGACGATATGTGTTGTCTGGTTTGGAGACAGGAAACAAAGGATTGTTCATTGAGGAGGTGCATGTTTCAATCACCCCTTGATATTCAAGTTGATCTAAGATCTCCCTGACTTGTTTTTTAGCTTCTTGCTTTATCGGGTACTGCCTTTGTGCAGTTGGTTCATGTTTCAGATGTATTTTATGGTGAGGTGAGTCCTCATCCCATCCTACATGATTTTTATATAATGCTGGGGCCTGGGCCACTGCCCATTTCCTGGCATATGTATATCTTAGGTGCATTGGAATATGGTTGGAGAAGGCAGGCATAATAATGTCCTCGCCGTGTGGGCACTCCCTGACAAATTGTGGTGGCCAGTCCTTTTCTGCTAGAAGTATGTCATAGCCCTTTGATAGTCTTTCCCAAAAATGTGCTTTCACCTGTCTAGGTTTATCTCACTCCATTCGGAGTGTTATTTCATATAACTTTTGTGGAGTACTAACCCTGGTGTCTACAGTCTCTACTTTAATGTACTCATTCAAGTCCACTATCTCCAGAAGTTCCTTCAGGTTCTGGCGAGCTATTGTGACTTCTGCTGCACTGTCCAGCATTGTCTGAGCCTATTCTCCGTTCTTGAGTTGTGTTCTCAGTATTCTCGGCATGTCTGATCTTTAGACCTGCTACTTTCTTTTGGAGAATTGAGGTTTTGCTTTAGTTTTAGGAGCGTGTTTTTCGTCTTTCGATTTCACGCGTTCTTCTCTATGTTCCGATCGTCCTCTTCTTTCCGAAGTCTGTGATGAGATCTGAAAGGGACGAGAGGAACGTGTATCAGTATCTTGATACCTGTCAGGTTTTCTCAAATTATCTCTATTCCTGAGGTTATACCTCCTTTCAGAGGGCTCCTTTTGAGGAGATCTACCTCGGGATTGAGAACGTTTCTCTGAATTATTTTTATTAGTTTCCCACTTCTTTTTAGAAGATGTAGGAGTTTGTTTAATAGAGTCCTTCTCAGGACTTTCAGATAGTTTTGGCTTCACTGGTCTTCCACCCAAACTATCTCTGCCTAATTCTGCATAAGATTGTTCTATTATTCTGGGTAGCTCAGTTTGATGTTCTGTAACATCAAATTCCCTTAATTTTGGCGGATCGCCACTGCTGCTGCCTCCCTTTAATATTAGATAATATTATTGTTGAGACCTGGTCGAAATTTTTCAGTAATTTCATACCTAAATTTAGAGCAGGCTCTGCCCCGTATTCGTTTTGAATTTGTTTCAGGACATCAGGTATTACCGCAATTGACGGAATGCCATGTGTTTTAGTATAGATGGCAGCAAAGACTGAGCCCCAAGTGGTGTAGTCTTCCAGTTGTGGTGTGATCCCCATCGGTAAACTGATTGTCAGTATTCTGTGTTTCTCATATGGGCTAGTATTTGGAAATACTGCTTCTATTTGAGTAATTTTTTGAGCTATCCAGAATGGAATTTGCTCACGTTTTGTGGGCATTTTACCCATGACTGCATATAGAGTCTGTGGTGTAATTGTTAGTGTATTCCCCGGTTGAGGGGTTTGATTTGGAAGTGTCAGTGGTTGCTGGACTGTGAAAGTCCGCATGACATATTGGACCAATTGTCTGTAGATTTTTATTAACTCTGTGAGTTGAGTAAGTAATTCCTCGTCTGACATTTCTTCAATGTCAGGCTGAGGTGTGTAGCCGGCTAGAATCGGCCATGTTGCTCGTGGTCTACCTAGTGGACCGAGCCTGGTAAAGTTTTTGTGATGTTTTAGGGCGCCTTTAAACCAGAGCTGATGCTCCTGGTATGTTAATGGAATTTCAATATCCTCGAAAGGAATGTATTCCTCTGGTGGATCATCTTCTTTGTAGAAGTGAAACATGTGTGTTACTGGATTGGATTCAGGAAATATTACCCATGAATAGAATACCTCTGTCTGAAAGGATTTGTGTGCCTCTATCATGAAAACTGCTCTACCTCCTCTTGGTGGTAGGCCATGTTTTATGAGTTTTAGAGTGATGGCTCTTCTTAAATTTGGAGTGATGTCTATAACACCCTCCTCGGTTTCAATAAAACCTGTAAAGTTAAAAACTGCTGCTTGGGCTGGATCAGCCGCAGCTCCACCGTTTCCGGCGTCATTGTCTGAGTCAGGCATTTTTGTTTTTTTTGAAAAATGTAGAACAAGTTTCAAGGAAACAAAGATAAGCTGGCCAATATTTTGGAACACTGTATCCTTCAACGTTGAGCAAACCAAACAGCTAATATATAGGGTGCTGCCCTATGTAGCCTTGGTGGATACTAACCCTGCCCACTCCAGACGTCTTTTGGAGTATATGGGTAGGGGTCTCTGAGAGAAAAAAGCACGGCTGAGTTACTCAGTATCTAACATTGAATTACCGCCTTACCAAACCGTTGGGCGCCATGTAGTGTAGCTCCTATTTCCCTAATAGGCTCTGCGCATTGGAATAATATATCCTATAGGTTTGACATAGGACTAAGGTCAGTATGTCCCTATCGAGTATATTAAACTTAATTACTTGTGCCAGCTAGCTCAGAGGCCACTAGAAACTCCTTGACGACAAGAAGGAGTAGTTTCTGGCAGCCGCAAAACATGACCACTTTGTTTCCCTTTAGAATCAGAACGTGTCCCAGAGTCGTGGAAACAATAGATAACTATTTCACTCAGCTCAATGGTGCATTCTTAGTTTTCTCCAAGTTACACAGAAAGAACAGACGGGCGTTTCAATAAAAGATTTATTGAACAGTCTTGTTTCTGGTGTAAGTAAAATGTGCTGTTACGATCACAAGACAGTATGCGAGATAAATAATGTACAGTGTGAGCAGTAGAAATAAATAATACTGCGATAGCATTATGTTTTAGTATATATGCATTTACATAAATGACACAGACTAAAAATGCAAGTACTCATACGATGCGTTTCTAATCTAGTTCTACCCCAATGTACCTAACCTAACCTAGGTGTAGGGAGAGGTATGAAGTAGGTGAAGTATTCCTTACTATGGTATACTAAGAGTATGTTAAGCCTAGTATGCCTAGTATGCCAAGAGTCCCTCTAGGTTCTAGTCAGCTCCATACCTTAAGAATGAGAGAGGTAGGAATCTCTTGCCAGACTCGAACTCCAACACCCCGCAAGGGAAGTCAGATCACTGGAAGCTGGACTCTCTGCGTGCAGGGATGACAGCGTCTTCTCAGTGCGTCAGGCCGGGAAACGGGCTCCTCTGAAGTCGAGGTCTCCTCTGATTTACAGGGGCTAGGGAAGGTATATTTATACCTGAGAAGTACCTAAGAATGTTAGCATTGACGTGAGTCGGACAGCGGAAGACGTCATGAATGAACCCCTAAGGAATAATGGTTCATGCATAATATAGGAGTCCTTGAAGAAATCAATAGTCCTGGGCTAGGGAAACTCCGCAGCCTAAGGGTCTGTTCTTCATGAACTCGTTGTGACGTTAGGGTGGACGGATGTCGGAGACCATGCCTGTATTTGGAGTGCACGGTTTAATGCCTAAATAAGGGCTGGGATTTTATGCCTATATAAGGGCAGGGCGAATTGTGCCTATATAAGGACACGATACTGGAAAGCCCATTTATGGACACCCTAAGAGGAATACAACAAGGCACAGTGCAACTTCTGTTCAATTTGTAATGCTGCACAAATCATCCAAATTATTTCATTGTTAAAGTGCCCCTATCTGATTCCAAAGAGATTGGGAAACCGAATCTATGTATTATCTCTCTAATAAGCAATTTAGCAACTGTTAGGCTGTCATTACGTCTTGTTGGATATGCTTCAACCCAACGAGAAAACAGACAAACAATCACAAGAACATATTTTAGTCCTTGGCAAGGAGGCATCTCGATAAAATCGATCTGCATACGAGTAAATGGACCTGCAGATTTTCCAATTCGACCCATACTGACTAATGTTTTTCTCCCTGCATTTTGTTGCTGACATACTGCACATCTTTGACAGAGACTTTCTGCAATAACCCTGAATTTGGGGTTCTACCATTTTTGACAAAACAATCTAATCATTGCATCTCTACCTATGTGTGTTGGATCATGGTAGACCCTTGCCATCTGCAAGAGCAGACTATCTGACATTACTGGTCTCCCATCAGTATACACCCACACTTCATCATCTGACCTGCGTGTACAACCTGATTTGATCCACCCCTCTTTTTCTGAGTCACTTGCTTCTTCCTTAAAATCTCTTACTTCATCCCAAGTTTCAACAGATGAGAACATCAACCTGCATTCTGTTTGTTAATTTTGTTCATTCACTTGTTGTTCCACATTAATTGAATATGAATTTAGGGCGCAAAATCTTGCAATTTTGTATGCATAGCGGTTACCCAGTGTGATGTATTCACAACCGGATCCGTGCGCAGAGCACTTTACCACCCCAATTTGTGCCGGCAATTGTAGTGCCATCAGTAGATCTTTTACACACTCTCCGTTTCTGATTGGTGAGCCCGAAGAGGTCAAGTATCCACGTTGAGACCACAACTGCCCAAAGTCATGTATGACCCCAAAGCCGTATTGACTATCAGTGAAAATCATTACCCTCAATTGTCTTGACAAGGTACATGCTCTTGTAAGGGCTTTTAGCTCAGCCACTTGTGCAGAACTCACTCCTTTCAACCATGATGCTTCAATCACATTTGCTACTATACAAATCGCATATGCAGCTCGTAAACATCCTCCTGAATCTCTCAAACATGATCCATCTACAAACAAAACAACATCAGATTCAGGCAGCTGCGTATCTTTAATATCAGTCCTTGGCTTTGTACACAACTCAGTCACATCCAAACAATCATATTTGGCTTCATCCAGAACCTCTTCACAGTCTGGAGTTGGCAACAAGGTAGCTGGATTCAGATTCGTACATCTTGCCACTGTTACATTTTCCGCACCCAAGATTATCTGCTCATATTTTGTTAAGCGACTGCTTGTGAGATGCTGTGTGCGAGTTCGCGTTAACAAAATCTCAACTGAATGCGGCACATACACTCTCACAGGGTGACCCATCACAATCGACTCACTCTGTTGAAGACTCACACATGTAGCAGCAACTGCTTTTAGACATCGTGGTAATGCTGCAGCCACTGGATCCAACGTGGCAGAAAAATATGCCACTGGCCTTCGTGCTGTTCCGTGAGTTTGTGTTAGAACTGACAGTGCGTAACTATCACGTTCATTACAGAACAATGCAAACTCTTTGTCAAAATCTGGCATTCCTAATGCTGGTGCTCGACATAAACTGTCTCGCAACTCTAGGAAGGTTTTCATGCATTCTTCATCAAGATGTATTAGATCTTTCACATCTTTGTGTCAATCTCAGTAATGGTTTGGCGATCAGTGAAAAATTCATAATCCACTGTCTACAATATCCATCCATTCCCAAAAACATTCGAACTTCTTTCTGAGTTTTCGGCGGATTCATTCGCATAATTGCATTGATCCGATCCTGAGAAACTTTCCGAATTCCCTTTTCAATGATATGACCAAGATAAAGGACTTCTTTCTTGCAAAATTGCAATTTTGCCGGGGACACTTTATGCCCACCTACTGCCAAATAGTTCAGTAGAGCAATTGTATCTGTCACACAGTCTTCTTTTGTTTTCCGATGCCACCAATAGGTCATCGATATACTGGACTAGAACTGAATCTTTAGGCATTACCAATGACTCCAAATCTTTTTTCAATATCTGATTAAAGATTGAGGGACTCTCTGTATACCCTTGAGGAACTCGGCACCATGCCAACACACGGTTTCCGAACCGGAATGCAAATAAATATTGGCTTTCCGGATGCAAAGGTATAGAGAAAAATGCTTGGCACAGATCGATCACTGTGAATCATTTTGCATCACATGGGATTTGATATAGGATCATGGCTGGATTTGGTACAATTGAACAACAAGGTATAACAATCTGGTTTACCTTTCTCAGGTCCTGTACAATACTATACTTCCCATTCGGTTTGCGAATTCCCATTATAGGTGAATTGCATGGGCTTCCTAGAATCTCTCTAAAAATTCATTGCTCAATCAACATTTCTATTACATGTGTTACTCCTGCAATTGTTTCAGGACTCATTTTATACTGCGGTATTCTTGGAAATTCTATATTTGGTTTCACTGTAATTTGAATCGGAGCAACTCCTTTCATCAATCCAATGTCTTTCCCAGAAAACTCCCACACATCCGCCAACACCGTATTTCTCAATTCAACTGGCAAATCATTCGCTGTGAGCAATGGATACAATTCATTCACCTCTGTTCCCTGCTTCGATAACTTGAAAATGACATCTTCATCTTTCGTATGAAATGCTATTCCATCTGGAGTACAATAAATGGTACAGTTCATTTTACACAAAAGATCCCGACCTAACAAATTAACCGGACTTGAATCACACACAACAAATTTGTGTAATTCTTGAAAATTTCCAATTTGGGCTTTCATTGGTCTTGTTATTGGTGTTTTGATTAACTTATTCGAGACTCCTACAACTTGGATATTCTCTCCCGAGAGGGGTGGGTTTGGGATTTCCACAGTTCTTACAGTGGAACGGGTAGCACCAGTATCTACGAGGAAAGTAATAGCATTACCATCAACCTCGACATCCACATATGGACCTGACTGATCTACCTCTAGAGATGCACCAAGGACGCACTCTTCCTTCCCCCTCAGGCACCGTCATTGTGACGAATCCGAATCATTCTCTTCTGTTTGTAGTATATATTGTGAAACCACCTGCGCATTTGAACCTACTTGACCATTTGTACGAAAACCATTATTCACATTTTGTTTTTGCATTCACATTATCATTAGGCATTGGAGCTTGTGGTATTTGCAAACACTGTCCTCTATTGCTTGTCATCTGTACCTGCTGATTTTGATTTAGCATCTGATTCATTTGGACCTGATAATTTTGATTCTGCATTTGATTTGGATCATAAGTTCCTCATTCTCCTCTATTATTTAACAACATCTTACACTCGCGTCACCAATGTCCAAATTTACCGCAACCATGACAAGGAAATTTCTTTTTTAATTCTTCTTTGTCTCCAAAATTTCCTCTACCTCTTCCCTGACCCATTGGAATCATTTGCGTCACTGTATTGCCATTTGAAACTACACCTTCCATACCAGTTGTAGTCTGACCATCCGTGTCTGACCCAAATATCCTCCTTTCTTTGCTGCTTTCATTTGTGCCAACATTAATTTCTCTTTCAACTTTTTATGTCTCATTTCTATGTCATCTCCACAATATTTTGCATAACGAAGTATTTCATCAATCGTTTTGCTCTGCCAACATATTAAATGTTGCTGAATCATAGCACTTATTTCTGGTCTTAATCCATAGACAAATCTATATACAAAATGTCCCATATCCTTTTCTGTGATATTTTCTATTGCACTGAATTGTTTAAACACCTGATGAAGTCTCTCATAATATGCATGCACTGATTCTTTCAATTCCTGAGTTGTTCTGTCAATTTTCACCCAATCTGTTTCTTTCGGAGAAATCTTCCCTATTAAATACGTAATGACCTGATTATATTTTTTCATTACCTCTTCTGAAGGCGCTCCTGTTTTAGGATCTCTTGGGTATTCTTTTTTCGGCCAATCCACAGCAGTCTTACACTCAACCCATAAATCTGCTGGAACCACAATATCAAAAAGACCATCCAGGTCAATCTATAAAACTTTCGAGACTTTCACAAATCTCTCTACCTGTCTATACCATTCAACAGGCTTGGGAAGTCATTCGTAAATGACAATATGTCCTGCCTTGACCATGGAACATGAACAAGACCACCTCCGGGTACTTCTCTCATTGGATATGCTGTTACAGCATCAACTGTTTCTGATTCTGTCTCTTTCTCTGCATCTTTCAAAGGATACAACGGTAAAGAAGCATTCACCTTAACATTTTCATCTCCCTTCTTTTTATCCCATCTTCCTTTTCATCTGTCCAATTCTCCCCATCTTCTCAAAGTAGTAATTAACTCTTTAATTTGCAATCGTCTCCCTGAAACATTCAGGTTTTCTAAATCTTTCTCAGTAAAATCCAATCTATAAGTTTTTTGTAATGCTTTAGACTTCTCAATGTCTACTCCATACATCTGTGCAACTTTAGCAAAAGTCTCATGTAAATTTCTCGCTTTCCGTGTAATAGTCTTACACAAAAATAATAATTAATCTTCCTGATATTTGCTCAATCTTTCTGGACTGATCGTACCTGTAATCATCTCTTCCAAATCTCCTTTTAATCTATTCACATCTATATAATTATTGTAAGACCTGGCACCATTGGCGTAGGTCTCCCTTCCATTTTTCGCTGTTGTCTCCTCTGTTTTTGCTGGTATTAGACGTTCTGGGCGCTGTGTCACTGCCATCCAGTGCCACAGCGCGAATGCTCCCTATTGTCAATGGACTATATGAATTGGTATTCCCATAATTGGCTCATTTGATTTACCTGTTAGTCCCTAGTAGAGTAAACCATGCGCGCCCAGGGCTGGTAGAGCAAATGCTGCTGGTGGGCCTGCAGCGCTGATTGCGCCACCCACAGAAGCAGCTTGTAAAGTGTGTCTCAGACCTGCCATTGCAGAGTCTGCGTGCAGTCCAGGACTGCCATGTTGACTGCGAAGTAAACCCACTTCCCAGTCCCTAAACCTTCCCTTGGCATCATGTAAGTCACCCCTATGGCAGGGTGCCTTGTATGTGAAAGGTAGGACATGCCTTGATATGTGTGACATGTCCTAATAGTGAATTACAGCCATTTTCGTTTTCCACTATTGCAAGGCTACCTGTTCCCCATAGGCCAGAATGGGCAGTTTGATTATAACACCTTATAATCCTAAACTGACTCAGGGAACTAGGTAGGAATTCGAGTTTAGTATGCCTGAACTCAGAATGATAAAATACATCTTTTAGTGAAGATGGTTTTAACATTCTGTGTTTGAAAATACCGCTTTTAGAAAGTAGGTATTTTCTTGCCTAAGCCTTCCAGTGTGCTCTGCTGTTATGTGTATTGGCTGTCTGGTTTGGAGGCACAGGGCAGGCTGGGTCAGACCTGGATTGAATAGAGAGATCTGCATTTGGAGTAGGGGAGGGGTGGCTCCTTGACCTGAATAGAGCTGTGCCTGGCAAGGTGAATGCTGGCTCCACCTCCCACTGTGCGTCTGATGGCAGACCCCCTCTTTCTGAAAGGAAGGATGCAGCCTGGTAAACAAAGTGCTCCAGGACTGAGCAGAACCGGTTGTGGCTGGGTTCAGTGACTTGTGACTTTTAGAACAAAGACTGTGGGGGTATAAATATCTGTGCTGAAACCCCTACAAATGGTATTACTTCTGGATGTCAAGACGAACCTCTGTCTGTGTAACCAAGGAATCTGCAGGAGTTGGACTGCCCCTGCACCAATGTGCTGTTTTTGGGGGTTGGCCTGCAGTGGTTACCAGTGGACTTGGAAGAAGAGGGGAAAGGACTTGGAGAGAACTTTCACAGATCTTGCTGAAGCAATCACCCAAGGGCTTGAGTTGAGCTTGCCTCCTGCTGAAGTCTCAGGCACATTAGACTTCATCATCAGCCTTCTGAATCCTCCCAGCGAGGACTTCTATTTGCAGGTGAGGCTCCTGTTGAGAATCCCAGGGCCTCTAGTTCTACTGCAGAGAACGCGGGCTGAAATCACCGCTAACGCACGTTTGCGAGCCGCTGCAGCTGAGAGCGCCATCAAGGATCATCGCGCTGCTGCCGCTGAGTGCTCGCAAACTCAAGATCATCGCATCACACCAAGAGCGTCGCATCCCCGCGATCGGCGCATCACGACATCGCAGCGCGGACGCATTGCGGCCGCCATTTCCATCGCATCGCACCAAGAGCGTCGCATCCCAGCGATCGGCGCATCACGACATCGCAGCGTGGACGCATCGCGGCCGCCATTTCCCTCGCATAGCATCAGGCTCGTCGCTCCCGAGCGGAGCGCCATTTCGTTGCATCGCAACCTGCTCGCAGCATGCATCAGCAGATCGTCGCATCGTCTCCTCCCTCGTGGCAAGGAGTCATCGCATCAACGGCCTCGCGTGCAGAAGTTCATCGCATCGCCTTCCCTCGCATCCACAGATCGGCGCATCACCTCCTCCCTCGCGGCAAGGAATCGACGCACCATCAGCCTCGCGTGGAAAGAATCGGCGCTACAGCTTCATTGCAACATTTTGCTTCTTTGCACTGCCAATCCAGGTACTTTGTGAGTAGAAGGGTCGCAGAGACCACTGCCTTGAACTGAGCTCTTTTGCACACTTTGAACTATTTTTGCAGCATTCCAAGAGTATTTCCATTTTTACAGTATTGTGGCTTTATTGTCGTTTTGGGTCTTGTGATAAGTCTATATAAAGATACTTATTTTCTTATATACCTACTTGTGTGGTGTCCCTTTGAAGTGTTCTTCCCTGTGTTACTGTGTATGGTCATAAATGCTTCACACACTGCCTCTGGGATAAGCCTGTCTGCTCGTGCTACGTTACCACAGGGTTGAGCAGGGGTTATCAAAGGGTGTAGCCCCCTTACTCTGACTTAGGAAGAAGGGCCCCTACTTGGTCAGTGGCCAGCCATTGCCAACTAGAGACCCCCATTTCTAACATTGGTGGTCAGCGGTGAGGATCTGTACTTGCATTTGTGACCCGCATACAGTAATTATAGTGTACACTACTAGTGAGTGCAGACCATAACGCAACCACATACGTTTTTGAGTTTTTCTAGTTTTGATTGATATTACCAGTTATTACTACAATGGGCAAGCCCAGATCCAATGTCTCGGAGGATCTCTCCTGGGAAGAAGAAAAATTAGAAACCTACAACACCAAGCAGCTCAAATATTTCTGCAAGCAATTCACAGTCCCTATTACAAGTCTCTCTAAAAAGGAGGAGTATCAAAAGGCGCTGAAGGCCTGGCTAGAAGCCAGGGATGCCCCTAAGAATGTGGGAGAGTCTGTAGAGGGGGGAGAGAATGCAGGAGAGCAGGAGGTTGAAGTAGTAGATTTGGTGGGAGGTAAAGCGCTTTCCAGCCCGGGCACTAGTGTGTCCTCAAGGGGTCTGTCTCCAGAAGAGATGGAGGACAGGGAGAGAGATAGGCGGCATAATATGGAGATGGCTAAGCTTAAAATGGATGGTCAAAGAGACCTAGAGAACAAGAAGTTGGAGTTTGAGATAATGAAAATGAAATTTGAGCATGAGAGAATATTGAGGGAGTTGGAGATCAAAGCAAAGAGTGTAGAGATCTCCCCCTCTGGTGGCAGCTTACCTGTAGTACATACTGAGAGTAGAGTGTATATACCCAAGGAGGTCATTAAGGATTTCCACAAGAGTGAAGATATTGGGCAATGGTTTGCAGCCTACGAATTAGCCATAGTGTCCCACCGGGTCCCTGAGAAGGATTGGGGAGCGGGGTTGTGGGGACGCTTTGTGAGTGAGGGGAGGGATACCTTGTTGGACCTGCCCGAGGAAAGTAGGATGGTTTATGCCCACATGAAGGAGGCCTTGATGACCCGCTATGGTTTGACCCCTGAAATGTATAGGCAGAGGTTTAGGACCTGCAAGAAGTTAGAGGGTACCACTTGGGTTGAATATGTGTCTTTTTTTTGCAGAGTAATGGATCGCTGGGTAAAAGGTAGCAAAGTAGAAACTTATGAGCAATTATATGATTTGTTTGCATGGGAACATTTATCTAGTAACTGTTTTCCAGAGCTACGCCAGCACCTTATTGATAGCAAGCTGACTAACCCTAGGAAGCTTGCTGAGGAGGCGGACCGCTGGGTGAGCACCCGGGTTCGCAAGGGTCCGGTGGGAGACTTCGCCAAAGGTGGGCAGGGTCCCCAGCAGAGAAGTGGGGGGGACAGGGGTAAACCGAGGGAGTTCACAAGAGGGCCCCAAAGTAATTCCCAAGGGAACCAAGCAGTGGTGTCCCAGCCTCCAGTGCCCCAACAGGTAGGCCTGTTCAAAGGGGTCCCCTTACTTGTTTCAAGTGTGGTCAAGTGGGCCACCGGTATTATGATCCCCAGTGTCCCCAGAGGGACACAATGCACCCCGCCGTGCACCACCGCACCAGATTGCCAGTGTAGCCCTGGGTGGGGAGGAGGTGGGTGCCCCAGGTGGGTGGGATCCCGTAGAATTGACCCTTGTCTCATTAGGAGATTTTGAGGTGGTCCCTAAGCCTACACTGCCTGATAACACTAAAAAGTACCGGCAGTGGGTGACCATCAATGGCCATAGGGTGGAAGCTCTAAGAGACACAGGAGCCAGTATCACTGCTGTCAGCTCCCGGTTGGTGTCCAAAGAGCAGGTTGTCCCCCATGCATTCTGCCCAGTAGTGTCAGCAGACAACTCTGAGAGCCAGTGTGAGGTGGCTCAGGTTCCCTTCGAGTGGGGGGGGGGTCTCAGGAACTCTTCAAGTAGCTGTGAGGCCCGCCATGCCTGTAGACTGTCTGTTGGGCAATGATTTAGAGAACTCCCCATGGGCTACGGTGGAGAAGAGATCTCACTTGGAAATGTTGGGTCTGCCTGAGTGGGCGTGTGCGACCACTCGGTCCATGGCAGCCAAGAAGGATGTTCAGAAGGACCTGGAGCCTGAAAATACGGCCCAGGCCCCTGCCTTAGAGAGAATGGGTAGGGGGCGCGGGAAGCCGGACCCCGTGGTTCCCAAGGTCCAGGAGGGAGCAGACCTCGAGGGGGATGCCCTGGAGCCTACAGGGGAGCAGGTCGCCGAACTGGGGGACCTGCCTGAGCTGACCCATTGGCAGCAGGAAGGAAGGCCCACCAGGGAGGAATTTTGTGAGCAACAAAAAACGTACCCTTCTCTTGAGGGTCTGCGGCAACAGGCTGCAGCCCAGGCAGCAGGTGATCAGTCCGGGTCACATCTGATTTATTGGGAGAATAACCTCCTTTACAGCGAGCCTAAGGCTGCTGAGCCTGGGTCAGCCCATGTGCTGGTGGTACCCCAGAGCTTCAGAGCCTTCCTACTGGGGTTGGCTCATGATATACCGTTGGCAGGACATCTGGGGCAAAGCAAGACCTTTGAGAGGCTTGCTACCCACTTTTATTGGCCCCAGATGCGCAGGAGCTCAGATGCTCACTGCAGGACATGTGAGACTTGCCAGGCAAGTGGGAAGAGTGGGGGGAAGATCAAGGCCCCACTCCAACCCTTTCCAGTTGGCAGTACCCCATTCGAGCGAGTGGGCATTGACATTGTGGGGCCTCTGGACCCCAAGACCGCCTTAGGCAACAGGTTCATCCTGGTCTTGGTGGACCATGCCACCCGGTACCCTGAAGCCATCCCGCTCAGGACAGTGACGGCCCCCGTGGTGGGACGTGCACTGATGGGGATTTTCTCCCGTGTGGGGTTCCCCAGGGAGGTGGTGTCTGACAGGGGAACCAACTTCATCTCCAAGTATATGAAGTCTCTGTGGGAGGAGTGTGGGGTAACTTACAAGTTTACCATTCCTTACCACCCCAGGGTAATGGGCTGGTTGAGAGATTCAACCGGACCCTGAAGGGCATGATTATGGGCCTAGAAGAGCCCATGAGGCGTAAGTGGGACGTCCTCTTGCCATGCCTGTTGTTTGCCTACCATGAGGTGCCACAGAAGTCCTTAGGGTTCAGTCCCTTTAAACTGCTTATTGGCCATCCGGTCAGAGGACCTCTGAGTCTGGTCAAGGAAGGCTGGGAGCAATCTCCCTGGAAACCTCCCCAGGATGTGTTTAGCTACATGCTGGCCTTCAGGAACCAGACTCGGCGTTTCAGAAAGCTTGCTGAGGCAAATCTGGAAGCCAGCTAGGAAGAAATGAAACGCTGGCACGATCAGAATGCCACTCTGATCGAGTTTCAGCCTGGTCAAAAGGTTTGGGTCCTGGCCCCAGTGGAGCCCCGGGTGCTCCAAGATAAGTGGACCGGCCCCTTTGAGGTGGTGGAGCGCAAAAGTCCTGTTACCTACTTGGTGGACTTCCAGACTCCCAGGAACCCCTTGCGGGTCCTGCATGTGAATCGCCTGAAGCCACACTTTGAGAGGTCTGAAGTGGGCATGCTCCTGGCCACAGATGCTGGGATGGAGGAGGAAAGTGAGCCTCTTCCTGACCTCCTGTGTGCAAAGGAGCAAGATGGGTCAGTGGAGGGTGTGGTCCTCTCCACCACACTGACCCCTGAGCAGCAGAATGATTGTCGCCAGCTGTTGGGGCAATTTTCTGATTTGTTTTCCCTGGTGCCTGGTGTCACTGATTGGTGTGTCCATGACGTAGACACTGGGGACAGTCCTCCTGTTAAGCACAAGGCTTACCGAGTGACTGACCGGGTTAGGGCGTACATTAAGGAGGAGGTCTCCAAAATGTTTGCTTTAGGGGTGATTGAGTCCTCTAGCAGCCCTTGGTCCAGCCCAGTGGTTTTGGTACCAAAAGCTGCAGCGCCTGGTACCACCCCAGAACTTCGGTTCTGCGTGGATTACCGAGGTCTCAATTCGGTCACCAAGACTGACGCGCACCCCATCCCCAGAGCTGATGAGCTCATAGATCGGTTAGGGGCTGCCCGGTACCTCAGCACATTTGATTTAACGTCTGGGTATTGGCAGATCGCCTTGACTGATGGGGCTAAGGAGAGGTCAGTGTTTTCCACACCGGATGGGCACTACCAGTTCCGGGTGATGCCCTTTGGGATGAATAACGCCCCTGCCACCTTTCAGAGGTTGGTCAACAGGGTGTTGGCTGGGCTGGAAGATTTCAGTGCCGCCTACCTGGATGACATTGCAGTGTTTAGTTCCTCATGGGAGGACCACTTGCGCCACCTCTGGGAAGCGTTGATGGCGCTGCGGAAAGCAGGTCTCACAATCAAGGCCAGTAAGTGCCAGATTGGGCAGGGTTCTGTGGTGTATTTAGGACACCAGGTTGGGAGCGGCCAGGAGGCGCCCCTACAGCCCAAGATTGAAACCATCCTGGCTTGGGAACCCCCCAAGACCCAAACACAGGTGAGAGCCTTTTTAGGACTCACTGGCTATTACCGGAGGTTTGTCAAGGGGTATGGCAACATTGTTGCGCCCTTGACTGAGCTGACTTCCAAGAAGCAGCCAAAGATTGTGAACTGGACTGACACCTGTCAGAAGGCTTTTGACGCCCTGAAGACTGCCATGTGCACCGCACCCGTGCTCCGGGCGCCCAGCTTTTCAAAAGAATTTATTGTCCAGACAGACGCTTCAGAGCATGGCGTGGGGGCTGTTCTATCACAGATCAATGAGGAGGGCCTAGACCAACCTGTAGCCTTCATTAGTAGGAGGTTACTTCCACGGGAACAGGGGTGGAGTGCAATTGAGCGTGAGGCATTTGGTCTGGGCGCTGAAGAAGCTGAGACCCTACCTGTTTGGGACTCACTTCCGGGTTCAGACAGACCACAGGCCCCTCAGATGGTTGTTGCAGATGAGGGGTGAGAATCCCAAGTTGTTGAGGTGGTCTATTTCCCTACAGGGTATGGACTTCACGGTGGAACACCGCCCTGGTACAGAACACGCCAATGCTGATGGTCTGTCCAGATTTTTCCGCCTTAGTGATGAGAACTCCCAAGGGGGTGGGTAGTTCTCCCCACATTTCAGCTGGAGGGGACATGTGTAAGACCTGGCACCATTGGCGTAGGTCTCCCTTCCATTTTTTCCATTGATATGTGTGGCATGTCCTAATAGTGAATTACAGCCATTTTCGTTTTCCACTATTGCAAGGCTACCTGTTCCCCATAGGCCAGAATGGGCAGTTTGATTATAACACCTTATAATCCTAAACTGACTCAGGGAACTAGGTAGGAATTCGAGTTTAGTATGCCTGAACTCAGAATGATAAAATACATCTTTTAGTGAAGATGGTTTGAAAATACCGCTTTAGAAAGTAGGTATTTTCTTGCCTAAGCCTTCCAGTGTGCTCTGCTGTTATGTGTATTGGCTGTCTGGTTTTGGAGGGACAGGGCAGGCTGGGTCAGACCTGGATTGAATAGAGAGATCTGCATTTGGAGTAGGGGAGGGGGTGGCTCCTTGACCTGAATAGGGCTGTGCCTGGCAAGGTGAATGCTGGCTCCACCTCCCACTGTGCGTCTGATGGCAGACCCCTCTTTCTGAAAGGAAGGATGCAGCCTGGTAAACAAAGTGCTCCAGGACTGAGCAGAACCGGTTGTGGCTGGGTTCAGTGACTTGTGACTTTTTAGAACAAAGACTGTGGGGGTATAAATATCTGTGCTGAAACCCCTACAAATGGTATTACTTCTGGATGTCAAGACGAACCTCTGTCCGTGTAACCAAGGAATCTGCAGGAGTTGGACTGCCCCTGCGCCAGTGTGCTGTTTTTGGGGGTTGGCCTGCAGTGGTTACCAGTGGACTTGGAAGAAGAGGGGAAAGGACTTGAAGAGAACTTTCACAGATCCTGCTGAAGCAATCACCCAAGGGCTTGAGTTGAGCTTGCCTCCTGCTGAAGTCTCAGGCACATTAGACTTCATCATCAGCCTTCTGAATCCTCCCAGCGAGCACTTCTATTTGCAGGTGAGGCTCCTGTTGAGCATCCCAGGGCCTCTAGTTCTACTGCAGAGAACTCGGGCTGAAATCACCGCTAACGCACGTTTGCGAGCCGCTGCAGCTGAGAGCGCCATCAAGGATCATCGCGCTGCTGCCGCTGAGTGCTCGCAACCTCAAGATCATCGCATCGCACCAAGAGCGTCGCATCCCCGCGATCGGGGCATCACGACATCGCAGCGCGGACGCATCGCGGCCGCCATTTCCATCGCATCGCACCAAGAGCGTCGCATCCCAGTGATCGGCGCATCACGACATTGCAGCGCGGACGCATCGCGGTCGCCATTTCCCTCGCATCGCATCAGGCTCGTCGCTCCCGAGCGGAGCGCCATTTCGTTGCATCGCAACCTGCTCGCAGCACGCATCAGCAGATCGTCGCATCGTCTCCTCCCTCGCGGCAAGGAGTCATCGCATCAACGGCCTCGCGTGCAGAAGTTCATCGCATCGCCTTCCCTCGCATCCACAGATCGGCGCATCACCTCCTCCCTCGCGGCAAGGAATCGACGCACCATCAGCCTCGCGTGAAAAGAATCGGCGCTACAGCTTCATTGCAACATTTTGCTTCTTTGCACTGCCAATCCAGGTACTTTGTGAGTAGAAGGGTCGCAGAGACCACTGCCTTGAACTGAGCTCTTTTTGCACACTTTGAACTATTTTTGCAGCATTCCAAGAGTATTTCCATTTTTACAGTATTGTGGCTTTATTGTCGTTTTGGGTCTTGTGATAAGTCTAGATAAAGATACTTATTTTCTTATATACCTACTTGTGTGGTGTCCCTTTGTAGTGTTCTTCCCTGTGTTACTGTGTATGGTCATAAATGCTTCACACACTGCCTCTGGGATAAGCCTGTCTGCTCGTGCTACGTTACCACAGGGTTGAGCAGGGGTTATCAAAGGGTGTAGCCCCCTTACTCTGACTTAGGAAGAAGGGTCCCTACTTGGTCAGTGGCCAGCCATTGCCAACTAGAGACCCCCATTTCTAACAATTATCTTTCTCTTGACTACTACATCCAGGTGCTATTTCTCCAATCCATTCATCTAATTCTTCTGGCGATGGACCTAATGATCTTTGTGCATCTTCACCTGACTCACTTCTTGGTCTACTAGGTGTTTGTGTATTTATTTTCTTCTCAGCCTGAATTATTCTCTTGGGATCAAGATATACCACTCGCTTTTGTGTTTCATTTCTCCCTGATAAATCAACCATTTGTCCTTCTTGTCCCCTCACTACACTCACATTCGTACCACTATTTCCCTTGTTTCTTTCATTATTTCTAGCTGTTTCTCTGTGAGTTGTATGAGGAAGTTCATTACTCCTCTCTGGTACTCTCAAAGCATGCAATCGAGTAATTCCCTGACCATCATTGTATAATGGAACTATGGGACCAACTGTCACTGGTATCGACAAAAACATCTGGATTTTTCATCATTTCCATTCTAACAACTGGCTCTTCTCTATTCACATTTTGGACTTTCCTCACTTCATTAATCATTCTATACATTGGTTCTTCTTCAATTTGAATTCGAGGAGCACTTGGTGAAACACTCGAAATATTTGAAACATTCGTATTTGAATTAATCTGTTCTTCCTGATATGGTGGTGAAGGCCTATTCATTAATAATTCATTCAGAAAATCCTCATCTTTCTCATCTGTATCCATTAAGTCTGTATTTTTCTCCTGTGGTTCTGTATTATTCTTTTTCTCTTTAGACTTTCCCCCTTCACTCACTTGAACTTCTCTAACTGGGAACATTTTAGTACCTTCAACAACATCTCTTCTCCACATTTTCTTACGAGCATCCCATTTTGCTTCAGAATACCTGCTTACTGTATTCTTATATCTATTCTGGTATCTATCCCTTTCTCTTTTTGTATGCTTTGAAATCCCATTCTTCCAGAGCTTCGTACTGCATAGGTCTTGGATTTGGACTCAAACTATTCATTCTAAACCTCAAATTCTCTAAACGTTTTGTGGTAAAAGTACCATTTTCTGGAAAAGCCAAATTAGCATAATTTTCCGTATATTTCATCCAATTTTCTAACCATGTACAAGTATGGTAACCCTTTCTAACGCCATGAATGCTGCAGACGTTCCTTCAGGACGCATCGGTATTCCTTCTCTGATTTGTATTGGCTGATCTTTGCTAAACAAGGTTTTTAACAACTTTATTATCTTCATGATTCTTTACTAACAAAAAGTAAACTTTAGTAATTAAATTCTAGTCTACATAAATCTTTATAATTCTCTCTTCCGTATTATGTTCTCTACTTCCAATCAAGGTTATTTAACACTGTCCAATCTCTGCGCGACTCACACTAACTAGCCTATAGCAGCGCAGCACTTTTGGTGACATATACTCACCAACTGACCAATACCAGTGCGGCTCTTTGTTACGTTAGTATTACTCCTTCTACTGACCCTCCCTTTACAAATCAGCGACAGCGTCTTTTAGGTCTTTGACAAACAAAACAAACTACATAAACACAGCTTGTCTGCTCCACTAAAAGAAATTTGTAAGTATTTTCATGTATTCTAAGAAATATTACACTCCAGCAAAACCTCAAACCGCATGATTATGCTCTCTTACAAGGTGGAAAATTCTCTGGACTTCCCCAGTTGCGCTTCTGAAGTGGTTCAAATAAACCTCCACTACTTCATTCAACAAAATTCCCTGTGCAATACTTTCAGTTTGACGACCGCCTAATACCGCATTACCAGCAGACAACGCACATAAAGCTTAGTGTATGCCACACTAAAACAGCCCGTAGACTTATCCCGGGATCTTAGGCCAACGACGGACCCGTTACCTTCCTTCCATTGAGAATCAACAAACCCCAACGTGACATTAAAAGTACTAACTTCAACATATATTATCTGAATTCGTCAATTCTGTCCAGTCCAAAAAATCTCCTTTTTCATCACCTAGTATTTTAGTCTAAACTAACCATCCGATGCAACTACCAAAAACTGATGCAGCGGAAGCGGTGGGTGTTTATTATTATCATATGACCTACACCAACCTTTACAGAACTAGTGGAAACGTATCTCTAATGACGGGCCTATAAGTCATTATTTTTCCTTATAACAATATCAAAGGTCCTCCGACGGATCTTTGGTAGAGCTAAAAGGGACTATGTAATGAAAATTGGGGAGCTATTCCCTCATGAGGACCTGTAATGAAGAAACAGCTATATAACAATATGCATCATGTATTTATCAGAAATAAACCATAACATCTGAAATAATGACAAACACTATTCTTTCTAATATTTCTCTTTGTTATTTTCAATAATATGAATGCTCAATCACAAGTACAAACTGTAAATCATCATTTTAGTTCTCTGTTACAGATTAAATCACCACAAACATTACAAGTTAAATAATTCCAACTCATTCAACAAATTAGGTATAGAGGAGGGAGAGAAGAAAACATTCAGTAAACACAGTTTTCTCACCAAGATGAAGGTAAACTAATGCACAGCGTGCATTTAGTTCGAAAAGCTAACCCCATGGCCGATAGGATATAGCATGGGCAGCACTATCAGCCATTGATGTGCAAAGTCTCTAGGAAAGTTTCCTCAGGTTTTCAGTAAAGTACACCAGCCAGAGTATTTTCAGGAATCAGCACAGCATACAGAATACCACGAACGTAGGAGAGGTCACAAGTCTGTGAGCAAGCCATCGATCCTTTTCCCACAATCTTTATAGTAGAACTGCTACTTTGTTTCAACTAAAATGTTTCTATTCTAACACTCTTCAAGCCTTTCTATAGGTCAATACTACAGGGAGGTAAAATCTCTTGACAATGACTTTACAATTTTTCTCTAAACAGTCTTTGTCTAAAGTTATACAACTTCCTAGAGAGGAAGAGGAAAAACTAAGGTTTCAAATATACATACTTCTTGCAACTGTTTCATTTTTGACTTCCTACAAACCTCGCCTAGACAGAAAAGAATACTACTGTTTTTTACATTCTAAGGAAGCATTTGTAATTTTTACAAGGACATTGGGAAAGGAGCACGTTAGCACACCCCTAACAAATACATTTGCTGAGGCAAACATTTTCTAGCAAAGTAAAGAGGAGAGAGAAAAATCATTTTCTAAGGCCTACATAGCTTTCACGAAGAATAAAAGCTTTTTCTCGTGTTTGCAGTTGCTTATTCCTGCAGTTCACGAAACAGAAAAACATTTCAATTAGACAGACAAGATAATAATTTCTCTCTCATTCTTTGATTAAGTTTCATTTTCCCTTATTTAACTCCACTACTTGTATTTATTCTGACTTTCAAATATGTGCACATTTTGCACATTTCTCTGTTGTACATTTAAAATTTGCACGTTAGTAATTCTGGTTTTCACTCACTTTAGTAATTTATTAAAACACACTCATGGGTGGATTTTCTGAGCAGATTTATTTGCAAAAATCGTGCTCCATCACTCTTGAACCCTTTTTATCCTCTATTCGTAATAACAATTCTATTTCTGGATTTCCTTATGGTGACCATCATTTGAAACTTTCTGCCTATGCGGATGATATTTTACTTGATCTCCAACCCAAAAGTCTCTATTCCCCCCTTATTACAAGAAATTTCTACATTTTCTCTTGTTTCAGATAAAACAGAAATCCTCCCCCTCACCAAATTTCATACTCCACACTCTTTTGCTTCTACTGGATTTCTCTGGAATAGATCTAAAATTAAGTATTTAGGAATATGGTTTACTAACTCCATCTCTACCTCAGTCAAACTAAATATGGTAGAAGTTCTCTTTCGTATTGACAAACTCCTTTCTTCTTGGAATCCTCTATTTCTTTCTTGGTGGGGACGTTTGAACTCCATTAAAATGATGACCACTCCTATTCTATTTTACCTTTTCTCTATGCTTCCCTTTCTTATCCTGTCTATTTAGTTTAAGAAAATAGACTCTCTTCTTTCCAAATTTCTTTGGAGAAATAAAAAGTCTAGAATCTTCTTATCACAACTCCGGGAGCCAAAATCTATTGGTGGTGTGAATTCTCCTAATTTTTGACTTTATCGTAAATTGTTTTGCCTCCGTCAAGCCTCTAAATGGCTTCTTTCAGAATCCTCCCCTTTCACACCTTTATGGCTTACCGTTGAACTCTCTCTACTCGCTCCTTTCTCGACAAAAGAGGTTTTGGCCTTCTCTTCCAAGATTGTTCAAAACGCTCTCTCCTTATTCAAACATACTTGCTCCTTGTTGAGACCGCTTACCCAACTGAAGATTAACTCAAGAGACTCCTATTTGCATTCGGCGATATGGCATAATCGCCTCATTACTATTAACAACAGACCCTTCTTTTGGAAGTCCTGGAGACTGCGGGGGATAACATGGGTCTATGACCTATTTGATAGTACAACACCTTGTTCATTCCCTCAATTTCAAACCACCTTTAAATGTCCTCGCTCATTCTGGCACAAATTTTCCATTTTAATGGCAGCCATTCTTGACACCGTTTTACTCACTTCCTTTAGTTGCATCTTCTTCGTAGGAAAACTCTCTCCTTAAAATACTCACTGTTCTCCCTAAGGCTTCCTTAATTTACAAATACGCCTTTTCTCCCGACCCTGCCTGTGTTAAGAGTGAGGTGGAGCTTGCCTGGTAAGCGGGTTTGGGTTGTGTTTGGAGCACCAGTTTCTGGGACAAGATTTGGAGTTGATCACTTGAACTCTCTAGATCTGTCACTCAATCTATGTTCTTCCAATACCATAGACTATATTTCACACCTATGTCTATAGCTTCCTTCTCTCATACAACTAACATGTGTTGCTGGACTTGTGGTTCTCCTGCAGCTGACTTAATGCATCTTCTCTTTCTCTGCCCTTCTGCTGCCTCTTTCTGGGAAAAAGGGTGGTCCTACATCTCTCTTATATTTAATATACATATCTCCCTCTCTAATGTTACCCTCTTTACAGGGAGTTTATTAAATAATCTGGGTTTGACTACACATGAGCATGGTTTATTTGACCTTATGCTGGCTTTAGCCTTCCAACAAATTACACTTAATTGGAAAAATTCAGCCAATCTTTCGGTTCAACATTGGTGGAATAATTTGTGTCATTGTCAACGATTAGATATTGCTTTTGCTTCCTCCTGTATGCAAATTGTCAATAGAGACTTATACTGGTTACCACTAACATTATATCTAGATAAGATTGCAAAATCAAAAACTTCTCGTATTTGTTCTGAGATCTTTAAACCTCCGTGAATGTTCAAATTTCTCTGTTCTTTCATACCTAATTTTTTATCACTAAGTTAGTTCTCTGCAATTGTTATGGTACTTTTTATTTAGGTTTTTTCACTATTATGCAATATTACTTGTTTTCCAGCTGTAAGAGTATTTCCCCCCTCCCTCTTCTTTCCCCTTCCCTCTGCTGCTGTTTAAAATGTAAATAGCTTTCTCCTCTGCTTTTTATCGCTTGCTTATTTTTGTATTTTTACTTGCTCTCTATGCTATGTTTATTGCTGGCTTTTTGTGACATATATCATTATTAATAAAGCTTATTAAATATAAAAAAAACATAACTCAGTATTGTCCATGAATTTCAGCAAGGAAAAATATTCAGGTGATGGGCTTGGGATAACCAGCTCCCATAGTATAATAGTACAATTATCACCGTAAGCTGGAGTAAGCATAGAAGTCAAACATTAATAAGCTATGAGCAAGTTTGAGGCTATAACGTTTTACTGTGATGGGTTGAAACAACCTTTGGGATTCCACAGAGCATAGATAAGCTAAATATATCCTTTTGTAAATTCAACATTTATTTTATGGAATTATTTTCTTTAACAGCTGACGTTACATAGGTAATTGATAAAGGGCAATAGAAATTGCATATAGGAGGTAATGTGCACATAAAACTTCACAAACATGTCTGCACCTCTTTGTATTTTAATCAGTGCAAATTATATTGAAATGTGCAGTGGTTTTTATCTGTTCTATGTATTTTGATCTATGAATTGACTAGTGAGAGTCCATAAAAATGTGAATGAGAAACTTGAAAATGAAAACTTTCATGTATACAGGATTTCATCTGATTTAGGTAGTACTGAGGTATGGGTCTATGTATATCTAATGGCAGTAATATCTGAGTTTTTAGGATAAAAGGTGCAATCAGTAAAATTAATTTTCAATTATTAAACCAATATGAATCACATGTGGGTTTCCTTGATCAATATGATTTTTGATAATGTCATACAATGCTAATATATTGTTTCAAAGTTTATGAGTAATTGGAAGGGTGTTTAGCCATTTTAAGTCATTTTTCTTTTCACGGTTTCCTGAGTAAATACAGCTATATTCCATCCAATATGAAGAAAGAATATGGGTGTATGATTGAGAATGTAACAATGTTCTCTTAGGATTTAATGTTGTGAAGACAATTTACTGAGCATGCCAAATCAAAAAGACCCAAAAATAAGGGTCCTGACTTGTGCAAACGTGGCAAAAAATCCCTGGGTTTTTTATATTTACAGTTTTATATTTGCAGGGGAAAGGACTTGCGAGTTGCGACTAGCTTTGTGGGGGCACTATATTCGTAACTGACCGCTTTGAATGCATTTCGTGGCAGAGAGACTGACAATGTGCATCAAATGTTAGAGCAGCCTGGCGGTACTCTTTGTTTTTGTGATGGCTACTCTCTGCAATACCTCCAAACAATGAGCTACAGTTCAGAGATGCTAGCAGCTATCCTGTATTGACGAGTGTAACTACCCTGGATCATGGTGTACTTGCTAAGCAATCAAGCTACTGTTGCTGCAGCCAGGGCCTTTGCTTTGGGATTCATGATTCATGTTTGGATGAACTCTATTCTTCCTTAAGAGTTTGCTGAAAAGGCACTCTTGTTTTAGAGAAGCATTCTGGAAAATCAAGTTGAGTGGGAAAGCGAACCTGAACTATTATTTGAACTTAGAATTAGTAGTTAAAGACTTTGGGACCATTTGCATTCCTTTTGAACTTGAATTCTTTTGTGAAATGACAGAAATGAATATAGCATCATGCATCATTGAATACGATGTGTCTACATAATATGCATTTAAGGTAGAAGCGGTATTTAGTAAGCAATATATATATCTTTAAGATTAAGAATCACAGAGTGTTAATGAATGTTCATTATTTTTCAGTTGCACCAAAGAAAAATCTGACCCTAAGTCAATCAATATCATAAGGCGTATGTGTTTTACTTTCAGGTAAGTCAACTTCATACAAAGAACACAGGGGGTTACATTAAGATATCTTGAAGGTATATCCTTTCACTGTTAGAAATAAGTTAGATGTAGAACTGTCATGGCAGATTATTACGGATCTCTTGTTTACCTTTAGCTATCCCGGCCAGCCTACAGTTGTCCGTACCCAACAGACTGACAAGGCAGAGTGAATATCCTCAGTGGTGTAACAAAATTTGAGGGGGCCCCCCTGCAAAGTACATGGAGGGGGCCCTCCACGCTCCGAACCCAGTCAGGAGCTCTCAGCCGACGCCAGTGCATAGTGTCAAAGGGCGACCCTTGGGGCTTGGGCCCCCCCTCAATGTGGGGGCTATTATTATACCACTGAATATCCAATGTCTCTGTTTTCTTTCGTGTCCCGTTCTCTTTTCTCCTGTTCTATAGTTTGTCTCACATATCGTACTGTGTGTGGTCAGTACTGATTGCTGGAGGGGTAGAAGAGTGCATCTCTCCCACTGTATCTAGAGTGCAAAGCTAGTGTTTTCTGAAGATTTTTTACAAAAATAGAGGACATAACAAGGTGTAACAGTGCAGAGCGCAAAATGCCTAGGGTGATTCTGACATTTTTTTTTTTAAATGAGTAGATAGTCCCAATGAATTATCTTAACATTGTAGTACTGTGTATCCCTATATTAAACCAAGAATACAAGTAGCAGAAAGTGATACAAAAACCTCGAGAGAATTAGATACTTGAGCATCGACCTGGAAAATGTAGCTCTCTACACCAGCAAGGCCCCCAGGCCTCTAGACAATGGCTGTCTCCCCAATCACTGATATAAGAATGCATAGAGATGTGCAAAATAAATTTCTGGTCTTGTCACCAAGTAATAGCCACATTATGTCTGACGTCCTAGAAAGACACTGCTTACCTCTCATTGAGTCTCTCTCACAACACCTACACTCTGTCTTAATTCCATACGACCCAGTGATATAAGTCTCACAGCTCTGCTGAACCACATGCTAACTAATACTGATTGTGCAATGGTTACAAAGAGAATCCCAACAGGGAACATGTCACCTACCAACAAATGGGTCCCCAAATATGGGCAATGCTATCTTAAATTTTATTATGGTCAATATTTCACACACTAAAACTTTAACAATCACTAAGACAGTCTTTATTAGGACAATATATTTTCAAAACACACAACTTAAAAACGTTTATGTGATAAACTGTATGCTAGCCCCTTACTTTTACAGATTAAAAGATTCAATAATATTAGACCACTGCCTTGAACTGAGCTCTTTTTGCACACTTTGAACTATTTTTGCAGCATTCCAAGAGTATTTCCATTTTTACAGTATTGTGGCTTTATTGTCGTTTTGGGTCTTGTGATAAGTCTAGATAAAGATACTTATTTTCTTATATACCTACTTGTGTGGTGTCCCTTTGTAGTGTTCTTCCCTGTGTTACTGTGTATGGTCATAAATGCTTCACACACTGCCTCTGTGATAAGCCTGTCTGCTCGTGCTACGTTACCACAGGGTTGAGCAGGGGTTATCAAAGGGTGTAGCCCCCTTACTCTGACTTAGGAAGAAGGGTCCCTACTTGGCCAGTGGCCAGCCATTGCCAACTAGAGACCCCCATTTCTAACAATTATCTTTCTCTTGACTACTACATCCAGGTGCTATTTCTCCAATCCATTCATCTAATTCTTCTGGCGATGGACCTAATGATCTTTGTGCATCTTCACCTGACTCACTTCTTGGTCTACTAGGTGTTTGTGTATTTATTTTCTTCTCAGCCTGAATTATTCTCTTGGGATCAAGATATACCACTCGCTTTTGTGTTTCATTTCTCCCTGATAAATCAACCATTTGTCCTTCTTGTCCCCTCACTACACTCACATTCGTACCACTATTTCCCTTGTTTCTTTCATTATTTCTAGCTGTTTCTCTGTGAGTTGTATGAGGAAGTTCATTACTCCTCTCTGGTACTCTCAAAGCATGCAATCGAGTAATTCCCTGACCATCATTGTATAATGGAACTATGGGACCAACTGTCACTGGTATCGACAAAAACATCTGGATTTTTCATCATTTCCATTCTAACAACTGGCTCTTCTCTATTCACATTTTGGACTTTCCTCACTTCATTAATCATTCTATACATTGGTTCTTCTTCAATTTGAATTCGAGGAGCACTTGGTGAAACACTCGAAATATTTGAAACATTCGTATTTGAATTAATCTGTTCTTCCTGATATGGTGGTGAAGGCCTATTCATTAATAATTCATTCAGAAAATCCTCATCTTTCTCATCTGTATCCATTAAGTCTGTATTTTTCTCCTGTGGTTCTGTATTATTCTTTTTCTCTTTAGACTTTCCCCTTCACTCACTTGAACTTCTCTAACTGGGAACATTTTAGTACCTTCAACAACATCTCTTCTCCACATTTTCTTACGAGCATCCCATTTTGCTTCAGAATACCTGCTTACTGTATTCTTATATCTATTCTGGTATCTATCCCTTTCTCTTTTTGTATGCTTTGTAATCCCATTCTTCCAGAGCTTCGTACTGCATAGGTCTTGGATTTGGACTCAAACTATTCATTCTAAACCTCAAATTCTCTAAACATTTTGTGGTAAAAGTACCATTTTCTGGAAAAGCCAAATTAGCATAATTTTCCGTATATTTCATCCAATTTTCTAACCATGTACAAGTATGGTAACCCCTTTCTAACGCCATGAATGCTGCAGACGTTCCTTCAGGACGCATCGGTATTCCTTCTCTGATTTGTATTGGCTGATCTTTGCTAAACAAGGTTTTTAACAACTTTATTATCTTCATGATTCTTTACTAACAAAAAGTAAACTTTAGTAATTCAATTCTAGTCTACATAAATCTTTATAATTCTCTCTTCCCTATTATGTTCTCTACTTCCAATCAAGGTTATTTAACACTGTCCAATCTCTGCGCGACTCACACTAACTAGCCTATAGCAGCGCAGCACTTTTGGTGACATATACTCACCAACTGACCAATACCAGTGCGGCTCTTTGTTACGTTAGTATTACTCCTTCTACTGACCCTCCCTTTACAAATCAGCGACAGCGTCTTTTAGGTCTTTGACAAACAAAACAAACAACATAAACACAGCTTGTCTGCTCCACTAAAAGAAATTTGTAAGTATTTTCATGTATTCTAAGAAATATTACACTCCAGCAAAACCTCAACCCGCATGATTATGCTCTCTTACAAGGTGGAAAATTCTCTGGACTTCCCCAGTTGCGCTTCTGAAGTGGGTCAAATAAACCTCCACTACTTCATTCAACAAAATTCCCTGTGCAATACTTTCAGTTTGACGACCGCCTAATACCGCATTACCAGCAGACAACGCACATAAAGCTTAGTGTATGCCACACTAAAACAGCCCGTAGACTTATCCCGGGATCTTAGGCCAACGACGGACCCGTTACCTTCCTTCCATTGAGAATCAACAAACCCCAACGTGACATTAAAAGTACTAACTTCAACATATATTATCTGAATTCGTCAATTCTGTCCAGTCCCAAAAAATCTCCTTTTTCATCACCTAGTATTTTAGTCTAAACTAACCATCCGATGCAACTACCAAAAACTGATGCAGCGGAAGCGGTGGGTGTTTATTATTATCATATGACCTACACCAACCTTTACAGAACTAGTGGAAACGTATCTCTAATGACGGGCCTATAAGTCATTATTTTTCCTTATAACAATATCAAAGGTCCTCCGACGGATCTTTGGTAGAGCTAAAAGGGACTATGTAATGAAAATTGGGGAGCTATTCCCTCATGAGGACCTGTAATGAAGAAACAGCTATATAACAATATGCATCATGTATTTATCAGAAATAAACCATAACATCTGAAATAATGACAAACACTATTCTTTCTAATATTTCTCTTTGTTATTTTCAATAATATGAATGCTCAATCACAAGTACAAACTGTAAATCATCATTTTAGATCTCTGTTACAGATTAAATCACCACAAACATTACAAGTTAAATAATTCCAACTCATTCAACAAATTAGGTATAGAGGAGGGAGAGAAGAAAACATTCAGTAAACACAGTTTTCTCACCAAGATGAAGGTAAACTAATGCACAGCGTGCATTTAGTTCAAAAAGCTAACCCCATGGCCGTTAGGATATAGCATGGGCAGCACTATCAGCCATTGATGTGCAAAGTCTCTAGGAAAGTTTCCTCCGGTTTTCAGTAAAGTACACCAGCCAGAGTATTTTCAGGAATCAGCACAGCATACAGAATACCACGAACGTAGGAGAGGTCACAAGTCTGTGAGCAAGCCATCGATCCTTTTCCCACAATCTTTATAGTAGAACTGCTACTTTGTTTCAACTAAAATGTTTCTATTCTAACACTCTTCAAGCCTTTCTATTGGTCAATACTACAGGGAGGTAAAATCTCCTGACAATGACTTTACAATTTTTCTCTAAACAGTCTTTGTCTAAAGTTATACAACTTCCTAGAGAGGAAGAGGAAAAACTAAGGTTTCAAATATACATTCTTCTTGCAACTGTTTCATTTTTGACTTCCTACAAACCTCGCCTAGACAGAAAAGAATACTACTGTTTTTTACATTCTAAGGAAGCATTTGTAATTTTTACAAGGACATTGGGAAAGGAGCACGTTAGCACACCCCCTAACAAATACATTTGCTGAGGCAAACATTTTCTAGCAAAGTAAAGAGGAGAGAGAAAAATCATTTTCTAAGGCCTACATAGCTTTCACGAAGAATAAAAAGCTTTTTCTCGTGTTTGCAGTTGCTTATTCCTGCAGTTCACGAAACAGAAAAACATTTCAATTAGACAGACAAGATAATAATTTCTCTCTCATTCTTTGATTAAGTTTCATTTTCCCTTATTGTTAACTCCACTACTTGTATTTATTCTGACTTTCAAATATGTGAACATTTTGCACATTTCTCTGTTGTACATTTAAAATTTGCACGTTAGTAATTCTGGTTTTCACTCACTTTAGTAATTTATTAAAACACACTCATGGGTGGATTTTCTGAGCAGATTTATTTGCAAAAATCGTGCTCCATCACTCTTGAACCCTTTTTATCCTCTATTCGTAATAACAATTCTATTTCTGGATTTCCTTATGGTGACCATCATTTGAAACTTTCTGCCTATGCGGATGATATTTTACTTGATCTCCAACCCAAAAGTCTCTATTCCCCCTTATTACAAGAAATTTCTACATTTTCTCTTGTTTCAGATAAAACAGAAATCCTCCCCTCACCAAATTTCGTACTCCACACTCTTTTGCTTCTACTGGATTTCTCTGGAATAGATCTAAAATTAAGTATTTAGGAATATGGTTTACTAACTCCATCTCTACCTCAGTCAAACTAAATATGGTAGAAGTTCTCTTTCGTATTGACAAACTCCTTTCTTCTTGGAATCCTCTATTTCTTTCTTGGTGGGGACGTTTGAACTCCATTAAAATGATGACCACTCCTATTCTATTTTACCTTTTCTCTATGCTTCCCTTTCTTATCCTGTCTATTTAGTTTAAGAAAATAGACTCTCTTCTTTCCAAATTTCTTTGGAGAAATAAAAGTCTAGAATCTTCTTATCACAACTCCGGGAGCCAAAATCTATTGGTGGTGTGAATTCTCCTAATTTTTGACTTTATCGTAAATTGTTTTGCCTCCGTCAAGCCTCTAAATGGCTTCTTTCAGAATCCTCCCCTTTCACACCTTTATGGCTTACCATTGAACTCTCTCTACTCGCTCCTTTCTCGACAAAAGAGGTTTTGGCCTTCTCTTCCAAGATTGTTCAAAACGCTCTCTCCTTATTCAAACATACTTGCTCCTTGTTGAGACCGCTTATCCAACTGAAGATTAACTCAAGAGACTCCTATTTGCATTCGGCGATATGGCATAATCGCCTCATTACTATTAACAACAGACCCTTCTTTTGGAAGTCCTGGAGACTGCGGGGGATAACATGGGTCTATGACCTATTTGATAGTACGACACCTTGTTCATTCCCTCAATTTCAAACCACCTTTAAATGTCCTCGCTCATTCTGGCACAAATTTTCCATTTTAATGGCAGCCATTCTTGACACCGTTTTACTCACTTCCTTTAGTTGCATCTTCTTCGTAGGAAAACTCTCTCCTTAAAATACTCACTGTTCTCCCTAAGGCTTCCTTAATTTACAAATACGCCTTTTCTCCCGACCCTGCCTGTGTTAAGAGTGAGGTGGAGCTTGCCTGGTAAGCGGGTTTGGGTTGTGTTTGGAGCACCAGTTTCTGGGACAAGATTTGGAGTTGATCACTTGAACTCTCTAGATCTGTCACTCAATCTATGTTCTTCCAATACCATAGACTATATTTCACACCTATGTCTATAGCTTCCTTCTCTCATACAACTAACATGTGTTGCTGGACTTGTGGTTCTCCTGCAGCTGACTTAATGTATCTTCTCTTTCTCTGCCCTTCTGCTGCCTCTTTCTGGGAAAAAGGGTGGTCCTACATCTCTCTTATATTTAATATACATATCTCCCTCTCTAATGTTACCCTCTTTACAGGGAGTTTATTAAATAATCTGGGTTTGACTACACATGAGCATGGTTTATTTGACCTTATGCTGGCTTTAGCCTTCCAACAAATTACACTTAATTGGAAAAATTCAGCCAATCTTTCGGTTCAACATTGGTGGAATAATTTGTGTCATTGTCAACGATTAGATATTGCTTTTGCTTCCTCCTGTATGCAAATTGTTAATAGAGACTTATACTGGTTACCACTAACATTATATCTAGATAAGATTGCAAAATCAAAAACTTCTCGTATTTGTTCTGAGATCTTTAAACCTTTGTGAATGTTCAAATTTCTCTGTTCTTTCATACCTAATTTTTTATCACTAAGTTAGTTCTCTGCAATTGTTATGGTACTTTTTATTTAGGTTTTTTCACTATTATGCAATATTACTTGTTTTCCAGCTGTAAGAGTATTTCCCCCTCCCTCTTCTTTCCCCTTCCCTCTGCTGCTGTTTAAAATGTAAATAGCTTTCTCCTCTGCTTTTTATCGCTTGCTTATTTTTGTATTTTTACTTGCTCTCTATGCTATGTTTATTGCTGGCTTTTTGTGACATATATCATTATTAATAAAGCTTATTAAATATAAAAAAAACATAACTCAGTATTGTCCATGAATTTCAGCAAGGAAAAATATTCAGGTGAGGGGCTTGGGATAACCAGCTCCCATAGTATAATAGTATAATTATCACCGTAAGCTGGAGTAAGCATAGAAGTCAAACATTAATAAGCTATGAGCAAGTTTGAGGCTATAACGTTTTACTGTGATGGGTTGAAACAACCTTTGGGATTCCACAGAGCATAGATAAGCTAACTATATCCTTTTGTAAATTCAACATTTATTTTATGGAATTATTTTCTTTAACAGCTGACGTTACATAGGTAATTGATAAAGGGCAATAGAAATTGCATATAGGAGGTAATGTGCACATAAAACTTCACAAACATGTCTGCACCTCTTTGTATTTTAATCAGTGCAAATTATATTGAAATGTGCAGTATTTTTTATCTGTTCTATGTATTTTGATCTATGAATTGACTAGTGAGAGTCCATAAAAATGTGAATGAGAAACTTGAAAATGAAAACTTTCATGTATACAGGATTTCATCTGATTTAGGTAGTACTGAGGTATGGGTCTATGTATATCTAATGACAGTAATATCTGAGTTTTTAGGATAAAAGGTGCAATCAGTAAAATTAATTTTCAATTATTAAACCAATATGAATCACATGTGGGTTTCCTTGATCAATATGATTTTTGATAATGTCATACAATGCTAATATATTGTTTCAAAGTTTATGAGTAATTGGAAGGGTGTTTAGCCATTTTAAGTCATTTTTCTTTTCACGGTTTCCTGAGTAAATACAGCTATATTCCATCCAATATGAAGAAAGAATATGGGTGTATGATTGAGAATGTAACAATGTTCTCTTAGGATTTAATGTTGTGAAGACAATTTACTGAGCATGCCGAATCAAAAAGACCCAAAATAAGGGTCCTGACTTGTGCAAACGTGGCAAAAAATCCCTGGGTTTTTTATATTTACAGTTTTATATTTGCAGGGGAAAGGACTTGCGAGTTGCGACTAGCTTTGTGGGGGCACTATATTCGTAACTGACCGCTTTGAATACATTTCGTGGCAGAGAGACTGACAATGTGCATCAAATGTTAGAGCAGCCTGGCGGTACTCTTTGTTTTTGTGATGACTACTCTCTGCAATACCTCCAAACAATGAGCTACAGTTCAGAGATGCTAGCAGCTATCCTGTATTGACGAGTGTAACTACCCTGGATCATGGTGTACTTGCTAAGCAATCAAGCTACTGTTGCTGCAGCCAGGGCCTTTGCTTTGGGATTCATGATTCATGTTTGGATGAACTCTATTCTTCCTTAAGAGTTTGCTGAAAAGGCACTCTTGTTTTAGAGAAGCATTCTGGAAAATCAAGTTGAGTGGGAAAGCGAACCTGAACTATTATTTGAACTTAGAATTAGTAGTTAAAGACTTTGGGACCATTTGCATTCCTTTTGAACTTGAATTCTTTTGTGAAATGACAGAAATGAATATAGCATCATGCATCATTGAATACGATGTGTCTACATAATATGCATTTAAGGTAGAAGCGGTATTTAGTAAGCAATATATATATCTTTAAGATTAAGAATCACAGAGTGTTAATGAATGTTCATTATTTTTCAGTTGCACCAAAGAAAAATCTGACCCTAAGTCAATCAATATCATAAGGCGTATGTGTTTTACTTTCAGGTAAGTCAACTTCATACAAAGAACACAGGGGGTTACATTAAGATATCTTGAAGGTATATCCTTTCACTGTTAGAAATAAGTTAGATGTAGAACTGTCATGGCAGATTATTACGGATCTCTTGTTTACCTTTAGCTATCCCGGCCAGCCTACAGTTGTCCGTACCCAACAGACTGACAAGGCAGAGTGAATATCCTCAGTGGTGTAACAAAATTTGAGGGGGCCCCCCTGCAAAGTACATGGAGGGGGCCCTCCACGCTCCGAACCCAGTCAGGAGCTCTCAGCCGACGCCAGTGCATAGTGTCAAAGGGCGACCCTTGGGGCTTGGGCCCCCCCTCAATGTGGGGGCTATTATTACACCACTGAATATCCAATGTCTCTGTTTTCTTTCGTGTCCCGTTCTCTTTTCTCCTGTTCTATAGTTTGTCTCACATATCGTACTGGGTGTGGTCAGTACTGATTGCTGGAGGGGTAGAAGAGTGCATCTCTCCCACTGTATCTAGAGTGCAAAGCTAGTGTTTTCTGAAGATTTTTTACAAAAATAGAGGACATAACAAGGTGTAACAGTGCAGAGCGCAAAATGCCTAGGGTGATTCTGACAATTTTTTTTTAAATGAGTAGATAGTCCCAATGAATTATCTTAACATTGTAGTACTGTGTATCCCTATATTAAACCAAGAATACAAGTAGCAGAAAGTGATACAAAAACCTCGAGTGAATTAGATACTTGAGCATCGACCTGGAAAATGTAGCTCTCTACACCAGCAAGGCCCCCAGGCCTCTAGACAATGGTTGTCTCCCCAATCACTGATATAAGAATGCATAGAGATGTGCAAAATAAATTTCTGGTCTTGTCACCAAGTAATAGCCACATTATGTCTGACGTCCTAGAAAGACACTGCTTACCTCTCATTGAGTCTCTCTCACAACACCTACACTCTGTCTTAATTCCATACGACCCAGTGATATAAGTCTCACAGCTCTGCTGAACCACATGCTAACTAATACTGATTGTGCAATGGTTAAAAAGAGAATCCCAACAGGGAACATGTCACCTACCCACAAATGGGTCCCCAAATATTGGCAAAGCTATCATAAATTTTATTATGGTCAATATTTCACACACTAAAACTTTAACAATCACTAAGACAGTCTTTATTAGGACAATATATTTTCAAAACACACAACTTAAAAACGTTTATGTGATAAACTGTATGCTAGCCCCTTACTTTTACAGATTAAAAGATTCAATAATATTATTCAGTGCTAAACTCTTGTTGTTCATGTCATAAATAAACAATGACACATGTCTTACATAGGAGATAATGATTAAACCTCTGGCTATAGTGCTTCCTTCACTGAATGGATATTTCTTTTATTTCAATTTGTACCTTCTAGACCTCTTCATGAATTTTGGCACCTTTAAATCTTATATATATGAAATGTGAAGAAACTGGGTTCCACAAAGTAGGTTTTAATTTCTAAACTTGATACAGAACAAAATGCCATTAAACTAGGTAACACAAAGTAGGTTTTCGTTTCTAAACTTGATACAGAACAAATTGTCAAGAAACTAGGTTCCACAAAGTAGCTTGTCATTTCTAAACCTGATACAGAACTTCCGATCTTGCATTTACAAATACATATATTGCATTTACAAATACATATATTACAAATAATGTTCTCTTTCTGCAAGTATTGAAAAACACTAATGAATTGTCCAGCCCCTGTACATTTTTCATCTCAGTTACTTCCTAAATTAAAATGAATACAAATGTATGCTTGACAACTCTGAGTAATATCTGTAGCAATCTTAGTTAACCAGAGATTTTCCCAATCTGAATGCCTGATGAGACTGAACATTTTCAAGTTTAAGGGTCTCACCAGTGGTTTCTACAACAGTTTACAAAATCAAATATTTCCTATTTATATTTAAGGTAAATTTATTTCATTTGAGTCTGTCTCCCACACTTCAAAATTAATTGTGGTTACTTTTCAAGTAACCAACTGGCATTTCTCTACTTTAGCATATCTCACATCTATGTTCTTTATCTTCCAAAACTCCCACTTTGGACTTGTGTTTCTTGGTCAAAGCTTCTAAATCAGAATCTCACGTTTGTAATTTCAGTGAAAAATGATTAGTTACATATCTTTCAGAGAAGTGACTTCAGAAGCTTCTTTGTTTCTCTATTTTTAAGATGAAGCTTTTCACTTAATTTCTTGATCTGGAAAATTCATACTTGCCAGATTGCAGGTTACATTTCAGCTGTTAGGTATGGCTGATTGCAAGTTTTGTCTGTACTGGTGGCATATTAGGCAGAATGGTAGTACTGTTGTATTCTAAAACTCATGTGAAGTTAGATCAAGAAATTTAGAAGACTGCTGATTACATCATGCATGAAACATATGTTCAGTTTGACATTTACAGGCAGGATCAGATTCACATTGAGTAAATGTTTCCCATAATTTCCATTTTATGGCATAACATGACCATTTTCTGTAATAAAAAGCATTGCAAGTAACAGTAAGAGTCCCCCACTCAAACTTAAACAGTAAGGTAGTGAGGTTGATACCTTATTTCTTCCCACCAAATGACTTGCTCAAGTGCACAGGCGTGACATTAACCCTGACATCACAAATAGCATCAAACCCAGATAGTGTCACCCAAGTTATTATATGACATCATTAGTGATACCCAAATATGACACTGTCTACTGGAACAATAAATGCTGACATCACACACACGATAACATTTGAAAATTAGCGGATCTGTTGAGGTTACACCGGATGCAAATCAGTCTTCCGCACATTTACATGTTACCCTTATTCCCCTTATGCCTATGATGGGTGACAAGTGCTGTACATATATGTGCAACCACCTATGCACTTCCCGGAAAGATTTATTCTACTCATATTTTCTAATATGCTATGTTTTTTCATATATATTGTATTCTGTTAAATGTTTGTCAATGACCGATTCTTCTGGTACACAAAATATATATGACACAACATATAGACACACCAGATGTACTCATGACACATGCCCACAAACCTCACCAACTGCGTCTCCCCTGCTCTGCATACATATGTAGACATCTGCATGTATACACCAATGACATCCATGAGTCTCACAACCTTGCTTTGTTATCCTTCTCAGTTCATGCTCCTGATACAAATGATTTCAACCCTAGTCTTGTGTTTGTCTTGCCCCGTAGTGTTTTGGTCTCTGTGTTTAAGATAGGTTGAGGTAAAACTCCACTAGTGACATCAGACCTTACATTTCGGTGCAGGAGAGGGACTATGGCATGTACCTCTCTCCCTGCTTCCACCTCCTTCCACTCCCTACTCTTTACCTCCCATTCTTTCCCCCCACCCAGCATCTGATACCCCCAGCACCTTGGCACTTTATTGCTTGCCTGCTGCGCTGTCAGTGAGTGGCCATTTTAAAATGGTTTGCTACCCATTTCAAGATGGCTGCTAAGGTGCATTTGTGTGTAGTGGCCATCGTTTATGAATTTGTTATATTTTGACAAACCCTTTCCAAAGATGTCCACTGAGGACATGCACAATCATGCCCATCATTGAATATGATTGTTAAAATATGAGAACGTGGATTAGAAGATGGCTTCTGTGGTTGCATGCACATCTGTGGTGGCGACCTTGTAATGCATTTTCTAATATCTGATGTGACATATGTACTCTTCCATCCAGGTAGAGATGCAAATGTCACAGAAGTTAAACCTCAACAGGAAACACAATATTAACTGAACAGCTGCCCCAGTTGAACTTCTGTTACTTCTAAAAGGATCTGAAATCCTTCATTGTAGCAAAGGCATTGCTTTGACTTGAGAGATCATTCACTTCTGTTCTGGCTGTCAGGGCAAAGACGAGCATTTAATTTCATCTCTTCTCCAGCTCTGAGAGCAGAGCTGGCGGTTCTAAATTTTTCAAGGAAATCAATTAATCTGAAAGCTCCGTCCCCTTTCCCTGCAATTTTTTAGCCTAGCAGGTTCTCCAGTTGAAACTGCACTTCTTCAAATTCCCAAACAATTTAAATCCTTGCTTAGACTAAAGACATTGCATTGACTAAAACAATCTCATTCACTTATTTTCTGGCTGTCAAGACAAAGACAAGCATGTCCTCTTGACTCTGCTTCTGCTGTCAGTGCAAAGCGGTGGTTCCCCATTTAACCGTTTCAGACCATTGAAGGCTGCCAAATCCCCTGTAAGCTCCATTATATTTTACTGCCATTACTCAAACGAATTGATATTAGAAAATGCATTCAAAGATGGCTAACGTGGATGCACTCACATAAATCACCGCTATCTTTGAGCGTGGTTTCTTCAAATATTAGAAACCACTTTTAAAGATGGCTTCTTTGGATCACATTCATCCGCAGTGGCCACATTTGAATGTATTTTCTAATTCTTTGAGGGAAAGTTTATGAGTAAGCCAATAGGTTTCATGGCTGGGAACTATTGACTTTGCCATTTCTTGTTACATATCGATATGAAATGCGCTTTTAGACTATAGACAAAGACTTACCTTCTCTTTTTCTCCTTTATTCATATTTGTGTCTCTGATCTGCTTCCTGGTGTGGCACTGCTTGCCTGAGGTGGTTAGTTTCTTGACAAGGTAGGTTGGGGTATCGTTTCTTATGATCTTGTAGGTGATGCAGTTGGTCTTGAAAATTAAGTAGCCTGGAGCAAAGCCAATGTAATTCCTTCAGCATTGGGGTTATATGGTCACTTTACTTAAAGCACTTAATGAGACACACTGCGGCATAAAGGATGAATTTAAGGGGTGCCCCAGTGCTGTTAAGCAGAGTGGGCAATTAAGTGGAGTGTTGCTTCCATGCAGATGTGAGAAGACCAGGCTTTCCTTTTTTGCCGTGGGAGAGCTGTGGTACCACTTCCCCACCGTCTTGGTTTTCCTTGCGATATTTCCTTTGAAAGTGAGTGCTGTGTTGAGGGTAATTCCAAGTGATTTTGCATTGTCTATCACTGGGGGAGTTTCGTCTAGACTTATGCCGGACAGCTAAGCTTCTATCTGTGGTTGTTTCGAGCTGTTGACAAACCGGAGGAATTCCGTCTTTGTAGGGTTTAGCTCACAGTAGGTACTTGACATCTAATTGTAGTTAAGATCCTGGTAGATTCTGAGTTTCTGAATGTCATCAGCCGAGGAGACTTTATAGTAAAGTTAAGTGTCATTAGCATGTGGATGGATCTTGAACAATCTGAGTTGTAGAACGAGGCAAAACAAATGTCAGAAGGACATACATTGAGATGTTCAATAAGAAAATTAAATTCCATCAAAACAGGTCAAGAACACATCTGTAAATTTTACAGAGCAAAGGCAGTGGCAAGATAACAACATGAGACTACCATATTGACAGAAATCCGAGGAGGGCAATTTTGCATGCACTGACTTTATTTGCCAAGGAATAAGAAATTTGACGAATACATAAATGCCCATGTTCCAAACATGTAGCTAAATGCCACGAATAATTCCATTGATCATGTAAATCGGTTATTTAGTCAGCACTTTAATTGATAATGTAATATTTAAAGTCATTGGGGATGTCAGCAAAAATAAGAATTGCAGTGTCATCGGCAATATCATGTGTGAGGTGAAGAGCAGTGCTTTGGGGTGGTGTTAAGATTTTGTGGGGCGGTTTCTGCTGAGTCCTGAACAGTTAAAATGTACCTTGCAAGCATTAAGAAAGGAAAAACATAGACAGTCATATTTCCAAATGGATTTTGAAGCGGTCTCGGCCTTTACTGTTTTTGTGTATTTTACTCTTTAATTTTTTTGCTTTTTGTGGGATTCTGTCGGGAGAATTTTAAGTGGTACTCTTGATGAATGTCTGTTGATGTGCTATTGTTCAGCCAAGACAAGGTATGGGTAAATGTAGATTAAATTTGTGCCTCCAAAAAAGAAACTGAATAAGGAGGCAGATTAATAAGCAGAGTCGGTCATATTACTGTGGAGGTCGTCAGATCCCAGTGATCTCAAAACTAGAGTTTTTCTGCGCATTGAATTCGTACATGCAAATATGTAAGAAGAATATGCAGATGCATGCACTTACTGTAAGGTGTTTCTCATACAGATGCATGTTCTTTTCAGTAAGTTGAAAATCTTTTCGTTCTTGTTTTGGTCTTCATTTGCTAGCAGCCGTATGGTCTTGACATGGTTTAACTTTGAAGAACTGTCTATTAGGTAGGTTCTTCACTTGAGACGGGACCAAGCAGCAAATTGCGTAGCTTAATTTTTACATTACAAATACCTATACATTGCAGGCATTTACAGTTTCAGGCATAGTGTGACGAAGTGGCGTGTCTAGAATAAAACAATTGCTTTGGTCAAGTGCACAATCTAGGGGCCCTCATTTATGGCATTTTGGCATATGGCACTGTTGCAGGGATTCTGCTCAGGAACAGAACTTTGCTTTCAGACCATAGAACATCAGCATGTAGGGACTGAGTAACCATACCACCTCAGTATCTATGAGCCCGAGTCCGACTAGCTATAATGCCTCACTTGCTCTCCTAACTTTTCCAGAGAAACAAGTGAGTGGGCACCCCAGAACACAACACTCTTGATCCTTTCGCTCGCTCACTCAGATTTGTCCACAATAGGATAAACAAGAGACACGAAGGAAGTTTATAATGTTTAAACTATCGTGCTCTAAGATGCAGTATTTGTGCGACATTAAGACAACAAATGCCTATCAATAATATAATTAGCATGGTTAACAAACCATATACCATAAAAAGCCCTGTCATGTTATAAGACAGATTAGACTAAACACCCCTCCTTTCAACCAAAGCTATATGGTTATATATATTAGATCCATGGGATTAGTGGTGGATCCCCTACCTTAGATAGGTGAATGTTCAACATCTCAGCTGACGCAGACAAGTGTGTTCACAAACAGCAGCTGCATTCTCTTGTTATGTCTAGGTGCTAGTGTCTTATTAGAGAGAATAACAGGGGGCAATGTTGTTGATCTTGTCTAGGGTGTTCAGACTAAATCCCAGGAAAAGAATAAATGTGAAAACATTTGCAGGTTCTGTGTGAAAATACAATGTGGTACAAGGACAAGCATGTTATGTAGTATATGTGCAAAATAAAAGTGGCCTACATTGTGCATAATTAGGCTAACATAGGGAAAAAGACAGTGGGACATTTAAGAAACACACGACAGCAGCGCAGCAAGGCACCTTGCTGCGCTGCCCTACCCCAAAGTGAAAGGACAGGAATGCACCTTATTTAAGCAATATGGTGCATTCCAGTCCTTTCTGCCTCTGCTGGTGCCGTTTTGGCAGCCTAGCGCCAACGTAGGCACCCTTGCACCATGGTGGAAGGGTGCCTCTGTTGCAAGCAGGATTGTTTTTGTGCAGGAAAGGGCACCTTCCTGCACAAAAACAATCCTACGAGGCGATTTACTCTTTCTGTGTGTGCTGCAGAATGCAGCACACGTGATCCAGCGCTAATCTAATAGTTATCAGGGATAAATACTCATTATGTCATGATACAATGGCCCATACACATTCACCCAGAATCCCTGATGCGCTGGGGTCAATTTATATGTACGATCAATTTTTTTCCTTTCATAGGTCAAATTATGACATCACAACTAACTTATTTTCATCAACTTTCCTTCTACTTGGTCGATGGACCAATTAGTTGAATAGTTGATGGCAATGATTAACTTCCTAATCATTTAATAAAATGATCACAGACTCTCGGTAAAATTAATAATGAATTTTATCTCAAGAAATTAAGGATTATGCGCAACTGCATTTGGTTACACAGTACAACCACTGAATCTCACATGAGGAGAACATTTTACATATGCAGCACAATTGGAAACAATCCCATCCAAATATAACAATGACTTTATGCAATGAAGGAGTGGATAGAGTAAGAGACAAAAGTTTCAGCAAAAATATATATGCGAAACATCATTATACCTAACAGAAGGGATAGATGAAGAGACAAAAGTTTCATCTAATAATAGTAATATCATTGACGGAGTGGATAGGTGGAGAGACAAAAGTTTCAGGGATAAAAAAATACATTCATAAAATAGTTTCTGAGAACAACACTAGACTAAATACTAACCTATTGGTCAGTAAGAAAAACCAATCCCTCGGCCTAGGGGATGATGGGATTCCCCGAGATAGGATCAGGAAACAAAGGATGAAAAGGAAACAGGATCGGGACAGGTCAGGAACAGCTAGGCCTCTCGATAAACCGACGGTCAGCGACGCATCTCCCCTCTTTCTCTCCTGCCAGCCTAAGCTCTCTAACCAAACCCCTAAAGGCACCCCAATTATACCCTTAAACTAGCATGTCCATCCCACAAATGTTGCAAACATCACTAAATCTCGTAAAGGGATTGGTGGGTTTGGGAGGTGGTGTTGTCACACCACAGTGACTTCACTTTTCTTTCAACTACCCTATTGTTCATGACCATTCCCAGGGTATGATGCTCAGTTTGTTCTCACTTTATTACATATAATACTAAGTTTATCAATTTCATTCATTTCTTTAACATCATCCGCAGTCTGTTTCTCCGGTCCCACGCTTGGGCACTGGTTTTGGCAGTCATTCGACATTCTGGCCTTCACCCTCCTCATGTCATCTGCGGTGTACTGCGAGTCTGCCTTGCTTCTGACAGAGCGACTCGCTCCTCGTGTTTTTCCCTCTCCCTTTTTGTAGCCATCTTTATAAAGATGGCTGCTTCATCTAGCACACTAAAGTAAATAAAAAATGAACATATATTAAATATATGATAATGAAGCCTTCACTGTTTACCACCCACTTTGCACTATTCCCCATTAATGTTACCTAGCATAAGCTTTGTGCAAAAGCAGCATTATTCGTTAGTGTAAACAGAATGCAACATGCAATTTACTGAAGCATAATGCGGCCTATTTATCCAAAGCTTCTTGTTTTCCCGAATCACAATCATTATTACAAGATTATTTTGTTTACGTGTTAGTTCAGACATGCGCAAAGCAATTTCCCTTATGTTTGTGTGGGGTGTACATTAGTTTTCAACAACCATTTACTGTTAGTACGTATTATGGGGGTATCGAATCCGAGCAGGTTTCATTTTTGCGAAACCCTGCTCCATCACATGGAAAGAGGAAATAACGAGGAGAAATTAACATATTTCTCCTCCTTAGGCCTCAACTCGGGAGGGATACAGATTTGGCACTTGCCCAGGTTTACATCACTTTGTAACTCTTCCGTGGGTGTTGCATGTGAAAATCCACTGCAATGCCCATGGAATGCCTCCTGGGCACAGAGTAAGGCGGCGCAGTGATTTGTGCTGCGTTGCCTTACTCAAGATTTGTGAGGCCACTCAAAGCCACGCAGGGTGGCTCTGCGTGACTTCATAAATCTTTCTGAGAGCCATGCGTCAATCATGTACCACTTTACGTGGTACAAAAGTGGCTCAGGCCTCTCATAAGTAACCCCCTAGGATTTTAACCTAGGTCATAAATGTCAAGGTCAGAAACAAATGTACTTTTCACCCGTTCCTTTTGAACACAGTTAAAAGACAATGTAAGTATGTGACATTAATAATAAGACATTCTACAATAGGTTGTGTAGCAAACTATACTTGTTCTTTCTTAATGTCTTTTAATAACATCGAATTCAGAATCTCTATGGAATTACTCATGTCGTTCTTGAAAGGTTTTATTTGCTAGTATGCTCGTGAATTACAAAGAGGAATAAAGGTCAAGTGGAGCCTTCTGACAATACGATAATTTTGATGTTTATATTATGTAAATTATAATGATATAATATTAGCAAACTCATCCTCTTATCCCACCTTGGGGATTCTATGACATTTTAAACCCCAATAGCAAAGTTCAATCAATTTGCTAATGTTGCCAGAATCCTAAAACAAAACACATCCATCAGCATTTTCAGTTTTTTTTTTAAATAATTGAGATTTAAACAATCGTAGCGCTTTCTCTACATTCACAGATATCTACTGTCTTAGCAGCATATTAACAAAAAGGTTGACAAGTCGCAGATTTATCATATTTCTACTGCCACAGGCACACTCTCTGAACATACATTTCTGCTATCCTGATTCCATGAAGCAGGGTTTGAAATTTACAAATGCCAAGTGTGTTTTTGTACCTAGGTGCATAAAATGCCCTGGGAACTGATCCCCACTGCATGTCTTTCCCCTTTACATTCTGTAGTGATACATTCTTTGTTCCATCTTCCCAGCGTCTTAAAGGGTTTAGGTCAGTTTCTTGTTAGTATTGCTGCATCTTCGAAATTTATATAAAAAGAAGACAAAAGAACCCTGAAATAATTAAGCTGTCTGGTTTCTGGGCTCAAGAGTCCTCAACCTATGGTGGCACAGCTGATATCAGGGTGTGTAAATAATTGTTCATACTGGTTCCTGATAAACCCTAGACTCAATGTATCCTTGATATGACCAAGCGGCTGACTACCACTCTCATAAGGTCTTCCATTGCACTTACTTGAAGGTAAGGTCAGAGCACAACGAGCAGGTACATGTAGAAATAACAGTCACAAAAAGAGAAGAGGTGGGGTTGACCCCAGTGGTAGCGCTTAAGCTCTGGTTGGGCTGCACTTTGAGGACTGGTAAATTATTGGTAAACTATTCAGCATTCCCATCCTCCTCCGAGGGATTTATTGAGAGGAAGGGAAGGTACGAGGAGGAGCTTTGGGATGAAAGAGAGTTATGCAGCCAGTCTGGGTTTTGTCATGAAGATAGGCACATGTATCCTGAAAATGTACTCTTCCCTTTCACACGCATAGTATTACATTCTTACAAAGGAATCAAACGTGCAATGTTAAGGAGGTTGGTTATTGATATCGGTCATTGAGGAAGCATCCTAATATTTGTTATTTCTTTTCCACAGCGATCATTCTAACTGAAGGTTCATTCTTTGCTTTATTAAATATGAATTATTATTCCGCATTGGGTGAATTAGTCCGGTTTTGGGGTGCAGCCAATTCTTGTTTGATTTAATAACATGAATTAAAAGAGATATATCAACTCCATATTGTGCTGTGAGTGCCTGAGATAATTCTGGCTTTCCGTACCCAGACCATAAATTGTTTAATTATTTTTTTTACTCGTGCAGGGTGGAAGAGCTAGATATAGTGCAGTCAAATTAGGAAACAAAAGCATAGAGCAAAAAGGAAGAGAATACAAATGACAAATACATAAATACTTGAACATTGATTAAAGAATAGTGCAAAAACAGAAGTAAACCCCTTAAAAACATGCTTAAAAGAGTGTAGCTTTAAGAATTGTGTAAAAGACCAACAGTGCTGCAGATAGAGGTCAACTGAGAAGCAAGCAGTTTCACAACCATGGCTCAGCAACTAAAAACTCTTGGACACACAATTTAGTAGATGGACACTGTGGAATGTCAATTCCTGTACATTCCTTGGCTCTTGTAGCCTTGGAAGCAGCATCTTCTACCGTCTTCACCGGATAAACAAATTGGGTTAGTACCTTACCATTTCGAGCTGGCGTTTGGTCTCTCAGGCAGTGGTTGAGAAGAAGACATGCTTTCCTGCAGTCCGCAACTGTTGCAGCGCCGTGACTTGTGTTGGCACAGCAGAGGAAGGCCTGTATGGTGATGAAGGTGGCGAGGCCTGAGATCTCTGTCAAGGGTCCTAATGGGTTTTGGGTAGTGCTCCATCCTTGGTCGTAGGAAAACTCCCTGTCATGGCAGATTTGGGCAATCAGGGACTTCCTTCCCCTCTGCTTTCTTTACGAGGCATAACTGGAATAGTTCTTCAAAAATAAGATGGCTGTTATTTTCATTGCAGGGAAAATATGTATTTCTTATTTCTTAATTCCTGTTCCTGTGACATAATGTCCTCAGCTATCGCATTTTTAGGATTGGCACATTGTGTCTCAAACACTTCTGTGGTATTTTTAACACCACATTCATCGATCACCCTCTAATCTATATTTGCGTCCACAATTTTTTAGTTTTTTGTTTCTCTTGCAGTTGCTTCTTTTCCTTCTTGGTCAGCTCACCCTGTAAAAAGACACTCGTAATAGCGCATAGACATCTAACATTCGGTTAATGAAAATGTAGTCGGCAAGCATTCAAAATAAGCAAGGTATTTGCTGTTTGAACAGACTAGAGCTTCACCCTCAATCAGTTGGAGCATGTAATTGTACAATCCGCACATTTTATAATTGCATTGATACAGTTTTTCTTTATACAAGTAAATGGAAGTGGGAACATGTGGCAGAAAAGAAACTTACAGGTAGGCACTAATGAGCAGGTGCCGGGATCTACTTGTGGGAAGGAATGCAAGAGGATCTTGGAGGGGAGAAACAGTGAACACTAACATGAGCTGAGTCTAATATTTTCTAAAATCCTTGCTTCATTATGTCAACTGGGGAGAGGATGTGGTCTGACACCTAGATTGCTGACTTTGGAGCTGGGAAACCAAGGCTCGAGCCTCGGGGTCGCGTCCACATCCTGTGATTCTGGGCAAATCACTAAGGGCCAGATGTAGGAAGCCAAATTGCGAGCGCAAACGCTGAAATTCGAAGAATTTCAGCGTTTGCGATCGCAATTTGGCTTTGAGCAATGTAGGTAAGTTTAAACCTACTCGTAAAATAAGGAATCGCAAAAATTATGATTCCTTATTTTGCGCAAGCATTTAGAGAATCGCAATTTGCGATTCTCTAAATGCTATGCAAGAAGGCATCACAAATTGTGATATTGCCTTAAGGAATCGCAAATTACCACCAACTTCAAGTTGGTGGTAATTTGCGATATCCTTTAAAAAAGCACTTTTTGCTTTTTTTAAAGTGCCATGTGGCACATTTACATGCCCTTAGGGCATGTATGTGCCCCACATGTGCACACATGCACAATTCAGGGGTGCAACAGGGTGTCCTTCTGGAACCCTTGCACCCTTGAAATTGCGCGCGCAATTTACAAGTACCTACTGGGTACTCGCAAATTGCGCGCGCAATTCCCATTCATTCCTATGGGCCTCTTGGCCCATAGGAATGAATGGGAAGCCATTCCTTATTTGCGACTCGCAATTTGCGAGTCGCAAATAAGGAATGTGTAGGAATCGCAAAAATAATTGCGATTCCTACCTACATAGCATTTTGCGAGTCCTTAATAGCGATTCCCTAAAAATCGCTATTAAGGACTCGCTAAATTGCTTTTACCTACATCTGGCCCTTAATCTCCCCGTGCCTACCAAAAAAATGAATGTGTCCCTGTGTAACGTAACCGGTGCTCATGTAAAGCGCTCCAATACCATCGGGTCGAGTTCGCGCTATATAAATCTGCATTAAAAAAAAAAACCTGCAGACGGAGGCAATGCTTTGCTAGCATGGTTCAGCAGAATGTGCAGTGTACAACATGGGAAACCAAACTATAGTTCATTTCAAATGTTCATAAGTGTGCAACGTCAAATTTGAAATTGATTCATTGGGCCTTGTTAGACCTGGCATATCTGAGGGTGGGTAGTTCCCCCCACTTTTCGGCTGGAGGGGACGCGTGTTAGACCTGGCATATCTGGGCGTGATTACCCCTGACTTTTTGCCTCTATCTCCTTTGTTTTAAGATGCTTTGGGTACTTTGCCACTGCTGATCAGTGTCAAAGTACAAGGGTTCCCTATGTAAAGTACAATGGTAATTGGTTGTCCGTGATTGGTATGTTTGCCTTACAAGTAAAAGTCCCTAGTGATGTGCACTGTGTGTGCAAGGGCTAGTAATGCAAAGGCGCGCAGAGAAGGGAACTCAGGCCTTCAGTGTAGGGCCTGCGCGCAGTTTGCTAAGTTAGCATGTTGTCTTGACAAGTGCAACCACTTGTCAGGCCTTACTTTCCCTTTTGTGTACAGTGTGGGCACCCCTGTGGTAGGTCCCGGGTAACCCCTGGGCAGGGTGCAATGTAGGTAAAAGGCAGGACATATACTGAGGTGTGTGCTATGTCCTGACAGTGAAAAAACACTCCATTTCGTTTTCACTGGTGAAAGGCCATTCTGCCCATAGGACAGAATGGGGAGGCTGGGTATGGTGTTTTGTTAGCCTAGTTTCCTATAAGTTTATAATGGAGAAGTGAAGTTTAGTATGTATGAACTCACAGTGTCATAACACATCTTTCTATGAAAGTGGTTTTGTCACTGTGTGTTCAGAAACCACTCTTTTAGAAAGTGGCTGAGTTTTGTGCTTTAAGCATTTCTGTGTGTCTCTGCTGAATGTGGATTGACTGTCTGGATCTGAGATGGGAGGGGGTGAGATGGCCCCTGGCTGACCTGCATCTGGAGAGTATGCGAGGAGAGGCCCCGGGAGGTGAAGAGGCCTGGATTGCAGCTATAAAACAATTGACCCATCTCCTGCTGAGTGATTAAGGGTCCAGACCCCCAGTATCAAAGGGAGAAAGGTGACACTGGGAGGGAGACACCCAGAACTGATTTAGGCAGGGTTCAGGGACCCCTGAGCACAACGAACTTCAAAGACATGAATTTGGTGTAATTTTGAATGGCGAAATGGACAGGTCGAGTCTGCGAAGGCTTTGACCTCTTTCGTGGTCAAGAAGAACCTCTGCCAAGGAAGAAGTTGCTGAAGAGACTACTGGATAGGACTGACCCTTGCTTCGTGATCTGGGCTGGCCTGCAGTTTGTAGCTTTTACTAAGGAAGAGACTGAAGGGACATTGCAGTGGGTGGTGTCCCCCCCTTCTTGAACAGGACTGTGCTTTGTGCTGTGTCCTGAACCCCAAGGGCCTGAGGTGAGCTGGCTCCCTGTTTGGAAACACAGGAACATAAACGTTTCGGGAGAAGTCCCAAGCAACGTGGTGTGCGTGTGCTTTTGCAGCTTGAGACCCTCAGAAGTTGTGCCTTGTGATCGTGGGCACGCAGGAGTAAACTGAGTCTCGGACGCGCAGGGTGCGTATCGTGGTGCAAGCCAAGGCGTTGGTGAAGAGCGCCTAGTCGTTGTGTGCACCGAGAGAGGAGGTGAGACTCGGACGCGCAGGGTGCGTGTCGTGGTGCAAGCCAAGGCATTGGTGAAGAGCTCCTGGTCGTTGTGTGCACCGAGAGAAGAGGTGAGACTCGGACGCGCAGGGTGCGTGTCGTGGTGCAAGCCAAGGCGTTGGTGAAGAGCGCCTGGTCATTGTGGGCACCGAGAGAAGAGGTGAGACTCGGACGCCGAGGGTGCGTGTCGTGGTGCAAGCCGAGGCGTTGGTGAAGAGCGCATGGTCGTTGTGTGCACCGGGAGAAGAGGTGAGGCTCGGACGCGCAGGGTGCGTGTCGAGGTGCAAGCCGAGGAGTGGTGACGATTGCCTGGTCATCGTGTGCACCAGAGAAGAAGCGAGTCTCGGACGCGCAGAGTGCGTGTCGCGGTGCAACCAGAGGCACTGGTGAGGAGTGCCTGGGTAGCGTGTGCACCGAAATCGAAGTAAGTCTCCACAAGTGCTGAGGGCGGGTCTCGGTGTCCACTGAGACCGCCGGAAGGAGGGCCAGGTCATTGGGCTCTCGGAGTGCAACAGTAGCGGCCCGGACCGACAGTCCCGGAGGAGCGGAGTCGCCGGCCCGAGCTCCCTGTGCCCATTGACGGAGTTCTGGATCAAGGCCCAAGTCGCTGAAGGAGGGGAGGAGAGTGGGGTCGCGCCCCCCCCAGCTAACGTGGATCACCACCTGGGGTGGGGTGCGGGCTCGGAGGGACACTCTCTCGGCCTCTCGCTCCTGGCAGCTGCGTGAACCTGTTGCTTCGGCTCGGATCGAGGCCCGTGCTGGCCCAAGGAGGGGCAGTACTGGGGCCGGAGTGAGAAGCAGTACTTTTGTGTCATCATTGATCCATGTCGGGGGCAACTGTTAATGGAGCACCTAGACTGTCGTATTACACTTTGCGTTATTGCTGCTAACGAACTATCGAACTGTCGCATGACGCCTGACTCTATTTGTGCCTGACGAACTACATGCTGGGTGCGCTACGCACTGCGTTATTTTCCCTTGCAGAGTACATGATTGTAAGTGTGGCGCATTGCATTATTTCTTCATCGCACAGTACCTGATTATAACGTGGCGCATTGCATTATTTCTTCAGTGCACAGTACGATTGTAGCATGACGCATTGCTTTGTTTCTTCCTTGCACAGGGCCTGCTGGTGGTGATACACATTGCATTATTCCTTCTATTGCAAAGTACATGACTGTGGCGCTACGTATGGCATTGTTTCTCTATTGCACAGTTCAGGAGTATATCGTTACGCACTGCAGTATTTTGTTTCTTTTGCAACATGTGTGATTCTAGCAATACGACCTACCTAACCTTTTGGAAATGGTTAGAAGTCAGCTTAACTGTTGGTTAGAAGCGGTGGTTGGGATTAGAACCTACCAATCCACCGGAAGAAATACTACCCATTATTATATGTTGGTTTTGTATCATGTGGTCATATCGTATATCTTCGTGTATAAAGATTATACTCGTTTTATAAAAACTCGTGTGGAGTCTATTTGTGGTGACATCATTGGGTTGCTGTGAGTGTGGTTGCACATACTGTACACTCGTGCCTTGGAGATAAGCCTGGTTGCTCGTGCCAAGCTACTAAGGGGGTGAGCAGGGCTATCTCAGACGGTGTCCTTACTTAGCCTAACGTTGAAACGAGGGGTCCGGATCTCACACCTGGCAACAGCGGTGTGGGACGGGGACTCCCGCCTCCAGCATTTGGTGGCGGCGGTGAGGGATAAGGACCCCCACTTCCAACATTTGGTGGCAGCGGTGGGATTGTCGCCAGGTACTGGGTCAGTTCGCCTCCCTGTTTTCCCTGACCCAAGGAGTCACCAAATGGTGTATCCATGATGTGGACACTGGAGACAGTCTGCCTGTAAAACAGAAATTTTACAGGGTAACTGATAAGGTCAGGACCAGCATCAAGGAAGAGGTTTCCAAGATGCTGGCGCTAGGGGTGATTGAGCCAGTCCAGTGGTCCTTGTGCCAAAAGCTGCTGCGCCGGGTGCACTCCCGAACTTCGGTTCTGTGTGGATTACCGTGGGCTCAATGAGGTCACTAAGACTGACGCACACCCCATCCACAGAGCTGATGAGCTCGTGGATCGGCTGGGCGCTGCCCGGTACCTCAGTACATTTGATTTGACATTGGGGTACTGGCAGATTGCCTTGACCGAGGGGGCCAAGGAGAGGTCAGCGTTCTCAACGCCAGAGGGGTACTACCAGTTCAGGGTTATGCCCTTTGGGTTGAAGAACGCCCCTGCCACCTTCCAGAGACTGGTTAACCAGGTGCTGAGTGGGCTGGAGGAATTCAGCGCCGCTTACCTGGACGACATTGCAGTGTTCAGCTCCAGTTGGGAGGAACATTTGCAACATCTCTGTGAAGTATTAAAGGCCTTGCAGAGGGCGGGCCTAACTAGCAAGGCAAGTAAGTGCCAGATAGGGCAGGGTTCCGTGGTGTACTTGGGACACCTGGTGGGGAGCGGCCAGGTGGCGCCCCTACAGGCAAAAATTGATACCATCCTGGCTTGGGAACCCCCCAAGACCCAGACAGGAGTGAGGGCCTTTCTAGGACTCACTGGGAATTACAGACGGTTCGTGAAGGGGTATGGCACCCTCGTTGCCCCCTTGACAGAACTGACGTCCAAGAAACAGCCCAAGGTGGCAGACTGATGCCTGCCAGACCGCCTTTGATGCCCTGAAGACTGCCATGTGCACAGCACCCGTGTTACGGGCGCCGGATTTCTCCAGAAAGTTTATAGTGCAGACAGATGCTTCAGAGCATGGGGTGGGAGCAGTACTCTCACAACTGAACAACGAGGGCTTGGACCAACCCGTAGCTTTCATTAGCAGAAGGCTACTTCCCAGGGAACAGAGGTGGAGTGCAATTGAACGGGAAGCTTTTGCTGTGGTCTGGGTGCTGAAGAAATTGAGGCCCTACTTGTTTGGGAATCACTTCCTGGTTCAGACCGACCACAGGCCCCTCAGATGGTTGATGCAGATGTGGGGTGAGAACCCAAAACTGTTGAGGTGGTCCATCTCCCTACAGGGGATGGACTTCACGGTGGAACACCGTCCAGGAACAGAACACGCCAATGCTGATGGTCTGTCCAGATTTTTCCACCTTAGTGATGAGAACTCCCATGAGGGTGGGTAGTTCCCCCCACTTTTCGGCTGGAGGGGACGCGTGTTAGACCTGGCATATCTGGGCGTGATTACCCCTGACATTTTGCCTCTATCTCCTTTGTTTTTAGATGCTTTGGGTACTTTGCCACTGCTGATCAGTGTCAAAGTACAAGGGTTCCCTATGTAAAGTACAATGGTAATTGGTTGGCCATGATTGGTATGTTTGCCTTACTAGTTAAAGTCCCTAGTGATGTGCACTGTGTGTGCAAGGGCTAGTAATGCAAAGGCGCGCAGAGAAGGGAACTCAGGCCTTCAGTGTAGGGCCTGCGCGCAGTTTGCTAAGTTAGCATGTTGTCCTGACAAGTGCAACCACTTGTCAGGCCTTACTTTCCCTTTTGTGTACAGTGTGGGCACCCCTGTGGTAGGTCCCGGGTAACTCCTGGGCAGGGTGCAGTGTAGGTAAAAGGCAGGACATATACTGAGGTGTGTGCTATGTCCTGACAGTGAAAAAACACTCCATTTCGTTTTCACTGGTGAAAGGCCATTCTGCCCATAGGACAGAATGGGGGAGGCTGAGTATGGTGTTTTGTTAGCCTAGTGTCCTATAAGTTTATAATGGAGAGGTGAAGTTTAGTATGTATGAACTCACAGTGTCATAACACATCTTTCTATGAAAGTGGTTTTGTCACTGTGTGTTCAGAAACCACTCTTTTAGAAAGTGGCTGAGTTTTGTGCTTTAAGCATTTCTGTGTGTTTCTGCTGAATGTGGATTGACTGTCTGGATCTGAGATGGGAGGGGGTGAGATGGTCCCTGGCTGACCTGCATCTGGAGAGTATGCGAGGAGAGGCCCCGGGAGGTGAAGAGGCCTGGATTGCAGCTATAAAACAATTGACCCATCTCCTGCTGAGTGATTAAGGGTCCAGACCCCCAGTATCAAAGGGAGAAAGGTGACACTGGGAGGGAGACACCCAGAACTGATTTAGGCAGTGGTCAGGGACCCCTGAGCACAACGAACTTCAAAGACATGAAGGGGTATAACTAAGAGAACTGAAACCCCTAGAATTTGGTGTAATTTTAAATGGCGAAATGGACAGGTCGAGTCTGTGAAGGCTTTGACCTCTTTCGTGGTCAAGAAGAACCTCTGCCAAGGAAGAAGTTGCTGAAGAGACTGCTGGATAGGACTGACCCTTGCTTCGTGATCTGGGGCTGGCCTGCAGTTTGTAGCTTTTACTAAGGAAGAGACTGAAGGGACATTACAGTGAGTGGTGTCCCCCCCTTCTTGAACAGGACTGTGCTTTGTGCTGTGTCCTGAACCCCAAGGGCCTGAGGTGAGCTGGCTCCCTGTTTGGAAACACAGGAACATAAAAGTTTCCGGAGAAGTCCCAAGCAACGCGGTGTGCGCGTGCTTTTGCAGCTTGAGACCCTCAGAAGTTGTGCCTTGTGATCGTAGGCACGCAGGAGTAAACTGAGTCTCGGACACGCAGGGTGCGTGTCGTGGTGCAAGCCAAGGCGTTGGTGAAGAGTGCCTGGTCGTTGTGTGCACCGAGAGAAGAGGTGAGACTCGGACGCGCAGGGTGCGTGTCGTGGTGCAAGCCAAGGCGTTGGTGAAGAGCGCCTGGTCATTGTGTGCACCGAGAGAAGAGGTGAGACACGGACGCGCAGGGTACGTGTCGTGGTGCAAGCCAAGGCATTGGTGAAGAGCGCCTGGTCGTTGTGTGCACCGGGAGAAGAGGTGAGACTCGGACGCGCAGGGTGCGTGTCGAGGTGCAAGCCGAGGAGTGGTGACGATCGCCTGATCATCGTGTGCACCAGAGAAGAGGCGAGTCTCGGACGCGCAGAGTACGTGCCGCGGTGCAACCAGAGGCACTGGTGAGGAGTGCCTGGGTAGCGTGTGCACCGAAATCGAAGTAAGCCTCCACAAGTGCTGAGGGCGGGTCTCGGTGTCCACTGAGACCGCCGGAAGGAGGGTCAGGTCATTGGGCCCTCAGAGTGCAACAGTAGCGGCCCGGACCGGCAGTCCCGGAGGAGCGGAGTCGCCGGCCCGACCTCGCCGTGCCCATTGACGGAGTTCTGGATCAAGGCCCAAGTCGCTGAAGGAGGGGAGGAGAGTGGGGTCGCGCCCCCCCCAGTTAACGTGGATCACCACCTGGGGTGGAGTGCGGGCTTGGAGGGACACTCTCTCGGCCTCTCGCTCCTGGCAGCTGCGTGAGCCTGTTGCTTCGGCTCGGATCGAGGCCCGTGCTGGCCCAAGGAGCGGCAGTACTGGGGCCGGAGTGAGAAGCGGTACTTTTGTGTCATCATTGATCCATGTCGGGGGAAACTGTTAACGGAGCACCTAGACTGTCGTATTACACTTTGCGTTATTGCTGCTAACGAACTATCGAACTGTCGTATGACGCCTGACTCTATTTGTGCCTGACGAACTACACGCTGGGTGCGCTACGCACTGCGTTATTTTCCCTTGCAGGGTACATGATTGTAAGCATGGCGCATTGCATTATTTCTTCATCGCACAGTACCTGATTATAACGTGGCGCATTGCATTATTTCTTCAGTGCACAGTACATGATTGTAGCGTGACGCATTGCTTTGTTTCTTCCTTGCACAGGGCATGCTGGTGGTGATACGCATTGCATTATTCCTTCTATTGCAAAGTACATGACTGTGGCACTACGTATGGCATTGTTTCTTTATTGCACAGTTCAGGAGTATATCGTTAAGCATTGCAGTATTTCGTTTCTTTTGCAACGTGTGTGATTCTAGCAATACGACCTACCTAACCTTTTGGAAACGGTTAGAAGTCAGCTTAACTGTTGTTTAGAAGCGGTGGTTGGGATTAGAACCTACCAATCCACCGGAAGAAATACTACCCATTATTATATGTTGGTTTTGTATCGTGTGGTCATATCGTATATCTTCTTGTATAAAGATTATACTCGTTTTATAAAAACTCGAGTGAGTCTATTTGTGGTGACATCATTGGGTTGCTGTGAGTGTGGTTGCACATACTGTACACTCGTGCCTTGGAGATAAGCCTGGTTGCTCGTGCCAAGCTACTAAGGGGGTGAGCAGGGCTATCTCAGACGGTGTCCTTACTTAGCCTAACTTTGAAACGAGGGGTCCGGATCTCGCACCTGGCAACAGCGGTGTGTGATGGGGACTCCCGCCTCCAGCATTTGGTGGCGGCGGTGAGGGATAAGGACCCCCACTTCAAACAGGCCTCATTTACAAGAAAGTGCCGCAGCGCGGTACTGCAAGCCCTTTGGCTGTGCCACGCTGCAGCTCTTTTAAAGCACAGGGATGCGACATATTTACAATAATATGTTGCATTCCTGTGCTCTCCCCTGCGCTGGCGCACAATGGGCTGCCATGCCCCGATGCAGGCACATAAACAAGCTGAAATGGCGTTTTTCAACTTGAATGTGTGCTGCATTAGCACACATAGAACTTGCAAAATGTCATTTTTTAAATGATTGTTTATGTGCAGAAAGGGACACCTTCCTGCACATAAACAAGCTGAAATGGCGTTTTTCAACTTCTATGTGTGCTGCATTAGCACACATAGAACTTGCAAAATGCCATTTTTTTAATGATTGTTTATGTGCAGAAAGGGACACCTTCCTGTACATAAACAATAACCAGAGGTGATTTCCTCATTCTATGTGTGCTGCAGAATGCAGCACACACGGAAAGAGGAAACAAGCATTGGCATAGCCAATAGGTCTCGCTTTTGGGACCTTATAAGTATTTAGTTATGCAGCACAATATCCTTGGTGCAACAACATCAACTGTTGTATGGCTAAACACTTATAAGGTCCCAAAGGCGAGACCTATTGGCTATGCCAATGCTTGTTATTTTTTGTCAGTGAAAGTGCATGTGTTTACCAGCTGTTGCTCTCTTATGCCCGTGTTCTCTCCCTAGTGTTGCTTCATCCCCATCTGCTGTGTTGCTTCAGTGGTGTTGAAACAACCAACCCGTCATGTTGCTTCCATTCCAGCCGCCATGCTGCTTCACTCCTCCCCAAGACACAACCCGCTCATCTGTTTTTTTAAGCAGTTTTGTGCTACTTTATGTTTTACTGATCCATCTCAGATTGGTTGAAAAAACGTCTCCATGTGTAGGCACGCCCAAATGTATTGAACGCATGTGCGTGACTGCAAATGACCTCAGTTACCAAACACATTGGCACCTTTGTCGAAGACTCCTCCTTTCTGGATCCCCATCAGGTGGGCTTTCGTCCCGCCCATTCCACGGAATCCGTAATAGTCACTGTAATTAATGACATGAGAGAGGAAGCAGACAGTGGTCGGTCCCAGGCGTTGGTTCTCCGGGATTTATCGCCGGCCTTCAACACAGTGGATCATGACATCCTTTTCGACTGTGTTGAGGCTGCCAGCCTCTAGGGTTGTGCTCTAGATTGGATAAAGTCTTTCCTCCTGGGCTGCTCCCAGTCAGTTCGCCTCTACCCCTTCAGTTCCTCCAAGGTATATCTCAACTGCGGAGTACCTCAGGGCTCTTCTTTATCTCCCCTCTAATTCAATCTTTATATCCACCCGCTGGTACTTTCTCTACAAAGGCAAATAGTAAAGATATACAATCACCCTGATGACATGCAGCTATTGTTCAATCTCGAGGACACTCCAGAATCCACAGAATTATTCCAGAACGCTATGATCTTTATCTGTGTCTAGATGAACTGCCATCAACTGAAACTTAACTCGGATAAAACCGAGGTGGTGGTGGTCAAAAGCCGACAGCATTGTTGGAGTCCTTCCTTTTGGCCTCAGGAGTTGGGCCCCCCTCCCATTCCAAAAAAAGTGGTCAAGAGCCTTGGTATACTTGTTGATGAAGATCTCTCAATGAGGCACAATATTGGAGCAGTGACGTCCTCCTGTTCTTTTCAGCTTCGCTAAAATAAAAAAAATCTGGATTTTGTTTCGGATGAGGCCATCATAATCACACTCGTCATATCATGAATAGATCATGCTAATTCTCTTTACCTAGGTCATCCTAAGGGATTGAGTCAAAGACTGTAGCTTGTTCAAAACCAAGCAGCCTGACTGGTCTGTTGCCAACATAGACACTGCCATACTAAACCTCTGATTAAGAAATTTAATTGGCTCCCAGCTGTCCAGAGAACCCTGTTTAAAATGGGACGTACAATTTTTAAAACTCGCCATGGTAATAACCCTGCCTTTGTGTCCTCCAGAATTCTGAACTACATCCCTAAGCATAATCTCAGATCAGCACACCACAATCTCTTAGAAGTTCCCAAATTGAATAGGAAAAGATTATGGGGAACCAAATTTGCTGTGATCGCTCCCGGTGCTTGGAACTCTTGCCCAGACAACATAAGAGCCACAACCTCTTACCGGTGTTTCAGAACGTTGTTAAAAACTTGGCTCTTTAGACAAGCTCACAATTAACTGCCTTTTCACTTTGCTTCTTGTGCTCTCAGCACCATGAAACCTTTCGGTGAGAGTGCGCTTTAGAATTTCTTTGTAACATAATTAAACATAACGGAACTAGATAGCGAATGTAGTTTACACTTCCATAAGCAGTTTTCACTTCTAGTTTCCAAATCCTTAGTTCTCCCAAAAACATGCTCCTGGATTAAACCAAAAAGCCCCAAGATTTGGGACATTCAAACTTTGTCATGCAGAGTAACCAAGAAAACAAATAACAAGTGAATTACATTTTTCATTTAAAAACATACCCCACCACCCTCCACCCACAGTGATCACCCCAAAGATCAGTGAATGAACCTTAACAATCATGGCAGGAACAGCATTGTGTAAGAGATTTTGTTAGCCCTGAGCAGTTTCTTAACATTAATGAAGGATTTCCTAGCCTCCTGAACTGCCACATAGAATTCTGGGTAAATAATAATACCCATTCCCTGATAGTACAAGCGACCTTTCTCCCTGGCAAGACGCAGTAACGTGTCTCTGTCCCAATGGTTTAGGAGGCGAGCAATAATAGGGCAAGATGTGACCCTAGGTGGCAGTCTTGGACCTACAGGTTCTGTCAACAATGAAGCATTTGGAAACTGATCTCTGACCATGATCTCCTAGAGCAGCTGTTCAATAAACGTCTCCATTCTGCCAGTGTTAATGGACTTCTTACAGCCAAGGATGCATAGATTATTACATCTGGAGCCCGATTCTAAATACTCGTTCTTAGTGACAACTTTTGACATGCCAGCTGTTAATTTGGCTACCTTGATCTTGAGTATGGTAGTCTCATCCTTAGTTATGGAGACTCTGCCCGCTGCCTCTTTAAGGTGATCATTGTGCTTGGCTCTTTAGACAAGCTCACAATTAACTGCCTTTTCACTTTGCTTCTTGTGCTCTCAGCACCATGAAACCTTTCGGTGAGCGTGCGCTTTAGAATTTCTTTGTAACATAATAAAACTTAACGGAACTAGATAGCGAATGTAGTTTACACTTCCATAAACAGTTTTCACTTCAAGTTTCCAAATCCTTTGTTCTCCCAAAAACATGCTCCTGGATTAAACCAAAAAGCCCCAAGATTTGTGACAGAGACACTAAAAATATCAATATGCTTATAATAGACTTTCTCCTGGGCTACATTACTGTTTCACCATGTCTGATGTCATCTACTTTGTTGCTCACTGCAACAAGTCTATGTCTGTAATAACATACTATACCTTCCCTGGAAGGACAGTCTTCTCCGTAGTTCTCTGAATAACTAAATGAAGAGAAAGCTCAGGAAGGGGTGTGGTGGCAATATCTTCCAACTCTAATCTTGAAACTCTTGCCTCCAACAACTCTTTAAGCCTAGGATTAACATTAATAAGGGCCAGAGTTTAGCCTCTACTATAGAACAGCAAACTTTAGAAATTCAACAGCTCTATTTATTTTTTAAATATTTTTACTGAGTTTTCTATAACTGATTCAAACAGAAATAAAAAAAACCCACAAAGGTAAAGAATATCTACATGTTGACCAGATATAACAAGGTGTGTTTATGATTAGGAAACATGGCCTCAATGATTGGAACTTACAGGTTGAAAAGGCAAAAAAATCGGAATACAAAAAATCAACAGATATTGCAATTTCTAAATGTTGTGATAGAATCAACAGCAGGACTAACATATTTTGTAGAACAGACTATTACTCAGTGGCGAGTACAAAATCCAAAGCAGAGGAAGTTGGCACCTCATCAGTCTCTGTTAGTCGCAACATAAATTCTTGGTAAGGTCCCTATATATCTCTAGCTCTCTCTCCTGGGATTCGTAATGATGTATACATTTCTGCTTGTTCATTGCAGAAAGTAATATATTTCAACCAGTCACATGCTTGGGGATGGGGCGTCTCAACCAAGCCCTGGCCACTGGACTCCAGGCGAGCAGAAGGGCCACCAACCTCCTTTGGGGCAGGGGATGTCACAAAGATAGCCCAGTAGAATGGGTACCAGTGCACAAGTTAAAGATATGTTTGCTATTTCACCAATCATGTTAGTCACATCAGACCAAAAGGCCTAATGGGGGATAGGGTCAAACATGTGGTTAAAATTGCCAGGGACGAAAGAGCGTCCAGTACATCCAAAGGGGCACGAACGGTCTATCTGGTGTAAGCGATGTGCGGTATAGTCTATTCCTGGGTTAATGGAGATTATTTATCTGTTCACAACAGTGCATTAAAATTTTGTTTGAGAGTGTCATCCCCAGGTCTGTTTCCCAGAGTGTTCTGTGATCATTTGTAGTAGGGGGAAGTAAGCACTCATTTTACATTTATTACTTCCATTACTTACGCTTGGTCTTTTTACTGATGTAATATCCAGATTTGTTCCTGTTCTTTCTGATGATTGAATCATTTCTGTTGTTTGGCTCCATGTGATTGATTCTATATGTCACTGTTTAGGACATAAAATTTCACTTAAGAAATTCTTAACTTTATTGTAAATTATTCCTCTGTTGACCATTTACCTGTACTTTATGGCATATCCAAATTTGACAGGGGGTATTAGGTAGCCCTATACCCTTCCTAAATCTCTCAACTCCTGCCTGCCATCTACCAAGCCATCGGAGATAAGTAAATGTTGGAGGGCACGTACCACAGTGTGGTTATCAATTCTTTGGGGGTTGTTGGAGGGCACGTACCACAGTGGAGTTATCAATTCTTTTGGGGTTGGTGGAATCTAGGAGAGGGTCTAATACAAAGTTGAAGTTCCCTCTCCAGATAATATTGGTATTTGTTCGAATGCGGTAATGTTGAGCAATGTTTTCCATAAATTTGGGAGTGTCTACGTTGAGCGCATAGGTGTTGATAAGTGTGAGAGGGGAATTATGAATTAAACCAGAGGGTTAAATATATTGCCCCATAGGATCAATATGAGTAAATTCAACATTAAAGGAGAGGACCTCTTAATCAATAATGCAACACCAGATCAATACAAGCTGAAAGAGGCAAATTAATTATTGGGTCCTCATTTATCAGCTAACATTTGGGTCTCACCAGGGGCCAGGTGCGTTTCTTGCATGAAGGCAACCTCAAAGCCATGTCTCTCCAAATATGTTAATATTAGTTGGTATTTTTGAGGGTTCTGTAGGCCACGAACATTCCAAGAATTTCATTTAATAGTATTTGTATTATGCAACACCATATGTGTGAAAGGAATAGGGGATGATCAATATTGTAAGATAGTTCAACCCAGTAATTATCAAAGATGTGCCAGTGTATGTCCTTCAAATTTTGTCATGCAGAGTAACCAAGAAAACAAATAACAGGTGAATTACATTCTTCATTTAAAAACATACCCCACCACCCTCCACCCACACTGATCACCCCAAAGGTGAGTGAACGAACCTTAACAATCATGGCCTAAAAAGCATTGTGTAAGAGATTTTGTTAGCCCTGAGCAGTTTCTTAACATTAATGAAGGATTTGCTAGCCTCCTGAACTGCCACATAGAATTCTGGGTAAAAATAATACCCATTCCCTGATAGGACAAGCGACCTTTCTCTCTGGCAAGATGCAGGAATGTGTCTCTGTCCCAATGGTTTAGGGGGCGAGCAATAATAGGGCAAGATGTGACCCTAGGTGGCAGTCTTGGACCTACAGGTTCTGTCAACAATGAAGCATTTGGAAACTGATCTCTGACCATGATCTCCGAGACCAGCTGTTCAATAAACGTCTCCATTCTGCCAGTGTTAGTGGATTTCTTACTGCCAAGGACGCATAGATTATTACATATGGAGCCCGATTCTAAATACTCGCTCTTAGTGACAACTTTTGACATGTCAGCTGTTAATTTGGCTACCTTGATCTTGAGTATGGTAGTCTCATCCTTCGTTATGGAGACTCTGCCCGCTGCCTCTTTAAGGTGATCATCATGCTTGTCGATACAAGTTTTCATGAGATCAAGATGCGCCATAAGAGAATCAAGCTTCCCGACAGTCTGCCGGAGGCTGACACGGATTTTCAGGAGCATATTTTGCGCATTTGTGTGGTCATTTTTAACGGGGTGAGTCTCCTGGTCCAGCTGGTCCGATTCGGGGCTCGACTGAGCTCTATACCCCCTGTGGCTTTCAAATATCAACCTGGGTTGCTTAGGATTAGAAGAAGAAGAAGAATTGTATTTGTTCAATTTAATTAAAATTTATACAAAGCGTTGCCCTTCATAAAGCTTTAAATAACATGTTGCTTAGGATTGTTCTTGCCTATACTGATGAGTATAGCCCAGGTAGGATATCCAGAGGCACAGTGTAATGCAAAATGGAGAGCAAGCAGTACTTGGAGGATCATGGAGAAACCAGGGTTGTCTCAGCGTGATTGTATTTGAGTGAGCATATGTTTAGCAGGCACCCAGTAATGTGGCAACTAGCATTTGCCCCCAAAGAGACCATCAGGGAAGTTATGGCCATGCAAAGTTAGAAGGTGGAGTAAAGCTTACATCACGTCTCCTGACTAGCAGATTTATTTACATGCAACTGTCTCTCTGTTTCAGAGCGGAGCACACAGCCCAATCAAAATGGCAGGGGGCACTTTAAATCCTAGATGTCACAAACAGGACTCACAATAATCCAGAAGTTAATCAGGCCCCTGCCGTGTAGGAAACAAGAAAAAGTCCTTCAGGTTCATCCGCTCTACCTTCAGCTGCAGTTCAGTAGTGGGCAGTCGGACCAAGACCATAGCAGAATTCAGTCCGGTGGCCCCAAGTGTACCTTCACAGCAGTTCTGGCAGGGAGAAAAGAAGGCAGGGTGAGCCGGCCCAGGGTCAAAGCATTGGTGAATGCCCGATCTTGGTGCACGCTAGTATAGTCGAAGAGTAATGGCATGAGGGTCAGGCCCTAAAATTGCAGTCAGATCAGGCAGAGAGCAGGTATCAGCTAGCTCTACCAATTCATGATTTTCCAGGGATTCTGCTAAACTGGAGACATTTTTGGGACAATTATTAGGCCATTTTGCTTTCAATCCAGTCAATTTCTTTAGATCCTTCCAAGGTTGTATATTTGATTTGGTTGTTTCTAGGGAGCAGCTCTAACCTGGTCTATGCCCATGCTAACAAATTCTTATCTCTCTATATATTGGACTACTTTAAGAATATGTTTGAAAGACCTAACGGAGAATTTTCTCTCGAAAAAGCCTTGTGTGATATTCATCAAGGTTAATCTGAAAGGATCTCCTATATCACACAATTCTGAAATTTAGCAGCTGAGACATCGTGGCTAGAGGAAATACAAATGACCTTGTTTAAAGGAGGGATGAAGGAAGAAATCAAGGATGAGCTAGTTCAAGTCTAACATCTCACCTCCTTTTTGGAATTAATAGCAGCTTCCTTATTAATTGAACATCGTCTACAGGATAAGAATACTGAGAGATGGAGAGCCAAGACTTCTGCTTTAGTGCACTTTCTCAGATCCTATTCACTTGGTAAGAGTGAGACATCTTCCACTGAAGCCTCCTCTCTCAAGGAAAAGCCCATGCAAATTTGGGCTGCTAGAGGTCCTTCATCTGCAGTTGAAAAGATCACAGAAGTAAGTCTGGGCTGTGTTTATATTGCTAATAATCAGGGCAAGTTGTTAGAGTCTGACCTGTGAGAACAGTGATGACTCTGGGAAATTCTAAGTCCTTTCTCTGTAATGGAGAAAGAGACTGCTTGACACTGGCTCCCATGAATTGGTTCGTCAAAGGAATCAAACAATATAGTTCACAGCATTTCCTGCAACACATTACAAAACATACCCAGGAGGGAGTAGTGGTTGTTCCTGCCCCAGCGATATTGGATTATGGGGCTACAAGGATGTATATACATAATGACTGGGCAAGACAGTATGGTCTACACCAAGTTTTGAAAAAGATCCTTGAGCAAGTCTAGATGATATATGGAACTCATTTTGTATCAGGACCTGTTTAAAAAAAAGTCTGCTCTTTTTTTTTGTTTCCTTTTCTGCTCATAATTAGACACACTCTTTCAACTGATTACTCCTAACTGTGAGGTCATCCTTTGTTTGCATTGACTGTTCCGTCATAATCTGTATATTAATTGGGAAACTCACACCATTTCAATGTCAATGCCATATTCGTTTTTCTAGGATTACTGCTTTATCTTGAGGAATTATTGGGCTCCATAAGAAGATCAGGAAATCCATTGAATTCAACCATTGGAAATTGTTTCCAATATCCTTGAGCAATGCCAAGAATTCTTACATACATTTGTCAAGGCCTTTTCCCTTTCCCCTCACAGAGAATCTGATTCTTAGAAATCTGCATCCCCCCTTCCCCCACACTTTAAAAGCTATACCTACTCTTGCGGACCTCTAAGATTGTGGAAAAAAACAATTAAATAGCCAAATCTTTGAAGGCAAATATATTGGAAGTTGATTAACTTTTCAAAACAATGTCCCCCGAAACTCTTTGAGCTTGTAAAACAGATGACTAATCCGGAGATCAAAGATGGAAATAAATAAGGTGAAAACTTTACTGAGTTCTTTGCAGACAAATAATTGGGAATGAATGCTCTCTAAAAATAACAGAAATGAGCAGTGATCAATTTAAACACCTCTTTCAAAATTGAGATCCTTTTAATATCTACGTATACTTCAACTGTAGTATCCCAAACTTTATTGTTTAGTACCATTTCCAAGGTGCAAACATCTTGCTGCCCCATTTGAGCATACTTAGCCAAAGATGTTAGTGTACTTATAGCTCCTCACTGGAACAATGTAATGAACTTGTCTTCCCTCCAGGGTGAAGTCTGCCTATGTCACTAAGGGGCATATTTACAAGCCCCTAGCACCACCAGAGCCTCACTTTTTGACACTCGGTGGCGTTCTATGCAAGTTCATATTTACAAGGCTGTGCTAAAGCCACTTTGCGTGGCTTAGCACATTCTTGTAAATATGGCCCTCTGCAATGCAGTTTTCTGCCGCAAAGGGGCTTGCAATGTATGTTGCTGTCGGCGTTCCCAGCAACACCCATAGCTTTTTGACACTGCTCCAGGTTTACAAGGATCTGTAAATCTGAGGCAGTGCCAAAAAGTAGCGCCTTTCAAAAGGAAGCGTTAATTTGGCACAACCAGGAGAAACACTTTTATTTCTCCTCGTTTGTTGCTCTTTCTATGTGTGCTGCATTCTGCAGCTCACATAGAAGTAGCAAAACGTCATTAATGATTGTTTTTGTGCAGGAAGGTGTACCTTCCTTCACAAACACAATCATTACTGCAACGCAGGCACCCTTGCACCATGGTGCAAGGGTGCATGCATTGGCGCTAGGCAGCTTTTTAGCACCAACGCAGGGGTGAGCACACGGATGCGCCATATTCTTGTGAATACGGCGCATCCCTGTGTTTTGAAAATGACGCAGCTCGGTCCAGCAAAATTGCTTGCGTGACCGCGCTGTGCCATTTTCATGTAAATATGGCCCTAAATCTCTATTTCAAAGAGAATGGCAGCTGATATGGATGATCTCATTAATTTCTGCCATGTTAGGGTCTTACCTTTACAGGCCAAAACTCATATGTATACTTGAATGTGTAGTTATAAAGGCTGTCAATTTAAGAAGTGTATCCTAGAAAACATCCTGGATTCCCTTATTAACTTCAAACAGGATTTAGAGCAGGCTGTAACAGCCTTGCTAAAAGAAGTTGACAAACCCCATGGCATTCTTTATAATGATGGCTGAGGGCTACTTATCCTTTTAAACTTAACTGCAGCATTCAGTACTTGAAATCATAACACCATACTAGAAGCACTAAAAACTGTTTGGGTATTTATGAGACAGTTCTGACTTGCTCCAATTTATAATACGGATCGCAAGAAATACATATTGGTAACTTCCTATTGAGTCCTATCCTAGTTTCATAAGGAGCACATCATATACCAAAATGCTTTAATTTGTACATTAAAAACATCTCAAAAGCTAAGGCATTTCTTGCCATCTTTATGCTGTCAATAATCAGCTGTTCATGAGCTTTTCTTTCTTCTGATTCAGACCATCGTAAGTCTGCAATCCTGCTAAAAAATAAATTTTACTGCTCTCACCCCATCATAGAAAACCTCTGCCAAATCCTGGTTGGAATATATGAGTATACTCAAATGTAAGCCAGCAATAACCAAATGTGCCAAATTAATTGCATTTATTCTTGACACCAGACTTAGCTTCAGGTGTATATTAATAATCAAGCCAGAAATTCTTAATTTGAGGGGTGGTTACTCAAAGGGATCACATTCTTTATGCACGAATCAGACTTCAAAATAGTAGTTCAATCTATGGTACTTTCTAGACTACCTCTTCTAATAGGTATACCTAAATTGTATCTGCATCTCTCATAACAGCCCTCCAAGCAGTGTAAATACTACTTACAGGGAGCAAATAATTGTCCTTATTACCCCACTTAGAATCACAATGAAACAGCTTCCAGTTGCGGCCAGAGGTATTTGAACTCTGCATATCAAGCTCACAAAGTCCCATATCTGGGCTGACCCAACTATTTAAACTAGAGACTGCCTTTTTCTGGAGGCACCCACTTGCGTAGCTCTGAGTCCCTTCTGCTCTAAACATCAGCTTTACAAAACAGTGCTGTTTAGCACTGTTCTTCTTAGGATGTGCACTTCTGGCCCCTTCTACACTTTCTTCCGACTTACCTCAGGAAAGATCTACAGGCACATGCATCAACCATTTTTGCGAGCGCAAACGGTGCGATTCGCAAAAATCGGCCGTTTGCGCCCGCAAAAAGGGCATTTGCGATGCATCAAGGTTCAAGGCACTCGCAATTTGAGAATTCGCAATTAATTGCGAGTTCTCAAATTGCGATTGCATTTAAGGAATCGCAATTTGCCACTTTAGAATAGCGATTTCGCTACTAGGGGGCGCAAATTACCATCAAGTTGAACTTGATGGTAATTTGCAAAAACTTTGAAAAATGCACTAAAGTGCATTTTTCAAAGTTGTAGGTTACACACACACATGCCCCAAGGGCATGTGTGTGTGCAACATGTGTGCACAGAGCAATTTCAGGGGTGCAACAGGGTGTCCTTTTGACACCCTTGCACCCTTGAAATTGCATGCGCAATTTGCGAGTACCTATTGGTACTCGCAAATTGCGCATGCATTCTCCCATTCATTCCTATGGGCCTGTAGGCCCATAGGAATGAATGGGAAGGCATTCCTTAATTGCGACTCTCAATTTGCGAGTCACAATTAAGGAATGTTTGGGAATCACTAATTTTATAGCGATTCCTACATGCATAGGCTTTTGCAGTTCCTTAATTGCGATTCCTTAATAATCGCAATTAAGGAATCGCAGAAGCCTACATTGATGCATGTGCCCGCTAGTTCTTGTGTGCGTTTTTTGCTAACAGGAGTGGAGATCTCACTCTCTTGCTTTTCAAAGACTAAGTCAGCCCTTCGTGAATAGCAACAATACTAAATCAAATTAAATATAATTTACAATAGTGACTCCATTCCACCTAGATATCCTCCGGCACTACATGAGATAGGTGGAGATACTCCCACGCTTCGAGTAATGTAACACAATGTCCATGATATTCCTTGGAACTCTCATAAATAGAAATGCTTCCTATCGGCTTGCCCCTAAACTATTTATAATGTCATAGCAAAGTATTACACATGCACCTGTATTATAAAACCATGTAAAGAGTACTTACTAGAAATCTAAATGTCTCTGCGTATACTGTACTGTGACACCCAACATATGTATTAAATTGCTTAGCAAAGCAAGATAATAGGAAAAATACATATTAGACCACTTCATTAAATATTTAATCAAATCACATTTTGTAAAAATATATTCTATATTTTATATAACTACTTATAGTAGCTGGTCTCTAAGCACATCTACACATGAAAGCATAAACGCATGAGTAAACATTCAATGTATTTTAGGCAGGGCCGGACTGGGAACAGAAACCGGCCCTGGCAAACTGCTCAGCCGGCAGGATTGGAGTTGTAAACTCATGGGCGCAATGCACCTAGGATTTGGAATTCCCTCTCACCCTGTCTATAGTCAATATCATTCTACTCTACTCTCAAAAATAACCTACAGCTCTACTACATACAGTATTGTCTTTACAATAAATATCTAATGCCCCATTTTGATAGATTGATCTGTTCCTTTATGTAGTTTTCTCCTTTAATGTGGTCCCCTTATCTGACTTCTATGGAAGAACTGTGGTGCCTAAGTGGCTGGATCTGTCCTATATAAACCTGCAAAAATAAAATAAAAAATACATTAAAGGGTGTTTTTTTATTGTGTACATATGGGGTAACCAGTTGTTTTGAAATACAGTTCATTATGGGTAGTCTGGGATACTTTAACTTAACTGCAGACTGACGAACAACAATGACATCCCAAAGTACTTTGAGGATGGTAGTACTTCTGAACCCGTTGTGGCAGCTCCTGTGAGTCTAGTTAAGTCCAACACAGTTAGAATTGGTATAGGATTGAGAGGGAGAATGCAAAGTAATACATTGCTCTTGGGTTCTAGGAGGCATTTATTATCATTTTTTAAAATCTTTTTTCATAGAGTCAATTGATGGGACTTTGGAGTGAGAATTAGAACTGGGAGATTACTAGTCAATCTAGAAGGCTTTCTCCACAAGTTCAATAAGATGCGTGTCAGGTATAACATTTTAGGGAGATTAATTTGTAAGGTTTGCTCCCCAGACCTCGGAGAGCTTTTTTTTTTTATAATCGTGATCTAGAATTGCGGTAAAGTTGCCTACACTTCAGGTAGAGTAGAGGCCAGAATTATGGAACCTGGTAGGCAATCTGTTAGACTCCATTCATTTCAGAGCAGCATGGTTTTTTTTCTTTCTTGGATATATGTTGCTGTTCTATCAGTGTCACAGCGATTTGGGGACAAAGGCTACATTGCAAGGTAATGAGATAGACCTACTTCAATTGGGATAAATGCACACATCGCCGCCTGTTCCAGTGCCTTCTGGTATTCTTCGATTACTAGCTTACACACATTCCTTCCACCCAGTTTCACCCTCCATACAGCCCCATCGTATTGTCTATCTGTCCACGACAACCTACATCTACCTCCACATCTCTGTTGCCAGCATACCATTTCCAGCTCCCATGTCCTCGGTACTATCCCTCATTCCCAGTCTTCTTGTAACTTGTACATTCCCATCAGCCGAACTCCAGGACTCCATGCTCCTCCAGCTGAAACAATCACCAGCATCTCACCGTATGCATAACCACACAAGAAACATACCTAATGATGTTCAGCATGTTTAATTGTACTTTTTCAAAAAGGTACCCAATGTGTTCATCTGAGGATGAATGCAATAAAAGTTAATGTCGGTTATGGGCTTGCAGGAGATCTGTTATATAGTATTAAAACTTTGTAAAGCATTTGGGTGACTGGGTGCTGAGAGTGAAGCATAGCATATGTTTTGCAGGTTTTACAGCAATCTTTCCTTGATTGGTCATTTTTGGCTAAATGTGTCCACTGCCATGTGTCGTTTTTAGTGGCAGAATCTGAATGAAATATGTGATTTTACAAAATTAGCAAATGACCGATTAAATGAAGTAGATTGGCCAAGTATGAGGACGTTGCTGTCTGCAATATCTTGCAAAGATCTCTCCCGTTCTGCTGTATCAAAGGTCATATTGGTAAATTTGGGCATCTTCAATTCTACAAAAAGTGAAATTAAAGACATACACTAGTCTGTGCAATATTTAACAAAATATTCTGCGTAATTTTGAACATGCAGTACTTAGTAAAATCTGCCGGTTTGGGGTTGCGGGGGATCCTTTGATTTCTAGTTTATTTTAAGATGAACTATTCAAATACGCCAATCCAGGGGCGTAACAAACACCCCCGCAGCCCCCGCGGTGCGGGGGGGCCCCGAGTCTTCAGTAGGTGAAGGGGGCCCCCTCAGCTCTTTGGTAGAGAGCTGTGAGAGGTTTGCTCTTAAGCAGCTGCAGTCTGCAGCCTGCTCTGAGCTCCTCGCGCTGAGTTGACCCAGGACTGAAGAGAAACAAAGTAACAAGTTACATTGTTTCTCTTCAGTCAGAACCACGATCCAGGCCCGGAAAAAGGATGGGGGTGGGGGCCCCAGAGAGAGCATTCCCCACTTCGCACACAGCCTCTGAGAAGGGAGGAGGCAGCCAGGACAGAGCTGACAGGGGCAGGAGAAGGTCAGGATTGCAGCTCCAGGAACAGGATCTTCTGGGACCCATTAGAAGGTAAACAAGCATTTGCAATATATGGTTTTGCAATATATGCATTTTCATATATGCAAGTCATATATGGTTTGGATTGGAATTGTTAGTTGTGGAATTGTGTTGTGTGAATTGGATCTGTGTAGTGAAATAATGTGGCATGGTGTGCAGTGTAATTATGTGGATAGTAATTGTGTGGTATTGAGTGTACTGGAATTATGTGGAGTGGGATTGTGTGTCATGGAGTGGGATTGTGTGTCTTGGAGTGAGATTAAATGGTATTTTGTGTTGTGGAGTGGTATGTAGTAGAGTTTACTTATGTGGTGTGCTGTTAAATATTGTAGCATGATGTGGAATTGTGTGCTGTAGATTGGATGTATGTGGTGTGTTGTGTAATTGTGTTGTTGGTTTGAATGATGTAGTTTGTTGTTGAATTATGTGGTGTGGAATGGAAATGTGTAGAGTTGAATTTGTGTGACGTGGTAGTGTGCGCTGTTGGGTGAAAATTGTGTTGAGTGGTATTATGAGGCATGGTGTGAACTGTAGTTATGTGGAATGTTGCTACGTGGCATAGACTGGATTAATGTGGAGAGTATTTATGCAATATGGAGTAGAGCATAATTATGTGGAGGTAAATTATGTGGTGATGAGTGGTATTATGTGGAGTGTAATTATGTTGTGTGATGAATTGTGTGGGAATGAATTGTGTGACATGTGGAATTATGTGGCATGGTGTGGTGTATAATTGTGCGGAGTGGAATTATGCAGCATGTTGTGGAGGGTAATTATGTGTTTTGGAGTTGAGTGTAAATATGTTGTGTGAAGTATAATTATATCAATTGAAGTGGAATTATGTGTAGTTGAATTTTGTTGTGTGGAGTGTAATTATGTGGTTTGGAGTGGTATTAAGTTGCGTGGAATGTTATTATGTGATGTGGAATTATGTTGTATGGAGTGAAGTGGAAATATGTGTTTTTTTAATTTTTAGGATTGTAATTATGTGGTATGGAATGTTGTAGGGTTAAATTATTTATAGTTGAATTGTGTGGCATGGAATTATGAGATGTTCAAATGTGCTGTGTGTAGTAGAATTAGCATAGCTGCCAAGGTTTCAGATTGCTATGTGTGACATTTTCATAATTTCAGTGTAATTATGAGTGACATTTCAACGACTATGAGTGACACTTTCTCGTGAGCAAAATCAAGCAATGAAGAGGAGGGAAACGTATAAATATCAGAAATTACACCCATTTGAGCAACTAGAAACTCTAAGAAAGTCACTGAACTAAAGTGCGCTAACAGCAGGCTATGGAAAACTGAGCAGAGTCAGACTGTGTGAATGCCACCCATTATTACAGTTAAATTATGAAAACGTCACACTTACCAATCTGAAACCTTGGCATCTATGAGTGAATCAGTGTGAAAATGTGCTCTAATTGAGGTGTAATCCTCTGCACCCTCATGGTGACCAGCCTGCCAGGTCTCTTTGCAAATTTGCAAGCCCCAAGCAGTTTTCCATCAGCTACATGTTAATGTAACTCTACAAAATAAATACATAGGATGTTCTCTGCAGAAATCAGAGGTTTGCCTGCGCCAGGTTACACTTACTCCAGCACTTTAAAAGTGGCAGTTCATTCAAGGTCCAATCAGGCCTCCCATAATGTCTGGTTACTCTGCGTAGAAATGCTGCAAAGTTTTTTTAAAATGCTAATCTGTGGTCAGATTAAACCTTCCAAAAGGAGCTGCTTTCATCTATGAGTAATCAGTCCGTTTCTGGGATGCTAAAATCACGGTAAGACCCAGTGACCTACCCTCTAATGCCTCCTCAGTGATCTTCTGTCTGAGGTAGGGTGCTACTGGGATCTAACGTGTTTTAGGACTATGTGGTCTAGACTGCCCTGGGCTGAAGTGTTTCGTCCATTTAGCCAGGAGTGTGAGAGGAGGGGAGATCCGAGCCTGAAGCAGTATGTGCAGTGGTGCCTCTGATGCTCCCAGACTAGAGTTAGGCCACAGCTCCCTGCGCCACGGTAGGCACCTAGACCCTCGGCGCCATCAGCTCGTCTACGGAGCAAGGTCTGTAGGTGCATTAATACATCACCTGCTGGACGGAGGGGGACCTGAGGCCTCTTCTGTGTGTGTGTAAATTGGGCCTCACGGGCCTGGGACCAGCAGGCAGAGGCCCGAAACTTGAGAGGCTGGATGATGCAATATAGTAGACTGTTAGAGCATGCCTCTCGATGGACTCTAGTCAAAAGAGGAGCATTGAGGACCGCGGGAGGGCCAACAGGCGTTGGATGGCTGCGAGGTGACTGACCACAGTAATAGATGGAACTACGAGAGATGACTGGAGGCGCTAACCCTCTGAGGAGCAATAATTCATGGCAGTAAGGGGAGGGGAGGTTATGTCTATGCACTCCGAGAGTGTATTGTGCGGTATCAATACAATGTCACCTGGGTACAGTAACGCTTTCGGAAACCATTGTCACGCGTTTAGCAATTACTCAATGTAACACCCCTAATCAGTGCAGCTATATATCTATCTTGCTTCTGAAGAAATCAACGCTCTGACACAGGTAAGAGTTACCAATACACCTAGGTCACAGGAGTTACGGGACCTTCACAATTAACGTTTTTGTTTTTCATTCCGGTATGGCTGCCGCTGAAAGTAGCTTTTATTGTCATGTGAAAGTTTCGAAGAAAACAAGTAGGAATCAGCCTGGAAACAGACTCCCGTATGTTATTCCTTTAATACTTACTCATCGTTATTTCCGGTCCCCCAACATCAAAACAGCAATGAAATTGGGCACTTCAGCGGTGTGGTGTTATCGTGTTGGAATCTTAGATCCCGGCTCCTCCATGCAGAGCGGCCGTTTTTGCACATCGCTCCCCGCAGGGAGGCGGAGGTTATCCCGGGTCACAACATCACCCACTCCAGAGCTCTGGTGCCCTTCTCAAGCCCCTAGCTCCCGTCAGGAACCAGTCCTTGCAAATGTCGCACTCGAAGCGGCTGACATCGTAGGGCTGCCGGTGCATGGCGCGCGCGCGCCTGCAACAAATCCTCTCGAGACCTAACTTTATGGACACACTACGGAAACACGGCAAAATGTTGTGGGCATAGAAAAGGGACATTCATTACAGGACTACCACACAGGCAGCTGTACTGCATAACGAAATTTACTGCATTGCGTTTAGGAGACAGGGGAAGCACCAGAAAACAGACGGCGGCCACATCGAAATAATACTACACCAGCATTGATTGGCAGCACTGGTACCCGAGGAGGTGCAATGCCTGTTATGCGTGATTTCGCATTTCAGTGCGGTGATGCGGATCACCACACTGAAATGCGTTAGTCTAACGCCAGATGCGTGGTACTTGGCAGGGCTGAATTAGGTGGCGTGGATTTGGACAAGCTGTGCACGCTAAGGCTTTTATGTCATGGGGTATAAAGTGGACGTTTGTCTATTTTTCTTTGTAAAAATAATATGGGCTGTTTCTTTACCTTCCGTTACATTTCTGAACAATTTGTTAAGCTAAATTGTATTGTTGCATTGTGTGCGCATGCAGGGAAGAACGAGTGTCTGGCAGACATGCAAAAATCATCCTACGTCTCAGTATTAACTTCCACACTTCTAAGCCGTAATTCCAATCCTAGAATGAGTTACCTGTTTGCTTTAAAACGACAGTTAGTAAAACAAGTAAGTGCTTTGCGAGCCTGTATAAGTAGCAAAGGTTTTAAAGGGACTTGTTTTCGTGCAAGGTATTGCTTTTCCCAGTTCACGGATGGGATAAAAACATCTCCAGATAATAATAGGGTTGACAGGATGGTGCGATAGCAGAATATTGATACGTGTGGATCTGGTGAGGACTGCGGGCAGCAAGTGCTTGATACGCTATTTGCATAAGAAAATACTATATATTTTTTTGTTATCCTCCATTAGTTATTAGTAAGGAAGGGGAAAGAGAAGCGTTCACCGACAGCATTCGGTTAGTCTTAGGGAGACAAAGAATGCTGTGGTCTGTGGTAGATGCCGCCCAGAAGTCATAGGTATATATATATGAGGAGCTGCCATTGAAAGGAAGTGGAAATGCGCTTTAGATGTTGCCGGTATTGATGGCTACTGTGTGGTTGCAGACTTCACTGGGCTGACAGTGGGTGGGGAAATGCTACGTTGTCACTATAGGTTTAATTACACGAATCGCGCATTCTCTCTGGTGTTTGTCCTTGGGGTACTTGCTGACTGGTGCTACACATGGGATCAGGTTTGCCTTTGATAGGAGGTATGGTTTAGTGGGGTACATAGTGTAAATTAATGTTGGTGTGAGGAAACAAAAATAGGACCCTTTGAACATTTAATATTATTGTGTGCATCATGCAGAGGATGAAAAGTAGCAGGAACGGCTTTGATGCTGTAGAGGCTAGCAGGAAGAACTCTTTTGGGGTGGTCAGTTGAAGAGATTGTTTAACATGTTTTAAACTACCACAGTGGCATTGGGGAGGGCAGCAGCTGAAAGGCTCTGTCTTTACTGGTAGGCTGTGGTTAGATGGGGACCGGCCATCAGTCTTTCTGTCGGTGGTGGACAGGGTAGCAGTGGGCGACAGTCACGGGTTCACAGTGACGTCTGAGGGGTGGTTTCAAAGGCGGGCGGAAAAGCATAACTACGGGTTTCGTAGGGGTGAGAGTAGAGTTAATGGATGCGTTAGTAGCAGGCACGAAGGCAGTGGTCTGTGTTTGGAGGTGGTCAACTGAGCGGGATCGCTTGAAGGTGGGTCATAAAGTAGGAGGATGTGTTTGGTGGGCCGGCTGGAGGCAGTGTTATGTAACTTTGCTGGAGGGCGCAGCAGCAGTATTTACTGATGTATGTAAATCGCCCGTTGAAGGGGCGAATGTGACCAATGGTGGAACCAGAATCCTTTTTTTATGGCTGGGGTGAGCCCCTGCAGTATGGCGGGTCTCTGGCCTGAGAGCTCTTGACTGATGCGGAGAATGGGGGGCCCCCTCCATGCACTTTGCAGGGGGGCCCCCTCAAGTTTCGTTACGCCACTGCGCCAATCAAATCAGCTTTGCTGGGAAATTGTGTTTATTAAACTAGAAATGACAAGGTCAACATGAGTATTTATTTCCATCTTGTATTTACATTTATGAATTAATTATGTTCCTGAAATCTAGATGGTTCTGCAACTTGCATAAGTGGACCGTCTACTAGAATGAAAATCATTTGGGTATCTCGCATAAGTGGTTAGTGAAAATCCAAAAGCACCAATGAGTTTGGCAAGAGGAGAGAGCTACACATTCAATCATATGGGACTGAGAGACGAGCCCTGCAGTGATTGTCTACATTCAGACTGAAATGCAGATGATGAATAGCTTGGTGGCAGTTAGCAAGGTATGATGTGATCCAATCAAAGGCTTTATCACCAGAGCCTATATCATATAGGCTTGCAAGGAGGACAGTGTTGGTTCACATGACAAATGCTGCGAAGAGGTCTAAAAGAATCAGGGCTGTAGATTCGCTTTTATGCTTGAAAAGCATGAGTTTGTAAAGATAGCCTTAAAGGGACAACTTCATGCTGTTAAGCGGATGGAACCCAAACAGAATCATTAAACTGAATAGATCATAAAACAGCCTCAAGCCTGAGATATTAAGATCCATCGAACCAGTGACTAAAGTTCAGCAGAGACTAATTCAGGCAGAACCTCAATAAGATTTCAACATTTCCCAAAGAAAAAGAACTGGAAATAATTTTCTTATTACGACCGTGAAAATGTTTTCATCCAAACTGTGATACCTGACAGGCACCTTAAGGTATGTTAAAGGGCATAATTAAGGAAGGGTGCTAAACCAATCACTGCAGGTCTATTGCAGTCGGCCATTACAGCTGCTTCATCCCTGGAAGCCAGTGGCTCACCTACTTCCACATCCCACTTGTGGTTCTGCAGCATACTACCTTGCGCACCAAGCTTGCATCCTAACGATAATCGTCAGAGAAAGTAAGAACACTTCTTTTCCATCATCAGTCCAGGAAGGAATCAGATGAGAAACCAGCATCCCTGCCCATAGTTTGTTGGATGCCTTGTCACCCCTGCTGTTAACCTGTTGTACCTTTACCATTATTTCTGCTTCACACCTCTCTGAGTTCCTCAGTTGCTCACTGCAGAATTCTCATGCCTTGAAGCCCTGCTTTCCATGCTTTCAGCCTCCTTGTACTCTACCTCGTTTGCATACCCTAACTTAGTACACCACAAAGCTTAACTCTTGGAGGGCAGAGTGAACTCATTAGTTGAACTGATACAAGGATTGCCTTGTCTGGGCCATACGAACACAGTGTATATTATTATTTGCTCTTTAACCACTTTCGCCCAGGTACAGGGAATCAATAAGTGTTTTGTTTTAATTGTTTGTTTGGTGTGTTTACCGTGAAAAGTACCATTCATTTATGGTCAGTAAGCCAGATGTGTGTCTCCTCTTTTCCATTCCTGCAGGTTCAGCTTAACTTTCACTTACAGTGAAATAACTGCTTCATGGTTTCTCATTTGTTCCTGTTTACCACTCTGGTTTCCAGATACTCCAACCCACTTTACAACCACTGAAGAAAGGTTCTCTGAAATATCCCATAGTTTGCTTCTATTTGTTAGCACTTTTCCATTTCTGATGGGTCTGGTGAATTTAATGTATTAAAATGGTTATTACAGTCTGAGGGTGGCATTTGGTGCACACAAGGTGGTTGTGTTGAGATTTAATGTTTCTCCCATACCTCTTATATGTATCCTCAACCATCCCAGGTCTCTATTTTCAAGCCTCTTTATATGGTAGAGATGGTGCATACTGCTTCAACTGCAGACAAAAATCCCACTCTGCATACTGCTCTGCTAGTGGCAATAGATACAGTGGCTGTACGGGGCTGACCCAATACACCATGCTGTGTGTTATCATGGGTGGAAGCAAGGAAGCAGAATTTGAAAGATACTGGGACAGACCAATGGCTGAAAAGGGCTGACCTAAAGCCGGTCTCTGCTACTAGAACTATGAACAACTAACAAGTAGAGATATGAGTCAGAGCCACAGGCCATACATATGATAGATTTCTTTGATAGATTCTCTCCCTAAATTGCTGCATACGACAACATTTGTATAATTGCATCTAAGTCACAGCAATATAGACCATGACACTTCATATTTTACGCCGCCTTCTAATCAGGCCAAGTGTGGTAGTTATGTATCAAAGGATTTCCTAGAGAGAGGAGGTGGGGGACTAGGAGCTGCATGAGAGGTCCAGTGCCCGTGCTCCTTGGTTTATGTCACAAACAAAAATTAGGGCTACTGTTCCTAAAGAGAAAGAGGAGATATCGACAGGTTGTGCAGGACTCGGGCATATGCACTGTGGCAGTCAGCAGGACTGTTTCATGTTGCTCCTCACACAGCTTAAAGGGATGTCATGCTTCATCATAGGGCTATTGCTCCTCATTGGGCCGGCGCTGTAATGCCCAACGGGTCCCCCGAAGGGTCACTATGGCAGAGATCTTTTATTGGTGTGCCGTATGATGAATGCAAGGTAGAGTCTAGGTGGGGTGGTATCTCATGTGTGATGATGTGGGTTAAAACTGGTCAGGGAGGCCACCAAAGACTTTTAATAACTGGACCACCCTGTCAGATTAAAAACCTTTATAGGTAAATGCTACCAATGGGGTCATAAAGTACCCTGGTAGTCTGATGTGAGTTCCTTATTTAGGGTCCAACTTTAGTCAGTCTGATCTTGCAAAAGCCAGTGGTGGTGCTGGCTGGCCTTTGGATCTATGCCCCCTGAAAATATTCAAGAACATTTACCTGTGAACATTGGTGGCTATCCCAGTGTTAGACCTGTCATCCTTAGGGTGGTCGCCCCCCACCTTTTTGCCCTTGTGTCCCAGTTTTTGCTGTATCTTTTTGTTGAACTTAGGACTGTGGGAACTTTACCACTGCTAACCAGTGCTAAAGTTCAGGTGCTTCTACTCTAAAACATGGTGACATCAGTATATACCCGATTAGCACTTTTAGCTTGTAAAGTCCCTTGTAAAGTGGTATACCATATACCCTGGGCCTGTAACCTACATGCTACTAGTGGGCCTGCAGCACTGATTTTGCCACCCACACAAGTAGCCTTTGAAACCTGTCTCAGGCCTGCCATTGCAAGGCCTGTGTGTGCAGCTTACTGCCAATTCAACTTGACATTTAAAACCACTTGCCAAGCCTTAAACCCCCCTTTTATTACACATAAGGCACCCCTAAGGTAGGCCCTAAGTGACCCTAAGGGCAGGGTGCTGTGTAACTAAAAGGCAGGACATGTATTTGTCAGTTTTCATATCTAAGCAACATTCATTTTTCACTGCAGTAAGGCCTACTCCTTCCATTTGCCAGCACTGGGAATTCCCTTGTATACTTTCAAGTGGTAATTCCTGATCAAAAAGGAGTAGCTCTGTCATGTTTGGTATGGTTGGAATAGTAATGATAAACCCTTTTTAATGGTAAAGCTGGATCTATCATTATTATTTTATTAAATGCCACTTTTAAAAATTGGACATTTCTCAGCTCTTCACATTGCTCTGTGTGCATGTAGCCTGTCTCCAATCCACGTCTGGCCAGTGTGACAACAACACTTCTGTGCATACTCTTTAGACAGCCACAAACACAGGAAGCCTGGGTGTGACAGGAGATACATCTGCCTTCATCTACATACAGATAGCCTTCCGTGGCTGAGATGGGGAGGAGAGGTAGTTCACACTTACATCTGAATAGGAAGTGTCCAGCTCTCACACAAAGGGCTGATTGCCCCCTACTGGTAGTCAGGAGAAAGGGCTGGGATGAGAGGGACCATTGTGCACTTCTGAAGATTCTTTAGAAGTCACCCCCTACATCAAAGGCATATTGGGGTATAAGTATGAGGGCTCTGGCCCTATCAAATCAGTACACTACTGGACTTGGGAAGAAACTCTGCAAGAGTGGAGACTGCTGTGCTGTAAGGATTGCCATTTTGCTGTGATCGACTGCTCCAAGGAACTGCTTCTCTGCCTTGTTGAGCTGCCCTGCTGCCTGCTGATCCTGCCCTTCTGAGGACTAAGGACTGGGCCCATCCACATGAACCCAGAGTGGCACCAAGGGCTTGCTGGCTTGCATCCTGTTGTTGTAAGTCTCAGGGACAGAAAAGACTTCCTGCCATCTTGCAGGTGCTGCTAGACTCTGCCAACTGTGAGTCCTTCCTACCCTTGCCTGAGATACCCCCTCCAGTCCTGGTCCTTAGAAGTTGGCTTTTCAGCTAAGATCTGCTGAAATCGATGCTTTGCACCACTACGGGGAAATATCTGACGCATCGCCTACCAACTTCGACGCATCAGCTGTATTGCCTGCCTATTTTGATGCAGTGGCACAGCAGCTCCTTGTCAATGAAGATTTGCCTTCACTTCTACGGATCCCGACAACGACGCTGTCTCCTGCTGCATGGATCGAAATCGACACATCATCCTTCATCGTTGACGCTTTGCTCCATAACTAGCTACTTTTCAGCGGACCCTGCATGGTTTCTGTAGCTGGCCTGCCTCCAGCACTGTTGGCCTGGATTTTAACTTTGTCCTGGGCCGTCTTGACCTCAAGCAACTTTTCAACCGCTCGTGACTTCTAAGCACTGTTTTTGCATTTAGTCTTTAAAAATTCATATCTCGACTTCTACTGATTGGAGTTTTGTCATTTTGGTCTTATTGTAACCAGATAAATATCCTGTATCTTTTCTAAACCTGTGTGATGTCTTTTTGTGGTGTTTTCATTGAGTTACTGTAATTTACAGTGTTACACAAATACTTAACACATTGCCTCTTAAGTTAACCCTGCATGCTCTGTGCCAAGCTACAAGGGTGAGCACAGGTTAATTTAGGGTGTGTATCTGACTTACCCTGACTAGAGTGGTGGTCCCTACTTGGAAAGGGTGCAAACCTCTGCCAACTGGAGTCCCCATTTCTAACATCCAGCATTGGATATAATCAAAAAATGTTTTTCACAGGAATCTTTCTTCAGGGATTAAACACAGTATACATATGCCCATTAGTCAAGAAGAACAACCTGGACTCAAAAGATCCTAGCAATTTTATACCGATTACTACTGGATCCTTTCTTGCCAAACTACTTGAAAAAGAAATGTTTCTATAAATATCTCAATTACAAGAAGGCAACCATATACTCCACGACTACCAAACAGGATTTCGGTAAGGAAGAGGCACAGAATCTGCTTTAACCAACATATGGGATGACCTAAAAACACATGACAACCTTAATTCTCAGACTAAGTTAGCTATTGATAGTATAATTCTTGCTTGGATCTCCCCCTAGCTTGATGGCAGGTCTAACTTGATATACACATTACAAAACAAAAAACAGGAGTCTCCCAAGGATCTAAGGATCTATCATCTCTCATCTTTTCTGTATACATGAAACCATTACCAGAACTAATCAGTAGTGTTGATCTTCTCTGCTGCTATTATGTGGATGACACACAGAAAATACTCAAACTGCAAAACGCTGAGGAGATATTAAACTCAAAAACTGCCTCCAAGCCATGAACCAATGGATGACATGGAGCTATCTGACTTTATAAATTGAAAACCAAAATATTAACTTGTGGAGAATAAAAAAGCTATGACCTGCTCACACAAACTAGTACCACTACCAAAAATATCAAAAGAAGTATGAACTCTGGGAATTGTCATGGACTCTCCACTCTTAAGGAACAGCCAAGTAGATAAACTAGCCAAGTCAGGTCTGATGACACTCTGGAGAGATTTTTCTGCATTTTTACCTGTTTTGGATTTCCATAAAGGGTACAAGCAACAACATTACTCCTCCTCTCAGAAATTAATTATGTAAATGGACTATATAACAAGATTAAACTTTCAACCATGAAATGTATTCAGAAAATTCTGAACTCAGCCACAAGCTTACTTTTACAGCTAAACTTACACATGTACAACTACCCTGTCTTGAAGGCACTCCACTTGTTTCTGGTCCCAAGAAGATCCTCATTTAAACTACTAAGTATAACTTACAAGGTAATAAATGACAAAGATCCTGAATTTCTCCAGATGAAAACCAAAAAAATCTTCCAAACCTAGAAATTTACGTTCCAGACTATCACCGCAACCAATAGTTTAACCTTACAAAAAGTCAGCGTGGCATTTCTTTCTAAGTACAGGCTAACATATTATGGAATTCCCTCCTTGCAAAAATAAAAGCAGCTGAAAACCAACTGGAATTTTGACTAATGGTTAAGAATTGTCAATTACCAACCTGACAATAATGGCTAGCCTGATGCGCTGTCTTCTAAAGAAGATGGGAAACACAACAAGAATAACAACTGTGTAAGAGAGGAAAACACATTTACATTTAATGACAAGAGAAACCGAACATGACATTTTCTGAGAGAAAAATTAATAAACGTGCACCAAATACACGTTATAGAAAAGATGAAGAAAACAAAGATTTTTAAGTACTGCATCGTAAAAGCATGCAGAAAAGTGTAGTTTAGATGATATAATTCATATAAGTAACATAGATTGTGATTTACTGGAACCATATTTTATTAGCGTGTGTTAGAAAAAATTTGCAAATGGTGAACTCTCATGTTATTAAGTTTACCTCTAATCGTTTCTAAATGTCATTTATATGGAAGAATAACTATTGAGATTTATCAAATATTATGATTAATCCTGATTAGCATAGTGGCCTCATATGCTAACATGGCAATTTGTTATGGACGCATAACTATTGCTAGGAGAGTGTAAAATATCATTCAACGACTGAACAGAATGATGTTGATAACCCCAGCCACTTGGCATTGTTGAATTTATTCTAACTTGTACAGAAAAGAAGTTATAATACTTTCTTTGCTGTAAGCCAAAATCCTGCCTCTAGCACTCTTCCCTGATTGGTCAGCCCTGAAGGGATTAGCCAGGCTGCCTTGATTAGGTGACAAGTGGCCAGGCCGGGCAGAGGCTATCTGATGGAGAGAGCTCTGTGGGGCACAGGAATGCCAGAGCAGAGGGTTGGGCCATAAAGCATCGGCTTCAACGGAAGTACAGGTCAAACAAGCCTGTCAGCCAGGGCCGCCCCCTATCCCTGCCAGATGGGAGGCTTAAGGAAGGAATTCACAGATGTGAGTGGGGGAGTTTATGGAAATAAGCAATAATCTGAGTTTGGTTTAGTTAGTTCTTGCTGCTCTGCTGAAATTTCAGACATGATGGATTTTGAGAGAATAGTGCTTTCTGGGACAAGACTATGCCTCACTTTGGAGGAAGTTTTTATGATTTGGAGTGTTGCCCTGCACCTCATTGGATAGGGGTCGTCCCCTGCTTGTCACCATAGAACACTGGATAAATATGAGAGGTGCAGTGCCTCTCAGTTCTGCCTCCTGAAACTACAAGAAGAAGGAGGATTGTCCTGCTGGAATCCTGATCTGCACCCAAGGGCATGCCTGGTAAAGACTGCGCTGCTGCACTATCTGGGACTACAGCTCTGAGGACTTTGCCTTGCTTCAAGAAGGAGTAAAAAGTGGACTTCCTGCAGCTACAAGGGAACAGAGCTTAAATAACCCTTCTCCAGCCAGAGCCCCCCTCCTAGAGTGCGTGAAGTGGAGTTTTAAGGGGTTGATCTAGTGCATTGTGGGAAGTGAAGTCCAGGCCCGCCAAGGACCAGCTAGGAGATTCCAGACCCTTGGATTTGTGTTTTGGACACTTGAAACCCACCAGAACACCTTCAACCACGACCCAGCCAGATTCCAGGTTCGCCCCGTTGAAGAGCTTCGGAGGTCCGACTTTCAGAGTTTGACCAGGAGCTCCCTAAAAGTCAAGCCGGTGAATCCTCACCGAATCCGGACTGGTAAAGAGCAGTGATGGCCCTAGGTGAAAAAACTCTAGAAAAGTTTCTATGTCCGAAGGTAAAATTTTGACCGAAGCCTACCGTGTTGGGTATCCGAGCAGGGCACAATCGCGTTCGGCCTCAAACTTTGACTTTGTCCCAGCCAAGCGGGACCAGATGTCCAGAAGTGGTGCTATTGGTTTATAAGCACTAGAAAGTGTTTATTGGATGTTAATTGTTTTGCAGTAATTCTAAAGATAAAAATAGTTCCTATGTTTATAAATTGGTGTGGGATTTTTATTGTGTGTTGTGTTTTACTTATTCACTGCATTGGTGTTTTTAAATGCTTTACATGCCTGTCTCCTATGTTAAGCCATATTGCTCAACGGCAGCTACCAAGGGTTGTGCAAGGAACTAAATTATAGAGACCCTATTTAGGACCCAGTATCATGTTGGTGGCTTGTTGCTGGTGTTAGGTGCCTACCTATAGCTCCCAATAGCCCATCTTCCAACAATGACAAATCCTGTTTACTGGTAAAGGTGGATTTGACATTACTAGTTTAGGAGTGCCACTTTTAGAAAGTGGGCACTCCTCTGCTCTTAGCTCTTTGTGTACCCTACAGTCTGTCCCCAATACACGTCTAGGGTAGGGTGACAGCTACACTTTGTGCATTCCCTCTAGATAGCCACAAATACAGGATACTTCAGGGCATCTGCAGTCATATGGATCCTGATGGGTCTTCCTGGGCAAGAGGGAAGGGAGGAGCTGACACCCACACTTCAATAGGTAGTATCCTGTCCTCACACAAAACACTGATCAACCCCCCACAGATAGGCTGGAAGACAGGACTGTGCTGAAAGGGGAACTGTGCACTTCAAAGGCTTTGCTTTGAAGTCACCTTCACTTCAAAGGCACTTTTGGGTATAAGTACTGGGTCTCTGACCCCCCTAAAACCAGACACTACTGGACTTGTAACTAAACTCTGCCAGAGGAGCCACTGTGCTGCTATAATGTCTAAAGGACTCAACTAGACTGCTTTTCTGGAAAGACTACTTTTTTGCTTGTTGCCATGCTGACTGCTGCTCTCTAACTCTGTTGAAGGAGAGCTGGACTCTGCCTTCTGCCAAAGTGATCTCCATGGTCTTGCTGGCTTGCCCCCTGTTCCTGAAGTCTCAGGGCCATCAAAGACGTCATCTGCTTATATTTGCCATGGGACTCTGCCACATGGGAGTCCAGCAGCTGTACTGTTGCCAAACACCAGTTCGTGCTGGATTGCCTGTGTGCTCTGGGAAAAGAACAAGCATTTCACATGTTAAGGATTGAGTGCCCCGTTTTTGCAAAAGACACCACAGCGCTGAGGGAAGCCCCTTTCCAGCATGGTCCTACCCCGAAACCGGTCCCAGGATGCTTGTTTCTGGTCCAGGGAGGACCTGGCCTGGCAGTTGAGGCTGGACTGTTCCCATTGGGGGCAGGGTCAAGGCTGATTTGCAAATGGCTGGGTCCAAACTGGAAAGGCATGGCAAGCAAAAGATTATGGATTTAACCAAGATCTGTGACTGTGGGTGAATGTTTGACATTGTTTCAGCATTCCGCCCATCAATTGTTCGTTTTGCATTTGTCATCCTAAGTGGAAAGGGTATGTCTGGACGTGGGTCCCGTGCTCGCTATGCCATGGATCCAAACTAGACTGGCTGATCAGAGGTGATACCCCAACACTGGTCCTAGGATACTTGTTTCTGCTCCAGGGAGGACCTGGCCTGGCAGTTCGGGCTGGACTGTTCCCATTGGGGGCAGGGTCAAGACTGATTTGCAAATGGCTGGGTCCAAACTGGAATGGCATGGCAAGCATAAAACAACACTATGGATTTAACCCAGATCTGTGATTGGGGGTGAATGTTTGACATTGTTTCAGCATTCCGTCCATCAATTGTTTCTTTTGGAACTTGAAAAGGCTTCATTGGATTTTTGTCGTTTTGGTCTTGTTTTGTTGACAATACAATAACCTATTTTTATAAAGCTGTGTGGAGTCTTTTTGTGGTGTATTCATTGTGTTACTGTGTGTGTGTTGCACAAATACTTTACTCATTGCTCTTTAGAAAAGCCTAACTGCTCTGTGCTAAGCTACCAGAGGATGAGCACAGACTATCTTTTAATGTGTACCAGCTTACCCTGACGAGTGAGGATTCCTGCCTGGCCTGGGTTCATACCTCAGCCAACCAAAGACCCCATTTCTAACATACCCACCAGTAGCGACTTCTGGTGGGAGTGCTACCGGGCGGTGACGTGGGGCGGGGGAGGGGCAGGGTGGCGGGTAGTAAACACCGGAATACGGATGAATGCAGGTAAGTAGACCATTAAATCAATAAAACGAATTTCGTTGCGCGCGCTGCATCGCATTTGGCGGTGTAGCGCGTGCAACGAAATTCGTTTTATTGATTTAATTGTCTACTTACCTGCATTCATCCGTATTCCGGTGTTTACTACCCCCACCCCACGACACCGCCCGGTAGCACTCCCACCAGGAGCCGCTACTGATACCCACTCATACATGTACCCCATCCATAAGCTGCTTGCTGCCCTACAGCGCTATGCGCGACAATCAAGCCATATATACACAGTAATGAGAACCAAAACTACCAGAACAAATAATTAAAAACAGTACCCACTCTCCCCCAGACAAACATATTGAAAACATGTTTCCACATAAGTACACCTCACATGTGCCAGGACCATATATAGGTACCTCAATCTATCCAACCGGGATAGCAATCCCCTCCCCCACCCACCAGCTGGCACCGCCTCAAGAAATCAAGCAACCTAAGTTCCACCTTCATGACTACAGAATGATTATCATACTGCAGCCCCTTCTAAACAGGCCACAACACAGTTGTGCAGTATCATTTTTAACCCCAAGTCTGTGTCTGGAATGGCACTGAGATGCATAGACTGAGTGTTTGACACCAGGACATCCATCATGGGCAATTACTGACCTAACTTAGTCGCCTGCAATCTTCTGCAGCCACCTGCATTGTACCATCTTCCTGGATCGTGACCCTCTACACATCTAAGGCAGGTCTCCGGGATCTGTCTCTTCTGGAGCGGCCCCTCCAATTGCCCCACTCTGACTGTGCCCTAGGATGACCCCCAATGCCCACGCTTGGAGCAAGGACCTTTTCCCACACTTCCAAATGCCCCAAACCTCCTCAGGATACTCAAAGAAGTGCTCCTTTCCATTGGATAGGACCTTTAGTTTGGAAGGATACAGCAGCATGTTTTTAAGTTTCATGTTACGCAGCTTCTGCTTGACCTCCATAAACGATTTATGCTGCTCTTGTACCTTCCTGGTGTAGTCAGGGAAAATAGAGATTGAATGATTCTCAAACTTCGGGACTGTCTGTTTCCGGGAAGCTCTAAGGATGCAGTCCCTGTCCCTATAGTCCAGGATCTTTGCTATGAAGGCCCTAGGTGGCGGCGGAGGCACCAGTGCCTGGTGCGCTCGTTTAATAACAAAAATGTCTGAGAGACCATGTGGTTTCAAGCAGGGCCATGCCCACTGTTCCAGAAAGCTTTCTGCAAACGTCCCTTCTACCCTCTCTGGAAATCCTAGGATACTATATTGCTGCAGCAGGAGCAGCCCTCCACATACTCCACATTAGCCTCAGGTCCCCGGTTACTTTGGTCATTCGGGCCATCTGCTCCTTAAGAACCACCACCTCCCCCCAGAACGTCTCAATGTTGCTCTTCTGCTGGGGTCACTTTCTCCGTTACCTTACGGAGATCCACCCTCAGCAAATTGACATCAATGCACACTGTCTCGATTTGAAGTTCAAGGGCAGTGTTTGACCCATGTATGGCCTTCAGCAGGTCCCCCTCATGCTCTGGCGATGCAGCTACAAACTCCGCTCCCTCCTGGCGAGCCACTCGCTGCATGTGCTTCCATGGGGTGGTGTATTGGGGGATAGTATTAGCGTCCGCCACCCTCGGGGGCCTGTCCTTCCCCATTCGTTGCAATCCACCTGGGGCGCTCTACTCCTCCATGCCCCTGCTTCAGCTGCCTCTCAGCTTCTCCAGAGCACTTTTCCACAGCCACCGCTGGGCAAACACCCCACAAGGGCCACCAGACACAGCAGGGACCCAGCCCACATATGGGCTGTTCCCCCCTGCAGCACCGTCACACCTGTATGGTCTCAGTCATTGGATGGGAGTTCAGGCCTCTCCCCCGGACTCTCAGGACTCACTAATTGAAGCTCTCATGTGACCCCTGTGTCTCGCCAATCCCGGGCTCCAACAGTACACCTCAGTGTCCAGTGCCTCTGCGCCCTACTCCAATCCTCCCAACCCTGAACACCCCTGCACCAACCAGCCGGCCACACTGCATTCACCGTAAGGGGCAACTGCTACCCCCAGCCAGGACGCAGCATTGTGTCCAACCACCACCCTCTCCGAGTGCCCTAAAGGTCTCTGCCATTGGGCAGGGGCCCCCAACATCCCACAACACGGGGGCTCAACCTCACCCCAGCCCAACTGCAGGGCTTGAATGTTGCCTCTATCCACCGGGGCCCTGCGTTCTTCAGTGCGGTGCTGCCCTCCTACACACTGGTAGGTTGTTGCTGTGGGATGTAGGACATCATGGCTCTCAGTTTATTTCCTCAGAAGTAATAGACGTGGAGGATCGCAGCTTCATTTTCTCGGTGGGCCACGATGGGCAGCGCAGCGCTGCGGCCGATGCCGCCATGCAGGCCCAGGCCTGTCCATGAAGGCCGCTCACTCTGGGGCTGCCTCGCCCCGCTGTCTACCAGGACACAACATGGGTCTCTATGTTACAGCCCAGCACCTCTCTGCTCAAACAAGGTAGCCCCATCTCTCCTCTTTTGCCCTTGGTGCTGCCATATTCCCTCAGGGCCCAGCGCACTCCACCATCGCGGGGGCCCCTGATACTTGACAGCCCACTCTCAGCCGGCTGATTGACAGGCCTCTGCTGGCCCCGTTCACCTCCTCTGGTTAGCAGTCACTGCCCCCGGCTGGAACTCCCTGTTTCGGGTGTATCACACCAGGGCCTCAGAACCTGCGATTGCAAGTGGGGACGCCTCGCCCTTCAGGTGCCCCACAGCCAGCAGCGCAGCCCAGGCCCAGCTCACACCGCACTGCACTCCAGCTCCGGGGCCACTGCGTCCTGCATGGCCACTCCTGCCACTTAATGGGTGCCACAAGGACCAGGTGCAGCACTACAGGGACTCGGCAGGCGGTTTTTCACCCCTCCAAGACTGCAGTGACATCAGGATTTAACAGCATTACAGGCGGGCCAGCAGGAGCTGCAGGGATTCACGTCCTGTCGGCCATCTTGCCTGGCTACGCCCCTTTATTTATGTTATTTATAAATGTTATTATAGGATATAATACAGTGGCTGAGGCTTTTACAAAACACATGCATAGAACAACTGTTGGGAAGGACTCCCTCGGGTCACTGATATGGTCAAAAACGGAACTGACACTAGTTAAGCTGTAGGACCCCATGGCTGATTATTTTGCTGGCACCCTTGAGAAATTTGACATTGGGGAGATATGGAGATATTTGGACTCAAGACACCCACAGCTTAAGAATCATAAAAATTGAAATATCTAAATTATATGTTCATATTTGCTAAATGTAATATCTCTAGATGTGTCTTAGAGATCTATGTAAATGTAATCCTCAAAGCTACTCGGTGGACCCCACGATGAGCAAAATTAGACACAGTTTTACTATATACGATTTAGATAATAATTAAATATTATGGAAGTTGTTCATTACTTATGTACCTTTCCTGCACTCTAGGCACAGGTACTACTTTTGAAACATGTAGAAGTTTTACTTCTGGGCATACGTATTAATAATGTGATAGAGTACCAAAGTTGTTAGATTTGTGAATAGTGCACAACAATCCTGGACAACACTGATGTACTTGATAAAAGCTGTCACTATGATTAACATTTATTTTGGCTCCTGAAAAGTAGGTCCAGGGTACAACATGATGCTCTTTGTTTAGTGAATTTGTAACTGTTGATTAAGGAAGAGTAAAATTGCAGTTTTGAGGCAGGAATGAAAGGGTTTGGAGACTCATATGATGTATGAGTGACCATAGCTCTACTCATTTGCATCCTCCTTGTTATCTGTCCCATCTCTCGTCACAGCCACCCTGGATCTTGCTCGCCCCCTCCCTGTGCCTTGTCCCGTGCTAGTCCTGCCAGGCCAGAACTGCTTCATGAGCACATCACCTTCTGACAGCTCCCTCTGTTCCTCAACTCTCTCCCCATGCTGGCCTTGGCCCCTTCTTGCTGATGCCTTATGCTGGTGTGCTGTCTTGTCCTGCTTTTTTGCTGCATGACCCTTGCCGCCCTGACCAAACTCCACTCGCCTTCCTGTATCATGCCACCCATAGAATCAGGATCAGTGCTGGTGAGTCCCAGTGTCATGAGTGTGTCACCTCTGGTGGACTTCTATGCCACTTCCACCAGAACAGATATTCCATGTTTGAACACTGGGCCCCCTCTACTGCTGCTGCACAGTGCCTCTGATGTGCCCATTCTCTGTTGAGGTGTCAAGGTTGCCCTCAATACTACATTTGTCCCGCAAGGGAAGAGATGCTTCCGCTCAATGAATAACTGTGCTTTTGGGGGAAAGAGCCTACAATGCTGCTGGCTGTGCAGTTCATTTCTGTGAGGTAGTGAATCTTTCACTAATGTTGCACTGCTATACCCCTTCTATGAAAAGGTTAGGACTGCACTGTTACTATCTAGGTAAGCTTTCCCCCTCCACCTCATCTGTGCTGCGTCTACTCCCTTGACGTTTTGCCAGTCTCCTGGACATTGTGCTGCTCTCTCCATTGACCCTGCACTGCTCTATCGTTCTTTGCTACCCACCACTGCCCACTGACCCTGTGCTACCCATCTCTTTTAGATCATGTGGTACTTTCACCATCCTTGGCCTTCACTGCACCAGCCATCTGCCCACTTTGGTCCTGCACTGCTCTCATGCCCCCCATCCCATGTATTACCTATCATTTGGTTAATGCATAGTGAAATATGATTCATCAAGCTGCTTTATACAGCACATGTACAGTTCGGCAACAGCTGAGTAAGCTTCTCTAAATGTGGGGAATAATCATCTGATACTGCTACCCTGTGATACCTGTGTCTTATTACTTATGCTGGCAAAAAACATTTATGTGCAAAAGTACAAAAGCCCAAACTATTGATGTTGCCAATTCTTGTTTACTTTATATACTCCTAGAGTTGGTACTTGTACTTCTGTCTGGCCAGAAGAATGGAGAACAGGTTTGCTGGACAGTATGACATCTATTTTAAACCAGTTAGAGCTATGTTGGTGGCTTTCATACAGTGCTGAATGTGAGAGAGGCAGTTTGAAATGTCTATGATTGATTCCTTTATGCTTTTGATGTTAATGTGTAATTCATCATAGACGCCAGGGGCTGTATTACGATAAATGCGCATTTTCATTGTTTTGCCGGGCGCACCTTTAAAAAGGTGCGCCGGGCACAAACAGTGAAAATGCGCCCTATTACATTAATGCGGCACATTCCTATGAAAAACGGAGCGGCTGCTTTAAAGCTGCTCCATATTTCACTGTGCAGTCTGCAATCCGCCTATATTTTGAAGGGCATTAGAGATCCCCTTATAGGTGGGTGCAGTCAGTGACCCGCCTGCAAGGGGATGTCTAGGGGGGTCCATGGGACACCCTTTCCCCCCTCCAGAGGGCTGCCATCAGGGGGCACACTGACAGTGCACAACCTTTTAGATGGCACACTCTCAGTGCACCTCCTGAGTGCTTCTTTGCCTCTCCAGGCGCAGAGGCAAAGGGATTCCCTCATCTGCATGAGGCACTCCCCCATGCAAATGAGGGAACAGCTCTTGCAGATAGCGCTGGTGCTTTATGTGCGCCAGCGCTATCGGTATTACAAAAGGGGCCGCACAAGTGTCTGCGGCCCCTTAGTGCCCCGGGGGCGTGAAAAGCATGCGCAAATGCCCGTTGCTCCCTGGGACACTTTATGTAATACGGCCCCTGGTAGGAATTAAAAAGATAGGGGTGGAACCTTGGGGTATACATTTGGTGCGTTTGACTGCAGTAGTTTATTAGCGCATCCAATTAAGAAATATTTGATCTATCAGTAAGGTATGAGTTGATCCATGTTAGAACATTATGTTTCATACTGCTAGAGCAAAAATCTATTTAAAATATTTATGGTTCACTGTCTCATGCACAGAGCTGATCCACGCTCCCTTTCACTATTATTTATCCTACTCTCAAGTGTGCGACAGACCTTGTCCGCCGTTAATGAGAATCAGGAGCTAATCATCACATAAATAATAATCACAAATCTTATGGTTAAAGTTTAGTCAATAATGAGAGTTTGAATTAGTTTCCAGGGTTTTTATTTTCATTAAAAGTTTAGTAAATTATTTTTCTCTTTATTCGATTAGTTCAATATCTCAATCTATTAACAGAATTGGTAAAAAAAAGTATGGTTAGATCATAATTGTAGTTCATATAATAAAGCATCAAGCATGTTCTAAAAAGTCCCTATTCTAAGAATGGGGCCGAAAATGGTGTTGGTCAGAACCAATAAAGAGTTCAAGTTCGCAGGGGGAAGAGTTAGATAGATCATAAAGCTGGAATTCAATCAATCAATATCAGTAGAACTTCCCATAAAGAGATGTTTATGAAACCCAATAGAGTCTCAAGCAAATAAAGCAGATAATCATACAGAGGCAGTAACAAACTGCAGTCAGCAATAAGTCCAAAATTATAAATCAGTTTTCTGCATTCAGCATGAAGCCTTCAGCATTCAGTCTTGGGGGCAGGTATGGAAGAGGGAAAAGGCTTCTGGTAAAAAGTATCTGGAAAAAGGCATTCAATCTACTCTAGAAACTCTCACTAAACAGCTGAAAAGAAATGTTGCATTTCATGTTGCCTCTTATTCTCCTCTCGTCCAATCAGCTTTCAGGATTCTTCTGAGAACAGGCTTTCCTTTTCCTTTCCCACATATTGAACGATGAACTACAGACAGTTATCGTGAAGTGTGAAACAATATTTGCCATTGCAACTACAGACGAGGCCTTTCGATTCAGACCTTCTTTCCCATGAACATGACTACATTTCTAACCTTCTAATAAAATAAATTGTATTTTAGCTGAACAATGAACTATATAAAACAGGAATATCAACTATAATAAGAAATTATTTAGTACCACATTCTTCGTTATAATATGAGGAAAAATTGGTGAAAAGGGTTAACATTTCTATTCAAACATTACATTCTTGTGCGATTTTTCTCTATTACTTCATTTATCAATGAAGTTTCTTTAGCAAATATTTCAAAACATTATTAATAATCAGAAACATTTGCAGAGTTATGTGAAGCTTTTCACCAAAAGGCAAATTTGAACCTGTTTCATAATCAAAATCAGAAACCGTTGCAACAAATTCCTGTGTTTGACAATGATAGTTTTGACACCGACAATTCCCAATGATGGTGCCTGAGGGGGGAGGAGGATTGAGTGCTTGGCACAGTCTTAGAGGTAGATCATAGTGGTCCATTTGTAGAAGGAGAAGTAATAGTCACCCAGTGTCATTCCTTATTGACACAGGAGATACCCGCTCCACTGTTAGAACAGTAGAAGTCCCAAACCTACCTCTTTCGGGAAAGAAGATCCAAGTTGTAGAAGTCTTAAATAAACAGATCACAAACTCAGTCTCAGACGTTCCTGTAAAAATAGGTTCCTTTGAGAAAAAAAAACCAAATTTGTCATCTGTGATTCAAGTCCTGTAAACTTGTTAAGGAGGGATTTGTTGTGTAAGTTAAATTGCACAATTTACTGCACGCCAGACAGTGTGGAGTTCCAGACCCATGATGAGGATGTTGAGTTTAAAATGGCGTGACAAGATTCAGTTGTAGGATTGTTTCCCGTGAGAACAGTTGAGGAGTTACCTCCTGATTTGAAAGAAACAGTGAACCCAGAAATCTCGGACTTCACAGGGAAAGATATAGGACTGATCAAAGGTGTAGAACCAGTCCGAGTCACATTGAAACAAAACGCAGTGTATCCAAAAACACTACCATATAAATTGACGCCAGAAACAGTTGCAGGAGTAACACCTGTAATTGAAGACATGCTGGAATTGGGATATTGAGGGAATTGGTCGGGAGTTCATGCAACTCTTCGATCATGGCTTTACAAAAACTCAGTGGTAACTATCGGATTGTGCAGGATCTTTAAAAAGTTAATAGTATTGTTGTTATATGTTGTCCTGTGCTACTGAATCTGGCCACCATACTTTTCTGGATCCCGTGCATTGCAGAATGGTTCACAGTTAGCGATCTTTGTAAGGCTTTCTTCTCAGTGCCATCGCATGAAGATAGCCAGCATCTTTTATCCTTAATCCTTCAGCAGAGAGATTTAGCATGGTGCCGAGTTCCACAAGGGTATACAGACAGTCCTTCCATCTTGAAAAAGAATCTGGAGTCATTACAGATGCTCTACAATTCAGTTCTCATGCAATATATAGATTACCTACTTGTGGTATCAGAAACACACGAAGCTTGTAAACAGGATACAATTGCATTTCTAAATCACCTAGCCGAGAATGGACATAAAGTGTCCCCAGGGAAATTGCACTAGTGTCAAAAAAGTGAAACAAATTCAGTATCTGGGACACAACATTGAAAAAGGAGTAAGGATGGTGTCACCAGAAAGGGTGGAAGCAATTCTGCAGATGAATCCACCTGGAACACAGAGAGAAGTCAGGGAAAGGTTGGCTACTGTAGACAGTGGATACCTAATTTTTCCCTAGTGGCTAAGCCTTTACTGAGGCTAACACACAAAGAGGTGCTTCATCTGCTTCCATGGGACAATTGCTTGAAAGCTTTTCTTGAGCTGAGAGAAAGTCTGTTGGGCCCCGGCACTAGGAATGCCTGATGCCAGTAAAATGTTTACATTGTTTTTCAGTGAGAGGGAGGTCTGTGCTCTCTCAGTGCTTACACGGATGCATGGAGATGCTTGAAAACTTGTGGCCTACTTCTCAACAATTCTTGACCCTGTAGCCACAGGACTGCCCGGCTGCCTTTAAGCAGTCACCGCAGTAGGTGTTAATTTAAAGAGGTGTGAGAGCATAGCGATGGGGTACCCGCTAACTATAATTGTCCCACACTCTTTAAGAATACTTCTTACCCAAACCAAAACCCAGTATATGACTCGCAATAGACTTATCGAGTACGAACAGCAGATATTGGCTGCTGATAATGAGTCCAAAATGTTGCCATATTTTAAACCCATCTACTTTGTTGCCAATAAATGACAATGCTTGTGAGGATGTTGAACATGATTGTCTAGATGTCAGACAGCATAACAAAGGAAATCTGAGAGACAGCTTATTTCATTTTGCATTTGCATTTGGGTTTCTCCCTGCATTTGGACATTTCCATTTACTCTGTCAGGATTACGTCTACACTCCCTCTTTCAATGCCTGATCTTGTTACAATAGTGGCAAGCAGTCATTTTCTTCAGAGTTGCAACATCCATACCAGAATTCAGATCAACTGGAACCCCTCTACCAAATCTTCCTTCAGTACCTTGTACTCCTCACTGTTTACCAACACTTTGCATACCACCTTGATTTCCTGCAAAGGACTGGTTCTGAAACCCCCTCTGCTCAAACTTCGTCTGGGCCAACATGAATTTTTCCTTAAGTTTTCTCTGCTGCATTTCCTGCTCATCACTACAATATTTGGCATATCTCAAAATGTCATCTAATGATTTAGTCTGCCAGCAAACTACACTCTGTTGGATATACACACTAATTTCCGGTCTGAACCCAATAACAAAGTAAGATACAAAGTATCCCATATCACTGGGTGCGGGACACTCTCTTCCACTGTGTTGTTGAAACACCTGTAACAATCGCTCATAGTAATAATGCACTGACTCTTTGCGTTCTTGTGAAGTCCTTTTAATTTTTCCCCAATCAATATCTTTTGGAGGCACCTTGCCTTTCAGGAAAGTAATCACTGCTTCATATTTCTCCGTGACTACAGGAGATGGTGTATTAGTGCGAACCTCTGTTATTGGCTCTTCATGAAGCTACTGTACAACAACCTTACATTCAGCCCATAAATTATTTGGCACTACAATGTCAAAGAAAGTATTCAAATCAATCCACAGCACTTTTGAAATTTTGACAAATCTGCACATGCTTGTCTCTCAACTTTGGAAAATTGTTTGTGAATGCAGCAAGATCACCTCTGCTCCATGGTACATGGACATATACTTCACCCGCTATCTCTGTCAATGGATAAGCCGAAGCTTTTTCCTCATCTTGTGAACCTGTTGATAACTTTTATTTCCCTCATCTACTTCTGACTATTTCTTTTCATGTTTCTTAGACCATTTGTTTTCTAATTTCTAAAATTTGCTCAATTTACTGATGCATTTTGCAAATTCGGTTGTGTGCAAACACATTCCTGAAAAATGCATTGTCTCAATTGCTCCATCGTCTTATTGAACCCTATAACTTCTCTGCAAAGGAAAACTTTTTGAAAGGGCTGCATCATACTTTCAGGCCAAATCAGTCAATTTATCATGTGTGATTGCAGCATGTCTTGTAATTTACTTATTCAGGAAAATTGATTCTTTTGCCTGGTACTAGTTCAAATGTTCACATTCTAAACATCCCCTAATAATTTCCTCTAATTCTTTCTTCAGTTTTGAAACATTGAGGGGTCACTCCCTTTCAGGTTCTGGGGCAACTTGTCATTCTGTGCTTTCTGTCTTTCTAATTCCTGCTGCTTCCTCAACCCATGGTGGGAAAATTCCATCTTCAAACAAATTTACCTCTCCCTGGATTATTGGTGTTGTGAACACAATCCTTACCCCTTCTTTTAAAGACTGAATTATTTGGGGTGGTTTCCATGCAACAATCTGAGAATTTTAAGATGCTGTGATAAACCCCGACAAGGCTACACCTCTTACAGCTCCTTAAGCTACTGGTGTTGGGGCAATAGTTATTGGGGAAGTCACATTTGGTCTGGGCACTTTTTGTACTGTTGCAACTTGTGATAATTGTACCGGAACAGTCATAATTGAAGCAGTCACACCAGGTGTAATCACAGTTGGTGTCTCAACAACTGGTGGTGGGGCAACTTATAATGTCTGAAATGGTCTCTCAATCTGAAGTAGGCTCGGTTTAACAGGGGTAGTAACCACTGTAGCACTTAGAGTTGCACTCTTATCTATGCTAGTGGTGGGGGTCACATAAGGTGATGGACGTGAGGCTAACATTTATGCCAATATTTCATCCCCTGAATCACTGTCTCCTTCTTCCTCTTATCTTTCCTATTTTCTTTTTCCTGTGCCTTACTCTTTTTCGATTTCTCTGGTGTTTCAGTAGTTATAGCTGAATATAGTCTAGCTCCCTAGACTATAGCTTTTCTCCATCTCTGTTGAGCTTCATCCCATCACCCATCTGCATAATTACGCACTGCTCACCTAGTCTTTTTCTGAATCTCTCTTTCTTTGTCTCATACTATTTCTTACCACATTTAATGCTTCATATTGTGTGGGTCTAGGTGGTGGCTTAATTGTGTATAGATTCTCCTTAAATTTTTCAATAATTCTAAGTTCAAAAGTACCATATCTAGGAAAACTCAAAGGACCCTCTTTTTCAGTAATCTTGCACCATTGACAATAAACCTATAAACATCACCAAGTCATTCTGAACATAAACTCCAATTCAATCAAGAAAGACAACAATAATCACAATTCATAACGCATAATCCTATTAATGATCACACCTCCAATTCTGCAATCTCCTTTGAAAATCGCACCTTGTCAGCCTTCAAGTTCTGGGCATTGGGTGCTGGGACTCAGGTACTATTTTAACTTGGGTCAGTATTTTATAGCTCCTTCTCAAGGTGTAAACCTTCACTCTGCTACTACATTCTGCTAGTGCATAAATACATTTAAAATATTTATGTTTTATCGTCTCGCACACAGAGCTGATCCTCGCTCCCTTTCTCTATTATTTATCCTACTCTCAATTGTCTGGTGGATCTTGGCCACTGTTTATGAGAATCAGGAGCTAGTCATCACATAAATCATTATCACAAATCTTAATGTTAAGTCACTAATTTAGTCAATAATGAGAGTTTGAATTTGTTTCAAGGATTTTTATTTCCATTAAAAGTTTATTTTTTAAAAATATTATTATTTTTATTATTTTATATTCATATTTTATATTCATATTTATTAATAATCAGAAACATTTGCAGAGTTATGTGAAGCTTTTCACCAAAAGGCATAGTCACAGAAAGGTAAAATTCTAAACAGTTTTCATGCTGATTGCAACATTTCTGTTGAGTCATTTATAAAGCAAAACTGCTTTTTAAACATTTTGAGGCCTAGTACTAATAAGTATGAGTACGTACTAATTTTTCTACATTTTTAAATTGCACGTTCAGGTTGCACATATAATTTGTTTTAAACTATTTTATTTAGCATTTTTTTTAATTATCTCTCTCATTACTTGTTCATGTTCCAGCCTTTGAAACAAGATGGGATGGTCAATGCTTAATTTGAGCCAATGGCTGCAAGAGGGGCCTAATGGCACTTATTTTTGAGGACCAATACTTATTTCTCCTCATCAGACATTTACCGAAAGCAAGAGAGGGAAATCACACGTAGCGGAAAGGAGAAAGAGAAAGACGGGAAACCCGTAAAAGGAGGAGAAAGCAGGAACCTACGTGAGTGAGATAAATGGGCTGGGCAGAGTGTTTCTGGTAGCAGACTAAAGAGGCATGAGGTGAATTCAACACCGTTATTTATTAGTGCCTGGGGTCAGCAACGTATTCTTTTTAAAATAATCTTTATTGCCATTTTACAGGTTAATCCAACACTGTTTCTCATGCAGGATACATAGTAATAGCTGTTCTTTCTTTCTCAATAGGATCTGGTTCTCATTTATCACATTTATATTAACTTCTATGCCAGTTATAACAAAATGTAACTTCCCCATCACCGACCCACCCCCTTCGTGTCTTTGTGTCATTTATCTGTGATCTCTTCTTAAGCTCAATAACCATCATCCCGGATACAGTACATTCTATTCAGATTCAAACCTTCCTTCACTCCCCCTCTCGTTTCCCCCGTTTCGTTGTGTATTGTCCCCCTCTCCTACTTCTGCAGCTTGTGGGTCTCTTAGATCTGCAATCATCGTGGACCATGCTTGTACATCATCTTCAAGTTTTTCATCATTCCTTCATCATTCCTATTGTTTCATCCGGGTCAATTCAGCCATTGCCCATTCTTTCAAATCTCTTAGCCAGCTACTTATGAGCCATGGGGTCAGGCTTAGCCATGAAATTGCCACTCTTCTTTTTGCAAGAACCAGCACTAGGAACACAACCGTTATGCTTAGATTTTTCTTTTTTTGACTGGGTATTAGGCCCAGTAGTACTGTTCATATGGTCCTAGGAATGGACCAACCCATAGCATTATGTATTTTCCCTAGCACTCCCTCCCAGAAGAGACTCAAACTCCGGCATGCCTATATCATGTGAACGAAGCGAGCGTCTAATTCTCCACATCTAGGGCAAGCATCCGAACGTCCCAGATAAATTTTACCTAGCCTGTATGGGGCTAAATATACTTGATGTACTATGTTATATTGAATTAATTTATATCGTGCATTGGAGCTCACCCTCCGCGCCCCCTCATGAACTCTCGGCCATTCCTCCGGGGGTCAGCAACTTGCTCACGATTGGATGGCTTACTTGTTTACTTCGGCTCCTTACCTCTGTTTGATTCTTTCCTCCCAATTCTTGTCTTTTTCCTGAGCAGAGGAGCATGTAAGTCTCACCACACTTTGGTTAGATGTATGTTTCCTTCCACTGCTGATGTCAAGGAACTATTTTTGCTTTTGCATGTTTCTTTCCCATTTGATGTTTAACATTCTGGAGTGCATCGGTAGCCCATCTATTTCTCTCCCAAATGACGGCTTTTCATTTTCCCTTGCTCTATTTGTAGCCATATGTCGCCTCCTCGCTGTCCCTTGGTCTGTTTGCCGCCTCTCTAAGCTACCTCATCCTCACTCAATCATCTCTCTCTGCCCCCAGATTGCATTTCTGCATATTATCTATTTTCAGTACAATGGGGGCAGGGTTCAGTGTATACACATTGTTTTATGAGAAGGTTACCAATGGATTGAAATGTGCTTTCCATCTATTGAAGTTCAGATTTCCAGTAAATTTTGGGTTTAGGGTAGCGCTTAATTTGTGCCAGTGGTTTCCTGTGCTCTGAAACGGCACTTAACTGTCAGCACCGGCTATAGTGACAGTCCACCAGATGGTGGAGCTGTCTTTTACATTTTTAGATGACCACATCAACCATGTTTATGAGGTCAATATACATTGAAAATGAATAATACCAGCCTCTCATCCCAGTATTATAACTTTGAGTGGACTGAAATAGTCTGAATTGTCACATTTGTAGGAGTGCATGGTTAGGTGTTATGTTGACACTGCCATTGGCAGCACTGGCAAGGTATGAGTAATGGAGGCTACAGTGACCTTCCAAGAAGGGCCCTGGCACTTACATTTTTACAAATTAAGAACTAGTTTAGGGGTTGCCATGCAGCCTCCCTCAGACTTGTCGACTCACACAATGCCACCACGTGTCACACGATTTTGGCTCCCTTCACACAGTAACACAGTGAAGATCCGAAATCACATGGTGGAAGGCAGGGTGAGCTGGAAACCACTGCATATAGTGGATTTCCTGCTCATCCTTCGCTTCTGCAAGCAGCCGATGTCCATTAAGAGGTGTGAAAACATCCCAGGACCTCTGCGACAGCTTCAGCAATCCCTTTGTGTTTTTTGGGATGGAAGTGGTGGGCTTGGTGGAGGGCAGAGTGCCTCTTAGGTAGCTCTTGGCACAAGGCCCGCCCCTCGAAGGCTTCACTCCTTCCTCACATGGTGAAATTTATTTACAGGTTGGCAGGTCTGCTCCCTTGGACCCACAGATTAGTGTTACTTGAAGTATCACCCTTGAAATATTTTTTAGACTTAAAGTACTATAGTAATGTCCTTCTTACTAAGGACTTCTCAGAATGCCCTGCCTGAGCTGTATCCATGCAGACAAAGTTGTTTTAGGATCTACCACAAGGGGCCCTTAGCAGCCAAGGGGACATCATCCCCCAACCTGTAGTGCAATAGGAGGCGCGTTTACAGAGTGGTGGAGAAAGGGGGCATGGCTTCCAACGACCTCTCAGCAATCCTGCTGTTTGGGACTTACTGAAGGTAACAGTAGGGCTTGTTGGTCCCCAAGGGCCCTCAGAATCCAAAGGGACTACATTCCCCAACCAGTAGTGTGCCAGGAGGCGCGTTTGCAGAGTGGTGGAGAAAGGGGGTGGGCCTCCGGAGACTTGCCAGGCTGTCTCTTTTTTTCATAATTATTACTTATATTAGGGCAGAGTGGCCACATGGCCCCCATTCCTTAGGCCGATTTTGGTCGTGGGGACCCCATCCACCAGGGCCTGGCCTGTTTGGAATGGGGGAGGGGGGTATGGTGGCCTAAATGCCCCGAAGGTCCCTGCCGGCTCCCTGCCTCCTGCAGGAGCCAGCATTATTTTGACACACAGGGAGCTGTACAACATGCAGCTCCATGTGTGTCAACGCAATTGTCCCCTATTTCCCTGCCCGCATCTATGCAGCCAGGGAAACAGAGGACACCTCAGCTGTTCCCGCTTGCTGACAGCAGAGTGTTTGCTCTGACTTGGTGGGAGCTGTCAAAGCTCCCGCCAAGTCAGAGCAAACAGCTATGACCTGGGGGTGGGCATCCCGGGACATAGCAGGAGCTGGCCCTGGGGGATAGCGATCCCCAGAGCCATATATGGCTCCAGGAGGGGCACCACGTGGCCCCTCTCCTTTCACTTTAATGACCATCCCAGAGAGGTGGTGGTCCCCGGGGCAGAAAACATGCCCCCCTCCCTCTTTAATTAAAAATCTTGCCCCGGGGTGGTGGTGGTCCCCGGGGCATGGGGGGCAGTGCAGCTCCTGCTCCTTTTGTAAGTGAGCCCTGGGGAGGTGGTGGTCCCCAGGGCTTGGGGGTGCCATGCGGGCACACCTGCATAATTTATAACAAATACCCCGGGGAGGTGGTGGACCACAGGGTTTCATTAACCCTAGGATGAGGGCCACATGCACCACCCTCCTTTATTTTTGATATGCCCCCGGGGGCTTCCTTTAAAAGAAGCGCAGGAGCCTGTGAGCTTTTTTTCAATTTTTCCACGGATCCGTGGATCCTTCTGCAAATTTGCTGCAAAATTGAAAAGAAATCTCTTTTTAATGCCTGGCTCGGTCATTGTGGGACCCCACCACTACTCCTAAGGAATTAGGGTATTCCTACCCTGCCCCCTTTCTTTTATTTCTTTCTTTTTTGGGGTCGCTGCTTCAAGCTGAGTCCCAATAGGGCTGCCAACACTTCCTGGTAGAAGTGTTAGCAGCCAATCAGATGTCAGCAAGGGGAATGTGAATACGGAAGTCCAATTAAATGGATTTGCGTCCCTAGATATCTATATTTTTTCCCCTTTAATATCTTGAAAACAAAAAGCATGCTTTCTGGACCAACATCTAGTTTTCGGGCAACTTTAGTGTAATTCCGTTCAGTGGCTCTGGCTGTAGTAGTGTTCAAAATACCTATAGGAAAATGCATGGGGAAAACGTGTTTTGGGACCCCTTTTTTCTCGGCCCCGCTTGATGGACCCAAAAGAAAATCTGATAAATTCATGAGAAAGATGTTGTTTTACTGCAGACAGTGTGGAATGTTCCAACCATTGTTGACCTAACCTTCCTACCGAGTAGATGGTAATAATACCAGAGTGTGTTGACTGTAAGTATTGGGTGATCGGGTCTCCTTGATTTAAACTAAGCATGACAACCATTTATGTCCACTCGCCACAATAACCACCCACCAGGACTAGAAAAGGAGGAATCAAATGTACTATTTTGCACCATACTATTTAATTGATCTTCTGTATAATTAGTAAAACCTTTCCAAATATCAAAGCGGGCAAAAGAGGGAATGGTCGGGGCATTCATTTCTTTAATTTTAGCCAATCCCAGACAAGTAGTTTGCAGGAAAATCATTTGTGTGAGAAATAAACAGGTTTGAAATAAGGTTTCCGTGCCCTGAACCTGCCAGGACTTTGTACCCCAATTCGATTTCATATCATTAGTGGCTTTCCAGTAATCATAACCTTTTAGGGTGAACTGATTGACAAAAGTAGTAACATATATATATAAGCTTAGTTGGAGTTAATTTAAAATAATATGCCATGGGTTCTGAAGCATCATATCCCGTGAAATAAGTACATTTATCTTTTTCCTTTTTGGAACTTTCTGGAGAGGGAGTTGGACAATTTTCCCATTAGGTATAGTTAAAATAGGCACACTGTCTATCTGTTCTATGTAGGAAATGGTGTCCATAATAATGGTAGCAGAACATCTCAGCATAATTGACAGAGTTAAGGTATAGATCTTCTGATTCTAAAACAGTATAATTCAGAAAGCTGGAATTTATAGTATCAACATCCGAAGCATCCGATTGCAACCCCGATATTATTACATCACCCATAGAAACTTTGAACCCATATGGTATCTGCAGGATCCCTGTTGGACTGAATATGTCGAAGGGAACTTTATCTCAAACAATCCCATCAGCCACTCAAATGGCTGAAATGTTGACGAAGGGCAAGTCTCTGTTCATTTTATGTGATGAAGAATGGGGGGCCAACACCCCGTCAACCAGTTCTGTAGCAGAACGTTCCGGGAGGTAATGGCCGTTAATTAGTTGGAAAACAACAGTCAGAAATCCAATCCACAAGAACAAGAAAACCAAGGCGAGTATGATCTAGACTTATATTCAAAGAGGGACTAGATAAGTGCATTTTAACAAATCCATGCTGGAGGCATGTACAAAACAGAATAACTGTCGGAAGAAAAATTATCCTGATCCATATAGTACCCAGAGGTACTCAACTGGAAAACAGCAGGGTGGGATTAAGCAGTAGGATTTGAAAAGGCCAACTCGGATGGAGTCGCCAATGGTGGATCATTATAAATGATATCTGTTGTAGAAGACGTTATATTAAAAGCAGGTATTATGTCAGGGAAATTGTTGGCGGAGGACTCAGCCACGGAGTATCAACATCGGTGGTGATCACAGGCTGCAAAGAAAAGGCTTGCGGCAACGAACTGCTATTCCATGGCATACTATGAAGTATCGGCCACATGGGGTAGTTTGACATGTTCAATGAAGACAAAGCGCTTGTCTTTATAACCCGGGAGTGGTGGCAAAATCACATTTCGGGTACATTGAAGACCAAGGACCGGAACAGGAGCACGGTACGTTGGCACCAATTCCTTTTTGATGCCCACCTTCAGTGGAGGCTGGTGACATTTGAAAGTGGTGGGCATAAAATTAGTGGTGGAGCACACCGCGGCGAGCGAGCATAGCGAACGAGCCCGAACGACCTAAGGAGCGTTCTCCCCCCGAGAAAATATTGAAAAATGAGTGGGCAAATGTGCATTTTCAAGCCAGTGCCTACGTGAGATAAAGTGGCATTCAAGATGGCCCAACAGAGTCAAATGCCTACTTTTTCCACATAGAATATCATATTGGTTAGTGTTCATTTTTTGAAACTCAATATCATGCATAAAGGCAACTCGCATAAACTAAAAACACATAAGCATACAGAGATAAAATATATACATGCAACACATAAAATGTTTTCCCTACCTGTGCATGTCTGTTTCCTTTATGAATCATTTGTTCAAAGCCAAGTACACAGGAGGTGAATGAAATCTTCATATGATATAATTGGCTACAGATAGAAATATTCATTTGAAGAAAAAGAATAATTCAATCTTATAGAAAGTCAACCAAACTTTGAGCCGGATAGCTTTAGAGTTGAAAAACGAAACGTAAATATCCATCACCCCAAAGCCAATTGTTCAAACAGTAATGTAGAATACTTTATATAGATTGACATTTAAACAATCAAGTATGGTAAAATCCTTTCAAAAATTATTATTTAGAGCAGGAAGATGACCAAAATCTTTGTGTAGAGAAGGTTAAATAATACAAGAAGTATGTTTTATATACTTTAAATTTAAATACTTTGTACATCACTGATAAAGAGTCTGGTTAACCAGTACTTTAGAAAACTTGTATAAATAATTACATGAAATATGTATTGGTGCAAAGAAGAAACATAACTTTCTCAAAGTTGTATGGGTTTACACATTAATATTATCTAACACCCATGAGGCCATCAACAAAATATTACTAGTAGATACTTCTATATGTTCCAACAAGCAAACAAACATTGTTATATCATTTATCAAACTGAAATGAGCCAACATTCAGACCCCTTGCATGAAAATGTAAATGCACCCTTATAGATGTTGCATCACTGAAGATGGCAATTTGCATGAGATTCTGCTAAAGTAATGGACTTGATCAACATGAAGTGCTGCCACCTTTATATAATTGTTTGAACTTTTTTATGATGTGTTGAGTATTAAGTTTGAGGTAATGAGCCATGTGTAGATCTAAAGATATGCAATGGTGTCAAATCTAGTATGCTCTTCAGTTGACAAGGATATTAAACCATATCCATTCAGAAATGAATCCCATCATTATAAATTAAGTAATATTATTAACAAATCCACTCAGTATCAGTCCATATGATGCTCAGTGATAGATATGGTAAAAGAAAATTAGGTCCGGGATTCTACAGGCCTCTACCACACAGCAAATACTACAGTGTATCAGTTTGCAATTAGAAAAAGAGCAAACAAACTACAGCTTCATCAAACGGATAGCCAGAAGAAAATTGCTTCTCCTAAAGGACACTGCTGTACAGCAAAAGTTTGCAAATCGAGACTGTAATCAGGACTGACTATAATACCCTCAGGAAAGATGAGACCAATAAACAATATCCTGTAATTCTTACAAGACTGACTGTAGCCCAGTATGCACCATCTTTAAGTATGTCATGGAATGTACATGGTCTCAGTCTGTCTGGCTATAGTTTGTAAGTTAGTCCAAAGCTTGCCAGAGTGTAGGATATTTACAAAACTGGGTCATATTTGCTGGGGAACTTTGAAAAAAGGTTGAGAGAGAGGTGCATTAACTAATACCCTGAAACAACACCAAGCTTATGTGGCTTTATAATGATAAGTCTGAATTCCTCTCAAGTCATGCAAGATACTGAAACATACATTGAATACATGGTGCATTTACTTTCATAGGTTCCTGCAGTATACTTGAATGTTACTTGCAATACAAAGTAAACAAAAACTATATTTGTTAGCACCAATGATTCACAGCACCACGTGCATTTCCATGGTTTCTATTTGTACAGAAAGTTTGCACGCCGTTCTTTAATGTGAGCAAACTTTTCAATAGTTCTCTTGTTGAAATCTGGAATCTGATTTATTAGTTCCTTTTCCATTGACAGCATGGCCAATGCATTTAATCGAGCTTGGGTCATTGTGTTCCTTAAAAATGTTTTTATCCTCTTCAGTGTGGAAAAGCATATTTCAGCCTCAGATGTTGTCTTAGGTGTTGTAATGACAATTCTCAATAACTTAAGAGTCTCAGAAAAAGAATTCTGCAAGTTGTTTTGACATAAAAATATATATAAAGCCATGGCACCACCTGTAGCCTGCTGAAAGTCCTGTCTTCCATACAGGATTGATAGCTCAGTGCGCAATTTTGACTTGTTTAGCATTGGATATGCTTCCACTGTTTCACTGAGAGCTGCAGTAGGAAAACATTTGCTATGTTTTTGAAACAGGTCACTATGCAGTAGTGTTGCACTGACTAGATGCCTTGTAAATGCAAAGCGCTCCTTGGCATGCACCCCAATAATGTCACATACTTCTTTTCCTTCCTGAATCAAGGTATTTATCTGCAGTTTGCGGTTTGTAAATCGAGAATCATGTGGCAATTCAGAGTCCAAATTATCAATAGATTCTCGTACCTTGTTGATGCTGATCATAAAGGCTGAAGTGTCCCTTTGTACAGATACAGTATCAATGTCTCGTTTTTGTAATTGATTGTACAAAATATTGACATGCGGCATTATGCCGTGGAACAAAAAAAGAAAAAAAAGAAACTCCCTGTCTTCCAGAGTTCTGGTAAAGCCCTTTGCTTCACATACAGAAGTGGAATCAAATGTACTGTCTTCTGTAATAGATTTCATGCATTCTACAAGGTCATCCCTGTGTTCGTGAATTATATTGATAGCTCGGATGTTGAAGTTCCAGCAAGTTGCAGACCCTCTCGGTATTCTTTTTGCCACTATCTGTTCAAGCACTTCAGTCCATTTTGGCGAACGGGAAAAAAAGCAGTAATACCACCCAACTATTTAAAGAAAATTCTGACTCTTGGATATTTTTGAAGCAGCCTGTTCCATGATTAGATTTAGTTGGTGGGCATAGCAATGGACATAGTGTGCATTTGGATAGATGTCTCTAATTTTCTTTTTAACCCCACCGGAGGCACCACGCATGACACTGGCACCATCATAGCTCTGAGCAATCAACTTCTCTTTACCACTGTGCTCTGGGAAAATAAGGTCAAGTTCATTAAGAATAGATGCTGAAATTGTATCTGCAGTTGAATCTTTAAGATTCGAAAAGCAATAAAATCTTTCCACTACCTTGGAATTGCCATCAATGTAGCAGAAAACAAGTACTGACTGCATCTTGGTAGAGACATCAGTTGTATCATCGGCCTGGATAGCTAGGTAATCAGTGCTTCTTATTTGCTGTACAATAGTTTCTTTTGTTATCTCCAGCATACAGTCAATCAACTCATTCTGGATTGTCTTAGAAGTGCCTTTAAATACAGTTGCACTTTTCAAGTGTGCTTCCATTGCACTGTCTATACTGGACACAGTGAATCAATTTGGATAATATATATCGGTTCTTATCAACCTCCTCATTGTGTTTGATTACCCCCTTGCGGTAGGTTTCATTTAACTGCAGTGCAATATTTGATTTTCCAAACAAAGATAACTTTAATACATTGGTCAAGTGGGATTCACTGGAATCATGCCTCTTTATTTTTTCTGCCAGATGTTTAAGGTCATTAACTCCTGTTTTAGTCCAGCTAACTTCACCCCCAAAGAGCAAGCAGGGGAAACAGAATAAGGAATTCTTAGAAGAGCTGGCAGTTAGCCACTCCATTTTATCAAACCAGGTTCGTTTAAACATACATGTGTAACCCTTCCCCCGGTCTTTTGTAGACTGTTCAATGTTTATTTCAGGAAGGGCAGCCACAGCGTACAAACACTAATTACACTACATCAACAGATTAGGTAATGGATAGAGACAGGGTCGCATCAGAACTCTTCGATAACTTATCCAAGGGGATCACGATTAGTGCAGCATCCATCAGCACTAACCCCTCACGCAAAGAGGGTCTTAAAGAAAAATTTCTCAGACTAGAGAGATTAAAGAAAACTGAAAACTCTAGGTGGTGGGACAGCGCCACCCTCAAACAGTACCTTAGGCTCAATAGAGTCCCTAGAGGACTGCGTTCCCAGATCTTCCCTACATTCGATGATCTGGATGACGATCTACTAAGCAAATGGGAAGAAACTCTTAATTCTAATTCTAATACACTGATCAACATTCTTATTGAGAACGCAGAACGAAAGGTAGCAAAATTACAAAAAGAAATAGCCGAACTTGAAAAAGAAATAACTGATTTAGATTTGCAGGAAGCGACAGAAAAAAACGACTTGATACTCAATGACATCTTGGCTAAACACCAAAACGAAATCAAAGATAGAAAGACACGACAACTGAAAAGGGACGAAGCTGATTACAGAGAGGGACGTGTCTTCACCTTCGCCAAAAAATACGATAAGCTGGTTGGAACCACCCATCAGGGAGACAAACAGACCAGAGCAGAGACCTCTTCTCTTTCATCTAGCTCCACCTCCATTAACACGATCCCAAGCAGCGACAGTGAGGCTGAGAATCAAGCTAGAAGCTCTATTAGACCTGGCCAGACGACGTCGTCTTTTTTAAGGGAAGTTCAGGCTATACGAAGGGAGAACAGGACGCAACAAAGATCAGGAGCCCCAGACAGAAGACCCGTAGAGGGAAAAGGGCAGGACTCAGAAGAGTACAAAAAGAAACTGAGGTCCGGGAACGGGAAGAGCAAATAAACCAGGGAGAGTTAGGAATACAGGTAGTTAACCTCTCCTCTCACAATCTCGATAGTGGCATGATTTCATTATTGAGCAAAGGCTTGAGCTTCAATCCCCGTGAACAGGGAGATACTTGTCGACACAAAATAGACCTGTTGAAATTTGTCCGGGGCCTTAAAATTAAAAAACACTTCTGTGGCACTCCACCGACCACGCAGAACATTAGAAAGATTTGCACCAACAACTCATCGGGTGCGCAAAGTATCAGGGATATACAAGACACACATTTACTCCTATCTCTCACTGACTCTGACGAAACACCAATCAACATGGAGAGGCTTCTCCAAGAACTAGACATAGAAACAGACCTCACTCTTAGCAGCGGCCTTAAAACCAAGTCCAAATGGACGCCTATACTACCAGGGGGCAATTCGGTTGACACATTTCATAACTTAGTCCTGGCGGACATGGAGAAACACGAACACAAGGTGGTTGGCACAAACCGCAGAACCAAAGACAACCTTAGCAGGGACGAACGATTGGCATTGAAATCCCTAACATCTAACACAGACATCATAATCCGAGAGGCTGATAAGGGCGGGAACGTGGTGGTCATGAATCGGACTGACTATCACAACGAAATCCTGTCTCAATTACAGGACACATCCTGTTATGAACAGCTTACCTACAATCCCACAGCTACACTTGTCACCAAAATTGACAAAAGCCTATCTGAATGGCACTCATTGGGTCTTATTGATGACCAGGAACATCTTTACCTTAAAGTGCATAAGCCTACCTTCCCTTGGCTATACACCCTGCCCAAAATACACAAGTCCACTCCATTCCCACCAGGTAGACCGATAGTGTCAGGCATTGGTGGTCCCACAGAGAGGCTAGCGCAGTATGTAGACCTTTTCTTGGGCGCCATGGTCAAAAACCTGCCTTCACACTTACAGGATACCAAACACATCCTGAGCATCTTGGCTGATGTCCAATGGCAATCTGGTATGATCCTGGCCACCTTGGATGTGGTATCTCTCTATACAACCATAGAACCAGGATTAGGGCTGGAAGCCATTACCAGTTTACTACATGACAGACCGGCTTCGCTATGGCAACATACCAACATGCTTGTGGCCATGATGGACATAATTCTGAATAACTTTTTTATATACGATAACATCTGGTATAAACAAATCAAAGGCGTGGCCATGGGCTCTAAGTTCTCGCCCTCTTTTGCGAACCTGTACATGGGTGTCTTGGAATACAAATGGATCTGGGGCACCAAAGGGGCACCCTGGATAGGCTCCATAATTTACTGGGGACGCTACATTGATGATTGTCTCTTAATCTGGTCAGGGTCACAACATGAACTGGACGCATTTTGCACACATCTCAATTCCAACAACATGAACATGTGATTCACAAGTTACTCCAGCACCTCCAGTATCACCTTTCTGGATGTTGAAATCTACATAAAGTCAGACACATTACACAGCCGTTTACACAGAAAGGAAACATCATGCAACACCATCTTACACGCTGAAAGTTCCCACCCCTCTCATCAAATTCAGGCAATCCCCTACGGGGAATTCGTCAGAGCAAGGAGGAATTGCAGTGACGAAATAGAATTTCAGAAATGTCTGACCAATATGAAACACAGATTTAAAGCCAGAGGCTACAATGCCCGGACAATCTGTACAGCTGAAAAGAGAATCAATCAAATAAAAAGGCAGGAGACACTCAAAAATCAGAAGAGAATCACGGAACAGGAACAACCCGTTAGACTCATCACTTATTATAGTGACATGGGCCTAGCAATGAGAAAAAGCCTCATTAAACACTGGGACATTCTACTGGCAGACACCACCCTCAGAGGGGTCATCACCCCCAAACCCCAAATCACCTACAGACGTGGCAGAACACTAAAAACAAGACTCAGCCCGAGCGTACCATGTCCCCTCACTGGCCGCACGTGGTTCACCAACCACACCCTGGGGTTTTTCAAATGCGGGTGCTGCGGGGTTTGCAGAATAGCCCAGAACGGAGTCAAGAACTTTACAGCAGTGAATGGGCAACAGTACCAAATCAAGTGTAATATTAACTGCAACACTAAATTTGTGATATACATTCTCGAGTGTGCCTGCAATCGCTGGTACATTGGGAGTACAATCAGACCACTGAAAGATCGCATTGGAGAGCACCTCAGAGCGCTACTACACCAGGACACAAGATACCCCATGGCAGTACATGCGGCCACCTGCCCCAACCAAGGTGCCAAAAAACGTTTTTCCTTCTTCGGATTTGATGTAGCAATGGTCAGCGCCAGAGGTGGTAACAGAGAACTGAGGCTCAGGCGTCTGGAAGCAACATGGATCATGCGTCTATGGACAGTACAACACGGACTTAACACGGACAATGAGCTCCATTACTTCTTGGGTGAATGATCACCTACACATGAACTGCTTTTGATAAACTTACAGCGTACTAACTATGCATATCATACGTATCTATTTGTTTACTGGTACCAAAGGGCCACCCAGTGAGTGGCAGATTCCTATCAACTTGCCCGTTGGCATGTCACTGTCAATTTAATATGTATGTCTAAATGTTTTATTTCTCCCAGACCTAGTGTGTCACCTAGGGTGGTGTCCTTACCACCCGGCTCCGCTCACCACTGGTCGCACTACTGATGTGTTTTTAATATTGGGTCTTTTACCCTGTGCCTTCTTTAGCCACACCGTCCCCTTGCTCCTTTCCATGTTATCAATGTTCTTTTTTTCCCCATTTATTGCTCCAGGGCACCCCACCCTTAGGCCATTCCTAGTGCCCTCATTCCTCTCATACTTCCGTTACATCTCCATTCCTTCACGGCCTCTATCTTTTCTTCTTTCACCTTTGCCCTGCCCGTTCGTACTCAATTTGGCAACCGCATTCTTCTCTTCTTATTCTAATTCTTGGCACCATCATTTTCGTCCCTCTCACACTGTTTCATTTTATTGTTTACATTTCCTCACACATACGAAGAGGTCATAGTTTTATTTGACACGCACCTACGCATGCGTGTTTCGGAACATTTTTAGAATACCGGTGGGCGGTCTAGTTTTTCTCTGCCGCGCCGGTATTTCTAGCGGATACAAACTTTTCCGCCCTCTTCCGCATCCGGAACAGGTCACGGAAACAGGTTCTTTCGGCCTTCCTCGCTCTACCAACAGGTAATTGGCAGCATAGTATGGCCACCCCTAATGGGCACACCCGGCTCATTAGCCCCCCCGTTTTCTCCAATATCCCCTAGTTACATTTCCTTTTTCTTGCTTTCTCCGTGGCTCCCTGCAGGCGTACCCGCCCTCCTACCCGCCCATCTTCCTGGATGGTCGTCGACAGCGTAATTACAGGGTGAGTTCCTCCCCACGCCGCTTTCATCTCCTCCCACCTCACTGATTTTCGCGTTTGTTTACTACCCTTATGTTTTCTTTCAGGGCTGTACTTTTCTGCCACACGGCATTATTAGTATTACGTTTTCAGGCACTGGATCCTGGAAGGCCTCTTCTATTCTATACCCAGGTCAGTCCCCTCATACGTCTCCTAGTTTTTCCAACCCCTTTTGACGTACATTGGGTTCTCAAATTAGTTTCCCATCTTTTCATTTTCTCACCAGAGCCCCCATTTGACTTGCCACGTACGTCTTGTGGACTCGTAGCTCTGCACCTGCCTATACAAATTTCTCGAACACACCTGACTCAACTAGCATTCTTCAGTCCTCCCCAAACCCCGGGACGGTTTTGATGTTCATACCGACTTTTGAGACCATGTTTGTTCGCGTGAAACACTCCACAAAGGTACCTGTCCTTTTTGGTTCAATGGGGTCCTCTCATTAAGATTCCTTCCCTGCTCCGTTCACTTCTTGGACGGATTCCTTTCTCTGTTCTCCAACTATGTGTCACTGTTCGTCATTCCACTTCTGACCTCGGGTTCCATGCACCGCGGCATGAGTAGATCTTTCGAATACCTTATTTTTTCTTTACATTCCCTGTTAATCGGTTCCCTTATCATCTGCCCATGATTGATCCCTACAGTTATTTTCTCAATATTTTTTCTTTATGTCTCAGTGTATGATTTAAAATTTTTTTTTTTTTCTTTGTTATTGTTTTCTTCTCTGTTAACCAACTACAGTTTCTATCACGTACAAACACTTGAAACCCACAATGTCACTTATTACCTTGTGTCCCGCACCTTTTTGAATTGTCACTCCACCTTTTTACTATGCTTTTCCCGCGAACCTAATCATGTGGATCACTTCATGAGAGCGGCACTTTCACGATAGTCACCGATTTCATCATGCACTTTTGAACCAATGTTATTCAAGCATTATTCAGGGTGAATTCCCCTTCCCAATGTCCCCTTAGAATAACTTTATCATTTATATAGCCCACCTTTATTTGTTTCTTTCAATTCCCTCATTTCAATTTTTTTATCCTCCCCAGCCCTGAAGAGTCACAAGAAATTCCCTTGTGACGAAACACGTGTCGGCTGGTTGCTTTGATTCTATAATTTTGTTTTCTCTTAATAAATACCACTGATCTCTATCCAGACATTAATAACTGTGATTTTACCTGAACCAGACTCTCATACTATTGGTATACCCCCACCACGTGTGCCCAGGATCGTGTTTATATGTCCAGTGTGGGTTCTTCGACTCGCACACTCACGGGGGTTATTGGGTTATTCCTCCGACCTGGCAGCACCGTACAATTTTGTGTAGCATTACTTACACAACGCGCACTAGTTTGAGCGCCAATCTTCCTGTTTATACTCAAAACCCTACCCCTAGACGTCAATGTTTATTTCAGGTTTATCAGATCCTAGTCCTTTCACCCGAAGTTTATCTTCGTGTGTCATTCCCAAAAACGGTTTTGTGAGTAAACTGTCAACTGTGTTCATTTTGACAAATAATAAAATGAACAGTACAAAGAAAACAAACTATATTATAGATGTATCACCTAACAGAGACCACCCACGTATATTATGTAAAATACCATAGATGTACTATCAAGAAATGTCAATAAGTATACAAGTAGCAGTAGTTAGTTGCTATTTGTCTATCACTTGTGATACGGATTTGCAACTGTACTTCAAGTTCCTTTTTAGCGATGGGTGATGAACTTTCAGCTGATTTAGTAACTGGTCCCTTCTGTTAAACTGTCTGCTGAGTGATCTGTAACCTGGAGACAACCTTCCTGCTGAGTTCCTCTCTAGCTCCTGTTGATAAGCTATCTTCTATTATTCCTCCCTGGTGTTTGTCAAACTATCTGTTGATTTCCTCTGGTGCCTGTCCTTTCTGCTGGTTTCCTCTCTGCTGCCTGCTGTTCCTGTTGATAAACTATCAGTTGATTTCCTCCCTGGTGCTTGTCAAACTATCTGTTGATTTCCTCTGGTGCCTGTAGAAAACCTTTCTGCTGGTTTCCTCTCTGCTGCCTGCCGTTCCTCTTGATAAACTATTGGTTGAATTCCTCCCTGGTGCTTGTCAAACTATCTGTTGATTTTCTCTGGTGCCTGTAGAAAACCTTTCTGCTGGTTTCCTCTCTGCTGCCTGTCGTTCTTCTTGATAAACTATTGGTTGAATTCCTCCATGGTGCTTGTCAAACTATCTGTTGATTTTCTCTGGTGCCTGTAGAAAACCTTTCTGCTGGTTTCCTCTCTGCTGTCTGTCGCTAAGCTATCTGCTGATTTCCTCCCTGGTGCCTGTGAAAAATTAAAATAGGACGGAAGCTTTGAGACTTGTGTCCATTGGATAGCTTGAACAATTTTAAAGCAGCTGTTAATTCCACATTTGCAGCAAAACCATATGCTCACAGTAAAGCCAGAAGGGACTGCGGTGTGTAGGTTTCTCGGTAATATAACTCCACAGCCATCCCTATGTGAAAAATGTTTCCAATACAAATTGATTCATAACTTCACAAACACACTTTTGTCGTGGCAGAAAGCCAACTTACTGCGAGAGCCTCAGTGACATGTCAGATTGCGAATGTTCAACCCCAATGAAGCCCCAAATATGTAATTTTCCTTACTGCAGTGAACAATGTGAGTGTTGCACCGGATCTAGAACGTGCCAAGGAAAACGTGCTGCATTTTAAAAACAAACTGCTTTATTTAAAAGCAGTCCCAGACATGGAGGTTTGCTGAGCCCAGCAGGCCACCATACCTGGGAGGGTCAGCCATTCCTAATGGGGTCGCAAATTGCGAGTGCCTCATTAATATGCATGAGGCATGCAATTTGCGACCCCATTAGGAATCGCTAACAGTTTCTCAGACACTGTTGTCCATGGCATTTAGCGACTTGCAAATTGTGACTCGCAATTGAGCGCAATTTGCGAGTCCCTAAATGCCATGGTCGTACATCTGGCCCCAAATCTGCTTAGGGTGACCCGCAATTTTAATAGCCATGGTAGACTACCAGCACAGTCTGATTCATCAAAGCAGCACAACTCTATGGAACCTGAGGGAGAAACACAAAAATACCACATCTAATGCCTGGTATTTGTCAGAGCTAAGAGATGTGCGCATAGCAATCAACAGCTAAACAGGCAATCCCGAAAAGGCGGACCAAGCTCTGATACTAAAATACATATTCAACATTGAACAAGAACCTATAAAGCCAAATGCTGGAAGGCATTTTAGAGCCTAATTCACAATATAATTTAATCAGAGAAATCAACATACTCAATGGATGAACGAACCTGGGAGGTTTATTTATTAAACCTCTACCATGAGCGATCATTAACACACAATAGAGAAAGTTTGCCTGCCATCACCAAACCAGGCTCTTTCCACAATGTGTTTATAACTTTATTTATTATACTGATAACCTCGCATCTGTGACTGAGAATGAGCCCCAAATAAAAGGAGTGAATGAGGAGCATAGCGCCCTATGTAACTCTGTAAACTCGGCATTAGCATGCAGTGTGCATTTAGGTAGCGCCAACTCAGTGAGCCAAGAGTCTCCAGCCGCTAAGTATGAGGTGAAATAAACACAGATGGGTTGGTCTGATAAATCAGGCAGATCAGTGTGCGATCTGGTTTTTAGCAGTTTTTGTGGCTGTTTTTTTTCATGTTTATTTCCCCGATATTAACACAAGCACGGCCTGCAGCAAGCTCAAATCCATATAGTCTCCTATGCTTTGCAGCGCATCTATACGAGTTCAAAACTGATCTGTGATTTCCGATCTGGTTTGCTAAAGGGGTTGGTGGGGGGGCACTTATGTTGATGCTTGCCTTGCATGTGCAGAGAGAAAGTGCAAACATAGTGTTAGAAATGGGATCTCTAGTTGGCAAGGGCTTGCACCTTTGTCCAAGTAGGGACCCTTCTTCCTAGTCAGGGTAAGGGAGTTACACTCCTAAAATAACCCCTGCTCACCCCTTGGTAGCTTGGCACGAGCAGTCAGGCTTATTCTAGAGGCAGTGTGTAAAGCATTTGCACATAACCAACAGTAATACAGTGTAAGCACTACAAACTGACACCACACCAGTTTAGAAAAATATCCAATATTTTTATATACTTTAAAACAAGACCAAATACGATAAAAATCCACAATACAAATACTTTAAAAATGTATGCTTGATAAGGTAACATTTCCTCTTTGCATGAATAACACAAAAGCAAAGTTCGTACGAGTCGGTAGCCCCGTCCGGGACTACCGCGATGCTGAAATACACAGAGTCCAACAGTTCCAGCCGACCACGTCGCTATGGGCCAGCAGAGTTGTGAACAGACTCGGTCACAGTACCTTTTCCGTTGTGGCTGGTACGGAGTGTACGAGCCGGTCGACGTTCGTCGCGGTTGCGGTGCAAGACTGAGCGATGCAAGGTGCGGTGTCCCTCGATGCGGTGCAGGCAGCGGCTCGATGAGCGTCGTGCAGACGGAGTCGGTGAGTCCAAGGCGTGCGGTGCAGGGCGAGACGATGTACGATGCGGTGCTGACAGGTTGCGATGCAGGCAACCAAGCCAGAATGCGGGAGCTGGCGTCGGACAGCGGTGCAAGTCAGAGCGGTGCGTCGCAAACGTGCGAGCGGTGCCCCAACTTCGATGCGGTCACGACTGTTGAGCCAGTTGCAGCGTCCACGTCGGTCGGGTCCGGCTGGTTCAGTGAAGCGATGCGATGCGAACTGCGGTGCCCACAGGTCACGGTGCAAGCAGCGGCTCGGTGTTGACGGCGTCGGACGTCGCCCACGGTGAGACCAGGGTTGCGATGCGAAGCGGGGCGATGCGGTCTGCGGTGCAAACAGGTCACCGGTCAGGGATGGATTCGGTTGACGGAGTCGGTTGCAGTTCCCTTCCTCTGTGGCAACTGAAACAGCGTTCCAGAAGCGGTACCCAGAGGCTTGTGAAGTCTTTGCAGTCCCTGAGACTTCTTAACAGGAGGCCAGCTCGGTTTCAGGCCCTTGGAGATACTCAGCACAAGTTTGTAGAAAGTTCAGTCCTTTCACTGCCCAAGACAGAAGCAGCAACTGCAGGCCAACCCAACAAGGCAATAACTCAGCAAAGGGGCAGTACTCCTCCTAGCAGCTCTCCAGCTCTTCGTCTTGACAGGTTCCTTGATTCCAGCGAGATCTAAATTCATGGGGTCAGGGCCCCAATATTTATATCCCAAATTCCTTTGTTCTCTGAAGGCAGAGAGGCCTTTGCCTGGCCCAAACCAGTTCTGGTCAGTCTTGGAGCACTTTGTTGACAAGCCTCCGTATTTCCTTTCAGGGTGCAGGCCAGGGACATCAGACGCACCACAGGAGGTGGAGCCAGCATTGTGGAGGGAAGGCCCAGCCCTATTCAGGTCCCAGGTGTACTCCTCCCACCCATCTACATGTAGATCTGGCTATTCAGCCCTGTGCTGACTCACCCTGTCTCCTGGCATCCCCCAGCCCCTGTCACTCACACTCCAGACAAGGAATACACAACCTAGCAGAGGCAGGCTTGGACGGTTAGACAAGAAAATACCCACTTTCTAAAAGTGGTATTTTCAAACACAGAATGTTAAAACCAACTTCACTAAAAGATGCATTTTATCATTCTGAGTCCAGGCATACTAAACTCGAATTTCTACCATGTTCCCGGGGTCAGTTAGGATTATAAGCTGTAATAATCAAAACTGCCCGTTCTGGCCTATGGGGAACAGGTAGCTTTGCAATAGTGAAAAACGAACTAGGCTGTAATTCACTATCAGGACATGCCACACACACCAGGGCATGTCCTACCTTTCGCATACAACGCACCCTGCCCACAGGGGTACCTTGGGCCTACCTTAGGGGTGACTAACATGTAGCAAAGGGAAGGTTTAGGGACTTGCAAGTGTGCGCACTTGCCAAGTCGACATGGCAGCCCCAGGCTGTGCACAGGCTCTGCAATGGCAGGCCCGAGTTACACTTTACGGGCTGTTTGCGTGGGTGGCACAATCCAGTGCTGCAGCCCACCAACAGCATTTGGTCTATAGGCCCTGGCACTCGCAGTGCATTTTACAAGGGACTGACACATAAACCAAATAGGCCAATCATGGAAACGCCAATCCATAACACATTTTATACAGGAGCACTTGCACTTTCCCACTGGACAGCAGTGAGGAAAGCGCGCAGAATCATTACACCAGCAAAAACAGAGTCAAAACCGGGAAGTCAGAAAGCAAAAGTCAGGGGAAACACGCCAAAAGATGCCAAGTCTAACACATGTCCCCTCCAGCTGAAAGTAGGGAGAACTACCCAACCCCTTTGGAGTTCTCTTCACTAAGGCGGAAGAACCTGGACAGACCATCTGCGTTGGCGTGTTCTGTACCAGGACGGTGTTCCACCGTAAAGTCCATTCCCTGTAGGGAGATGGACCACCTCAGCAGTTTTGGATTCTCACCCCTCATTTGCATCAACCATCTGAGGGGCCTGTGGTCTGTCTGAACCCGGAAGTGAGTCCCAAACAGGTATGGTCTCAACTTCTTCAGCGCCCAGACCACAGCAAAAGCTTCCTTTTCTATGGCACTCCACCTCTGTTCCCGGGGGAGTAGTCTCCTGCTAAGGAAGACTACAGGCTGATCCAGGCCCTCTTCGTTCAGTTGTGAGACCACCGCTCCCACACCATGCTCTGAAGCGTCAGTCTGCACGACGAATTCCTTGGAGAAGTCAGGTGCCTTGAGCACGGGCGCCGTGCATACGGCTGCCTTCAGGGCATCAAAAGCTTTCTGGCAGGACTCAGTCCAGATCACTTTCCTGGGCTGCTTCTTAGAAGTCAGCTCTGTTAAGGGGGCAACGATGGTGCCATAGCCCTTAACAAATCTCCTATAGTAGCCGGTGAGACCTAAGAAGGCTCTCACCTCTGTCTGGGTCTTGGGGGCTCCCAAGCCAGAATGGTGTCAATCTTGGGTTGCAGGGCGCAACCTGGCCGCTTCCTACCTGGTGTCCCAAGTACACCACAGAACCCTGCCCGATCTGGCACTTACTGGCCTTGATCGTGAGGCCTGCACCTTGCAGAGCCCTCAACACTTTCTCAAGGTGCTGTAAATGTTCTTCCCAGCTGGAACTGAACACAGCAATGTCATCCAGGTAGGCGGCACTGAAATCCTCCAGCCCAGCCAACTCCTGATTGACCAACCTCTGAAAGGTGGCAGGGGCATTCTTCAACCCAAAGGGCATCACCCGGAATTGGTAATGACCTTCTGGGGTTGAGAATGCTGATCTCTCCTTGGCCCCATCGGTTAAGGCAATCTGCCAGTACCCAGACGTCAAATCAAACGTGCTGAGGAACCGGGCAGCTCCCAACCGATCAATGAGCTCATCAGCTCTGGGGATGGGGTGCGCGTCAGTCCTGGTGATGGCATTGAGCCCCCGGTAGTCCACACAAAACCGGAGTTCTGGAGTGGCACCGGGCGCAGCAGCCTTTGGGACCAAGACCACTGGGCTGGCCCAAGGGCTGTGGGAGGGCTCAATCACCCCTAACGCCAACATCTTAGAGACCTCCTCCTTGATGCTGGCTCTGACCCGGTCAGTCAACCTGTAAATCTTGTGCTTCACAGGAGGGCTGTCACCAGTGTCCACGTCATGGGTACACCAGTGAGTAACACCGGGGGTCAGAGAGAACAGTGGGGTGAACTGTCCCAACAACTGGTGACAGTCCCCCTGCTGCTCCTGAGTCAGAGTAGGGGAGAGGATCACACCTTCTACTGACCCATCATGCTCCTTGGTAGACAGGAGGTCAGGGAGAGGCTCACTCTCCTCTTCCACCCCATCATCTGTCGCCAAGAGCATACTCACTTCGGACCTCTCGAAGTGGGGCTTGAGGCGGTTCATGTGAAGGACCCTCAAAGGGTTCCTTGGAGCTTGCAAATCCACCAGGTAGGTGACGTCACTTTGCGCTCCACCACCTCATATGGCCCAGTCCACTTGTCCTGCAAGGCACAAGGTGCCACTGGGGCCATGACCCACACTTTTTGCCCAGGTTGAAATTCGACCAGAGTGGCATTCTGGTCATACCATCTCTTCATTTCTTCCTGGCTTGCTTCTAGGTTCGCCTGAGCGAGTTTCCTGAAGCGGGCAGTTTGGTTTCTAAAGGCCAGCATGTAGCTAAACACATCCTGGGGAGTTTTCCTGGGAGCTGCCTCCCAGCCTTCCTTTACCAAACTCAGAGGTCCTCTGACAGGGTGGCCATACAGGAGCTCAAAGGGGCTGTACCCAAGAGACTTCTGAGGCACCTCCCTGTATGCAAAGAGTAGGCATGGCAAGAGGACGTCCCACTTACGCCTCATGGGTTCTGTTAGACCCTTGATCATGCCTTTCAAGGTCTGGTTGAATCTCTCCACCAGACCGTTTCCTTGTGGGTGGTAAGGAGTGGTGAACTTGTAGGTTACACCACACTCCTTCCACAGGGATGTCATATACTTGGATATGAAATTGGTCCCCCTATCAGAAACCACCTCTCTGGGGAATCCCACACGGGAAAAGATCCCCATTAACGCCCGGCCCACCATTGGCGCCGTCGTTGTCCTGAGAGGGATTGCCTCCGGGTACCGGGTGGCATGGTCCACCAAGACCAGGATGTACCTGTTGCCCATGGCTGTCTTGGGATCCAGTGGCCCCACAATATCCATCCCTACCCTTTCAAAGGGTGTACCAACAACAGGAAAAGGTTGGAGAGGAGCTTTGACCTTCCTCCCACTCTTACCACTTGCCTGGCAAGTTTGGCAAGACCTACAGTGTGCATCTGACTGCCTTCGCATTTGGGGCCAAAGAAGTGGGTGACAAGCCTGTCAAAGGTCTTGTCCTGCCCCAAATGTCCTGCCAAAGGCACGTCATGAGCCAGACCCAGTAGGAAGGTCCTGAAGCGCTGGGGTGCCACCAGCACACGGGCTGACCCAGGCTCAGCAACCTTAGGCTCACTGTATAGGAGACCACTCTCCCAGTAGATCAGATGTGACCCGGACTGATTACCAGCTGCCTGGTCTGCAGCCTGCCGCTGCAGACCCTCCAGAGTAGGGCACTCGTTCTGCTCCCTGCAGAACTCCTCCCTGGTGGGACCCCCCTCTTGCTGCCAATGGGTGCGTTCAGAGATGTCTCCCAGTTCGGCTACCTGCTCCCCTGTAGGCACCGGGCGTCCCCTCGAGGTCCGCCTCCTCCCGGTCCGTGGGAACTTCGGGGGCCGGTTTCCCGCGCCCCCTGCCCTTTCTCTTGGCAGGGACTTGGGCCACTGTTCCAGGCTCCAAGTCCTCTTGATCACCCTTTCTGGCTGCCATTGACCGAGTAGACACGCATGCCCACTCTGGCAACCCAAGCATCTCCAAGTGAGACCTGAGCTCAACATCCTTCCATAAGGACTGCTCCAGGTCGTTACCTAGCAGACAATCTACAGGCATGGTAGGGCTCACAACCACCCTCAAGGGACCTGAGACCCCCCCCATTCAAAGGGAACCTGCGCCACCATACACTGGCGCTCAGGAGTTGTCTACAGCAACTACTTGGTGGAATGCCCCTGGGACTACCTGCTTCTCAGAGACCAGGTGACACCGGACTGAGGTCACACTGGCTCCAGTATCTCTGAGAGCCTCTACCCTGTTCCCATTAATGGTCACCCAGGTGCTATATTTCTTTGTGTTAGGGGGCACCTGGTTTCCTGGGACCATCTCACTGTCCCCTAATGAGACAAGGGTCATTTCTGCGGGATCCCCACCCTCCTGTGGGCACCCCTCCTCCCCAAGCGCTACACTAGCCAACACTTTGGACTGTCCACCGGTGGGTGGCTGTGTCCCCTTTGGGCACTTGGGGTCCCCCTTAAAGTGACCTACCTGGTCACATGCATAACACTTGCGGGGGCCGGTCTCAACAGGCTTCCCTGTAGAGACCCCTTTTTCTTATCACTGGGGGCTGGGAACCTTTACCTTGGGTACTAGTTTGGGGCCCTTTAGAGAACTCCTGTGCTTTACCCTTGTCCCCCCACCTTTCTGCTGGGGACCCTGCCCACCTTTGGCTGAGTCTCCCCCAAACGCTTTCTTGTGGACCCTGGTACTCACCCAGCGGTCCGCTTCCATAGCAAGCTTCCTGGGGTCAGTTAGCTTACTATCCACTAGGTGCTGGTGCAGATCTGCAAAACATAGACTAGACAAGTGCTCCCATGCAATCAAGTTGTAGAGCCCCTGAAAATCTGTTACACTACTGCCCTTCACCCAACCATCCAGCGACCTGCAGAACACATCCACACATTCCAACCAAGTGTTGGCATCAGACTTCTTACTGGACCTGAACTGATCCCTGTACTTTTCAGGAGTAAGACCATACTTAGTGAGAAGGGCATCCTTCATGTCAGCATAGGTGAGGTGATACCCCTTACCCAAAGCTATCAGAGCATCCCTTGCTTCTTCAGGGAAAAGTGGCCACAATCCTGCTCCCCAATTTTCCTCAGGGACCCCATTCATGTGAATGGCTGCCTCATAACCCTGAAACCACCTTTGTATGTCATCCCCCTTCTTGAACTCCTTGCCTACGTTCTCGGGAATGTGCACAATCCTGTCTGCCTTTCTGGACGAATTGCTGCCACCATCTGAGCCTGACTTACTCCTAAGTTCTAGCTCCTTCAGTTCTCTCTCATGCTCTAAGAGCATCTTCTTCTCCTCCATGGCCAATCTCTTCTCCTCCCGCTCACTCTCCAGCCTGAGCTTCTGCAGCTCAAACTGCCGTGCCTCCCGCCTGTCCTCCAGCTCCTCTGGGGACAGACTGCTGCTGCCTGACCTGGCGGGTTCCCCCTCACCCAAAAGCACATCCACCCTGGAAATAGGCTCCTCCACCTCCTCACTGAGATTACCAGGCTGCCCACTGGCATGTCTGGCTGCTACCCAGGCCCTCAGCGCCTTCTGTAGCTCCTCCTTCCTTGTGAGGCCTTTAATTTGGACTTTCAGGTTTTTACAAATCGCTCGTAGCTCCTTTACGGCGTAGGATTCCAACCTATCCTCCTCAAAGATAACTTCCAGAGATGCAACGGATGATGCAGTTGATTCAGGCATGACAAAAGTAGTGAGTTGAAAACTGGCAAGATCAAAAATAGGCCAAAAGAAAAAGAACCAGTATGTGGTACGTAATGGTCTGCGATATGGTAGTAGTGCACACCAATCACTGTAAGTCAAGTGCAAACACAAGTCCTATCCTCACCGCTGACAACCAATGTTAGAAATGGGATCTCCAGTTGGCAAGGGCTTGCACCTTTGTCCAAGTAGGGACCCTTCTTCCTAGTCAGGGTAAGGGAGTTACACTCCTAAAATAACCCCTGCTCACCTCCTTGGTAGCTTGGCACGAGCAGTCAGGCTTATTCTAGAGGCAGTGTGTAAAGCATTTGCACATAACCAACAGTAATACAGTGTAAGCACTACAAACTGACACCACACCAGTTTAGAAAAATATCCAATATTTTTATATACTTTAAAACAAGACCAAATACGATAAAAATCCACAATACAAATACTTTAAAAATGTATGATTGATAAGGTAACTTCTTCTTTGCAGGAATAACACAAAAGCAAAGTTCGTACGAGTCGGTAGCCCCGTCCGGGACTACCGCGATGCTGAAATACACAGAGTCCAACAGTTCCAGCCGACCGCGTCGCTACGGGCCAGCAGAGTCGTGAACAGACTCGATCACAGTACCTTTTCCATTGTGGCTGGTACGGAGTGTACGAGCCGGTCGGCGTTCATCGCGGTTGCGGTGCAAGACGGAGTGATGCAAGGTGCGGTGTCCCTCGATGGGGTGCAGGCAGCGGCTCGATGAGCGTCGTGCAGACGGAGTCTGTGAGTCCAAGCCGTGCGGTGCAGGGCGAGACGATGTACGATGCAGTGCTGACAGGTTGCGATGCAGGCGACCAAGCCGGAATGCAGGAGCTGGCGGCGGACAGCGGTGCGAGTCGGAGCGGTGCGTCGCAAACGTGCAAGCGGTGCCCCAACTGCGATGCGGTCACGACTGTTGAGCCAGTTGCAGCGTCCGCGTCGGTCGGGTCCGGCTGGTTCAGTGAAGCGATGCGATGCGAACTGCGGTGCCCACAGGTCATGGTGCAAGCAGCGGCTCGGTGTTGACGGCGTCGGACGTCGCCCACGGTGAGACCAGGGTTGCGATGCGAAGCGGGGCGATGCGGTCTGCGGTGCAAACAGGTCACCGGTCAGGGATGGATTCGGTTGACGGAGTCGGTTGCAGTTCCCTTCCTCTGTGGCAACTGAAACAGCGTTCCAGAAGCGGTACCCAGAGGCTTGTGAAGTCTTTGCAGTCCCTGAGACTTCTTAACAGGAGGCCAGCTCGGTTTCAGGCCCTTGGAGATACTCAGCACAAGTTTGTAGAAAGTTCAGTCCTTTCACTGCCCAAGACAGAAACAGCAACTGCAGGCCAACCCAACAAGGCAATAACTCAGCAAAGGGGCAGTACTCCTCCTAGCAGCTCTCCAGCTCTTCGTCTTGACAGGTTCCTTGATTCCAGCGAGATCTAAATTCATGGGGTCAGGGCCCCAATATTTATATCCCAAATTCCTTTGTTCTCTGATGGCAGAGAGGCCTTTGCCTGGCCCAAACTAGTTCTGGTCAGTCTTGGAGCACTTTGTTGACAAGCCTCCGTATTTCCTTTCAGGGTGCAGGCCAGGGACATCAGACGCACCACAGGAGGTGGAGCCAGCATTGTGGAGGGAAGGCCCAGCCCTATTCAGGTCCCAGGTGTACTCCTCCCACCCATCTACATGTAGATCTGGCTATTCAGCCCTGTGCTGACTCACCCTGTCTCCTGGCATCCCCCAGCCCCTGTCACTCACACTCCAGACAAGGAATACACAACCTAGCAGAGGCAGGCTTGGATGGTTAGACAAGAAAATACCCACTTTCTAAAAGTGGTATTTTCAAACACAGAATGTTAAAACCAACTTCACTAAAAGATGCATTTTATCATTCTGAGTCCAGGCATACTAAACTCGAATTTCTACCATGTTCCCGGGGTCAGTTAGGATTATAAGCTGTAATAATCAAAACTGCCCGTTCTGGCCTATGGGGAACAGGTAGCCTTGCAATAGTGAAAAACGAACTAGGCTGTAATTCACTATCAGGACATGCCACACACACCAGGGCATGTCCTACCTTTCGCATACAACGCACCCTGCCCACAGGGGTACCTTGGGCCTACCTTAGGGGTGACTAACATGTAGCAAAGGGAAGGTTTAGGGACTTGCAAGTGTGCACACTTGCCAAGTCGACATGGCAGCCCCAGGCTGCGCACAGGCTCTGCTATGGCAGGCCCGAGTTACACTTTACGGGCTGTTTGCGTGGGTGGCACAATCCAGTGCTGCAGCCCACCAACAGCATTTGGTCTATAGGCCCTGGCACTCGCAGTGCACTTTACAAGGGACTGACACATAAACCAAATAGGCCAATCATGGAAACGCCAATCCATAACACATTTTATACAGGAGCACTTGCACTTTCCCACTGGACAGCAGTGAGGAAAGCGCGCAGAATCATTACAGCAGCAAAAACAGAGTCAAAACCGGGAGGTCAGAAAGCAAAAAGTCAGGGGAAACACGTCAAAAGATGCCAAGTCTAACACATAGCGATTGGAGCAGAGAGAAAAAACACACAGAAGAAGGGAGGGTGTGGGTCAACGTCCAGTTAGAGTAGTGAGTGTGGGATGGTTATAGAGAGAAAAGAGAGAGATAGGAGGTGCAAGAAGAATGGGATGTAGGCTATGTGGTGAGGACGGAGTGGGGAGAGAAGGGGAAAGTGAGTCCCAGTAAGAGAGAAAAGCACGTAAAGAAATACCACAGTGGAAATACCAGGGGACAAAAAAGAGAAGACACAAGTAAAGTAATACAGTACATAATGTATACGTCGACATGATTACATCACAGATATTGGCAAACAGTACAAAGGCAGAAACAGCCGGTAGTGAAATGGCATAGGTAGGTAGAGAGAAAGGAAGAAGGAGACAAAGAAAAGGAAAAGAAAAAGAAAAAGAGAGAGCACACATTAAGGAACACGTTAACAAGATGTAGGGGACGTGACAAATGTCAACATAATGCATATCAAAGATGGTCACAACCAGGTTGAATGAATGTGCGAAGACATAATATATGAACAAAAGTAGAAAATTATACAGTACAAAATGTATGCGGCGACATGATATCATCACAGACGGCGGCAGACAGAATGAAGGCAAAGACAGCCGCTAGGGAAATGGCATGAGTAGAGAGAAAAAGGAGAGAGCGCGCACATTAAGGAACAAGTTAAAAGTTGTAGGTGACGTAACAGTTGGCAACATAATGTATATCAGAAATAGTCACAAGCCCAGGTAGATTGAGCTTGCGAAGACATAATACATGGTATACGTCGGTTCAACCAAAGCGCGGCATATAGTCATAAACAAGTATAGCCAGGTAGAGTAAGCGTGCAAAGACATAATAAATGTTATACGTCAATGTAAAGTAGAGCCAAAGTGTGGCACATGATCAAACACAAGTGTAACCGTTTCAAAGGTGACAGAGGTAGAAAAAAGGAAGGAAGATGTGCACGTAAAGTCCAGGTTCCCACACATTGGGAATCACAGAGATGGCAGGATAGTGCATTACACACGTGGTCAAGGAGCAGGTTTGATTCATGTAGGAAGCATTACGACAGGCATTGAAACACAGGTATAAGAGACAGCATACATACGGAGTCCAATATGGGAGGTCCAATTATCGCAGGCAGATGGGCATGTTCAAAAGAAGCACATGGCAATAGTTAGCATGCATCAGATACCAAAAGACAGGAGTAGCTCGGGCCGGTAAAATAACCTTATTGGCATAGTACAGTTGTAAACGGCCCGAGAGGCTAGGGAAAAAGTTTCCCGTGTGGAACACTCCTTCGTGGCCTGTGCAGGCCAGGTGCTCACTGGTAACGTGGTGAAAAAGGCCTGGAGTAGTAAGTAGGGATAGGAAAAGTGGTAAGCACAAAGCTGGTGAATGGGGGTACGGAAATAAAGAAAAAATGCGGGACAGGAAATATGTGGTAGTGATAGCCGGCCCTCCTAGAAGAATCTTGCCGTGTGGAAATGGGCGGCTGATTGAAGGGTGGAGAACAATCTTATCCCAAGGGCCGCGTACGGCAAAACTGGAGTGATGGAGGGAGAGAGGAGAAGAGACGGGGGAGAAAAATAAGTTTGCGTTTGGGAAGTATGGAGGGGGGAAAAGGGGGGCGAAGGTGGAAGGGTGGAAAGGTCTCGCATTGAAAGGGAGACCAATGTACCGTGCCCTGCAACCATATAGCAAGGCACGGAACTGGCTTGGCGGTCAGCGTGAAGCCACTTACTAGTTAATGGGTGTGCAGCAACTTTAAAAAATGCCCGCCTTGGCCTTACCTGGGCTGCTGGTGAACTGCCGTGCTGACAGTGCTGACTACTGAGTTCAATCGTGTCGGAGTCAGTGCTGCTGTGTGGTGGCACCGGCAAGCAGCAAGCAACAGTGGACAGAAATGATGGACCAGTCTCAGTCGGGGGACTGCAGTCCATGTCCGACTGTGACGCAGTGGGAGTCCTTCCAGAAAGTTTCACCACAGAGTGCAGACACGCGCGGGAAGGGTCGAGTCTGCGCAGACTCGAATCCTCAGCTTCCCGCCTGCCACACCCCTTTCCCAACTCATCACAGGGTGGGTACCACCACGCCCTGTAATGAGTTGGGAAAGCTCTCCACTCTCTGATTGACATGGAGGGTTAGCGATACCGGGCTTGCACTTAAAACACCCGGGGCTAACTTTGCCTCCACGCCATCAGGGGGGGGAGGCTGGGCCCTGAAGCTAGGTCTTTGCCGAGCTGATGACATCACAGCCTTCAGGGCTGTGAGGTTGTCAGTCCGGCAAACCCTTAGGCTTCTTTGGGCTCGTAAGGGGGAGCATGCAAGGGGAGAGTCACGTGACATGCCTCCAGCCGCCACAACGAACGGCCACTGTCATGGCGGCAATATGTGTAATGTAGACTTACTATTATTTATTTAGAAGATAGAAGACACATAAAAAAAGTAAAAACAAAACTGATTTTTTTTATTAAATACAATATGATGATCATTGAGCACGCCACTTTGGTAACGGGGGCAGAGCCCCGACTCCCTCAGGGAGAAACCACCACTGCCCACCTTTTCTCGAACCAGATCTCTTATTTTTGAAAGCCAGTCGGAAACTGGAAGAGCAAAGTCAGAAGTCAAAGGATGAGATGCAGGCAAATTTTTGCAGGAGTTAATGTCATCGAACTTTTATAGGTCCTGTAAGACAGCACAATGGTTATCTACGTCAAAGGTTGGGGCAGCCGCCACAGCGCCTGGACTGTCGGGGTCTGGAACATACATCTTGATGCCAAAAAGTACTTCATAAAGGGCCCGCCCACCAAGAGATCTTTTAGGTAGGTTATTTAAAGCTTGCTGAACCCCATATAGATGGTTCAACCAACCATTCCCACTGCCTAATACTCTAGAGGTTAAGGACTGCTTTAAGTCATGGTTCATTCTCTCCACAACAGAATTACCCTTGGGTTTATATGGAGAAGAAAAATGCACTTGCTCACCTCACCCATGGACTTAATCAAATCACCGTACGCCTTAGAAGCGAAAGCCGGACCTTGTTCCGAGTGGAATGCACAGCAGGCATAAGTCCCGATAAAGATTTGCAAGTTTTTAATAACAGTTCGAGCATCAACCAAGCGCTGTGGCCAATCTCAGAGGAATCTAGAGCAAGAATCAACTGCAACCAAAATAAATTTGAACGCAGTATCAAAAATTAGAGAACCGCAATAATCTAAATAAATGCAGCCAAAAGGCTGGCTGGAAATAAACAGTTGTGTCTACGGTGGTCAAGACACAGTAGAACTTTTAATCTGTTGACATATGTCACAACATAAAACATACTTTCTTGTCTATTGGTATAAACCTTGCCACCAATATCTTTGCTGTAAGGGTGAAATGGTGGCAGCCACACCCGCATGCGCCAAAGCTACACCTTCATGAGCGGCTACTACTAAATCATGTCTATGGTCTGCGTTGGGTATCACACGATCACCAACACCAGGAATAGTTACATAAGGAACATTTTGGTCATTGAAATGGTAGGAATATTTGGAAGAAAAGCCCTTCGGTGAAGGGGTGCCATTTTTTAAACTATTTACGCAACTAAAATATCATTGTCGATATGAGTTTTAGAGCGGTTAATACTGCAAATTTAGCAGTATCTACTGCAGATTTGGCTGCTTCATCAGTCAAAGAATTCCCTACGGCGTGTGCTCCCACACATTGGTGACTCAATGTATGTATAACATGAGTTTGTGGTAATCTATTTTTGAAGTCTGCCACTTTAACCCAAACAAACTTGTGCTTGATTGTGCTACCTTTAGAACCTCTGAAGTTATTGTTTCCAGAATTGCAAATTATCATGAAAAGATTGTACGCAGTAATACGAATCACACAATATAAGTGTGTGGAATCTTGGATTCGTATTTTAAAGTGCAAGAAGTTAATCCTTCAATTCAGCCAACTGCGCAGTGCAGTCTCCAAGAGAGTGCGTGCGAGTAGTCTGAGGGTGAAAGGCGCCATCCGAAATAGTGCCTAGAACGATGGTGCATGCGGCAGAATATTGCTGCTTACAACCTATAGCTGGTTGTGCAGATCCATCAGCATAAATGATGGACTTATATTGGTCAAGAGGTAGAATTGAAGAAGGCAAAGGATAAACATGTTCATATTGCAAAAATTCTTGTGTTTGCACAGAAGGGTCAAAGACGAAGTCTACAACCACAACTGTTAAGGACGTAGACAATTGTATCCAACGAGTGTGGAGGCTTTTTGCATTAGGAACACTGGTTTTCATTACAGTCTCCAACAATAATGCGTTTACCTTGAGCAAGTGGCCGTTCCTTCAGGATGGCCATCTGTACAACAGTTAGAATTTTTTCAGTAGAAGAAAAATGCAGTTCTGCAGAAGAATACAAATGTGATTTATATGCAATGGGTACTGTTTCACCTTCATTAAAGGTGGCATAAGTAAATCCAGTTGCACCCGGTAACACCCAGATGACTAAGTTCGTGGTATTGACATGTGTATTTAATGATGTGTTTCAAGTAAGTCAGATTGTAAAGATCTGAGTGTTTGAGTATACAGGAAGCAGAAAAATCAGGGCGTATTAAAGCATAAAGAAGTTTAATATGTTGGGCATAATCAGGTATGTATGTCCTCCCAAATTTAAAAATCCCATAAGAGACTGTAATTTTTTAAGAGTACTTGGAGATTGTAATTGATCACACTTTTCTAGAAAATAAGGAGCAAAACATTTCCCCTCATTTGCTAATTCATATCCTAAAAAAGGACACTGAGAAAAGCAATGTAAGATTTCTTGAAGTTGAATTTGTAACCCAGGTCCACAAGCTGAGGGATTATGTTGTCTCCCCTAGTTAAATGATGGTTTAATTTGTAGCCCGTTAAGTAGATATCATCCACATAGGACAGAGCGTCAGGGTCGATAGCATGAAGATTCAACATAATTTGTACTTCAAAGACTCCCGGGCTGTTCTTGTAGCCCATAGTAAGTCGATCGTAGCACCTCTGAAAACAGAGGGTGCTAAATGCAGACCAATCGCGGCTCTCTGGAGCTAAATTGTGACTGAAAAAACTGTTGGAAATGTCCAAGGTAGTTTTATATTTTTTGCGGGCCACATTATTAATGAGTGCCATACTATGTGTATTTTCTCCTGCAAAAGTGCGTGTATGACTATTTAAATGTCTGTAATCGAAGACAATACAATAGGAATGATCCAGTTTCAGACCAGGAAAAAGAGCATTATTAATTTGATATGCACAAGGTTCAATTACTCCCTTGTACTCCAGTTGGGAATTAATTTCCTTAACGGGTGCTTTAGCATGTGTGTAACATGTGGTTGTAAGACAACAAGGGGGGACTACGGGCCACTTGAGTAGGTCCAGCATACAGGCCCACGGAACTACAACAAGAAAAGGTATGCTGTTCCTAAAGGAGTCCTACAGAACATTGGGTGCAAGGAAAACAAGTGGGTGCTCATAGAGATCGAAGAAAATCTTTTCTCCTTTCAGAAAAAGATGTAGATGTAGATGTGAAAAGTGTGTAATGTGTGCTATCTAAAACAGGAAATAGTGATCCATCCAAAACTATTTTAATGACAATGGTCACTATCCTGATTAAAAACCAGTAAGAGGCGCACGCGTCTGCTCAAGGATTGCAGAGTTGTGCGCTCAAACTCAGGCCAACATGTTTCTTGCCTACTGTTAAGTTAACTGCAATTCCACTTTATAGGGTGCTGTATGGGTGGTCACTATATTGTGTAAATGAACAGACCACCGACCATAAAGTGTAGATTATTTAAGAATTGGTCCTGAAGAATTGCCGTTAACTTAACAGTAGGCAAGAAACATGTTGGCCTGAGTTTGAGCGCACAACTCTGCAATCCTTGAGTTTTGGATGGATCACTATTTCCTGTTTTAGATAGCACACATTACACACTTTTCACATCTACACTCATTAGGGCCCTCACTCGCACTTCACCCAACGGCTAAGAAAAAAGATCTCCGCCAAGAAGGCCCCATCACGGGCGCCGATCGGGTATTGCAGCGCCGACCCGATAAGGAGCAGACCCAGTGATGAAGCATGACACCTAGCTGGCTGGGTGTGTGAGGGTCTTTTTCTGAAAGGAGAAAAGATTTTCTTCGATCTCTATGAGCACCCACTTGTTTTTCCTTGCACCCAATGTTCTGTAGGACTCCTTTAGGAACAGCATACCTTTTCTTGTTGTAGTAACATGTGGTTGTACCTGACGTGTAGATCATATAGGAATAACGTGATAAGGAGAACCCTTATCCCAACCTTCCGATAAAGTGCAGGGGCCAAAGCAAGGGCCCATTCAGAAGCATGAGCTTGTTTGACGTCGTCAGGGACAAGGTGCAAAAAAGAAGGGAGAATGACATCCTCTCCCTGGAGGCATGCAAGAACAAAAGGTGGGGGCCAGTCGACCTCGGCCAAGAGAATATCATACGATGTAGTTAAATTGTCCCAGAAGATTACTTTAATGGTGTGTTTAACGTCACCTTAAATTTGAGTATTTGAAAGATATAGTCTGTCCGGTGGGGCTGCGTGGTTGTCCGTGGTATCAACTGTAATAAATGTTTCAGTTGCTTTCGCCACCAGAAATTGCTGGAGACTCTGGTGTACTATAGTGACCTCTGCCATGCTGCCGAGGAGAGCCACCGCCCAACTCCTGTTTAGGAGTAAGGTTCTCACTGTCTGTGGCATATTTAGCTGTTAATGCTGCAACTTTCTTGTTTTGAAAAGAGGCTTTATAAGTAGGAAGTCTATCTTCTTTCTTTATCTTCACGTCAGATCGCCCTCTTCTGTCGTACTTTTGGTTAGATGAGTCCTGAAAGGAACAAGGAGAGATGGGATCAGGAACCTCATACCTGTCAGGAGTTTTAATTTTTGTACGATGAAGAAAATCGTATCGCCTCTCAGAGGATTCAGAGGGTGGAGATCCTCCGCGTTGTCTAAGTTTTTGTTGTTGTTTAGATTTGTCCCTTGGTTTCTTAGGAAACTCACGGATAGTTCTGGCATCCTTGCAGAACTAGGCTTGCTAAGCGGTGCTACTGAAGGTCAAAGACGTATATACGTTAGCAATAATGACCGGCAACTTGCTTTTGTGGTCAGCTACTGCCACCGCAGCAAGTCACTGGCATATAGCCAAAGATGCTGCTGCACCTTTAACATTAAAAAGAATCATTTCTGAGATGACAAGAAAATGTCCTATAAGTTTAATTCCCAAATCGAGGGCAGGACCTGCCTCATGCTCATTCTGTGTCTGTTTGAGGACATTCTATAGAATGGCCTTCGAGGGAGTGCCATGACAAAGAGTGTAGACTGTAGCAAAATTTGGCCCCCAAGTATTGCAGTTGGCTAGAGGGGGAACCAGGCCATTGGGTAAACACATAGTCAAACTTCTGTGCTTGTCTTGTGGTCCTGAAAGGGGAAACACAGCTTTGAGTTGACCCATTTTTTGGGAAATCCAGAAGGGCAGTTCCACATGATTTGCGGTTTATTTGCCTATAACTGATTGAACATCTACGGGACTGATAACATGACCTGCAGGCACCTGAGGTTGTCCCTGCAGGGAAACCCTAGCTGGTCCAGCCAGCAAGTCATGTGCAATAAATTGGGTCATGCGTCGATACAAGACAACAAGAACATTGTATAAAGCTTGAGTCTGCACTAAAAAGATATGACCTAAATCCAGCTATGGGGTATAGACCACTAGTGCTGGCCATGTGGCCCCTTCAAGTCTTAAGGGGCCCATTCAGACAGTGCCACGCACGTGGGGAAGGTCACCATTAAAGCAAGTCTGGTGTTCCCAGGCGGTAAGAGGAATTTCACTAAGTGCATATGGGCGATATGCAGCAAGAACCGGTGGTATGGTGTATTCATGGAAAGTATTATCATTAGCGTCGACAGCCGGGAAAATGTTAGAAATGGGGGTTTCTAGTTGGCCATGGCTGGCGCCAATGTCCAAATAGGGACCCTTCTTCCTAAGTCAGGGCAAGTGGGCTACCCCCTTTGATAACCCCTGCTCAACCCTGTGGTAACGTAGCACGAGCAGTTAGGCCTATCTCATAGGCAGTGTGTGAAGCATTTATGACCATGCACAATAAGGCAGTAACAACACCACAAAAGGACACAACTCAAGTAGGTATAGAAAAATAATATCTTTATCTAAGGTTTAGTACGAAACTCTCAAAAGCGTTTTAACCAGTCACAATGCACGTAAATCAGTAGGGACTTAAAAAGGCAATAACGTGTTCACCAGAACGTGGCACTGACTGAGTTCAAGGCCTGGGTTGACGCGACCCGTTGCGCACCAGATACCTGCCGTTGGACGGGGACACAGCACGTAGCTTCTCGAAGAAGCGGAGACGGTGACAGGCGGACTCCCAGCGACCACAGTTCTCGACTGCAGTGGTCCGCAACGTGCACTCACAATGATTCGGGCACTCGGGGACAGGCGGGCCCTCAGCGGCAGCAGCACGCGGCTGCGGCGGCCCGGGCTGGTGGTGGCGATGACTCTCGTCGTGCAGCTCCGTGGTGGGCTCACAGCGGCAGCTGCTCTCTCCTAGCTGCGGCGGCCCACAGGACGATTCACGATGATGCAAAGTTGGCAAAGGTGCGGGCACTCAGCGGCAGCAGCTCTCTCTTAGCTGCGGCGGCCCACAGGACAAATCACAATGATGCAAAGTTAGCAAAGGTGCGAGCACTCAGCGGCAGCAGCTCTCTCTTAGCTGCGGCGGCTCACAGGACAAATCACGATGAGGCAAAGTTGGCAAAGGTGCGAGCACTCAGCGGCAGCAGCTCTCTCTTAGCTGCGGCGGCTCACAGGACAAATCACAATGATGCAAAGTTGGCAAAGGTGCGAGCACTCAGCGGCAGCAGCTCTCTCTTAGCTGCGGCGGCTCACAGGACAAATCACGATGATGCGGAGTTTGGCAAAGGTGCGGGCACTCAGCGGCAGCAGCTCTCTCTTAGCTGCGGCGGCCCACAGGACAAATCACAATGAGGCCAGGTTGGCAAAGGTGCGGGCACTCAGCGGCAGCAGCTCTCTCTTAGCTGCGGCGGCCCACACACAGAGTTAACAAGGGTTACCAGTCCGCGTTCCTCACAGTAGAACTAGAGGTTCCGGATTACTCGACAGAGGCCTCACCTGCAAGTAGAATCCCTAGCACAGGAATTCAGATGGCTGACGGGGTGAAGTCTAATGTCCCTGAGACTTCAGCAGGAGGCGCTCTCAATTCAGGCCCTCGGGTAGTTTCTTCGGCAAGCTTGGTGAAAGTCCTTTCCTCTGTTCACTCGGACAGAGTTTCGTCTTGACATCCAGAAGGAACACACTGAAAAAGGTTTCAGCGCAGCGTTTTATACCTAAAAAGTCTTTGTTCTCTGCAGTCACAAATCACTGCATCCAGCCAGAACCAGTTCGGTGTGGTCGGGAGCACTTCGTTTACGAGGCGACATCCTGCCCTTTGAGAATCTGGGGGTCTGCTATCAGACGCCCAGTGGGTGGTGGAGCCATCATTCACCTTGCCAGGCACGGCCCTGCTCAGATCAAAGAGTCACCCCTCTCCATACTCTAAATGCCGATCTCTCTCTCCAGCCAGGTCTGGCCCAGCTGGCCCTGCTGCTCCAAAACCAGACGGCCAATACACACGATAGCAAAGCCTACAGGAAAGCTGAGGCCAGAAAATACCTCATTTCTAGCAGAGGTATTTTCGAACACGGGCTACGCAAATAATCCTTACTAAAAGATGTATCTCAATGTCCTGAGCTTAAACATACCAAATTCGACGTTCCTATCAGGTTCCTGGGGGCATGTAGGATTAGGGCATGTAATACTCAGCCTGCCCATTCTGGCCTATGAGAACGGATAGCCTCACAATAGTAAACAGTGAAATGGAGGGTAACTCGCTATTAGAACATGCTACACAGACATACTTTAAAAGCTGCCTCGGTGGGTAGCGCAAATCAGCGCTGCAGGCCCACCAGCAGTATTTGGTCTACCAGCCCTGGGCACACACAGTGCACTGATTCTAGGGACTGACAGGTAAACCAAACGAGCCAATTATGGTTATCCCAATTCATACAGTCATCTTTACACAGGGAGCATTCGCGCGGTGTCACTGATTGGCAGTGGCACAGCGCCCAGAGCATCTAAATCCAGCCAACATAAAAGGTAAGAAGCGAAAAGAGGAAGGGAGACCCGTGCCAATGATGCCAGGTCTAACAGTGCCCCGCAAGTAAGCACCAGACCAAACGTTGGTGGCACCATGGTGCAGAGATTCTGCTCTGGAGCAGAACTATGCTTGGAATATAGAACATCAGTATGCAGGGACTGAGTCACCATACCACCTTAGTGTCTATGAGTCAGAGTCCGACTAACTGTAGTGCCTCACTTGCCCTCCTAACCTTACCAGAGAAACAAGTAAATTGGTGGCTCAGAACACAACATTCTCGACCCTCTCAGAGATTGTGGTAACAGGACACACCCTTTTGCTCTCTCACTAGTACTTGTCCAGAATAAGATAACCATGAGACACGAAGGAAGTTTAGAATATTTATTTAAACTATTGTGCTCTGAAATGCAGTATATGTGCCACAAATAGAAAACAAATGCATAATAAAAATACTGTCAGCATGGTTAATAATCTGTATACCATGAAAGGCCCTGTCATTGTATAGGACAGAGTGTCCTAAACCCCCTCCCCTGCTACTACAGCTAAATTATTACATATGAAAGATCTCTGGGATTACTAGCAGACCCCGTACCTTAGCATACCCAGATGGACGCTCTACGTCTCAGCAGACGTAGTGCTCTTGTCTCAGAACTCTTTTTCCACATGTGTGTTTTTGGCTCATGTGCTCATCTATATGATAGGGCATGTGTGCACATAAACAACAGCTGCAATCTTATGTTATGTCTAGGTGCTAGTGCCTGGCCAGAAATAATAGCAAGGGACATTGTTGTTTGACCTTGTCTATGGTGTTCAAACTAAATCCCAGGAAAAGAACAGAATGCGTGTGAAAGTACAATGTGGCACAAAAGCAAACGTGTTTATCTAGTAATGTGTGCAAAGGAAAAATGAGTCCTGCACTGTGCACAGTTAGGCTAGCATAGGGAAGACTTAAATGGGCCATGCAGGAAACACACGACAATTTCCTCACTGTAACCTGTAACCTTTGAGAGTGTGTGTGAGTGTCTGTATAAGTCAGATAGTGAGTGTGTGAGTGGCTGTGCGGGTCTGTGAGTGGGTGCGTGAGTCTCTCAGCGGGTCTGTGAGTGGGTGTGTAAGTCTCTGAGTGGATCTGTGAATGGGTGTGTGAGTGGGTGTGTGAGTGTCTGTGAATGTGTGCATGAGTATCTGAGTGGGTCTGTGAGTGGGTGCATGAGTCTCTGAGTGGGTCTGTGAGTAGGTGCATGAGTCTCTGAGTGGGTCTGTGAGTGAGTGGATGAGTCTCTGAGTGGGTCTATGAGTGGGTACATGAGTGTGTAAGTGGGTCTGTCAGCAGGTACGTGGGTCTCTGAGTATGTCTGTGAGTAGCTACATGAGTCTCTGAGTGAGTTTCTGAGTAGATGTGTGAGTGCCTGAGTGGGTCTATGAGTGTGTATATTAGTGTATAACTGAGTGTGTAAGACTTTTTTAAAAATTTGTTTTTGACAAGGTTTGTGACTCTCCCACAACGATACATCGGGGGCCTCACTGAGTGCCATGATGGGATCGTGAATACCCGCATGTGGAAATAAACCTATTTTCAGTATTTTATTTCTCATAAATAGTACCTTACACACTCCTACATCCATGGGGTCAGGGTGCCCCTACCCTGACCCCTTCTATACTTTTTGACATCAAAGATCATCCCCCAAGACAGAGTCCTGCTGTACACAATTCAGGTTGTGACCAGCCAATAACAGCATTCTTCCTGGCATGTGGATCTGCGATGCTCCTCGTAGGGGTTGTGAAGGATCCGCGCCCCTAGATATACAAATTTGGATTTCCTTCAATATCTCAAAAACTACTGAATGGATTTACACCAAATAAAACAAGGAGTTCTTTCAGGACCAAGACCTACCTTTGTGCCAAATTTGGTGTAATTCCGTCCAGCAGTTCAGGCTGTAGTCATGTCTAAAATCTATATGGGAATGAACATTGGAAAAACCTTTTTTTTTTACCCCCCGTTTTGTCGGCCCCCACTATATATATATATATCTTATCTACTGGTGGTTACCAGTAGGTAGTTGTAGTTAGGCCTGCTTTCCCATTGACGGAGCATTTTTTGGTTTGCTAAGAACCTTGGCCCCATTTGATGAATCTTCACGAAACACTTCAAAAAAAGGTTCATCCACCTCAGCTGCTTCCTGGAATGTTTTCAGGGTGATCCATCCTGCGGGGGCGAGATTAAAAGTGGGTTCCAAAACAAAAAATCTCCATGCATTTTCCATAGACTTCTTTAAGACAGGTTTTAGCAAAAACTGTGCAACAGAGTTACTCCAAATTCCATCATCCAAGAGAGGGGTCTCAGCGGAGAGGCCAGTCTTTTTACACACTGTACTATGGTCACTCAACATCTGAGAGAGAAGTGTCAGGAAAAAGTCCAGTCCCTCTTGCACACTACTATGTATACTGGTCACCCTGAGGAGAGGTGTCAGCAGAGAGGACAATCTAGCCTTACACCCTACTATACATTCCTGGTATAATCTGGATAGCTCTGAGTGGAGAGGCCACTTTCTCCCCATACGCTAGTAGTGGGAAGTATAAAGTAGTAATACTGTAAAATCTATTCCCCTCAAAACTTTGCGATCTTGCGAGACTCTTGTTGGATTATAAAAAAGTAGGGAGGGGTAGAGAAAATCTGTCTGTAGAGAGAGGTCTCAGCAGAGCGGCTTATGTGCTTGCACTCTCTACTACCCACAACGAAGAATACAGGGCTGTTATCCATCAGACATATGCTAAGTGTTTGAGCTTGCAATTCTCTTGTGAGACTCAGAAAAATGTACGGGAGGAAACAGGTGTTTGTGAGCTCTCTCTCTCTCTTGCGAGAGTCTCGTGAGAGTCATTACAAGCTTCTGCAGGTGAAGCTTGCTGTGTGGGCCTTGTACAATCCTGCGATTCTCTTGCAAGAGTAATAACACCTCAAAAAAGGATTGCTGGTAACATGTCTTGATACAGTTACAATAACTAAGCAAATAAACAATTTCTATTGAATATTTATCTGTTTAATGCTCACACACAATTTACAAAGATTTTTCAAACTGTAAACTGTATCCTATTTTCTTACAATAAATAGGAAACAAACTTTTACTAAACTAATGTCTGAACACAACATATAAAGTCATTCTACCACACATACATTCACAAAAATAATTATTTTCTTTAAAAAAAAAACTAGAAATTCACTGAAAAAAACAAATGTTAAAGTAACATTATAGTTAGGGGTAATAAAAACATCTGTTTTTGTTAACAAAAAACCTTAAAAATTCATTGAAAAAAACTAAGATTAAAGTAAGGCTATAGTTAGGTGAATTTCTCAGTGACAAAGTTAACATTTTGAAATAAAAAATAAACAGAAATGTAGCCGTTATTGTTAGCAGCACTAACTATAACTGGTGTCGGCGTCATGCACTGCTTATGACCTCACATGACATCATTCATGATATGTTCAACGACATTGTTTATGACATCACTGACATCACAAATTATATAATTGATGTAATCACTGATAAAAAATGTGGCAGAGCGCAGTTCGGAAACAAGAAGTGGGTTTTGGCCCCGAGAGCACTTACCTACGGACTTAGAAGAATTTTCAAGAAAAAATGTTTTGAGAAAGTAAAGTTCAGCAGGGCAAGGCTTCAGGCTTTGTCCGAGGAGGGAGCGTCATCGGCGGGGAGCCTTGGGTGGAACCTACGGTGAAGATTTCAATGTTCAGAATTAAGGGCTGATTTTGAGTTTGGCGGATGGAGTAACTCCGACACAAACATAATGGATATCCCGTCCGCCGTATTATCATTCCATTATATCCAATGGAAATCGTAATATGACAGACAGGATATCGGTCACTGTTGTGGCAGAGTAACCCCTCTACCCAACTCTAAATCAGGCCCTTAGTCTCTTTTTTGGAAGTCGAATATCTCCTGCAGGACCAGGCAGGAGGCTGTAGCCAAAGACAGTTCCAGGGGCTCAGACTCTTTGGTGAAGAACTGCTGAACAGGATTTACTGCTGTGGAGAAGGATGGTTTGCAAAGCAGAACCAAAAGATTTAGCCTGGCTTCTCAAACTTCCTCTGGTTATAGGTTGCCATAAATGCGAGCAGTTCACAGCCTGTATCTTCACTTCTCATTCTAAAGAAATCACTATTAATGGAGTCAAACATAAACAACACCCATTTTCTGACTTTAACACAAAAAACGTTTATTGTATATGGTGTCCTTGCGACCAATGCTACATTGGACAAACTACTCAACTGATATTGATAGAATTCTGCAGCACAGGTCTAGGATTCGTTGTAAAACAACCGGAGCCCCACTAGTTGAACACTTTGAGGATACACATCACTCTGAGAATGATATCAAATGGTCAGTACTTTTTGAGGCCACATTGATTCGAGAGGTGACTTGATTGAATCCTTATTACTCCAAACAGAGTCTAAATACATTGATAAATTTCATACTCGTGCACAAGGCTTAAATGAACATGACGAAGTAAGGGCAGTAATTAAAACATAAGCCTAACGTCAACATGTGTAGCACATTTATTAGGTCTTTGTCTCCCTGTTTTAGCCTGTACACGTTATGTTTTGTGTACATTGACCATATGGGATTCAGCACTGAGTATAGCTTTAAGATGAAAACCTGACATGCTATGATAAATGCTGATGATTGGTTTATTTGTTGTGTCAGAGTTCAGTTCAGGGCCACCAAACTGTCCATAGGCACTCACACACATATATAACATACATACGTTTTTTATTTTTAAATCACCGGGATGCAGTACATATAAAATGGTTTTAATGGGCCACCTTGGACACACGAGCACACTTACTTTGAGAGCAACTCTCCCTCCGTTGCAATAACAACAGAATCAGTTTGACCGGTGGAGCTAACACCCTTACAGCTTCCCCAGAGACAGTCACACATATATTTGATTCCTTAGGCGAGGTTTACTCCTGCCTCAGCAAGGTTCGCATTTCATCAACCTTTGAGAATTAGCGTTTTCTCCTTTCATATATTTACCATGTGGTTCAGCTTCCTGTGGTTTACTATTGTCCTATGCTTTTACAAAGAGGTGCATCTTTATTCATCCATGCACTAAAGATGGCAGATACATTTCCAGTTATCTATCATGTGATCCCGCACGGGCTATTTGTATAATAATTTGAGTGTCCCACGCATCTTATTTAATGCATTGGATAGATTTAACGTGAAACCTTCATTCGTGCAAGAGCTTTTGCTTCCATCTTCAAGACACTCTAGGATGGTGTAGCGTGCGGGCCCGACTACGCAGTAGGCCTTCGGTGCGCTCACGAACAGGTAGACACTGTATATTAGTTAGGGTCTCAGCCTTAGGTCACGTGCAACCTGAGGCCCGTTTATTTGTACCCTCGGACCGAGCCCGGTCACCAGGGGTGGTGCAGCGATACATTGTAGAGAGAGGGCCAGGGGGGTCTCTACATCCCTCCCTTCTTTTAGTTCTGTCTTAGGAGAGAGCGGGAGTGAAAAGAAGGAAGGGGAGGAAAAAGAGGAGAAAGAGTTGTATGAGAACAGGAGGGGAAACGGGGAAAACAAAGAACATGGTATGGAAACCCAAACATCAGATCCGCAGATTCAGTAACTGCTCAGCACATAAAGTCTCTCAATCTTTGGCTGGGCACAGGGTTGGGTCGCAGCTGATAGCGTTGGCTTCTGGGTTTTCCCCCTCCAGAGTCGTCCGCCGCATTCTCGGGGCAAACCAAAGATGCCTCGCATGACGCTCCTTCACTCTGGATGTCTTCGGATGCCGTTTCCCCTGCCCGCTGCACGGGGAGGGCCAGACTCGGGCTGCTGGCTGTGGCCGGTACATCATGAGCGTTCACTGGCTCATCTTCTCCTTCCCCGGATGAGTCAGCGAGGGCAGCGTCATCGTTCAGTTCTTTGAACCACAACACATTTCTCACTACGGTATGTCTGGCCCGCTGGGCTGTAATCATAGTGCCATCAACCCGCATTACAGTCCATACTTCGGGCTCATATGGGGTGCGAAATTTCCACCCCGGGTGGCGGTCCTTGAGTACTACCTTGGACCTTACCCGCAACATTGGGGCTTTTGCTCTTCGGCTCTCCGTCGCTTTCTCGTTCATCACACGCCGCTTCTGTTGGACCTTTTCGACGTCCAGGCAGGGTGGTGCCCACCCGGGGTCTTCAGGAGTTAGGTCCCTCGGCGGTCGCTTGAGCAGTAAGGAGGCGGGTGCGCACCCCGTCGTGGAGTGGGGTGTTTGTCGGTATGCGAGTAGGAACTGGTGCAGACACACCTCGGGGTCTTGGTGCTGGTCCACTCCGATCCTGAGGGCTCTGTTCAGCATCCTCATGAACCGCTCCACCTCTCCGTTAGCCTGCGGCCATTGTGGGGTGATCCATCAATGCTTGATAGCCCGCCGTGCCAGGAAATCATGGAAGTCCTGACCGTGGAAGGTTGGTCCTCTGGGAGGCCAAACATCGCAAATGTCTTCTCAAGGGCTGGCTGCACATGGACAAACGCCGTGGATGGTACAAGCTCAACTATGGGGAATTTAGAGAATGAGTCCAGGATCACCATTGTATGCCGCCTATCGGGGAAGCTCCCGAAGTCGACACTGATCTTCGTCCAGGGGGTCAGGTAGGGTTCTTCCGTTAGCACTGGTGCCAGAGTGGGGTCGACACCAGTGATGGTGCACGGATGGCAGTGCTTGATTTCTTCATCCACCATCTCGTCCATGTTGGGGAACCACACCTTCGTGCGCAATCTTGCCTTCGTCTTGGCGGTCCCCTGGTGACCTTGATTTGCGAGTGTGACCATTCGTTTGCACAGGCTTTTCGGGATGACATTCCTTTGCCCTCCCAGGACCAGCCCGGACCCGCTGATGCTCAGCTCGTGCCGTACTCTCCAGAGTTGGCGTCAGCTATTCTGTTCTTCTACTGTGAGCAGCTTTGAGCGATCAAGGAATCGATGCCACTGCCCCTTCTCCAGGGCCTCCTTCACCTTTCCAAGGGTGTCATCTTCCTTGGTGGCATCTCGAAGGTCTTTGCGTGTCACTGCCACGGGGCAGTCATTGGCTTCCACCATGTTTATGAAGGCTTCGGTGTGCATGGCATCTGCCAGGGCTACCTTGCTTCTGCCTTGTATGGGGTGTCTTGACAAGAAGTCAGCTGGGTTGTCGGCACCTGGCCTGTAGAGCAACTGGAACGAGTATGCCTGTATCTGGATCGCCCACCTTTCTATTCTTGGTGGCGCTAGGCGTGATGATCCGTTGAACAGTGAGAGCAGAGGTTTGCGGTCAGTCACCACTCGGAATGGATGGCCGCAGAGGTACAGGTGAAAATGTTGGCACGCCCACCTTATGGCTAAGGCCTCGTGCTCTATTTGGGCGTACCGCGTTTCTGTCTGACATAGCGCCCAACTGGCGTACGCGATCGGAATGCAGACTCCCTTGACGTTCTCTTGCAAAAGGACTGCCCCGAGCCCTACGGGGCTGGCATCCACCACTAGCTCTGTTTTCTTCTTGGGTTGAAAATATGCCATTGTTGCCTGTTCCAGGAGAGCCTTCTTGATGTTTTGGAATGCTGCTTCCTCTTTGGGGCCCCACTCCCAAGGCGTGCCCGTTTTTGTGAGCTGGCGCAGGGGTTCCAATAGCGTGGCCAGGCTCGGAATGAACCTTCCGCAGTATGTCACCATGCCGAGGAAACTCCCGATCTCTGTTGGGTTCTGGGGAACTGGGGCATTCCTGATGGCCTCTGCCTTACGTGGGTCTACACGGAGTCCGTCTCGGGAGAAGACGTATCCAAAGAAGTCTATCGACCCCTGGTAGAATGCGCATTTCCTCTTGTGCAGGGTGAGCCCACAGTCTGCCAGCCTTTGTAGGGTCGCTCTCAACCGGCTCTGGGAGTATATCAGGATGTTATCACTCAGATTTCTCACTCCGACCAGGCCTGAGAGAGTCTCCTTGATGGCATTTTGAAACACCTCTGCAGCGGAGGAGACACCGAAGCTGAGCCGTGTGTACCGTTGGAGACCCACGTGTGTTGAAAAGAGTGTTATATAGCGACTTTCGGGCGCCAGCTCCAGCTGGTGGTACCCCGAGTTCAAGTCCAGTTTGGAGAACCATTGGGCCCCATTCAGGTCAGCCACGATGTAACCCATCATCTGGGTCACGTGCCTCTCCCTCCAGATGGCCTGATTTGGGAGCCTCATGTCGACACATAGCCGAATGGCTCCGGGCTGCTTTGGCTTCGGTGCGACCACCAGTGGGGAAACCCATGGAGTGGGTCCCGACACCTTTTCGATGACTCCCAGGTCTTCAAGGTCTTGCAGTTCTTTTTCCACACGGGGGCGAAGGTGAAAGGAGATGTGTCTGTGTCGAAGCACCCTCGGCTTGATAGCCTTATCTATGTGGAGTTTCACCTGGTGTCCCTTCAATTTACCCAGGTCTTGGAAGTGCTGCGGGAATTCGCTCAGGATGTCTTCCGCATGTGTGTCGTGGACTTGTTTGGCGAAAAACACCAGCTCTAGGTCTTACACGGTGTGGCACCCCAGCAACGTTCCCTACTTGCCATCGGTTACGTGGAATCTGGTCTTCACGGAGTGTTCAGAATTCGAGACATCGATCTCGATCACTCCTAGCAGCGGTATGGGTACTGTTCCTCCATAGGTATAGATCTTGGCCGAGCTGGGGCAAGGGGTGGTTTGGGCGACAGCCTTTCATATTGGTCTGAGTCCATCACATTCATGGATGCACCCGTATCTATTAGTGTGTTTACGGTGGTTCCGTTGACCTGTACATTGCACATCGAAGGGGGGCGCTTCTTGCGGCCGGGCTGACCAGCAAACGAGATGACAAAGGTGTCTTCGTCATCCTCATAGTAGGCGGTGGCTCCTTGTTCTCTTTGTGCTTCCTTGGTTTCGCTGTCCTCGAGCGTTAGGTGGCGCAGAGTTGTGGGGCGGCCTCTGGATGCGCCTCCGTGGGAGCGTCTTCCTCCACCACGGATAGACATTGGCATAGTGATTGGCCTTGCCGCACTTTGAGCAGGTTTGCCCTCTTGCTGGGCATTGGTCTTGCGCTTTGTGGTCGAAGCCGCAATGTCCACACTTCCCAGCGGGCCGGCTGAGTGGGGCTCGCCCTTGTCCAGGTCCGGGGCGCCGTTGCACCACTTCCACCATCTCCTCTTTGACATGGATCTGTTTCTGCATCGGGCGGTCCGGGTATTGCGAACTCAGACAACCTCCATCTCCTCCGCCCGTCTGTCTGACAGCTCGTGGGAGCGGGCTAGGATGCAGATCTCATCCAGGGACATTCCGGGTTTGCAAAGTATCTGGCGCCTCAGCGCAATGGACTTGCACCCCTGGATGATCTGTGTCCGAATTTCTTCTGCCTGGTCAATGTTCGTGCACGTGCATGTGCGTGCCAGCTTCCTCAACCGGGCATAGAACATGTCCACCGCTTCCGCCTCTGTTTGCCGGGCTTGGCGCAGTTTGAACCGCTTGTAATCCGGGTTCATTTGCGGGTCAAAATATCTGTTGAGAGCAGTGATGGCTGCGTCATATTCATGAGCTGCCCTGGCAGAGTCTCAAACACCTAGTAGAGCTCGTAGCTCCCAAAATGAATCATTAGGTAGCGCTTTACCGTCCCATCTGTCTCTCTGGTCCCTGTAAAGTAGTGGTTCAGGCAACCTACCCAGAGCTTTCATCTGGGGGTGGCTGTGGCGGGGTCGGCGAGCTGGCTGAACGGGTGTATCGGCGTCACAGATATGTGTGAGAACGGTGTCGGTGGCGCTTGTGCCTGCTGCTGAGGTGCTGGCAGGTCACCCATGGTGTGCAAATGCTTGTCTTCCTTTTATGTATTTTACGAGTGTGGCTCTACGTGGAGTGGGTGAGGGGGTCACTGTGTTCTTATGCCCCTGGTATGATGTAACTGACCTCTTCTGGCTCGGAGGCTGGGCCCTCCGCCGGTGCTTCTGGTCCAGCTGTGTGGCCTGCAGGCGTGGCACAGCGTGGGCGTCTGGTGGGGGGGTTACCCTGGTAGTCAGAGGATGGTGTGAGCAGCTGGGGTGGTCTCTCTGTGCCTAACTGGCACTCCCTGGTGCTGGCCCTGCTGTGCTGTGTACATTCAGGGCTCCTTGCCCTCTGACCTGTCAGGAAGGGGCCTCCGCTTGTTCTTGGGCCTCAGATCGGCCCCAGATTGCTTAACTGTAGGGCGCGGCAGGCCCCGCCCCCTTGCTACATGTGTTGCGTGGGCTGGGCCGTTATCCCCCTTGCAGCCGGAGTGTCGGGGCCCTTCCTCCCCAGGCGATAGACAGACTCACCACAGATCCGGGCGGGGTTCTGTGTCCGCTTCCGTGTTAACTCAGCGGGGTGCGGCAGTGGGTAGCTGGAGCTCCAGAGGCGGCGTTGGCTGGTTTCACCCGCCGGAGGGCTGCCTCTTCGAATGGCTGCGTCTTGCCCAGCAGCATGCCAGATCGGTCAGTGAAGACAGGGGAAAGAGGAGCAAGGGTCCGTACTCCCCTCGTCGCCAGTGTAGTTCGCGGGCCCGACTAAGCAGCAGGACTTTGCTGCGCGCACGAACAGGGAGACACTGTACATTAGTTAGGGTCTCAGCCTTAGGTCACGTGCAACCTGAGGCCCGTTTATTTGTACCCTCGGACCGAGCCCGGTCACGAGGGGTGGTGCAGTGATACATTGTAGAGAGAGGGCCGGGTGGCTCTCTACAGATGGCGCCTACTCCTCCAGCAGTTTGTAGGCACTGACTCCACACCCACCATACTTATTAAAACCTGCTGGTCTACCGCACCAGCCCATGTGTTCCTAACGGGCTCATGCGCTACGCACGATTCCACGGTGAGGCCTTTACTCTAGCTCGTGAACTGTGTCCTACCTCGACTAGACCCGGGACTCAGACAAGACCCCTTTGAGGATTGCGGACGTGACCGATGTTTTCAATTCCATAAGCCGTGGTCTGCGGCGCTGGGCGTGCTTGATACCTGCATTACAAAAGCAAGTTTCACCGTATCACAGGGACAGCTTCCATAATACTCATACTGTCTGACACTTACCTAGATGGTGTGCTTTCTCTTTTTGCAATCACTGGTTGATTTCCGCGAGCTCTCACCAGCGCCTTGTGGCTGCCTCTTCGGACGGCTGCGTCTTCCCCAGCAGCGCGCCGTATCGGTCAGTGTAGACAGGGGAAAGAGGAGCGAGGGTCCGTACTCTCCTCGTCGCCAGTGTAGCGCGCGGGCCCGACTATGCAGCAGGCCTTCTCTGCGCGCACGAACAGGGAGACACTGTACATTAGTTAGGGTCTCAGCCTTAGGTCACGTGCAACCTGAGGCCGTTTATTTGTACCCTCGGACCGAGCCCGGTCACGAGGGGTGGTGCAGTGATACATTGTAGAGAGAGGACCGGGTGGCTCTCTACAGATGGCGCCTACTCCTCCAGCAGTTTGTAGGCACTTACTCCACACCCACCATACTTATTAAAACCAGCTGGTCTACCTCACCAGCCCATGTGTTCCTAACGCGCTCATGCGCTATGCACGATTCCACGGTGAGGCCATTACTCTAGCTCGTGCGCTGTGTCCTACCTCGACTAAACCAGGGACTCCGACAAGAACCCTTTGAGGATTGCAGATGTGACCGACGTTTTCAATTCCCTAAGCCGTGGTCTGCGGCGTCGGGCGTGCTTGATACCTGCATTACAAAAGCAAGTTTCTCCGTATCACAGGGACAGCTTTCATAATACTCATACTTTCTGACACTTACCTAGATGGTGTGCTTTCTCTTTTTGCAATCACTGGTTGATTTCCGCGAGCTCTCACCAGCACCTTGTGGCAACACAGGCCTCTAAGAACACCTCTGTGAACATTCCATGATTTCTCTAGCGGATGGTAAGCATGGCATTTTGCCACTGTGAGTTTACTCCTCTATGCACATTATCATGCCTTTGCCTTGCCACTTTTTCCCCCTCACTATTCATCAGTAATTCACACGCTTGGTATTTTATGCTGCTCTTATCCTTAGCACCTTCACGTGGGGCTATACCTAAGCTTTTTGTACCACACATACATTGATACCAAAGTAATACCTGGGTCCATATGACCCCTTTGAGTGGTCCACTATAATTTATTTTCCAAAGCAATGGTACATACCCTTGTCCTGTCCTGAAGAGGCCTAGAATCTCTAGGCCGAAATGCATCGACCATCTATCCCAGGAGTTCACCTCACATGAACGAAAAAACAAAGTTACAACTCTACCAAAGACCATTGCTCCAACTTTCTAGAGAGGATTGACAAATTACTATAAGAGCTGGTCCTCATTTTAGGCATCTTACCTGGTGACGGTACCTGAACCCAAAATAATGGCCTCGACTGTCTTTTTTTGTATACTTCATATTCAGCAGCGATCGTGCTTGGTACTCATATATGTGTTTGTATAAGAACAAGTTAATTTGAAATCACTTTTGATTGTACAAAAATCTTCATGCATTTGATTTTGTATTTATTTGCCTAAATCCAAGACAAAAGTAATAAACTTTCTTTGTTTATGCATATGACAGTTGCCTTCTTTTCTACATCACAATGATGCCCTGTTTATTATACACAAACGTTGTATGCAAAAGCTTTAGTAACAGACGGATATGTCCTTTTCCAATAACTAATAAGTTATTTTTGGTATAAATTGTTTTCATTTATCCTGCTAGAGCTTTTTCTTCTTTATATACTGTTTAGTGTAGCCTAGGCTCTAGAGGGTGATACAAGCTCAACCCTTTATTTTTTGGGCGATGTATCTTGGGCAGAGCGACGAGCAGGTTGGTCCTGGCCTCCTCTCAGAGCAGTTTTAGCCAAAAGTCCTCAGTTTTGGATTTTCATTATCTGGGCACCTTAAGCACCACAACAATGGGCCCGGACTGGTGTGACACCGATTGGGGGTTCAGGACTCACTCAGGCTGGGTCTAGGTGAGGGTTCAAGGTGGTGGGAGTCGTTTATGTCCCTGTGGCTCTGAACAGAAGGCTAGCAGACTAGCCTTTGAAGTCACTCTGGTAGTCTTGGGTTCAATGGAAGATGCTGAGCTCCAGCTGGAGGGCTGGCCTCTGAGGGTACAAGGTAGGCTCAAGGCAGCAAAGCAGTCCTTCCAGGTACAGAAAAGCATTCTTGCCGAGTGCACGGCAGGTCACAGCAGCAGCCAGTCCTCTGAGAGTCCTTCCGCAGGTCCAGAAAGCAAAGGGCCCAATGCTTACACCCAGTTCCTCCTTTGAAGTTGGGAGAAGTTTCTAGAGGTGTTGTCTTTGAAGTGCATGGAATTTCCTTACTCCCCTGCCTCCAGGCTGGCTGCAGTGACAATGTGGGGGTGATAAGCCCTTTGTGTGAAGGTTATTTAGTTACAAGTGGGGCTGTGCCCAGCTTTGTCACCCCACCCTGCCAGCGGATGGCCCGTTGAGGCACACCTAATCCCTCTATTGTGTAACTGTCTGGGAGGATGTCACAAAGTCTGTCAGTTACACCCAGTCATGTGACCTGACAGACAGACTACAGGCACCAAAAGGCTATGGGCAGAAAAATGCCCACTAACTAGAGGCCTAATGAAACTTGAGGGCCCCCCCCTGCAAAGTTCACAGAGGGGGCCCCCATGCTCTGTACCCAGTCAAGAGCTTTAAGGCCAAGGGCCCTACCACCTATGCACAGTAGAGAACAGGGCCCACTGGAGCTCAGATGCTCCCCCCACCGCCAGGGCTGTGGGGGCTATTTCTATGCCACTGTCACTTACTAAAAGTGAAATTTTCAAAATTGTATTGTAAAATCCGACTTTACCATTAAGTAGGATTTTTCATTACAATGTCATGGATACCCAACATGAATTGCTTTACTGGTCCCAATTAAAATTAGCACTTATTAAATGTAATAATGCAACCCAATGTTATCCTACAGGACAGGTAGGCCTCACAGTAGTGAAAAATGAAATTAAGAGTTTTTCACTACCAGGACATGTAAAACTTAAAAGTACATGCCCAGCCTTTTAATTACAATGCACCCAGCCCTATGTGGTACCTAGGGCCTACCTTAGGGGTGACTCATATGCAATAAAAGGGAAGTTTAAGGCTTGGCAAGGGGGTTATATTGCCAAGTTGAATTGGCAGTTTACAACTGCACTCAAACTGCAATGGCAGGCCTGGGACTTGTTTTGGGGTGCTACTGAAGTGGGTGGCATAATAAGTGCTGCAGGCCCACTAGTACCATTTATTGTGCAGACCCTGGTTATATGATATACCACTCTAGAAAGGGGGTATATGTAAATTAAATATAACAATCAGGTATGAGTCATTTACACCATGTTTATGGGTGTGAACACAAGCACTTTGGCACTGGTCTGCAGTGGTAAAGTGCACAGAGTTCTAAGGCCAACAAAAATACATTTCAGCACAAAATGGAGGTAAGTAGGCAAAAGGGCCTGGGGGAAGACCACTCTAAGGCTGACAGGTCTAACACTGATAAACCTGAATTCATTGAATGTGCTATCAAAAACTTGAATCATTATCTAAATAGTTATATTTTTTGAAGCAGTAGGTGCCACAATTTATAGAATTTAATCAAGCTTTCCAATCTATAATCCAGCCCAAGAGGGCAAAATCAATATTAGAAGACACATCATCATAATATTCTCTTATACATTGCACCTGACAGGCTTGGTATTTGAACATAGAAATACATGCCATTTCAATTCTCATCACACAAGCAATTCCAAAATTGGGTCATAAAGTACAAAAAATCTAAAGAAATCAGAGATGAGGGGAGAAGTCCAAAAGTAAGAAATGTTTTAAAAAGTGGTGTATAGGAAAACTCAAAATTCAAAAAAATCTTAAAACATTCAGCAACCAGAGAGAGAAGGAATTATCAATCTAAGCTAATATACATTGCCTAACCTCCCAGAAAGACATGCAGCTCTTCATCCTTATTCAGTCCTATCTGTTCTGAAGTAATAAGATCAATCATATAGTGGGATTCTAAATGGCCAAGTCTCTGTTCTCTATTTCCACCTCTCTCATTATATGTTGCCATATCTATGGCAAAGTATTGTACCTCCTCTATATTAGTGGAATGCGTTTCCATAAAATGCTTGGATATCTAATACATGATGTCTCTATTGGCAATAGCTCTAAGATGTTGAAGTATTCTTTTGTGGATCGGCAATATACTACTTCCTATGTATAGTTTCTTGCACATGCATTCTAAAGCATAAACTACATATGACGGTTTACAGTTCAGGAATTTATTAATCTTAACTTCCTTGCCTGTCATAAGATTACAGAATTGCCTACAGTTTATCCCCAAATTCACACGCTATGCACTTAGTGCACGTTTTAAATCCTTTAATAGTTGGTATTGGATTCACTTCTGACTAAAATATCTCTCATTGATTTTGTTTTCCAGAATGTAAACATAGTCTCCTGCTAGGCTATTTTCCTAAAATAACAGCATTCTTGAATATTTTTCAATGTTTGTTTAGGATCCAACGGATCTGGTTGTGCTGTGTACTGTAAGCAGTTATGAATCTGATGTCCTTAGATTCTCGTTTTGCTCTTTCTCCTATTGACCTTCATTGTCACTGAAGAGAAGTTCCTCCTGCTTTGCTTATGCCATCTACTTTTTGTGATCAACTACTTTCTGAAGATAGCCTCTACTTTTGAAACTTTAAGCCATGATCTTTTTTTAATCTTGTTTTCAATGTATTAATCAGATTATTAATAGTTTTATATTGATTTTATGTAATTCTTTTTTTGGTATTTGGTTAGAATATAATACGTAATTTATAATTGATTTTATGTTATGAATTAGAAATAATTATTTAATATGATAATTTGTAATGTTAAATATATAGGAAATATTTATTAGGTACAAGCTTTTTTTGATTAAGATGTTTTAGTATGAACTATGGATAGTTAATGTGTGTAAAACATTTAGGGGCATATTCACAAGGAGCTAATGCCACTGCAGCATCACTTTTTTGACGCTGTGCTGTTTTTTTTAGCGCCATATTTGCAAAGGTACGCTAGATCCCTTTAGCGTCACTTTTCCACTGCTAGCGCCTATTTTTTTAACATCAGATATGCTAGCAGCAGTTTTCGGTAATAATATGCAAGGTAGATGTTCCCTCGGAAAAACCATCACAAAACTGACGCTGCTATATGTATAAGGATTTTCAGAAACTGCAATACTTTTGAAAAGCAGGCGCTGAGTCCCATTAGCTGCAGTTTTTTTAAAGTAAGGAAAAGCAGGTCTAAAAATGACGCATGCACACTGGTAGAAAAGGAGAACATACCCAAATTACTTTGGCAAACTCAACTATGCCATGGATCTACTACTATTACAGCTTGGAGCACCAAGGAGATGTCCGCCACCACCACAGAGGCAGCGCAGGAGAAGGAAGCGGACATACGGGCTCAGGAGGGAGTCCATTGTCCGCCTCCTGCAGCAGATTGCACCAAGGCTGTAAACAACATTGAACTGCACCAAAATACCTCCACAGGCCAAGCTACTGACTGTCCTACAAATGCTGACATCTGGAACTTTCCAACCCACACACAGCCAGAGTGGCAGGAGTATCCCAGGCATCATTCTCAAGGTTCCTCCCTCCGACCTGGATGCCATCATAAGCCTCACACTCCATTACCTCTACTTCCCCAACACAGTGCAGCAAAAACAGGAGAACAAGCAAGGCTTTTATGCCATTGCAGGATTTCCACATGTGTTGGGGGCAATGGACTGCACACATGTGCAATTTGTGCCTCCAGTGGCAACATCACACATCTACCGCAAGAGGAAGCACACCTATTCAATGAACGTGCAGGCAATCATGGACCATCTGGGCCTCTTCATAAATGTCCTTGCAAAGTACCCTGGCAGTGCTCATCACTCCTTCGTCTTCCGGCATTCCACCATCAATGAGCGCATCCAGAATGGGACCTACGGGAATGGCCTACTGGTTGGTAGTACTTCTCAAGCACATGACAGTCAATTATGTGGGAATACGTTGACATATCGGTCTTGGGTTGAATGAGACAGTGCATGCGTAGTTGGTGTGGACCTACTTACTTGAGCCATACTACAAGGCATATGCGCAACATAAGTCACACATGTTGATACCTCCTATGCCACTGTGGGCCACATGTATGAGTGAACTGTGCTGATGGATTATCACTTTTCATGATGCGCTGGTGGAGCAGCTCCCCAAATCATATCAATGTTGCAATGCATCTGTCTGCATGACATTGCATGACCTCCTAGGTATGCAGTAAGGCAAGCCACAGCAAAGTGCAGCATTCTTACACCCTACGTTAAGGATGTGTACCATGGGCATTGTGGTGGCCTTTGCCATGCAACACCAATGAAGATCTTGCACATTTCAACACATCCTGTGTCCAGGGACCCTGGGACTGTGTGTAAATAGTGTGCCTCTCAAGGGGAGGTGAAAGGAGGATACATGATTACATGACTCTTTCTCATGTCCAATTACTATGTGTCCTGCACACTGGTAGAAAAGGAGAACATACCCAAATTACTTTGGCAAACTCAACTATGCCATGGATCTACTACTATTACAGCTTGGAGCTCCAAGGAGATGTCTGCCACCACCACAGAGGCAGTGCAGGAGAAGGAAGCGGACATACAGGCTCAGGAGGGAGTCCATTGTCCTCCTCCTGCAGCAGATTGCACCAAGGCTGTAAACAACATTGCACTGCACCAACATACCTCCACAGGCCAAGCTACTGACTGTCCTACACATGCTGACATCTGGAACTTTCCAACCCACACACAGCCAGAGTGGCAGGAGTATTCCAGGCATCATTCTCAAGGTTCCTCCCTCCGACCTGGATGCCATCATAAGCCTCACACTCCATTACCTCTACTTCCCCAACACAGTGCAGCAAAAACAGGAGAACAAGCAAGGCTTTTATGCCATTGCAGGATTTCCACATGTGTTGGGGGCAATGGACTGCACACATGTGCAATTTGTGCCTCCAGTGGCAACATCACACATCTACCGCAAGAGGAAGCACACCTATTCAATGAACGTGCAGGCAATCATGGACCATATGGGCCTCTTCAAAAATGTCCTTGCAAAGTACCCTGGCAGTGCTCATGACTCCTTCGTCTTCCGGCATTCCACCATCAATGAGCGCATCCAGAATGGGACCTACGGGATTGGCCTACTGGTTGGTAGTACTTCTCAAGCACATGACAGTCAATTATGTGGGAATATGTTGACATATCGGTCTTGGGTTGAATGAGACAGTGTATGCGTAGTTGGTGTGGACCTACTTACTTGAGCCATACTACAAGGCATATGCGCAACATAAGTCACACATGTTGATACCTCCTATGCCACTGTGGGCCACATGTATGAGTGAACTGTGCTGATGGATTATCACTTTTCATGATGCGCTGGTGGAGCAGCTCCCCAAATCATATCAATGTTGCAATGCATCTGTCTGCATGACATTGCATGACCTCCTAGGTATGCAGTAAGGCAAGCCACAGCAAAGTGCAGCATTCTTACACCCTACGTTAAGGATGTGTACCATGGGCATTGTGGTGGCCTTTGCCATGCAACACCAATGAAGATCTTGCACATTTCAACACATCCTGTGTCCAGGGACCCTGGGACTGTGTGTAAATAGTGTGCCTCTCAAGGGGAGGTGAAAGGAGGATACATGATTACATGACTCTTTCTCATGTCCAATTACTATGTGTCCTGCACACTGGTAGAAAAGGAGAACATACCCAAATTACTTTGGCAAACTCAACTATGCCATGGATCTACTACTATTACAGCTTGGAGCTCCAAGGAGATGTCTGCCACCACCACAGAGGCAGTGCAGGAGAAGGAAGCGGACATACAGGCTCAGGAGGAGTCCATTGTCCTCCTCCTGCAGCAGATTGCACCAAGGCTGTAAACAACATTGCACTGCACCAACATACCTCCACAGGCCAAGCTACTGACTGTCCTACACATGCTGACATCTGGAACTTTCCAACCCACACACAGCCAGAGTGGCAGGAGTATCCCAGGCATCATTCTCAAGGTTCCTCCCTCCGACCTGGATGCCATCATAAGCCTCACACTCCATTACCTCTACTTCCCCAACACAGTGCAGCAAAAACAGGAGAACAAGCAAGGCTTTTATGCCATTGCAGGATTTCCACATGTGTTGGGGGCAATGGACTGCACACATGTGCAATTTGTGCCTCCAGTGGCAACATCACACATCTACCGCAAGAGGAAGCACACCTATTCAATGAACGTGCAGGCAATCATGGACCATATGGGCCTCTTCAAAAATGTCCTTGCAAAGTACCCTGGCAGTGCTCATGACTCCTTCGTCTTCCGGCATTCCACCATCAATGAGCGCATCCAGAATGGGACCTACGGGATTGGCCTACTGGTTGGTAGTACTTCTCAAGCACATGACAGTCAATTATGTGGGAATATGTTGACATATCGGTCTTGCGTTGAATGAGACAGTGTATGCGTAGTTGGTGTGGACCTACTTACTTGAGCCATACTACAAGGCATATGCGCAACATAAGTCACACATGTTGATACCTCCTATGCCACTGTGGGCCACATGTATGAGTGAACTGTGCTGATGGATTATCACTTTTCATGATGCGCTGGTGGAGCAGCTCCCCAAATCATATCAATGTTGCAATGCATCTGTCTGCATGACATTGCATGACCTCCTAGGTATGCAGTAAGGCAAGCCACAGCAAAGTGCAGCATTCTTACACCCTACGTTAAGGATGTGTACCATGGGCGTTGTGGTGGCCTTTGCCATGCAACACCAATGAAGATCTTGCACATTTCCACACATCCTGTGTCCAGGGACCCTGGGACTGTGTGTAAATAGTGTGCCTCTCAAGGGGAGGTGAAAGGAGGATACATGATTACATGACTCTTTCTCATGTCCAATTACTATGTGTCCTGCACTCCGCAGGACACATACAAGGAGGGAATTGCATAGATTGTGGGTTTTTGGCACTGGAATGTGTCACTAAAAGCATTACATCATGTGAGGACACTAAGCTGACACACATGCATCATGGTGCAAGCGGGGTGGTAGCACAAGTCGCTACCATGTGATGGTGCGTATGTAGACAAACTGTGGATGTGATGTATGTTTGGACTATGGCACATTCCATCCCTTCACTTTGGAAGCAGGTCAGTGCAGCCATATAACATCCATTGCTGCCCAGTGGCAACAACTGCTGCATGAGGCTCTGAGTGTGCATTCAATAGTGTCAAACAGCCTCACTAATGCAACACCATGTAACATGCAGCATACAAACACCCTGTTGAAGCAAGGCAATTCCTGTCTCAAGTCTGTGTGTCCACATGTAAATCCCAAGGTCATGAGGTATTAGATGTTTCCCAGACCTGTGAAACAGAGAAATATTGTCATATAGGAACCTCACAAGATCATGTCTACCATGCTACATTACATCACTCATCATAGACACGCATCACATCTTATGTGCACACCGTTTTATGGTGCACAAATCATTCTATCAGTCCTCCAAGGCCCCAGACTGTGCAGCAAGGTGGAGCCTCATGCGCAAACTACTTATTCCATGACAGCCAACAGCACAGTCATCTTGGGAATCATCTGCCTTTCTTGGAGCAATGCTGCACAGGTTCTGCCAGCACAGACACAGAACCCTGGACACTGAATCATGTGGAAAATATGTCCTACACTGTCCACAAGCAGTGTGGCACTGTAGTGTAGTTAATCTACCATTTGCACTGTACAGTGCACTATTAACATATCTCAAACCCCTTGTGTACTGTCACCATAGTGGCACCACTGTGCACTGCCATGTATACTCTATCATGTCCCACATTGATATCCACTCACTATCCTTCCCATGGCAGTACACATTGAACGACATTTACTCCACCTCGCAATGCCTAATATATGTGACTGAAGTACCCCACATCACATGCTCCAGGTCACATGTTGTCAAATCAGACAGGTATCAATTCCGGTGTGGCAATAGTAGCTAATAATAGACACAATAGATGAATGTGATACATGTGTCTACTCAATGGCAAATTGACTCTCATTACTGGTGAAAAATCATCACCTACATGACATTGGCACTCACCAGTATGACAAAGAGTAAGTGAATTACAGAGGATAGCACACCTGTTTGTGTAGCACAATGTCAGTCATTTCCAGTTTCCAAACCCTACATTGATGTATGCCACACAATGTCATAGCATGTCTCTTACAAGAAGCAAGGTGTATGAGTCAATCATAACACATAGCAGAATGGACATGAATGTAGGGCCATCCCTTGTCATGACTTTAAACTAATTGTACACCTCCTGTCTTTGCAGCGGACCAAGGATACGCTCTGATGCTGTAGGTCATGACTCATCTGAAAAACCCACAAACTGAAGTTCAGCAGAGCTACAATCATGCTCTAACCAGCACCTGGTCCATCATTGAGAGGACATTTGGAGTTCTAAAATCCCACCTGAGGAGTCTTGACATTTCTGGGGCCAGATTCCTATACTCACCACCTATGGTGTGCAAAATAATATTGGTGTGCTGCATATTGCACAACATATGTGTGAGGACATGTGCCATGGGATGAGGACAATGGGGAGCAGGAACTGCCAGACAATGAGGAGGAAGATGAGGAGCCTTATCGGACTGGACTATTGGTTGCCGCAACACGGCGGAGGGATCACATTATAAAAATGTTTTTCACAGAAGCATGAGTGCTGTAATGAGATCACACAATGATGACAGATATAACATTGTTAAACTATTTGTAAATAAATGTGTGAGCACTACCACTGTGCATGCGTTTTGATTCCATAGTCACAGTAAACACCTAAACATTCACATTTGACCAGCTACTAATTGTCACACAGATAATGTATGCAGCTATGTGCAACTAACAGCATTGAACATCATCTGGGACAAATGAAATAGTGTGCATACCAACTACCTGTAGCAGATAGTTCTCCATTGCCAGCCATAATTTACATGGTGTGGTAACATAGATAGTGTGCAATGACTGTGTGTGTGTCTCTCCTGCTGCTAGCCATTTGTACAGCCTCATACCTGTGGACGATAGTAGAGGCCACTCATAATATGATGACTTTGAAGTGTTCCATTTAGTATGTGCATGGGAGTACAGTCCCAAAACTACAGTCTACATATGCTACATCAGCAAGTGTATCCACATGTCAAATCCATTAGGTGATCTCATATCACACATACAAATGCTACATACTATACTTTGCTAGTGCATCAGTGTTGCATGTGAACGCCCACTCCTATGCACAAGCAGCACCGCCTTGATGCACGGTGTAGTTATGGGGTAATTTAAATAGGCTTCCTAGCAGCAATATGTAGGAGGTCACGCCTAGGCATGCATGGTGATCTACCATCCCACAATCACCATGACTGAGGATCATGTTGGCCACAAATGATGACACTGTCACTTTCCTGTGGATTATGGCACTTGGATATGAAATGCAAATACTCAAACAATCAAATGGCACCATCCATACGTTCCCTTCCAGGTGGGTGCAGCCAAACTCTGCACACTCCAAAATTTCCCCACAGGCTGATGCCTCCACTGTGGGACATAGCACTGTTTGGTGGTAGGCTGAGCAGTCGTAGATGTGGGTGCACTCACACCCTGGCAGTGGTAGTCTCTTGCATCCCTGGGGGAAGCTAATGCAATGTCAATGGGTGCTAAGAATATCTTAGCACACAGGGCACCTCTGGTAAGGTGCGCCCTTGTGCTACCAAAGTGTTTGAGCACTATGCATAGTATGATTCCTGAACAGGATGAACCCACATGTATGCTTATTGAAAAACACACATAGTAAACAAATGCAAAGAGTGTAAACAGGTCAACTGCACTATTCCCACCCAACACTGCAATCGCTATACAATATTACATGCACATCTCAATACACCAAAAAACACACTTTTGACCTATTGTGTCAAAAAAATGACGTATGACCAATAAGTGTGATATTTTTCAGCCGCCGCTTCGGCCAAAGATGGCGCTTTCCAGCCTACTAAAAGCTGCATTGTGCCTTGTCAGGCCTTGTGTGAAATCGACACATTGACTGGTAGCCTAAAAAAGAACGGCGCATCGGCATAAAACGTGATGGATCCACCCAGGAAGTGAAGTAACGGCTAAAGGGAAGTTATGTAATGGATCCAGCATGCTGCAAACCAAGAACTATGAAATCACTTTCATTTTCACTTTAAATCACAGTTTTTCTATCTGAGCTTGGGAGTGGTAGTGTTTTGCTTGTGCTGGAGAGTGGTTTTGGTGTTGTTGGAGCTGGTGTGTCATGTCTGCTGTCCCTGTCGTGTCCCTCAAGTCCTTTTTGTGCGTAATTGTTGTATATTGTTGTGTGTGCTGTTGGGGGTTTGTCTTTTGGGGTATATTTGTTATAGGGGTAGTAGTGTTTTTTTTTGTGTTTGGGTGTAATTATTTTGGGTGGGATTATGCCGGGGAAGAGTCGTTGTCACCCCATGAATGAGGAATAGTTTGGGAGCTTCCTGTGGCTGGTGACTCATTACCTGCCTGCCATGCTAGCCAGTGGGGTACGTGTTATACAGGGCTACCCCATGAAGGTCAGAAAACAACGGTGGGAGTCCATACGCCAACAGATGCAGAGGATGTTCGGAGTGGACCGCAACATCCACCAACTAAAACATCGCTGGGCCGATGTGGTCAGCAGGGAGTCTGACCTCCTGGATTATGTTGGCATAGAAGTTGGTGGAGCAACTAATAAGTACCTATGATGTTTATGCTATTCTATATGACTCAAGTAAAGTCAAGTTAAAGTAAACTTTATTCGGCCAAAGGACATAAAAACATACATAAAATAAAAAGACATAGATAAAAATGTAGTCTGGTATAGAATTATAGACAAAACCCAATTTTCAAATGACAATTCTGAGATACAATATTTAAAAGAGCCAAATCAGATAGACTAAATCATGTCTAAAACATAAAAAATAGCCCTTAAAATTTATATCTCTACCTGATGTAAAACGCTGATTTTATAAAATTTTAAACTGCAAAACCGATTTCAGGTGAGCCTAAAGACTGCATGAAAATTAAACCATCCTTATGCCGCCTCACATTGGCCTTGCACAGCAACGGCACCAAAAAACTATGTTTTGGATGTTGATACAATGGGCAAAACAAAAATAAGTGAACGGTGCTTGTGACTCATGATTTGTGGTAACATCAAGTGTGGCTCAAATGACTTTTGTCTCATATTTACCATGCCCCCATTGCAAAAATCAGAAATGCCGTGGCTATAGTGCTGGCATGATCTGTGCACCAGTGCTATCTGTGACACTGTGCAGGCCATACAAGTATTCGTGTCCCTGTAGGTCATATAAATGAGTCCCAGGGAAGCATTCAGCTGATGTACATGGCCATAGCCCATCCCGACAAATCATATGATGACAGACCAGGAGACCAGGTAGTGCAGATCTGTTCCACAGCTGCTTGTTTCACAATAGGCATTTGTCAGGCACAGTTGTGATATGCCATTAAAGAACATACGTTACATATAAAGGGGCGTATATACAAGTCCCTTGCACTGCTGGCATGTCACTTCTTACATTGTCAAAAGTGATGCACCAGCCATTCAAGGGCCTTGGAAATAAGCCCCATAGTGATGTGCTGATTATCCTCCTTGGTAACCCTCCCCTGAATTGTCAAGCATTAATGCGGCCTTCCATGGCTTACACTGCTTACCTAACCTCTGAATGTGGCAAAACACACAACACTGGTCTTGAACAGCATTTCTTATGTAAAAGGTATGGTTACTTGATTTCCACTACGGCTACACTGCTTTGCACTGGCTTGACTGACTACATACCTCTGAATACATAGCAAATCCCACATGCTGCCTTTGCATGGCCGCATGAAAGTGTTTTTTGAGGCCAGAGCCACTGGAGCTGTCCTGACATTTGAGACTCACATAGTACATGCCTCTAGTATGAGAGGCCCAATGTATGTCAGATGGGAGCCTACTCACATCGTACTGTGTCCAAGGGTATGGTAGTCTGAATAAGACACATCTCAACATATACCATACATGTTATTGTTCAATTATGCAATTTATTATGCAATTTAAAACTTAGGGATACATGGAAGATATGTGAACAATATCATGCATTCAGCAGCACTGACAGGTACAGAACTCACCTAACTTAGGGAACAAGGACGTATGAATTGCGATATATGTAGCGTACTCAGTTACTGGTGTCATCATTTAAGAGGGCCTGGGTATTGCAATACCTTGCTGAGTATGGTATGTGATTTATGTAGGTGTAGGAATCATCAAAGTCAGCTACCATAGCGAAATTTGGTAGTGATGAGGTTCACGACCTGATTCTGCAAATTGGCCAATAGGTGCATGTTTTGGCTCTTCGTATGTATTTTCACTTTAGCCGGCCTTACCGATGTGTATCATTCAGGCATGTCAACTGTGTCTACTTACAACCTGAAGGGTTACATAGCCAATAGCCATGCATATGTACTGTGCTTCTGTTACATATCAAATATGTGTTCTAAGTTTACTGAAGTGTTTTACAAGTTATGTCTTGTAGCTGGACCCCCATCATACACGCGTACTGAGGTGGAGAACTTCGAGGACCCAACGTCCTTCATCAATGGTAATTGTGTAGTGACAGGATTCAGTTTGATGTCAGATGCAGTCTGACTTGTTAGATTCAATGTGCATCCTTATCACAAAAAAAACCTTTGTATAAAGATAAATAGGTCAGGAAAAGATGACCATAAGTGTCAGCCTCTGACTACTGTCAAGGAGAACACATTGCCAATCTGGGATGGATGACATGAGAGAGGCTAGACAGGGGAGCCATGATCACGGTGGCAGACTCTACGAATATATGTGGTCATGGATACACATCTGGACATGGCTGTGTTTGTAAAGTATTTGGAATGCATGACAGTTGCACATGCTATGATATTAGAAGCATGTAATGAGCGGTGGCATGGACCACCATGGACTTACAGCAGTTCAAGTAGGAGAGGTGTCATATGCCTCTGTGTGAAAGAGAGGTACTTATCCAGCGTCCTTTGTTACATGTCATACCTGCCAAGTGTTCAGTATAGTTAGCAATGTGTCCTGATACGTGTCCTTGCCATATCAGTTACACTACGTTGTGAGACAATACATGTCCTTTGCAGACATTGCACATCTTACTGTGGCAAATGTCTATGGCATTAAGGCCTTTGCAGGATGCAGAAGCAGGGCCGGACTGGCCGTAGCAGGCATTGTGCGTTTCCCTGGGAGAGCGGAAGGGTGGGGCCCAGTTTTGCAGCCATGCGGGCCTGTTATGTTACTGGGGCAGGTTTCGCAGCAGTGCTTCACACTTGCATCAAACCCCTCCCCCACCCTCCTCCCAGGGTCTCGTCTGAAAATATTTCCAGGGCTGCTTTGGCTTCACAGTCCAGCCCTGTGCAGAAGGCCCACTCATCTACAGTGAATGTGACGTATACCATTCCATGGGTACCAAACAGTATTGTCCGAAGCTTACTAAGTACTGACATGGGCATACCTAGATGTGCCATGGTGTTGCAATTGCATTGTGCAGCTATTGGCCTACCTTTGTAAATAGGACTTGGTCCATCTGATATGATAGATAGTAGGCATGTGTATGGTCACTCCAAGGTGCAAGATGAATTTAGGCTGTGGGGGCTGCTACCTTAGATGTTGTGTACAAAATGATGTTACATGATGTTGGTACCTGTTCCTCATCACTCTTTTATTGACAGTTATCCTTATTGCTTCAACAGACAACATGACCCCAGAGCAGCTGAGATAGCACAACAAAAGGAGGGACTGCTACCACCATCTCAGATGTGTTGTAAAGGCATTCAAGGCAATGAAGAGAGGTATGAGGAGGAAAAGGCTCAGGGCAAGTGGTAAAGCTTTCCACTCGGACCACTGACACTTGAAAAGGGGAGCTCTGGCAGGAATGGATATTCCAGCAAAGATACGGCCAAGACACCAGTACCCAGTACTTCCACCAGCGGGCCATCACTACCACTTGGACACACACCTCAGGCCACTGGAGGGCCTAGCTCTTTTGAAGTAGACATGAGGAAGGACATTTCAGATTTTAAGTTGCGTGTAGCAGTATTGGAATACAAAATGGACCAAGCTTTGACTCTCCCACATGAAATAAAGCAGGCAGTGAGAAGACCTAAGTGAACATAGCCACAGGGAGCCTTTCTGCCCTTCCCCCTTTATATAGTTTTAATGTTATACCTAATGTTTTCATAGCTTAGTTTAGGTTAGTGTAGTGATAGTGATAGTGATAGTGTAAGGATACTGTTTAGGGGTTTTGTATGGGTGGGTTAGATTTTTAGTGAGTAGGGGTACTTTTTGATTTTTTGGGGTGGGGGTTGATGTCTTTCATATTTATAAAAAATATATAAACATTTAACCCCTTTTGTGCGCAGGACGGCCTCGCACATGCCACTTGAAATCCCTCTGGTGTGGGCACCAGAGGGATTTCCTTTACCCCCCAACAGCCTCAGGAGCTGGGGAAGAGCTTCCCCAGCTCCCGAGGCTGCTTGTGTGGTTTCCCTGAAATGACGATCAGCGCACACGTTGTGCTGACGTAATTTCAGTGAAACCAAAACTGAAATGAGCCAAAGCTCATTTCAGTTTCACTTTCTACATGCTCAGGGGGCTACCTCAGCCCCCTGAGCATGTATAAAGTCAGGAGAGGTATCATCGGAAAAGGGAGAATCTCCCCTTTCCAATGGTACCCCTCCCTAGTGGATACATGCTTGGGGATCGCCCCAGGAGGGTGATACCCACGCAGGGATCCACCCACTAGGCACCAGGGAGGGGGGAGCAGCCCCTTGGGCAAAATGAATTGCGGAAAATCAGTCTTTCTGCCCCCACTAGATGCCAGGGATTGTTTGTTTTTTATACGTAGGGGTGGGGGCAGCCCAAAATGGGCATGCCAATCCCCCCACCCCCCCAAAAAATTCCATAGTATTTCTGCCCCCCACCCTGGAGGCAGATGGGGGCAATAGCCCACGATCTGCCCCCGGGGGGGCAGAAATCACACTAGACACCAGGGATTTTTTTTATGTATATAGGGGTGGAGGCTACCCAAAATGGGCATGCCAATGCCCCCACCACCAAAAAATCCCACAGTCTTTCTGCCCCCCCAGCAGGCAGATGGGGCAATAGCCCCTGATCTGCCCCCCCAGGGGGCAGAAAGCCCACTAGGCACCAGGGATTGTTTTTTTTATCCGTTGAGGTGGGGGCTGCCCAAAATGGGCATGCCAATGCCGCCCACCCCAAAACAAAATTGCCACAGCCTTTCTGCCTCCCCAGGAGGCAGATGGGGGCAATAGTCCCTAATCTGCTCTTGGGGGGGCAGAAAGCCCACTAGGCACCAGGGATTTTTTTTTTTTTTTTTATACATAGGGGTGGGGGCTGCCAAGAATGGGCATGCTAATGCCCCCACCACCAAAAAAGGCTTTCTGCCCCCCCGGAAGGCAGATCGGGGCAATAGCCCGTTATCTGCCCCCTGCGGGGGGCAGAAAGCACACTAGGCACCAAGGATATGTTTATGGGCATGCCAGTGAGAAGCCCCATATGCAAGGGTCGCTCCCTTTTTTTAGGCACACATTTTGGCTGTTTCAGTTATATTTTTTTCTCATCTGCACCCAAGCGGGGGCAGAAAACCTCTAGAAACCAGGGAGAGTTTGTGTGTGTGTAAACTGGAGTTTGGCTGACGGTCTGCGTGTACTAACCTTTGGCTGGAATTTTGCTGGCGGTGTGTGTGGACCTGCACTTGGCTAACGGTGTGGGTAGACTTGTGCTTGATGACGGTGTGTGTAGATTGGGGCTTGCCTGGTGGTGTGCGTCAAATGGTGCTTGGCTGGCAGTGTACGTGGACTGGGGCTTGGCTGCAGGTCTGGACTAGCCGTAGCGGGCACCGGACATTTACCCGGTGGGCCGGAGGAGTTGGGCCGGTTTTCTGGCCGCGGGGGCGGTTTTGTCACTGGAAGCCAGTTTTTACAGCAGTGCTGCAATATTGGGCCTCAGTAACAAAAGCGGGAGCGGTGCTATTTTTAAACATGTATACACGGGTGGGGGCTGCCCAAAATGGGTATTTGGCCCCAGGCTCGGCGGCCATCTAGAGAATCCTACCAAACTCACACATTTCTGAAAACTAGAGACCCGGGAGAGTTCAGGGGGGTATGGCTTGCATGGATCCCCCAACGTTTTCCTACCCAGAATCCCCTGCAACCCTAAAATTTAGCAGAAAAAAATCTAATTTTTCTCAAAAAAGAGTTGGGATCACCGGGCTGACACAAATTTCCTATCACCCAGCGTTCCCCCAGGTCTCCCAATAAAAATGGTACCTCACTTGTGTGGGTGGGCCAAGTACCCGTGACAGGCAGGGGCCCAAAATGTATTGTGGAGACATCAGAATTACCAATCAAAAGGGGAACGCTGGGTGGTAGGACATTTGTGCTGGCAGGGTGATCCCATGCAAAAATGTGTGGAAACAGTGATTGTTTCAGCGAAATTTGAGGTTTGCAGGGGATGCTGGGTAGGAAATTGTTGGGGGATTCACGCAAGCCATACCTCCCTGGACCCCCCGGGTCTCTACTTTTCAGAAATGTGTGGGTTTGGTAGGTTTCCCTAGCTGTCCACTGAGCCTGGGGCCAAAAACCCAGAATTCTGATATCTCCACAATACTCTTTGGGCCTTTGCCTGTCGTGGGTACTTGGTCCACCCACACGAGTGAGGTAATATTTTTATCAGGAGACTTTGGAGAATACGGGACGGGTGGACGTTTGTGGATTCCAGAACTTTCCATCACAGAAATGTGGGGAAATTTGTTTTTTTGGACAAAGTTTGAGGTTTGCAAGGGATTCTGGGTAACAGAACCTGGTGAGAGCCAGACAAGTCACCCCCTCCTGGATTTCCCTGGGTGTCTAGTTTTCAAAAATGTATAGGTTTGCTAGGTTTCTCTAGGTGGGGCAGAGCTAGGGTTCAAAATCCACAGCTAGGCACTTTGCAAAAAAAGGGTCAGTTTTCAGTCTAAAAATGTGGTGTGTCCACGTTGTGTTTTGGGCCGTTTCATGTCACATGCACTAGGCATACCCTCCACAAGTGAGGAACCATTTTTATTCGAAGACTTTTGGGAATGCAGGGTGGGTGGAAGTTTGTGGACCCACGCAGATTCCAGAACTTTCCATCACAGAAATGTGGGAAAAATTAGTTTTTTTTGACAAAGTTTGAGGTTTGCAAGGGATTCTGGGTAACAGAAGATGGTGAGAGCCAGACAAGTCACCCCCTCCTGGATTCCCCTGGGTGTCCAGTTTTCAAAAATATATAGGTTTGCTAGGTTTCCCTGGGTGCCGGCTGAGCTAGGGTTCAAAATCCACAGCTAGGCACTTTGCAAAAAAGGGTCAGTTTTCACTGTAAAAATGTGGTGTGTCCATGTTGCATTTTGGGCCGTTTCCTGTCCCGGGCACTAGTCCTACCCACACAAGTGAGGTACCATTTTTTGGGGGAATGTGGGGTGGGTGGAATTTTGTGGATTCACGCAGATTCCAGAACTTTCCATCACAGACATTTGAGGAAAATGTGTTTTTTCTTTACAAAGTTTGAGGTTTGCAAGGGATTCTGGGTAACAGAACCTGATGGGAGCCACACAAGTCACAACCTCCTGGATTCTTCTGGGTATCTAGTTTTCAAAAATGTATAAGTTTGCTAGGTTTCCCTAGGTGCCAGCAGAGCTAGGGTTCAAAATCCACAGAAAAGCACCTTGCAAAAAAAGGGTCAGGTTTCAGTGTAAAATGTGCTGTGTCCACGTTGCGTTTTGGGCCGTTTCCTGTTCCGGGCACTAGGCCTACCCACACAAGTGAGGTACCATTTTTATTGGAAGACTTTGGGGAATGCGGGGTGGGTGGAATTTTGTGGATCCACGCAGATTCCAGAACTTTCCATCACAGAACTGTGAGGAAAATGTTTTTTTTTTTTTACAAAGTTTGAGGTTGGCAAAGGATTCTGGGTAACAGAACCTGGTGTGAGCCACAGAAGTCCCAAACTCCTGGATTCCTCTGGGTGTCTAGTTTAAAAAAATGTATAGGTTTGCTAGGTTTCCCTATGTGCCGGCAGAGCTAGGGTTCAAAATCTACAGCTAGGCACTTTGCAAAAAAAGGGTCAGTTTCTACTGTAAAAATGTGGACTGTCCACATTGCGTTTTGGGCTATTTCCTGACGTGTGCACTAGACCTACCCACACAAGTGAGGTACTGTTTATATCGAGAGACTTTGGGGAAGGCAGGGTGGGTGGAATATCGTGGATCCACGCAGATTCTAGAACTTTCCCTCACAGAAATGTGAGGAAGATTTTTATTTCTTTTTACAAAGTTTGAGGTTTGCAAGGGATTCTGGGTAACAGAACCTGGTGAGAGCCACACAAGTCATGACCTCCTGGATTCCACTGGGTGTGTAGTTTTCAAAAATGTATAGGTTTTCTAGGTTTTCGAAAGTGCCAGCGGAGCTAGTGTTCAAAATCCACAGCTAGGTACTTTGCAAAAAAAGGGTCAGTTTTCACTGTAAAAATGTGGTGTGTCCACTTTGCGTTTTTGGTTGTTTGCTGTCGCGGGCACTAGACCTACCCACACAATTGAGGTATCATTTTTATCTGAAGAAATTGATTGGTTGAATGCGGGGTGGGTGGAGTTTTTTGGATCCATGCAGATTCTAGAACTTTCCCTCACAGAAATGTGAGGAAAATCTTTTTTTTTTTTTTTTTTTTTTTTTACAAAGTATGAGGTTTGCAAGGGATTCTGGGTAAGAGAACCTGATGAGAGCCACACAAGTCACAACCTCCTGGATTCCTCTGAGTGTCTAGTTTTAAAAAATGTATAGGTTTTCTAGGTTTTCCTAGGTGTCGGCAAAGCTAGGGTTCCAAATCCACAGCTAGGCACTTAGCAAAAAAAAGGGTCAGCTTTCACTGTAAAAATGTGGTGTGTCCAGGTTGCATTTTGGGTCGTTTCCTGTCGCAGGCACCAGGCCTACCCACACAAGTGAGGTACCATTTTTATTGGAAGACTTTGGGGAATGCGGGTGGGTGGAATTTGGTGGATCCATGCACATTCCAGAACTTTCCATCACAGAAATGTGAGGAAAATGTGTTTTTTTGACAAAGATTGAGGTTTGCTAGGGATTCTGGGTTACAGAACCTGGTGAGAGCCACACAAGTCACCCCATCGTGGATTCCCCCGGGGTGTCTAGTTTTTAAAATTGTATAGGTTTGCTAGGTTTCCCTAGGTGCCGGCAGAGCTAGGGTTCAAAATCTACAGCTAGGCACTTTGCAAAAAAATGGTCAGTTTTCAGTGTAAAAATGTGATACATCCACGTTGCGTTTTGGGCCGTTTAATGTCACGGGCACTAGGCCTATCCACACAATTGAGGTACCATTTTTATCGGAAGACATTGGGGAATGCGGGGTGGGTGGAATTGTCCACGCAGATTCCAGAACTTTCCATTACAGAAATTTGAGGAAAATGTGTTTTTGTTTTACAAAGTTTCAGGTTAGCAAGGGATTCTGGGTAACAGAACCTGGTGAGAGCCACACAAGTCATGACCTCCTGGATTCCTCTGGGTGTCTAGGTTTCAAAAATGTATAGGTTTGCTAGGTTTCCCTAGGTGCTGTCAGAGCTAGGGTTCAAAATCCACAGCTAAGCACTTTGCAAAAAATGGTTAGTTTTCACTGTAAAAATGTGGTGTGTCGACGTTGTGTTTTGGACCGTTTCCTGTCACGTGCACTAGGCCTACCCCCACAAGTGAGGTACCATTTTTATCGGAGGACTTTGGGGAATGCGGGTTGGGTGGAATTTTGTGGATAAACGCAGATTCTAGAACTTTCCCTCATAGAAATGTGAGGAAGAGTTTTTTTTTTTTTTTTTACAAAGTTTGAGGTTTGCAAGGGATTCTGGGTAACAGAACCTGGTGCGAGCAACACAAGTCACAACCTCCTAGATTCCTCTGGGAGTCTAGATTTCAAAAATGTATAGGTTTTCTAGGTTTTCCTAGGTGCTGGCAAAGCTAAGGTTCCAAATCCACTGCTAGGCAATTTGCAAAAAAAGGGTCAGTTTTCACTTTAAATATGTGGTGTGTCCAGTTTGCGTTTTGGGTCGTTTCCTGTCGCAGGCACCAGGCCTACCCACACAAGTGAGGTACCATTTTTATTGGAAGACTTTGGGGAATGCGGGTGGGTGGAATTTGGTGGATCCACGCAGATTCCATAACTTTCCATCACAGAAATGTGAGGAAAATTTGTTTTTTTGACAAAGTTTGAGGTTTGCCCCTGCCCCTTTATCTAAAAATGTCTTTCGCTATAAGCTGAACAACTGAGACTATTAAACACAGTCCCTATGTCACATTGTGCCCTATCTATTGTCCCGGACAGTATGGTCTCAGGCTGCTCGCACTGTTCCTTCAGACTATTACCCCTTATTCAAACATCACGGCCCGCCCAAAACCATACAAAATGTTCCTGCTGAACTGTAGATCGCTGCCTAAGCATGTGGTGGAGATTTCTATTCTTCTAAGGGAAGAGTGCCCAGAAATCCTGTTTCTGACTGAAACTTGGCTTGACCCAGGATTCGATACTGACATTGTTCAAGCTCTCTCCCCCGGCTACCTAATTCAGAGGATAGATTGAAGCTCCGGTAAAGGTGGCGGAATTGCCATTATTTACAAATACCACCTCAGCTGTCGTATCTCTAAGGGTCCTTTACCGGAGTGCAAGAACCTCTTATTTACAATAGGATGTACCCCTACGCTTTCCTTGTCAGGTATCCTAATCTACCGCCCCCCTGGTGTATTAGGTCAGTTCTGTAAAATGTTACCAGAGTTGGCTGCTAGTCTCGCTAGTACTCCTGCTAATTTCACCTTGTTAGGTGACTTCAATTTGAATTTTGATGATCCATCACATGTGGCCGCGGCAGAGATTACTAAAGATCTTGCCTCATACCAACTTAAACAAAAGGTCACCAAAGCTACCCACGCGAAAGGTCACCTCTTAGACCCCATTTTCTCCAACTTATAGGAATTAACAGGAATGCCTCCTATCCCTATACCTTGGTCAGATCATTTTTTGATCCCTTTTTCTTGGACCCCCGCCTGCGTCACCCCCTCATCCAGGCCAATAAGGATTCGGTCACGCCCTTGGCCTAAACTCCCCTCAGAAAAGTGGATATGGGAGCTAGAAAATACTAAGCCGTGTACCAATAGTGATCCAATTGTTGCCAACGAAAGATTCAATTACTGGATCGAGAGCACTTTAGAACAGGTTCCCCCGAAAACACTTACCCAACTGAAAGTGGGTCCTAACAGAACACCATGGTATTCCCCCAAGCTCCGGGCCCTAAAACAGATTTGTAAGAAATATGAAAGAGCCTGGAGAAAGGATTTCTCTCTAAACAAGAAAACGGAATACAGGGAAGCCATAAGATCATACAAAGCCAAAATTAAACTGGCCCAGGCCTCATATTATGCCGAAAACATTTCCCTGGCAGCGAAATCTCTCGTGAAATTTTTCGCATAGCGAAAACATTACTCAAAGCTCCCTCAACCCCGGATAGATCTGATGCCACTGGCCAACGTTGTAATCAACTCGCAGACTACTTTCACAATAAAATCCAAACAATCTACTCATCATTCTCCCTGGTGGATAATCTAAACAATTTCCACCCAGAGGAAACGGATCTATGCAGTAGAGACCACCCCCTTGAGGCATTTCCCCTGATGGATTGTGAATCTTTCCAAACCATCTCGGCACTCGTAAAGAACGGGTCGCCCAGAGACCCAGCTCCACCTAGTATCTTGAAACAAGTGTCCGAAATAACTTCCCCGGTCATTCTTGACCTAAATAATGCCTCTCTCTCCTCCGGAGTGGTCCCACCTCTTTGGAAAAGAGCGATGGTAAAGCCTCTCTTGAAGAAACCTAGTCTTGATCCGGATCTACTGGGTAACTTCCACCCTTTCTCGCTCCTCCCAGGGATTAGTAAAATAGCTGAAAAACATGTCAACACAGAACTTTCGACATTTCTGGAATCCCACAACCTCCTTCACCCCTCCCAAACGGGCTTCCGCCCGGGTCAAGGAACAGAGACTGCGCTGTTGCCAGTTCTCGAAGAATCTAAAAAGATTCTCGACGCCGGAGGCTCAGCTGCGATTATCCTCTTGGACCTTAGCGCCGCCTTTGATACGGTCAACCACCAAATTCTGATTCATCGACTCAGAAGTTTGGGGGTGACCGGGGTAGCTCTAACATGGCTGCAATCATTCTTAGAAGAGAGATCCTTCCAGGTTTTTGAGGGTGATTTCTCCTCAAAACCTCTGCCTATCCAGTGCGGAGTCCCTCAGGGGTCTTCCCTTAGTCCATCCCTTTTTAATGTTTACATGACCCCGCTTGCAGATACCGTGCTCCCATATGGGGTTCATATAGTGACTTACGCTGACGACACCCAACTGGTCGTAGCACTGAACCACACTGATGATGCCTCTATTGGCCTCTGTCCCTGCCTAGAAGAGGTAGTCAAATGGATGAATCAATCATACTTAAAGCTAAATGGCGATAAGACCGAGTTGATGCTCCTTGGCAATCCATCCCTCTTCAGGGCAGATGCTCTTTGGCCAGCCTGTATAGGCCCCGTCCCTGACCCAGATGAAGAGTCTAGGCATCTGGCTGGATCAGAATCTCAGCTTTATGGTTCAAGCTCGGAAGGTTGCAGCTTCCTGCTACGGCATCCTCAGGATGCTCCGTAAAGTGCTTCCTCTTCTCCCCTTCCGGGCAAAAAAGCTTATGGTACAGGCACTTATTCTTTCCCGCCTGGACTACGGGAATGCCCTTTACCTCGGAGCTCCGGTCTCGACCTTCACAAAGCTCCAAACGGTGCAAAATTGCGCTGCAAGGATGCTTGTGGCAATCCGCAAAGCCCGCATTGAAATCCCTCCACTGGCTCCCTGTTCGGGAGAGAGTTAACTTTAAGGCCATGTGCATTGCTCACAAGATGCTAACCGGGAATGGTTCCACGATTAATCACGCCATGGTCCAGCCTTATGTGGCGAATAGACGGTTGCGTTCTGACGATCTACATTTGGCCGCTGTTCCCAGGATTAAGAGGGCCAGAAGTGGCGGACGCCTATTCGCTTACAATGCTGCTAAGCTGTGGAATACCCTTCCCCTCCACCTACGGAGGGAACACAGCCATCTAGCCTTCCGGAAATCATTGAAAACCTGGCTCTTCCCCTAAGTGTGCTGCGTTGTCCTTCTCTGCTACTGCCATAGCGCTGGGATGCCCTTGGGTAGCTACGCGCTCAATAAATGCTGTTTTCATTTCATTTCATTCTGGGTAACAGAACTTGGTGACAGCCACACAAGTCACGACCGCCTGGATTCCTCTGGGTGTCTAGTTTTCAAAAGTGTATAGGTTTGCTAGGTTTCCCTAGGTGCTGTCAGAGCTTGGGTTCAAAATCCACAGCTAGGCACTTTGCAAAAAAGGGTCAGTTTTCACTGTAAAAATGTGGTGTGTCTACGTTGCGTTTTGGGCCATTTCCTGTCTCGGGCACTAGGCCTACCCACACAATTGAGGTACCATTTTTATCAGAGGACTTCGGGGAATGTGGGCTAGGTGGAATTTTGTGGATCCACGCAGATTCTAGAACTTTCCCTCACAGAAATGTGAGGATTTCTTTTTTTTTTTACAAAGTTTGAGATTTGCAAGGGATTCTGGGTAACAGAACCTGGTGAGAGCCACACAAGTCACAACCTCCTGGATTCCTCTGAGTGTCTAGAGTTCAAAAATGTATAGGTTTTCTGGGGGGACATGGCCGGCCGACAACCAAGATGGCCGCACTTGGCTAGAGCTCCTCAGCCGTTAGAATAATCCCCCACAAATCCGATACAATTATCCGTAAGTAGCCCAGAACTGAGGCTACCCTGGTGCTCTCTTGCCCCCCCGGGGGCCATGTACTCGAAATCGCGATCTCCGGACATGCCGGGATCGTGAAACACGGTGTGGGTGCCGGTCCACGGAGAGCGAGGTTTGCACCCTGAGGACTGCTGTGGACGAAGCGGGAGGCCCAGAAGCTGTATTGGCCGTGCTTCCAGCGACAGAGCTCCGGGCCACTAGAGGACGATACGGAGTACGGGTACAGAGTCCTGACGCAGATGAGGTGTGTGACCAGCTGCGGAGGGTGATTGCAGACTGTGGACTGCGGTGGCTGGTGGACTGCGGCGGTCCCCCGGAGGATTGGGCGGGCGTGCCCTAAGCGGTAGACGAGGAAAAATAGTCCCCGCCTTCCAAATACACTTACCCCACGTATCAGTTTCTGTGGCTTAATATCCATTTAAAGATGGCACCCTTGTGAACTGAGAATAGGCGCCTTCGTACGACCGCTGACCTCTACCTACGTCATACCGTATGTGGACACGTTCGGTAATGGATGGCTTAAAAATGCCGGGAACAGGTCGGACTGTTCGCTACTGCTGCTATCGTGCCGGGCTCACTTGCCGTCGCCAAATAGAGGGCTCATGGGGTAAGTGTATTTGGAAGGCGGGGTCTATTTTACCTTCTTTGTTTGGGATTTAGTTTGGCTAGTTAACGATTTTGTTCGGGGTCTGTTAGCAGGGAATGTTCAGGTTTGGAATCTCTACCAATTCGTTTCTAACAAGGGTGGTTATTGCGGGAAATGTTTATTGGATGTGCATTATTCACACTTTTAGGACTGAATTGTGATATGCTCCTTTTAGACCATTTCGGCTGAAGTCTATCACTACTTCACCCGTGCTGTGTGATCGCTGACCGCTATCACTGTATCTTGGAACTTCACCACATTTTTATCTGGTGAGATGTTTTTATCTTACTGGTGCATTCTTTCTGTACTGTATTGAACTTGATCGAATTGGGTGTAACATTGCGACATATATTTTTACAGATTACTGAGGTTGGAACCCATTGGTTGTTATTGCTTATTGGGCTTCCTGTATATTTGGATCCTGCTGTGCATTGCGCTGTGGTGTGATTTTATATGTAAGTGGTACTTTTGTTCTGAATTTTTAACACGCCTGATGCCAACTGTTTGAAATGATAGTTGCAATATCTCTGTGATATATTTTTGCAGATGCTCTGAGATGGACTCCAGAGACATCTAATTATATCTATACGTCACTGTGGGATCTCCGACACTTTATCCTATTGGGTTAGAGTATCTATCCGATAGTACTTAGGTGAGATCTTATTTGGATTTTAATGACAATTTGTACATAGATCTTTGAGTGGTATTAATTATTGTATAGTTGTGTTTTTTGAATAAGTATGGTTGTTGGGATAGGTGACTTTATTTAAATTGGAATAAAGGGCACTTATGCACTAATGTGACTATGACTATAAATATGTGATATATGTGTATCTTCCTAGATCGCTCTGGCCGGAACTTATTATAAATTTGTCCGCATCGTGGGACTGACTATTCCTTTGACCCATTCAGTCGGACCTTGTTGTCACAAGATTTTTTGGGGAGATTACTCACTTTGCCCTTATTTACATTTTCCTCTTTTTTTCAAATACCGGGTTTGTCTCTTGGATGAAACTTCAAATCTGACGTAACGTTTGGTTCCGTTCCATATATCCCTATTAACGGACCTTCTGCTCTTTTATTCCATTTCCCTTTTTTTTTCCCCTTGTTTACTTTTTTCTTTTCTCTTTTTCCTTTCCTCACCTTTTACGTATTCTAATTTTTGTTATATGTTTGCATCGTTTTTCCTTTTCTGTGGGCCCGATTCACAGAACTAACTTAAGACAAAATCCTAAACTTACTACCATTTTGGTATTCACAGAAGGCACTTACTCATTTTGGTATTCACAGAAGGCACTTACTTACTCATTTTGAGTAACTTACTCATTTTGAGTAACTTACTCATTTTGTGTAACTTACTCATTTTGGTATTCACAGAAGGCACTTACTCATTGATGAGTAAGTGCCTTCTGTGAATACCAAAATGAGTAAGTTACACAAAATGAGTAAGTTGATGAGTAAGTGCCTTCTGTGAATATCAAAATGAGCAAGTTACACAAAATGAGTAAGTTACTCAAAATGAGTAAGTTACTCAAAATGAGTAAGTAAGTGCCTTCTGTGAATACCAAAATGAGTAAGTGCCTTCTGTGAATACCAAAATGGTAGTAAGTTTAGGATTTTGTCTTAAGTTAGTTCTGTGAATCGGGCCCATAGTCTTTACTCCTTTATATATTGCTTCCTTGATTTTATGTATTTTTGTACGTTTTATCTTTATATGTATAAATCTGTTACAATAGGCAGATTGGTTTAAATTATCAATCTCTCTTTGGTTGATTTTGCTATTTGTTATTATAATCGTGATGGTTTGTCTTTGACTTTTGTATTTGTTAATAATGTCTGTACAAACATTTTTTAAGCATTGCACTTTGAGACCACATTTTGTCTTTGTGCCCCAGGAGTATGAGTATGTTTTGTATTTATATATATATATGTTAGGTGGTCTATATTCATGTGTGTATTTGGTCTTATGTATTTTTTTTGTGGTTATTTATGTATCGTTTATATGTTGATTTCAGCCCTGATGAAGTTCCCTTAAAAGGAACGAAATGCGTTGGCTGTTGTCCTGTCACACACTATTTTAAAGAAGAATAAAGAACATTGAAAAGACCATATTGACTCGAGCGTGACTTCATCTCTGGTGCTACCTCCATCCTCTTTTCAATTTATGTTTGTGGATTTCCAGTGAGACCCAACTGCGGCAGGTCTCGGAGGTTGATTGCACAGGACTTTTTTACTATATGGGTATTATGATTGAGGTGCTGAACGTTTAGTCACCTGCAATATCTATATTTGTTTGCAAGGTTGGGGGGTGGGCAGTTTGTAGTCCACGTTGCAGGGAGGCAGGGTGGGGGGTGAGTCGGGGATGTTTCCTTCGGGATTGTTGTGTTATAGTTTATTGTTTAATGTTTTTTAAAATGCTATCAGTATACAGTGCATGGAAGATGTGTGACCTAATCGTAGTAAGACCCGCATTGCGGCAGGCTGGACACCCGGCCGATAGATTGTTACATGCATACAGTATGGAATGGGTGGGGGTTCGTGGCGCCTCCATTTTGAGGAATCCACGGTGCAGAATGTATCACCCACATGACCAGAACCACGGGGAAGAGTCTACAAACAAGGCGTATTAAAATACTTTCCTGGAATGTTAATGGATTGAGGGATAGTATAAAGAGGGGAATTGTATTGCAATATGTAAAGAGACAGGCCCCAGACGTGGTGCTCTTACAGGAGACGCATATTCAGGGTCCGGCGTATTGTGCCTTGAATAGGTGGGGATATAAATTAGTGGCGCATGCTGGATACACAAGGGGTAGGGATCCTCCTCCGAAATTCCTTCCCCTTTAAGGTGCAAACAGTGACACATGATACAATGGGCTGATTTGTAACCCTAACCGGCACCTGGGAGGGCCGGTTATTCAATATTACTTCTCTTTACGTACCGCCTCGATTACACTCCTCAGCCTTGGCTGAGTTGGGGTCCCATTTGCTTCATCTTCCTGAAGGAGAATCGTTCATTGGGGGAGACTGCAATGCAGCCCTGAATGGTGAACTAGATAGGAGACCACCGAACCAGGGAGAGGTCGCTGGGAAGACACTAGGAGAGTTTTTAAGGGCATTGGGGCTTGTCGACATCTGGAGAGCGTATAATCCTTCCTCCCTACAGTACACCTTTCACTCTGGGGTTCACGGGAGTCTGTCTAGAATTGATTATATATTTGGCAGAGCCAAACAGCTCACTATGTACAGAGAGGTGGAACATTTACCTAGAGGCATCTCTGATCACTCACTGGTCGTGGTCACGTATGGAGGTGACCCCTCAGTAAAGAGGCGTGAGATGGTACTTAACCCCTGGCATTTGGGGATACCGGCGATACGGGAAAAGCTTAGTGAGGAGACTGAACACTTTTAATGAGAATGAAGGTTCAGTGGACTCCGCCTCCACATTATGGGAGCCATATAAGGCGGTGATCAGAGGGCGGGGAGTGGCGGCGATCGCGGGACATCAGAAAGAAAAACGAAAACAGCTCCTAGAAATAGAGGAGGAGATTTCTCGCCTGGAGCGCGAACTGGTCGACAGGCCTACCTCTGACACCAGGCATAGACTGCTTCTAAAGCAAAAGGATTATAGCGATATCGCCGAAGAGGCAGCTAGGGCTCACTACCGGGCCACGCAATGTCGGGTGTATGAAATTGGGGACAAAGTGAGCAAATTATTGGTGTGGTTAGATAAACGGGAGCAGGCCTCCAGGTGGGTATTCGAAATTGTGTCGAAGAGGGGGGATAGACTCAAAGATAGGATTACTATAGCGGAGGCCTTCGCGGTTCATTTGAAATCAATATATGAGTCAGCTGGTACGTTCAACCAAGAAAAAGCACGGGAGCTGCTTGCCACCCTTAAACTTCCGGTTCTGAATGACTCAGAGGTAGAGGTATTAGAGTCAGATCTCACGAATGAAGAAGTGGTTGAGTCAATCGGAACATTACAATCGGGGAAAGCAATGGGTCCGAGTGGTCTCCCCATCGAGTTATTTAAAACAAACGCATCCACTATTGCCCCCTATTTAATTGACAAGTATGAAGAAAATGTGACTAAGGGGATTCTCCCAAAGACACAAAGATTGGCCAATGTGGTGTTGATTCATAAGCAAGGAAAACCTCCAGAGCATTGTGAGTCATACCCGCCGATCTCGTTGCTAAACCCCGAGGTGAAGATCTTGGCAAAACTCTTGACCATACGGCTGACGCCTCTGCTTCATAAATTGATTCACCCGGATCAGTCCGGTTTCATGCCTGGCAGGAATACAGTCTTAATGGAGTGCTGGGCAGGGCGGGTACTATCAGAGAGGAGGCAGTAATCATGTCTCTGGACGCCAAAATGGTGTTTGACATGATTGAGTGGCCCTACTTGTTCGCAACGCTTGAGCGGTATGGCTTTGGACCGAGGTTCCTGGCATGGGTGCGACTCGTCTACTCGGAGCCTCTAGCTAGGGTGACAGTGAATGGGGCCCGATTGGCAACTTTCACCTTACAAAAGGGTACGAGACAGGGCTGCCCGCTTCCCCCTTTGATCTTCGTTTTGGTCCTGGAACCTTTGGGGATTTGGATTAAAGGTGACCCTCTTATAAGGGGACTAAATTGGACGCCGGATTGGGAGGACAGAATCTTCCTTTGTGCAGATGATATTTTACTTTATTTGGCCAAACCCCGTCACTCAATTCATAGAATTTTACACATCTTTGCCCTCTTCCAAAAATATTCGTGGTACACTATTAATTGGGACAAATCACTTATATATATATTGGCTGGGAGGGGTTTTGTTCCGCCCCCGACTTGCGCAGCCAGAGTGGTCACCGACGGCTTCCGCTGCCTAGGGATTTATGTCACTCCGGATCCAGTAGCATTTTACGACCATAACTTGACCCCCCCACTTCGTCGTCTACAAGACGACGTAAAGCACTGGAAGACCTTGCCACTTACGTTATTGGGGAGGGCGGCGTTATATAAAATGATGGCATTGCCCAGATTCGTTTATGCCCTACAGCATACACCGTATCCTGTCCCGAACTAGTACTTTCAGTCCGTAGAATCAGAAATCCGGACCTTGCTTTGGAATAACGGCTCCACTCGCATTTCATTGCCAAAACTGATGAAAAGCTGGTATGACGGGGGTATTGCCCTCCCTGCGATTAAAAGTTACTACTGGGCTTCTCAGTTGGTGGTTACGAATCACTGGGTGCATTCGCCGATAACTGATCCTACCTATAGGATGGACAGATATAATATGACACCAGGGACATATCTGAGGGCATTATATGGGGGAAAGGCACATAGACCACTGTTTACTCCAACGGCGACCATGGTCATGCTTTGGCAGGCGGCCACGTCTGCATTGGGATGGAAAAACAAGATTACACAGGCCACCCCCCTATTGGAGTCGGACCGATTTGGGATATTGGCGAATTATGCTGGATTTGACAAATGGGATATGATTGGAATTTCAAGAGTCGGAGATGTTTGGGTGGGGGGTAAGGTAGTTCACTTTAGAGATCTACAGCGGGACTACGAGTTGAGTGTGTGGGAGACCTTTGGGTACCTGCAGGTCAGGAACGTGCTGAACAGGGCTATTCCCAAGGGTACAGACCTACCGGCCGCCTCGCCCTTAGAAGATAGGCTCCTTGATGATTACCTCCAAGACAAAGCAATTTCCCTGACTTACAGGAAGCTACTGAACAATACACCAGATGCGCTAGAGAAAACTAGGGTCAAATGGACAGAGGATGTGGGCGATTTGGATGATGATGACTGGCAGGAGGCACTGGTGTCCCCCTGGGAGGTGGCAATTCGGTCCAAGTTCAAATTAATTGAGCTTAAGCTTCTACATAGAGTATACTACACGAGCATGATGTTGGTTAAAATGGTTTTTTTTAGCTCCCCATTGTGCCCCAGAGGCTGTGGTTGGGAGGGGACATATCTACATCAGTGGTGGGACTGCCCGAGAGTACATGTATATTGGAGAAAAGTGACAGCGAAAATGTGGGAAGTGTGCTGGAAATCTATGGAGGTCACGCCCCGGCTATGGCTTCTTAATATATGGGAGGCAACTGACTTGACGACAAAAGAAAGGAGCCACACAAGTCACAACCTCCTAGATTCCCCTGGGTGTCCAGTTCTCAAAAATGTATGGGTTTGCTAGGTTTCCCTAGGTGACGGCAGAGCTAGGGTTAAAAATCCACAGCTAGGCACTTTGCAAAAAAGGGTCAGTTTTCACTGTAAAAATGTGGTGTTTCCACGTTGCGTTTTGGGCCATTTCCTGTCGCGGGCACTAGGTCTAACCCTTATAAGTGAGGTACCAATTTTATTGGAAGACATTGGGGAATGCGGGGTGGGTGGAATTTTGTGGATCCACGCAGATTCCAGAACTTTCCATCACAGAAATGTTTGGAAAATTTGTTTTTATGACAAAGTTTGAGGTTTGCAAGGGATTCTGTGTAACAGAGCCTGGTGAGAGCCACTCAAGTCACCCCATCCTGGATTCCTCTGAATGTCTACTTTTCAAAAATGTATAGGTCTGCTAGGTTTCCCTAGATGCCGGCTGAGCTAGGGTTCAAAATCCACAGCTGGGTACTTTGCAAAAAAACGGACTGTTTTAACTCTAAAAATGTGGTGTGTCCATGTTGCGTTTTGGGCCGTTTCCTGTCGTGGGCACTAGGTCTACCCTCACAAGTGGGGTACTTGTTTTATCGGAAGACTTTGGGAAATGCGGGGTGGGTGGAATTTTGTGGATCCACGCAGATTCCAAAACTTTCCATCATAGAAATGTGAGGAAAATGTGTTTTTTTGACAAAGTTTGAGGTTTGCAAGGGATTCTGGGTAACAGAACCTAGTGAGAGCCACACAAGTCACCCAATCGTGGATTCCCCTGGGTGTCTAGTTTTCAAAAATGTATAGGTTTACTAGGTTTCCCTAGGTGCCGGCAGAGCTAGGGTTCAATATCTACAGCTAGGCACTTTGCAAAAAAAAGGGTTAATTTTCACTTTAGAAATGTGGTGTGTCCATGTTGCGTTTTGGGCCCTTTCCTGACACGTGCACTAGGCCTACCCACACAAGTGAGGTGTCATTTTTATTGGAAGACATTGGGGAATGCGGGGTGGGTGGAATTTTGTGGATCCACAAAGATTCCAGAACTTTCCATCACAGAAATATGAGGAAACGTGTTTTTTTGACAAAGTTTGAGGTTTGCTAGGGATTCTGGGTAACAGAACCTAGTGAGAGCCACACAAGTCACACCATCGTGGATTCCCCCGGGGGTGTCTAGTTTTCAAAAATGTATAGGTTTTCTAGGTTTTCGAAGGTGCCTGCAGAGCTAGGGTTTAAAATCTACAGCTAGGCACTTTGCAAAAAACAGGTCAGTTTTCGCTGTAAAAATGTTGTGTGTCCACGTTGCGTTTTGGGATCTTTCCTGTCATGCGCACTAGGCCTACCCACAAAAGTGATGTACCATTTTTATTTGAAGACTTTGGCGAATGCGGGGTGGGTGCAATTTGTGGATCCACGCAGATTCCAGAACTTTCCATCTCAGAAATGTGAGGAGAATTTGTTTTGTTTTTACAAAGTTTGAGGTTTGCAAGGGATTCTGTGTAACAGAACCTGTTGAGAGCCACTCAAGTCACCCCATCCTGGATTCCTCTGAATGTCTACTTTTCAAAAATGTATAGGTTTGCTAGGTTTCCCTAGATGCCGGCTGAGCTAGGGTTCAAAATCCACAGCTGGGTATTTTGCAAAAAAACGGTCTGTTTTCACTGTAAAAATGTGCTGTGTCCACGTTGCGTTTTGGGCCGTTTCCTGTCGCGGGCGCTAGGTCTACCCTCACAAGTGAGGTACCATTTTTATCTGAAGACTTTGGGAAATGCGGGTGGGTGGAATTTTGTGGATCCACGCAGATTCCAGAACTTTCCATCATAGAAATGTGAGGAAAAGTTGTTTTTTTGACAAAGTTTAAGTTTGCAAAGGATTCTGGGTAACAGAACCTAGTGAGAGCCACACAAGTCACCCCATCCTGGATTCCTCTGGGTGTCTAGTTTTGAAAAATGTATAGGTTTGCTAGGTTTCCATAGGTGCCGGCAGAGCTAGGTTTCAATATCTACAGCTAGGCACTTTGCAAAAAAAGGGTCAGTTTTCACATTAAAAATGTGGTGTGTCCACGTGGCGTTTTGGGCCCTTTCCTGACGCGGGCACTAGGTCTATCCACACAAGTGAGGTACTATTGTTATCAAGAGACTTTGGGGAATGCAGGGTGGGTGGAATTTTGTGGATCCACACAGTTTATAGAACTTTCCATCACAGAAATATGAGGAAAATTTGTTTTTTTGGACAAAGTTTGAGGCTTGCAAGGGATTCTGTGTAACAGAACCTGGTGAGAGCCACACAAGTCATGACCTCCTGAATCACTCTGGGTGTCTAGTGTTCAAAAATGTATAGGTTTTCTAGGATTTCGAAGGTGCCGGCAGAGCTAGGGTTCAAAATCCACAGCTAGGCACTTTGCAATAAAAGGGTCAGTTTTCACTATAAAAATGTGGCGTTTACATGTTGTGTTTTGGGCCATTTCCTGTCGCTGGCACTAGGCCTACCCTCACAAGTGAGGTACCAATTTTATTGGAAGACTCTGGGAAATGTGAGGAGGGTGCAATTTTGTGGATCCACGCAGATTCCAGAACTTTCCATCACAGAAATGTGAGGAAAATTTGTTTTTATGACAAAGTTTGAGGTTTGCAAGGGATTCTGGGTAACAGAACCTGGTGAGAGCCACACAAGTCACCCATCGTGGATTCCCCAGGGTGTCTACTTTAAAAAAATGTATAGGTTTGGTAGGTTTCCCTAGGTGCTGGCAGAGCTAGGGTTTAAAATCTACAGCTAGGCACTTTGCAAAAAAAAGGTCAGTTTTCGCTGTAAAAATGTCTTGTGTCCACGTTGCGTTTTGGGTTGTTTCCTGTCGTGGGCACTAGGCCTACCCACACAAGTGATGTACCATTTTTATTGGAAGACTTTGGGGAATGCGGGGTGTGTGGAATTTGTGGATCCACGCAGATTCCAGAACTTTCCGTCACAGAAATATGAGGAAAACGTGTTTTTTTGACAAAGTTTGAGGTTTGCTAGGGATTCTGGGTAACAGAACCTAGTGAGAGCCACACAAGTCACCCCATCGTGGATTACCCCGGGGGTGTCTAGTTTTCAAAAATGTATAGGTTTTCTAGGTTTTCGAAGGTGCTGGCAGAGCTAGGGTTCAAAATCCACAGCTAGGCACTTTGCAATAAAAAGGTCAGTTTTCACTGTAAAAATGTGGTGTTTCCATGTTGAGTTTTAGGCCATTTCCTGTCGCTGGCACTAGGCCTACCCTCACAAGTGAGGTACCAATTTTATTGGAAGACTTTGGGGAATGCGGGGTGTGTGGAATTTGTGGATCCACGCAGATTCCAGAACTTTCCATCTCAGAAATGTGAGGACAATGTTTTTTTTTTTTTACAGAGTTTGAGATTTGCAAGGGATTCTGTGTAACAGAACTTGTCGAGAGCCACTCAAGTCACCCCATCCTGGATTCCTCTGAATGTCTATTTTTCAAAAATGTATAGGTCTGCTAGGTTGCCCTAGATGCCGGCTGAGCTAGGGTTCAAAATCCACAGCTGGGTACTTTGCAAAAAAACTGTGTGTTTTCACTGTAAAATTGTGGTGTGTCCACGTTGCGTTTTGGGCCGTTTCCTGTCGCGGGCACTAGGTCTACCCTCACAAGTGAGGTACCATTTTTATCTGAAAACTTTGGGAAATGCGGGGTGGGTGGAATTTTGTGGATCCACGCAGATTCCAGAACTTTCCATCATAGAAATGTGAGGAAAATTTGTTTTTTTGACAACGTTTAAGTTTGCAAGGGATTCTGGGTAACAGAACCTAGTGAGAGCCACACAAGTCACCCCATCGTGAATTCCCCTGGGTGTCTAGTTTTGAAAAATGTATAGGTTTGCTAGGTTTCCCTAGGTGCCGGCAGAGCTAGGGTTCAATATCTACAGCTCGGCACTTTGCAAAAAAAGGGTCAGTTTTCACATTATTAAAAATGGGGTGTGTCCACATTGCGTTTTGGGCCCTTTCCTGACGCGGGCACTAGGCCTACCCACACAAGTGAGGTGCCATTTTTATTGGAAGACATTGGGGAATGCGGGGTGGGTGGAATTTTGTGGATCCACAAAGAATCCAGAACTTTCCGTCACAGAAATATGAGGAAAACGTGTTTTTTTGACAAAGTTTGAGGTTTGCTAGGGTTTCTGGGTAACAGAACCTAGTGAGAGCCACACAAGTCACCCCATCGTGAATTACCCTGGGTGTGTAGTTTTGAAAAATGTATAGGTTTGCTAGGTTTCCCTAGGTGCCGGCAGAGCTAGGGCTCAAAATCTACAGCTAGGCACTTTGCAAAAAAATGGTCAGTTTTCACTGTAAAAATGTGGTGTGTCCACGTTGCGTTTTGGGCCGTTTGCTGTCGCGGGCACTAGGCCTACCCTCACATTTGAGGTACCATTTTTATCGGAAGACATTGGGGAATGCGGGGTGGGTGGGACTTTTTGGAACCACGCTGATTCCAGAACTTTCCTTCACAGAAATTTGAGGAAAATCTGTTTTTTTTTTACAAAGTTTGAGGTTTGCAAGGGATTCTGGGTAACAGAACCTGGGGAGAGCCACACAAGTCACTCCATTGTGGATTCCCCTGGTTGTCTATTTTAAAAAAATGTATAGGTTTGCTAGGTTTCCCTAGGTGCCGGCAGAGCTAGGTTTCAATATCTACAGCTAGGCACTTTGCAAAAAAAGGGTCAGTTTTCACATTAAAAATGTGGTGTGTCCACGTGGCGTTTTGGGCCGTTTCCTGAAGCGGGCACTAAGCCTACCCACACAAGTGAGGTACCATTTTTATCTGATTTCTTTGGGGAATGCGGGGTGGGTGGAATTTTGTGATTCCATGCAGATTCCAGAACTTTCCATCACAGAAATGTGTGGAAAATGTGTTTTTTTGGCAAAGTTTGAGGTTTACAAGGGATTTTGGGTAACAGAACCTGGTGAGAGCCACACAAGTCACTCCATCGTGGATTCCCCTGGTTGTCTATTTTTAAAAAACGTATAGGTTTGCTAGGTTTCCCTAGGTGCTGGCAGAGCTAGGATTCCAAATCTACAGCTATTCAGTTTGCACAAAAAGGGTCAGTTTTCACTGTAAAAATGTGGTTTGTCCACGTTGTGTTTTGGGCCGTTTCCTGTCGTGGGCACTAGGTCTATCCACACAAGTGAGGTACTATTGTTATCAAGAGACTTTGGGGAATGCAGGGTGGGTGGAATTTTGTAAATCCACACAGTTTATAGAACTTTCCATCACAGAAATATGAGGAAAATTTGTTTTTTTTGACAAAGTTTGAGGCTTGCAAGGGATTCTGTGTAACAGAACCTGGTGAGAGCCACACAAGTCATGACCTCCTGAATCACTCTGGGTGTCTAGTTTTCAAAAATTTATAGGTTTTCTAGGATTTCGAAGGTGCCGGCAGAGCTAGGGTTCAAAATCCACAGCTAGGCACTTTGCAATAAAAGGGTCAGTTTTCACTATAAAAATGTGGCGTTTCCACGTTGTGTTTTGGGCCATTTCCTGTCGCTGGCACTAGGCCTACCCTCACAAGTGAGGTACCAATTTTATTGGAAGACTCAGGGAAATGTGAGGAGGGTGGAATTTTGTGGATCCACGCAGATTCCAGCACTTTCCATCACAGAAATGTGAGGAAAATTTGTTTTTATGACAAAGTTTGAGGTTTGCAAGGGATTCTGGGTAACAGAACCTGGTGAGAGCCACACAAGTCACCCATCGTGGATTCCCCAGGGTGTCTACTTTTAAAAAATGTATAGGTTTGGTAGGTTTCCCTAGGTGCTGGCAGAGCTAGGGTTTAAAATCTACAGCTAGGCACTTTGCAAAAAAAAGGTCAGTTTTCGCTGTAAAAATGTCTTGTGTCCACGTTGCGTTTTGGGTTGTTTCCTGTCGTGGGCACTAGGCCTACCCACACAAGTGATGTACCATTTTTATTGGAAGACTCTGGGGAATGCGGGGTGTGTGGAATTTGTGGATCCACGCAGATTCCAGAACTTTCCATCTCAGAAATGTGAGGACAATGTTTTTTTTTTACAAAGTTTGAGATTTGCAAGGGATTCTGTGTAACAGAACCTGTTGAGAGCCACTCAAGTCACCCCATCCTGGATTCCTCTGAATGTCTACTTTTCAAAAATGTATAGGTTTTCTAGGTTGCCCTAGATGCCGGCTGAGCTAGGGTGCAAAATCCACAGCTGGGAATTTGCAAAAAAACGGTGTGTTTTCACTGTAAAAATGTGGTGTGTCCACGTTGCGTTTTGGGCCGTTTCCTGTCGCGGACACTAGGTCTACCCTCACAAGTGAGGTACCATTTTTATCCGAAAACTTTGGGAAATGCGGGGTGGGTGGAATTTTGTGGATCCACGCAGATTCCAGAATTTTCCATCATAGAAATGTGAGGAAGATTTGTTTTTTTGACAAAGTTTAAGTTTGCAAGGGATTCTGCGTAACAGAACCTAGTGAGAGCCACACAAGTCACCCCATCGTGAATTCCCCTGGGTGTCTAGTTTTGAAAAATGTAGAGGTTTGCTAGGTTTCCCTAGGTGCCAGCAGAGCTAGGGTTCAATATCTACAGCTAGGCACTTTGCAAAAAAAGGGTCAGTTTTCACATTAAAAATGTGGTGGTCCACGTTGCGTTTTGGGCCGTTTGCTGTCGCAGGCACTAGGCCTACCCACACATTTGAGGTACCATTTTTATCAGAAGTTATTGTGGAATGCGGGGTGGGTGAAATTTTTTGGATCCACGCAGATTCCAAAACTTTCCATCACAGAAATATGAGGAAAATCTTGTTTTTTTTTTTACAAAGTTTGAGGTTTGCAAGGGATTCTGGGTAACAGAACCTGGGGAGAGCGACACAAGTCACAACCTCCTGGATTCCTCTGGTTGTCTAGTGTTAAAAAATGTATAGGTTTTCTAGGTTTTCCTTGGTGCCGGCAAAGCTAGAGTCAAAATCTACAGCTAGGCACTTTGCAAAAAAGGTTCAGTTTACACTGTAAAAATGTGGTGTGTCCACGTTGCGTTTTGAGCCGTTTCCTGAAGCGGGCACTAAGCCTACCCACACAAGTGAGGTACCATTTTTATCTGATTTCTTTGGGGAATGCGGGGTGGGTGGAATTTTGTGATTCCATGCAGATTCCAGAACTTTCCATCACAGAAATGTGTGGAAAATGTGTTTTTTTGGCAAAGTTTGAGGTTTACAAGGGATTCTGGGTAACAGAACCTGGTGAGAGCCACACAAGTCACTCCATCGTGGATTCCCCTGGTTGTCTATTTTAAAAAAATGTATAGGTTTGCTAGGTTTCCCTAGGTGCTGGCAGAGCTAGGATTCCAAATCTACAGCTATTCAGTTTGCACAAAAAGGGTCAGTTTTCACTGTAAAAATGTGGTGTGTCCACGTTGTGTTTTGGGCCGTATCCTGTCGTGGGCACTAGGTCTATCCACACAAGTGAGGTACTATTGTTATCAAGAGACTTTGGGGAATGCAGGGTGGGTGGAATTTTGTGGATCCTTACAGTTTATAGAACTTTTCATCACAGAAATATGAGGAAAATTTGTTTTTTTTGACAAAGTTTGAGGCTTGCAAGGGATTCTGTGTAACAGAACCTGGTGAGAGCCACACAAGTCATGACCTCCTGAATCACTCTGGGTGTCTAGTTTTCAAAAATGTATAGGTTTTCTAGGATTTCGAAGGTGCCTCCAGAGCTAGGGTTCAAAATCCACAGCTAGGCACTTTGCAATAAAAGGGTCAGTTTTCACTATAAAACCGTGGCGTTTCCACGTTGTGTTTTGGGCCATTTCCTGTCGCTGGCACTAGGCCTACCCTCACAAGTGAGGTACCAATTTTATTGGAAGACTCTGGGAAATGTGAGGAGGGGGAATTTTGTGGATCCACACAGATTCCAGAGCTTTCCATCACAGAAATGTGAGGAAAATTTGTTTTTATGACAAAGTTTGAGGTTTGCAAGGGATTCTGGGTAACAGAACCTGGTGAGAGCCACACAAGTCACCCATCGTGGATTCCCCAGGGTGTCTACTTTTCAAAAATGTATAGGTTTGGTAGGTTTCCCTAGGTGCTGGCAGAGCTAGGGTTTAAAATCTACAGCTAGGCACTTTGCAAAAAAAGGTCAGTTTTCGCTGTAAAAATGTCTTGTGTCCACGTTGCGTTTTGGGTTGTTTCCTGTCGTGGGCACTAGGCCTACCCACACAAGTGATGTACCATTTTTATTGGAAGACTTTGGGGAATGCGGGGTGTGTGGAATTTGTGGATCCACGCAGATTCCAGAACTTTCCATCTCAGAAATGTGAGGACAATGTTTTTTTTTTTACAAAGTTTGAGATTTGCAAGGGATTCTGTGTAACAGAACCTGTTGAGAGCCACTCAAGTCACCCCATCCTGGATTCCTCTGAATGTCTACTTTTCAAAAATGTATAGGTTTGCTAGGTTGCCCTAGATGCCGGCTGAGCTAGGGTTCAAAATCCACAGCTGGGTACTTTGCAAAAAAACAGTGTGTTTTCACTGTAAAAATGTGGTGTGTCCCCGTTGCGTTTTGGGCCGTTTCCTGTCGCGGGCACTAGGTCTACCCTCACAAGTGAGGTACCATTTTTATCTGAAAACTTTGGGAAATGCGGGGTGGGTGGAATTTTGTGGATCCACGCAGATTCCCGAATTTTCCATCATAGAAATGTGAGGAAAATTGTTTTTTTGACAAAGTTTAAGTTTGCAAGGGATTCTGCGTAAGCAGAACCTAGTGAGAGCCACACAAGTCACCCCATCGTGAATTCCCCTGGGTGTCTAGTTTTGAAAAATGTATAGGTTTGCTAGGTTTCCCTAGGTGCCGGCAGAGCTAGGGTTCAATATCTACAGCTAGGCACTTTGCAAAAAAAGGGTCAGTTTTCACATTAAAAATGTGGTGGTCCACGTTGCGTTTTGGGCCCTTTCCTGACGCGGGCACTAGGCCTACCCACACAAGTGAGGTGCCATTTTTATTGGAAGACATTGGGGAATGCGGGGTGGGTGGAATTTTGTGGATCCACAAAGAATCCAGAACTTTCCGTCACAGAAATATGAGGAAAACGTGTTTTTTTGACTAAGTTTGAGGTTTGCTAGGGATTCTGGGTAACAGAACCTAGTGAGAGCCACACAAGTCACCCCATCGTGGATTACCTCGGGGGTGTCTAGTTTTAAAAATGTATAGGTTTGCTAGGTTTCGCTAGGTGCGGCAGAGCTAGGGCTCAAAATCTACAGCTAGGCACTTTGCAAAAAAATGGTCAGTTTTCACTGTAAAAATGTGGTGTGTCCACGTTGCGTTTTGGGCTGTGTGCTGTCGCGGGCACTAGGCCTACCCTCACATTTGAGGTACCATTTTTATCGGAAGACATTGGGGAATGCGGGGTGGGTGGGACTTTTTGGAACCACGCTGATTCCAGAACTTTCCCTCACAGAAATATGAGGAAAATCTGGTTTTTTTTTTACAAAGTTTGAGGTTTGCAAGGGATTCTGGGTAACAGAACCTGGGGAGAGCCACACAAGTCACAACCTCCTGGATTCCTCTGCGTGTCTAGTGTTAAAAAATCTATAGGTTTTCTAGGTTTTCCTTGGTGCCGGCAAAGCTAGAGTCAAAATCTACAGCTAGGCACTTTGCAAAAAAGGGTCAGTTTACACTGTAAAAATGTGGTGTGTTCACGTTGCGTTTTGAGCCGTTTCCTGAAGCGGGCACTAGGCCTACCCACACAAGTGAGGTATCCTTTTATCTGATTTCTTTGGGGAATGCGGGATGGGTGGAATTTTGTGGATCCAAGCAGATTCTAGAACTTTCTATCACAGAAATGTGAGGAAAATGTGTTTTTTTAAACAAAGTTTGAGGTTTGCAAGGGATTCTGGGTAATAAAACCTGGTAAGAGCCACACAAGTCACCCCATTGTGGATACCCCTGGGTGTTTAGTTTAAGAAAATGTATAGGTTTGCTAGATTTCCCTAGGTGCTGGCAGAGTCAAAATCTACAGCTAGGCACTTTGCAAAAACAGGGTCAGTTTTCAATGTAAAAATGTGCTGTGTCCACATTGCGTTTTGGGCTGTTTGCTGTCGCAGGCACTAGGCCTACCCACACATTTGAGGTACCATTTTTATCAGAAGTTATTGTGGAATGCGGGGTGGGTGAAATTTTTTGGATCCACGCAGATTCCAAAACTTTCCATCACAGAAATGTGAGGAAATTTTTTTTTGTTTTACAAAGTTTGAGGTTGGCAAGGGATTCTGGGTAACAGAACCTGGTGAGAGCCACACAAGTCACAACCTCCTGGGTTCCTCTGGGTGTCTAGTTTTCAAAAATGGATTGGTTTGCTCGGTTTCCTTAGGTGCTGTCAGAGCTAGGGTTCAAAATCCACAGCTAGGCACTTTGCAAAAAAGGTTCAGTTTACACTGTAAAAATGTGGTGTGTCCACGTTGCGTTTTGAGCCATTTCCTGAAGCGGGCACTAAGCCTACCCACACAAGTGAGGTACCATTTTTATCTGATTTCTTTGGGGAATGCGGGGTGGGTGGAATTTTGTGATTCCATGCAGATTCCAGAACTTTCCATCACAGAAATGTGTGGAAAATGTGTTTTTTTGGCAAAGTTTGAGGTTTACAAGGGATTCTGGGTAACAGAACCTGGTGAGAGCCACACAAGTCACTCCATCGTGGATTCCCCTGGTTGTCTATTTTAAAAAAACGTATATGTTTGCTAGGTTTCCCTAGGTGCTGGCAGAGCTAGGATTCCAAATCTACAGCTATTCAGTTTGCACAAAAAGGGTCAGTTTTCACTGTAAAAATGTGGTGTGTCCACGTTGTGTTTTGGGCCATTTCCTGTCGTGGGCACTAGGTCTATCCACACAAGTGAGGTACTATTGTTATCAAGAGACTTTGGGGAATGCAGGGTGGGTGGAATTTTGTGGATCCACACAGTTTATAGAACTTTCCATCACAGAAATATGAGGAAAATTTGTTTTTTTTGACAAAGTTTGAGGCTTGCAAGGGTTTCTGTGTAACAGAACCTGGTGAGAGCCACACAAGTCATGACCTCCTGAATCACTCTGGGTGTCTAGTTTTCAAAAATGTATAGGTTTTCTAGGATTTCGAAGGTGCCGGCAGAGCTAGGGTTCAAAATCCACAGCTAGGCACTTTGCAATAAAAGGGTCAGTTTTCACTGTAAAAATGTGGCGTTTCCACGTTGTGTTTTGGGCCATTTCCTGTCGCTGGCACTACGCCTACCCTCACAAGTGAGGTACCAATTTTATTGGAAGACTCTGGGAAATGTGAGGAGGGGGAATTTTGTGGATCCACGCAGATTCCAGAACTTTCCATCACAGAAATGTGAGGAAAATTTGTTTTTATGACAAAGTTTGAGGTTTGCAAGGGATTCTGGGTAACAGAACCTGGTGAGAGCCACACAAGTCACCCATCGTGGATTCCCCAGGGTGTCTACTTTAAAAAAATGTATAGGTTTGGTAGGTTTCCCGAGGTGCTGGCAGAGCTAGGGTTTAAAATCTACAGCTAGGCACTTTGCAAAAAAAAGGTCAGTTTTCGCTGTAAAAATGTCTTGTGTCCACGTTGCGTTTTGGGTTGTTTCCTGTCGTGGGCACTAGGCCTACCCACACAAGTGATGTACCATTTTTATTGGAAGACTTTGGGGAATGCGGGGTGTGTGGAATTTGTGGATCCACGCAGATTCCAGAACTTTCCATCTCAGAAATGTGAGGACATGTTTTTTTTTTTTTAGAAAGTTTGAGATTTGCAAGGGATTCTGTGTAACAGAACCTGTTGAGAGCCACTCAAGTCACCCCATCCTGGATTCCTCTGAATGTCTACTTTTCAAAAATGTATAGGTTTGCTAGGTTGCCCTAGATGCCGGCTGAGCTAGGGTTCAAAATCCACAGCTGGGTACTTTGCAAAAAAACGGTGTGTTTTCACTGTAAAAATGTGGTGTGTCCACGTTGCGTTTTGGGCCGTTTCCTGTCGCGGGCACTAGGTCTACCCTCACAAGTGAGGTACCATTTTTATCTAAAACTTTGGGAAATGCGGGGTGGGTGGAATTTTGTGGATCCACGCAGATTCCAGAATTTTCCATCATAGAAATGTGAGGAAAATTTGTTTTTTTGACAAAGTTTAAGTTTGCAAGGGATTCTGCGTAACAGAACCTAGTGAGAGCCACACAAGTCACCCCATCCTGGATTCCTCTGGGTGTCTAGTTTTGAAAAATGTATAGGTTTGCTAGGTTTCCATAGGTGCCGGCAGAGCTAGGTTTCAATATCTACAGCTAGGCACTTTGCAAAAAAAGGGTCAGTTTTCACATTAAAAATGTGGTGGTCCACGTTGCGTTTTGGGCCCTTTCCTGACACGGGCACTAGGCCTACCCACACAAGTGAGGTGCCATTTTTATTGGAAGACATTGGGTAATGCGGGGTGGGTGGAATTTTGTGGATCCACAAAGAATCCAGAACTTTCCATCACAGAAATATGAGGAAAACGTGTTTTTTTGACAAAGTTTGAGGTTTGCTAGGGATTCTGGGTAACAGAACCTAGTGAGAGCCACACAAGTCACCCCATCGTGGATTACCTCGGGGGTGTCTAGTTTTCAAAAATGTATAGGTTTGCTAGGTTTCCCTAGGTGCCGGCAGAGCTAGGGCTCAAAATCTACAGCTAGGCACTTTGCAAAAAAATGGTCAGTTTTCACTGTAAAAATGTGGTGTGTCCATGTTGCGTTTTGGGCCGTTTGCTGTCGCGGGCACTAGGGCTACCCTCACATTTGAGGTACCATTTTTATCAGAAGACATTGGGGAATGCGGGGTGGGTGGGACTTTTTGGAACCACGCTGATTCCAGAACTTTCCCTCACAGAAATATGAGGAAAACTGTTTTTTTTTACAAAGTTTGAGGTTTGCAAGGGATTCTGGGTAACATAACCTGGGGAGAGCCACACAAGTCACAACCTCCTGGATTCCTATGGGTGTCTAGGGTTAAAAAATGTATAGGTTTTCTAGGTTTTCCTTGGTGCCGGCAAAGCTAGGGTTCCAAATCCACAGCTAGGCACTTTGAAAAAAGGGTCAGTTTACACTGTAAAAATGTGGTGTGTCCACATTGCGTTTTGAGCCGTTTCCTGAAGCGGGCACTAGGCCTACCCACACAAGTGAGGTACCATTTTATCTGATTTCTTTGGGGAATGCGGGGTGGGTGGAATTTTGTGGATTCACCCAGATTCTAGATCTTTCTATCACAGAAATGTGAGGAAAATGTGTTTTTTAAAGAAAGTTTGAGGTTTGCAAGGGATTCTGGGTAATAAAGCCTAGTAAGAGCCACACAAGTCAACCCATCGTGGATACCCCTGGGTGTTTAGTTTAAGAAAATGTATAGGTTTTCTAGGTTTCCCTAAGTGCCGGCAGAGCTAGAGTCAAAATCTACAGCTAGGCACTTTGCAAAAAAAGGGTCAGTTTTCAATGTAAAAATGTGCTGTGTCCACGTTGCGTTTTGGGCTGTTTGCTGTCGCGGGCACTAGGCCTACCCACACATTTGAGGTACCATTTTTATCGGAAGACATTGGGGAATGCGGGGTGGGTGGAATTTTTGGGATCCACGCTAATTCCAAAACCTTCCATCACAGAAATGTGAGGAAAATGTTTTTTGTTTTACAAAGTTTGAGGTTGACAAGGGATTCTGAGTAATAGAACCTGGTGAGAGCCACACAAGTCACAACCTCCTGGGTTCCTCTGGGTGTCTAGTTTTCAAAAATGGATAGGTTTGCTCAGTTTCCCTAGGTGCTGTCAGAGCTAGGGTTCAAAATACACAGCTAGGCACTTTGCAAAAAAGGGTCTGTTTACACTGTAAAAATGTGGTGTGTCCACGTTGCATTTTGAGCCGTTTCGTGAAGCGGGCACTAAGCCTACCCACACAAGTGAGGTTCCATTTTTATATGATTTCTTTGGGGAATGCGGGGTGGGTGGAATTTTGTGATTCCATGCAGATTCCAAAACTTTCCATCACAGAAATGTGTGGAAAAAATGTTTTTTTGACAAAGTTTGAGGTTTGCAAGGGATTCTGGGTAACAGAACCTGGTGAGAGCCACACAAGTCATGACCTCCTGAATCACTCTGGGTGTCTAGTTTTCAAAAATGTATAGGTTTTCTAGGATTTCGAAGGTGCCGGCAGAGCTAGGGTTCAAAATCCACAGCTAGGCACTTTGCAATAAAAGGGTCAGTTTTCACTATAAAAATGTGGCGTTTCCACGTTGTGTTTTGGGCCATTTCCTATCGCTGGCACTACGCCTACCCTCACAAGTGAGGTACCAATTTTATTGGAAGACTCTGGGAAATGTGAGGAGGGGGAATTTTGTGGATCCACGCAGATTCCAGAACTTTCCATCACAGAAATGTGAGGAAAATTTGTTTTTATGACAAAGTTTGAGGTTTGCAAGGGATTCTGGGTAACAGAACCTGGTGAGAGCCACACAAGTCACCCATCGTGGATTCCCCAGGGTGTCTACTTTAAAAAAATGTATAGGTTTGGTAGGTTTCCCTAGGTGCTGGCAGAGCTAGGGTTTAAAATCTACAGCTAGGCACTTTGCAAAAAAAAGGTCAGTTTTCGCTGTAAAAATGTCTTGTGTCCACGTTGCGTTTTGGGTTGTTTCCTGTCGTGGGCACTAGGCCTACCCACACAAGTGATGTACCATTTTTATTGGAAGACTTTGGGGAATGCGGGGTGTGTGGAATTTGTGGATCCACGCAGATTCCAGAACTTTCCATCTCAGAAATGTGAGGACAATGTTTTTTTTTTTTACAAAGTTTGAGATTTGCAAGGGATTCTGTGTAACAGAACCTGTTGAGAGCCACTCAAGTCACCCCATCCTGGATTCCTCTGAATGTCTACTTTTCAAAAATGTATAGGTTTGCTAGGTTGCCCTAGATGCCGGCTGAGCTAGGGTTCAAAATCCACAGCTGGGTACTTTGCAAAAAAACGGTGTGTTTTCACTGTAAAAATGTGGTGTGTCCACGTTGCGTTTTGGGCCGTTTCCTGTCGCGGGCACTAGGTCTACCCTCACAAGTGAGGTACCATTTTTATCTGAAAACTTTGGGAAATGCGGGGTGGGTGGAATTTTGTGGATCCACGCAGATTCCAGAATTTTCCATCATAGAAATGTGAGGAAAATTTGTTTTTTTGACAAAGTTTAAGTTTGCAAGGGATTCTGCGTAACAAAACCTAGTGAGAGCCACACAAGTCACCCCATCGTGAATTCCCCTGGGTGTCTAGTTTTGAAAAATGTATAGGTTTGCTAGGTTTCCCTAGGTGCCGGCAGAGCTAGGGTTCAATATCTACAGCTAGGCACTTTGCAAAAAAAGGGTCAGTTTTCACATTAAAAATGTGGTGGTCCACGTTGCGTTTTGGGCCCTTTCCTGATGCGGGCACTAGGCCTACCCACACAAGTGAGGTGCCATTTTTATTGGAAGACATTGGGGAATGCGGGGTGGGTGGAATTTTGTGGATCCACAAAGAATCCAGAACTTTCCGTCACAGAAATATGAGGAAAACGTGTTTTTTTGACAAAGTTTGAGGTTTGCTAGGGATTCTGGGTAACAGAACCTAGTGAGAGCCACACAAGTCACCCCATCGCGGATTACCTCGGGGGTGTCTAGTTTTCAAAAATGTATAGGTTTGCTAGGTTTTCCTTGGTGCCGGCAAAGCTAGGGTTCCAAATCCACAGCTAGGCACTTTGAAAAAAGGGTCAGTTTACACTGTAAAAATGTGGTGTGTCCACATTGCGTTTTGAGCCGTTTCCTGAAGCGGGCACTAGGCCTACCCACACAAGTGAGGTACCATTTTATCTGATTTCTTTGGGGAATGCGGGGTGGGTGGAATTTTGTGGATTCACCCAGATTCTAGATCTTTCTATCACAGAAATGTGAGGAAAATGTGTCTTTTTAAAGAAAGTTTGAGGTTTGCAAGGGATTCTGGGTAATAAAGCCTAGTAAGAGCCACACAAGTCAACCCATCGTGGATACCCCTGGGTGTTTAGTTTAAGAAAATGTATAGGTTTTCTAGGTTTCCCTAGGTGCCGGCAGAGCTAGAGTCAAAATCTACAGCTAGGCAGTTTGCAAAAAAAGGATCAGTTTTCAATGTAAAAATGTGCTGTGTCCACGTTGCGTTTTGGGCTGTTTGCTGTCGCGGGCACTAGGCCTACCCACACATTTGAGGTACCATTTTTATCGGAAGACATTGGGGAATGCGGGGTGGGTGGAATTTTTTGGATCCACGCAAATTCCAAAACCTTCCATCACAGAAATGTGAGGAAAATGTTTTTTGTTTTACAAAGTTTGAGGTTGACAAGGGATTCTGAGTAACAGAACCTGGTGAGAGCCACACAAGTCACAACCTCCTGGGTTCCTCTGGGTGTCTAGTTTTCAAAAATGGATAGGTTTGCTCGGTTTCCCTAGGTGCTGTCAGAGCTAGGGTTCAAAATACACAGCTAGGCACTTTGCAAAAAAGGGTCTGTTTACACTGTAAAAATGTGGTGTGTCCACGTTGCATTTTGAGCCGTTTCGTGAAGCGGGCACTAAGCCTACCCACACAAGTGAGGTTCCATTTTTATATGATTTCTTTGGGGAATGCGGGGTGGGTGGAATTTTGTGATTCCATGCAGATTCCAGAACTTTCCATCACAGAAATGTGTGGAAAATGTGTTTTTTTGACAAAGTTTGAGGTTTGCAAGGGATTCTGGGTAACAGAACCTGGTGAGAGCCACACAAGTCACTCCATCGTGGATTCCCCTGGTTGTCTATTTTAAAAAAATGTATAGGTTTGCTAGGTTTCCCTAGGTGCCGGCAGAGCTAGGGTTCCAGATCTACAGCTAGGCAGTTTGCACAAAAAGGGTCAGTTTTCACTGTAAAAAAGTGGTGTGTCCACGTTGTGTTTTGGGCCATTTCCTGTCGTGGGCACTAGGGCTATCCACACAAGTGAGGTACAATTTTTATCAAGAGAATTTGGGGAATGCAGGGTGGGTGGAATTTTGTGGATCCACGCAGTTTATAGAACTTTCCATCACAGAAATATGAGGAAAATTTGTTTTTTTTTTAGAAAGTTTGAGGCTTGCAAGGGATTCTGTGTAACAGAACCTGGTGAGAGCCACACAAGTCATGACCTCCTGAATCCCTCTGGGTATCTAGTTTTCAAAAATGTATAGGTTTTCTAGGTTTTCGAAGGTGCCGGCAGAGCTAGGGTTCAAAATCCACAGCTAGGCACTTTGCAATAAAAAGGTCAGTTTTCACTGTAAAAATGTGGTGTTTCCACGTTGCGTTTTAGGCCATTTCCTGTCGCTGGCACTAGGCCTACCCTCACAAGTGAGGTACCAATTTTATTGGAAGACTCTGGGAAATGTGAGGAGGGTAGAATTTTGTGGATCCACGCAGATTCCAGAACTTTCCATCACAGAAATGTGAGGACAATTTGTTTTTATGACAAAGTTTGAGGTTTGCAAGGGATTCTGTGTAACAGAACCTGTTGAGAGCCACTCAAGTCAACCCATCCTGGATTCCTCTGAATGTCTACTTTTCAAAAATATATAGGTTTGCTAGGTTTCCCTAGATGCCGGCTGAGCTAGGGTTCAAAATCCACAGCTGGGTACTCTGCAAAAAAACGGTCTGTTTTCACTGTAAAAATGTGGTGTGTCCACGTTGCGTTTTGGGTTGTTTCCTGTCGTGGGCACTAGGTCTACCCACACAAGTGATGTACCATTTTTATTGGAAGTGTTTGGGGAATGTGGGGTGGGTGGAATTTGTGGATCCACGCAGATTACAGAACTTTCCATCTCAGAAATGTGAGGACAATTTTTTTTTTTTTTACAAAGTTTGAGGTTTGCAAGGGATTCTGTGTAACAGAACCTGTTGAGAGCCACTCAAGTCACCCCATCCTGGATTCCTCTGAATGTCTACTTTTCAAAAATGTATAGGTTTGCTAGGTTTCCCTAGATGCCGGCAGAGGTAGGGCTCAAAATCTACAGCTAGGCACTTTGCAAAAAAAGGGTCAGTTTTCACTGTAAAAATGTGGTGTGTCCACGTTGCGTTTTGGGCCGTTTGCTGTCACGGGCACTAGGCCTACCCTCACAAGTGAGGTATCATTTTATCTGATTTCTTTGGGGAATGTGGGGTGGGTGGAATTTTGTGGATCCACGCAGATTCTAGAACTTTCTATCACAGAAATGTGAGGAAAATTTGTTTTTTTTAACAAAGTTTGAGGTTTGCAAAGGATTCTGGGTAATAAAACCTGGTAAGAGCCACACAAGTCACCCCATCGTGGATACCCCTGGGTGTTTAGTTTAAGAAAATGTATAGGTTTGCTAGGGTTCCCTAGGTGCTGGCAGAGCTAGGATTCCAAATCTACTGCTATTCAGTTTGCACAAAAAGGGTCAGTTTTCCCTGTAAAAATGTGGTGTGTCCACGTTGTGTTTTGGGCCGTTTCCTGTTGTGGGCACTAGGCCTATCCACACAAGTGAGGTACCATTTTTATCAAGAGACTTTGGGGAATGCTGGGTGGGTGGAATTTTGTGGATCCACGCAGTTTATAGAACTTTCCATCACAGAAATATGAGGAAAATTTGTTTTTTTGACAAAGTTTGAGGCTTGTAAGGGATTCTGTGTAACAGAACCTGGTGAGAGCCACACAAGTCGTGACCTCCTGAATCACTCTGGGTGTCTAGTTTTCAAAAATGTATAGGTTTTCTAGGATTTCGAAGGTGCCGGCAGAGCTAGGGTTCAAAATCCACAGCTAGGCACTTTGCAATAAAAGGGTCAGTTTTCACTATAAAAATGTGGTGTTTCCACGTTGTGTTTTGGGCCATTTCCTGTCGCTGGCACTAGGCCTACCCTCACAAGTGAGGTACCAATTTTATTGGAAGACTCTGGGAAATGTGAGGAGGGTGGAATTTTGTGCATCCACGCAGATTCCAGAACTTTCCATCACAGAAATGTGAGGAAAATTTGTTTTTATGACAAAGTTTGACGTTTGCAAGGGATTCTGGGTAACAGAACCTGGTGAGAGCCACACAAGTCACCCATCGTGGATTCCCCAGGGTGTCTACTTTTAAAAAATGTATAGGTTTGGTAGGTTTCCCTAGGTGCTGGCAGAGCTAGGGTTTAAAATCTACAGCTAGGCACTTTGCAAAAAAAAGGTCAGTTTTCGCTGTAAAAATGTCTTGTGTCCACGTTGCGTTTTGGGTTGTTTCCTGTCGTGGGCACTAGGCCTACCCACACAAGTGATGTGCCATTTTTATTGGAAGACTTTGGGGAATGCGGGGTGGGTGGAATTTGTGGATCCACGCAGATTCCAGAACTTTCCATCTCAGAAATGTGAGGACAATTATTTTATTTTTTTACAAAGTTTGAGATTTGCAAGGGATTCTGTGTAACAGAACCTGTTGAGAGCCACTCAAGTCACCCCATCCTGGATTCCTCTGAATGTCTACTTTTCAAAAATGTATAGGTTTGCTAGGTTTCCCTAGATGCCGGCTGAGCTAGGGTTCAAAATCCACAGCTGGGTACTTTGCAAAAAAACGGTGTGTTTTCACTGTAAAAATGTGGTGTGTCCACGTTGCGTTTCGGGCCGTTTCCTGTCACGGGCACTAGGTCTACCCTCACAAGTGAGGTACCATTTTTATCTGAAGACTTTGGGAAATGTGGGGTGGGTGGAATTTTGTGGATCCACGCAGATTCCAGAACTTTCCATCATAGAAATGTGAGGAAAATTTGTTTTTTGACAAAGTTTAAGTTTGCAAGGGATTCTGGGTAACAGAACCTAGAGAGAGCCACACAAGTCACCCCATCGTGAATTCCCCTGGGTGTCTAGTTTTGAAAAATGTATAGGTTTGCTAGGTTTCCCTAGGTGCCGGCAGAGCTAGGGTTCAATATCTACAGCTAGGCACTTTGCAAAAAAGGGTCAGTTTTCACATTAAAAATGTGGTGGTCCACGTTGCGTTTTGGGCCCTTTCCTGACGCGGGCACTAGGCCTACCCACACAAGTGAGGTGCCATTTTTATTGGAAGACATTGGGGAATGCGGGGTGGGTGGAATTTTGTGGATCCACAAAGATTCCAGAACTTTCCGTCACAGAAATATGAGGAAAACGTGTTTTTTTGACAAAGTTTGAGGTTTGCTAGGGATTCTGGGTAACAGAACCTAGTGAGAGCCACACAAGTCACCCCATCGTGGATTACCCCAGGGGTGTCTAGTTTTAAAAAAAGTATAATTTTTCTAGGTTTTCGAAGGTGCCGGCAGAGCTAGTGTTCAAAATCCACAGCTAGTCACTTTGCAATAAAAAGGTCAGTTTTCACTGTAAAAATGTGGTGTGTACACGTTGTGTTTTAGGCCGTTTCCTGTTGTGGGTACTAGTACTACTCACACAAGTGAGGTACCATTTGATTCGGAAGACTTTGGGGAATGCTGGGTGGGTGGAATTTTGTGGATCCACACAGATTCCAGAACTTTCCATCAAAGAAATGTAAGGAAAATGTGTTTTTTGTGAGAAAGTTTGAGGTTTGCAAGGGATTCTGTGTAACAGAACCTGGTGAGAGCCACACAAGTCACGACCTCCTGGATTCCTCTGAGTGTCTAGTTTTAAAAAATGTCTAGGTTTGCTAGGTTTCCCTAGGTGCTGGCAGAGCTAGGGTTCAAAGCCCGCAGATAGGCACTGTGCAACAAATGGTCCATTTTCACTTTAAAAATATGGTGTGTCCACATTGGGTTTTGGGCCGTTTCCTGAAGCGGGCACCAGGCCTACATACACAAGTGAGGTACCATTTTCATCTGAAGACTTTGAGGAATGCGGGGTGGGTGGAATTTTGTGGATCCACGCAGATTCCAGAACTTTCCATCAAAGTAATGTGGGGAAAATGTGTTTTTTGTGACAAAGTTTGAGGTTGGCAAAGTATTCTTGATAACAGAACCTGGTGAGAGCCACACAAGTCACAACCTCCTAGATTCCCCTGGGTGTCTAGTTTTCAAAAATGTATGGGTTTGCTAGGTTTCCCTAGGTGCCGTCAGAGCTAGTGTTCAAAATCCACAGCTAGGCACTTTGCAAAAAAGGGTCAGTTTTCACTGTAAAAATGTGGTGTTTCCACGTTGCGTTTTGGGCCATTTCCTGTCGTGGGCACTAGGCCTACCCTCACAAGTGAGGTACCAATTTTATTGGAAGACTCTGGGAAATGTGAGGAGGATGGAATTTTGTGGATCCACGCAGATTCCAGAACTTTTCATCACAGAAATGTGAGGAAAATGTGTTTTTATGACAAAGTTTGAGGTTTGCAAGGGATTCTGGGTAACATAACCTGGTGAGAGCCACACAAGTCACCCATCGTGGATTCCCCAGGGTGTCTACCTTTAAAAAATGTATAGGTTTGCTAGGTTTCCCTAGGTGCCGGCAGAGCTAGGTTTCAATATCTACAGCTAGGCACTTTGCAAAAATAGGGTTAGTTTTCACTTTAAAAATGTGGTGTGTCCACGTTGCGTTTTGGGCCCTTTCCTGATGCAGGCACTAGGCCTACCCACACAAGTGAGGTGCCATTTTTATTGGAAGACATTGGGGAATGCGGGGTGGGTGGAATTTTGTGGATCCACAAAGATTCCAGAACTTTCCGTCACAGAAATATGAGGAAAACGTATTTTAGTGACAAAGTTTGAGGTTTGCTAGGGATTCTGGGTAACACAACCTAGTGAGTGCCACACAAGTCACCCCATCGTGGATTCCCCCGGGGGTGTCTAGTTTTCAAAAATGTATAGGTTTGCTAGGTTTCCCTAGATGCCGGCAGAGCTAGGGCTCAAAATCTACAGCTAGGCACTTTGCAAAAATAGGGTCAGTTTTCACTTTAAAAATGTGGTGTGTCCACGTTGCGTTTTGGGCCGTTTGCTGTCGCGGGCACTAGGCCTACCCTCACATTTGAGGTGCCATTTTTATCGGAAGACATTGGGGAATGCGGGGTGGGTGGGACTTTTTGGAACCACGCTGATTCCAGAACTTTACCTCACAGAAATATGAGGAAAATCTGTTTTTTTTTTACAAAGTTTGAGGTTTGCAAGGGATTCTGGGTAACAGAACCTGGGGAGAGCCACACAAGTCACAACCTCCTGGATTCCTCTGGGTGTCTAGTGTTAAAAAATGTATAGGTTTTCTAGGTTTTCCTTGGTGCCGGCAAAGCTAGGGTTCCAAATCCACAGCTAGGCACTTTGAAAAAAGGGTCAGTTTACACTGTAAAAATGTTGTGTGTCCACGTTGCGTTTTGAGCCGTTTCCTGAAGCGGGCACTAGGCCTACCCACACAAGTGAGGTACCATTTTATCTGATTTCTTTGGGTAATGCGGGGTGGGTGGAATTTTGTGGATCCACCCAGATTCTAGATCTTTCTATCACAGAAATGTGAGGAAAATGTGTTTTTTTAAGAAAGTTTGAGGTTTGCAAGGGATTCTGGGTAATAAAACCTAGTAAGAGCCACACAAGTCAACCCATCGTGGATACCCCTGGGTGTTTAGTTTAAGAAAATGTATAGGTTTGCTAGGTTTCCCTAGGTGCCGGCAGAGCTAGAGTAAAAATCTACAGCTAGGCACTTTGCAAAAAAAAGGTCAGTTTTCAATGTAAAAATGTGCTGTGTCCACGTTGCGTTTTGGGCCATTTGCTGTCGCGGGCACTAGGCCTACCCACACATTTGAGGTACCATTTTTATTGGAAGACATTGGGGAATGCGGGGTGGGTGGAATTTTTTGGATCCACGCGGATTCCAAAACTTTCCATCACAGAAATGTGAGGAAAATGTTTTTTGTTTTACAAAGTTTGAGGTTGACAAGGGATTCTGAGTAACAGAACCTGGTGAGAGCCACACAAGTCACAACCTCCTGGGTTCCTCTGGGTGTCTAGTTTTAAAAAATGGATAGGTTTGCTTGGTTTCCCTAGGTGCTGTCAGAGCTAGGGTTCAAAATCCACAGCTAGGCACTTTGCAAAAAACGGTCTGTTTACACTGTAAAAATGTGGTGTGTCCACGTTGCATTTTGAGCCGTTTCCTGAAGCGGGCACTAAGCCTACCCACACAAGTGAGGTTCCATTTTTATATGATTTCTTTGGGGAATGCGGGGTGGGTGGAATTTTGTGATTCCATGCAGATTCCAGAAATTTCCATCACGGAAATGTGTGGAAAATGTGTTTTTTTGACAAAGTTTGAGGTTTGCAAGGGATTCTGGGTAACAGAACCTGGTGAGAGCCACACAAGTCACTCCATCGTGGATTCCCCTGGTTGTCTATTTTAAAAAAATGTATAGGTTTGCTAGGTTTCCCTAGGTGCCGGCAGAGCTAGGGTTCCAGATCTACAGCTAGCCAGTTTGCACAAAAAGGGTCAGTTTTCACTGTAAAAAAGTGGTGTGTCCACGTTGTGTTTTGGGCCATTTCCTGTCGTGGGCACTAGGCCTATCCACACAAGTGAGGTACCATTTTTATCAAGAGACTTTGGGGAATGCAGGGTGGGTGGAATTATGCGGATCCACGCAGATTATAGAACTTTCCATCACAGAAATATGAGGAAAACTTTTTTTTTTTTTTACAAAGTTTGAGGCTTGCAAGGGATTTTGTGTAACAGAACCTGGTGAGAGCCACACAAGTCATGACCCCCTGAATCCCTCTGGGTGTCTAGTTTTCAAAAATGTATAGGTTTTCTAGGTTTTCGAAGGTGCCGGCAGAGCTAGGGTTCAAAATCCACAGCTAGGCACTTTGCAATAAAAGGGTCAGTTTTCACTGTAAAAATGTGGTGTTTCCACGCTGCGTTTTAGGCCATTTCCTGTCGCTGGAACTAGGCCTACCCTCACAAGTGAGGTACCAATTTTATTGGAAGACTCTGGGAAATGTGAGGAGGGTGGAGTTTTGTGGATCCACGCAGATTCCAGAACTTTCCATCAGAGAAATGTGAGGAAAATGTGTTTTTATGACAAAGTTTGAGGTTTGCAAGTGATTTTGGGTAACAGAACCTGTTGAGAGCCACTCAAGTCACCCCATCCTGGATTCCTCTGAATGTCTACTTTTCAAAAATGTATAGGTTTGCTAGGTTTCCCCAGATGCCGGCTGAGCTAGGGTTCAAAATCCACAGCTGGGTACTTTGCAAAAAAACGGTCTGTTTTCACTGTAAAAATGTGGTGTGTCCACGTTGCGTTTTGGGCCGTTTCCTGTCGCGGGCACTAGGTCTACCCTCACAAGTGAGGTACCATTTTTATCTGAAGACTTTGGGAAATGCGGGGTGGGTGGAATTTTGTGGATCCACGCAGATCCAGAACTTTCCATCATAGATATGTGAGGAAAATTTGTTTTTTTGACAAAGTTTGAGGTTTGCAAGGGATTCTGGGTAACAGAACCTAGTGAGAGCCACACAAGTTACCCATCGTGGATACCCCTGGGTGTCTACTTTTAAAAATGCATAGGTTTGCTAGGTTTCCCTAGGTGCCGGCAGAGCTAGGGTTTAAAATCTACAGCTAGGCACTTTGCAAAAAAAAGGTCAGTTTTCGCTGTAAAAATGTTGTGTGTCCACGTTGCGTTTTGGGTTGTTTCCTGTCGTGGGCACTAGGCCTACCCACACAGGTGATGTACCATTTTTATTGGAAGACTTTGGGGAATGCGGGGTGGGTGGAATTTATGGATCCACGCAGATTCCAGAACTTTCCATCTCAGAAATGTGAGGACAATTTGTTTTTTGTTTTACAAAGTTTGAGGTTTGCCAAGGGATTCTGTGTAACAGAACCTGTTGAGAGCCACTCAAGTCACCCCATCCTGGATTCCTCTGAATGTCTATTTTTCAAAAATGTATAGGTTTGCTAGGTTTCCCCAGATGCCGGCTGAGCTAGGGTTCAAAATCCACAGCTGGGTACTTTGCAAAAAAACGGTCTGTTTTCACTGTAAAAATGTGGTGTGTCCACGTTGCGTTTTGGGCCGTTTCCTGTCGCGGGCAGTAGGTCTACCCTCACAAGTGTGGTACCATTTTTATATGAAGACTTTGGGAAATGCGGGGTAGGTGGAATTTTGTGGATTCACGCAGATCCAGAACTTTCCATCATAGAAATGTGAGGAAAAGTTGTTTTTTTGACAAAGTTTGAGGTTTGCAAGGGATTCTGGGTAACAGAACCTAGTGAGAGCCACACAAGTCACCCATCGTGGATACCCCTGGGTGTCTACTTTTAAAAATGCATAGGTTTGCTAGGTTTCCCTAGGTCCCGGCAGAGCTAGGGTTTAAAATCTACAGCTAGGCACTTTGCAAAAAAAAGGTCAGTTTTCGCTGTAAAAATGTTGTGTGTCCACGTTGCGTTTTGGGTTGTTTCCTGTCGTGGGCACTAGGCCTACCCACACAAGTGATGTACCATTTTTATTGGAAGACTTTGGGGAATGCGGGTGGGTGGAATTTATGGATCCATGCAGATTCCAGAACTTTCCATCTCAGAAATGTGAGGACAATTTTTTTTTTTTTTTACAAAGTTTGAGGTTTGCCAAGGGATTCTGTGTAACAGAACCTGTTGAGAGCCACTCAAGTCACCCCATCCTGGATTCCTCTGAAGGTCTATTTTTCAAAAATGTATAGGTTTGCTAGGTTTCCCCAGATGCCGGGTGAGCTAGGGTTCAAAATCCACAGTTGGGTACTTTGCAAAAAAACGGTGTGTTTTCACTGTAAAAATGTGGTGTGTCCACGTTGCGTTTTGGGCCGTTTCCTGTCGCGGGCACTAGGTCTACCCTCACAAGTGAGGTACCATTTTTATCTGAAGACTTTGGGAAATGCGGGGTGGGTGGAATTTTGTGGATCCACGCAGATTCCAGAACTTTCCATCATAGAAATATGAGGAAAATTAGTTTTTTTGACAAAGTTTGAGGTTTGCAAGGGATTCTGGGTAACAGAACCTATTGAGAGCCACACAAGTCACCCCATCGTGAGTTCCCATGGGTGTCTAGTTTTCAAAAATGTATAGGTTTGCTAGGTTTCCCTAGGTGCTGGCAGAGCTAGAGTCAAAATCTACAGCTAGGCACTTTGCAAAAAAAGGGTCAGTTTTCAATGTAAAAATGTGCTGTGTCCACGTTGCGTTTTGGGCCGTTTGCTGTCGCGGGCACTAGGCCTACCCACACATTTGAGGTACCATTTTTATCTGAAGATATTGGGGAATGCGGGGTGGGTGGAATTTTTTGGATCCACGCAGATTCCAAAACTTTCCATCACAGAAATGTGAGGAAAATGTTTTTTGTTTTACAAAGTTTGAGGTTGGCAAGGGATTCTGGGTAACAGAACCTGGTGAGAGCCACACAAGTCACAACCTCCTGGGTCCCTCTGGGTGTCTTGTTTTGAAAAAAGGATAGGTTTGCTCAGTTTCCCTAGGTGCTGTCAGAGCTAGGGTTCAAAATCCACAGCTAGGCACTTTGCAAAAAGGGTTCAGTTGATACTGTAAAAATGTGGTGTGTCCACATTGCGTTTTGAGCCGTTTCCTGAAGCGGGCACTAAGCCTACCCACACAAGTGACGTACCATTTTTATCTGATTTCTTTGGGGAATGCAGGGTGGGTGGAATTTTGTGAATCCATGCAGATTCCAGAACTTTCCATCACAGAAATATATGGAAAATGTGTTTTTTTGACAAAGTTTGAGGTTTGCAAGGGATTCTGGGTAACAGAACCTGCTGAGAGCCACACAAGTCACTCCATCGTGGATTCCACTGGTTGTCTATTTTAAAAAAATGTATAGGTTTGGTAGGTTTCCCTAGGTGCTGGCAGAGCTTGGGTTTAAAATCTACAGCTAGGCACTTTGCAAAAAAAAGGTCAGTTTTCACTGTAAAAATGTTTTGTTTCCACATTGCGTTTTGGATTGTTTCCTGTCGTGGGCACTAGGTCTACCCACACAAGTGATGTACCATTTTTATTGGAAGTGTTTGGGGAATGAAGGGTGGGTGGAATTTGTGGATCCACGCAGATTACAGAACTTTCCATCTCAGAAATGTGAGGACAATTTGTTTTTTTTTTTACAAAGTTTGAGGTTTGCAAGGGATTCTGTGTAACAGAACCTGTTGAGAGCCACTCAAGTCACCCCATCCTGGATTCCTCTGAATGTCTACTTTTTAAAAATGTATAGGTTTGCTAGGTTTCCCTAGATGCCGGCTGAGCTAGGGTTCAAAATCCACAGCTGGGTACTCTGCAAAAAAACGGTCTGTTTTCACTGTAAAAATGTGGTGTGTCCACTTTGCGTTTTGGGTTGTTTCCTGTCGTGGGCACTAGGTCTACCCACACAAGTGATGTACCATTTTTATTGGAAGTGTTTGGGGAATGCGGGGTGGGTGGAATTTGTGGATCCACGCAGATTACAGAACTTTCCATCTCAGAAAAGTGAGGACAATTTGTTGTTTTTTTTACAAAGTTTGAGGTTTGCAAGGGATTCTGTGTAACAGAACCTGTTGAGAGCCACTCAAGTCACCCCATCCTGGATTCCTCTGAATGTCTACTTTTCAAAAATGTATAGGTTTGCTAGGTTTCCCCAGATGCCGGCTGAGCTAGGGTTCAAAATCCACAGCTGGGTACTTTGCAAAAAAACGGTCTGTTTTCACTGTAAAAATGTGGTGTGTCCACGTTGCGTTTTGGGCCGTTTCCTGTCGCGGGCACTAGGTCTACCCTCACAAGTGAGGTACCATTTTTATCTGAAGACTTTGGGAAATGCGGGGTGGGTGGAATTTTGTGGATCCACGCAGATCCAAAACTTTCCATCATAGAAATGTGAGGAAAATTTGTTTTTTTGACAAAGTTTGAGGTTTGCAAGGGATTCTGGGTAACAGAACCTAGTGAGAGCCACACAAGTCACCCATCGTGGATACCCCTGGGTGTCTACTTTTAAAAATGCATAGGTTTGCTAGGTTTCCCTAGGTGCCGGCAGAGCTAGGGTTTAAAATCTACAGCTAGGCACTTTGCAAAAAAAAGGTCAGTTTTCGCTGTAAAAATGTCGTGTGTCCACGTTGCGTTTTCGGTTGTTTCCTGTCGTGGGCACTAGGCCTACCCACACAAGTGATGTACCATTTTTATTGGAAGACTTTGGGGAATGCGGGGTGGGTGGAATTTATGGATCCACGCAGATTCCAGAACTTTCCATCTCAGAAATGTGAGGACAATTTTTCTTTTTTTTTTTACAAAGTTTGAGGTTTGCCAAGGGATTTTGTGTAACAGAACCTGTTGAGAGCCACTCAAGTCACCCCATCCTGGATTCCTCTGAATGTCTATTTTTCAAAATTGTATAGGTTTGCTAGGTTTCCCCAGATGCCGGGTGAGCTAGGGTTCAAAATCCACAACTGGGTACTTTGCAAAAAAACGGTGTGTTTTCACTGTAAAAATGTGGTGTGTCCACGTTGCGTTTTGGGCCGTTTCCTGTCGCGGGCACTAGGTCTACCCACATGATGTACCATTTTTATTGGAAGTGTTTGGGGAATGCGGGGTGGGTGGAATTTGTGGATCCACGCAGATTACAGAACTTTCCATCTCAGAAATGTGAGGACAATTTTTTTTTTTTTTTTTTACAAAGTTTGAGGTTTGCAAGGGATTCTGTGTAACAGAACCTGTTGAGAGCCACTCAAGTCACCCCATCCTGGATTCCTCTGAATGTCTACTTTTCAAAAATGTATAGGTTTGCTAGGTTTCCCCAGATGCTGGCTGAGCTAGGGTTCAAAATCCACAGCTGGGTACTTTGCAAAAAAACGGTCTGTTTTCACTGTAAAAATGTGGTGTGTCCACGTTGCGTTTTGGGCCGTTTCCTGTCGCGGGCACTAGGTCTACCCTCACAAGTGAGGTACCATTTTTATCTGAAGACTTTGGGAAATGCGGGGTGGGTGGAATTTTGTGGATCCACGCAGATCCAAAACTTTCCATCATAGAAATGTGAGGAAAATTTGTTTTTTTGACAAAGTTTGAGGTTTGCAAGGGATTCTGGGTAACAGAACCTAGTGAGAGCCACACAAGTCACCCATCGTGGATACCCCTGGGTGTCTACTTTTAAAAATGCATAGGTTTGCTAGGTTTCCCTAGGTCCCGGCAGATCTAGGGTTTAAAATCTACAGCTAGGCACTTTGCAAAAAAAAGGTCAGTTTTCACTGTAAAAATGTTGTGTGTCCACATTGCGTTTTGGGTTGTTTCCTGTCGTGGGCACTAGGCCTACCCACACAAGTGATGTACCATTTTTATTGGAAGACTTTGGGGAATGCGGGGTGGGTGGAATTTATGGATCCACGCAGATTCCAGAACTTTCCATCTCAGAAATGTGAGGACAATTTGTTTTTTTTCTTACAAAGTTTGAGGTTTGCCAAGGGATTCTGTGTAACAGAACCTGTTGAGAGCCACTCAAGTCACCCCATCCTGGATTCCTCTGAATGTCTATTTTTCAAAAATGTATAGGTTTGCTAGGTTTCCCCAGATGCCGGGTGAGCTAGGGTTCAAAATCCACAGCTGGGTACTTTGCAAAAAACGGTGTGTTTTCACTGTAAAAATGTGTTGTGTCCACGTTGCGTTTTGGGCCGTTTCCTGTCGCGGGCACTAGGTCTACCCTCACAAGTGAGGTACCATTTTTATCTGAAGACTTTGGGAAATGCGGGGTGGGTGGAATTTTGTGGATCCACGCAGATTCCAGAACTTTCCATCATAGAAATATGAGGAAAATTTGTTTTTTTGACAAAGTTTGAGGTTTGCAAGGTATTCTGGGTAACAGAACCTAGTGAGAGCCACACAAGTCACCCCATCGTGAGTTCCCCTGGGTATCTAGTTTTCAAAAATGTATAGGTTTGCTAGGTTTCCCTAGGTGCTGGCAGAGCTAGAGTCAAAATCTACAGCTAGGCACTTTGCAAAAAAAGGGTCAGTTTTCAATGTAAAAATGTGCTGTGTCCACGTTGCGTTTTGGGCCGTTTGCTGTCGCGGGCACATTTGAGGTACCATTGTTATTAGAAGATATTGGGGAATGCGGGGTGGGTGGAATTTTTTGGATCCACGCAGATTCCAATACTTTCCATCACAGAAATGTGAGGAAAATGTTTTTTGTTTTACAAAGTTTGAGGTTGGCAAGGGATTCTGGGTAACAGAACCTGGTGAGAGCCACACAAGTCACAACCTCCTGGGTCCCTCTGGGTGTTTAGTTTTGAAAAAAGGATAGGTTTCCTCAGTTTCCCTAGGTGCTGTCAGAGCTAGGGTTCAAAATCCACAGCTAGGCACTTTGTAAAAAGGGTTCAGTTTACACTGTAAAAATGTGGTGTGTCCACATTGCGTTTTGAGCCGTTTCCTGAAGCGGGCACTAAGCCTACCCACACAAGTGAGGTACCATTTTTATCTGATTTCTTTGGGGAATGCAGGGTGGGTGGAATTTTGTGATTCCATGCAGATTCCAGAACTTTCCATCACAGAAATGTATGGAAAATGTGTTTTTTTGACAAAGTTTGAGGTTTGCAAGGGATTCTGGGTAACAGAACCTGCTGAGAGCCACACAAGTCACTCCATCGTGGATTCCCCTGGTTGTCTACTTTAAAAAAATGTATAGGTTTGGTAGGTTTCCCTAGGTGCTGGCAGAGCTAGGGTTTAAAATCTACAGCTAGGCACTTTGCAAAAAAAAGGTCAGTTTTCACTGTAAAAATGTGGTGTGTCCACGTTGCGTTTTGGGTTGTTTCCTGTCGTGGGCACTAGGCCTACCCACACAAGTGATGTACCATTTTTATTGGAAGACTTTGGGGAATGCGGGGTGTGTGGAATTTGTGGATCCACGCAGATTCCAGAACTTTCCATCTCAGAAATGTGAGGACAATGTTTTTTTTTTTTTTACAAAGTTTGAGATTTGCAAGGGATTATGTGTAACAGAACATGTTGAGAGCCACTCAAGTTACCCCATCCTGAATTTCTCTGAATGTCTACTTTTCAAAAATGTATAGGTTTGCTAGGTTTCCCTAGATGCCGGCTGAGCTAGGGTTCAAAATCCACAGCTAGGCACTTTGCAAAAAAAGGGTCAGTTTTCACTGTAAAAATGTGGTGTGTCCACGTTGCGTTTTGGGACGTTTGCTGTCGCGGGCACTAGGCCTACCCTCACATTTGAGGTACCAATTTTATCGGAAGACATTGGGGAATGCGGGGTGGGGGGGACTTTTTTGGAACCACGCTGATTCCAAAACTTTCCCTCACAGAAATATGAGGAAAATCTGTTTTTTTTTTACAAAGTTTGAGGTTTGCAAGGGATTCTGGGTAACATAACCTGGGGAGAGCCACACAAATCACAACCTCCTGGATTCCTCTGGGTGTCTAGTGTTAAAAAATGTATAGGTTTTCTAGGTTTTCCTTGGTGCCGGCAAAGCTAAGGTTCCAAATCCACAGCTAGGCACTTTGAAAAAAGGGTCAGTTTACACTGTAAAAATGTTGTGTGTCCATGTTGCGTTTTGAGCCGTTTCCTGAAGCGGGCACTAGGCCTACCCACACAAGTGAGGTACCATTTTATCTGATTTCTTTTGGGAATGCGGGGTGGGTGGAATTTTGTGGATCCACCCAGATTCTAGATCTTTCTATCACAGAAATGTGAGGAAAATGTGTTTTTTTAAGAAAGTTTGAGGTTTGCAAGGGATTCTGGGTAATAAAACCTAGTAAGAGCCACACAAGTCAACTCATCATGGATACCCCTGGGTGTTTAGTTTAAGAAAATGTATAGGTTTGCTAGGTTTCCCTAGGTGACGGCAGAGCTAGAGTCAAAATCTACAGCTAGGCACTTTGCAAAAAAAAGGTCAGTTTTCAATGTAAAAATGTGCTGTGTCCACGTTGCGTTTTGGGCCATTTGCTGTCGCGGGCACTAGGCCTACCCACACATTTGAGGTACCATTTTTATCGGAAGACATTGCGGAATGTGGGGTGGGTGGAATTTTTTGGATCCACGCGGATTCCAAAACTTTCCATCACAGAAATGTGAGGAAAATGTTTTTTGTTTTACAAAGTTTGAGGTTGACAAGGGATTCTGAGTAACAGAACCTGGTGAGAGCCACACAAGTCACAACCTCCTGGGTTCCTCTGGGTGTCTAGTTTTCAAAAATGGATAGGTTTGCTCGGTTTCCCTAGGTGCTGTCAGAGCTAGGGTTCAAAATCCACAGCTAGGCACTTTGCAAAAAAGGGTCTGTTTACACTGTAAAAATGTGGTGTGTCCACGTTACATTTTGAGCCGTTTCCTGAAGCGGGCACTAAGCCTACCCACACAAGTGAGGTTCCATTTTTATATGATTTCTTTGGGGAATGCGGGGTGGGTGGAATTTTGTGATTCCATGCAGATTCTAGAAATTTCCATCACAGAAATGTGTGGAAAATGTGTTTTTTTGACAAAGTTTGAGGTTTGCAAGGGATTCTGGGTAACAGAACCTGGTGAGAGCCACACAAGTCACTCCATCGTGGATTCCCCTGGTTGTCTATTTTAAAAAAATGTATAGGTTTGCTAGGTTTCCCTAGGTGCCGGCAGAGATAGGGTTCCAGATCTACAGCTAGGCAGTTTGCACAAAAAGGGTCAGTTTTCACTGTAAAAAAGTGGTGTGACCAAGTTGTGTTTTGGGCCATTTCCTGTCGTGGGCACTAGGCCTATCCTCACAAGTGAGGTACCATTTTTATCAAGAGACTTTGGGGAATGCAGGGTGGGTGGAATTTTGTGGATCCACGCAGTTTATAGAACTTTCCATCACAGAAATATGAGGAAAACCTTTTTTTTTTTTTACAAAGTTTGAGGCTTGCAAGGGATTCTGTGTAACAGAACCTGGTGAGAGCCACACAAGTCATTACCTCCTGAATCCCTCTGGGTGTCTAGGTTTCAAAAATGTATAGGTTTTCTAGGTTTTCGAAGGTGCCGGCAGAGCTAGGGTTCAAAATCCACAGCTAGGCACTTTGCAATAAAAGGGTCAGTTTTCACTGTAAAAATGTGGTGTTTCCACTATGCGTTTTAGGCCATTTCCTGTCGCTGGAACTAGGCCTACCCTCACAAGTGAGGTACCAATTTTATTGGAAGACTCTGGGAAATGTGAGGAGGGTGGAGTTTTGTGGATCCACGCAGATTCCAGAACTTTCCATCAGAGAAATGTGAGGAAAATTTGTTTTTATGACAAAGTTTGAGGTTTGCAAGTGATTTTGTGTAACAGAACCTGTTGAGAGCCACTCAAGTCACCCCATCCTGGATTCCTCTGAATGTCTACTTTTCAAAAATGTATAGGTTTGCTAGGTTTCCCTAGATGCCGGGTGAGCTAGGGTTCAAAATCCACAGCTGGGTACTCTGCAAAAAAACGGTCTGTTTTCACTGTAAAAATGTGGTGTGTCCACGTTGCGTTTTGGGTTGTTTCCTGTTGTGGGCACTAGGTCTACCCATACAAATGATGTACCATTTTTATTGGAAGTGTTTGGGGAATGCGGGGTGGGTGGAATTTGTGGATCCACGCAGATTCCAGAACTTTCCATCTCAGAAATGTGAGGACAATTTGTTTGTTTTTTACAAAGTTTGAGGTTTGCAAGGGATTCTGTGTAACAGAACCTGTTGAGAGCCACTCAAGTCACCCCATCCTGGATTCCTCTGAATGTCTACTTTTCAAAAATGTATAGGTTTGCTTGGTTTCCCCAGATGCCGGCTGAGCTAGGGTTCAAAATCCGTTTTGGGTTGTTTCCTGTCGCGGGCACTAGGTCTACCCTCACAAGTGAGGTACCATTTTTATCTGAAGAGTTTGGGAAATGCGGGGTGGGTGGAATTTTGTGGATCCACGCAGATTCCAGAAGTTTCCATCATAGAAATGTGAGGAAAATTAGTTTTTTTGACAAAGTTTAAGTTTGCAAGGGATTCTGGGTAACAGAACCTAGTAAGAGCCACACAAGTCACCCCATCGTTAATTCCCCTGGGTGTCTAGTTTTGAAAAATGTATAGGTTTGCTAGGTTTCCCTAGGTGCCAGCAGAGCTAGGTTTCAATATCTACAGCTCGGCACTTTGCAAAAACAGGGTCAGTTTTCACATAAAAAATGTGGTGTGTCCACGTTGCGTTTTGGGCTATTTCCTGACGCGGGCTCTAGGCCTACCCACACAAGTGAGGTGCCATTTGTATTGGAAGACATTGGGGAATGCGGGGTGGGTGGAATTTTGTGGATCCACAAAGATTTCAGAACTTTCCATCACAGAAATATGAGCAAAACGTGTTTTTTTGACAAAGTTTGAGGTTTGCTAGGGATTCTGGGTAACACAACCTAGTCAGTGCCACACAAGTCACCCCATCGTGGATTCCCCCGGGGGTGTCTAGTTTTCAAAAATGTATAGGTTTGCTAGGTTTCCCTAGATGCCGGCAGAGGTAGGGCTCAAAATCTACAGCTAGGCACTTTGAAAAAAAGGGTCAGTTTTCACTGTAAAAATGTGGTGTGTCCACGTTGCGTTTTGGGCCATTTGCTGTCGCGGGGACTAGGCCTACCCTCACATTTGAGGTACCATTTTTATCGGAAGACATTGGGGAATGCGGGGTGGGTGGGACTTTTTGGATCCACGTTGATTCCAGAACTTTCCCTCACAGAAATATGAAGAAATGTTGTTTTTTTTTTTTTTACAAATTTTGAGGTTTGCAAGGGATTCTGGGTAACAGAACCTGGGGAGAGCCACACAAATCACAACCTCCTGGATTCCTCTGCATGTCTAGTGTTAAAAAATGTATAGGTTTTCTAGGTTTTCCTTGGTGCCGGCAAAGCTAGGGTTCCAAATCCACAGCTAGGCACTTTGCAAAAAAGGGTCAGTTTACACTGTAAAAATGTGGTGTGTTCATGTTGCGTTTTGAGCCATTTCCTGAAGCGGGCACTAGGCCTACCCACACAAGTGAGGTATCATTTTATCTGATTTCTTTGGGGAATGCGGGGTGGGTGGAATTTTGTGGATCCACGCAGATTCTAGAACTTTCTATCACAGAAATGTGAGGAAAATTTGTTTTTTTTAACAAAGTTTGAGGTTTGCAAGGGATTCTGGGTAATAAAACCTGGTAAGAGCCACACAAGTCACCCCATCGTGGATACCCCTGGGTGTTTAGTTTAAGAAAATTTATAGGTTTGCTAGGTTTCCCTAGGTGCTGGCAGAGCTAGAGTCAAAATCTACAGCTAGGCACTTTGCAAAAAAAGGGTCAGTTTTCAATGTAAAAATGTGGTGTGTCCACATTGCGTTTTGGGCCGTGTGCTGTCGCGGGCACTAGGCCTACCCACACATTTGAGGTACCATTTTTATCAGAAGACATTGGGGAATGTGGGGTGGGTGGAATTTTTTGGATCCACGCAGATTCCAAAACTTTCCATCCCAGAAATGTGAGGAATTTTTTTTGGGTTTTACCAAGTTTGAGGTTGGCAAGGGATCTGGGTAACAGAACCTGATGAGAGCCACACAAGTCACAACCTCCTGGGTTCCTCTTGGTGTCTAGTTTTCAAAAATGGATAGGTTTGCTCGGTTTCCCTAGGTGCTGTCAGAGCTAGGGTTCAAAATCCACAGCTAGGTACTTTGCAAAAAAGGTTCAGTTTACACTGTAAAAATATGGTGTGTCCACGTTGCGTTTTGAGCCGTTTCCTGAAGCGGGCACTAAGCCTACCCACACAAGTGAGGTACCATTTTTATCTGATGTCTTTGGGGAATGCGGGGTGGGTGGAATTTTGTGATTCCATGCAGATTCCAGAACTTTCCATCACAGAACTGTGTGGAAAATGTGTTTTTTGACAAAGTTTGAGGTTTGCAAGGGATTCTGGGTAACAGAACCTGGTGAAAGCCACACAAGTCACTCCATCGTGGATTCCCCTGGTTGTCAATTTTAAAAAAATGTATAGGTTTGCTAGGTTTCCCTAGTTGCTGGCAGAGCTAGGATTCCAAATCTACAGCTAGGCAGTTTGCACAAAAAGGGTCAGTTTTCACTGTAAAAATGTGGTGTGTCCACGTTGTGTTTTGGGCCGTTTCCTGTCGTGGGCACTAGGCCTATCCACACAAGTGAGGTACCATTTCTATCAAGAGACTTTGGGGAATGCAGGGTGGGTGGAATTTTGTGGATCCACGCAGTTTATAGAACTTTCCATCACAGAAATATGAGGAAAAGTTGTTTTTTTTGACAAAGTTTGAGGCTTGCAAGGGATTCTGTGTAACAGAACCTGGTGAGAGCCACACAAGTTGTGACCTCCTGAATCACTCTGGGTGTCTAGTTTTCAAAAATGTCTAGGTTTGCTCGGTTTCCCTAGGTGCTGGCAGAGCTAGGGTTCAAAACCCGCAGATAGGCACTGTGCAACAAATGGTCCGTTTTCACTTTAAAAATATGGTTTGTCCACATTGGGTTTTGGGCCGTTTCCTGAAGCGGGCACCAGGCCTACATACACAAGTGAGGTACCATTTTCATCTGAAGACTTTGAGGAATGCGGGGTGGGTGGAATTTTGTGGATCCACGCAGATTCCAGAACTTTCCATCAAAGTAATGTGGGGAAAATGTGTTTTTCGTGACAAAGTTTGAGGTTGGCAAGGTATTCTGGATAACAGAACCTGGTGAGAGCCACACAAGTCACAACCTCCTAGATTCCCCTGGGTGTCTAGTTTTCAAAAATGTATGGGTTTGCTAGTTTTCCCTAGGTGCCGTCAGAGCTAGGGTTGAAAATCCACAGCTAGGCACTTTACAAAAAAGGGTCCGTTTTCACTGTAAAAATGTGGTGTTTCCACGTTGCGTTTTGGGCCATTTCCTGTCGTGGGCACTAGGCCTACCCTCACAAGTGAGGTACCAATTTTATTGGAAGACTCTGGGAAATGTGAGGAGGATGGAATTTTGTGGATCCACGCAGATTCCAAAACTTTCCATCACAGAAATGTGAGGAAAATTTGTTTTTATGACAAAGTTTGAGGTTTGCAAGGGATTCTGGGTAACAGAATCTGAGAGCCACACAAGTCACCCATCGTGGATTCCCCAGGGTGTCTACTTTTAAAAAATGTATAGGTTTGGTAGGTTTCCCTAGGTGCTGGCAGAGCTAGGGTTTAAAATCTACAGCTAGGCACTTTGCAAAAAAAAGGTCAGTTTTCGCTGTAAAAATGTCTTGTGTCCACGTTGCGTTTTGGGTCTTTTCCTGTCGTGGGCACTAGGCCTACCCACACAAGTGATGTACCATTTTTATTGGAAGACTTTGGGGAATGCGGGGTGGGTGGAATTTGTGGATCCACGCAGATTCCAGACCTTTCCATCTCAGAAATGTGAGGACAATTGTTTTTTTTTTTTTTACAAAGTTTGAGATATGCAAGGGATTTTGTGTAACAGAACCTGTTGAGAGCCACTCAAGTCACCCCATCCTGGATTCCTCTGAATGTCTACTCTTCAAAAATGTATAGGTTTGCTAGGTTTCCCTAGATGCCGGCTGAGCTAGGGTTCAAAATCCACAGCTGGGTACTTTGCAAAAAAACGGTGTGTTTTCACTGTAAAAATGTGGTGTGTCCACGTTGCGTTTTGGGCCGTTTCCTGTCGCGGGCACTAGGTCTACCCTCACAAGTGAGGTACCATTTTTATCTGAAGTCTTTGGGAAATGCGGGGTGGGTGGAATTTTGTGGATCCACGCAGATTCCAGAACTTTCCATCATAGAAATGTGAGAAAAATTTGTTTTTTTGACAAAGTTTAAGTTTGCAAGGGATTCTGGGTAACAGAACCTAGTGAGAGTCACACAAGTCACCCCATAGTGAATTCCCCTGGGTGTCTAGTTTTGAAAAATGTATAGGTTTGCTTGGTTTCCCTAGGTGCCGGCAGAGCTAGGGTTCAATATCTACAGCTAGGCACTTTGCAAAAAAAGGGTCAGTTTTCACATAAAAAATGTGGTGTGTCCACGTTGCGTTTTGGGCCCTTTCCTGACGCGGGCACTAGGCCTACCCACACAAGTTAGGTGCCATTTTTATTGGAAGACATTGGGGAATGCGGGTGGGTGGAATTTTGTGGATCCACAAAGTTTCCAGAACTTTCCGTCACAGAAATATGAGGAAAACGTGTTTTTTTGACAAAGTTTGAGGTTTGCTAGGGATTCTGGGTAACAGAACCTAGTGAGAGCCACACAACTCACCCCATCGTGGATTACCCCGGGGGTGTCTATTTTTAAAAAAAGTATAATTTTTCTAGGTTTTCGAAGGTGCCGGCAGAGCTAGGGTTCAAAATCCACAGCTAGTCACTTTGCAATGAAAAGGTCAGTTTTCACTGTAAAAATGTGGTGTGTCCACGTTGTGTTTTACGCCGTTTCCTGTTATGGGTACTAGTACTACTCACACAAGTGAGGTACCATTTGGTTCGGAAGACGTTGGGGAATGCTGGGTGGGTGGAATTTTGTGGATCCACGCAGATCCCAGAACTTTCCATCAAAGAAATGTAAGGAAAATGTGTTTTTTGTGACAAAGTTTGAGGTTTGCAAGGGATTCTGTGTAACAGAACCTGGTGAGAGCCACACAAGTCACAACCTCCTGGATTCCTCTGAGTGTCTATTTTAAAAAAATGTCTAGGTTTGCTAGGTTTCCCTAGGTGCTGGCAGAGCTAGGGTTCAAAACCCGCAGATAGGCACTGTGCAACAAATGGTCCGTTTTCACTTTAAAAATATGGTGTGTCCACATTGGGTTTTGGGCCGTTTACTGAAGCGGGCACCAGGCCTACATACACAAGTGAGGTACCATTTTCATCTGAAGACTTTGAGGAATGCGGGGTGGGTGGAATTTTGTGGATCCACGCAGATTCCAGAACTTTTCATCAAAGTAATGTGGGAAAAATGTGTTTTTTGTGTCAAAGTTTGAGGTTGACAAGGTATTCTGGATAACAGAACCTGGTGAGAGCCACACAAGTCACAACCTCCTAGATTCCCCTGGGTGTCTAGTTTTCAAAAATGTATGGGTCTGCTAGGTTTCCCTAGTTGCCGTCAGAACAAGGGTTCAAAATCCACAGCTAGGCACTTTGCAAAAAAGGGTCAGTTTTCACTGTAAAAATGTGGTGTTTCCACGTTTCGTTTTGGGCCATTTCCTGTCGTGGGCACTAGGCCTACCCTCACAAGTGAGGTACCAATTTTATTGGAAGACTCTGGGAAATGTGAGGAGGATGGAATTTTGTGGATCCACGCAGATTCCAGAACTTTCCATCACAGAAATGTGAGGAAAATTTGTTTTTATGACAAAGTTTGAGGTTTGCAAGGGATTCTGGGTAACAGAACCTGGTGAGAACCACACAAGTCACCCATCGTGGATTCCCCTGGGTGTCTACTTTAAAAAAATGTATAGGTTAGGTAGGTTTCCCTAGGTGCCGGCTGAGCTAGGGTTTAAAATCTACAGCTCGGCACTTTGCAAAAAAAAGGTCAGTTTTCACTGTAAAAATGTGGTGTGTCCACGTTGCGTTTTGGGTTGTTTCTTGTCGTGGGCACTAGGCCTACCCACACAAGTGATGTACCATTTTTGTTGGAAGACTTTGGGGAATGGGGGGTGGGTGGAAATTGTGGATCCACGCAGATTCTAGAACTTTCCATCTCAGAAATGTGAGAACAATTTGTTTTCTTTTTACAAAGTTTGAGGTTTGCAATGGATTCTGTGTAACAAAACCCGTTGAGAGCCACTCCAGTCACCCCATCCTGGATTCCTCTGAATGTCTACTTTTCAAAAATGTATAGGTTTGCTAGGTTTCCCTAGATGCCGGCTGAGCTAGGGTTCAAAATCCACAGCTGGGTACTTTGCAAAAAAACGGTGTGTTTTCACTGTAAAAATGTGGTGTGTCCACGTTGCGTTTCGGGCCGTTTTCTGTCGCGGGCACTAGGTCTACCCTCACAAGTGAGGTACCATTTTTATCTGAAGACTTTGGGAAATGCGTGGTGTGTGGAATTTTGTGGATCCACGCAGATTCCAGAACTTTCCATCATAGAAATGTGAGGAAAATGTGTTTTTTTTACAAAGTTTGAGGTTTGCAAGGGATTCTAGGTAACAGAACCTAGTGAGAGCCACACAAGTCACCCCATCGTGGATTCCCCTGTGTGTCTAGTTTTGAAAAATGTATAGGTTTGCTAGGTTTCCCTAGGTGCCGGCAGAGCTAGGGTGCAAAATCTACAGCTATGCACTTTGCAAACAAAGGGTCATTTTTCACTGTAAAAATGTGGTGTGTCCACGTTGCGTTTTGGGTCGTTTCCTGTCGCGGGCACTAGGCGTACCCACACAAGTGATGTACCATTTTTATCGGAAGATTTTGGGGAATGCGGGGTGGGTGGATATTTGTGGATCCATGCAGATTCCAGAACTTTCCAACACAGAAATATGAGGACAATTTGTTTTGTTTTTACAAAGTTTGAGGTTTGCAAGGGATTCTGTGTAACAGAACCTGGTGAGAGCCACTCGAGTCACCCCATCCTGGATTCCTCTGAATGTCTATTTTTCAAAAATGTATAGGTTTGTTAGGTTTCCCTAGGTGCCGGCTGAGCTAGGATTCAAAATCCACAGCTGGGCACTTTGCAAAAAAAGGGTCTGTTTTCACTGTAAAATTGTGGTGTGTCCACATTGCGTTTTGGGCCGTTTCCTGTCACAGGTACTAGGTCTACCCACACAAGTGAGGTACCATTTTTATTGGGAGACTTAGGGGAACACAGAATTGTAGAGCAACTGTTATTACCTATTGACTTTTGATGCATTTCTGCCTTCCAAATGTAAGACAATGTGTAAAAAAGACGTCACTTTGAAAAATGTCCTATAATTCAGATGCTAGTATGGGTACCCACAATTTCGGAGATGTGCAATTAGGTACTGTTTCTAAACTCTATATTTTGTTCTCATTTTGGAAATACATAGGTTTTCACTCTTTATATTTTACCAAATGAATTGCTATATACCCGGTACACAATGAAAAACCATTGCAAGACGTGGCTCAGTTATTGGCTCTGGGTTCCTCGGGTTCTTGGTGACCCTACAAGTCCTATATATCCCCACAACCAGCAGGATCCAGTGGATGTAAAGGTATATTGATTTTAAACATTTGTCATACTTAGAAGAAGTTACAGGTGAAAATGTTGGCACAAGTGGCTGTTTTTTTCAACTCATTTTAAATTTGTCTTAATTTCAACTCCTTAGTTTCTATCAAAAAATCTTGAAGGATCTACACAAATGACCCCTTGATAAATTCAGAATTTTGTCTGCGTTTCATAAATGTATTGCTTTGGGGGATCCATTATTGCTTTTACACCCATTTCTACCACTAACTGGAAGGAGGTTGAAAGCACAAAAAGTAGCAAAAATAGGCTATGTCCCAGTAAAATGCCAAAACTGTGTAACAAAATGTTGGTTTTCTGACAAAAGTCTGTTTGTCCCGGAAAGATGGTGATTTCAGCACCACAAACACTTTGTTGATACCATTTGCAGGGAAAAAAACAGACGCTTCCTTCTGCAGCACTTTTCCCCCATTTTCCCCCCAAAACCCAAACTTTTGCTGTATTTTGGCTAATTTCTGAGTCCCCTCCAGGGGAATCCACAAACACTGGGTACCTTTAGAATCCACAGTATGTTGGAAGAAAAGGACGCAAATTTGGCCTGGATACCTTATGTGGACAAAACGTTACAGGGGCCTAATCGCGAACTACCCCAAATAAAAGCTTAGCACAGGGGGGGGGGAAGGCCTAGCAGTGAAAGGGTTAAAACATACAAAAAAAAATATGATTGTTTAGAATTCTATGTCTAGTTAGTTGATGTTTAGGTGTAGTTTCTGTTCGCTCATGTGAAGACGTGTCTTAATAAGGGGTTGGGGGTAGATGCTTCTCATGTTGTGCTAAATGTGTAGAGTAAGGTAGGTTAAGTTAAGGTAGTTTTAGATAGTAGGTAGGATAAGATAGTGTAGGTTAGGTTAGAATAGTTAGTATAGGGTAGGTAGATTTATATTTTCTTGCTTTTCTATTGACATTAAATGTCATTGTTTGCTACATACAGGTCTACGTCATGATTTGCTGTGTGGGAGTTAGCATGTGTGCTCAGGTAATGTTATGTACATGCATATGTCTTTGCTAGCAGTGTTTAGCAACATGTGTGAGGAGGCATCTTACCTATGGACAGGGATCTGTCTGGTTGGCCATGACATTACATTATTTAACTATCAGACATTGTTGAGCAGTGGATGTGGCAATCATGATAGGAATTGTACACAGTGTAAACCATGTGTTCACATACAATATCTCTATGTAGGAACATCGTGCAACATGCCTTGGAGGGATAAACAAAACACTCCTGACAGCGGCTGCCAAAAGGTTCAGCACATCAATCCCTATCAACAAATATTAGGTGTCCCGTGCATCCACTTCCGGAACCTGCTGCCGTTGAGCTCCACTGGAATACAGAAACAGCAAACTGTTTGAAGATGGAAGCTGCACCAGGAAATGGAGTCAAAATCGTATGTATAAGTCCATCAGTTTTCTTTATTAGTAATAAGAGTAAATATGGCCATCAGCCAACGCGTTTCGTTCCTTCGACCAAAGGAACTTCATCAAGGCTCCAAATATCAAGTAGAGTATTCAACACATTCAAGAAGTAACTGAAATGCACGTATAGCAACCCGGGAAGATACCACACAATAAGGGTCAACCGAATCCGATCCAGACTCGTAATCTGAAACTTCTGTTTCCTGGCATATGGCAAATGTGCCCGATCATAAGTCACTCCTAAAAAGTTAGGATCGGGCACATTTGCCATATGCCGGGAAAAGAAGTTTCAGATTACGAGTCTGGATCGGATTCGGTTGACCCTTATTGTGTGGTATCTTCCCGGGTTGCTATACGTGCATTTCAGTTACTTCTTGAATGTGTTGAATATTCTACTTGATATTTGGAGCCCTGATGAAGTTCCTTTGGTCGAAGGAACGAAACGCGTTGGCTGATGGCCATTTTTACTCCTATTACTAATAAAGAAAACTGATGGACTTATACATACGATTTTGACTCCATTTCCTGGTGCACCTTCCATCTTCAAACAGTATGCCTTGGAGGGATGTTGTGGTCCAAAGCATTTGACAATAAGTAGGTTTTTGGACTCATACCCTGATTGCTGTCCCGTACCTACTCACACTTGCAGCATTTACTTGTCAGCCCAATGTTGTATGCTTACAAGTAACCATGGGTGGAGCTGGCACTTGTGGGGTGACTTAATTGACCATTAACAATAACTGCATGACACCAGTACTTCATGCTTGCAACCTTGAGTAAGCACTTGTTAGTCAACACACAAATACTGTTCACCAAATATGTTACACTCTCACTTCCTAGCATTGTCGGTGCCTCCACAAAAACGTGTCCCATGGGCAAGTAGTTGGTGTATTTGCCTCACAGTATGGCCAGTGGTCAACTTGGTCCTTACTCCTACAGACAGACAGGTAGTTCTAAGTGCATTTATTTAAATTTGCAAATGTTAAAGTGGCTCACAGGTAAAGTTAATTGGACAACAACCCCAAAAGATGTTTAGAGCCGGTGGATGACTAGAGTCCATGTGGGGAACATGTCATGGGAAATGTGGATGAGAGGAGTGCTTCAGTGAGAAGGATAACCACAATATCATTAGGGAGGATAGGCCACATTGGCAGCCCACAAATGGTCAATGTGAACAGGGCGAAATCAAAATGAGCACAGTGGCAACAGATGTTCCCTGGCATGTTCATAAGCGCAGGGCAAAGGCGAAACTGGGTATGTGGCACAGATGACTGCTACCAGACACTTTTTCTTTGGAAAGATGTGCTGTCTTCCTCCTCTGATGTGTGTGGTGTCTCCCATGAGGATGGTATTGTAGGTGTGGTAGCCAGGGGAGGCACATACACATCAGGGGTAGAAAATGAGGATCCCGTGTCTGCTTCTGCTCCATGGACTCCAAGATGGTCCTTATTGCCCCCGGCTGGTTGGCCATATTGCTAGTGCCACTTTGGCAAGGCATTTGTCCATGCCTCTGCCTCATAACACCAGCGATGCCAGCCAATGACTGCTGGAGGCCACGGAACGGAGAGTAGGTGCCTCTATTGGCATGAGGCACCCACGGACTCCCTGTTGGGTGGCCGCCACGGTCTGTGTGCCCACCCGCACCTGCTCTACCAAGCCCCACTGGCCTCCCACCACAGGGCGTTTGAAGGTAATTGAGGGTCCTCGGAGTCCAGGGGTCTGGGTGGGGTGGCAGGTGATGCCTGTTGGTTGCTAGGCGAGGGATGTGGGGACTCCACATGCTATTGTCCCTCCTCATGTCCGGAGATGTTGTCCCGATGGAGTCCAAGAGTTCTTGGAGGGTGTCCTGGTCGATGGTATGGAGGTTGTCATCATCCCCATCATTGCTGAAGTCCGGGGCAGGCTGCTGGTCAGGAGATGAGGGTTGATCCTCTGCAATGAGAGTGAGAATTGCTATTGCTGATCTCTCTTAGATGTTGATGTGAGTAATCAAGTTGACAATCAAGGTGCAATACATTTCACTTTCAGAGGCATATATACGAGGAAATGGCCAGTGTGGTGGCAGATTTAGCAGTGCCGCACTGCATAATTAAAATAACGCAGTGATGTGGCGTATTCACAAAAACATGGTGCACCCCTGTGTTTTTCCTTGCACTGGTGCAAAAATAGCTGCCTCACACCAGCACAGACACCCTTGCGCCATAGTGCAAGGGTGCCTGCATTGCAGGGATGATGTGCAGGAAGGTGGCATATTGCTCTTTCTATGTGTGCTGCATAATGCAGCACACATACAAAAAGCAAAAACTAGGAGAAATTGTTGCAGGGATTCTGCTCTAGAATAGAACTATGCTTGGAACCATAGAACATCAGCATGTTGTCATGTCCTTTAGGATAGTCCTGTCATGCATACCCCCTTTTTACATACATTGTCCCATCCACACGACAATAACGATTCTAAACAGTTGACCTGTAACCTAGTAGCTTGCCCCTGTCTCTTCGACACCAGGCTCTCGGTATTCTATCATAATCCCTGTACCTGATGTACATAAACATGTCCTCAGGCATGGTATAAATATTCTGTATAAGGGTCACCACTTTTTTCATCCTTGGCCAACAGCCAGCTGTGCATGATCACATTTCTTTGAAAAGCATTCATGATTGTTTCCAAAACATTTATGGTTGTTTTCAAAACATATCCATTCTAGAAGAAACCCTGGAGTGACCACTCTAGTATAAAAGACCCTTATTTTCCCCTACAAATCAGAGGAGAATTCCTTCCAAGGTGACACGGGGTTCTGCATGCTGAATCTTCGACACGCAGCAGTCTGACATCCCTTGCGGAGTGTCATCCTTGAAGCCGAGACGGGGTCCTTCGTTCTCAACCATCAGGTGAGGGGGCTGGTTCTTCTCTAGGGGTTTCTTGGCTACAGATACACATAGCTACACTCATATACATTCTACACATACAGATCTAAGCTAGGTACATTTAGGCAAATTACTTAGGGCGCGCATTTTAGGAACATGCAAGTGCTACTGTTTTTATCTGAACTGCTTATGTTCATCTTATCAGTACTATGGTAGAAATGTATCTACTATTTACTATATTGGTACTAACAATCTCTTTTATATGCTTCTGTCTCCTGATTGTCGCAGCACATATGTTTTACACAAGGCTGTCGCTGGACCAATAAATACTTATTGAAACGTCCTAATTGCCATCCTGTGGATTTTCGGGGAGTAAGCAAGCACGAATGTCTCAGCGAAACGTACTGTACTTTTTTTCCACGATCCCTGAGGAATCATGGTTGTCATGTTCAGTGGTTGCCAGAAACTACCCACAGCACTGTAAGAAACAGGGGGGTTGTAGTGGCACTGTAGAGCTGGCTGGTCTAATGGCTGACATATCCTGTTGGGGGTGTCTGGAAACAGTTGGGACACCAAGCCCTCAGTTTAGGTCATCCAAAACGTGCAGGTCCTGGGGGACTCTTAGGAACTACATGACAATATAGGGACTGAGTCATCATACCACCTCAGTATCTATGAGTCCGAGTCCAACTAGCTATAGTGCCTCACTTGGCCTCCTAAACTTAACAGAGAAACAAGTGAATTGGCACCCCTTTACACAACACTCTGGACCCTCTCAGGGATCGCGGTAGCAGGACACACCCTTTTGCTCTCTCACTCGTACTTGTCCACAATAAGATAACAAGGAGACATGAAGGAAGTTTAGAATATTTATTTAAACTATTGTGCTCTGAAATGTAGTATACGTGCCACAATTAGAAAAAAATGCATACTAAAAATACTGTTAGCATGGTTAATAACCCACATCCCATGAAAAGCCATGTAAGTTTTATAGGAGAGAGTAATCTAAACCCCCCTCCCCTGCTACTGAAGCTAAATGGTTATATATGAAAGATCTCTTGAATTAGTGGCGGATCCCGTACCGTAGCATACACCGATGGATGTTCTACATCTCAGCAGACGCAGTGCTCTTCTCTCAGAACTCTCACTCCATGTATGTGTTTTTGGCTCATGTGCTCATCTATGTGACAAGACATGTGTGCACATAAACAACAGCTACATTCCTGTGTTATGTCTAATAGCTAGTGTCTGGCCTGAAAGAATAGCAAGGGATATTGTTGTTTGACCTTGTCTGTGGTACTTCAGACTAAATCCCAGGAAAAGAACAGAACGCGAAAACATATGCAGGTTCCATGTGAAAGTACAATGTGGCACAAAACTAGCATGTTCATATAGTAGTGTGTGCAAAAGAGAATGATACCTACAACATGCATAATTGGGCTAACATAGGGAAAACTGCAATGGGCCATGCAGGAAAAACATGACACCCTCCCTTTGGTAAGGTTAATCGCACTAGAAAGGATACTAGATATGATGAATGTAATTAGAAAGTAAACATACTCAAAGCATTGTTTAAGAAATGTGAATGACTAAAAACTAAAATTAGAAGGAAATGTCAATTTGGAAAAATAATCAAATTGAGGTGCATCGGTGGAATCCATAGTGTTACTCACCATTTCATAGGCCAAAGACTCCATGAAGGAATCCGACTCCGCACATGATGATTGGTCAACAGCCCAAGTCACGAGCTCCAAAGAACAAACATGCTCTTTGATCTCAGCCGATGCTGAGACAGTAACCAGGCAACTTGCATCCATGTTAATAGAGCCTGTATCTTGTGATCCATGTGCTGATGCACATGGTTCCTCGTAGGCCAAAGACTCAAACCTCACATTGTGAAGAAGTTGCAAGCCCAAAGGACAGTTCTGAAAATGGGTCGCTAGAGGACTCATTAGCAGTCTAAAGTCCGAGCTAGCTGGGGCCTGCGAAGCCAGGCATATGTCTAGTGCCCATTCGAAGGGACACCAGATGCAGTGGAACACGGGTGGCATGCAGATAAACCAGGCAGGCTGAAATGTCAAAAACCAATCAAGATCCAGTTCCTGTAGTAGAAGCATTGCAAAGATACGAAACATACGCTCATGATGGTGTTGGAGCGATGCCAGTTCCAGGAGCATCCATTGCGGAGAAGCAGGAACAGGATGAGAATGCCGCAATTGGGGAATAACAGCAATGGGAATCCTCTGAATACACTAGAGAAAATGGAGTGGATAAAAGCTGGTATTACTCCAAACATGGTTTGAAAAGAACTAACAAGGCTGGAGTGTACAACCTTAAAAAAGTGGGCAAGGCCTGCCATACTAGAGGCAGCCGAAATGCAGGGTAAGGTAAGTATTTAACAATGACTGTATTTCACTAGAAGTTCTAGCCACCTGCAATTTGAAGGTCTCGCAAGCAGATGTAAGGGCTACTTCTTGTTGAAACAATAATGCTTTGGGTCTGCTTAGCTTGTTGAAGTTTGAATTCAAAGATGGAATGGTAGGCCACAATGAGCTATCTTCAATGCCATGCGGAGTGGGAAACAAGACATTGTTGCAACAAGTGACTAACTGGGAAATGGACAAAATATACGGGACTCCAGCCCGCATTCCGCAACAGTCTTGATTGTTAAGCATGAGATAACTCTCATTAGAGAGTACCGTAATTAAAGGGAGAATTGCGGGAACCAGAATTCCTTTGAAATAACAAGCCAAATTGGGCACTGAAGTATTGCATGCGCAGTAGATTTTAATGTGTTTACAAACAAGTGAATGTTTAACAGTCATATTCTTCACCAGTGATAAAAACGTCCCTGTCGCTACATTCACAACGATAAGTAAAGGGGAGTGACCATATCTCATGTATGTAACTGCTACCCAGGGGCTCGTATCTACCTACAGGAAAATATTTCATGCAAGCTGTGAATTGAAATGTCGAAATCAGCAGTGAAATAACTTGGTGTTTTAACCACACCGGGAAAGGTGTCTCCGCTTTAGTGAATGGATGTTGTTCTAATTTTTCTAAATGTAGCATTGTATAGGTCACATCAATTGTTGTTTATGTGTTAAATTAAAAGGCAGAAACAAATCACTGCAATTCAAGTAATGCTATGGAACGTGCCCATTTTTAAGTGTTTGAAGAGTCCAGTGAAACTGCAGAATAGAGCTAAGCTGACTTTGCTCATGATACAGCGTTGACATGTCACTCTACCCAGTATCAATAACAGACAACACATTGTTGTTAAAGTTGTAAATACGAGATGATAGCGTATTAATACTATCATTAACAACAACAAGCACTTTGTCCAAATTATCTTGGGCAATTTGTCTTAAATGTTTAGCAGCTTCCATCTGGAATAATTTCCAAATTTCATTATATGTAGCAAATATAATTCTTTTAGAACGGGGGGATTTGGGACCTAAAAGAAAATCTGACAAAATCATATCCTCACACAAAAGAGAAAGATGTTGTTTTACTGCAGACAGTGTGGAATGTTCCAACCATTGTTGACATAACTTTCCCACAGAATAGGTGGTAATAAGACCAGAATTTGTTGACTGTGAGTATCGGGTCAGGTCTGCAGAAATAAACCCAGGTGTGGAATTAAGGATACAAGCATGACAACCATGTATGTCCTCTGGCCACAATAACCACCAGCCAAGACTCGAAAACGAAGAATTAAATGTACCATTCTGCACCATCCTATTTAACTGTTCTTATGTGTTATTTGTCAAACTCTGCCAATTATCTAAGCGGGCAACAGAGGGAATGGTCGGGCATTAATTTCTTTAATTTTGGCCAATTCCAGACAAGTAGTCTGCTGGATTGTTTCATTCAAGAAAATCATTGGTATGGGAATCAAACAGGCTTGAAGCAAGGTTTCAGTGCCCTTAACCTGCCAGGACTTCGTACCCCAAATTGATTTCAAATCTATAGTGTCCGTCCAGTAATCATAACCTTTAAGGGCCAACTGATTGACAAACATAGTAGTATATATAAGCTTAGTTTGAGTAAGTATATATTTCTTTGGTGGTGTTGGAGTTAATTTAAAATAATATGACATGGGGTCTGAAGTGCCATATCCCATGAAATATGTATATTTATCTTTTTGCTTTTTGGAACTCTCTGGAGGGTTAGTTGAACAATGTTACCATTGTGTATAATTAAAAGGGGGACGCTGTCTACATGTTCTTTATAGAAAATTATGTCCATAATGATGGTGAAAGAACATAGCATAATTAGCTGAATTAAGATATAGATCATCTGATTTGAAAACAGTATACCCTGTCTCTCCACCTCAGGCAATCTGCGTCATTGACCCAATTCAGGAAGGACCTCGAGACCTGGCTCTTCGACTGAACCTCCACACCCAGACAGATCAGCAGCCCCCCCCCCCTCCTCAGCACCTTGAGACCCTGACGGGTGAGTAGCCACGCTATGCAAACTCCTGATTGATTGATTGATTGATATAATACTCTAAGAAACCATAGAATTTACAGTGTCAACATCCCAATCATCTGAATGTAACCCAGGTACTATTACATCACCCATAGAAACTTTGAACGCATATGGTATCAGCAGGATCTCCGTAGGACCAAATATGTAGAAAATAACTTTATCCCAAACAATTCCATCAGTCACTGGAACGGCTGAAATGTTAATGAGGGACAAGTTTCTTTTCATTTTATGTGATGAAGAATGGGGGGCCAACACCCCGTCGACCAGCTCTGTAGCATAACTTTCTGGGAGGTAATGGTCATTCATTAGTAAAAAAATACACAAATCCAATCCATATGAACAAAAAAACAAAGAAAGTATGATCCAGACGTTTATCCAAGGAGGGACTAGATAAGTGTGTTTTAACTATGAAATAAAAACACAAATCTGAGCTGGAGGTGGATTCAAAACAGAAGAACTGTCAGAAGAATAACGATCTTGATCCATATAGTAGCCGGAGGTGCTCAACTGGAAAACAGGATGTTGGAACTCAGCAGTAGGACTTGAAAAAGCCAACTTGGATGGACTTGCCAATGGTGGATCATTATAAATGAAATCTTTTGTAGTAGACGTGATAGTAGAAACAGGTATCGTCTCAAGTAAGCCTCTCCGCAGCCAGGGAGTATCAGCATCCGTGGTGCTCACAGGCTGTAAAGAGAACTCTTGCGGAAAAGAACTACCAATCTGTGGCATACTATGAAGTATCGGCCACATGGTATAGTTTGACATGTTCAATGGATACAAACTGCTTGTCTTTGTAACCCGGGAGGGGTGGCAAAATCACAGTTTGTGTACCTTGAAGACCAAGGACCGGAACAGGAGCACAGTAAGTTGGGCCAAATTCCTTTTTGATGGCCACCTTTTCTCGAACCAGGTTGCCAATTTTTGGAAGCTAGCTGAAAACTGGAAGAAGAGCATCAGTAGGCGAAGGATGAGATGCAGGCAAATGTTTGCATGAGTTAGTGTCACGAAACTCTTGTAGGTCGTGTAAGAAAGCACAATGGTTATCTACGTCAAAGGTTTTGGCAGTCCCCACAACGTCTGGACGTGAATGCCTGGATCATACATCTTGATGTCAAAAAGCATTTTGTGCGGGGTCCGCCCACCCAGAGATCTTTTAGGGAGGTTATTTAAAGTTTGTTGAACCCCATATAGATGATTCAACCAACCACACCCTGTACCTAGTACCCTAGCCATTAAGGACTGCTTTAAGTCACAGCTCATTCTCTCCACAGCAGAGTTACCCGTGGGTCTATATGGAGAAGAAAAATGCAGTTGCACACCCATGTACTTCATCGAATCACTGTATGCTTTAGAAGCGAAAGCTGGACCTTGCTCCGGGTGGAATGTGCAGCAGGCATAAGCCCCGAGCAAGACTTGCAAGTCTTTAATAACAGTTTGAGTACCAGCCGATCGTTGTGAACAAACCCAGAGGAATCTAGAGCAGGATTCAACTGCAACCAAAATTAATTTGAATGCAGTATCAGAAATCAGTGGACCGCAATGATCTAAATAAATGCAGCCAAAAGGGTTGTGTCTGCGGTGGAAAAACACAGTAGAACTTTTAATTTGTTGTCATATGCCACAACATAAAACATATTTCCTGGTTTGGTGGTATAAACCTTGCCACCAATATCTTTGCTGTAAAAGTGAAATGGTGGCAGCCACACCGGCATGAGCAGAAGTTATACCTTCATGTGTGGCTATGATTAAATCATGTCTGCGGTCCATGTTGGGAATCATGTGATCACCAACACCAGGAATAGTTGCAAAAGGAACATTTGGTCATTTAAATGATATGAAAATGTTGAAGGAAAGCCCTTCAGTAAGGGGGTTCCGCTTTTAAAAGCATTCAGGGCAACCAAAATATCATTGTCGATTTGAGTTATAAAGCAGGCTACTGCTGCAATTTTAGCGGTGGCTACTGCAGATTTGCCCGCTTCACCAGCCAGAGAATTCCCTAGGACGTGTGCTCCCACACGATGATGACTCAATGTATGTATAACATGGGTTTGTGGCAACCTATCCTTAAGATGTGCCACTTTAACCCAAAGCAACTTGTGCTTGATTGTGCTACCCTTGGAATCTCTGAAGTCATTTTGTCGCCAAAAATTTAAATTATCATTAAAAGATTGTACACAATAATATGAATCACACACAATAAGTGTGGAGTATTTAGATCTGTATTTTCAAGTGCCAGAAGTAAAGCCTTCAATTCAGCAAACTGCGTAGTGCAGTCTCCAAAACACTGCGTGCGAGTAGTGTGAGGATGAAAGAAGTCATCGGAGATAGTGCCAAGAACGATGGCACATGCAGCAGAATATTGTTGGTTGTGCAGGACCATCAGTAAAAATGATGAACTTATATTGGTCATGAGGCAGAATCGAAGAAGGCAGAGGATTAACATGTTCATATTGCAAAAATTCTTGTGTATGCAAAGAAGGGTCAAAGACGAAGTTAACATCCACGGCTGTTAAGGACGATGCCCATTGTATCCAACGAGGGTGGAGGGCTTTTGCATTAGTAACGCTGGCTTTTGTGACAGTCTCCAAGGCAGGCACCGGAGAAACAACAAAAATGCGTTAACCTTGAGCAAGAGGTTGTTCCTTTAGGCCATCTGTACAGCAGTGAGCCTTTTTTCAGTAGAAAAATAACACATTTCCCCAGATGAATAGAAATGTGATTTAGAAGTCATTGGTACTCTTTCACCTTCATTAAAGGTGACATATGTAAATCAAATTGCACTCTGGAAAACACGGATGAATACGTTTGTGGTATTGATATGTGTATGTAAATGGCATGTTTCAAGTAAGTCAGACTGTAAAGATCTGAGTGTTTCAGTGTGTTCCGACGTCCAGCAGGGTGTGTTAAAATCTGGACATATTAAGGTATAAAGAGGTTTATTAAGTTGTGCATAATCAGGTATGTAAGCACTGCCAAAATTCAAGAATCCCAGCAGAGACTGACATTTTTTAAGTGTATTAGGAAGTTGTAAATGAGCCCACTTTTCCAGAAAATGAGGGGCAAGACTTTTTCCCTCATTTGTAAGATCATATCCTAAGAAAAGGATAAAGAGAATAGCTACAAAAGATTTTCTTAAGTTAAATTTGTACCCAAGGTCCGCAAGCCGCGTTATTATGTGATCTACTCTAGCTCGATATCATCTACGTAGAACAGAGTGTCAGGGTCTATGTCATTAAGAATCAACACAATCCGTGCCGCAAAAACTCCTGGGCTATACTTATATGCCACAGGGAGTCGTGTGTAGCACATTTAAAAACCAAGGGTGCTAAATGTGGACCACTCGCGGCTCTCCGGAGCCAAATTATGACTGAAGAAACCATTGTAAATACCCAAAGTGGTTTTATATTTTTTACGGACCACATTATTATTGAGTGCTGTACTGTGCGTATTTTGTACTGCAAAGGTGCATGTATGAATGATCTGGTTTTAGAACAGGAAAAAGAGCATTATTCATTTGAGATACACAGGGATCAATTACTCCCTGGGACTCCAGTTGGGCAAGAACTTATTTAACGGGTGCCTTAGCATTCCGTTTAATAGGATACTGTGTTTGTACCTGAGGTGTTGACTGTATAGGAATAATTTGGTAAGGCGAATCCTTATCCCAACCAGTATGGTTACTATAAAGTGCGGGGACCAACGCAAGGGCCCATTCAGAGGCATAAGCTTGTTTAACCTCGTCCAGGACAAGGTGTGAGAAAGAAGGGAGAATGACATCCTCACCCTGGGGGCATGCAAGAACAAAAGTTGACCTCCTCCAAGAGAATGTCATATGACGTTGTAAATTTGGCCCAGAAAATTGCTTTAATGGCGCGCTTAACGTCGCCTTAAATTTAAATATCCAAGTGATATAGTCTGTGCAGTGGGGCTGCGCAGGTTTCCGAGGTTTAAACTGTAATTAATGTTTCAGTTGCTGTCGCTACTAGAAATTGGTGAAGATTGAGGAGTACTATGGTGACCTCTGCAGCGCTGTCGAGGAGAGTCACTGCCCAGTTCCTGTTCAGGAGGAGGGTTCTCACCATCTGTGACATATTTAGCTGTTAAGGCCACAACTTACTTTTTCTGAAAAGAGGAGGTCTATCCTCTTTCTTTATCTTCCCGTCAGATGAGCATTGTGTCTCCCTATTCGGTTTCACGTACTCTTCTTGTTTGCAGTCAGAACGCCCTCCTCTGTCATAATGATGGTCAGATGAGTGCTAAAAGGAATGAGGAGAACGGGGATCAGGAATCTGATACCTGTCAGGAGTTTTAATTTTTGTGCAATCACGGAAATCATATTGCCTCTCAGAGGATTCGGGTGCGGAAAGCCTCCTCGTGGTCTAGGTTTTGGTTGTTGTTGTTTCGATTTGTCCCATGGTTTCTCAGGAAACTCACGGGTAGGTCTTGCATCCTTGTCCAAACTAGGCTTGCCAAGCGGTGCTATAGAAGGTCTGGTTTCCAAACGATCATGTCCTAAAGACGTATACACATTAGCAATAATGATAGGCAACCTGCGTTCGCAGTCGGCTACTGCCACCGCGGCAAGTTGCTGGTGTACGGCCAAAGATACTGCTTCACCTTTCACATTAGAAAAAATAATTTCAGAGTTGACGGGAAAATTCCCGACAAGTTTCATCCCCAAATCGAGGGCAGGACCTTCCCCCATGCTCATTCTGTATCTGTTTGAAGACGTTCGGTAGAACGGCCATCGAGGGGGTCCCATGACAAAGAGTGTAAACAGTGGCAAAAATAGTTCCCAAGGTATTGCAGTTGGATAGAGGGGGAACTAAACCATTGGGTAAGCACATAGTCAAAATTCTGTGCTTGTCTTGTGGTCCCGTAAAGGGAAACACAGCTTCAAGTTGATCTATTTTTTGGGCAATCCAGAAGAGTATTTCTTCACGATTTGCAGGTACTTTGCGCATAACTGAATGAACAATTACGGGATGATAACATGACCTGCAGGCACCTGAGGCTGTCCCTGCAGGGTAACCCTAGCTGGTCCAGCCAGCAAGGCACGTGCAATAAATTGGGACATGCATCTATATAAGGCAACAAGAACATTGTATAAAGTGCGAGTCTGCACTAGATTTATATTAGCTAAATCTGGATATGGGGTAGTACCCGCTATTGCTGCCCATGTGGCCCCTTCAATACTTAAGTGGCCCATTTGTACATGGCCAAGCACGTGGGGAAGGGTGCGATTAAACCAAGTCTGGTGCTCCCAGACGGTAAGAGGAATTCAGTAAGTGCATAAGGCCTATAGGCATTAGGAACTGGTGGTATGGTGTATTCATGGAAAGTATTATCATTAGCGTCGACAGCCGAGAAAGTGACCCAAGAATAAAAACCCTCAAAGTGGAATGGTGCATCTGCTTCTAATGCAAAAATCACAGCAACTCCCGCATTAGGAACTTCGTGTTGCATTAAGTGCTGAGCTACTGCCGGGCAGCAATTAACAGGGATAGGAATGGGCTGTGCCATATTTAATTTTAAACTGATTCAAAGAGTAGCACAATCAGGGTGGAAACCTTTTAATATTCAAGCTTGAAAAACCAACAGCACTAGGTGCTACCTAAAAGCTGTGGAGGACAAATCCCTAACAAAGGTGCGAGAGTATTGTGGACAAGCACTACTCAGGGTTCCCACAAGTAAGTACCAGACCAAACTTTGGCGTTGCCATGTTGCAGGGATTCTGCTCTAAAACAGAACTATGCTTGGAACCATAAAACATCAGTATGTATGGACTGAGTCAACATACCACCTCACTATATATGAGTCTGAGTTCGACTAGCTATAGTGAATCACTTGCCCTCCTAACCTTACCAGAGAAACAAGTAAATTGGCATCCCATAACACAACACTCTCGACCCTCTCAGGGATTGTGGTAGCAGGACACGCCCTTTTGCTCTCTCACTCGTACTTGTCCACAATAAGATAACCAGGAGACACGAAGGAAGTTTAGAATATTTATTTTACCTACTGTGCTCTGAAATGCAGTATACGTGCCACAATTAGAAAACAAATGTATATTAAAAATACTGTTAGCATGGTTGATAATCAATATACCATGAAAAGCCCTGTCATTTTATAGGACAGAGTAACCTAAACCCCTCCCCTGCTACTGAAGCTAAATGATTATATGAAAGATGTCTGGGATTAATGGGGGACTCCAATGGATGTTTTACATCTCAGCAGACTCAGTGCTCTTGTCTCCGAACTCTCGCTCAATGTGTGTTTTTGGCTCATGTGCTCATCTATATGACAAGACGTGTGCACATAAACAACAGCTGCATTCTTGTGTTATGTCTAGGTGCTAGTGCCTGGCCAGAAAGAATAACAAGAGACATTGTTGTTTGACCCTGCCTGTGGTGCTTCAGACTAAATCCCAGGAAAAGAACATAACGCGAAAACATATGCAGGTTCTGTGTGAAAGTACAATGTGGCACAAAACAAGCATGTTTATATAGTAGCGTGTGCAAAAGAGAATGAGGCCTACAACGTGGACAGTGAGGCTAACATAGAGAAAACTACAATGGGCAATGCAGGAAACACATGATAAAATAAAAATAGTTCTCCTTGTTGCGCCAATCTAACACCTACTTTTGCATGGCATAAGTTTTTGGCGCTGCCTCAGATTTACAGATCCTTTTAAAACTTGGGCAGCGCCAAAAAGCAATGGATGCTGTGGTGGAACGCCCACAACAACACCCATTGCACGCCCCTTTGATACAGAAAACTGTGTGAATGGGTAACCATATTTACAAAGTAGCTTTAAGCCATGCAAAGTGGCTTAATGCCACTTTGTAAATATGGTGCATTCCTGCCCTTTCTTTTTGACGTCGGGTAGCACAGCTAGGAGGCTTGCGGCCTGCCCTACACCAAAATATTATCAAAATGCCCATGAGCCTTCCCTTGAGTTATGTTTCACCATAGATGAGCCAGCATCCTACCCTATCTCCTGCAGACAGTGCCGCAGAGCGCTGGGACAAAGCTGCCTGCACTGTATGCCATGGCCTAATTCCTTACATTGCCCCTAGTCTCGACATACCCTGTTGCAGTTCATCATAGCCGGCACTGTCCTTTCCCGCAACTTCAACCACTGACTCCACACAGATGACAGCAGACACCTGCTCCTCCAAGGGATCCAACTCCTCCTGGAATGCTGGACTACCACCTCCTGTCTGCAATGCTGCATTGATATTGGTTGCCAGTTTCGCCTTTGTCTTGCGCTTACAGTCTGTCACTGTCTTCTTGATTTTGCAACACTGTTCACCTTGTCCACTATGGTCTGCCATATGGTCTTTTTCCTCCCCAGTGGCACTTTGGAGCTGATGAAGAGCTAGTGTTGGTGCTCTGTCACCTCCGTGATCAAGATCTTATTCTCCTCCTCACTGAACTTGCACTACCTCTTCCCCTGGGACTCTGGCTGGACATCCTGGCTGGTAGTGGGGTTGATGGGGTTGTTGTCCTGACCTGTACTCACTCCTGGCTGCTCCACGGTTACTTTCAGGCAAGTGTCACTTTTTTTCCACTTAGGGGTGTTTTTGTATTTTTTATTCCCGCCAGGCGCACAAAAGTGATGCCAGGACGGCTGGCGTCTGGTTTTCTGGCCGCTATTTGGCCGAACATCACTATTTCAACATAAGCGTGAATTTTTTTACGGACTGCGCGCACACCTCAGCATCAGTTTTTCCGTCGCCACCCTCTTCCTAACGCCATGCAGCACCGTATTGTAAATACAATGCTAACATGGTTTTGGGAACTGGGATTAAAATCTTTGGCGCTACACTGCAGCAAAACAGCAGAACGCAATTTCTTGCAAATATACCCCTTAATTTTCAACATCTTCCCCAAACTGGATTACTTTTTAGTGGGAATAGTAAATGTAACCCCTTTAGTGTGCAACACCTTCCCAAAATGGTTTAGATTGGAGTGGGAATAGTAAATGTAATCTCTTTAGTGCCCAAAACATTCCCCAAAAGGGTTTAGATTGGAGTTGGTATAGTAAATGTGATTCATTTATAGTCCAACACTTTCTTTGAAATGGTTTAGGTTGGAGTGGGAATAGTAAATGCAACCCTGTTAGTGTCTAACACCTTCCCCACAATGATTTAGATTAGAGTGGGAATAGTAAATGTAACCCCTTTAGTGTCCAACACCTCCCTCAAAAAGGTGTCGATTGGAGTGGGAATAGTAGATGTAACCCCGTTAGTGTCCAACACCTTCCCCAAAATGGTTTAGATTGGAGTGGGAATAGTAAATGTAATTCATTTAGGGGCAAATTCCTCAAGGGTTTTGCATCACCTTTGCAACATGCATGGGGGAGCAGGGTGGTGTAAAACTTATAATGAAATTTACTATGCCCTGCAAGGTCATCTAGCGTGGCCCTGCATGGCTTGGTAAATCTGGAGTAATGCAAGTTAGGGCAAGTCGCTGCCTTGCGCTACTCTGCCCCAGGGAGGAGTTCCATGGGTGGAGCGTGGGTGTTCCCACACATCCACCCATGGATTCTGAAGCATTGCCAGGTTTACCAGTACAGGTAGACCTGGGAATGCGTCAGAATGCTACGCCTTCCCAGGGGAGGGGTAACCAGGAGACATATCGTTATTTCTCCTTGTTTGTTCCTCTTTTTACATGTGCTGCATCCTGCACCACACATAGAAAGAGGAAAAAGTCTTAGAGGATTGTTTTCGTGCAGGAAGGTGTCCTTCCTGCACAAAAAGAATCCTGCCTATAACTCAGGTACCCTTGCACCATGGTGCAAGTGTGTCTGTGTTGGTGCTAGGCAACAGTTTGTGTGCCAGTGCAGGCAGAGAGCATGAATGTGCCATAACTTGATAGATATGGCACATTCCTGCCCTCTCTTTTCCACAAAGTGAAGCTCAGCAAGGTGCCTTGCTGCATTGCGTTAAATAATGATAAATAAGGGCCTCAGTGTCCAACCCTTTCTTTGAAATGGTTTATGTTGGAGTGAGAATAGTAAATCTAACACCTTTAGTGTCCAACACCTTCCCCAAAAATAGTTTAGATTGGAGTGGAAATAATAAATGTAACCTCTTTAGTTTTCAACACCTTCCTCGAAATGGTTCAGATTGGAGAGGGAATAGTAAATATAGCCCCTTTAGTGTCCAATACGTTCCCCAAAATGGGTAAGGTTGGAGTGGGAATAGTAATTGTAACCCTTTTAGTGTGCTACACCTTCCCTAAAATGGTTTAGATTGGATTGGAAATAGGATATGCGACCCCTGTAGTGTCCAACACCCTCCCCAAAAGTAGTTTAGATTGGAGTGAGAATAGTAAATGTGACCTCTTTAGTGTCCAACACCTTTGCCAAAATGTTTTACATTGTATTAGGAATAGTCAATGTAACTCCTTTAGTGTCCAAGATTTTCTCCAAAATGATTTAGAAAGGAGTTGTTTTTGCAATTTTCACATACATAATTAATATTTATATTTTTTTAATACTAAAGGTACATAACAAGGGGCCTCATTTAGATCTTGGCGATAACTCTCCCGCTGTCACTCTTCCATCAAATTCCCCACCAGATACTAAGTGGTCCGCCTGCTCTATTTAGATGTTGGCAGGTCCATTGACGAACGACCATTGGAGTGCCGCCGTCTCCGTCAGAATTTCTCACCCACATCAGCGGCGCCATAGGAAAAGGCGGCTGTCAGAGTACAGCCACTTTGTCTGCCAGGCCAATCACGATGTGCCATCCCGCTGATGCACCTGTGGCGGTAAAACCTCCACACCTGACTTGGTGGATTTGAAAGAGATATAAGGTAGAAACTCAACTTTTCTCACTTTCACACTTCCTTTTCTGACATGGACCCGATCTTCCAAGTCCTGCCTCTGCTGCCTGACTACAAAAAAAAATAACCTAGCTGTGTCCAGAATTGAAGGTAAGCTCCTCTTTTGCCTGTTACCTTTTGACATGTCTTTACATTTACTCTGGGCTAGTGCATTTTTAAGTCTCTCTCACAAGCAATAGCATACCAATGTGTAATGCATATGTGTGTAATGTTGATGTTTCAGAAATTTAAAGAAACACACCTGTATAATTACATTGTATTTCTAAATTTGGTGCAAGATGCCTTAAAAAAAACAGACACTTACACAAGCAAGCATTTGCAATGCAATGGGTCTCGCATTACTGAAAGTTTGAGCTATTGGCGTTACTGATAATAATGCAACGCCCGTAGCTCAAACCTTCAGAAATGCGACAATTATTGCATTCCAAATGAATCTCAGCATCCGCGCTTTAGCTTTAAACATGTGGGGTTAAGGACCTATTTCTTCATTGTGCTGTGGCCCAATTACAGCATATAATACACTGGTTTGATCCAAATAACAATTGAGAGAAGACGCAACTGGGTGGGAGCCATCTAATGCCTTTACTAAATCCAGATAGTGAGGAATATTCCTTCTACCTTCCCAGACCTGTTTAGAGAGCCAGGCTCAAACTGAGAGTGTGGGATCAAAGAGATATTGAAAAAAACCAATATAACTCAGACATGGAACGATTAAAAGACATTACCAAGAATGTCCATGATAAAATGTTAGGAGGGGGGTTGACACATTTATCTGAATAAGCAAGTTCTTACATATGACCAAACTCTAGATTCCTTTAACCGGGGAAAGGTTAATTTGTCCACCACGCATAAATTAGCTAAGGTAACCAGAGAAATCTGGACTAAGTTTCCAGAAGAACAGGAAAGGAAGTAATGACTACCATTCTTATAATTAGCCTTAGCAAATGACAGAGGTGGCAGCACAGATACTGGCACATGTGAAATGGTAAAGTGAATGCCCTGAACCCGTAAACAGTGCAGATTCAAGACTGTCACTGAACAGGTCAAATAAATTTCCCCAAACGCTTGTCTCCAATTAATACAACTCCACTATTTGCATAAAACTTACTTACAACCCAGAAACAGCCATGAATGTATCCGGGCACACCGGTGATGTGGCATTACAAGTGCACACTTCCTACACTGGAAGGGAGTGTGTCCATGGGTGGCTGAGTTTTTGGGGAAACAAATAGTACTCTGTACACACACACAAAAATGAAGAATATTACCGAGCAAGTCTACCTAACAATGTGCATTAGGGATTTTTCCCACTAGAAAAGCACACAAGAGGAAGATCAGGATGAAAACCTTCGGTATCATATTAGCTAAAAGACTTATTGGGTGACTCCTAAATATAACAGATGGAAAAAGATTAATTTAACGTGCACGTTGAATCAATTAACATATAGCAATTCTTATCGACAGGAATTGTATAGAGATGTATAGAGAGATAACACAACCAGACAAAGCATATTACTGATTGTGTATAGGTGATCGTACCTGATTGATATACACTGGATGTACTGTCATTTGGAAACAATATTTCACAGTTTTTCAACAGAATAGAGTGGATTAAATAAAAAATAAAAAAGTATCTCCCGGGAATCCGGCAATGGGCAGTCATTTGTCTTAAAGTAAGCAGTATGTGTTAAGATGCCCCCAACAAATATAATGGCAGAAATGTACTACTGCCACAAGGTTTAAACACTAAAACATCTAAACTCTCCTTGCCGACAGCAATCTGTCGCAATGCATTCATCCCCTATTTCAATAAGGCAGCCGGTGGATAATGCCAGCTCGGCAGGTTTATGCACTGTGCTCATTTAAAGCTGCCAGTAGCGGCTCGTGGAGGGAGTGCCGCAGGGCGGTGAGGCGGGGCGGGGGAGGAGCAGGGTGGGGGGTAGTAAACTACGGCATACGGCGGAACAGAGGTAAGTAAACAAATAAATAAATAAAACGAATTTCATTGCGCGGGCTGCATTGCCAAATGCGATGCAGCGCGCGCAACGAAATTCGTAGTTTACTACCTCCCACCCTGCTCCTCCCCCGCCCCGCGGCACTCCCTCCACGAGCCGCTACTGATTGTACCACCTGGGGAACAATCTTTGCTGCCGTCTAAATTAGAATACATGTTACCCCAACCATATCAGTTATTCCTGAAGTATTGAAACAGATACAGAATGAGTACGGGCAGGACCTGCCTTGGACTTAAGGATGAAACTGATGGGTAATTTTGACCAAGTCTTAGCAATTATGCTGAGCAACATCAAGGGGAAGCAGCAGCGGTGGCTATACACCAACGCCTAAGGGAAACACCTCCTACGAATCAGGAGCGTGCATTACCAAAAATTATCAAAGACACCTATACTTCACTAGGCAGAGATAGTTTGGGAGCTAAACTCGGGAAACCACTAGTGGTGAGTAGTTCTGATAAGGATAACTCAAAGCAAGCACCCATTTCTTCTAAAAGAAATGGGATAATAATAATCAATCTAAAAATAATAATAACAGAAACACTTCACAATCAAGGGTTGGGTCTCTCCAACGGGAGTCCTCTGAAAAGAGGTACAAAGTTAGGAATCGTGATAACATTAGGAAACCTGACAGGTATCAGGATACTGATACACGTTCCTTTCCTTCCTTTCAGGGTTGATTAAAAAGCTCGAAGAGGCAAGGACGGTCAGAACAAAAAATTGGAGATCGACCAAAGGGAAAAAGGGAAACATATCTCACTTCAGATTTCATATCAAACAGGAAGAGCAACCTAAAGCAAAGACTCAATTCAAAAAGAAGAAAGTAGCCGGCATAAAAATTAGAAATGCCCAGGTTACTGAGGACTCAGCTTCTGAGGGGGGAATGGGCTCTGACGATGCTAGACAGCGCGGCAGAAGTAACAATAGCTCGCCAGAACCTGAAGGAATTTCTGATGACAGCAGTATTGAATGAATACATCATGGTGGAAACACCTGATACAAGAGTGAGTGTCCCATACCGTCTACACAAAATTAATCTCCAAATAGAGGGGGACATCTCTAGAACAATTAAAGGTCTCTTTTGAGAAAATTTGACATTTGGATATGATATCCTGTTAGCAGAAAAAGATTGGCCGCCTGAATTTATAATGGATTGCCCAAAAGGTGAAAGCGAAATTTTGCCTGCTTTTTCCGACCTCGTTCCTGTTTCCTTAAAACAGTCATATGCGCGGGAATGGGCGCAAGCGCTAGCTCTGGCATTATACCACAACCATGTAGGGTGGAACCTGGAGTCCAAACACCATGAGATCCCATTAAACCTACTCCAACTCCACAGAGACAGTACCCTATTAAAAATGAAGCAAAAAAACAGGTCAAAGAAATCTTAGACCAACTTGAATACCAAGGTGTGATTGAAACTTGCACCTCGCCAATGAACAACACTTTGTTTCCCTAATGAAACCTGACAACACATATCGTTTGGTTTTAGATTACAGACACTTGAACGCATGCACAAAAACATTTGCAGTTCAGAACGCACATAGTGCCGCATTAATGAATAAGATTGTGCGGAAGAAATACAAAACAACACTAGATATTTCGAATGGATTCTTCTGCCAAAATATAGCTCCTCAAAGCAGATATTTGACCGGATTTTCTGCCCTTGGCATTCAGCGTCAATTTTGTCATCTGCCCCAGGGCTATAAGAACAGCCCCGGGCTGTTCTCGGCAAGAGTGTCAGAGCTATTACAAACTTGCGATGAAGAGGCAGTTTCCTACGTAGATGATATTTATCTGACGGATGATGAATTACTTGAACACTTGTGCAGGGTGAACAACATAATTGTTAGTTTTGCCAATTTGGGCTACAAATTTAACTTCAAAAAATTTAAAATTGCCCATCTCAGTGTCCTATTTTTGGGAAATGTGTTGTCAAGTGAAGGCAAAAGCCTAGCCACAATTTTTTTAGAAAAATGCGCGCTAATCCAGCCTCCAAAGACTCTGAAGGGTTTACAATCCATTTTAGGATTTCTAAATTTCGGCAGAACATACATTCATGACTACGCAGAAAGAGTCAAAGCTTTCTATGACTTAATCAGCCTGGATTTCACAGCAAACAAGTGGACTCAAAAACATACAGACACTATACGTTCAGTTCAAGCTGACATGACAGCTTCAAAACACTTGCAGACACGCGTAAACGTCCGCAACCTGGTAATACGGGTCGTCCCCGGGTTATCAGGGTATACCAACATCACGTTCAATGAAGGTGAAACAGTTCCAATCGCGTACAAATCTCATTTGTACACAAATGCTGAAAATCGATTTGCAGCTACAGAAAAAATACTGACGGCAGTACAGACTGCTGTAGGGAGAGAAAGAGCACTAGCACAGGTAAAACGCATTATCGTTGTGACCCCGATACCGACTTTAGAAGCGGTAACAAAAGCCAGCATCCCAAATGCAAAAGCATTACATCCACATTGGATACAATGGGCTAATTCTCTCACTGCAACAGATATAGAATACAGATATGATCCTACACTGAAAACACAAGCATTCCTGCAGTACGAATAAGAATACCCTCACCCTCTCCCGAATGAAATCGTGCATCTAGATCAGTATGAATACATCATTTATACTGACGGTTCTGCCCAACTGGCTAATGGAAGTAAACAGCAATATAGCGCTGCATGTGCTATAGTGAAAGGTCTAATGTGGGATGGCAAGTTCCATTCTAGCAATACGACATGCAATCTCTGGGAGATTGTACAGCGCAGGTGGCAGAATTGAAAACCCTGATACTAGCACTACAGTATACGGATCAGGAATCCCCCACCCTGATTATATGCGATTCGTTTTACTATGTGCAATCTTACAAAGAATATCTTCAGTACTGGAGCCAGAATGGGTTTAAAGACGACAAGGTTTGCACGATAAAACATATATTGTTATGGGAACAAGTGGCAAAGCTGAAAGCATGCCTGCCATGGGCTCAAGTTATTCACACCTTGAGTCATCAGCATGTTGGCATACATGTTGAAGGGAATTCACTGGCGGATGAAGCCGCCAAGGCGACAGTGCGAACTGCTGCAGTTGCCGCAATCACTCATTCACACACGAGAATAGACAGAGATATAATAGTAGCTATCAATGCCACAAATAACGGCTCTGCCGTCCTGCCAAAAGGCTTTCCACTCAAGTACTCCTACAAGTTAGATGCGCATAACACACCGTATTCTCAAATTCCAGGAGTGGGGGATAGAGTAATACCAAACAAAGATCACAGATTAGGTTTAATACTAGCTGCCACACGAGGGGTCAGGGATCTGCACACGCAGGAGTCACTGCCACAATTTCATTATTGAAGCAGCGTTACTGGTGGTCGGGGCTAACAAAACAAACAAAGGACTATGTCCTGTTGTGCGATATTTGCCAGCAGATGAAGGGTTCCACCATTCACAAGCCACCACAAACGCCATTACTGATTTCAGACAGACCTCTCGCATGTGTCTATTTGGACCACTGTGGCCCCTTAAATTCAGACGGGGCTTACAAGTACATCTTGGTGGCAGTGGATTCATGCTCTACATTCCTATGGGTTTGGCCCCAGCGCACGGCTGACGCTTGAACTGTTATAAAGGATTTGCGAGTCTTCATCGGGGCATACGCAATTGGCACGTTACATTCCGGCTGTGGCCCTGCGTTTAGCTCTCGGGCTTACAAGAAAGCCAATGAAGGTATGGGTGTGGCCTCGCGGTACTCCTCCTACCATGCTGAGGGCAATTCAGTGGTGGAGAGGAAAAACCGGGACCTAAAGCAATCCTTAACAGCAAGGGTATTAGGCACCGGTGGTACATGGGTCAATCACCTATATGTGGTCCAGAGGGCACTCAACAACATGCCAAGAAAATCCTTGGGAGGTCGTACCACTTATGAAATCCTGTTTGGGACAAGAATGTGGATACCTGATCTCGATTGTGCCAGCACAGTGGCGGATGCAAAACCATTTGAATTGAATGACCGTTTCGCTGTTTTACAGAAACTCAATGAATTCCGAGCGTTACAAAGCAACGTGAAAGTCAAACGCACTGCCAATGGGGAAGTGAAACCAGTTCCGGCAAGACCTGCCTGGGTCCCGAAGATTGGGGACCTGGTCAGGGAAAAGCTTGAGGACAGAAGAGAGTTTGGGCCATCTTACAGAACAGCTAGCAGTAGTGGGAACAAGAACAGTACTTCTTCCGCCTCTTGCCGGCAAAAAAGAAAAAAAGATTTGTCTCCATTGATCTGATCAAACCGCATCATGTGGCCGATTCTCAACAGTAGGCCGCATGGGGTCCTGAGTAGCCGCAGACCTCCTCTTGCTACTATAGAGGAAGTTCAGATGGAAAGACTAATAACCTTTCAAGACTCCACTACACAATGTGAAGGATTAACGAATAATGGAGAACAAATCACACCAGTTGAAATTGGAAAACATCAAGCAGAAACAACAATGCAAGTTGCAATTCGGCCCAGCAATGATGTCTACATTAATGAGCCTTCAAACGGCACATCTGCCAGTTCTACAAAATGTGCGGAGCTATTAAAGATAGATCAAACTGCATCTGGCTACTTCATCAACTTCGATGATTTCTCTTCAGATCCAAGTGAACCTGATCAAACGCCACCCATTTCAAAGAAAGAGAAATTTCTACAATTCTATCTTTTGCTCAAAAAGACTTACTTAGTGCCACCTTGGTTGCATATTTGGTTTGCAATAGGGATAGTATTCCTGTTAATTTGGATTGGCACAGTGACTGTCTTTTTTCTGCTTCTGAATGGACATTATCTCCCAGAACGCTCTGCAGTACAATCCGTGAACTTGGTCCTGAAACCACATACGTCATCACACGTTGAACAAAGAGACTTGTCCCTGGTGAACATTACAGCAATTCCAATACCTGATGGTATAGTTTGGGATAAAATTTCATATGATGTATATGGCCCCACTGAACATTTGAAAATTCCACATTTGTTTAAAATTTCTTTAAATGATTTCATTACCCCCCAGTATACTCTCTGATGATTGGGACATTGAAACTGTAAATACTATGCTTACAGATTCAGAACAGTCTGCTGCATTTTCTTACAGGGAATTGTATGAGGATACAACTGACTACGATACCATGTTCTGTTACCAGCATTATGGTCATCATTTGTTGCATAGAGCAAGTGTACCACGCACTGCTAATGTGTACCATCAATGAGAACATTGCCCAACACCACCAAAGGGTAGTTCTGCCACATTCATACAGAAATTCGCATACTTTTCAGGGTTTAATACATCAGACCCAGAATAGTTTTTCTACAAACTTGCACAGACTAATGCAACTGCGAAGAAAATTATGCTGACCAATACTAAACTGATATATTCAGCACCTTCTATCTCCCAACTGTCTGTACAGGGTTTCGACTACTGGAGAGACACCATAGACACAAAATCCATCTGGGGGACAAGAGAGTGGCAGGTTCAGGGAACTGAGGCTTTATTCAGGGCTTGCCTCATACCATTACAGATGATTTTCCTGAATAGAACAGTGCAACAAACTACCTGTTATGGGTTTGCAAAAAATCAAAGACCTGAAAACACCAGGCATCCCCTCACCCTCACCTATTAAGGTTTTCACAAATAACACACTAACAAATGAGGGGACACATGGTACGAGTACATACAATTCATCATCTCCCGGTTGGAAGGGTTGGTTGGTTTAACCCGTAGACACAAATATGTGTAACTCAAGATTCAAGGGTACCACCGAAGGGTTTAGTTTCCATAGGCCTGACCCACGCTATGTACACACAGACGACTCAGGGGTAGCGACTTCCTATAGTGTCGGGAAGTTGTGCCTAGATTGGCTAAAGACCTCAACACTATCACAAGTGAACAACACTTGTCCCTTCTGTCAGACAACATGGATCTTAGGGATTTCTTGTTAGGTCCCAGGAAACCACGTAGGAAACGCTTCTTAAATACCATCTATAATGAGGTTTGGAAAGTCTCCCAACAGGAAGCTGCAGAGAGACTTCGTGAAATCGATAGGATTAACCTAGAAAAGGCCTCAGCTGTGGTTGATAACGGCATGACCACACTCTCGTCTCGTATTTATTCACTGGGCAACACTGTGTCCTCAGCTATCGACATAATGGAACAAGATTTGTCTATTCTACAACATGGGCAATCTCAGCTATGCACTATTATGCTTTTAAGCTGGACGCTTCAATCACTGCGTTCTGGCCACGTTCCATGGCGATACATTAAAGACACAAATCTGTTTTCGGCTTACAATCTGACCGACAGGCAATCAACCATGGCACGCAGAGATGCGAAGTACACCATGCTGCTCATTGAAAAACTAGAGACGTTACCTTTTACTGTAGCAGAGTCACCATCTACTGAATGGTTAAGCCTTGGCTATATCACACTGCCAATCACGACATTCCAATTCCAGTAATGCCTGAAATATTACCCAGAATGCAGGTATGAAGCATTGGGCGAAGGGTACATATGAGAAACCTGGGAGTTACCATACACATATAGGTGTTGGAACAAGGAAAAGAAAGATTTCTTGAGTGGTCCAAACTGCGAAAAGGCCTTAAGTGGGTCCATCGTTTCTTTAACATGTCTGATACGAAGGGGATAGTACACTTATTTAAGAGCATTGGATCAGGTCTGTTAACCACCTTTCAAACCATTTTCGGAGTGATTCCATCATTCATACACTCCGTACTTGGAAGCGTTTTTGGATGACTTCCTTTGGTCCTGCTTTCAGTAGTGGGCATCTTGATTTTAATTCTATTGCTTCGCAATGGATGTCAACATCACTCGAGAAATGGAGAGAACACTGCTGGAGCGACGTTGTCGTGAGCGATTGGTGTTCTTCGTGGGTATACATCGCCTATGAGAGCTGAGTGAGCATTGGTTCCTGTCTTTCAGACCGGCCAGGCTTTACTGCATTCTGCCAGTATTCCGCTGCCTCTTTTGCGGTTCCGGACGCGTGTTGGACCTCTGTCTGACACCTCCATCGGTTGCGCCACCGGACATAGACATGCTCCTGGCGCCTTTGCGGGCCCATATGCACAGTTGTCCACAGCGTATTCCCATGTTGATGATGGCATTTCTAGAGCCCCCACGGGACACTTCAGCTCCTGTTGGAACGGAAATCGGCTCCACCACGGATGTGCAGGCATCAGTCTCAGGCACACAGGCATCTAATTCTTCCCCGACGGCTGCCGTGGGAACAAGTGATGAACACCTCTGCTCGCTTGATATCATACTGGAGGTGCTAGAAGGACTGCCTCCTGCGGATGAAATGTTCAGTGATGTTGAGTCTTCAGCACAGGATTCTTAAACAATCTGGCCTCTCCTGTGATGGGAACCGTTTGGCAACTTTTTAAACATGTGCCAAATTGAAGGTCGAACTGACTTTGTTTTTCTCCTCTGCTCTATCTGAACATAGTGGCTTTCAAGGTGCTCAGAAAATAATGACAATATATTAAAACATATAAAGGACCTTTTATGAACGCTTTTTAGAGAAGAAGGCTTTCAATATAGACCTTGCTTTTATGGACATTTATTACAGACTTTAAGTGTTTTTTCGTATATTTTAATATACATGATTATTGTGCTTTTTTTAGCTTTGCTATCATTACCTAGCTGACCTTGTTGACCTTTTGATGAGGAGTGGGTGTCATGTCCTTTAGGATAGTCCCATCATGTACATACCAATTACATACATTTTGTCCCATCCACACGACATAACGGTCCTAAACACAGGTGACCTTTTAACTAGTAGCTTACTTCTGTCTCTTCGACAACCAGGCTCTCGGTATCCTATCTTAATCCCTGTACCTGACGTACATAAACGTGTCCCCAGGCACGGTAGATTTATTCTGTATAAGGGTCACCACTTTTTTCATCCATGGCCAACAGCCAGCTGTGCATGAGTGTTTTTGTTTAGAAAAGGATTAGCAGAGGATTAGTGAATGTTTTAAAAACATATCAATTCTGGAAAAACGCTGGAGTGACCACTTCAGTATAAAAGACCCTCACTCCCCCTTACAAGAGAGAGGAGAATTCCTTCCAGGCTGGACCGAGAATCTGCAGGCTGATGCTTCGACAGGCAGAGACCTGACATCCCTTGCGGGGTGCCATCCTTGATGCAGAGACGGGGTATTTCATTCAGAACCATCAGGTGAGGGGTTAGTACTTCCCCAGGGGATTCTTGGCTCCAGTAGGATCTATCCTGACATTTACATACACAGGCTTAACCCACATACCTAGGCTAGGTACATTTAAGTAGGCTACGCATTGTAGGAGTACGCCAATGCTGTTTTATATAATATGCTTTTATTCATCTTATTAGCACTATGGTAGAAATGTATCTACTTTTTACGATATTGGTACTAGCGATTACATTTGTCTGCTCCTGTCTTTTGATTGTCGCAGCTAACATGTTTCATACTAGACTGACGCTTGACCAATAAATAATTATTGAAACCGTTCCAATCGTCATTCTATGTATATTCTGAGAAAAGCAAGCACGAGTGACTGAGCGAAAGATACCTGAGGAATCAGGGTTGTCATGTTCAGTGGTTGCCAGAAACTACCTACACCGCTGTAGAATACAGGGGCGTGGTAGTGGTACCGTAGAGCTAGCTGGTCTAACGGCTGACTCATCCTGTGGGGGTGTCCAGAGTCTGTCTGCACACCAAGCCCTCAGTTTAGGTCATCCAAAACGCGCTTGTCCAGGGGGGTCCTAGGAACTACACGACAGGGGTGTGTGCCAAGATTGGTGCTTCTTGTTGTACTTTTATTCCTGGAAATGATCTGGACAATGGGACATTAGCCATTGCTATCCAAGAACTGCACTGTCTCCAACTTGTTCCTGTTGTGCCAAACGCCTCTTGTCTTTTCATTTACTTGAGCTAAACTCATATCCGACCAGCAAAAAGAAATCAATAAAAGTGTTTGACACAGGTCTATGCTAGTGAATGTTAGAACTGGGGGTCTCTAGTTGGCAGAGGTAGGTACCTTTGTCCAAATAGGGACCCTTGCTTCTAGTCAGGGTAAGGGGGATACACTACTAAAATAACCCCTGCTCACCCCCTTGGTAGCTTGGCACGAGCAGGCAGGCTTATCTCAGAGGCAGTGTGTAAAGCATTTGTGAATACATACAGTAATACAGTGACAACACTACAGATGGACACCACACAAGTTGTAGTATAAAAATAAGTAATTTTATATAGACTTAACACAAGACCCAAAACGACAAAAATCCACAATACAATATGAAAAATATGACTGTCAATGGTAGAAAATAGTTCAGTTCAAATGCAGGTGATAAATGCGACACTCTACGTTCAATGTACCTTTGGGTGCGTAACGCGATACAAACAAAAGAGTTGCAGGGAAGGTGATGCGTCGGTTCCTTACACGCAAGAACGGTGATGCGTGGGTTCCTTGCTCCGGGGGAGGAGATGCGTTGGTTCCCTACTGCTGCGTAGGGGACGGTGATGCGTCGGTTCCTTACCGGAGAGGAGGTGATGCATCGGTTCTTCACTGTGTGGGGTGGTGATGCATCGATTTCTTACTGCGCTTCTGTGGCGATGTGACCAGCAGCGCCTCGATGCGATGACGACCCGGTGCAATGAAACAAAATGGCATCTTCCTCTTGATGCGACAACGAAGAGGGCGATGCGGGCATGCCCAACGGCCGTGCGGCGACTCCGTGAATCTTCTGAGCCGCGACAGGCCCTGCGACACGCTTCTCCGATGATGTGACGGCATCTGCTGCGACGGCGACACTCTTCTCCGGTGATGCGAGGCACTTCGGTGATGCGATGGCGACAGCGGCGGCACGCTTTCTCGGCGATGCGACGACAACTGCTGCGGCGGCGACACGCTTCTTCTTCGTGAGTCGCGCTTCCAGCTCCCAGCAACACGCAGTCTCTCAGAAGGCCCAACACAACAGTAGGCACTTCAATTCCCAGCAAGGGAATTCAGGGGAGCTGGTTGGTGAAGTCTTGTGTCCCTGAGACTTCAGCAGGAGGCAAGCTCAATCTTCAAGCCCTTGGAGATTTTCTGCAAGATGATGAAAGTAGGCACAAAGTTCCTTTCTCCTTTCTTTGGCAATCAGGCAACCACTGCAGGCCAATCCCTCAAACAGCACACAGCATAGGGATAGTCTCCTCCTTCAGTTTCTCTGGTTCCTCTCCTCAGCAAAGGTTCTTCTTGTTTCCCAGAAGTGATCTAAAGTCTTGGGGTCAGGGCCCCAGTATTTATACCCATAAATCCTTTGTCCTCTGAAGGCAGAGGGTCCTGTACCTAGTCCAAACCAGTTCTGGGTGCATTCTGCCAGTGCACACCCTCTTCCTTTGTCAGTGTGGGCTAGGGACATCAGACGCACTACAGGAGGTGGAGCCAGCATTGTGGAAGGCAGGCACAGCCCTATTCAGGCCCAGGTGCTACTCCTCCCACCACTTTACATGCAGATAGGTCTATTCAGCCCTTTGCTGACTCACCCTGTCTCCTGGAGTCCCCCAGCCCCTGTCACTCACAAAACCAGACATACAATACACAAGCTAGCAGAGGCAGGCTGGATGGTTTAGGCAAGAAAATATCTACTTTCTAAAAGTGGTATTTTCAAACACAGAATGTTAAAACCAACTTCACTAAAAGATGTATTTTATCATTCTGAGTTCAGGCATACTAAATTCTTTTTTCTACCATGTTCCCTGGGTCAGTTAGGATTATATGGTGTTATAATCAAACTGCCCATTCTGGCCTATGGGGACAGGTAGCCTTGCAATAGTGAAAAACGAAATTGGCTGTAATTCACTATCAGGACATGCCACACACACCAGGGCATGTCCTACCCCTTACATACAATGCACCCTGCCCGCAGGCCTACCTTAGGGGTGACTAACATGCAGTAAAGGGAAGGTTTGGGGACTGGTAAGTGGGTGCACTTACCAAGTCGACATGGCAGTACCAGACTGCACACAGGCTCTGCAATGGCAGGCCTGAGACACACTTTACAAGCTGCTCCTGTGGGTGGCACAACCAGTGCTGCAAGCCCACCAGCAGCATTTGACTCACAGGCCCTGGGCACAAACAGTGCACTGTACTAGGGTCTGACAGTGAATCAAATAGGCCAAACATGGAGTCACTAATCCATACATCAATTTACCATAGGGAGCACTTGCACTTTGCCACTGTATAGCAGTGGCAAAGTGCCCAAAGCATCTAGACCAGCAAAAACATATCAACAACAGTGGAGGCAAAGTGAAAAAATGGAAAGGAGACCCACGCCAAGGATGCCAGGTCTAACAGTGAACCTCTTACCTTGTGCAGGATTCTGAAATAAAAGTAGTGCAGGATTCAGTACCACAGGACAGCATGGGATCACTATATCATTATTTTGTGCAGGTCCTGTAATATGCACCATTTTCTGCTTGGTTTCTTTGTTCTATGATCAGAGAATTACATGGACTCCCTAGCACTTCTTTTAAACTTCCCTGATGAACCATTTTGACAATTACAGGTGAAATCACCTCCTCTGCTTCACAAGTAAGTCTGTATTGAGGAGTCCGAGGATGAACTGCCTTTGGTTTTATAGTGATCTGCAGTGGCTCTGCATTTTTAATCAACACAATTTCTTTTACTGAAAAATCCCTAACCTCTTTATTCACAGTATGTCTTAAATCTGGAGTTAAGTCCTTTGAAGGACTCTGCACTGTGCAGGTCTAGGCTGCGGCATAATCTCAAACATGACACACATAAAATCATTGATCTTTTTTGCTTTATACAAACCATTCACAAGAAACTATAACTTGTTGTTGTCAGCAGTAATTCTATTCCATTCTTTAAGCCACAGGCATATGTGCATACCTCAGTTGAGGAGCATCTCATGTGCTGGGATATTCACCAGGGGCTGAGTATCTTCCCCGGAAGTAGATATGGTGGATTTATTTGAAAGGCACCCATTGTAATCTCCACCTAGCTTTACAATACACGTAATACTATTACAGTCAATCACAATACGATTTCAATATGATTCCTAAAATGCAATAAGTAATGTTAATAATCAAAAAATATAAAACCTTTGTCTGCCTACCGAGATACAGGATAGAAAAATCAATCTTAACACAGAAATGGGATTGCACCATGAGCGCTTCTAAGCACATCAAGAAAGGCTCTCATTCAGGTTAATTAAAATGTAACAATCATTACAGAAAGCAAAAAGTAGCTAGTTAGTCAAATGGAAATTAGCATCAATAATGCATCAAATAATTGAAATGCAAGAGGATTAGCATAAGATAAACCTCCATAGCAAGGAAATAGTCAGAACAAAAGTATAGTTCAGCAAAAAGACTAACATAAATCTGAAATTAAAAAAATCAAGGAAAGTGGAAGTATAAATCAATAGACAGAACAACATGAAGTCTGCCTTTGAGAAAGTAAGTAAAAAGCATGTGAGAGGTGTTTGAATCCTCCTCGAAAGCAGGCCAGAACCCTACCACATTGCCCCAAGTAAGCCAATGAAGTGGCGCAACAGGGAGACAATGTTGAAGAGTATAGGTGACAAGGTCCTCCCTGGGGAACTCTTCTTATAACAGTGAGAAGGAAAATGAGATTGCAAGGTCATAGTTCAGGAAGCTGTGAGACTTTAGCTAGGAATGTGTAGTATGTTTATTTAGAGAGTAGTTGTTTACAGCAAACACAAAAACAATCTTAGCATTCTTCAGCATGATCTTTAACATCCTAATAACACATTGGCAATAAAGCCAAACTAAACAATGAGTTAGATGTCTCTGTCCATAGACTAAGAGGAAAAAGTACTTAAATCAGGTAATTATTTGAGCTAGAAGTTGGCTACACTAAAGCCTCCATTTATATGGGAAGAATATGGAACAGCGCATATTCAATCTCTTCCCATACTTCCAAACAATAATGTAGTACATCCTAATACATCTGAACACAGAAGACAAAATGAAGTGGCTCGCTTTAGGTCCATGCATCCATTTCCTTCTTAAGTGTAGTCCACTAAACAGATATGATGGCCAATAGCTCAAAACAGTCGTTCAATTAAAAGCATTGAGCAATTATAGGTTACCCTTGCCATACCTCACTCTGAGATACAATATTACAGTTCTCCTTCACTACCGAAACCCAATACTAACCCCAAAATGTTTCCATTATGTGTAATAGGCTAATGGAGAAATGTGATACAGATTATGTACAATATATTGTAATTTTTTGGTGGAAAATATGATAGATCTATTTAGCCTTTTCTGCTGCATTTTTTTATGTAAATGGACAGAGTTTGCTAAATCCCATGAATGGGCATTATCTCAGTGACCTGAGAGGCCACTTTAATGATGCACATAGCAGCTCATATAATGTGATGATCAATATAGATGGACTTTTGACAGAAAGTGCACTTAGAACTAGAGAAATGTTCACTCTTCACCACAGAGGCCTTGATAATGGAAAAAAATAATGAAAATACAGTTCACTTTAAAATGTGACCTGCCAAAAATGGTATAATTGCTTACCTCATTTCACTGAATTCAGTGTGACTTTTAACACAACAACAAATATTCACCTTGTTCACTGGCCAAGCTCATCGAGGTTCTTCTGGAGGCGACGTCCCCGCTACACATAGTAGACGTGTCTTTAATGACGTTATGGAAGCAGATTTGGATAGATCTGAGATGTCCACAAGATACCTCTCTCTCACGATTTCTTGCCACTTTGGGTCTTCAGATTTGTGGTGATGCAAAGATCCCATGGACAGATGATACTCTCACTTTTCTGGGGCACATAGGGTCCTAGCTTCTCTAGGCTGTACTATGTATTTGCTCTGGCGGGGGAAGTGGGCACCATCGAACATGGGGAATACCTATCCAGGGGCCTCTCAGATCACTCCCCCCTACTGGTCAAGCTGGGTCAGCGGGGATGAAGAGAGGCACTGGGTGGAAAATAAGAGCTTGGGACTTACAGGACTGGGAGGTAGCCCTGGGACTTCATATAGACACTGAACTTTACTTCAAGGAAAACGAGGGCTCAGTCACCTCCTGGTATTTTGGGAGGCCTACAAGGTGGTCCTCTGAGACAGAGTGCAGAATTTAGTGGCCCAGAGAAAGAGGAGAGCGGTGGCGGCCCTGGAGGGCCTTGAGAACCAACTCTTGGAGTTGGAGGGCACATCAGGGCTGGCCATGGACCTCCCTACACTAAGGAAGATAGAGGTTCTGCAGAATGAGTACCGTGACCTAGCACAAGAGGGGGCAAAGAAGCAGATGCTGGCCACACTGCACCATCTGTATGAAACAGGCGATAAAGTAGGCAAGCTCCTAGCCTGGCTGTGCAGGAGGGAAATGGAGGCCAGGTTGGTGCAGATGATACTGGGGCCAGCATCGGAGGCCCGTGACACAGATGAACAAATAGCTGAGAAATTTGCCTGATACTATTGGTCATTCTATAAGGCCCGACCACTGCATGATACACTCGGCATCACACAATACTTGCCAATAGTGGCCACTCCGGTGAAGGATGCAGAGCCATGGGTGACCCTGGAGGCAGAAATTATGCAGCCTGAAATCCAGTCTGCCATAGCAAAGCTGAGGACAGTTAAATCCCTGGGGCCCAATGGAATCCGGGGGAATTCCATAAGCACTATGCCAGGATGTTGGGACCCCATCAACTGAACTTATTCAAGGAGGACAGGGTGCAGGGAACGCTCCTACCGGATCACCAACGAGCCACCATCATGGTGATCCCTAAGGAAGGTAAATCAAAGGGAGCACTGCGAGTCGTACCGCCCAATCTCCTTATTTAATATCGAAGTTAAAATTCTTGCCAAAATACTAGCCACACGGCTCCTGCAAGTAATAATGCCCCTGATACACAGGGATCTGTCGGTCTTTTTACCAGGTGGGTCAATGCGGTAAAATCTGAGGCGGACACACAACTGGCTGACTGAGGAAAGGGATCGACCGCTGCATGTCTTCCTCGCCTTGGATGCAGAGAAGGCATTTGACGCAGTGCACTGGCCCTTCCTGGAGCATACATTGCTGAAGTTGAGGTTTGACCCTAAGTATAGGAGGTGAGTTGCTGTGTTATACCAGGCCCTGATCACGTCAGTAAGAGTAAACAGGGTGATGTCATCAGACTTTCCAATTGAAATGGGTACCAGGCAAGGGTGCCCCCTATCTCCCCTTTTCTGTGCCCTTACCATAGAGTTGCTAGCATGCATGGTGTGTGGCAATCCTGAGGTTAGAGGGTTTAAAATATCTACGGCAGATGAAGGCAAAAAAAAATATTTGCTGTATGCGGGCGACATTCTACTTTATATTACTGACCCAGGCACGACTGTCCCGGTGGTCATTCAGATTTGTTGCGTCGGTAGTCTATTAACCCAGCGGATAGGTGGACCTGTCTCTGCTCCCACACAGCCTAGCAGTGGTGGCGGAGGGTTTCAAGTACCTGGGGATTTTCATGACGCCAAAGAGAAAGCTCTCTCTCCACAGAAACCTGGGGAGGATGGTACAAAACTTTCAGGAAGATGCAGAGGGGGGTAGAAGGTTGCCCCTCACCCTTATAGGTTGGGTGGCCATCTTCAAAATGATTACGCTCCCTAAGCTATTATACGTTCTTCAGAATACATACTACAGTGTTCCGCAGGAGGTGTTTACCACAATGGGGGGGTCCCTGCACGGGAATGGGGGCCACAATAGAATTGCCATTAAAACACTGCATCACAACTCTTATAATGAGGGGATAGCTCTCCCGGATGTGGAGGCATGCTACTGGGCGGCACACTTATACAACATACATGATTAGATACTTGCCCCTCAAAACCACTCAACCTTCAGATTGGAATGGGCAAAGCTAGAGACGAGTTCACATACACATTACCTCTATGGGGGAAGGGGACACAACGATTGCTTCTGGGAACACAGGTGGCCCTAGCAGCATGGGACAAAGCCACCAGATGTATGGGCTGGGTGCGCAAAATCACAAGGGAAACTCCTTTATGGGAGGGCATATGGCTTAGAGAGTTTGGGAAGCTGCAAGGGTTTGGGTTATGGGACCTTATCGGTATCTCAAAAGTGGGGGAACTGCTGGAAAACGGGGATATTATGTCATTTTCCTCACTACAGCGTGACTACAACATACACCCCAACAAATTCTTAAAGAATGCAAAATTGCGACACGCCTGGCAGGCAGAGGGGCTAAAAGGGAAGGAGATCACCTAATATGCACCCCTAAAAGGATGGCTGCTAATGGTAGAACTCGGGAGAGGAGCGATCTCCCTCACATAAAGGACATTGAATAGCAATATGCCAGACAAACTGGGTAGGCTGAGACAGAGGTGGGAGCAGTAAGTAAGGGCAATGGAGGATATAGACTGGGAGGTGGCATTAATGCATCTGAAGGAGGTGGCGATAAAAAAAAGACTGCGGTTGATCCAGTGTAAGATACTAGGTAAGGTCGACTATGACAGAGACTGCACGACATGTGGAGGGCAGTTTCCCTGACTGGTATGCGTTGCAACGGAGACAATTGGAATTTCATGCACACAATAAGGGGGCTGCCTGCTAATCCAAGCGTACTGGGAGGCGATTATTGAGGAACTCAGTGCCATCCTGGAAGTAACTATCCCACATGAGCCATAATATGTTCTTCTGGGGATACCCAGAAACGTGGATGCTCCACGAGTCAAGCTACTGTTCAGCGGCCTTGTTCTGGGAGTGGCCAAAAAGGGCATAGCCCCATACGTGGGGTCTAGGGAGACCACAACAATACATAAATGGAGAGGGGGAATTAACATATATAAGGTGGCGGAGATAGTCATATACACCAGTAGGGGTTGCCCCCAGAAAATCTATAAGGTGTGGGGCGGCTGCCTCAAATACTACTCGGTCGGGTCCCCAGGGGAAAAGTTCGGGAAAATTTCAAGGACCAACCAGGACCATGTGAATCAGGAGGTATAGTGCAGATAATTGTATATGAGACTGTGCTATTGTCTCTCTTCTTTTTCAATGTTCACTGGATGTTGGACGTCTGTTGTGTTATGATGCGGGAGGGGTGTTTGTCTCTCATTGAGTCTTTACCAATGCGGGTGCCCGTTTGGCACCTTTTACAGTGGTTTTTGTTTACCTGCAAAATAAAAAATATATTGAAAAAAAAATATTCACCTTGGGAGGAAAGGTCCTTTTTGCAGGATTACCCCCACTTTTTTTTTTTAAACAGAGTTTATTGGCATTTAAGTTATACGCATTTCCAGTATTACCATAGCAGGATTTGTACATACATGTAGAGATTACCCCCACTTTTTGTCCTTCTTTTTACTAGATTTAGTGGGGAAACTGCGTTTACAACGCTGTCATCACATCGCAGTGCTTTTACAACGCGGTCGTTAGAACCACCGCGTTGTTAGTACGCGATACCTTTACATCGCAAGTCATTAGAACGATTTGCTGTAGGGGGAGCTAAGGTATTGGATATGAAATCCAACACCTTCCCTGCTGTTGCGAAAACTGGAGTAGGAATAGTAAATAACACTATTCCTAAGTCCAGCGCGCCACCTACAGCAAGTCGTTCTAATGACTTGCGATGTAAAGGTATTGAGTACTAACAACGCGGTCGTTGTAACGACCGCGTTGTAAAAGCACGCGATGTAATAGCATGCATTGTAACATGCTATATTCGATTTAGTGCTGGTCTACTGACTCTGAACACTGGGGCACTGACTAATCAATAATTGGCATATTTAAGTTACCTGTAAGTCCCTAGTATATAATACTCTGTTTGCAAAGGGCCTATAAGTTAAATGTTACTAGTTGACTGCAGCACCTATCCTGCCACCACTAAAGTGGCAAGAGAAACTTAACTTTGACTCTAGGCCTGCCACTCCCACTTAGTCATGCAGATTTTAAACTGCAAATTCGACCTGGAAATGACAAGCTGAAGCACAGATAATGTGCTGTTAAAAACAGCTTTTGGGTTTATTTTTTATTTTGAGACACCAATAAAATGAATGGGAACACCTGCAGTGAAGCGCAGCCCTAAATCAGCAGGGGAGTGCAGGCAGCCCCCAACCCTTAATGTCAGGCGGGCAGGTTTGGTATTCATTCTATTTATTCCTTGATGAGTCTGTCTCTCCTCCTCCACCCCCCACCTCTAGTCTCTTGATTTATTTTGTTTTGCTTTTGCTTTGGCCTGAATATAAGAAGTAGGAAACATCAAGCACCTGTTTTACCCACATCTGGATAGGGAACGAATATGTTAACTTTGTCATGCCCTCGAGGAAAGTATCATTCGTCCCCCATTCAGTGCATGTTGTCTCTCTCTCTCATTTAAATTGCTAATTGTAAGCTATGAAAAAATAGGCCCAAGCAGCCATACTGTCATATGCCAGTCAGTAAGTGAAAGTAAAAGACAGAACTGGAAAAAACATATAGCGTGCGCAAGAAATAGATTGCAAAAGTATGCGAAAACAAGAGAACATGAGTGTAACAAGGAGGGAAAGTGTATGTGAAGAGTGAGCAAAGAAGAGAATAACAGTGATAGGGAGTGACCATGGATGTATTTGTGTGAAAGAGAGTGATAACAAGGTAGTGGAAGTAAGAGATTGAGGAGGCAGGCAGACCGGAATAAAATGGAGACAGCACAAAGACAGACAGGGGCAGAGAGAAAGAAGACATGATTATAGTGCCCTAGTAATGTTTGCCCAATCATCCAGTGTCCCAGTAAATGGTGAGGAGGAATCCCGTGAACCACTCATTTATGGTAGACATTATGTAGCCCTGTAAGTGATAGGAGGCAATCCTATAACCCAGTAACTAATGGAAGCCAGAATGTGACCCACTGATTTGCATACACCCTGTGCCATAATGACTAATAAACACATATTATATACCCTAGAAAAGTACAGATAGGTAAGATAAGCCCTAGTTTCAACTAGGGCCACACCATGTAGCCCAGTAGCTGAACGGCAAACAATACATGGATCAGTACTTGACGCATGGCCCAGTAGCAGTCATTATCTGGCCTAGTATTTGATAGTAGGCATGATGTGGTCTGGTACCTCATGACCAGGCATGTTACATCCAAGTAACTTGAAGACCTTTCATGGCTCCTATTATATGACCCAATAACAGATGAACAATGTGTTCTGTTTAGAGTGACCAACGATCAGGTATTCTGTGGCACAGTGACTACTAGACAAGCAAAGACACTGCTTGCCCTCTTTGTAAAGTGAAATCACAGAACATATTTAGATATTATTGTATACGTATTTAACATTTTGCCATATGCTAAATGCTATCAAATCGTATGACTGCACCGTTCTTTCATGTTCTTTTGATTGTTTTATTCTGTGTCACAAGTATTTCAGGGACATATTTTGATAGTAATTACAGATCCTTTGACTGAATAAAAGAAGTTCTGATGGTCAATATTTTGACTGTGGCATTTTTTTCACCTGGGTATAGCACCTCTTGTTGCATACATTTTGTTGTGTATACAAGTGACGTGTTGTTTATTTACAAATAAAAAATGAAGAATGCTTCAGACCAATATATGATTTTATTTGTCCCAGAAAAATTATTTGTACAGTGGTTATGACTAAAGTACTGGACACGTTGGTGAGTTATCAATTTCAACAGTATCTAACCAAGCATGTTTAAGCCAATATCATTAAGAAACTGTGCTTAAAAATGCTCACTTTAGAAAACATAGGTAGATGGGAAAGGGAGGATTCTAAAGGGTGATTCCCTACTTCTATACCTAATTATAAGCAGTAGCTGGTTCACCTGCATAGTTGCACATCACATCACTCGGCTGCGCTCACAGCTGAATAAAGTGTGCACACAAATATTACACGGCCGCACATGGGAAAGAATAATTAGAGGGAACATTGCTTATAATGTATAACTTTAGTTGGGGAACAGCATCATTCAAGGACTCAAATTATTAGAAAATAAAAATTCAATCTGATGTTGGATTGTAAATCACTATTTTGAAAATGGCACTTTTGGAAAGTTGGCATTTTCCTCCCTGAAGCCTCTACTAGCCCTTTCTGAGATAATACCAAACTGTCACCTGGCAGCTTGCTGGGAGGTTTGAATTGCTCTCAGAGAGGGGAACAAAGGGGTCTTGGTAGGGAGGAAGTGTGATCTAGTCCTGACAGGATGGCCTCAGGGTGTGGTCATCAGTTGTACAAGCTTCAAAGGGGCAGCGCCTGTCACAGGCAGATGCCTAAGCCTGCCCCTGCCATTGTCTACATAACCAGAGTGGCATCAATACCAGTGGGGGAAATACCTGTCCCAGAACTGGTTTTGCAAGAGCATCTCCTCATTTCCCTAGGCACACCTTGGTGGTATGCCCAGGGCTTTGACCCAGGAAAGAAATATTCTGCCATGTTGGATTTTGGCAGAGCAGGTCACTGTGGGGTTGCTTGGGGTCTGACTGCCAGGAATGATGTGAAAGTGGGTATGGTTGTCCCTTGGAACATTTTTCCCTATTAGTTAGGGAGTCACACCCACCCACAAGCTAGTTCCAGGCATAAATATGGCACATCTGGCTACCTTCCTCAGAACACTGCTGGACATGTGAAAAACAGAAGAAGGACTGTGTCTGCTGAACCAAAGGATTGGAACTCAAAAGAAGGACTGAGTCTGCTGTTTTACATGTGGAGGAAACCTCAAGGGTTGGATCTGCTCTCACCTGAACCCAGGGGAGTGGACTCCAAGGGCTAGTTGGCTAGCATCCTGTTAAGCTATAGGGTCACAAAAGGCTGCAAGAGGCCCACCTTCCAGAAGAGCTCAACTAACCAGTTCTAAATGGACTTGTCCTGGACCCTACCCCTGGAGTGAGTTCCAACTCCCAAGCGGTGTCCCTGAAGTCCTGGAACCCTTCGATGAATATCAGAGTATACTCCTCCTGCCGAACCCTGAAAGCAAGGACCAGAGGTTACCACAGGACTGCTGACAACCTTGCACCGCCTGTCATATTCAACTTGGTGGTTACCTCTTAACTTTAACTCCCCCCAAAAAGTTTCTAAGTCAGAAGGGACCTTTCCTGGGCCCAAAATTAGAATTTCTCCTGCTTTGAGTTTCCCGCCAATAGTAAACGGCTTCACTGGGACTTCCCCCAGCCGCTATCGGGCTTTTTGCAACCCATCTCAGCCACCGGATGCTGCCTTGCCGAATTGAGGTTCTTTGACTTCCAAAAATGTTTGTAAGTAAGAAGGTAAAGCTTTCCAACAGACAAAACCTGGTCCCTGTTTCCGGCCCACGCTCTATCACATTCAGCCTTAACCTTTGACTTTGACTGGGTCTAGCGAAACCAGATACCCGCCATTGGTTCTTTGAGCTTTTTGGAGCTAGAAAACTTTACAACTTCTAAAAATCATATCTCTGCTTCCCCTGACCTGATTTTTTGTCATATTTCTGTCAATTGGCTCCACTGATCCGATTTGTGTTGGTTTGCTGTCTATTTGTTTATTAAAATGTATACTGTTTTATAAATTGGAGTGGGATGTTTATTGTGTAGCGTTTAAGACTCAACTGTGTTTGCACTGGGAAATGCTTTCCCTTTGTTATTTTGAGTTAGGCCTGCTCTGTCCCACAGCACCCAAGACTGAACTAAAGTTTAAATTAAAATAACCTAACCGGAACTGACACAGAATAGTGACAATATGACTTGGTGAGGTCGTACAACCACCTCAACTAACAATCCACTTTCTCACACACTTTAACACGGAAGGAGCAATTACATTTTTAGGTGAACCTAATTTTCAGTGAGAACATAAAAGTTTGTGCAGGATACATGTGGCTAAATGAAGTCACGTTAATGTAGCTCACATGAACCATATTTTCAGTAGGAATTTGTGCAGGATACCTGTGGCTGAATAAAGTCGCTCTATGTAGGCCTTGTGAAGATTGTTCTAGGGGAAAAGAGAGAAAACAATCAATTTTTTGTAACATGGAACACAAAATGGTTTTATTTTATTTCCACACGTCATTTTCAAAAACAAACTCTCAACGTTAGATGACCCCACAGAACATTACCTTCCCCAATCCCTTGAATCTCTCAATCCAGAACAATCCTCGGTCAATTGTGGTACGCTTGCACTTAAAGTGCAAGACGATCTTACCCCATCTCTTCCCTCATTTAAATACAACAATCGATGGCTATTACTAGAATGATGATTTGCAGTCAATAAAGCGATTAAACACTCTCAAAGTATGCACACTGTGGAAGGGTAATCTAGTTAATATGCAAACAGAGTTTATTGTCAGTCCTATGTGTTACCCTGCGCCTGATTCTAATGTACGTCAGGATTATACAGAATCAAACGAAGGCCTGTTTATACAGCACAAAACAAACGCATCGCTTTTTTTAAAAGCTAAAATCAAGCTTACATATGGCAATTGCTATTTTGCGACATTTATTTGTTAACAGTGCATACAGTGTCTAAATCTCAAAGCCCAGGGGTACCCGTTTCCTGATTAAAACTACAATGTTTGGTTCCCTTTATCACCATGCTCCAAAAATCTTTATGGACTTTCCTTGCAATTACCCCTGATAGGTAATCCTGTGACTGCTCTTGGGCCTGAAGTTGCTGCTCCCAATTACAGTTTTTCATCCCCTAAAGTTTCATTCAGCCTGCATGATGTGTCATGAAACATGAATTCTCTGACTTTTCTGGGTCAATATCTTTTTCACAGCCTTTCAACCTCCATCAAAGCAGGGTGTTGTTACTAAGGTTAAAAGATACTTTTGATCATGCCATTTTGCAGTTCAAAAATCTAAATGAGTTTTCTATTACATTTCAAATTAATACTAAGATATGTGAGCTAAAGAATGATGATGGATTAAACCCAGATCAGTTGACTGGGGGTGAGTGCTTGCAATGTTCAACACTCCGTCCATCATCCCCTTTGGTTTTGCTATGTTCACCCTAAGTTGGCAGGGTATGCCCAGACGTGGGTCCCTTGCTCACTTTGCCACTGGATTCAAGATAGCCGGGCTGATGACGGCTGTAAGCCAGAAACCGGTCCCAGGATGCTTGTTTCCGGTCCAGGGAAGACATGGCTTAGCAGTTCGGGCTGGACTGTTCCCATGAGGCACAGGGTCAGACTGATTTGCATATGGCCATGTCTGAACTGGGGTGGCGGAGTGAGCTAAAGAATGATGATGGATTAAACCCAGGTCAGTTGACAGGGGGTGAGTGCTTGTAATGTTCAACACTCCGTCCATCATCCCCTTTGGTTTTGCTTGTGATATCTTACTCCAGTACTATCTCAGGCAGTGGCGTGGCCGGCGTGTCATCGGCCATTGTTCAAGAAAAAGGAAATGGGCCCTTGAACTGAGAAATGCAGCAATAAACAGTGTTCGGTGGGTCCCTCAAGCCTCTGTCTCCGGTGAAACTGTTCTTGCTGCACCATTAGAAGCTACGCCCCTGCGGGACGTCCGGATATTTCAACTAGCGGGACGTTTTTCCTATTGAAATATCTGATAATTGTTCTTATTAAAATTAGACGTTTTTAACATATTCGCAGCATCATTTTGTTGTCTAGGAACCGAATGCAACAACACAGAACTGGAGAAACTAATCAACGCCTTTTTCATAAGGTTATGTTATGTTATGTTAGCAATTTCTAGAGCGCACAAATACCCATGGGTGTCTCGGTAAAGAATGACATCTTCAGTCATCTAATAGTAGAAACTTTCAGTAATGATGAGAATATTAAACATTCTACATCTGTCTTCAAATCCACTTCTATCTAACCATAACATAAACAAACTCATTATAATATTAATAATACATGTTATTGATGTTCGATTAATTAAAATCATTACATCTTGGCACAGGCATGGATTAAAAAAAGAAGTTGTTAAAACTAAATTATCAAACGGGTCTGGACATGACAACATGTACATTAATTTACCCATCTCACATAAAGCGTTCAAATATCTCACCTGGAGCCTTCCCAAAATTAAAAGTGTTTTATCAAACCAGTCTGGACATATCAATAAGTGCATTCACTTTCCAGTCTCACCTAAAGCCTTAAAAGAGCTCACCTGGAGCCTAAAATTTCATTGCTTGCCTGGTCATCCCATCGTAGTATGTCCCATTTCCCACTTCCTAATTTCCTTTTCCCTAAGGCTAAATCACAAAAAACTGTATAATAATGAGAAAATGAATAGTCTTGTTATTGTCTATGTCAACAACCTCGTCCTTTGTTAGCCCTTTACATCCTTCATCATTCGTATATCTTCTGGGTTGCAGGTGTTTCTTTCATTAACTTTAAGAACCGCCCTGATAAATGGGTAGATTCACCTTTTAAGCAACTTCAGACAGCTACCATGCAGGTCCTCACATTTAAGGTCATAAATATTGGACAAAGCCATAGTCGCCTCAAGGTTTGTATACCTTCACAGATACAGATCACGTGTATTAGAGACTCCTCCTCTTGATCACACCATTGATGGAGCAAGGTTTCAAAAATGAAAATTGCTTGTACGCAATCCTCCTCATAGTATTAATTTATTAAATTGTATTGTCAATACTAACCTTTGCATTCACAAACACAAGAGGGACAGAAGCTTGCCTATGTGTTTTACTAATGAATAACGCTTGTCTGTAATCCAAAATGTCCGCTAAAGCGCGGGAACTTCATTGCGCATGTCGCAACCTGATCACATGGTGTGACGTCTTTCTTTGCTTGGTGGGAAACTTCTGCTTCTGCGCAGTGTGCACTAAAATGGCCGCTAAATGTTTTCACATGCTTCAGCTTGCTCTCATGTCATTATTAAATTGTCGTTTTCTTAATGCTACTAATGCAGGATAGTATTATAATTAATTGGGAATAGAGTAGGGAAAGTGGGCATACAGTGAAACATTTTATTTGTGATTTTAATATTTTCTTCTTGCACTTTTAGTAATTCGTAAACTTGGGCCTGGGTTGGTGACTTGAAACTCGAGAGACAGATGGTTCTGCGCATGTGTCCTGTGTGCCTGCCAAGTGAAGTCAACTTGGACGTCTCCCAAGGCCATGACCCATTGGCCGAAGATGCTGTACTTTATGTTTCCGGTGGACAAAATGATACTTTTCCCCTGTAAAATGTATAACATTTGTCGTGAGACGGGTGGGAAATAAAGCGAATGTATTAATTTGAAGGGGTGGGAACGTAAAGACAATAGGCTTTACAATTTAGGCCCAATCGATATGGTGCGAGAATCCACCCCCTGTCCCTGTCCAATCAGAAGTAGTGGTCCCATATTTTAGCAACATTAAGGGGAGGTACATGGGCGTAGAAGGGTATAATAGAATATAGCATTAGTTAATTAGTCAGAGCATGCTTTCACGAAGAACAGGCGTCCATGCTGCGAGAGAGCTCTTAGCTCCAGACTGCCATGCTGATCGGTTGCTGACTGAAAGCCTGTCCAGAAGAGGTCCTGAGGAGGGGGCGGCGGAGTCCATTAGAACGGGAGAATCGAGGAGAAGTCAAGTATCAGAGAGGGGAACGGCGCAGGCGTCGTTGTAGAGAGGTCACCGGTCCTGTCCTGATCCTGGAAGAAGTCTTTGCTCTTCATCCTTCCTGGGTCCAATCTTTTCCAACTCCTTGGCCAAGGGGCTTGGTTCTCGCATTTAGGTAACTATACTGCAACCTTTAGTTGCGCTGCTGTCTCTATCTTATCCTCTTCCTTAAACACCGTCATTGATTAGCAAAATCATTTCTATGCTTTTTCTTGGGTATTTCAACCAAGTACCGTGTTTTCTGTATTTTACTCTGCTAAAACTTTAGATAAACATTTTAAAACTTCCTGACTCAGTGGTTATTTTAGGATTATGAACTATATTGAATGTCACTCATTTTAAATTTCCCAATTGGCAAATGATCCATTGGTAAGTTATTACTCTTCAATCAGAAGGTAATTGGTAGCAGGGACTTTGATAAAAGAGTACATCTGACACCCAGCGTAAGTATTAGTGTAGTATGAATGTATGGGCCCAAGTGAGTATATGGTGTATGAATGCTGTTGGCTAATATTGCGCTGGATCAGTTTTCTGGTAAGCAGAGGACGGTTATGGTTACTTTTTGTTAATTGGGTAATGAGAATTTTATTTGTATTTTTATGAACTAACATCCGCTTAAAATTTTGAGTTTGTTATATGTTGTCCAGAATACCCCGGGGGGAAAAAAAAGAATAGTGGGTGGCAAGTGGAAGCCATACTGCAGTGAGGTTATCTGTCAGGCAGAATTAGTACTGAGAAGTTAAGCAGGACTTTCAGTACTCGTTAGGGACTCTATGCGTGTGAGTAATAGCAAAAAGGGTACGCTGATAAAAATTTGATGTTATATCACCTAGTAAGGGTAACATTGGAGAAGTAACAGGTACTTCTGGAGCTTGTGTGAAGAGTAGACGGAAGTGTTTTACTCGTAGTATATGTTTTAGTAAACGGAAAGGTTTTACTAAAGTGTGGAAGAAACTATCTTTTTCGAATTTAGAAGAAACTGGCACGATAGCGAATGTTTTATGTTGTTACTGAAATTTAATTAAGATTTATAGAGAAAATAAGTTTGCGTACATTTTTGTAAAGGGAGGGTCAGTTGCCGGAGAGGGAGCTGACGTCACAAAACACCGCGCTGTGGTAGGTTGAAACAGCGGGTGTGGAGAGACACTTGTAAAGGAGGGGTCAGTAGTCAGGAGTAGTACTGGCGTCACAGGTGCCGCGCTGGGATTGGTTAAACCAGCGAGGACAGAAAAGAGCAGATTGTAAAGGAGGGGTTGACAGATAAACGTCACCAAAAGGCCGCACAAGGATTGGCTCGGAAATTAAAAAAAATAGCAGACATTTGATTGGTCGAGATTTTAGAAGCAAAATTCTTAGTGGATAATGATTACATGTTAAAACGCGATCCGACTTTAACAGGAACTCGTCCGGTTAGGAGATTCCTAGGTTTTGCAGAATATAATTTTGTACACAGAAGATTAGATAGAATGTACGGAGAAAGGAGAAAAATGTCCTTTCTGCAAAAGATTAAGAACTATTTTAAAAAGGATAAACCACTCAAAACTAGAGAAGGAATTATTATTCCACCAGCTAAAACGCCAGCATCATTCATGATGATGGAGAGAGGTTATCATACCTGTGTATGGATGGAGAATTGGATAGAATACACCAAAAATGATGGAATATTAGCATTTCCCCAGAATGGTACCTTCAATGGAAGAATTCTTCAAAACTTGAGATTGAGGATGAATGATTTAGAACCCAGACCTAGATTAACCCAGTACGAAGCTCTAGAAGAATGGGAAACCGAGGCATTTGAGCAGGATAGATCTAGAAGTAATAGGAGTTATCCAGGATTTTTTCCCAGATATCTACGTGAGTCTAGGGATGGTCAGATGAAACAATGGAGAAGGGCAATGATTACAGAAGGACTGTATCCATTATTCACAGAAGGAGAGAAATCAGGAGGCAAATGTACAGAAAAGACATAACATTTAATGAGAAATGAGGAGTCTGAAGACGAATTTATGGAGGAAATGTTAAGAAATCCCCCACCATATCAGGAAGGGACAAGTGGATGCACCCCAAGTGCACCACCAAAAACTCTATTAGTGCCACAAGTAATGCATGAATTCACCCCGAATAGAATACTACATGATAAAGAAAAAGAAGCCCTAGAAAAGACCAGAGCAGAATTAATACAGAAAATAACTCAGATAAAAGTACATCCTGATTCGTTGACCATACCTGTAACAATTGGTCCAGTAGTTCCATTATATGGTACTCAGGGAAGTTGTCCTCTACCCATACTTGCACCTACTCCTCAATCAATCAATCAATCAAGCATTTGTATAGCGCGCTACTCACCCGGAGGGTCTCAAGGCGCTTGGGGGGGGGGGGGTCCGCTACTGTTCGAACAGCCAGGTCTTGAGTTGCTTCCTGAAGGAGAGGTGGTCTTGGGTAAGGCGGAGGTGGATGGGTAGGGAGTTCCACGTCTTGGCAGCCAGGTAGGAGAAGGATCTTCCTCCCGTTGTGGCTCTTCGGATGCGGGGGACGGCGGCGAGGGCGTGGTTGGTCGATCGTAGCTGGCGGGTGGGAGTGTAGAAGGTCAGACGGTCGTTGAGGTATCTGGGGCCTTGGTTGTGGAGAGCTTTGTGTGCGTGGGTGAGGAGTCGGAACGTGATTCTCTTGCTGACGGGGAGCCAGTGCAGGTCTCTCAGGTGTCCGGCGATATGGCTGTGTTGGGGGATGTCCAGGATGAGTCGAGCTGAGGCGTTCTGGATGCGTTGGAGTCTTTTTTGAAGTTTGGCTGTGGTTCCGGCGTAGAGGGAGTTGCCGTAGTCCAGTCGGCTGGTGACGAGGGCCTGGGTGACCGTCTTCCTGGTTTCGGTGGGGATCCACTGGAAGATCTTGCGCAGCATGCGTAGGATGTTGAAGCAAGACGAGGAGACGGCGTTGACTTGTCGGGTCATTGAGAGGGAGGAGTCCAGGATGAAGCCCAGGTTGCGTGCGCGGTCCGTTGGTTTGGGTGCGTTGCCCAGGGCAGGGGGCCACCAGGAGTCGTCCCAGGCGGAGGGTGATGATCCTAGGATGAGGACTTCCGTCTTATCTGAGTTCAGTTTCAGGCGGCTGTTCCTCATCCACTCGGCTACGTCCTTCATCCCTTCATGTAGTTTGGTTCTGGCGGTTGTGGGGTCGTTGGTGAGGGAGAGGATCAGCTGGGTGTCGTCGGCGTAGGAGATGATGTTGAGGTTGTGTTGGCGTGCGATGGCTGTGAGGGGGCTCATGTAGACGTTGAAGAGGGTGGGGCTGAGTGATGATCCTTGTGGTACGCCGCAGATGACTTCGGTGGCCTCGGAACTGAACGGGGGGAGGCGGACTCTCTCGGTTCTTCCGGCGAGGAAGGAGATGATCCACTCCAGTGCCTTCTCTTGGATTCCGACGTTGTTCAGGCGTTGCACTAGGGTGCGGTGGCAGACTGTGTCGAACGCTGCGGAGAGGTCCAGGAGGATGAGGGCCGCTGTTTCCCCGTTGTCGAGCAAGGCTCGGATGGCGTCGGTGGCTGCGATGAGGGCGGTCTCGGTGCTGTGGTTGGCCCGGAAGCCGGACTGCGAGTGGTCGAGGGATCCATTCGTCTCGAGGAAGGCGGCCAGTTGTCTGTTGACGGTCTTCTCGATGACTTTGGCAGGAAAAGGAAGGAGCGAGATGGGGCGGTAGTTTTTGAGGTCGGTGGGATCCGCTGACGGTTTCTTCAGTAGGGCGCTGAGTTCGGCGTGCTTCCAGCTCTCTGGGAAGGTGGCGGTGTCGAGGGAGGTGTTGATGATGTCCCGGAGGTGGGGTGCGATGACGGCGTCGGCCTTGTTGAAGACGTGGTGAGGGCAGGGGTCGGTTGGTGATCCGGAGTGGATGGAGTTCATCGTGCGGATAGTGTCTTCGGTGTTGATCGGGGTCCAGGCTCGGAGGGTGGAGGTGGGGGACGTTGGAACGGTCGTAGGGTACGTCGGCTGTGTGCTGAAACTGTTGTGTATGTCTGCGATCTTGCTGTGGAAGAACGAGGCGAGCGAGTTGCAGAGGTCTTGCGAGGGAGTGATGTCGTTGTTTCCGGCACTGGGGTTCGAGAGTTCTTTGACGATGATGAAGAGTTCCTTGCTGTTGTGGGCGTTGTTGTCCAGTCGTTCCTTGAATGCGGTTTTCTTGGTGGTGTGGATCAGCTGGTGGTGTTTTCGGGTGGCGTGCTTGAGGGTGGTCATGTTGTCCGCAGTCGGGTCTCTGCGCCATGCTTTCTCGAGGGCCCGGCAGTTCTTCTTGGATTTCTTGAGTTCATCGGTGAACCAGGATGCTTTCTTGTTGCCGGGTCTGACTGGGGGGGTCTTCAATGGGGCGAGGTCGTCTGCGCAGTTGGTGATCCATCTTGTGAGGTTGCTGGCGGCTTGGTTGGGGTTCGTTGAGGGTTCTGGCTCAGGGATGTGGTGAGTTGGTCGGTGGTGATCTTGTTCCAGCTTCTGCGCGGAAACTGTTGTGGGTGGTGGTGCGTGGTGATCCTGCTGAAGCTGAAGTGGACGCAGCTGTGGTCTGTCCAGTGGAGTCCGGTGCTGTGGCTGAAGGAGATGTCCTTGCTGGAGGAGAAGACGGGGTCAAGCGTGTGGCCGGCGTGGTGTGTGGGGGTGGTCACCAGTTGCTTGAGTCCGAGGTTGGCGAGGTTGTCCAGCAGGGTGGTGGTGTTGCGATCGTTGTTGTTCTCTAGGTGGAAGTTGAGGTCCCCAAGGAGGATGTAGTCAGCCGAGGGGAGGGCGTGCGGGCTGATGAGGTCGGCGATGTCTTCGCTGAATTGTGTGCGTGGTCCTGGGGGTCTGTAGATGAGGGTGCCTCTGAGGGTGGTCTTCGGGTCGGTGTGTATCTGGAAGTGCAGGTGTTCGCCGGCTGTGAAGGTGTCGTCGGAGTTGGTCGTGATGCGGATGGTGTTCTTGTGGACGATGGCGATGCCTCCTCCGGTCTGGTTGGCGCGGTCCCTTCGGGTGATCTTGTATCCGTCCGGGTTGGCGATGGCGATGTCGGGCGCTGTGAGTAATCCCAGACCTGAAGCTCCAGTTATAATTGAGGATCAATTTAGTGACTGTGAATCCACAATATCACTTATGGACTTGCCTATTCGAGGTTCTGTAAATAGTACTCCAAGAAAAGATGTACCTGGAGGTTCAAAAGATGTAAGTTTAGTAACTTCATCGGGAGCAAAAAGTGCTACCATAGTAACACCTGAAGATCTAGAAAGATGGGTGCAAGGGTCAGTTAAACAGTGCACACCTCCGAAAATAATGTACATTCATAAATTAAAAGTCGAATTAGAAGAAATAATAGCAGGAAATGTAGGACTAGAACGCTTAAATACCTATGATGAAGAAGAATTATCGTTCCTATGCATGAGTATCACCAGAAATGTAAGGATATTTCATGAAAAATTGTCCAATTTAGCATTACAGATGGGAATAGAAATAGGGAGATCAAAGGTATTACAGAAACCCTATAGAGCAGAATTTTCAGACAAAGACTTAGAAAATATGAATGCCTCTGGAAGAAGATTACAAATAAGAGAATTAATGTTAGTTTTGCAAAAATGGGGAGACCTAGATAAATGGAAAACTAGGTGGGCCAAGAAAAAGGAAGAAGCACGAACAAGTAGAACAGCATCAGAATATGTGATGAAGGAAGCAGGAAAAGCAGACCAGATGTATCCAATGCGAGAAGTTGCGGGAGGAGGATATGTACATGTCCCATGGAGCAGACAGGATATTTTATCATTTACGAATGATTTTCCAAAATTGAGAGAAAAACCAATTGAATGGTACAAGCAGGTTGAAAGGTTTGTGAAGGTGTCAAAGGTATTGTTGAAGGATTTGGATGGTTTGTTTGACATAGTGGTACCTGCCGATTTGTGGACAGATTGTAAAATTACAGTCGATTGGCCTAGTGATGAGTATCCCAGAGATCCGAAAACAGGTGCCCCGTCAAATGATGTAATGAAAAAGTATCAGCAGGTGATAACATACCTGAAAGGGAAAATACCCCCGAAAGAAACAGATTGGGTGAAAATAGATCAAACCACCCAAGAAGCCAGTGAATCAGTACATTCCTATTATGAGCGTCTATTGCAGGTGTTTAAACAGTATAGAGGATTTGAGGACATTGGAGACAAAAACATGAGTCAGTTTGTGTATCGGTTTGTTTATGGTCTGAAGCCAGAGATTTGCCAGATGATTAAACAACACATGCTGTGTTGGCAGGGAAAGCCCATAGATGAGATTCTGAAGTATGCAAAATATTGTGGAGACGATATTGAGGATAGACACAAGAAATTGCAGGAAAAAGTGATGTGTGCACAGGTGAAAATGGCTGAGAAACAGGGAATTAATTTGGAAAATCTGAGTGAAAATCAAGGAAAAGATTCTGGAACGAGTGGTGATTCGGGAAATGGTGGAAAATTTAGAGGACGAATGAGTAGAGAAGAAGCTAAAAAGAAAGTTCCTTGTCATGGATGTGGAAAATTGGGGCATTGGAAGGACGAATGTAAAAAGATTCGGAATAATAATGGCCCAAATCAAAACTTAAATCCACAGACGCAGAATGACTCACAGCAGGGTGTAAATCCCCAGAGTCAATTACCACCTCCACCTGTTCAGGGTAATGTAAGCAGAGCAAAGCATGGTACAGACATTGGATACCCAGGAGAGAGTGGTAAGAATGATTATATGACATCACAATTTCTTTTGCAGGACAATTACTGTGAATTCAACTCATGACGGTGCCTAGGAGAGGGGAAGAAGGAGTGCGTACTTGGCGCATCCTTACAGGTAGATCAGTCTGGTCCATATGTTGAAGGAAATGTGAAAGGTAATGATATTACTTTCCTTTTGGACACTGGTGCTACCAGGTCTACGGTGAGATCAGCAGATATCCCAGACCTTCCTCTCTCTGGTGAAGATATCCAAGTAGTAGGGGTAGCGAATCAAAGAATTAGAACGCCTCTTACAGAACCAATGGAAGTCAAAATAGGAAACTTCAGAGAAATGCACCAATTTGTAGTGTGCGATTCTAGCCCAGTGAATTTATTAGGTAGGGATTTATTGTGCAAAATGAACTGTACAATTTTCTGCACGCCAGATGGTGTGGCAGTTCAGACACCAGATGAGGACCATGTATATAAAATTATGGTTGCAAAACAAGGTACAGAAATAGACGAAATGTTTTCGTTAATAACAAGAGATGAGTTACCAGAAGAATTAAAAGGTACAGTAAACCCAATAGTATGGGATTTCACCGGAAAAGAAGTAGGACTTATGACAAAAGTAGATCCAGTTCAAATTATGGTAAAAGAAGGTGCAATTTTCCCAAATACCAGACAGTACAAAATGAGTGCAGAAGTAAAAGCAGGAGTCATTGAAGAAATAAATCGAATGGTAGAACAAAACATCCTAAAAGAAGTAATGAGTAGCCCATGTAATTCACCAATCATGGGATTAAAGAAACCTAGTGGAAAATATAGGATTGTTCAGGACCTGCGAAAAATAAACAAGATTGTGGAACATTGTTGTCCCATAGTACCAAATCCTGCAGTAATTCTATACCAGATCCCTTGGAATGCAGGATGGTTCACAGTAATTGATTTGTGTCAAGCATTCTTTTCAATACCATTGCATCCAGACAGCCAGTATCTTTTCTCATTTAAATTTGAGAACAAGGTCTATGTGTGGAATCGTGTTCCTCAGGGGTACACAGAAAGTCCTTCCATCTTCAACCAGATACTGAAAAAGTGCCTGGAAAAACTAGTGATGCCAGGAAGCTCAGTCTTAGTCCAATATATCGACGACTTATTGGTAGCGTTAACCACCAGAGAAGACTGTGTTGTTGACTCCATAGCATTATTAAATCTTTTGGCTGAGGAAGGGCATAAAGTCTCACCTGAAAAGTTACAGTTTTGCAGGACAGCTGTTAAATATCTGGGAAATCAAATTGAGAGGGGAAAAAGAAGAATAACCTCTGAAAGAGTAGAATTAATAAAGAGAATGCAAATGCCTGTAACCCAAAGACAAGTGCGAATGTTCCTAGGAATAGTAGGCTACTGTCGACAATGGATACCAAATTTTTCCATGTTAGCTAAGCCCTTAATTAACATGACGAAAAAGAAAGCAAAGGACCCTGTTGAGTGGGAGGATGAAAGTGTAGAAGCTTTTGTAAAATTGAGAAACGCACTTTGTTCAGCACCTGCCTTAGGCATGCCTGATTATAAAAGAGAATTCGCATTATTCTGTCAAGAGAGAAAAAATTGTGCACTTTCTGTCCTAACTCAGAGACATGGACTAGACAGACGCCCTTTAGCGTACTTTTCTGCTACATTGGACCCAGTAGCAGCCGCGTTGCCAGGATGCTTAAAAGCAGTGGCAGCAACTTGTTTGAGCATTGAACAAAGCGAGTCAATTGTGATGGGACATCCTGTAAAAGTGTATGTTCCACATGCAGTTGTGATTCTATTGACAAGAACCCGAACTCAGCATCTTACTCCTAGTCGGCTGACTAAATATGAGAGGATAATAATGGGTGCTGAAAATGTGACCATGGTAAGGTGTACAATAATAAATCCAGCAACTTTATTGCCGGACCCATATCATGAAACAAATAAATATGATGAAGAAGATGAACATGATTGTGTACAAATTACAGAATTATGTACAAAACCACGCCCAGACATAGAGGAACAGCCTCTTAAAAAGCCAGACAGGGAGCTATTTGTCGATTGTTCATGTCAAAGACATGAAGATGGTAAACTAACTGCTGCCTATGTGGTATGTGAATTAACTGGAATAGTCGAAGCATCCTATTTACCAGGAGTAAAATCTGCACAAGTAGCTGAATTGATTGCTTTGATAAAAGCTTGCAAAATTGGGAGGAATCAGAGAGTGACCATATTTACAGATAGTCAATATGGTTACGGGGTTGTGCATGATTTTGGCCAACTGTGGATGCAGAGGGATTTCATGACTTCTTCAGGATCCCCCATTAAAAATTGACAATTTGTAAGGGAATTGCTAGAAGCAATACAATCACCAAAAGAATTGGCTGTGGTGAAATGTGCCGCACACCCGTCAGGAGATGACTGGGTGGTAGTCGGCAACAGATATGCAGACCTGGTGGCTCAACATTGTGCCAAAACCAGAACGTCAGTCAATAAGAGGGTGGAAAGAATGGGAATCAGCTGCCAACTTATGCTGTATATGCCACCTGAAACATGGAATGAGGTGAAGAAATTGTAAGATGAGGTTGATGAAAGTGAGAAAAATTTGTCGATTAAAGTGGGTTGCTCCCAAAGAGGAGAACATGAAGTGTGGATCAGTGCAGATGGCAGACCAGTCATGCCAGACTGTTTACTCTCACAAATGGCTAGAATGCACCATGGAGACTCACACATAGGGAGAGATGCAATGATTAGGCTGTTCAGACAAAATTGGTACAATCCCAAATTCAGGGCTGTTGCAGAGAGTCTTTGCCAGAGATGTCTAACTTGCCAAATGCATAATCCAGGCAGGAAAACGATAATTGGGTTTGGAAAGATTGGAAAGGCAGAGGGCCCATTTATAAGACTCCAGTTCGATTTCATACAGTTACCACCATGCAGAGGACTAAAATATGTACTAGTCAAAGTGTGTCTGTTTTCAAAGTGGGTGGAGGCTTACCCTACTAGGAGAAATGACAGTATTACAGTTGCAAAACTGTTGTTACGTGAGCTCATACCTAGGTTTGGTTTCCCAGTATCTTTGGAATCAGATAGAGGAAAACACTTTAATAGCGAAGTGATCCAGATAATCTGTGAAGCATTTCAAAGCAAACAGAAATTGCACTGTGCATATCGCCCAGAGGCTTCTGGAGTGTTGAACAATTAAATGGCACTATAAAGTCAAGATTGGGAAAAATGTGTGCATCAACATCATTAGAGTGGCCAGACGCATTGCCACTTGTCTTGATGGGACTCAGAAGTATACCTGACAGAACGACAGGATTAAGCCCTCATGAAATAATGATGGGAAGAGCAATGAGACAAACACATGTTCCCACAAACAAATTAGTAAATATATCTGATGATATGGTTCTGGATTATTGCAAAGGATTGGCTGACCTAGTGCGTTCTGTCTCTCATCAGGTTGGAGAAGACGCAGTTTCCAGGCAGCCTGAACTAGAACATGATCTGAATCCTGGTGATTGGGTGGTAGTGAAGAATCACACCAGAGAAACATGTCTATCACCCAGGTGGAGCAGACCTTGTCAAGTTATATTGACCACCAAAACAGCAGTGAAGTGTGCAAGATTTCCTAATTGGATTCACGTAAGCCACACAAAGAGAGTACCAGACCCTGAAGAGGAGAATTCACAGACAACACCAATCACTGAAGAAGCTGAAGGTTGCCCAGCAGAGGAATCTCAGGATCAAGGTTCGAGAGAAGCTGACGGAGAACAACCGAGCACAAGTCAGGATTGGATACCAGTGGTAGAAGTTCCTGAAGTATACCACAGAACGAGAAATCAAATTAAATTGGAAGAAATTGAAGAAGATCAGATAGGTGAAAAAGAAGCAGTTCAGGATCAAGAAGAAAAGACAGTAAAAGATCCTGAACAGAATAAGATAGGGAAAGAAAATTGGACACAAAACAGTGAAGATTTAATAGACTTTACACAGGAACAGACAGGTTTAGAAGAATCCGGTCAGGCTGCAGAAGTTCACAGTGCAATAAGCCCTGATCAGAAGCAGTTAGATCAAGAAGAACTCACTAAAGAAAAAGGGGTTGATACAAATGAACATAAAGAAATAAAAAAAGAACAAGGTCAACATCTTGAAAGACATTGTGGAGCTACGGAAGAAAAACAAATTAGACCTGAAAAGGAGCAAACAAGAAACACAGTAATTGAAGAAAACGAAACAGTGCTAAAAAGTGAAATTAACGAGATCCCTGAAGACGAAAGCAAAGAAACAGTGCCAACAAAGAAAACAAGAAAAGGAGAACATTGGCCAAGTGTCATTAAAAGAGTAAAGTACCACATAAAAACCAGAAGTGAAGATCCAGAACAAGTACCTGAAGTGACAAGTCAAACTGAACAAGAGAAAAAGTCAGGAAAAAGAAAAAGCAAAAGACTGAAACTTGTGAATAACAAATTCAAGGGTCCTGACTGGACTTATATTATTATTGAAGATTTTGAAAGCTCAGAGTCAAGTGACAGTGGTGGCGAAGGAACAAGTGCAGAACTAACATACGAAGAAGAAACAAGACCACCCTGACTAAACAAAAGAATCCTCTAAAGAAAAGAAGAAGAGATAAGAAGAGCAATCTTCCTTGTCGAAAAATGCCTGACGATAGAGTTACTGGGAGACCAAAACGAAATTGTTGTAGGAGATGCTGTGCAATCTGTATATGTAGTCTAGTATTGGTGCTTATAGTATGGTTAGTCCTGATTGTAGCAGTTCCTTACTTTATGATAATAGATAAGAAGATTAATAATGAAACTAAAGGGAGGACAGCAAACATGAAGGGCAATAGAGTAGAATTAATGGCAGAAGATGAGGCAGAAATTCATCATGAAATAGCTGATAATGACACTAGTTTAAATGTTTTCACAAAGTTATTGTTTCAGTATGTAGACACAATGGAAGTTAGTAATTGTTATGTCTGTATGAAGTTACCTGAATCAGTAGCGGAAGGATTAACATACCATCATTTACCACTGACATATAGCATCTCATGTAGTGTATTAACAAGTTTATTTTATCGAACAGATAGGCTACAGTATTATTATTCAAACTTAGATGTGATATTTTCTGAGGTTCCGATTTGCAAGAGTATGAACCCAGTGCTTAGTAGTCAAGACGCACAGTTTATGGGAGAGTTTTTCTTAACAATGAAATCGATAGACATAACACATGCACATAGACATGCACATAGACAATCTAACATGTTCTTTACTAGAAGAAGAAAAGATATTTTTGAATTTAGTAGAAGATAGAAGACATGATTTTCAAAAGAAAGCTTCAGAGCATAAGGCTCAGTTGCCACCTTGGGCGGAGAAAGAAGGGAGTTATACACCTGGCAAAGCTCAAGCTGCTATGGCTCTGGATTTCGTAAAGACAGGGAAAATTTGTCTTCATAGGTTAAAGACTGATTATAACAATGTTTTCATCGGTACCAGTGAATGTGAACACAATTTTTTAATTCTTGGAGGTTGGGGACTCAAAGGAGGAACAGATTCAGTTTTTCCTGGAATTTATTATGTATGCGGGAATAAGGCTTACTTTAGGCTTCCTGCACGGTGGTATGGAAGTTGTTATTTTGGAATAGTTTTTCCAAAGATATACCACGTAAAAAGAAACACTGGAAGCAATGAAAACAATAATGAATTAATACCTAGTAAAAGAGCTAGTTTTTCAGAAATTGTAGGTGATATATTTGGTGCATTGATACCTTCAGTGGGAATAATTCTGAACTCAAGGAAAACATGTAAATTGTCTACAGTAGTTGATCGTTTATCAACGGATATTGCTGGAGGATTTCTAATGATTAATGCGGAAATGGTTGCGATTAGATCTATGGTTATGCAAAATGGACTTGCTCTTGACATTCTATTGGCAAAAGAGGGAGGAGTCTGTAAATTATTGAAGACGAAACATTGTTGCACTTATATTCCTGATAAGAGTGCAGAAATTGGAACGTATATTCAGAACATAACTAAACTTGAGAAAGAACTTAAACCACTGGAAGTTGATAGTGTATGGGAAAGATTGACAAATAGTATCTCGTCAATTGGAACCTGGTTTGCTAATATAGGAAAAGGACTTATAGGTCAAATATTAGTACCCCTAGCAGGGATAGCAATAATAATATTGGCAATAACAATATGGTGCAAATGCTGTAGAAAGAATGGAACATATAAAGTGACAGGAAAAGGAAAGAAGAGAAAACTAGATGAAATAGAACTTGAAGAATGGAGAAGTGATTTATACAAAAAATTGAAAGGGGATGTGAAAAACAGAAAATGTAAAAATGAGAATGAAACGAATTGCTAGAAGTTGGCATCTGATTGAGGGTAGTATTTAATTGATGGCTCAGAAACGCCATCAGAGAGGGGATTGATGGAGCAAGGTTTCAAAAATGAAACTTGCTTGTACGGAATCCTCCTCATAGTATTAATTTATTAAATTGTATTGTCAATACTAACCTTTGCATTCACAAACACAAGAGGGACAGAAGCTTGCCTATGTGTTTTACTAATGAATAACGCTTGTCTGTAATCCAAAATGTCCGCTAAAGCGCGGGAACTTCATTGCGCATGTCGCAACCTGATCACATGGTGTGACGTCTTTCTTTGCTTGGTGGGAAACTTCTGCTTTTGCGCAGTGTGCACTAAAATAGCCGCTAAATGTTTTCACATGCTTCAGCTTGCTCTCATGTCATTATTAAATTGTCGTTTTCTTAATGCTACTAATGCAGGATAGTATTATAATTAATTGGGAATAGAGTAGGGAAAGTGGGCATACAGTGAAACATTTTATTTGTGATTTTAATATTTTCTTCTTGCACTTTTAGTAATTCGTAAACTTGGGCCTGGGTTGGTGACTTGAAACTCGAGAGACAGATGGTTCTGCGCATGTGTCCTGTGTGCCTGCCAAGTGAAGTCAACTTGGACGTCTCCCAAGGCCATGACCCATTGGCCGAAGATGCTGTACTTTATGTTTCCGGTGGACAAAATGATACTTTTCCCCTGTAAAATGTATAACATTTGTCGTGAGACGGGTGGGAAATAAAGCGAATGTATTAATTTGAAGGGGTGGGAACGTAAAGACAACAGGCTTTACAATTTAGGCCAAATCGATATGGTGCGAGAATCCACCCCCTGTCCCTGTCCAATCAGAAGTAGTGGTCCCATATTTTAGCAACATTAAGGGGAGGTACATGGGCGTAGAAGGGTATAATAGAATATAGCATTAGTTAATTAGTCAGAGAATGCTTTCACGAAGAACAGGCGTCCATTCTGCGAGAGAGCTCTTAGCTCCAGACTGCCATGCTGATCGGTTGCTGACTGAATCCCTGTCCAGAAGAGGTCCTGAGGAGGGGGCGGCGGAGTCCATTAGAACGGGAGAATCGAGGAGAAGTCGAGTATCAGAGAGGGGAACGGCGCAGGCGTCGTTGTAGAGAGGTCACCGGTCCTGTCCTGATCCTGGAAGAAGTCTTTGCTCTTCATCCTTCCTGGGTCCTATCTTTTCCAACTCCTTGGCCAAGGGGCTTGGTTCTCGCTTTTAGGTAACTATACTGCAACCTTTAGTTGCGCTGCTGTCTCTATCTTCTCCTCTTCCTTAAACACCGTCATTGATTAGCAAAATCATTTCTATGCTTTTTCTTGGGTATTTCAATCAAGTACCGTGTTTTCTGTATTTTACTCTGCTAAAACTTTAGATAAACATTTTAAAACTTCCTGACTCAGTGGTTATTTTAGGATTATGAACTATATTGAATGTCACTCATTTTAAATTTCCCAATTGGCAAAGGATCCATTGGTAAGTTATTACTCTTCAATCAGAAGGTAATTGGTAGCAGGGACTTTGATAAAAGAGTACATCTGACACCCAGCGTAAGTATTAGTGTAGTATGAATGTATGGGCCCAAGTGAGTATATGGTGTATGAATGCTGTTGGCTAATATTGCGCTGGATCACCATCTACATCGCATATTATTTTCACCCTTCTTTCGGCCATAGCAGTAGCACCCTAGTGAAATAAGGCCAAAGCGCAATCTTATCAGCAAGTATTTTGAGTGGTTGGAAACAGACAGGCTCAAGCACTCTGTGAGAACTCCTGGGATATACATTTCTACTGCCAAACTACCATGGGAGTTAACTCTTAGGTACCGGAGATCCTGCTCCACTAAGATTATCTTTGCAGATTTCATTAATAATTTTGCTGTCATTTTGTGTGATTGATTCTTGCATATTATATCCTCCGGGCTCAGAGCACCAATAGAGGTTGCCAGTAAAGAGCCCCACGCCAAGCCTGGCTCCTGAAATTTCTCCCAGAGAAGTTGTTTCAAAGTACCGTTTAGATGCGTTTTCAACTTTTGGCAATACGAAACAAATTTCGCTCTCCAGAACAAGTCCTGCTTTAGTAGTCTAAATTCCAGTCTAATTTGAGCTTGGCTGGTGCAATCTGGGAGTGCAAATAAGTGATGATAGCATGTGCATTGTTGGATATCCAACCATTTGTAGAGTCGGTCCTTGAACATCATTGCTCCATACGAGATTGTTGGCCTCAGTTTATTTGCAACTACAGCCAATAGGGCAATGGTGTTTTGACAGGCAAGATACTTCTTAAGATGGGCCATCCTGAGCATCAAATGCTTCACTGTCATTTTCAGGGAGCCCAAGTGAGGTTTCCTGGCACCTCTTTCATCAAGCGTCACAGCCAGGTATTTAAAACATTTTCTATCCATTAACCTCCGATAAACCAGGCGCCCTTTTTTATCAGATTTCTACTAAAGATAATTGCTTTTGTCTTTGTAAAATTAATAATGATGTTATTGTCTGCACAGTATTGGGCAAGCGCATCGAGCAGCCTCTGAAGCACAACTTGGGTAGGATCTAGTACCACCATATCATCAGCGTATTGTAAGATTTATACTTTTCTCTTTGCAAGGTGGGCAGATCCTAGGGGAGACCAAATTACTTTCATATACAGATTATATACATGTATAGATTAAAACGCAGAGGCGCAAGAATGCAGCCTTGTTTTAATTCCTTGATTGTATAGATTTTTCCTGAGGTTGCCAAGTTGGCTGATAATTTAACCTTTACCCACGTGTTACTGTACAGTGACTCGATAGCCTTCAGCAGGTGCGGTGGAATCCCCCAATTGATTAACTTTGCCTAAAGATAGCCTCTTGGGATATTATCAAAAGCATTTGTAAAATTAATGAAAGCCGCATTAAGAGGTCGAACCTTGAGAGAAAGGCTTCATCGATTAGGAAGGTGAGCGTTATCCTCAATATTGCAGTGCCTCTGGAACCATAGGATCAATTGCTTCTCTTTCACCCAGGTTTCCAAAGCATCATTCAGTAATCTTGCATAGCACTTTCCTTCCACATCCAGCAACACTATCATTCTATAATTTGCAGGCAATGATCGGCTTCCCTTCTTATGTATAGGCAGCAAAACCAAACCCCTCCAATTATCCTGGACAATACCTGGAAAGTAACATTCTGAGAAAAGATAGGTTAGGAGGAGTGTCCAGAAGCCTAAATCCGGTAGGAAAAGGACCACTGGTAGGTAATTTGGGCCTGGTGCGCCTGCTGCTCTCATTTTCTTTAGTGCCTTTTCCGCCTGTATTTCGTTCGACCATACATTATCACGGGGGATCTGTGTTTTACTTTTTACCATCGGTCCAGCTAATAGGCATTTCACATCTGCAAGGCAAGAGATTTGTGCCTCATTTTATTGCCCAAAAGGAACAAATGAAGGACGGAATGCTGAACAATGCAAACATTCACCCCAGTCACAAGGATCTGGGTTTAATCCATTGTTCTTTTGCTCACCACGCCACCCAGGTTTGGACCCAGCCTAATGCAAATCAGTCTTGACCCTGTGCCTCATGGGAACAGTCCAGCCCGAACAGCCAAGCCAGGTCCTCCCTGGACCGGAAATAAACATCCTGGGACCTGTTTCGGGGTATCATCCCTCATCAGCCAGGCTAGCTTGAATCCAGTGGCGCAGTGAGCACGAGACCCATGTCTGAGCATACCCTTCCCACTTAGGGTGACAAAAGCAAAAGGAACAAATGAGGGATGGAATGCTGAACAATGCAAACATTCACCCCCAGTCACAAGGATCTGGGTTTAATCCATTGTTCTTTTGCTCACCACGCCACCCCGGTTTGGACCCAGCCATATGCAAATCAGTGTTGACCCTGTGCCTCATGGGAACAGTCCAGCCCGAACTGCCAAGCCAGGTCCCTCCTGGACCGGAAACAAGCATCCTGGGACCTGTTTCGGGGTATCATCCCTCATCAGCCAGGCTAGCTTGAATCCAGTGGCGCAGTGAGCACGAGACCCATGTCTGGGCATACCCTTCCCACTTAGGGCGACAAAAGCAAAAGGAACAAATGAGGGATGGAATGCTGAACAATGCAAACATTCACCCCCAGTCACAAGGATCTGGGTTTAATCCCTTGTTCTTTTGCTCACCACGCCACCCCGGTTTGGACCCAGCCATATGCAAATCAGTCTTGACCCTGTGCCTCATGGGAACAGTCCAGCCCGAACTGCCAAGCCAGATCCTCCCTCGACCGGAAACAAGCATCCTGGGACCGGTTTTGGGGCATTATCCCTCATCAGCCAGGCTAGCTTGAATCCAGTGGCAAAGTAAGCACGGGACCCACGTCTGGGTATACCCTTCCCACTTAGGGCGACAAAAGCAAAAGGAACAAATGAGGGATGGAATGCTGAACAATGCAAACATTCACCCCCAGTCACAAGGATCTGGGTTTAATCCATCGTGCTTTTGCTCACCACACCACCCCAGTTTGTACCCAGCCATATGCAAATCAGTCTTGACCATGTGCCTCATGGGAACAGTCCAGCCGGAACTGCCAAGCTAGGTCCTCCCTGGACCGGAAACAAGCATCCTGGGACCGGTTTTGGGGCATCATCCGTTATCTGCCAGGCTAGCTTGAATCCAGTGGCAAAGTGAGCAAGGGACCCACGTCTGGGCTGCAAATTGAATAAAGTCAGGGAATGGCTCAGGATCCATACACCACATTTCCTGAAGACACATTATGTTATTCGTAGTTAATTCATCCAACTCCCTTATTTTGATCTCCTAATCTGAGATTCCCCCCCACATTCCAAAAGCAGATTTTAATCTCCTGAGACTTTAACCCAGATCGATGTGCTTTACGACAATTAGGACATTGGTTTAAATACCCCACTAGCCTTTTCCAATTTGAAGGGCGAGGTTTATCCGCCTCCATTTTTTTTACTCAATCCTCAGGCATGTCCTCCTAGATTGAGTGGGCCGCATCTTGCGTGTCTTTTTCAAACCATGACAATTTTAAACCATTTTCTCTTACATATTTGGGGCTGTGCATTCCTTGAGACATCTTCCTGTGCCCCTAATGCATTCCTCAATATAGATCGAATTTTGGCACCTGTAGCTTCACCCCTAGAGGTCTGGCGTGTGGCAGCTGTCGTAGGGTTAAGTATAGTAGGGTATCTTTTTTTTAAATGTATTTATTAGATCGCATATATGCATCATAACAAATAATTCAAGCATATGCAATGACAGTATTGGATCATATTGTTGAAGAAACAATGCTGTTTTTTCTCCCTTTTTGTGGATACAACTCCCGCCTACCCCCCCTACACCCTGTCCCAGCAACACCATGGTATGACACGGAGGAAGAAGACAACATTATACTATACATTCTGCAGTGTAGAGCAGTACCAAATCAATCCTTGAAACATCACTTTAGTTTTGGTGATAACCATAGCAACATATATCTAGGACAAATCAGGATGTGTCAGCAGATATGTGGTAAGTGGCGCCCAGAAATCTATGGGCCTGGAGGTCTCGGGTAACTCCTCTGCATATATATTCAATTGCTCCTTATAGATAGTAGGGTATCTTTCAGGCAGATTATAGGTCACAATAATTCCTCACATAGACAATTGCCTCTTGTTGTCTAAGAAGCTTTGGGCAAAGGTCTCCTGCTTAAAGTCAATCTGGGTGCCTTCAGTTTATTGCCCCATGCCACACTGTCTTAAATGCCACATACTCAGTACCCTTTGATGTCAGCTTTTCTAAACCAGGGTGTTGGCAAGCCAATATTATGATGTTCTGTCTATTCAATATGTCCCATCTTCCTTGCGAAGCATACTACGGTTGTAACGTGGACCTTGCATGGTTCCTTTATTGCTCCAGAGTTACTACTCACCAGCGGGGCTTTGTTGATCTCAGTTGTCTGTGCTTCTTTTTCAGGTGAGACTGCCACACATGCAGGCGAGTCAGCCCTCCTTGTTGTAATTATCCATTCCACTTTCCTATTATGGCTCAAGGGGACTTCTACTGTAATGGAGCATTGTTGATTGCTCCTCTCCCCAGGCCCGCTCGGGATTTAGATTTTTATAGGAGAGGCTCTGATGGTAGCTGGTAACATTAATTGTCTAAATGGCCCTTTCCTAACATGTGTCACTGGTAAGTGTGACGAATTTACAAAACCCTCAGAGACAGTATGCTGATTTTGGCCATCAGATATTACTGATGGCTTTTAGCCGTTGACACCTCCAATGACATCTTTATTTTGCTCTGTCAGAGGCAGCTTTGCTCTCTGCAAGGCAGTGTCTTTTACTTGAATTTTTGTTTCACCTTTTTCTTTTATCTTCTTGTTTGACCGGTGATTCACTGAACTTATCATGAAACGGGGTGCATTGTGTGAAGATTGGGAAAGGTTTCAATTCCTGCGTGATGGAGGCTAAGCCAAAGGTTCCTTTCTTTTTGCTGTACTTATTTAGCTTCTTGAGTTGCTTTTTATTTTTCCGAGAGTGCACATAATTCGCTATCCGTTTTTTCGTTCTCATTTACTTTTAAGGCACTTTCTCATCGACCATCTCCTTTCTCCTCCACTCCTTGATTTATTGCCTCTACTATAGTTGCACTATGAGCTCCCAGATCACCTGATATTTAATGTGGGGCTGTATTTGGGGGACAATTGCTAGCTGTTCTTTCCCCCTGCGTGCCCATTGCTCTTTCTGGGGCCAAGCAATGTTGATTCTCTGTCATCAGTCCTTCAACATTATTATCCTTTCTCCTGCTGCCCCCTGCAGTGTTAATGGCAATATCCACCTTTGCATCCTGTATAAAGACTGAAATGACGTTCTGTAGAATGGCTAACTTGTCCACTGTTGCATCACACTGACAATATACTGGTTTATCCTTGGCAAAATCTTGCACCCACCTTATTAGTTGGTTTAATCGCTCCAATTCGGCATCAGTTGCCATTGTGAACGTAGCTAAAGTTTGTAGCTCATTAATTTGCGTATCCAATTTATCCACATGTAGCCTGCTTGCTTTAGTGATAGCTGATAATTTGTTTACTAGGGCATCGCCCTCTATGGCTCCTATGTCATCGATGGTACTTGACAGCGGAGTCCCAGAGGTTGGAGGGTAATGATTTGTCAGCTTGCCCTCTTCCTCCTCCTCTGATGGAATATACTGCTGATCATATTCTGTCGCAACTGCTGCAAACGTACGATCTTTCTCCTCCTCCTCCTCATCCTCAACAAACGCTGCCATCTAAGGAGATTCGACACCTGATTTGACATTACCAGGGCCTGGGGTAAGCTGTTCTCTGGTATGAGGTGGTTGTTGTCCTAATTATGATCTTTAGGAAAAAGCATGGGCCTGGGGCTGCAGTGATGCGCTCCTCTGCGTTTGATCCCATTTTCAAGAACACTTTCTTTATTTGCACTTATTCTTTCATTTCCCCCATGCCCCTTTAGTGGGTCCTCTCCCAGATTTATAGATATTTGACTCTGATATTGAGTGAGGCTGAGGGATTTCTTGTTTGATCTTGCCGTCATGAGTAACATTTAAGCATCTTTCACTCATTGATTCCATTCTGTCACCCTCTGACTGCTTGGCTTGTTGATCAGTATCAGTCAACATTACCACATTCGTCGCACAATCAGTCGAGATACAGAAATCCCTGATTGAAATTACCCCTTTTCTGTTTTGCTTTGATCTTAATAAAGTCGTCTTGCCATTGACAAGGGGTGGGAGCTGGGTTTTCCACTTCCGGGGGTGAGACACCTGGTTGGCCATTCTACTAGTCGCCTGAAGTAATTTTAAGTTACGGGTTCTCATTGTGGCACTTTTCAAAGATGGCTTCTAGTGATGGATAGGTAACTTTACCCGCACTCCGCTGTTGCACTGTTAAGCTGTAGTATGCTCCTTAAGCAAGAGATGAGGGAATATCAACAAGGAAAGTGGGGGGAGCACTCCAGAGAGAAACAAACTGCACTAACTCCTAGTTCGACCGCCACTGCATCTACTTGGCTCATCCACAATGGCAGCACCAAAAAGCTGTCTCCGCTATTTGCCACTCACTGCCTTCTTGGTTCCTCTGGGAATGAGCGGTCACCTCGTAGCAGTCCGGCAATTCAACAGTCCTCCTCACCCCACCCCACCAAACTTCTCATTGGTGCCAAACATCACGAATGTACAGCAGCTATCAGCTTGAGGCAAATGGGAAAGGGGAAGGGAAGCTCGAAAGGAGACACCGCTCATCCCAAACCACCTCTCACCTCGATCCCCACCTAGATCTTGGGCCGTTGCGCTACTGCATTCCAATTCCTCCGCCGAAGAGTGTCCATGCTAGGCACCACGCTTGAGAAGGAGGGCGGACGAGCAAACAAGCAAGCCACCCGAGAAGCAAACCAGCCACCCAAGAGCTGCAGCACGTGGCGTGGCCGGGCATGCTGTGAGCTGTAAGTGGCTTGGATGCCGCAGCTGGGCAAAACAGCAGCAGATGGAGTACAGCCTCGGCCATAGCTCACCGCTTCAGTCTTTCTCAATCTCCGATCTCCGATTCTGGAAGTTACATCAATGAGTCAGCAGGAAGTTCCAGATGGCTAGGCGAAAGCAAAGTGTTTAATTCTTTTCTGTGTGCACTATGGCAGTGATCCAGCGCGAACCCAATAAATTGATCGGGGATAAATATTCAATGACATTACGTACTATGGCCCATACACATTCACCCGAATCCCTGATGCGCTGGGGTCAAGTTTGTTATCCTTGCCTTAATTTTACTCTTGATTATTCAGGTTCAAACTTTAATCATACTGAATATTCACGTGTCTGAATAAATAATAATCGACTTTTCATCTACTTGGTCGATGGACCAATTAGTTGAAAGTTGATGGCAATGGAATTTATAAAAAACATTTAATCAATAAACTTGCTAAATAACCACAGACTCTCGGTGAGATTTAATAAATGTTATCTAGTAATAATAAATGCTCATATCGATCACTTTATAAATTCAAATACTGGAAACCTCATGAGAGAGAGGGTAAAATCTAATCATAGCAATAACAGAACAATTATTCAAATATACGTTGCAAAGAGTGGACAGATGAAGAGACATTAGATGCAAGTGAAATATATTGATTTAAACTAATAAATCGGAGGGATAGATGAAGAGACAAAGGTACAAAGACAAGAAATATGAGTACAAAAAAATTCTGCAATACTAATTAGATCAAATACAAACCCAAAGGATCTGTAAGGGAAAACTACCACCCAGGCCTAGGTAGTAGTGGGGGACCCCTAGACCAAGAGTCAGGGATCAAAGACTCAGGAATCAGGACAGGGACAGGACGGGAACAGCTAGGCCTCTCTGCAACCCGACGAACAGCGGCGCACCCCTCACTCGGACACCTTCAGCCTAAGTGACCCGCAGCAGCTACAGCTAAACCACACCCCTAAAGCACCTATTCTTATACCCTAAAAAATACATGTCCATCCCACAATAGTTGCTAAGTTCACAATTTCTAGCTAAGGGATTGGTTGAGTTCTGGGGGTGGGATGTCACCCCACCATGAAATCAATTTTTCTCTAGCCTACACCAGTGTTCCACACATTTTTTACATAGTCATCAATACCCCTTCTCTCTCATGAGTATACATGTAACAATATTTTATATCCTTTAATAAATTCAACAACTTCGGGTTCCATTCCCACGATGACACTGGCGTTGGCCGCTTGTCAATGTTTATGTCCTTCACCAGTCACTTTTCTTTTTCAGCTTTGCACAGCAGTTCAGTCATATAGTCACATGGTTCCCGCTCGCTCCCAACTTCACCCGCCCTTTGTGAGGCCAATTTAACAAAATGGAGAATTCTTCCATTACTAAAAGAACGGAAAACAAACATTTATTAATTATGTGATAATGCATTTTCACTGTTTACCCCCCATCTTAACTCTACTACATGTTAACAGTTAGCCTAGCATAGCATAAGCAGAAAAACTGCATTATTCATTAGGATAAAGCAACACACGTCATGCTGTTTCCTAAATACACCTGCGGCCTTGCATTGCAAACCTTCTTAATTCGTTCTAAAAACAAGATTATTACATTTCCGGTTATTTACGTATTAATTCCGTTTAGTTCATGCAATTTGCAAATTAAACTTCCCTCATGTAGTGTAATTGTGCACATTAATCATTCTAGCTCTACTTACTGTTAGTACGTATTATAGGGGTGTTCAATTGAGCAGGTTTCTTTCGCGAAATCCTGCTCCATCAATCCTCCCTCTGATGGCTTTTAGGAGCCATCATAAATACTCACCATACCGAGTGCCACCTTTTAATGTATCTAGATTTTACTTTCTTTTTCTTCTTTTATGGCACTCTCATCTAACTTTTTCATCATGTCATAGTATTCTTCATTTATCTCTTCTAACAATCTCTTCTCTCTTTCTTTTTATTCCTTTTCTTTTATTCTTTTTGTCTGTTGCATCTTTTCTTTCTTTTATGCATTTACAACACTTATACGCTGTCAATATTACTAGAGCTACTATGGCTACTGAAAATATTGGCATTATTATTTTCCCTAATAAACTACTCCCAAAGGTAGAAAACCATTTACTAACTGCAGAGAAACTCCTACCAAGTCTCTCCCAAACACCGTCAACCTCCAGTTGGGTTAAATCACTATGCAATTTGGTAATATTTCTAATATATCCTTCTATTCCTTTACTTTTATCCGGGATATAGGTACAGCAGTGTTGATTTTTCAACATGCCGCAGACTCCACCCTCTTTTGCCAAAAGAATATCCAGGGCAAGTCGATTTTGCAAAACCATTGATCTGAATGCCACCATTTCGGTATCAATCATCAAGAAACCATCAGCAGTATCCGTTGATAAACGGTCAACCACTGTGGACAATTTTCGAATTTTGTGTGAATTTAAAACTACTCCAACTGAGGGTATCAGTGCACCAAAGATATCACCTACTATTTCTGAATAACTTGCTCTCTTGCTTCGTATTAGTCCTTGCCTTGCTTCATTGACACTATTATCTTCACGGTCTACATGATAAACCTTTGGAAAAACAATCCCAAAATAACAGCTTGCGTACCAATGTGCAGGTAACCTATAATAGGCTTTCTTACCACACACATAATATATCCCTGGGAAAACAGGATCAGTTCCACCCTTTAATCCCCATCCTCCAGTAATTTGGTAAGTATGCTCACATTCACTAGTGCCAATGAAATAATTATTATAGTTAGTCTTTGATCTAAATAAACATAGTTTCCCTTTCTGTGACCAGTCCAGGGACATCGCAGCGTATGTCTCACCTTTCTCATAATTTCCTTCTCTAAAAACCCAAGGTGGTGTCTGTGATTTCTGTTCATCAGCTTTTTCCTGGAAACTTGCTCTCTATTTTCTACCATGTCTAAGAATAATCTCTCTTCTACACGTAAACTACAAGTTAAATTGTTTTTGTAGGCATGTTCTGCGTATAATGATTTAGTGATATGGAAGAATTCTCCCATATAGCGTGCATTTTTACCACTTTATTTAGTTTCCTTACAATTGGTATTTCTGAAAATACTAAATCTATATCAGTATATTGATACTCCAGTTTACCTGTCATGTAAAATAGGCTACTAAGGACACTACATGACACACCATATGTTAGTGAAAGGTGGTGATACGTTAGACCTTCAGAGACAGACGAAGTTAATTTCATGCAAACATAACAATCACTCACATTCATAGTATTAGTATATTTATACAACAACTTGGTAAAAACGTCTAACGAAAAATCACTAATTGATTTGTCCTGATGGAGAATGCTCCCATCCATTTGTACTATATTAGTATTCATAAGTTGTTTAGAAACATTTTTCGTTCCTTCAATCGACACATTATTAGTAGTATTTCCAATGTTATTCACATTAAAAATAGGTATGACAACAATTAATAGGACCCATATAATTGTTAATAGAAAAACACTACATAAGCAGGTTTTAATACATCTACGTTTTAGACTAGATTTAAGTTGTTCAGTCACTTCTGTTTCTGCCATTTTGATATACTACAAAAATCTAACAATCCTTTTAGTCTATAATCGGAAAAAAATCGGAAAAATCTATATGAAGTCTATTCTAAATAAAAAATTATAAGAAATGGATTTTTGTATTAAACCTACACTTAATGACTTTCTTCTTCACCCCTTTCTTTGATTTCAGTCTTTTGATTTTTCTTGAGTCTTTAATTCAAATTCAACTGACAATTTTTTTTTTTCACCTTAATCTTTTTACAGTTCCTTTAAGGTGGTCTCAGTTTGTTCTCATCTTCTTTTTCAGTGTCATTACTTTCGTGTTCTTCGCTTAAACCTAAACCTTCAAATTCTTCTAGTATTATGTAGGTCCATTCTGGAGCTTTGTACTTCCTACATGGAATTCTTGCTCTTTTGGATTTTCTGGTTGTTTTTCTTCTTGTATTTTCTGGTCCTGTTTGGTTTGAGACTTCGTTACTTTGCTCTGGTCTTTTCCTCAATCTTCTCTTGGCTATTCTATACTTTAGTCTTCTTGCTCCACTTGACCAATTGTCTCCTTTTCTAGGTCTCTTTTTCTGTACTATCTTTTCACCTTCTGTGTTTTGTTCACCATTTCTTTTATTTAGTCTTCTTTCTATCCGTTTTTCTCCGCTCCCTTGTATTTCTGTTTCTGTAGGTTCATCACTTGTTTCTGGATCGTCAGTGAGTTCACCTTCTTCTAGTTCATTTGTGACATCATTCTCCTCTGGTCCAACTTCTGACTCATCAGCTGTTTCTCTTTCTTCTGTTTTGACAGCTGCTTCACTTCCTTCTGGTTCAATGGCAGCCTCACCCTCTTCCGACTCAACAGCAGTCTTTTCAGTCCCAGTACTGGTGCCCACTTTACTTGACTTGTGCTTGGCTGTTTATTGTCAAAATGTTCATCTGAATCTGCCACTCCAGACTCTTCAGCTTCGCACACTTCAGCTGCTGGTTCTTGATTTTAATTTACCAGTTGCTGTTCTTCAGGTCTTTCAATTGGACTTGGGACTAGGCGGGTATGGCTTGCATGTACCCAATTTGGTAAGCCAAAACACTTTACTGCTGTGGTCGTCACCAATATGATCTGGTAAGGGCCGCTCCAACGGGGTTCTAGGCACGTTTTCCTCACGTGCTTCTTGACTAGGACCCACTCACCAGGATTCAAATAATGTGCTTGGTTTCGCTGTGTCGTTGTGGCTTCTCCTCCAACCTGGCGAGACACAGAACGCACCAGATCAGCCAGTCCTTTGCAATAATCTAGCACACGATCATCAGACATATTCTTCAGTTTGTTCGCAGGTATGTATGCTTGTCTCATGGCTCTTCCCATCAACACTTCATGGGGACTTAATCCAGTCTTTTTGCCAGGAATACTTCTAAGACTCATCAATACAAGGGGTAAAGCGTCAGGCCATTTCAGTGTTGTGGATGCACATACCTTCCCTAATCTTGATTTTATTGTGCCATTTATCTGCTCAACAATACCAGATTCTTCTGGTCGATAGGCACAATGCAGCTTCTGTTCAATTTGTAATGCTGCACAAATCATCCGAATTATTTCATTATTGAAATGTATTCCTCCATCTGATTCCAAAGTGACTGGAAAACCAAGTCTAGGGATCAATTTTCTCAACAACAGCTTAGCCACAGTAAGGCTGTCATTCCTTCTCGTTGGATAGGCCTCCACCCAGTGAGAAAACAAACAGACAATGACAAGGACGTACTTCAGCCAATTACATGGAGGTAACTCAATAAAATCAATCTGAAGTCTAGTGAAAGGACCTCCCGCTTTCCCGATTACACCCCAACTTACAACTGTCTTTCTTCCTGGGTTTTTTTTTTGGCATATGGCACACCTTTGACATAAACTTTCTGCGATGACCCTGAACTTTGGATTGTACCATGTCTGCTTGAACAGTCTTACCATTGCATCCCTTCCAACATGTGTCAGCCCATGGTACATCCTGGCCATGTGAGGAAGTAGAGAATCTGGTAATACTGGTCTTCCATCGTAATAAGCCCATACCTCGTCTTCTGCATTTTTCCTACAACCTGTTCCACTCCACTCTTCCTTTTCTTTATCACTGGCCTCTTCCTGCATTTGCCTTACCTCATCCCAAGTCTCAAATGTGGTTGTGAGCATAAGGTGGCATTCGGTATTTCTTCTTTCAATTGATATGTTTATGGCCATCGTATTTTGTGTACAGTAACGAGATAATTGATCCGCGTATCTGTTGCCTTTTGTCACATTGTCATCTCCTGATTGATGCAGCCCATTTTACAACTGCAATTCTTTTTGGTAACTGCAAAGCATCCAATAATTCCTTTACAGTTTTTCCATTCCGAATTGGGGAACCTGAAGAAGTCAAAAATCCTCTTTGCATCCATAACTGACCGAAGTCATGTACGATGCCAAATCCGTACTGACTGTCGGTGAAGATTGTTACTTTTAGACCTTTTGCCAATTTACATGCTCTAGTCAGAGCAATCAACTCTGCGACTTGAGCGGAGTTTACCTCCTTCAAACAGGATGCTTCTAGTGCTCCTGATAAGGTGCAGACAGCATAACCAGCACACAATTCACCTTTTTCATTTCTCAAACATGATCCATCCACAAACAGCTCACAATCTGATTCTTCCAAGGGTTCATCTTCTATATCAGGACGGGGCTTAGTACAGAGTTCTGTCACTTCCAGACAATCATGTTCTGCTTCCTCTTTCACCTCCTCACATCTTGAATTCGGAAGTAAAGTAGCAGGGTTCACAGTAGTGCACCTCACCACTGTCACATTTTCAGCACCTAGAATCACACTCTTACATATTTAGTCAGCCGACTAGAGGTCATGTGTTGAGTCCGAGTGCGAGTTAAAAGGATCTCAACAGAATGTGGTACATACACGTTTACTTGGTAACCCATCACAATAGCTTCGCTCTGTTCTAGACTTACACAAGTAGCGGCTACTGCTTTTAAACAGCCTGGTAATGCTGCAGCCATTGAATCCAGGGTAGCAGAAAAATATGCCACTGGACGTCGTGCCATTCCGTGTTTCTGGGTTAAAACTGCAAGTGCACATCCATCTCTCTCACAACAGTACAATGCAAATTCTTCAGAGTAATCTGGCATTCCCAAAGCAGGCGCTTGACAAAGACTGTTTCGCACTCTGGAGAAAGATACCATACTCTCTTCGTCCAACACAATTGGATCTTTCACATCCTTTCGTGTCAACCTCTGTAGAGGTTTTGCAATCAATGAGAAACCACAGATCCACTGTCTGCAGTATCCAACCATTCCCAAGAACATTTGCACTTCTTTTTGACTTCTGGGTGGATTCATTTTCTTGATCACACTGATTCTCTCTGGTGTCACCTTTCTGACCCCTTTTTCAATCTTGTGACCTAAATACTGAACTTCCTGTCTACAGTATTGCAATTTGGAGGGTGACACTTTATGTCCTCCTTCTGCTAAATGGTTCAGTAAAGCAATTGTGTCTGTTACACATGCTTCTCGTGTTTTTGATGCCACCAGTAGGTCATCAATATACTGAACCAAAACAGAGTTTCCAGGCATGATCAAAGTCTCCAAACATTTTTTCAAGATCTGATTAAAGATCGAAGGACTCTCAGTGTACCCTTGAGGAACTCGGCACCATGCCAAGACACAGTTTCCGAACCGGAAGGCAAATAAATATTGACTTTCTGGGTGCAAAGGAATGGAGAAGAATGCCTGACATAAATCAATGACAGTGTACCACTCAGCATCACAGGGAATTTGGTAAAGAATTACTGCTGGATTTGGCACTACTGGACAACATGGTACTACAATTTTATTCACCTTTCTCAAGTCTTAAACTATTCTATATTTTCCATTAGGCTTTTTAATTCCAATAATGGGTGAGTTACAGGGACTGCTCATTATTTCTTTTAGAATTCCCTGTTCAATCATTTGATCAATTACAGGTGTGACTCCAGCAATTACTTCTGGACTCATTTTGTACTGTGGGGTATTGGGATATACAGCACCATCCTTTACTGTAATCTGAATTGGATCTACATTTTTCATTAACCCAATCTCTTTTCCTGAAAAATCTCACACATCTGATTTCACTGTACCTTTCAACTCTTCAGGCAAGTCTTCCTCAGTGAGCAGTGAATATAACTCACTCACTTCTGACTCTCGTTGGGCCATCATGACTTTGTATTCAACATCCTCATCAGGTGTCATAAATGCAGCACCATCCGGTGTACAATAAATAGTGCAATTCATTTTACACAACAAATCTCTGCCCAGGAGATTAACAGGACTGGTATCACATAACACAAACCGATGCATGTCTTTGAAGTTTCCAATATGAACTTCTATCGGGGCTGTGACAGGAGTTCTGATATGTTTATTTGCAACGCCTACAACTTGGATAGTTTCTCCTGAGAGGGGTAGGTTTGGAATTTCTGCTGCTCTCACAGTAGAACGGGTAGCACCAGTGTCCAACAAGAAGGTGATATCTTTACCTTCTACCTTTCCATCTATGAATGGACCTGACTGATCTACCGCTAAAGATGCGCCAAGTACGCACTCTTCTTCCCCCCTCAGGCACCGTCATTGAGATGTATCCGAATTACTCTCATTGCAACGCACCAAATACTGCTAAACTAGTGGATTCTTACCAAACTGCTCTTCTCCTCGGAATCCAGAACTTGCACTGTACATCTGAATATGAGCATTCACATTATAGGGTAAAGGAGGTTGTGGCACCTGTAACTGTGGAGTAACTACCTGCTGCTGCATCTGTTGATTCCCAACCACCTCAATTCTGCATCTGTGGATTTAAATTTTGATTTATTTCATTACCCTTTTGTCCAGATCTACACTCGTTCTTCCAATGTCCAAATTTTCTGCACGCATGACAAGGACATTTCTTTTTAGCTTCTTCCTTACTCAATTTAAATTTTCCCTGACCTCCACTGTTTAACTGACCAACACGATTCTGACTTTGTTGCACGTTACTTTTTTCCTGTTGCTGTTCTGCCATCTTCACTTGTGCCCACATCATTTTTTCCTTTAACTTTTTAAGCCTTGAATCAATATCATCACTGCAGTATTTTGCATACCTCAAAATTTCGTCTATTGACTTACTTTGCCATCAGAGCATATGCTGCTGTATCATTGCACTAATCTCTGGCTTCAATCCATATACGAACCGATACACAAAATGTCCCATATCTTTATTTATTTATTTATTTTATTTTATGTGTTTTATAGAGCGCGAACTTGACCCGTTAGGGTATCAGAGCGCTTTACATGAGAGCAAACAATATACAGACAGGCTTAGAAACAACCAATTGCAGATCGAGTAGTAGGGGGCCGGGTGCCGGAGATATAAGGAGAGAAGGACACGTATTTACAGTTTACAAAACCAAATACTGAAGACGAGGTTACATATATACAGATTATGTTTACAATTATTCAAGACAAGGTACCAAGTTTCCGATGGGCGGCTAGGTAGTCCGAAGGGAGGCAGTGGACGGCCATAGGTCAGGGCCATAGTGAAGCATGAGGCCAAACTTAAGCGAGGAATTTGCCCATAAGGAAGGTTTTGGCATCTTTTTTAATCGAGTTAGAGAGGGGATTCTTCTGATGTCGGGTGGGAGAGAGTTCCATATTCTTGGAGCAGCCCCGGAGAAGGCCCGATTGAAAGGTTTTTTTTTCGAAAGCGTGCAGGTTGAAGCAAGAGGTTTCTGGCAGATCGGGAGTTTCTGATTCCTCCGGAGATCACAAGTTTCTGTGCCAGATATGCAGGGGAGTTAGAGTATAAAGCTTTGTGCGTGATGCATGCTAGCTTCAACTGTATTCTGGCCTCTAGGGAAGCCAGTTGAGAGCTTTCAGGTGTGGGGAAATATGATCATATTTTCGTGTGCCGGTAAGTAGTCTGGCGGCCGCATTGAGGCAGGCTTTAAGAGGTGCCAGGGAGATCTTGGGTAAACCCGAGAGGGTAGAGCAGCCATATTCTAGTCTAGAGATGACGAGTGCTTGGACTGCCATTTTTAGGTCGGGAGCATCGAGGAAAGGTTTCAATTTCCGAAGGTAGCTCAGGTGGAATCTGGCTGTTTTGGCCATCGAGTTGATGTGGTCCCGCATGTTCAGGTTGCTGTCGAGGGTAATTCCCAGGGATTTAGCCGAGTCCACAATGGTCGGTGGGCAATTTAAGGCTGTGATAGCCTTAATCCATGAATGAATATCAAGGTTGGTACTGGGAGGGGAGACCAGGAGAAATTCTGTTTTCTTTGCATTGAGTTTGAGTTGATTGGATGCGAGCCATTGGACGGTGAGTTTCAGGGCTTCGTTCAGGGAGAGAATCTCTTCGAGAGATGAGGTTTTGATGTAGATCTGAGTGTCATCAGCGTACATATGATAGGAGATATTTGCAGTGCGTAATACTTCAGTAAGCGGTTCTAGGTAAAGGTTGAAGAGGGTGGGGGACAGGGTTGATCCTTGAGGGACTCCAACCGTGACTGGGGATGGTGACGAAAGGTTGCCGTTGATTAGGAATCTCTGTGACCGGTTTTGGAGGAAGGACCTGAACCATTCTAGAACAGTGCCATCCAATCCCATTCTGAGTTTGAGGCGTTCGAGTAGTTTTTCATGGTTAACCGTGTCGAAGGCTGAGGATAGGTCCAGGAGAATTAGGAGACAAGTTTTGCCTTGGTCAAGGGCTTGGAGGGCATCATCCACGATGTGGAGCATGGTGGTTTCGGTGCTGTGCCCTGGTCTAAATCCGGATTGGAAGTCATCGAGCAGGTGGAAGTTGTTAATGTGTTGGCTTAGCTGTTGTTGCACACATTTCTCCAGCACTTTGGCTAACAGGGGATGTTGGAGATGGGTCTGAAGTTATCGGGAGAGGCTGGATCCAGCGACGGCTTTTTCAGAATGGGGAGGACTTGGCCGGCTTTTAGGGAGTCAGGCATCGTTCCCTGCTGGAGGGAGGCGTTGATTATTGTAGTCCAACTAGGAATAATGGATTGGGCAATGGCAGCTAGGCACTGTACTGCTTAAACACCTGTAGCATTCTCTCATAATATGCGTGAACCGATTCTTTAGGTTCTTGGGTCGTCCTGTCAATCTTAACCCAATCCGTTTCTTTAGGGGAAATCTTCCCTTTCAAGAAAGTGATGACCTGATGATACTTCTTCATCACCTCTTCAGATGGTGCATTTGTTTTTGCATCCCTGGGATATTCATCTTTCGGCCAGTCAACAGTAATTTTACATTCTGTCCACAAATCAGCCAAAACCACTTTTTCAAAAAGACCATCTAAATTCTTCAACAACACTTTTAAAACTTTTACAAATCTGTCCACTTGTTTATACCATTCAACAGGCTTTTCTCGCAATCTGGTGAAATCATTTGTGAATGACAATATATCTTGTCTTGTCCATGGTACATGAACATATCCACCACCTGGAACCTCTCTCATGGGACATGCCCTTTCAACTTGCTCGGTTTCCTTTAACGGAAACATGGAATTTCCTTTACCAGTAGTCTCTTCTTTCTTTTTCATCCATTTACTCCTCCATCGTTCTACAGTTCCCCATTTCTTCAAAATATTCATTAATTCCTTTATCTGCAATCTTCTCCCTGACGTATTCAAACTCTCTAAATCCTTGTCAGTAAATGCCATTCTATATGTTTTCTGCAACACTTTTGACTTTTCTATATCTACCCCAAACTCACTAGCAACTTCCGACAGTTTTTCATGAAAATTCTTCATTTTCCAAGTAATACTTTTACACAAAAACAGCAACTCTTCATCACTTTAAGTCCCTAGTCTAGCTGGACTTACTGTTCAAATAATCATCTCCTCTAAATCTACTTTCAATTGGCTCACATTTAAACTCTGTGATTGAGCTTTTGGCTTGGTCATTTCTTTTATCCAATTAGTTAATTCTTCTGGAGAGGGACCTGCTGAACTCCCTGCTAATGGAGTAAAATTTGGCCCTATTTTCCTTGGGTCTAATTGAATACTTCTCCTCGGGGTCTCTGTTAATAAATCACCAACCGGTAAGTCTAACAGTGTGGTATTTTGGTCATCTTGCCTATTTTCATTTGTTACTGACTCTACTTCACTCCTTACACTACTTAGTGGAACTGATAATGTGTGTACTTTTGGCAAAGTTGATTTTTCTCCAAATAATGAAACCACAGGACCAATTGTCACTGGTACCGTCAAAGTTTCTGCATTCAAATTTAGCTGATTTAGCTTCTGTACTTGTTCCATTCTGGCTTTATTTATCAAGCTTATTTCATTTTCTCGCACTATCCTAGCTATTTCGGTAACTTGGGGGGTCAATGGAGTTACCATTTGCGGGGCACTTGGAATCACCTCCCCTGAATTTTCTTCATATGGCAGAGGTCTTTTAGTCATCATATCTTCCAACAATTCATCATCAGATTCATCCAAGCCCTCTCCGGTTGTTTCTATATTTTTCTTTTTCTCTTTACACTTAGTACCTGTCTGACTCCCTACTGTCAAAACTGGATATAGACCTTCGGTCACTACAGCTCTTCTCCATCTTTTCATCTGATCTTCTCGCCTCTCAAATGGAGATCTAGGCATAAAGCCTCTGAATCTCCTACCACTTCGATCTTTTCTCGCTCATAAGCTTCTACTTCCCATTCTTCCAACGCTTCATATTGAGTAAGTCTTGGACTTGGCTCTAGCGAGTTCATCCTAGCTCTCAAATTCTGTAAAATTCTCACATTAAATGTTCCAAACTCAGGAAATGCTAACATCCCATCATCTTTCGTATATTTCATCCACTTTTTAACCAAACACATGTATGATAACCTCGCTCCATCATCATGTAAGAGGCAGGCGTTTTGGAGGTGGAATTGGAATTCCCTCTCTCGTCACAATTTGTTTGTCTTTCTTAAAGAAATTCTTTATTGTCTTTATCAAACCCATCTTCAGACTCTTCTATTAGTATTTCTCAATAAACAGCATAACAAAATTCTTTCCGTAATTCTCCTTTCCCTATTTGTTAAGATCTGTCCTATACCAGCGCGACTCACACCAACCAACCAATCACAGTTCCTTACGTAACTACAATCTCAACCAATGTCAGCGCGATTTATGCCAGCTAACCAATCAGAGCCTTGTACACACCCGCTGTCTGACCAATGCCAGCGCGGCCTTTTGTGACGTCAGTTTTTACTCCTTCTACTGACCCTCCCTTTACAATCTGTTCTCGCTACACGCCTGCTGCTTTGTCCAATACCAGCTCGGCACCTTGTGACGTCAGTATCACTCCTGCTACTGACCCCTCCTTCACAAAATCTTACGACAATATTTTTAGAGTTTTCTTAATCAAAAATCAGTTAGTGACAACATAAAAAGACAATGCTACCTTGTCTATTCCACTAAATAAAGAGATAGTCTTCACTTTTCCAAGAGATCCTTACACTGCAAGTAACAATAACGACCAGCGTTATCTCACTTTTCTACCAAGCTCCGGGGTGACCTGTTACTCCTCTAAGGATAAAGCCGAAGTTTCACAAGAGGACTTTTTTGGCATTAAAAAGGTGTCCTGTTACTCCCTCGAGAATTACTGCCAGAGTTTCAAAAGTGGACCCTTCACTATTTCAGACACTCTACTTACATACAAATCTTCCCTAGTTATAACACTGACAGCCCTACGTAGCTTTTCAGTATTTTTTCAACAGACAAACTACTTCTGCAGTGTGATTTCTTTACCACACTCTTCTTCTGCCTACTTCAAGCTAATTCCTTCCCGGGATTCCTCAGGCAACTCCGTACCAGTACTTCTAGACAACATAGAACGTGACACTAACTCTTCATGTTAAGAACATATAATCAATAATCAATAACCATTACCAAACTAATCAATAATTAAACCGTCACTCTGCTACCAAGAAACTGATCCAGCGCGAACCCAATAAATTGATCAGGGATAAATATTCAATGACATTACGTACTATGGCCCATACACATTCACCCGAATCCCTGATGCGCTGGGGTCAAGTTTGTTATTCTTCCCTTAATTTTACTCTTGATTATTCAGATTCAATCTTTAATCATACTGAATATACACGTGTCTGAATAAATAATACTCGACTTTTCATCTACTTGGTCGATGGACCAATTAGTTGAAGAGTTGATGGCAATGGAATTTATAAAAAAAACATTTAATCAATAAACTGGCTAAATAACCACAGACTCTCGGTGAGATTTAATACATTTTTTCTAGTAATAATAAATGCTCATATTGATCACTTTATAAATTCAAATACTGGAAACCTCATGAGAGAGAGGGTAAAATCTAATCATAGCAATAACAGAACAATTATTCAAATATACATTGCAAAGAGTGGACAGATGAAGAGACATTAGATGTAAGTGAAATATATTGATTTAAACGAATAAATCGAGGGATAGATCAAGAGACAAAGGTACAAAGACAAGAAATATGACTGCAAAAATAATTCTGCAATACTAATTAGATCAAATACAAACCCAAAGGATCTGTAAGGGGAAAACTACCACCCAGGCCTAGGTAGTAGTGGGGGACCCCTAGACCAAGAGTCAGGGATCAAAGACTCAGGAATCAGGACAGGGACAGAACAGGAACAGCTAGGCCTCTCTGCAACCCGACGAACAGCGGCGCACCCCTCACTCGGACACCTTCAGTCTAAGCGACCCGCAGCAGCTACAGCTAAACCACACCCCTAAAGCACCTATTTTATACCCTCAAAAATACATGTCCATCCCACAATAGTTGCTAAGTTCACAATTTCTAGCTAAGGGATTGGTTGAGTTATGGTGGTGGGATGTCACCCCACCATGAAATTAATTTTTCTTTAGACTACACCATTGTTCCACACATTTTTTACATAGTCATCAATACCCCTTCTCTCTCATGAGTACACATGTAACAATATTTTATATACTTTAATAAATTCAACAACTTCGGGTTCCGTTCCCACGATGACACTGGCGTTGGCCGCTTGTCAATGTTCATGTCCTTCACCGTGTCACTTTTTTTTTTTTTTCCAGCTGTGCACAGCAGTTTAGTCATGTAGTCACATGGTTCCCGCTCGCTCCCAACTTCACCCGCCCTTTGTGAGGCCAATTTAACAAAATGGAGAATTCGTCCATTACTAAAAGAACGGAAAACAAACATTTATTAATTATGTGATAATGCATTTTCACTGTTTACCCCCATCTTAACTCTACTTCATGTTAACGGTTAGCCTAGCACAGCATAAGCAGAAAAACGGCATTATTCATTAGGATAAAGCAACACACGTCATGCTTTTTACTAAATACACCTGCGGCCTTGCCATGCAAACCTTCTTAATTGGTTCTAAAAACAAGATTATTACATTTCCGGTTATTTACGTATTAATTCCGTTTAGTTCATGCAATTTGCAAAGTAAACTTTCCTCGTGTAGTGTAATTGTGCACATTAATCATTCTAACTCTACTTACTGTTAGTACGTATTATAGGGGTGTTCAAGTGAGCAGGTTTCTTTCCCGAAATCCTGCTCCATCAGTAGTGTTTGTCAAAATCAAATATAATACCAAATAGAATACTCACTGACATCGGCCTTGCTTGATTGGTCAATACCACCTGTTGTCATTATCACGCCCTCCACCACCAGAGTCAATTTCTCTTTGTCACACTGCGAGGTGCATTCAAAGGAGCTTTGATTCTTCCAGTCCACTAGTACATCGCAGCAGGCACCAGCCTAAAATGACATTGTCCATAGACTACGTACATAATGCATCAACACTGTGCGGTAGACATATGGGCACGTGTACATATCCTTAGGACTTGCTTCATTGCACACATGGAGCACAAATATTTTTCCACTTAAAGCTGTTGTAGTAATGAAGTCCAGACAGGAAGATATGATTCAAGATGATTTATTGTAGATATGTAGATGAGCCCCACCAGGAGCAGCCAGCATTCTGCTCAGCCCCATCACACCTGTGGCTTTTCTTGACAGACACCCAACATTCCATAATACATCATCATACTGTAACATTCTACTGGCAGGGCATGTGGTGGAAAATGGCATACACAAGCATGGACAGTAAACTAGGATACTACATATCTCCTTTTCTTCCATAACACAACAAATAATATCGAAACCAAAAGAAGAACAAGAAAGCACCGATCCTTACATCCAGACACACCCACTGGCCAGACAGATATGACAGGAGGCAAAGCACAGCATGAGAAATAAAGAAAACAGGGTGAAGAAAGAATGAATGAATACAATAACATCACTCCTACTTCCCTGTAAACAAAATAGCACTGTAAAACCGACATTGTAAAGCAATATGGCTTAATGTAAACAGGGTGAAGAAAGAATGTATGAATACAATAACATCACTCCTACTTCCCTGTAAACAACTTAGCAATGGAAAATCGAAAATGTAAAGCAATAAGGCTTAAAGAAAACAGGGTGGAGAAAGAATGAATGAATATAATAACATCACTCCTACTTCCCTGTAAACAACATAGCAATGTAAAACCGACATTGTAAAGCAATATGGCTTAATGTAAAAACAGGTAAAGAACAATTGAGAGTGGGATTAAACCCGTGTAGAGACAACCTCGTAAAGAGGTAACATGTTGTGCACTGTAATAATGGGACTAATACCCATATGACACACACTGTGTGAGTTAAAAAAATATAATAGACTGTGTAAGAACAACCTGGACAACCTCGTGTAGAGGTCACTTGACGTCCGTGTAAGGACAACCTGGACAACCTCGTGTAGAGGTCACTTGACGTCCGTGTAAGGACAACCTGGACAACCTCGTGCAGAGGTCACTTGACGTCCATGTAAGGTCAACCTGGACAACCTCGTGTAGAGGTCATTTGATGTGCACCATATTGGAAATAACTCCCATACAACACACACTGTGTGGAGTAATGGTAAAATAGAAAATTGAACATGAACTCAAGACATACCCCAAAAAGTGAAGAAGGATAGCCATAGTCAGATAATGTATAAGGGGTAAAATAGAAAATTGAACATGAACTCAAGACATACCCCAAAAAGTGAAGAAGGATAGCCATAGTCAGATAATGTATAAGGGGTAAAATATAAAATTGAACATGAACTCAAGACATACCCCAAAAAGTGTAGAAGGATAGCCATAGTCAGATAATGTATAAGGGTAAGAACCCCTGACATATACTTGGAAATAGATTTGATTTGAAATTGTGAGTAATACAACAAGCCTAAACATAGATGGATATAGTAAAACAGGCTTAGTATTAAAATGTATATCTCAAATACATCTCAGTGTGAAGTTTAAACAAAATGTGTCTCTTGATTGCAATGAATATGTGGAGGCAGAATAATTTTCAAATTGCTGGTGAACAAAAAGCAAACAACACACAGATGCTAAAGACAGGAGAGAGATCGCCCTGTTAGAAGGTAACACAATTTAGAAGAATCACCTTGTAAAAATCCATTATGTAATAGATTCATTTGAAGGTACTTGCGCTGACCATTAGATCTTCGAGATAGATAACTCGAGTACACCAATATATTTTTGCTGCTTGCTCCCACACATCCTTCATCCACTAATTGCCCTCGACGTAGGCTTGAACGTTGGCCACCTTATGGAAGAAAAACACCTCAAATGTGTATTTGGACTACACGTGGTTGGCGAAAACAAGCAGGAAACAGGGTCCAATTCTACAGATACTGCAGCATACAACCACAAGATGGCTGCACGTACGTGACGTTTGGCTGGGTGGCTCACGGCGCGTGCATGCATGCAGGCGTGTAGAAGCAGGAAATCACAGCAAACGACAGAGAAGTCAGAAACCTCCTTGGTGACATGGCAGGACAGAAGATGCAGGTAAGGCTGCGCGCGGTGTTCACAAACATAGAGAGAGAGCGCGCGCTATGTAGAGCTCGTGCCACGGTTTGAAATCCAAACGCTGCGCTCCACCTGCCAACAGTCCAGGGGAAACAAAGAATAAATAAATAAATGAAGTCTTTCCCCAAATAGAGCTCCATAAAATCTACAGGAACAAAGTAAACACTTAGGGGCACATTACGATGGCGGGCGGACTTTGTCCGCCCGCCACCGCAACGGAATGCGGGACCGTCCAGAAGGGGTGCGGCGGTCATGCCATGGGTATTAGGATGCCACCGCCATGGTGGTGGTGGCATCCCGTATTGTGCGCATTGCGGCGGGCGGTGCTGCCACCAGCACCCGCCGCAATGCGAAAAACGCATGTTGTGCATTTAAATGCACAACGTGACAGGCACCGCGCAGTGCCTGCTACCTTGTGCATTCACATGTAGGGGGGTACCATAGGTACCCCCCATGTGCACCCCCCACCCCCCCAATCCTGGGGGCCCGCAACAGGCCCCCAGAAGCAAAGACCACATGCCTTTCCATGGCGGCAACACCGCCATGGAAAGGCTGCTCCGCCAACATCCTAATATGGATGGCGGTGTCTTGCAGACACCGCCACCATATTAGGGTCCTTTACCGCCCGGTCCCCTGTGGGACTGGCGGAAAACCGGCAGGGACGGTCTTTCCGTCCGCCGGGCTCCCCCCGCCATCGTAATATGGTGGGGGGGAAATGGCATGCGGGCGGTGGGAAATGGCGGGCGGATCGCCAATCCGCCCGTCATTGTGATGACCCCCTTAGTAAAGAGACAGGGACTTCATAATGACACATGAACCATCTTGCCTACAGAAAAGCAAAGTACGGTTCATAAAACCTTTTGTGTAGACGCTCGTAGAAATGCACCACAAAATCTCGATTCAGAACACGAGTGGGAGAAGAGGAACTCACAGAAAACATCTGTAGACTCTGATCCTTCACTTTCAAAGTCTATTAGAAAATCAACAAGTGTTGTATGTTGCAAACTCCCATCCAGGTTAAGGAATTACTCAGAATCACAACAGTATCCACTTTGTTGAAAGTCGTTTGAGAACAGATGTGCCTGGATCACTCACATGTGGTAGAAGTGAACCTAGAACCTCCAGCTCACAATTCTTTGATGAAGGGCGCAGTTCTAGTAGACGTGTCAAGATGCAGAATGACAAAAAGGTAGTGACTTACTGTACTTGAATGCACAGTTCTTGTTGATGTAGACACATGACACAGAGTACAGCACGCTTGAGTTGCTTTGATATTGAGAGGTGCTTGAAGACAGAACCATCCATAGAGCTGTTCTTGTGTGGTGGTTGAGAAGTCCATTAATTGAGACAGGCTTGTGTGAAGTTGGATTTGGCACGCAGAGGTTGGGGGAGACCGGTGTAGTGGTCACTGGTGGGGCTCAGGATGCCAGAATCCTTGTTCCAATCGTTGTTTGATGCTTGTTCTCAACATCTTGACTTCCTTGACATTGACTTCATTTGTTGAGCACGTAGAACGAGGGTAAGTTTCCAGATCGTCGCCATAAAAATGTAGTAATGAAGTCCAGACAGGAAGATGTGATTCAAGATGATTTATTGTAGATATGTAGATGAGCTCCACCAGGAGCAGCCAGCATGCTGCTCAGCCCCATCATACCTGTGGCTTTTCTTGACAGACACCCAACATTCCATAATACATCTTCATACTGTAACATTCTACTGGCAGGGCATGTGGTGGAAAATGGCATACACAAGCATGGACAGTAAACTAGGATACTACAGCTGTTTTACTGCAATAATTGCTATGTTGTCATGTGGTCTGTGGCCCTCCTTTTTGACATGCAAATACTTGTAGTGAGAGATGAGAACTGGTAATGCAGAACAAGATAAGTAAGGCGTCCGTGTTTTTTATTTTTTATCTTGTACGTGGCTATAATCCAAAAGCTTTACGATTAGAACACAGTAGCACTCCAAGATTCAGAAACGAAATTAAGAAGCATGAAATGCTTCATCAGAATAAGCTATTACCACAGCTCTACTGTTTACTAGGTTTCCAAAGACCCTCCCTCCACTTTCAGTCTTTTCCCAAACCATTCATGTTGCCAAGTAATGTAACCCTACCAACCCTCCCCTCCTTATTATACAAAATAAGTAATGAAGTCTAAACAATGCTCGTAGCTAGCCATGCATGCATGCTTAGAGGACTTCTGTTGCAGGAATTTATACTTGGACTGCAATAGTTTCCTATAAATAATACCCATATTTACGAGTAAAACACTTTTATGCTAGCTAGATTTTACTACGTTTCTCTGGCATAACGCACCATACTTTGCTGCATGTCTACTGTAGGCTGAAGCCTACCTCCTCCCTGCTTGTCTTTTAGTTTACTCAGGTCAGTCGTTCCAACTACGGTCCACCATCCAGCACTCTGCCTGTAAAATTACAAGTATTGTAAAACTCTTGGTGTGTAAGATGGCTCATCGCACACACGATTTCTGGTCACATGACTACAGCACTTATTTCAAAAGGGGATGCCAATGTCATGCATACCTTGTGAGGATCGGTGAAGGACCAGACTTCAATTTAATTTAATATCAGTTTATTTTTAAGATTTAGATCTATTATGAGATCCACATTATTAATACCACAAAATCACATAATCAATACAACTTCAAAAGATTTTTAAAATGTGAATCAAATCATTTCATTCATTGGATGACCAACAAAGTACAGTACATTATTCATTGAGCAAACCCTATATTTCAAGAACAATGTTTTTAATAAACGGCAAAGATTAAAATGCAGCAGAAACATGGGCAAGGTCTTGGGGAGAGGCCGTACAAGGATCACATAATCTGTGCTCTCGTTTTAAACCTGTCCAGGCACCAGTGATAATGTTTAACTACAAAATGTTAATCCTCAACAATAGTACAAAATGGCGAACTCCATGTTCCAAATTCCAGGAGATTAGGTAAGGTTGGGGCTGTGTGCACAGACAAGTAAAAAAACAAATCTAAGTTCTTATTCCCTAAACACAGTGGCAGATCGTTAGCTATCGTACTGCTCCTGATATAATGTTTAAAAAAAGCTATCAATTGAAAAGAAGACATTTCCTCTATATCCAGCGTTTGGACTTTAAAGTGCTTAAGTGCCTGCTTAAAACTTTAAAAAGAGTAAAAACCTTTGTGTTCTGCCCAAACAAATCTACATGTGAAAAGCTTCTTAAAGAATTTTCCGTACTATGTAAATGCCGGTGTCCCCAGCGGAGGGTTGTCCCCAGCCATAATATATAGCTACTCTGTAAACCCATCTCAACACAAATAGCTTCAATTGTATTGAAAGTGCCTTTGACAGGTAGCCCTGTACAGAAATAAAAGTGCATTTACATGGGACAATGCTTTGTTTGAGAGATGCAAAATGTGCTCTTTGTCTAGGAGGTTAGCTGTAAAAACCTTCCCTCAATAAGGCTATGTCTCGACCATTTCCAGCACCTCACTCCCCACTACCCATTTATATCTCCAGGTTTTTTAGTTACTCTTACTTCCCAAACTTCTTCACTTTACTTTTGTTAATATTAATTTTCAAGTAACGGGTAGAGGCATATTTTTGCAAGCACTCCAGTCGTTTTTGTAAATCTTTAGCGGGCAGATCCATAAGTACTTTAGCACAGAGCAACGATGATATATTTCGGTGACCTAACTTTGGAGGATCCCCTCCACGTGCATTTAATGCAGTGGGCAGAGATTACATATACAGGGAGTTCTGGTAGTTTTAGGTCACATAATCTTCGCCACAGTGTGGGTCTGCCCACGCAGTCAAATGCTGTCAAAAATTCAATATGGACCGGGTAAACAGATATACCTCAATAAATTCAATTCAATTCATGAGGAAGAAAATATTTATGCTATAATATTGTCCAGGGTGGAACTGTTTGGTTTAAAACTGGTGTGGTCCAAAGGTGTTATACTGTTATCATGCGCCCAACTTTGTAAATAGATCATGACGCTCTTCACAAATATTTTTCCAATAGAGTCAAGCAATGTGATCTGCCAATAATTACTCGGTAAGTTCATAGGTCCTTTCTTATGTAAAGGGAGAATGAAAATACCCTTCCATGTATTGGGGACTTGTCCAGTTGTATAACAGTTTTGTCACCCCAGACATCCTGGGGCCAGGGCAGGGGGGAAGGAAATTCCAGAACAATCTGTGAGGGAATACTCCAGAACTTTCTTCCACTTCATAGCTGGCACCTGACATAAAAATAGGGCCCTGAGATCCAATCTTCAGTATACTCCTCAACCTGTGGATACTACAGAAGAATGACTGCCCTGCTGCCAGAGGACTGTGCTGCTGCTTGAGGCCTGCCCTGCTGCGCTCTAAGAAGAAAGACTGGACCTGCTCTCTTCATTCTGGGCAGAGTGACTCTAAGGCAGGGGTGGTTTCTCCATTAGGGCTCAGGGGCTGCATCCCTCTGAATTCCTACACATTTATATAAAAAAATATTGAATAGATCATTTTATTTAGAGATACAATCGTATCTCTAAATAAATTGATGTATTTAAGTCTGGGCTGTCTGTTTCAGGCTGCCTGCCCTGCCTCGCTCTGAAGCAGGAGACGGAAGCCAGGCACTAAATCAACTTTCTTAACGGTATGCACGACGCAGGGCTTTCTGTTTTAAAGCCCTTCATTGCCATTGTGGTCTAGGGTTGTATGCACTCTGTAGGCCAGTGACACAATAAGTGTCACGGTTTCGGGCGTCGGAGACTTCATCCCTGCATGATATCAGACGTCCCTCAATCAAAGGCGAAGATCCCACCATTTCGTCATACGTAAAAGTGGATGTAAGCACGTCTGATCCGGTGCCTTGTTCTCGATAATGGTAAGTGTTTGCAAGCTAATGCTGTGTTCTGTATATTGTGCTGAGACCCCTCATCATGCTAACCTCCCCCAGTGTGGCACCCCAGGCCCTCGCTGCACACTGCTCGCTCCTTTAGAAGTGGAGCTGCAGCATTTGCTCCCTTGTGAAATGGATCCAAATAAGGAGCAGGGTTCGCTCTTGTTCCCTTGCGAAGTTGATTCAAATATCGGAGTCAAGCCGAAAGAGAGAGATATGTGCTTACTGTGGAACATGTGCTTACAGTGGCCAGTTCTCTGATGTACCACATTAAAACTGGCCCTGTCTTCATGCCCCTAAGTTAACAATGATGCCAAAAACATGGATTGACTTGCAAACAATGAATGTTAAAAAAGTCAAGGGAATACATTTCAGCGATTTAGTTCCTCTTTTTTTTTACATACTTTGCCTAATCTTGCATTCCCCAAGAGTTAGCTATTTTATAATGTTGTTGATTATCTGTATTTTTTTCCTGTGCGTACTTTGAGGCTAAAGCCATGTCAGGTGTTTATGAGGGGCTTTGATTGAGCGCTCAGGCACTAAGGCTGAAGCCATTCAAAGCGCCTGTCAGTGGGTTAGCCTCTCTGCAAAGCACACAGAACAATGCTTGTGTATTCCATTTGCAACTGAAATTCTGTGGATGTGTGTGAAGGGGGTACACAGATGTCAAAATATTTGCAAGACAAAAGTAAGAGAAATTAAAGTGCTTAAATTTAAGGGAGTGCAGTGCATGTTGGGGGCGGTGAAGCGACAGAGATGCGAGGAAGTGCATTCAGGGAAGAGAGAAAAGAGAATGCTGAAGAGGAAAGAGAGGGGGTTGAAGATGTGCAAATGGACAAGATGCACAAGAGAAAAAGAGGTTACATATCTAATATAAAGCACGCATAACTGAAGGCCAAACTCCTTCCACAGGTCTCAATGCTATTTAATTCACAGACTTACTATTTCAGAATTTAAATATTTCCAATGTTAATTACTTATAAAAAATCATTGTTGTTACTCATTTATCATAAACAGCTAACACTCAGTGACCAAGCCAATCACACTGACAGGCTTTAGCTGTATGTCAGCTGTTGTGTCATTTATCTGGAAAAAATTACATCTCAGAGAGAAACCAAAATACTGGTCAGGTGGCACACTATGGGAATCACAGAAATTTATTTGACATGTTCCTTTATAGAGAGTACCCACTTTTTTCATCTCACTTAAAGGCCTGTCTGCACGTATTTCTATATGACTGGTTACAGCCAGCATCTGTGGTCTGGTTAGCATCTTTAAGTCTGGTTAGAGCATATTGTTCCAAAGTTAATGCTGCATGCAGTGCATGACACTGGGCAAGCATACATTTTAAAGGGCTAAATTAATGCAGGAAGATATGGGGCAGTTTTTAACGTGTTTAATATTTCAAGACTATATGTTCCCACTGCTTAATAAGCCTTGCTTTATTGCTACATTAATTTGCTTTAAAATGCACCATTTGCCAATTTTTTTTCATTTTTTTCTCGGGAGATGGACTCACCCTGGACCCCAGGTTTGTCCATTGAACTTGTGCACATCGCACGCTATATAAAGTCATGCCCAACGTTTACGCACCAACACTTTCAAACGTCACCAGCCGCCACTGCTCTAAGGATCAGCTGGATGATCTCTTGTTCTGAGCTACATGGACATAACAATCTCCAGAGGCCTCCCTGCTGACCTGCTGCAGCTGGACTTGCCTGGACCTGCAACTGGACCTGCAACTGGACCTACCTGAGCCCTTCTGGCCACTAATATAGAGATGTCCTGATCCCCAAGAAGTGCCTCCCCAGGTCATGGGCCCTAGAGTGGCATTGGAGTGCACCACTATGAACAAAAAGGGAGAAATCCTGATGTTTTGTGCTCTTTGAAGTCGTGAACGGACCCCGTTTGTGCTGAGACTTTGCCGTCTGTGACCACCACCAACACAAAGCTACAGTGGACTTGACACTTCATGCTACAGCGAACGCCAGCAACAACTGGCAACGCAAGATCTGCACTTCACGCTACAGCAATGACCGTCCACAATGCCTGACAGGATCTTTGCGCTACCACGACAACCATCTACGAGTCCCTGCCTAATCTTCACGCTACAGCGATGACCATCCACGACTCTCTCCCTGCTCCTCGAAGCCTCGCGTAGCACCGCAAATTGGACTCTGCGCCAGACTTTGAGAAGGTACATTCTTCACCAGGACTAACCTGGTCCCTGTTTCCAGCCCGCATTCCATTATAGATGGCCTGAACTTCTGTCTTTTCCCAGGTCTAGCACGACTAGATAACCACGAGTGGTGCTTTGTGCTTTTAGGCGCTCTACTCACCTAAACTCTTTGAAATTGCATATCTCTGGATCTACTGATTGGATTTTTGTCATTTTGGTGTCAAATAATGTATTCCAGTTTAGTCTATTTTTTGATTAATTTTGTGTTGTATTTCCACTTTATTACTTGTTAAGTGCTGAGGTAAGCCTTACTTCTTTGTGCCAAGCTATCAGAGGGTTAAGAACAGGTTAATTTATTGACTTTATGTCTGACAGGGATTGTGGTTGTTACTGCAGTCGGGTTAACACCTCCCTCAACAAATGACCCACTGCCTCACAATATGTTTGTCAACACCATCACGAAAAATAGGATTTGCATGCCCTGGGTGGTAGTGGCAGGGGTTCCCCCTTCTGTAGCTGTTACACACATTTTTCAGGATCCTTGCTGTAGTGATGTCCACTTGAACTACTGCAGTGCAACATACAAGGGTACTGCCTGTCTGGATGGCAGGGGCTCAGTGGGGCCAGAGGAGATACGCTCTACTTCACATCCAGAGGAAGTCTGTTTTCTTCTGCCCTGCACTTTTGCGCTGTGCATCAAAGAGCAAGTCCTGGGAATGACAACATTACATCTTCAAACTTAGGAAATAGTATGGAATCTCTCGGAGTGATTAGTCTTTCAGGAGGTCTGATATTAGGCAGCCTTGGGAGGCACAAGGTTCAGGATAGGGAGAACTTCAAGGAGAGTTGGAGGTTCTTGGGAGTCTGCGTCGTTATCTTTAGAAGATGTTTAACAGGGATCTTCTTTAAGCAGGTGGGAGAATGATAAGTTGTTGTTCAAGAGGCGTTGTTGTCTTCAGACCAGGCGCATGGACCCATAGATGTCTGTGATAATGTAAGGTGCTGGATTGAAAGATAAAGCGATACCAAAGGGGATGATGGACGGAGCGCTAGAGCAAATCAAACACTCACCCCCAGTCAACTGATCTGGGTTTAATCCATCATCATTCTTTAGCTCACTCCACCACCCCAGTTCAGACATGGCCATATGCAAATCAGTCTGACCCTGTGCCTCATGGGAACAGTCCAGCCCGAACTGCCAAGCCATGTCTTCCCTGGACCGGAAACAAGCATCCTGGGACCGGTTTCGGGTTCAAAACCCTCATCAGCCAGGCTATCTTGAATCCAGTGGCAAAGTGAGCAAGGGACCCACGTCTGGGCATACCCTGCCAACTTAGGGCGAACAAAGCGATACCAAAGGGGATGATGGACGGAGCGTTAGAGCAAATCAAACACTCACCCCCAGTCAACTGATCTGGGTTTAATCCATCATCATTCTTTAGCTCACTCCACCACCCCAGTTCAGACATGGCCATATGCAAATCAGTCTGACCCTGTGCCTCATTGGAACAGTCCAGCCCGAACTGCCAAGCCATGTCTTCCCTGGACCGGACACAAGCATCCTGGGACCAGTTTCGGGTTCAAAACCCTCATCAGCCAGGCTATCTTGAATCCAGTGGCAAAGTGAGCAAGGGACCCACGTCTGGGCATACCCTGCCAACTTAGGGCGAACAAAGCGATACGAAAGGGGATGATGGACGGAGCGCTAGAGCAAATCAAACACTCACCCCCAGTCAACTGATCTGGGTTTAATCCATCATCATTCTTTAGCTCACTCCACCACCCCAGTTCAGACATGGCCATATGCAAATCAGTCTGACCCTGTGCCTCATGGGAACAGTCCAGCCCGAACTGCCAAGCCATGTCTTCCCTGGACCGGAAACAAGCATCCTGGGACCGGTTTCGGGTTCAAAACCCTCATCAGCCAGGCTATCTTGAATCCAGTGGCAAAGCTCTAACGCTCCGTCCATCATCCCCTTTGGTATCGCTTTGTTCGCCCTAAGTTGGCAGGGTATGCCCAGACGTGGGTCCCTTGCTCACTTTGCCACTGGATTCAAGATAGCCTGGCTGATGAGGGTTTTGAACCCGAAACCGGTCCCAGGATGCTTGTTTCCGGTCCAGGGAAGACATGGCTTGGCAGTTCGGGCTGGACTGTTCCCATGAGGCACAGGGTCAGACTGATTTGCATATGGCCATGTCTGAACTGGGGTGGTGGAGTGAGCTAAAGAATGATGATGGATTAAACCCAGATCAGTTGACTGGGGGTGAGTGTTTGATTTGCTCTAACGCTCCATCCATCATCCCCTTTGGTATCGCTTTGTTCGCCCTAAGTTGGCAGGGTATGCCCAGACGTGGGTCCCTTGCTCACTTTGCCACTGGATTCAAGATAGCCTGGTTGATGAGGGTTTTGAACCCGAAACCGGTCCCAGGATGCTTGTTTCCGGTCCAGGGAAGACATGGCTTGGCAGTTCGGGCTGGACTGTTCCCATGAGGCACAGGGTCAGACTGATTTGCATATGGCCATGTCTGAACTGGGGTGGTGGAGTGAGCTAAAGAATGATGATGGATTAAACCCAGATCAGTTGACTGGGGGTGAGTGTTTGATTTGCTCTAACGCTCCGTCCATCATCCCCTTTGGTATCGCTTTGTTCGCCCTAAGTTGGCAGGGTATGCCCAGACGTGGGTCCCTTGCTCACTTTGCCACTGGATTCAAGATAGCCTGGCTGATGAGGGTTTTGAACCCGAAACCGGTCCCAGGATGCTTGTTTCCGGTCCAGGAAAGACATGGCTTGGCAGTTCGGGCTGGACTGTTCCCATGAGGCACAGGGTCAGACTGATTTGCATATGGCCATGTCTGAACTGGGGTGGTGGAGTGAGCTAAAGAATGATGATGGATTAAACCCAGATCAGTTGACTGGGGGTGAGTGTTTGATTTGCTCTAACGCTCCGTCCATCATCCCCTTTGGTATCGCTTTGGATTGAAAGATAAGCCAGCTTTCTGTGAACCTTTCAGTTTGGCCGGCACTCGATGTCCTTGGCAGAGAGCTTTGGACCTTCCGACGGTCTGCTGAGATATGTGTTTGTGAGACTGGCCACTTGCATGTCTTTCTTCTTGGTTGCCATAAAGTGTTCAACCTTGGGTCATAGTTGAGTAATTTTTCTGTGAGGAAAGTCCAATTGTCTGGCAAAGTCATTGATATGTTTTCTCTTACACAGCGGGCCATTGTCAGATTTAACGATCTCTGGTATATCCTAAATGAAGAAATTCCAGTGTTGCAACAACATCAGTAGATATGCTGGGAACATCCATGACCTTAGGAAATCTGAAGCACTAGTCCATAACGAGGGCATGGTCTTGCTTCCTCAGGATTGGCTCTCCTCTTGCCTCACCTGCAACTCCAGAGGCTAAAGAGCAGTGAGCCTGGTTAAGCATTGGTAAACATAATAGTTACCTAAAAACTTTTGAACAGGTGCAATAAGAAAAAGTAAACAATCTTCCTGTCTGAATATTTGTTTTGTGGCTACATTTTCTTGGTGAACCTCGTTGACAATTCCACAACTTGTTGTCTCATGGATTTTGGGCTGTGTAGCCGAGTTCCATTTAGTGGAATACATTGATAAGGACATGCCAGTTCGTCTTGAACTTTCCAAAATGCCTTCAGTTTACAAAGCTGCACCTGGGGTTCAACCTCTTCACCCCGTACGGATCTATCCATCATGTCTGTGAGGATGAGCTCGAGAATGTATGGCGTCTAAACTTGGATCTTTTACAGTGGCTTTTGGATTGCTACACTTATACATAACTCAGTAATCCAAAGCCAAAATCTTGTGTGTGCATCAGGGATTCTTGAATAGAAGTGAGCGAGGTTGTAAACCTTGCAGAGATTGTGTACTATGTGAAAACAGTAGCCCTTCAGTCTCAAGTACCATCGCTCAATACAGGGCAGTATGTCTGCCTTTGGATTGCCAAAGATAGCAAAAAGAGACTGATGTCAGAGATGACAATGAAAACGTTGTAATTCAGAAATAGGTAGGGCCCCTGAAATTATGCAGCAGGGTTGACTAATTTATGCAGCAAGAAATGGCATATCATGTGGCATAATGCAGCACTTTTTTTTTATAGTATTCCTTCATTATTTTGTCAGTTGTACACATGCTAGCACTGTCTGGGAAAAGATTTCACCTATCAGTATCAGTTTAACAACTAAATACAAAATTAAGCAACTGAAAGATGACCAGTTAACCTTTGCAAGGTGGCTCCCATGGCGCGAACACATTGCCACATGTTTAGTAACGTTTGATCCATTTTGATTTTTTTTTTGTTTTGGTTAAAATCTGCTGGTTATAAAGCAGGTGATGGATTATGTGGCAAATGTGACAGATCCATAATTACGTGGAAAGAAGCTGCAACTGCAGAATCACATAATTCCAGTGACCCTGGGAATAGGTGAAAATCTTCACATGCCCCAGCTACTGCTAAGCTTTCATTTTCAGCTTGATGAGTACTCAAGCTTACTTGCACTTCTGCTGGTGTATGCAATGATACATCTTGGTGACTCAGGACCTGGGATATATTGAGTCAGTATGGACTCACATGATTTGAAGTGTTCTATAGCTCAAACTTGTCCCAAAAGAACCAAAGCACATTACATGAAAACCAGAGGTTACATTATTTTGAGGCATAGGGAGAAATAAGAGATATGCCCAGAATGCTGAGCTGAAGCCAAGATTCGAACCTGGCTCCCAAGTTCCACATTCAACAGCTCTAACCACTGGGCCACATCTCCTCATATCAACATGTACAGACCATACTACAGAATTTAAGGTTGCTGGCTTTCATAATAAAGGATTTAACTGCATCAAATGTTTCGATACCTTGAAGTGGGACTTTCTATTTGGCATATTGCACTGAATGGGTCTTTTATTAGCTGGATCCAGGAACTCTATACGGACCCTTCCGCATGCAATCCATATAAATGGCTCATTCTCCAACCCCGTGACCATCACTCTCGGGACTAGACGGAGTGCCCTCCCTCTCTGGTTTTATTGGCCCTAGTATTAGAACCCCTTGCATGCCTATTACGACAACGCTACTCACACAGTGCCCTAAACGTCACTGTCTGGAACCTCCTCATATCAATATGGGATCACTGACATAATATCGACGACAACAATATCGACCTACCAGAATATCGTGTCAAGAATATCGATGGACAAAATATCGACATCCTATCTCTACAAAGGTAAGTACAAAAATATCGAAACCAAAATATTGTTGTTTAAAATATCTTTGTTCAAAATATCGTTTTTTTTTAAATGTCTTAAAAATAATATAAAATAAATTAAATAATAAATATAATTAATAAACACATAGGGGCTCATTACGATGGCGGGCAGAAGCACAACCCCCGTGCTGGCGGATGCAAAAACCACCAGTTACCGCCGGCACGCAGCAGTCCACACGCCCGTCCAATTACGATGCGTAAAGTAGGCCAAACACCGCCGGCAAGCCAGCAACACCGTCCGCCATCAAAGTGCGCCCGTACACGTAGCGGCGCAGCACAACTGACACACACCGTCCGACGAAACACGTCCCGCCCGGCGTATAAATTACGATGCCGCAAACAAACGGCTCCCACGGCTAAGAGACACCGCACGTGAAAGAGAGGCGGTAACATGGACGCAGAGCACGGAAAACGAAGAAGCGGCATCCCGAGCATGAATCCAGCACTGCAGGCCCTCCCCATGCTTCTGCTGATGCACCACCAAGGACGCAACGTGACCGCGGAGACGCAGGTAGGCACACACACAACAAGTGCACGCAAACAGCGCACACAGTGCAAGGGCGGAAAAAGCGGACAACCCCCACCAGCGCGTGTACACTACACATCCACCATTGCATCCACATATGACACACAGGCCAAATCCTAACATCGCGGAACACATGTGTACACACCACCTGGGACTAGGAACCAACCACCCCGTCACGGCCACAAAGCGCCAATGACGCCGCCACACATGCGCACAACGCAGAGGCCAACCGCAGCGCCATGCATGCGTCGCACACAGACACAGGGACACAACCAAGCAGCACACACATCAGCCCCACCCCGAACGCACATGACACGTGACAGGCCTGCCACAGACATGTCCCCAACGCCCAATTCACGGACAACACCCAACGCCACACAACCGACGCACACATGTCAGTGAAGTCACGCAACAGCAGGACACACCCCAGTGTAACAAACATGGCGAAGCACACAGCGGCGGCAACACCAACTAGGAGAAGCAGGGCCCCTTCGGGAAGAGGAACGCCAGTACCACACTGAAAAACCCATACCACCCTGCACATATGAACAAGACACATGAAACGGAACACCAAAGAGCCCGGGGACCGACAACAGGTGGCCCAAGAATAACATCCACACACAAGGCCCAACGCAGAGCGGAAAGGCAGGCTGCCGCCCACACAAGGGAGAGCAGACAGCACTGAATGACCTTCCATTCCAACACCGAAACCACAGCCCTACGACAGAAGCCGGTGAATACAGCCATTGTCCAAGAATAGACCAACACAGGCATGCCGAGGAGACCGACCACAGGGCAGATAGCGCATATCACAGAAGCACACAACGGACGGGGAAGAAAGAAGAAAACACTCCCCATGTCGGCCACATGCAAGTTAATTGGAAGGAGTCACACAGCACCGACCTTGAACTGTCTGAGAAGCATGTGGGAAGAGGGCCCGTGTCCTCCAAACAAGCCAACAGAACACAAGTCCTGTCTCCCCACGACTACACAGAGCTCACAGCAACCCCGGAGCGTGCACATTGCAGACTGCACACACAGCCGGAGCACGCCACCTCTACGAACCGCTGCGAAATGGCAACCGCAACACACCTACCCAACTACGCCGAACAGCTCAAGCTGTACAAAACCAACCTGTGCCATACATTGGGATGCGATCTCCTGTCCCTGCTGAACGTAAGTTACCGACTGACTTACCGCATCACATTGTTCAGCTGCGTCATGCCCGTCTTCTACTGTCGGAGGTGTCCCTACCAGCATCCCGTCGAGATATGCCTCTCCAACCCGGCATGTCTGAAGGCGGACCTGCTACCACTACTCCTCCCTCTGGACGCACACGACAGGGCCTGCTCTGCCTATGGGGGCATGGCGTATGTGGCCAACATCGCACGCGCACTGAAATGGAACCACTGTGCCTCCACACGACGGATCATCGAGAACAGCTACATCGAATGTCACCCAGCATGCCCCATCATGGTCCTCCAAGGGACAACCTACGAACAACACCTTGACAGCCACCATCCGCTTCATTGGCTGGCAAACATGTACACCACCAATGACATGGAAGCCCTGCTGGACGGCATCGCATACCTGACAACCTGTAAATACGTCGGACCACAACGCAGGTTCCCCGACTGACCTATGAAGTCCAACCCCGCACCCATGCTCAGCTTCCGCACGGACTGGCCAGTCACCACCACAACAGCCATACCAAACGACCGGCAACTGTAACCACACCATCAACGACATCGCCATGACATCGGATATGACCGGGACATGCACACTGTTCCCCATCACATCCAGGAACACCGCATGCATCGTGGGAGGCAGTGGCATGGGCTCTGTGCATCGCACCCACATGGACGGAACTGCACGAACAACCAGGACACGACATGGATCCAGCGCACATGGACACACACACCGCTCAGTGGACATGAATAGGTCGCCTGGAGTCTGTGGGTGCTGCACCCCTCCCACCCCCGCCCCGGGAATCCCATACCAGGACCTTTGCATGGACGACAAGTGCATACATCAACAACACGACCCCAGTGACTGTGACATGTCCAGTAACCACCACAGTGCAACAACAAGTGGCACGCCGCTGCATGCACGCAAGCACATGCCCTGATGTCATCTCACATGCACGCGTGCATGAGGAACAACCGCAGCAAACCTGTCACATGGAACTGAGATGGACTGTGCCCATGATGCCGAGCGGTCTGGTAGGCTACATGTATACCGTCTGTGTCAAAGTCCGCAGCTCCGCAGCTATACGTAAATGTACATTAGCACAGCCTTGGCCAAGCAGATGTAACCCCACACCCTATCCCATTTGTTATCATGCTCAGTATATCCTCAACATGTATTCCGCTGCCAGTAGTGTCCACTATACTGCATCACAGAGGACAGAAGACTCAATATAATGTTTGAAACCAAAACTGTCTCCGCTGACTCATTTCACAAGTACGAATGAGAGAGGATGAGAGTATGTGAAGTACACGGCAGTCGTGACATGACCATGTAGTCCACTGGTATTGGATGTCAACGCAAATGAGTAGCACTACTGTGGAAGACACACATGTGTCGTGTGAAGTCGTATGGACGCAGTGCTCAGGTGGGTGGGTGCGACGGGCAGATGCGCACATGCCAAGTTGGAGCACGCCGTGTTGGGAGGGGTCATGAACAGTACACCACCGCTTCCCTGGGCATTGTGAGAGGACACCTGTCGGGGGGAGTGAACACGTGTGTGCACAGCAGCCGGGCACACGTACAAAGCAGTACCAGGCGCACCTCAGCCCACCCTCTGTGGACAAGCTGGATCCTGTTGTGCGCCCGCCATGCCCCTTGACAAGGCACACACAGCCCCAGTCGACCAGGTGTAACCCCAACATAGTCAATCCGCACAGGCGATACAGGGCACGGGATGGCAGTGGAGCATGGTGTGTGAGAGGTCTCCTCGCGCTCCTCCTGGTCATATCACGCAGGCAATAGAACCTCAACGTCTAGCATGGCACAAGTCACATGGAAGTGTAGGGGGACGCACCACAGCACGAGCAGCACTGACGTCACGGGAGGTGGCTCGCACCATCCCATCCATTGCCCATCATACCAACCACGCCACATGCCATTGCGACTAAGTGCAAGCGCGTGCGCCACCACCCCGAGCCCTCCCCAGAGAGGCCAAAGAGTGAATGTGTGGGCCATCAGCCACAGACGGACGCGGCATGGCCGCAAGGGCAGCCACAGCCACTGGGTGTCGCAGGTGGCGGATCCGGAAGGCGAAGACTGTGATGCATAGTCCATGCAGGCCGGGTCTCCATTTGGGGCACCACGCAGGTGGACGGCGTCCCGCCACACATCATACCCTGAGACAGCCCACTCGTGCAACTGGACCCACACATACACTCCTTGCCCTCTCTGGTGCGAGCTTGGGGCTGCCTGTGCAAGCGCTAGCCTCGCAGGTGAGCATGCATATTGGGGGGCGAGGGGAGGACATGAGGGCTGGGGCGAAGATGACTGTATCACTGTCAGTTAGTACAAGGGATGACCCAGATGTGGAAAGGAAGAGACGTGTCCCGTGTGTACTGCAACTAGTCGCCAATCCGACTACCCCCATGTCCGGAATGTAAGCCCGCACCTAGGCCCGCCCATCCGCCACATCGAACATACCACCAGCACGACAACCTTCCCATTCGAAACACTGACTGGGGGTGGCGACCAGTGAACAATCATGTGTAGCCTACCCACGCGTACATGTGGGCCCTCCATGATCCATGTCACCTGCGGCAAAGACATGACATGCGCAATGAGGGAAGTGAGGAGAGCTGTCCGCCCCACGCGCAGAAGGTGCATCAGCTCCACAGACCCAGCAGCGAGTCCAGCAGGGGTCAAATGTGCAGGGGCAGCTGTGCCTGGTGTGAAGGCACATGCATATAGACAGCACATCGACCAATGTGTAGTCTGCCCACATCCACAGTCCATCATCATGCGGACATAGGAATTGAACACAGGGCAACACATCTTAGTTGGTGCACCCACCGTGACCAACAATGCGCAATCATCGACGTACCCGCCCTGTGCATGGCCCCCACCCAACGGAGGCACATCCAGTGCCACCATCCCACACACACAAGCCTTCCACGGAACATGCTGTGTCCAATGGTCAGTACAGAGTCAGCGCCCATCTGGTGGATCCTGAACAGGAGACACATGCACACACATGCCAGCTCCCACTATGTACGTCTGCCACCTGGCACGTGCAATGTAACCTCTCACCTGTGACGTGTGACTGCAAGCACACAGCCGTCTTGGCATGGGGCTGTCAATGTGGACACCAGTCAATGTTTCGGGAGCTGTGATCCGTACAGTGCTGTACATAGGGTGCAGTGCTGACACCTACTACTGTCTCATATCCCCTCGTGCCACAGGTCCCACTTGTATTGGCCGCTCAGCCCGTGCCCACATCGTCGTCGTCGTGTGCCATACTCATCCAGCCTCGGAAGCAGTTCCATGCTCAGCAGACACTCATGTTGCCGTGGCGTTGCCGCTTGACGAATATGCAGTCAGTCCCCATCAGCACGCCCCGCAAGTCATTGGGGCCTAGATCCCCATGTGCATGCACATGGCAGTGGTATGTCTCACTTGCCATTGCCATTGTTGGGAGACCTGTGTAAGTGTATTGTGGCCGTGCCGTCCCAGCTTGACAGCTGGGCTGTGGCTCATGTGCTTGCTCAGTCATGTCAGTGATGTGTATGCGAAATTGCTATGTGTCGTGTTGCTTTGACATGTGTCCTCTGCCATTTTCCCCAGGCGGAGACCGAACATTGACCGCCCATACCAATTGCTGGCGGACATGGACGATACAGAGGTGATCAGGAAGTTTCGGCTGGACAGGCCAACCCTGCATCGACTGTGTGCCATGTTAGAGCCCCATCTCCGTCCCCGCAGGGTGTATCCGACTGCTGTCACCCCCACGGCTAAGGTGATGGCCGCCATGCATTTCTTCGCCACTGGGTCATTCCAGCACACAGTGGGCAGTGGAGGAGGGATGTCCCAGCCCATGTTCAGCAAGGTGCTGAGGGATGTACTGGCAGCCATGATGCTGTACCGGAACAGGTACATCAGATTCCCCAGGGCTCGTGAATTGGCGGCAGTGAAGGGTGCATTCTATGCCCTTGGCAGAATCCCACACGTCGTGGGAGCCATTGACTGCACACATGTTGGCCTTGTTCCACCACAGGCCACTGAGCACCTGTACCGCAACAGGAAGCACACGCACTCCCTGAATGTGCAAGTGGTGTGCCTTGCGGACATGGTGATCACCCACGTGTGTGCCAAGTTTCCAGGCTCGGCACATGACGCACACATAATGCGCAACAGCATCTTGCCACGACTGATGGCCAATCTGCAACAGGATCGTGGCTGTATTGTCGGTGAGTATGTGGAGTGGTGTAGCGTGCTGGTTGTGCGATGCTGTCCCCTGTCCAGTTGGAATAGCAACGGTTCTCTGTGTCCCTCACACCCAGGTGACTCTGCGTATCCGAATGGGGCATGGCTGCTCAGTCCATTGAGGAATCCTCGCACCCCAGCAGACGATCGCTACAATGAGGCACATGGGAGGACCAGACGTGTGGTCGAGCGTACCTTTGGCCTCCTCAAGTCCAGGTTCAGGTGCCTGGACCGCACCGGGAGTGCACTGGCGTACTCCCCACAGAAGGTGTGCCAGATAGTGGTGGCGTGCTGCATGCTGCACAATCTGGCCATTCGGAAGCAGATCCCCCTCATTGTGGATGACGGAGATCAACCAGGGCCCCAGCCCACAGACCAGGACAGCTCGAGTGAGGTGGACAGCGGAGAGGAGGAAGCTGGGAATGTGCGCCAGCAGCTCATCGCCCGCTACTTCACTTGACGGTGAGTGTCCATGTACGACGGATGATGTGTCTGTATCTGTGCAGGTGTGTGTGTGCTGTGTCAGGGTGGCCGTATGTTCACTGCGTGCAGTGTGTCAACGCTCCATGGCCAGGGTAGTATGCCACTGTTGGTGACTGTGGCATTGTGCCCTATTGCTCTGTGCGATGTGTGTACATTGCTTGTAGTTGTTGACATGTACTGTGTGATGGGTGTGTGACACACTCATTGAATGTGCTCCTGTTCTGTCTCCCACCCCTAGGTCCCTACAGGCCCTCCGGATTCCATTGCCATGCCACGCATCAGGTGCCTTTCCGCCCAAGGTGGCCGTTGTATTCCGTACAAATAAAACACAGGGCACAAACAGCAGTTAGTGAAAAAGGTGCATTTATTACAAACTGTGACATGTGATTGTGTGTAAGGTGATGACAAAAGTGGTGCGTGCAGTGACAATGAGCTGTCGGTCATGGCTGCGTGAAGCGCAGGGTGTACCCACTGGTTCTATGTCCATAGTCCAACACACACATGCCATCCAGCTGGCTGTGTGGAGTGGGATCGTAGAGCAAGTCAATGCAGTGGCTGGTCAAGGAAGGCTGGCGGAAGGCTGGCTGGCTGCCTCACTTGCGACTGGAGCGTGCGAAGTCCTCCCGGGAGACCTGTTTCCTCTTCGGACGGCCCCTTCCACGTTTGGGAGGGGGTGTGTGGTGGCGACCTGCTGGTGGTGGGTGAGGTGTGCTCACTGGCTGTGGACGCAGGGGAAGTGGACACTGCTGGCCGACCCTGCGCCCTAGCAGGTGGTGGCGGAGGTGGTGTTGCTGGCCTTGCCTGTGACCCCACCGCCACCACCAGCTGGCCCATGAGGTCCACGAGTTGGTCCATACGGGACACGAATTGGCCCATATGGGCGTCCATGGACCTCAGCACCCCCAGCACCTCCCGCGTGTCTGTAGCAGACCTGACCCATTGTTCTTGGGCCTCCTCATAGGCCTCAAGGACTCTGGCCATTTGTGGCAGGGCATGGCTCCCAGGGGAGGCTGGCGTTTCCCTGACCCTGCTCCTCCTACCAGTCCTGCTGCCACCGGCCTGCCCACTAGCCACATTGCACACCACGGTCCTCGCTGTGGCTCCCAGGGTGGATCCAGTCGGCCGGGCCACCACCTGCGCTGGGGCTGGTGCCAGCGAAGACGTGGTGGTGGTGGTGGCGGTGGTGGTCGGTGCGGCGATGGTGGCGGTTGCGGCAGTGGTAGTGGCCGCAATGACCGTGGGTGTGGCCGCAATGACCGTGGGTGTGGCCGCAACGACAGTGGCAGCAGGGGGCTGGGAATGTTCAGCAGCCCTGGATGATGGGTTGGTGGGTAGGAGGGGTCCTGGGGAGCGGCTGGGCCCTGCCACACCAGATGGGCCTGCTTGGTGGTCCGTGTCCGAAGAGGAGGACAGATCCTCCAGATCCGTGTGTCCTCGTTGGGGGCTTGTGGGCTGGCTGTGCTGGCTGCTGTCTCCATCCCCAGCATCCGGCAGTTCGTCACCTGTGGAGAGAATGAGATTTGTTATTGTGTTGCACCTGGCGAAGTATGTATTTGTCGTCTGACATTGGCAGTTCGTGCACTCTCGTACATGGGTTTCCCGGAGGCGAGTGTGTGGCTGTGGCATCTGTAGTTGTGTGTGCTAGGCAATGGGACTGTGTGCTGTGCACATGTGGCATGGGACGGATTGGCCATGCCGATGGGTGTGTTGCTGTGCCCCTACTCATTGTGACTCTGGTGTATGCGGGCTCCTGGCCCATCCTGGGTCTGGTTTGTACTTTGCTTTTGGGGTTCATATGGAACGCTTAGGAACGCATATGGCAACATGGGGGCCATGCCCCAGATTCACATTTGGGAGGGAATATGCTTTTGGGGTACATGCTGTAAGCCATGGGTGCCGAACGTGACATGTGTTGTGGCAGCATGACAGTGCATGGTTTGAGGTGTGTGCATGCTTGACATGGCCTGCATATTTGCTGTCTGGTGTGATTACTGGGCATGGCATTGGACGCATCGTTATGAGTGAGTGTTGGTTGTGTGCCAGCCAACGTATTGCAGTTGTCCCATCTCCTTGGTGTGCGTGCTGCCCTGTGCCATGTGCATCACTGCAGTGCTCGGGGGGTGTGTCCCATGTTGTGTGTTGTTGCTCACAGTGTGTCGTGCGCTTCATTGACTTCTGGCACATGGTTGGTCATGGGCATGTGTCTTAGCGTGACTGCTGTATGTGTGGCAGCTGTGCGGATGACATGCCTTTCATGAGACTGGGGCTGACGGATGGGATGGATGGTATGTTGTATGTGCATGGTGTGTCTGTGTGTTTGATGGGTTCAGTGGTGTTCGTGTGCATTTCTGTTGTTCCGCTCTGTTGCGTCTAGTGTTGTTTGTCTTACATAGGCGTAGTTGTGGGGTGTGTGGTTGACAGGCAGTAGGGGCTACATGAACTGGACTTCAATGGTGTTTCGGTTGTGTGTGATGGGTTGCACAGTGGCTGCCGTGTGGTACTATGTTCAGTGTGGCTTGTGCATGCAGACGTGGCTCCTTGGGTGTTGCTGTGTTTGTGATGGGTCATGTGGGGTGTGAGTCTGTGGTTCATGTCCGTGTGCACATTGTTCACTTGTTCGTGACGGTGGGCGGTGCTGCGTGTTCGTCTGCTACGTGACATGTCCCATGTGTTGGTCGTGTTACGGCCCTCATGCCTCCAGTGATCCAGCCCTGTCCAGTTTCCCACCTGCAAGTAGTTCGGGCGTGCACTGTACTGGATGCCACATGGTTCTAAGCGGGGGTGCTCCATGTTGCAGGTCTATGGGGGTGGGGGGTGTTGTGGGTCGTAGTGGTGGCTGGACACCCACTGACACCGATTGCTGTGGACCGTGATGTCTACCTTTCGGCTGTCGTTGTGCACTGCGGTGGCTGACACGTGGCTGTGGGGTGTGGGGGATGCTCCTCCTTGCTGTACTGTGGGACTAGGGGCCTGGTGTGTTTTGTACTTGGGCTGTCCACCCTCCCACCCACTGCACTTTGTGTTCCTGCCACTTAACTGTTACTTGTCGGTTAGTGCAGCTGTGGCGGACACATGGGTGTGGTGGGTGCTCGTTGTGGCGCTTCTGGCATATTTGGGGACCTGTTGGTGGTTACGTGGCTGGCTTAGTGTACACATGTCCCCACGCATCTTGCAGTTGTTCGGTTTGGGCTGTGTGTGGTGGTGTCTGTTGCATGTGTGTGTGATGTGTTGTGTATTGTGTGCTGGACATGGGGGTGTTTGTCCCTGGGAGCTGTGGCATGGTGGTAGTGCATGTGAGTACATAGCGGTGTGCTGGTATACATTAGTTTGTACTTACCAGCCTCCACTCCCCCTGCTAATCCGGCGAGGATCTCGGGATGGATGATGACTCGCACCTTCTCCTCCCACGCTTTGAAGGTCTTGAAGAGCGCGGGATTCCCTCCGCCAGTGACTGCAGCCAGCTCTCTGTTTTTGCCCTCCTTCTTCTTGACCAGGCTCTTGACGTCATTCCACCGTTTGTTTATTTCTCCTCTGTTCCTGGGCAGGGTCCCGACTGCATTGACCTGGTCTACGATCCGGTTCCACATTCTGTTTCTGGTGGCTAGTGGTGTGTGCTGGACCATGTTCCCATAGATTTGTGGGTGCACCTTGATGATCTCGTCGACCATGACCGTCAGCTCCATGGGCGTGAACTTGGGCATTCTATGTGGTGCCATGGTGTTTGTGGTGCTGGTGCGGTGTGTGTTGTGTAATGTGCAGGGGGTTTGTGGTGCCGGTGTTTGGTGGTGATGGTGGTGGTGGTTGTGATGTGTGCGTTTCTGTGGTGTGCTGCTGTCCTTGCTGTGTCACTGTGTCCTCTCCTCTCCTCTCTGGTTTGCAATGTAGCAAGGGGTTGTGGTCTGTGGGAGTGCTGCTTTTGTACTCACCTATGTGGGTGTGTCCTCATGGTCTGTTGTTTTCAGGTGTGTTGTGTCTGGGGTTCTGGCCTTTGTAGTTTTTGTTTGTCCGGGGGGTGTTTTCGGGATGTGTACTGTGCTTGTGTATTTGTGCGTGCCTTGCTGTGTGGACTTATTGGCCATGTTGTGTGCTATTGGTTTTGTGAGCGGATGGTTTCTGTGCAGGGACGTGGGCGCCATGGTTTCTGCCGTGTCGATTGGCATCGGCGTTGTTTGCGCTGGCGGGCGGTTTATTTGTGGTTTTCCGCGCTCATGGCGGTGCGATCGTAATTTCACGTGCGGTGTGTCGGCCGTGAGGGCGGGCGGTTTTGTGTTGTCGGGCGTGTTTCCGTCCGTGGCGGGCGGTTTGACTCCGACTCGGACGATGGCGGGCGGTATTTAGTGTGGTTTTTCCGCCGATGGCGGTTTTCGGTTTGTGTTATCGTAATGGCGTGGTCGGTGTTCAGACGGTGTATGCGGGCGGTATTTTGCCGATTCCATGCCTGGCGGATTTATTTACGCCGGGTATCGTAATGGGCCCCATAGTTAGAATTATTTAAAAATGTTAAAAATTATAAATAATAAATGTAATATAAAAATAAATTAAACATACATATATAAAAATATATATATATATACTTAATATTAATAAATAATTATTTTATTAAATTATAAAACGTTACAAACATAATAAAAATTATAAAAACATATATATATATACATAAACCTGTAAGATAAATATAAAAATAAATTATATATATAATAAAATAAAATATTAAAATAAATATTTATCTTTAAAACAACATTTTACACTACATTAACTAAAACAGTAGGGAAAATATTGGATAGCGTAGGGCATAAAATTACTTTTCCCACTCCAAGGAGTGCAACAGTCGGGAAAGTGTTGGATAGCGGAGAGGAATAATTTACTATTCCCACTCCAGCAAGTGCAACAGTAAGGAAAGTGTTGGATAGCGGAGGGGAATAATTTACTATTCCCACCCCATGGAGTGCAACAGTAGGAAAAGTGTTGGATAGCGGAGGAGATAAATTTACTATTCCCACTCCAGCGAGTGCAACAGTAGGGAAAGTGTTGGATAGCGGAGGGGAATAATTTACTATTCCCACTCCAGCAAGTGCAACAGTAGGGAAAGTGTTGGATAGCGGATGGGAATAATTTACTATTCTCACTCCAGGGAGAGCAACAGTAGGGAAAGTGTTTGATAGCGGAGGGGAATAATTTACTATTCCCACTTCCGCAACTGCAACAGTAGGGAAAGTGTTGGATAGCGGAGGGGAATAATTTACTATTCCCACTCCAGCAAGTGCAACAGTACGGAAAGTGTTGGATAGCGGATGGGAATAATTTACTATTCCCACTCCAGAGAATGCAACAGTAGGGAAAGTGTTGGATAGCAGAATGGAATAATTTACTATTCCCTCTCCAGTAATTGCAACAGTAGGGAAAGTGTTGGATAGCAGAGGGGAATAATTTACTATTCCCACTCCAGCAACTGCAACAGTAGGGAAAGTGTTGGATAGAGGAGGGGATAAAATTACTATTCCCACTCCAACTAATGCAACAGTAGGGAAACTGTTGGATAGCAGAGGGGATAAAATTACTATTCTCACTCCAGCAAGTGCAACAGTAGGGAAAGTGTTGGATAGCGGAGGGGAATAATTTACTATTCCAACTCCAGGGAGTGCAACAGTAGGGAAAGTATTAGGTAGCGGAGGGGATAAACTTTCAATTCCCACTCCAACAATTGCAACAGTAGGAAAAGTGTTGGATAGCGGAGGGAAATAATTTACTATTCCCACTCCAGCAAGTGCAACAGTAGGGAAAATGTTGGTAGCGGAGGGGAATAATTTACTATTCCCACTCCACAGAGTGCAACAGTAGGGAAAGTGTTGGATAGCGTAGGGGATAAAATTACTATTCCCACTCCAACGAATGCAACAGTAGGGAAAGTGTTGGATAGCCGAGGGGAATAATTTAGTATTCCCACTCCAGCCAGTGCAACAGTAGGGAAAGTGATGGATAGCGGAGGGGAATAATTTACTATTCCCACTCCACAGAGTGCAACAGTAGGGAAAGTGTTGGATAGTGGAGGGGATAAAATTACTATTCCCACTCCAACAATTGCAACAGTAGGGAAAGTGTTGGATAGCGGAGGTGAATAATTTACTATTCCCACTCCAGCAAAATATTAAAACATTAATTAACAAATACTTAAATAATAAAAATAATTTACCTCTCACCAAATACCCCTATAAATAACACCACCACTATTGTAAAACATGACACAATTAACATCATTGCTTAACTTTTAAATAATTAACTAATAACAATGAGCAATAAAATTAAAAACAATGAGTAATAAATTAATTCATACTATTAAGACTATAAAATAACAATAAATATATATTATCTGAAAAAATTAAAAATTATATTAATTTTTAATTACTTGCCACACTACTCCCCTCTAAATACACAACTCGCTCATAAAAAATGGACACAATTTACATATTTACCAATTAATAATTAATAATTAATAACCAATTAATAATTGAGAAATAACAAATTATTTAACACAATTAACAATATGAAATATTAAATACACAAATATTAATTAATAATTATTAATTACTGAATTATAATTAAATTACTTCCCACCCTACTCCCCTATAAACCCACAACCCACTCTTAAAAAAATAACACAATTAAGATATTTACCAATTAATTATTAATAATTAATATCCAATTAATAACTAATTAATAACAAAATATTTAACAAAATTAACAACATGAAATATGAGATGCATAAATATTAATTATTAAAATTATTAATTAATTATTTATAATTAAATTACTTCCCACCCTACTCCCCTATAAACCCAAAACCCGCTCCTAAAAAAATGACACAATTAACATATTTACCAATTAATAATTAATAATTAATAACCAATTCATAACTAATTAATAAATTAATTAACACAGTTGACAATATAAATTATTAAATACAAAAATATTAATTAATTAACATTATTAATTAAATTACTTCCCACCCTATTCCCCTATAAACCCACAACCTGCTACGGAACTAAAACGCAATATTTAATTTCTTAAAAAATTAATAATTTCTAAAAATGGATTAATAAATATATTATAATTAAATTACTTCCCGCCCTATTCCCCTATACACCCACAACCCGCTACGGAACTAAGGGTTCTATTACGATGGCGGTTGGATGTCCACCACCGGGCCGACATCCGCCCGCCATCGCAACCAGGAAAACCACCGGTCATATTAGGATGGCTGTGGTGACCGCGGCGGTGGGAAATTCCGACCGCCGCTTTACCGCCGGTTGCCATCCGCACTCCTGCCTGGCGGACAGAGCAGGACCGGGATAATGGTGGCGGTGCAGAGCAGGCTCTGCCGGCAGGATTATGATGCCGGCGGTAGCCAGCCTTTCCTCAGCGGTCAGACCGCCATGGAAAGGCATGCAGTGATTGTCTTCCGGGAGCCCAATGTGTTGGGGGGGTGTGGGTGCACTGGGGGGGTACCCATGGTCCCCCCTACATTGCCCTGTACCAGGTGGCAGGCACTGTGCAGTGCCTGCCACGCAGTGCAGGGAAATGCAGGACATGCTCCTTTCGGCATCGCGGCGTTGCTGCGGGCAGCACCAACCGCCGCAATGTTAATGCCCGCGATCAGACCGCCGTGGTCGGATTTCGACCGCGGGTCATCGTAATTCGACCGGCGGTGATGTTGCGGTGCATGCGGGCAGTCTTTTCCCGCTACCATGGCGGTCGGGGAGGTTTCCCGACCGCCATCGTAATAGGCCCCTAAAATACGCAAAAAGTACTTAACATAAAATTAATTGCTTCTAAAAATTTCAAACATACATTAGAAAAATAAACTATACTTTTAACACATATACTAAAATACAGAACACTAAAATAAATTTCGATATTATTAACAACGATATTTTGACTAACGATATTACTAACTTCGATATTAACAAAAACGATATTTTTGCAGGATTATGATGCCGACGGTAGCCAGCCTTTCCTCAGCGGTCAGACCGCCATGGAAAGGCATGCAGTGATTGTCTTCCGGGAGCCCAATGTGTTGGGGGGGTGTGGGTGCACAGGGGGGGTACCCATGGTCCCCCCTACATTTCCCTCTACCAGGTGGCAGGCACTGTGCAGTGCCTGCCACGCAGTGCAGGGAAATGCAGGACATGCTCCTTTCGGCATCGCGGCGTTGCTGCGGGCAGCACCAACCGCCGCAATGTTAATGCCCACGATCAGACCGCCACGGTCGGATTTCGACCGCGGGTCATCGTAATTCGACCGGCGGTGATGTCGCGGTACATGCGGGCAGTCTTTTCCCGCTACCATGGCGGTCGGGGAGGTTTCCCGACCGCCATCATAATAGGCCCCTAAAATACGCAAAAAGTACTTAACATAAAATTAATTGCTTCTAAAAATTTCAAACATACATTAGAAAAATAAACTATACTTTTAACACATATACTAAAATACAGAACACTAAAATAAATTTCGATATTATTAACAACGATATTTTGACTTAACGATATTACTAACTTCGATATTAACAAAAACGATATTTCTTACCTGCATGTCGATATTCTGGTCGACAATATTCTTGCAGATCGATATTGTGTCACATCGATATTTAAACATCGATATTATGGCATATCGATATTTAAACATAGATATTATGATTCCATACCATCAATATGTGCTGACAATATGGTGGTTTGCATTCACAATCCAGGGGACAACGTTCCCCTATTATTAGGGAAGACACATATAAAGTTTGGTTTCCTCTCTTGACTAAACATAAATCTCTTGTCTGTCCCCTCACTCCTGTCACTTAGGAATGTCATTTGGATTACCCTCTAGTCTGGTGCTTTGACTCAGTGATATGTCTTGGCATATGGCTCAATCAGGATCCTAATGCCGTTATTAAAGAAAACTATAATATGGTTATTACAAAACTTGAAACTCAGGTAAAGAGCTGAACCTCCCTACCTTTCTTCTTGGCAGGCTGGAGAGCACTAATGAAGATGATTGTTTTTCCCAAATGGTTATATCGCTTGAATCATATTGTACTGCCATTTCCCGAACATTTGTTTATTGTCATGTGGCCCTTGCTGGTCAAGCTCGCTTGAGCCGGCAAGAAACCGCAACTTAAGTGGGAAGAATTTACCATCCCTTATGACCAGGGAGGCATTGCTTCTCTTGATTTGGGAATCTACTATTTTTGTGCCCATGCACCTTATGCCCACTATTGGTATTTCCCTCCTCCTTTGATGACCCACCTGGCGATAGAAGGTGATAAGGCATAGCCAAACCCACTCATAGCCAGGCTATACATACAGTTGGGAAGTAGACATTCTGAAATTGACACTGTCACCTGCGTGATGATGGCTTGGAAGAAACTTTGCTTAAGAACCCCAATTAAACCTTAATTAATCTGATGACCTTCCGCTTCTTCATCATCATCCTTGGCTGCTCCCGACTTCCAAATGACAATCTTCAATCCTTTTAAATAAACTTAATCTGGTCAGAGTTAGTGATATATTTGCAGAAAGCACATTTATCCAGTTGCAGGATCTTGCTATTCTGTCACATGCTCCCCACTGGTGACGTTCCTTTATTATAAAATGTGCACAGCCTGCAAAGCTGTATTTCCAGCATTTCCTCTAGATCCCCTCAGTTTTAAGACTTGTCTCTTTAACATCAAACTCACAAAGGTCTAATAACACGTTTCTATAATCCAGTGCAGGCGGAGGTCCAGGTTGTCAAGTCAGGCTCTAGAAACAAATGGAAAGTCATATTAGACAACCCGCTTTCAGAAGCGGATTTAGCCAACTGCTGTTTACAGATTAGCACCCTTTCACCCAGTGGCAGATTACGCACAGTGGCAGCTCCTCCGCTATTGCGGAGGAGAGTCTCCTCCCCTGCCAGCCTCAAAACTTGAACAATAAAATGATAATAAAACATGCTTATTATTGTTTAATTTTTCTAGGTTCTAAGGGTTGGGCGATTCTTGGAGGCGGTGCCATCGCGAAGGCAGTGACGAGAGGGAGTGGTTGCACTGTGCGCATGTCAGTTTGGCCAGCCTTCTCAGGCCGGCCAAACCGACATGCGCAATGAGCTGTCTCCAACCCAGCTGCGTTGCTCGGTTGGCGACAGCAAAGCACAGGCTCCCAGTATGTCTGGGAGAACAAATTCACAGTGCTCAGGCCAATCCTAATGCTGCTTTCAAGCATGAGCGCAGCGTTAGGATTGGCCCCTGGGGAGTCTAGGAGCCTGTGCGGCAGTGAGAGCATGGAGAAGAAGAGTGGCGGGTGTCAGGTAAGTTCTTTTTCCCTATTTTTTAAAACTATTTTCTTGTCCGTTTCCCCAACCCTCCCCCCACACCTCCACCCCACCACTCTGCCCGCACACCAGCTGCCACTGATTGCGCACCATACATTTTAAGTTTCTTCATAGAATTTCTCACACTCTATTAAGTCTGACAAAGAGCAGCCTCTGGGAAAACACCTTGAGTATTGGATGCAGGGCAGAGGATGCAGATTTATTGCATTTGCATAGCTGCCAAGGTTTCAGATTGCTTATGTATGACATTTTCATTGTTTCACTGTACTTGTGAGTGACATTCAACGACTAAATGTGTGGCACGGAATGACGCTTTCTCAGGACCAAAATCATGCAAAGAAATCCATGAAAACAGACAAAAATTGGAAATTACACCCATATGAGGAAACAGAATCTCTAACTGTGCAGCAGGTGCTTTTAAACATATTGTTTCTAAATAATCAACACCCTCCACCCCAGCCTCAATGCCAGGTGTGGCTGAACAACAAGTAACAAAGGGATATCTCTGTCAAAAGCAGCAACCCACTCAGCTATCCACATAAAATATAGTTCTATAATATTCTCTGAGACTTTCTTTGCAGCAGGCATTTTAACCCTCTGCGCTACTTTATGGTGAGACTCAAAACTGCCAGTAGGCAAAACTCTGACCTCTCTCCAGTGGGAACATTAATCACCATCATTATTTTTGACTTATCAAGTCTCACAGTGCTGGGAAAATAAAGCTGGCTGCTTCGGACTGCCACTGTCACTGTAGGTGAACTGTCTGCGGAGTCACACTAACTGGCTACAGACAGCTTCTAAGACAGTGTTGCTGTAAAGTGGAAACAGGAGTCAATTGCAGGTTCAGAGAGGACAGGCTAGTGTAAGGGGGTGTTTTCTGTTGAGCGATGCATGCTGTGTTTGTAAATAAATGCTGTGGGCAATGACATGCAGTGTTTATGTAGCTCCAGCAAAGAATGACTAAATGCTCAAAAAATCCTGATATGTTTAAACAATCAACATACTTCACGGTAAGAGGTGCAAGTAGATGTCCAATGCAGACTTAGACGAGTAACCCCCTAAAAGCATGCGAAGGTGGATGGGGCCAATCACAGAGGTCACACCTCATAAATCAACAGTTAAGGCTCTCAGATGTTCATTGTGTTACAGTTAGACCTATGGAGACAGATGTGATACATTGGACAGAAGGGGTCTCAAAAAAGATCGCTCAGTGTAGAGGGCATGAGGGAGAATCTTCTGGCACTACCAACAAGGACTTCCTCAGGGTGGGGAACTGACTAAAGTATGATTCTTGCATCCTAAGGTTCAGGGTTCACAGTGATAACTTTCTCTCACCGGGCTTGTTGGGTGCTGATGCTGATTGCCATGGTACCAGGTGGCAATTGCCCTCTCAGACCCTTGGATGCTCCAGGCTCGCACAACACTTTGCCATGCCCCAGAACGTCCCTCTCAAAGTGTCTAACTCACATCTGGTTCACAAGGCCATCCCTCCTATATTACTTAACTTTTCTTTCCGTCAGTTCTGTCTTTTCCAGTGACGTGCTCGACGTTTTAATGCGCATGCCTACGCAGACTTTTACACTATAGAATGTTCGCATGCTGACACACTTCCACCTGAACACTATAGCTTGTGGTTTTCAGGTTGAGGACTCCTTACAGCTTTTCTGGCAACAGCGCGTCCTTACATGACAATCTTAGTAAGGAAAAGCTTATGCCTCTCATGTTAAAGTGCAGCATCATGATCGCCAGTGTGGCAGCATGTGCGCTGCCATTTCCATCACACCAGCACCCGACAGACACTCACTAACTGCTTAGTTCACCTAGGCTCAGCGTGTGCAGGTGGTCAAGGCGTTAAAAGTGCATAATAATGCATTTTAATGCAGTGATACAGACCACCACATTAAAATGCGTTAGTCTAACACCTGATGCGTGTTACTTGGCAGGGCTGCATTTGGGGTAGGTGGCAAAAACTGGCGCACAATTGTGGGTGTAATTACAGAAATGAAAGGTTCTTGTAGCCCACTAGACCCCAAAATATATCTCTTAGGCTTTGTTAAGCCGGTCCCTGTGGGCATAATTCAGCTCTTTGCACTGGCATTTTTGCTCGTGAAGAATAGGATTGCAGTGTGATGGGGGCAAGTTCCAGTAATCACCCAAGAAAATGGCTAAAAGATCTTATATAATGCAATGAACAGCCGGAAGTGCATGTAGAATTATTACCTTCGGCATCACGCCCCAGAGACATTTGGGGTCCATTGAAAAGTTATATACCGCATCAGGCCAATGAATCAGAGTTACACAGGGCCTGATTTAGACTTTAGCAGACGGAGTATGGAATGCCGCCATGGTGGAGTTCTTTACTCCTGTCATATCTGCCGGCCCAGTGGACATCTGTTGCATTTCCAGAACTGTCGTCATGATGGTTCGTGAAAATGCATTGAATGTTTCACTAATATCCACATCAACATGACAAACTTCAAAAAGAATTATTTTCAAAACACAATCTCACAGCAAGATTTTCTTTTTGAAAATAAAAAAAACAATGACAAATGACAAAACTCTAATGGCTCTTAATTTGTTGGGCCATCAGTGCCACCGTCGACACACTGAACGTCCATCCGACTCTAAATGAGGTGGCAGGACCTTCAGTCCGGCAGAGAGGGTATGCTGCCACCATTGCAATGGGGTACCATCTATGCCAAACGGTAAACCGGGCCCATAGTGGACACCTACCTCTAATGTTCATTTTGTTGCTTTCTTCCGCTGCTTGCAAATCATGTTGGTGCAACGTTAGAAGAGTTAACCCAATCTCTGGCCACAGCATACACTAATGTGAGAAAATTACCCTTTTGCTAGGTCTAACCCATTTTTCCTGAATTTTATTGCTGGTTTTTATACTCTGCATAGTGAGGCACTGATGTCCAGTGCCAAGTGTATTAGCTCTGACCTCTAATACATGTAAAAATTGCTTAATTTCTGATTGGCATATTTAACTCTCCTAAACCATAGTATATGTTGAAGAAACAACACAATTGGATGGATATTTAAATGTCACCTGTGGACTATAGCACTTATTGGGCCACCCACTGGTATGACACAAGAAAAGATGGCCTCTCGCCTACTAATGTAGCCTGACTGATGCAGTTTGAACCTGCAGTTTGACTTATCAACATAACGCTTTTGACAGGGGGAAACCTCCCTTTTAAATATTAGTAAGCCGTGCTTTGCAGGCCTTGTAGCCCACAAGGTAGGGTGCATGGTGTTTAAAAGTGGGATATGTAGAAATGTAATGAGGCTATGCCCTGCAGTGTTAAGTCCCCAAAAACAGTGAATGTTTGCTCAGCTACCACTGCATGATGTTAAATTCATTCAAATATTGATCGACTGCTGCCAATGTGGGCTATCTGGACACCTACCCCATATGTTCATTTTGTTGCTTTCTTCCGCTGCTTGCAAATCATGTTGCCTAATCTTGCATTCCCCAAGAGTTAGCTATTTTATAATGTTGCTGATTATCTGTATTTTTTTCTGTGCGTACTTTGAGGCTAAAGCCATGTCAGGTGTTTATGAGGGGCTTTGATTGAGCGCTCAGGCACTAAGGCTGAAACAATTCAAAGCGCCTGTCAGTGGGTTAGCCTCTCTGCAAAGCACACAGAACAATGCTTGTGTATTCCATTTGCAACTGAAATTCTGTGGATGTGTGTGAAGGGGGTACACAGATGTCAAAATATTTGCAAGACAAAAGTAAGAGAAATTAAAGTGCATAAATTTGAGGGAGTGCAGTGCATGTTGGGGGCGGTGAAGTGACAGAGGTGTGAGGAAGTGCATTCAGGGAAGAGAGAAAAGAGAATGCTGAAGAGGAAAGAGAGGGAGTTGAAGATGTGCAAATGGACAAGATGCACAGAGAAAAAGAGGATACATATCTAATATAAAAGCATGCATAACTGCATAACTGAAGGTCAAACTCTTTCCACAGGCCTCAATGCTATTTAATTGACAGACTTACTATTTCAGAATTTAAATATTTCCAATGTTAATTACTTATAAAAAATCATTGTTGTTACTCATTTATCATAAACAGCTAACACTCAGTGACCAAGCCAAACACACTGACAGGTTTTTGGTGTATGTCAGTTGTTGTGTCATTTATCTGGATAAAATTACATCTCAGAGAGAAACCAAAATACCGGTCAGGTGGCACACTATGGGAATCACAGAAATTTATTTGACATGTTCCTTTATAGAGAGCACCCACTTTTTTCATCTCACTTAAAGACCTGTCTGCACGTATTTCTATATGACTGGTTACAGCCAGCATCTGTGGGTGCTTCTTTAAGTCTGGTTAGAGCATATTGTTCCAAAGTTAATGCTGCATGCAGTGCATGACACTGGGCAAGCATACATTTTAAAGGGCTAAAGTTGTCATGCTGTACAATTTACACATTATAGTAACTGTTGAACAAATTAATGCAGGAAGATATGGGGCAGTTTTTAATGTGTTTAATATTTCAAGACTATATGTTCCCACTGCTTAATAAGCCTTGCTTTATCGCTACATTAATTTGCTTTAAAATACACCATTTGCCAATCTTTTTTTCATTTCTTTCTCGGGAGAGGGACTCACCCTGGACCCCAGGTTTGTCCATTGAACTTGTGCACATCGCTCGCTATATAAAGTCATGCCCAACGTTTACGGCTCACCACTTTCAAATGTCACCAGCCGCCACTGCTCCAAGGATCAGCTGGATGATCTCCTGTTCTGAGCTACAGGGACATAACAACCTCCAGAGGCCTCCCTGCTGACCTGCTGCAGCTGGACTTACCTGGACCTGCAACTGGACCTGCCTGAGCCCTGCTGGCCACTAATATAGAGAGGCCCTGATCCCCAAGAAGTGCCTCCCCAGGTCATGGGCCCTATATTGGCATCGGAGTGCACCACTATGAACAAAAAGGGAAACATCCTGATGTTTTGTGCTCTTTGCAGTCGTGAACGGACCCCGTTTGTGCTGAGACTTTGCCGCCTGTGACCACCACCAACACAAAGCTACAGTGGACTTAACACTTCATGCTACCGCGAAAGCCAGCAACAACTGGCAACGCAAGATCTGCACTTCACGCTACAGCAATGGCCATCCACAATACCTGACAGGATCTTTGCGCTACAGCGACAACCATCTACGAGTCCCTGCCTACTCTTCACGCTACAGCGATGACCATCCACGACTCTCTCCCTGCTCCTCGAAGCCTCGCGTAGCACCGCAAATTGGACTCTGCGCCAGACTTTGCGAAGGCACATTTTTCAGCAGGACTAACCTGGTCCCTGTATCCAGCCCGCACTCCATTATAGTCGGCCTGAACTTCTGTCTTTCCCCAGGTCTAACACGACCAGATAACCACGAGTGGTGCTTTGTGCTTGTAGGCGCTATACTCACCTAAACTCTTTGAAATTGCATATCTCTGGATCTCCTGATTGGATTTTTGTCATTTTGGGGTCAAATAATGAATTCCAGTCTATTTTTAGATTCATTTTGTGTTGTATTTCCACTTTATTACTGGTTAAGTGCTGAGGTAAGCCTTACTGCTTTGTGCCAAGCTATCAGAGGGTTAAGAACAGGTTAATTGGGGGCGTGGCCGAGCCGCCGACCAAGATGGCTGCACGGCATTGAAGCTCCGCCGATCGGCCCAACTAACTTGCAATATCCCCCCACATCCTGCGCAGTAATCGCCCCTACTACATCATCGCTGTGCCGCTAATGTCCCGCTACATGCTATGAGCTGAATACATTGCGGTGAAACGCTGTCGTGACGGTGCTCCAGTGACCACAGATCACGGATTGGGGCATGGAGTATCTGCGGCCTACCAGGCAGGCTACAGCGGTGAGACGGAGCGGCGTGATCCAGTGACCGCAGCCTGCTGGGATCGGGGACCTTCACTGGCGGTGAGTGCTCCAGGTGCAGGTCGGGCCTGCCTCCTGACTCCCCCCTCCTTTGTACACTCGATTGCACCGGTAGAGGGGCGGCTGCTCCTGGGCACCCCCTTGATGACGCTCGTGCTCCCGCCTCATCCCTAAGGCCCCGCGGGGACAGGGCCCGCGGGTGAGCCCGGGAGGCGGCCTACCAGTGGTCGCTGGGTGTGGAGCGGGAGGGGGAAGTTAGAGGTGGCCTGTTTCCCCCTGCGCCCGGTTTGGCTCCCGCTGTGTCCCTGCTGCATCGCGGTCTACAACCCACAGCCTCCACCCGCCCTGCGCTGCATCGCCTCTCCTCTGGTTGCGAGATCCCCGGTGCTTTCCAGAGACACAAAGTTACGGGGCAGCTATGTCTGCGCTCTGCCGATAGCGCCAGTCCTTTGATATACTTCTGGCCCTCCCGGTCCCCTTGGGATACCTGTTACTTCCAGCTGGCACAGCCTGCACACCACCATCGCACAGGCGCGATGAGACGTTCAGGAGTGCCTGAGACAGCGCTCAGTCGATAGCGCCGGTCATTGGGTGTGCTGCTGGCCCCCCGTCCCCTAGGGGTGCCTGTTGCCTCCAGACCGCACAGCCAGCCCACCACCTCCTCGTTACACCGGCGTGGCAGATTCGATACACGCACACTCACGGGGCACACTGCGGTGACGCAAAGCGGACTCTCACCGGCCCCCAGATGCCATTTCTGCGGTGGCGCTGTCATGCTTCTGCTCCATCTCAAGGGCCTATGCCACGCTGAAGTTTGAAGGGAAATGTGGCATGCTAACTTCATAAGAACATAGAGGGGGGACAATCACGCATGTTGCGCTACACTCTGGGGCCCACACGCCGGTTACAGTAATCTATCGTTGCCTTTATCTCTGGGCCCGTGCCTCCTCATCATCCACTCCCCGTGCAGCGGACACGTTACTGCGGCCTTCTTCTGCTCACTGTGCTGCGGCATGGGCCGCAAGGATCCTAAGCAGAAGACCCTTCCCTTTGAGAAACTAATCGAGAGGGCCACTGAGGAGAGTTCCACCATGGCTGAGGGCGGACAGGGTTCGGATCATGCTAACGCCTCCTCCTCCACTTCAAATGCGCTATTACAGGAGATGAGAGCAGGCTTACGGGCTTTAGATGGGCGGTTTGACTCTCTCGACAAGAATATGGAGGCATTGGGGGCCAAGATCCAGGTCCACGACAGACGCTTAGACGTGGCAGAGGCGCGAATATCTGATATCGAAGATGGCACCGCACAATCTGTCAAAAGGCTGGAACGGGTTGAGCGCATACTGAAAGAAGTGGCTATTAAAAACGAGGACCTTGAAGCGCGCAGTCGGCGCAACAACATCCGCATTTTGGGCGTGCCGGAGTCCACTGCCACTGGCCAACTTGACCTCTTTGTCGAGACACTACTGTCAGATATATTTGGGAGGGAGTCATTTACCCCCGGCTTCGTGGTAGAGCGTGCCCATCGCACCCTGGGGCCCCGGCCCAACCCTGGCTGCCCTCCGCGCCCTATCATTGTGCGTATCATGAACTTCCGAGATCGAGATACTGCGCTTCGCCTCGCCAGAGAGCGCGGCAATACCATCTGGCAGGGCTCCAAACTTGCTCTCTTTCCAGACTTTACCATCATGGTACAGGAGGCCCGACGCAAATATAACGGGGTGAAGGCCACTCTCAGAAACTTGGGACTAAAATATGGCATGCTGTATCCCGCCAGGCTGAGAGTTGAGGTACAGGGCCGGGCACGCATCTTCGGCAATCCTAACGACGTGCAGGAATTTTGCCGCACTTACAAACACAACAACAATCAAGTGGCTGGGGCGGGAGCGGGCCTTCTCCTCCGCATAGTGGATCAGACGCGAGCATGGAACTCTTTTCTGGCTCTGGAGTTGGTTGACTCTACTGCGCTGTTCTTTCTTTGCTTTCGCTAAACTGTATGGGGATTTCACTATTAGCCAGTTTAATTTGTTGCATAAAATTGGATAAAAAAGGAAGGCACCCTAATACTCAGAGAAGGGACGGGGTAAGACCAAAGAGAACGAGAGCTATAGTACCAAGTGACTTTACAGTGGAACGAAACAACCTTGAAACGGTACCTCAGGAAAACCATAAACAAACCCTAGGTGTACACCAAGAGGGGTGGCAACGCCACGCCAGAGTACCAACTTTATGCAAAGAGAAAAACACAAAGTCCCTACTCTTATACTGATTCAAATATATAGATCATGTGTTATAGGGCAAAGTATCAGGCGTAAAAAACTTTTTTTATTCGAATAAAAATATTGCATACATATTTAAAAAGATTTCACTAAAAAAAATCATAGCAGTAGTCGTGTAAAATACAGTTGTAGTACACAGTTAAAAACGTTACAAACAGAGCATTTTATACACAAAACCAGAAAACTACAAAAAAAGTCGACGCGGTGTTTCGGCAAAATCACTTCTTCACCTTCTTCAGGACAGAGTTTTCTAAAGTCAATTGTAAACAACAAACAAATCAGCCATTAGCTAAATTTCTCAATGCTAATTAGCTGTTAAAATCATTTTTATTTACAAAACCAATTTTATTCATAAGGCCTGCCCATTACATTTCTTAGACATTTCCTATTTTGTACCCAGCTACCAATAACTACGGATGCAATTTAAACAATATTATAGTACAATCCTTGTCCCAACACATGATCCAAAAATACAGTGTAGGAAAATATTCGACCTACCTATACTAGTAACGAGGTTCTTTTGGAATCACTCGAGAGTTGAAAGGAACACACTCATTCAAATAGCATGATGAGATATAACCTACATCAATAAACAAAGGCCCTTAAAGCACAAGGATACATATATACGTATATGACTTCATCTAGACATTCCTATGTGTCTCTTATTCGGGCATACCTTCATAGTTGATTTAAATTCTCAAATAACTACGTTCGTTGGAGCCACCGTTACAATTAATTTGGAGACACCTTGGGAAATAGAAACAAAAGACATTTGTCGACATCTCATTATTGATAAATGTATTATTCCCAAGGGTTATCATTTTCGGCTTACCAATTTTTATGTTGGTCACTGTATAGCGCAAAATATGCTGCGTGATGGGGCTAATACATTCAGGAAACGTTGTATTAAATAGTTGATGGTACTGTTCGATTCCGGTTACTTGCCGGTTGATGGACCTTATGTGTTTCACACTAAAAGGATACAAACCCAAAAAATAATTTTATTAATTATGTCCTACTGTGGGACGTGCTGGACACTATTCTCGCACTCCCGAAAAATCCCTGTATTGTTCTATATTTCAATTGTAGTCTAAAGACAAAGTCTTTATATAAGCTGAGGCAGAACCTAATTATACAGCTCAGCAGAAAAATCATACTGTATCTGCATGATACGTTAAAATAAAGTAAGAAAACTTTATTTAATAAACAGGGCAATACCTCATTATGCTAACATTTCTGTCTACCTTTGCAAACTGATATTACTGTCAGTCGCTAAGACAGCTTAAATAATGTCCAATAAGCCCGGGAATAAGAAAGTGGCATTTTAAAGTTGCCCCGGAGCTATCGATGACTGAAATGTCTTTGGACAAGCATCTATTCATAAAAACTGTCCTCAACTTTATTAACGGTAATAACCCCATCTACATGCTCGCTCCCACATATTGCGGCACCGCACTAATCATTACTGTTGTGCTCACCGTAAATTGCTCCGTCGGCCTCCCTGCTCCAACGTAACGTCTTCCGGGTCCGGATACGAAGCCATGACTACCCGGAAGACGTTTATATACACTGCCTCTACATCACATGGTTGTGAACGGACCGACCTACGGGGCTACTAATAAAGATTTAAAGCTTTAAAAGGATTTGGCGATAACAGCTAATTCTATTTTTATATATATACACTTCTATAGTTTAATTCAACAAAGTTAAATGTTGATATAAAAACTGCTGAAGCACCGAAAAAATATCGCTGTCATTACGCTTCTCCTCGATATTTCAACATCTTCTGTGTATTCAAGTCATAATTATTATGTATTACATTGCTAAAAATTATCTTAATTAAACAAACCCTTAGTTTGTGCCTACCTCGTCTCAGCACGGTGGCGGCCATCTTAGAGTGGTATTTATGAATCATATTCACAAATCTAAAAATCATATGGCGTTTCGCTCACAGCGTATCATACCGTATTTGGCGATCCATTCTCTCAGGGTAAATTGAACCACATAATGGAACGACTATACTTATAAATACACAGGAGAGACGTGCAACACCAATCACGTCTGAATACAAGCCTTTCAGAGTAGGTCACTCTTGGTGACAGTGAAAACATAATATGACTGCTTTAACTATGTATTTCACTAGATTGGCACAAATCTAAATTTAAAGCTCCCTCTTATTATTAAAATCGCCCCATTAACAAAGTTTCTTTATAGAGCAAATGCCCTACCTTGTATATAATATAAGCAGGGAGAATATTCACACTAAATGTAACATTTTCTTTAATGTGAAGGGGTATGTTATAAAGTTATCTCTGGGTTGGGTCTAGATTAATTTTTCCCAGTCTTCTTTACTATTTAGTCCCTGTCTAAATGTATTAAATTTGGACATATAAAATTGTTCACGTTTTTTCTTTTAGTTCTGCAGTCACCCCCACGGGCAGTCATTTGAATGGGCTCAACTACACACCACTTAAGATCTTCCAGTTTATGACCTTTGTCCATCCAATGTTCCACTAATGGGGCGGTTCTTTTCTTGGTGCGTAAGGCAGATTTGTGTTCTGTGATTCTGACTCTAATTTCTCTAGACGTTTCACCAATGTACCCCAGATTGCAGGGACATACAATCAGGTAAATGAGGTGTTTAGAACGGCAGTTGGTAAAATTCATAAAAGTATGGCTTACTCCATTTTGAACCACCTTCGGTCCCTTGATAATATTATCGCAATTGTTACAGGAACTACAAGGAAATGTACCTGCTGGTAGAGGGGCATTGGTGATACTAAGTTGATTATTTTCCCTATTGCTCCTATAGGTGTGGACCAGGCAGTTTCTGATAGTCCTATTGCGCCTAAATGAAAACATAGGTTTTTCCAGTATCACCCTACTCTGTGCATTGATCAAATGCCAATTCCTATGTATAATATTCTTAACTTTATTGCTAATATTGCTAAAGTTTGTAACAAAAATTAATGGCATCTTTTTAGAATTCGGTTTCTCTATCTTCTCCTCAAAAATTGAATATTATAATATTTTGCCCTTTTATATGCTCGTCTTACTAACCTCTTTGGATAGCCTCTGTCTAACAGTTTCTTGGTGAGTCTATCTGCATGTAAATTAAAATCTTGTATCTTTGAGCAGTTCCGTCTTATTCTGAGAAACTGACCAAAGGGAATATTATCCCTTTGGCAAGCCGGGTGGTTGCTTTTATAATGTAATAAGGTATTACGATCTGTGGGTTTGGAAAAAAGTTCAACCTGCAACGAACCATAGACATTCTTTATTTTAATGTCCAAAAAATCACAGTAATTTTTACTAATGGATGATGTAAAATGTAAATTGACATCACCCAAATTACGCCATTCAATAAACTCTGTCAAAGATTCTCTGGTGCCTTCCCATATAAAAAAACATCATCAATATATCGTGACCAATTAGATATATGTTCGTAAAAAGGAGCCAGTGTATTAAAAATATGTCGGTCTTCAAATCTAGCAACGTATAGACATGCTAGACAGGGAGCACATGTTGCTCCCATGCTGGTCCCCTTGATTTGCTTAAAAAAGTCTGTGGTGAATAAAAAATATTATTTTTAAGTATAATCTCTACACATTCAATAATGAAATTCGCGTGAGATGATAAATTGCAATCATCATTACTAAGGAGATCTTTGACCATTTGTATGGTGTCATCCTGTGGTATGTTTGTGTAGAGCGCTTCAATGTCTAATGTCACGAGCCATTGAGTCTCTATATTGTATTGAAGATTTTCAACGTTGCTAATCATAGAGGTAGTGTCCTTTATGTACGCTTTCTGTTGCGTCACTAAAGGTTGAAGGAAAACATCAACATACTTACTTAACGGTTCAGTAAGAGAGTTAATACTAGAAACTATCGGTCTCATTGGAGGGTTTACCATGTCTTTGTGGACCTTAGGCAGGCCATAAAGGGCTGGAATCGTGGGGTTTATATTTTTAAGATAGTTATATTCATCTACACATATAATTCCATCTTCCTTGGCTAATGACAATAGGTTATTAACCTTATGAGTTAGACTGTTCCATTCATCCCTGTTAGATTTCTGATAGTGGGATTCCACATTTAAGAGTGAAAGCATTCTGTTATTATAGTCGCTAGTTGTCCTGGTACCACCTGATAACGCCCAACAATGCAGGAGCGAAGATATGCCCAGTCCGCTACCCCTGCCCTGGCAGCTACCACCTATATCACACAAAGAGATAGCCGCCAGGAACACAGGGAGAAGGTGGGGGTAAAAAGAAGGTAACCCAAAGGGTCGTCACTGGAGCTCCAAATTCCCCTGTTCTAACTGCAACTGGTCGGAAAAGGGCCCACGTGCTCTAAGAGGAAACAAAAAACAGAAACATGGATTAAGAGTAATCCCAATTGCCATCACTCATTAACATGCATGGTCAGGCACTGCTTGGCGCAGGAACAGATAAACTCTTACCCGTACTACGAGCACAAGTTGTTCCTCTGGCTAAGAAATCGAAAAATAGGAACTCCACTTCAAAACGAAGAAAAGCAAAAACTGAGTCCAAGGATTTTTAGCCCAAACGGGTTATAAAAAATGACCCAAATGCTTTAAACGTACTGCGAATGACCTAGATAGGTCATTAAACATCCAGGAAATACTCCAAGTGGCTAGTGCAAGGATCAGGTACCCGCTTACCCGATGTGCGAGATCTCCAATGCCTGACACTGACCGCGATTCCACAACTGCGGAACGAGAATCCACAAAGTCCGGGGAAAGAAAAGAAAACAAACGAACAGCAGTCTCCACCCCACTCGCAATCCTGCGAGAGGCTGTAGTCCCAAGGGAAGAAGCTGCAACAAGACACTGGTCCGACGAACAGGAAGTTGAAATGCTGAGGCGAAGTCCTTCCGGGCACCGAGACCGGGGAGTGAAACCAAGCAAGGATTAACAGCTGACGGTCATTTTTATACCCCCTGCCTGCGCGCCAAACCCGCGCGCGCACCAGCAGTCCTGACCATGAGGATAAAGAGAGGACAAAAGGTAGGGAACAGAGAGGGAAATATGTACGGGCACCCAATAATCCCTAACACTAGTGTCCATTACTACAATACTACCTCCTTTGTCTGCTGGTTTAATAGTCAGACTATGGCATTGTTCTAGTGTTTTGAGTGCTATGCTTTGTTGAGGGGTAAAATTTTTATCGACCCAGATTTTTTTGTTTAGAAGCTCCTCTATATTTTTCTCCACTACTTTCTCGAACAGCTCAATATATTTATTGACTAAATGTACTGGAGGGGTCCATGTAGATTTAGGTTTCAAACCTGATTTATTCTCAGTTATAATTCTCTCTTTACCCTCAAAGAAACAGTTGAGTCTAATTTTTCTAAAAAAACTTTGTAAATCCCTTTCTAAGTTATATCTATCTACAGGTGAGACAATCGCATATCCTAAGCCATTTTCTAAAACTTTTATTTCGTCATGAGTCAATGGTCTATTGGAAAGATTAATGACTGATGCTTTACCTTTTAATCCCACCCTTTCTGGCTCTGTGTCTTCATATATGTGCGATTTTGTGTGGGGTTCAGGGGATAAAATCCCCCTCTCCCCCTCCCTCGATTTTGACCATAATTCGCTTGGAGTTGCTCTAAAAAAGAGAAAGTATCTCTGCTAGTTCCGGGGGCAGATTCCTTTTCCTTATTATTTTGATTATCTTGTGGAGCCTCATTTTCAGATTCAGAACTGGTATATGAGGTATCAAAAAATGTAACCCTCTTTTGAGGGAAATTCCGTCTTGGTTGTTGCCAATTCTTTCTATTACTATAGTTCTCTTCCCTAGGTCTCTCATAAAAATCTGTTTGTAAATGAGGATAGACCCGTTCCGAACTATATTTCGTAATGTCCTTTCTTATTTTGTTCGATTTTTTATTAAGGAGATACTCTTTATAACCAGAGATATCTGTCTGGATATCATCTAATTGCTTTTTAGCTTCCTCTAAGGTGGTACTCTCTCTCAATTTTAATTCCATTTCTTCTATTTCCTTTTTCTCAATAACCAAGACCTCATATGCTGTTTCAATAATAAGTAGCATCCAGTCATGGCTGCACCTATTGGCTATAAGTGTCCAGTTCTCAAGGAATTTTCGAATTTTAATAAAAATGCCCGGCTCATTTGTCACCTGTAAACCCTTGGGTATAATACCTTTTTTAAAATATTCGATAAGGAAATCTGCATGCAATTCAGTTCTTATCGTTTTCTTTTTGCAGTTCCATAACGACCTCCACTCTTCCTCATTATTATCATTAGATGTGATGGAAGATACATTTGATATATAGAACAATACAGGGATTTTTCGGGAGTGCGAGAATAGTGTCCAGCACGTCCCACACTAGGAGATAAATTAATTAATAAAATAATTTTTTGGGTTTGTATCCTTTTAGTGTGAAACACATAAGGTCCATCAACCGGCAAGTAACCGGAATCGAACAGTACCGTCAACTATTTAATGCGATGTTTCCTTAATGTATTAGCCCCATCACGCAGCATATTTTGTGCTATACAGTGACCAACATAAAAATTGGTAAGCCGAAAATGATAACCCTTGGGAATAATACGTTTATCAATAATGAGATGTCGACAAATGTCTTTTGTTTCTATTTCCCAAGGTGTCTCCAAATTAATTGTAACGGTGGCTCCAACGAACGTAGTTATTTGAGAATTTAAATCAACTATGAAGGTATGCCCGAATAAGAAACACATAGGAATGTCTAGATGAAGTCATATACATATATATGTATCCTTGTGCTTTAACCCCTTCCGTGCTCATGACGAGCTGAGCTCGTCATGCTGCGCGGTAGCGCTGTGCGCATGACGAGCTGAGCTCGTCACGACCCCACCCGCGATCGGAATGTCCAGCACACGAGCGGAATTCTGATCGCGGTCAAGGGGTTAAGGGCCTTTGTTTATTGATGTAGGTTATATCTCATCATGCTATTTGAATGAGTGTGTTCCTTTCAACTCTCGAGTGATTCCAAAAGAACCTCGTTACTAGTATAGGTAGGTCGAATATTTTCCTACACTGTATTTTTGGATCATGTGTTGGGACAAGGATTGTATTATAATATTGTTTAAATTGCATCCGTAGTTATTGGTAGCTGGGTACAAAATAGGAAATGTCTAAGAAATGTAATGGGCAGGCCTTATGAATAAAATTGTTTTTTTAAATAAAAATGTTTTTAACAGCTAATTAGCATTGAGAAATTTAGCTAATGGCTGATTTGTTTGTTGTTTACAATTGACTTTAGAAAACTCCGTCCTGAAGAAGGTGAAGAAGTGATTTCGCCGAAACACCGCTTCGACTTTTTTGTAGTTTTCTGGTTTTGTGTATAAAATGATCTTTTTGTAACGTTTTTAACTGTGTACTACAACTGTATTTTACACGACTACTGATATGATGTTTTTTTAGTGAAATGTTTTTAAATGTGTATGCAATATTTTTATTTGAATAAAAAAAGTTTTTACGCCCGATACTTTGCCCTATAATATTGGTTTAATTGGTTTTATGTATGTTTGGACTGTACCTTTCTTAAATGAATACATTGTAATCCCTCATTAACTGTCCCCCAACACATGATCTATATATTTGAATCAGTTTAAGAGTAGGGACTTTGTGTTTTTCTCTTTTCATAAAGTTGGTACACTGGCGTGGCGTTGCCACCCCTCTTGGTGTACACCTAGGGTTTGTTTATGGTTTTCCTGAGGTACCGTTTCAAGGTTGTTTTGTTCCACTGTAAAGTCACTTGGTACTATAGCTCTCGTTCTCAACTATGGGTTTGCCTTGCCTTCATTGCAGTAAGGTTGGGTGGGGGGTGGTGGGGGAGTGATTGTAGTTTTATTGCAACTGTTGATCCTTGTTCGCTTTGCACACACTCACAGATTATTTTCCAAACCTGGTGCTCGATTCTGTTATACATTCCACTACCACTAGATGGCCCAGCCGGGTACTGTTGATGGCCCATCCAGCTTGTCCCTGATGTCCTGGAATGTCCGGGGTCTTAATGACAATCGTAAAAGGCGACAGGTGGTGCATTATTTACTACGGCACAATGTCGACATTGCCTTCCTGCAGGAGACCCATTTGCCCAAATCTGACCCTGCTCGCTTTGCTTCCAGCAGGGGCGCGCACAGATATTTCACCAATTTCAGTAATTACGCCAGAGGAACTGCCATCCTTATTCACAAAAGGGTCCCTTTCAGTCTCCAGTTGGTCATCCTTGATGCTGAGGGTAGATACACCATTGTGGTTGGGTCATTGATGGGACACTGTGTCGCTTTATTGTGTGTCTATGCCCCGAACACTGACTCCCCGGAATTCTTCCATTCTTTACACGTCCAGCTCTCCAAACTTGAGCCCACATTGTTGCTGGTTTGCGGGGACTTCAATCTCCTTCTAAATCCCGACTTGGACAGCACTGCCAACTCCCCTGACACTAAACCGCGAGCACGCCGTGCTCTCCTTGACCTTTGCAACCATTTCTCCCTTCTAGATATTTGGCGCAGGCGTAATCCCTTCCTTACTGATTTCACACATTATTCGGGTCAACATAATACATGGACCAGACTTGATTATTGGTTTGTCTCTCCTGGAGTTTCCTCCTGGTATCACTCACTGATGACACTCCCTAGGACTTACTCCGACCATTCCCCTGTCCAGCTATTTCTCCGGGTTCCACGACCGGATGGGTTTGAAAGGCAGTGGCGCTTCCCTAGTCGCGCCCTCCATGATGACCTTTTCCTCCACGAGATTCATGAGGCCATTGAAGACTATTTTGCCATTAACACTGGCTCCGTGGACACCTGGGCGGTTTTGTGTCGGAGGGATTTAAGGCATACATAAGATGAGTGTGTATTTCCAAACACGCGGGAGTGCTCAAGGCTCTGCGCACCACACTGGCGTGGTTAGAACAGGAACTCACAGACCTTGACAATGAGGCGCGGCACACCCACACCTCGAGGCTGCCGAGACGGCGTCTAGCCCTCCTCACCGAGTACAGAGACACAGCTGATCGCGAGATCCTCTTTCTGGGCAAATATCAAACCGCTCGCCGTTATGGCGAGGGTGAACGAGCAGGCAGAACTCTGGCGCAGATGCTTCGGCCCCCCTACAGTAAAGCATATGTCACTGAAATACACTCTTCCACTGACGTGGTGCTTACCTCCGTCACAGACATACGTGATGAATTCTTGACTTATTTTTCTTCTCTCTACACCTCCAAACTGGGGCAGGACCATACAGCGCAGGAAGCCTATCTCTCCGAAATCGCACTAGTTTACCTAGAAAAGGACATGCAGGACTTTCTCGCGGAACCAATCTCCGAGGCAGATGTCCTTGGAGCCATTGACGCTCTCCGCGGTTCCTCCGCCCCTGAGCTAGATGGCTTCACTGAGGAATTCTATAAGGCCTTTAAGGACCTATTGGCACCGCAACTGATCAAGGTGTACGCTGAGGCCCTGGAGAAACAGACCCTTCCCCCCACACTCTGTGAAGCAGTTATCATTCTTCTCCCCAAACCTGGCAAAGACCCGACCCTCTGCGGGTTATATAGGCCTCTGTCCCTACTCAATTTAGATTATAAAATACTCGCTAAAATTATTGCCAATCGCTTATCACAGTTGATGGAATTCATTATTTCCCCTGCGCAATCCGGCTTCGATCCTCATCGCTCTACATCTTTGAATCTTAGAACATTGTTCTCGGTCCTGCACATGATTAACCCTGATGTTCCCGCCGCGGCAATCCTTCTCAATACGGAAAAGGCCATTGACACATTGGAATGGCCTTTCTCCGTGTCTGTCATGCGCCTCATGGGTATACCGGTCGGATTTATAGCTACCACGGCACTGCTGTACAACCGCCCCACGGCGAGACTTCGTCTGAACGGCACGCTATCCAGACCTTTCCCTCTTTCCCATGGCACTCGCCAGGGCTGTCCTCTATCCCCCCTCCTATTTATTCTTGCAATGGATCCTTTAATTCGACATTTCCAAGAGAGACACCTGCACAGAGGTCTTCAATTTAACACTGGCCCCCTCCTGGTCTCATTATATGCGGACGATACTATTTTATATGTTCGCGAACCCCAGGTGAACTTAGAACCACTCATCAGGGAGATTCTTCGTTTTGGTCAGCATTCAGCTCTAGGCATCAACTGGCGCAAGTCGGTTATTTTCCCCTTGACCCACAGCACGGCCCACTGGAATTGTGAATTCCCTCTTGAATGGTGTTCAGACTCAGTCAAATATTTGGGCATCCACTTAGATACGGACCAGATTCTCCATCTTAACTATGGGCAGGCGATAGGGGCACTTGAGGCCCAGGTGGAGAAATGGTTGCAACTCCCGCTGTCCATAGCTGGCAGAGTCGCCATTATTAAGATGATTGTTCTTCCCAAATTTTTGTATCTTTTTAATAATATCCCCATACCCCTCCTGAACAGTTTTTTTTAAAAACTACAATCTCATCTTACAAGGTTAGTTTGGGGGGGTAAGCAGGCGCGCGTCCGCTGGCAGGTTCTCTGAGAGGGGCGGATACGGGGTACCGAATTTACACTTGTACTACCTCGTGGCTCAATGTAGCTACACCTTTGCATGGTATCACCCTGATGCCAGGATCCTGTTCCTTCGCCCAGAGGCGGATTTCGTTCTTCCTGATAAACTGAATGCTGTCCTACCTAGGGGTGTGCCCAGGGACCCTACCAATATACAGACTGTTTCGACTACCAGCTGGGCATGGGAAAAGCTTAAACGGTACACGGGTACTCAGGTGCTATATTCCTCGGCTCTCCCTCTCCCGAATGCCCGCTGGCTTCCTATAACTGGTGAGAAGCTAGTACAACGCACATTGACCAAGTTTGATATCTCTACACTGGGGGACGTGTGCCCCGGCGGGCATATCTTTTCGGCAACCGAAGATGGCCGCTTTCACGACGCCACTTTCATGGACAGTTTTGTACTTAAGCGGCTATATTCTGCTTTACGGGCGGCGCTACCCGGGTTCCCCCTGGTACCAGACTCGTTCAGCCCACTTTCCCTGATTATCGAAAGCGAGAACGGGTTGTACCTTATATCCAAGCTCTACAAGGCCTGCTCCACGATGGCCCCGATTATTGATGAGAAAGTTCGTAAAGATTGGGAGGGAGATCTGGGCCGCCCCATTACAGACGACCAGTGTGCCAAGTGCTGTGCTGTCACGAGGGACATCTCCTTAAACAGCCGGCATAAACTGCTACATTTCAAATTCTTGCGCAGGATATACATTACCCCTGTCAAAGCTCATAGACTTGACCCGAGCAGACCACATTCCTGCCGGAAATGCGGGGCCCCGTACGCCGATTTTGCCCATCTCATTTGTACGTGCCCCACATTACAACAGTATTGGGAAATAGTTCACACAACACTGGGTGACATGACTAAACTATCCCTCACCCCCACTCCGGAAGTGGCACTCCTAGGTTACACAGTAAATTTTCCCAAACCCATGCGGAAATTCGCATCCCTTAGTTTATTGTTAGCCAAGCGAGAAATCGCTATCCACTGGGATCGTAAGTCAACCCCCACCTTGCAAAGCTGGCTGCACAGTTTAGCCTATTGCAGCACCAACGGTGAAGTCTATTGCAGCACAATGCCCTGTTCCTCCCGTCCCAAAGACATCTGGGGCTCCTACAGGACCTATGTAGATTCCCTTCGAAAAGCTTCTGACTCCCTGTTAGGGTCGGGAATAGTCCCTACAGGAGTGGGCTAGATGGTTAAGGTTCCACCCAGGATTGAGCTACTACACTGTATCACACCCTGTAGAGATGGACTCCTCTTTTCTTGAGACCTCCCACACGGGGGTGGAGCCTTGATGGGCACACGTTACATGCCATTAAACGAAGACTGGTTATGTATTGAGAATAAGGGGGCACATTGGAAATGGTATTTTCCTTCAAATTTATGCATACCTGGCGGCTACTGTTCTCCCTTTTATTTCGAGCATTAATAGACTCTATATTGCACCATGGATATTACTGTATCTTTATTGATTGCAATGTCATACAGTGAGCACCTACGATTACAATGATGTGTTGTGCAAAAATTATTAATAAATAAAGTTAAAAATTTTTTTTTTTTAAAAAGAACAGGTTAATTTATTGACTTTATGTGGTTCACCCTGACAGGGATTGTGGTTGTTACTTCAGTCGGGTTAACACCTCCCTCAACCAATGGCCCACTGTCTCACAATATTTTTGCCAACACCTTCACGAAAAATAGGATTTGCATGCCCTGGGTGGTAGTGGCAGGGGTTCCCCCTTCTGTAGCTGTTACACACATTTTTCAGGATCCTTGCTTCAGTGATGTCCACTTGAATTACTGCAGTGCAATATACAAGGGTACTGCCTGTCTGGGTGGCAGGGGCTCAGTGGGGCCAGAGGAGATACGCTCTACTTCACATCCAGAGGAAGTCTGTTTTCTTCTGCCCTGCACTTTTGCGCTGTGCATCAAAGAGTAAGTACTGGGAATGCCAACATTACATGTTCAAACTTAGGAAATAGTATGGAATCTCTCGGAGTGATTAGTCTTTCAGGAGGTCTGATATAAGCCAGCCTTGGGAGGCACAAGGTTCAGGCTAGGGAGAACTTCAAGGAGAGTTGGAGGTTCTTGGGAGTCTGCGTCGTTATCTTTAGAAGATGTTTAACAGGGATCTTCTTTAAGCAGGCGGGAGAATGATAAGTTGTTGTTCAAGAGGCGTTGTTGTCTTGAGACCAGGCGCATGGACCCATAGATGTCTGTGATAATGTAAGGTACTGGATTGAAAGATAAGCAAACAAAAATACGACGTCTCAACTGGTAATCATTGAAGGGGGCAGATGCGTGGAGAGAATAAATCTCTCAGAGAGGGGAAGAGAGGGAGACCATGACAGAGTTTAGTAAAAAGAAGTTTCTTATTTGTAAGTAGTTATATCAGCACTACAAAACATTTTATGCAGAAGTAACCAAAACATACAATTGTGTACTGGATGTGCTAGTGAAGGTGAAAGGCGCAGTGACACAAGGAAGTGTAAAGCAGCGTGAACGGCGCAAGGCAAAAATACAAGGAAGTTAAAGGTGGTCAACGATACAATAGGAAATATATACAAGTTGGATCTTTGGTTTAGATTGTTTAGGTAGACCACAATGCTGCCGAAATTTTACGCTGGGTGGTCGACGGCGTTTCGACCTGTTCAATTCCAGGTCATCATCAGGACAAGGTTACTTAATTCAGTTTAGTGTGGTACGGTATTGAAGAATCAGTCCAGGAGGGGTGAATTGTATTCAGCTGGTTGGCAATTATTTTGCGGACGATCCGAATTGGGATTACTGCATCAATGCAAGAGGGCACGTAGGTCCGGGTCAAAAGAGTGGTAATGAGTGAATAGAGTCCCGTAAAGACGGGCCTTGGCTTGGATAGTTGAGGCCGACGGTCCTCGGGGGAAGGAAGAAGTCCAACCGTGGCACGTGTCAGTTAATGGCATCGGCAAGTGGACTTAACAGGCGAGTAGAGCGCCGTGGGGAACAGCCAGCTTTTATGGGATTGAAAGATAAGCCAGCTTTCTGTGAACCTTTCAGTTTGGCCGGCACTCGATGTCCTTGGCAGAGCACTTTGGACCTTCCGACGGTCTGCTGAGATATGTGTTTGTGAGACTGGCCACTTGCATGTCTTTCTTCTTGGTTGCCATAAAGTGTTCAACCTCAGGCCATAGTTGAGTACTTTTTCTGTGAGGAAAGTCCAATTGTCTGGCAAAGTCATTGATATGTTTTCTCTTACACAGTGGGCCATTGTCATATTTAACGATCTCTGGTATATCCTAAATGAAGAAATTCCAGTGTTGCAACAACATAAGTAGATATGCTGGGAACATCCATGACCTTAGGAAATCTGTAGCACTAGTCCATAACGAGGGCAAGGTCTTGCTTCCTCAGGATTGGCTCTCCTCTTGCCTCACCTGCAACTCCAGAGGCTAAAGAGCAGTGAGCCTGGTTAAGCATTGGTAAACATAATAGTTACCTAAAAACTTTTGAACAGGTGCAATAAGAAAAAGTAAACAATCTTCCTGTCTGAATATTTGTTTTGTGGCTACATTTACTTGGTGAACCTCGTGGACAATTCCACAACCTGTTGTCTCATAGATTTTGGGCTGTGTAGCCGAGTTTCATTTCGTGGAATACATTGATAATGACATGCCAATTCGTCTTGAACTTTCCAAAATGCCTTCAGTTTACAAAGCTGTACCTGGGATTCAACCTCTTCACCCCGTACGGATCTATCCATCATGTCTGTGAGGATGAGCTCGGGTATGTATGGTGTCTAACCTTGGATCTTCTACAGTGGCTTTTGGATTGCTACACTCATACATATCTCAGTAATCCAAAGCCAAAATCTTGTATGTGCATCAGGGATTCTTGAATAGAAGTGAGCGAGGGGTTGTGAACCTTGCACAGATTGTGTACTATGTGAAAACAGTAGCCCTTCAGTCTCGGGTGCCATCGCTCAACACAGGGCAGAATGTCTGCCTTTGGATTGCCAAAGATCAATCAATCAATCAATCAGGGGAATTATAAGCGCACTACTCACCCGTGAGGGTCTCAAGGCACTGCAGGGCGGGGTCAGCAGTTCCATATCAGTCAAAAAGCCAGGTCTTCAGGGCCTTCCTGAAGGTGTTCAGGGAGGGGGCGCATCTGACGTCGACGGGGAGCTTGTTCCAGGTCTTGGCCGCGATGTGGGAGAAGGATTTTCCCCCTGCTCTGGCTCTGCAGATGCGTGGGGTTTCGGCGAGGAGGAGGTTGGTGGAGCGGAAGTTGCGTTTGGATACGTGGAGGGTGATTCTGTCATTGAGATATTGGGGTCCGGTGTTGTGTAGGCATTTGTAGGCGTAGGTGAATATCTTGAAAGTGATTCTTTTCTCGACGGGGAGCCAGCGGAGCTTGCGTAGGTGTTGGCTGATGTGTTCGCGTTGAGGGATCCCGAGAACGAGTCTGGCGTCGGTGTTCTGTATTGTCTGGAGCTTGAGGAGTAGGGACTTGTTGATGCCGGCGTAGAGGGCATTTCCGTAGTCCAGCCTGCTGGTGATGAGTGCGTGGGTGACTGTCTTCTTTGCCTCGGGTGGGATCCATTTGAAAGTCCTACGGAGGATGCGGAGGGTGTTGAAACAGCTGGAGGTCATGGCGTTGACCTGTCGATTCATGGAGAGGGAGGAGTCGAGTACGATGCCGAGGTTCTTGGCATGGTCTGTGGGGGTCGGTGGGTGCTGAGGGCGGTAGGCTACCAGGTGTTGTTCCACGCCGAAGGAATGGTTCCGAGGACGAGGACTTCTGTCTTCTCCGAGTTGAGTTTTAGGCAGCTGTTGTTCATCCAGGCAGCGACATCCTGCATTCCTTCCTGGAAGTTGAGTCTGGTGGTGGTTGGGTCCTTGGTGAGGGAGAGGATGAGCTGGGTGTCATCAGCGTAGGAGACTATGCTGAGGCCGTGCCGTAGGACGATGGCGGCGAGGGGGGCCATGTAGACTTTGAAGAGGGTAGGGCTGAGTGATGATCCCTGTGGGACTCCGCAGTTGATTTCAGTAGGTTGGGAGAGGTAGGGTGATAGCAAAAAGAGACTGATGTCAGAGATGACAATGAAAACGTTGTAACTCAGAAATAGGTAGGGCCCCTGAAATTATGCAGCAGGGTTGAATTATTTATGCAGCAAGAAATGGCATATCATGTAGCATAATGCAGCACTTTTTTTATAGTATTACTTCATTATGTTGTCAGTTGTACACATGCTAGCACTGTCTGGGAAAAGATTTCACCTATCAGTATCAGTTTAACAACTAAATACAAAATTATGCAACTGAAAGATGACCAGTTAACCTTTGCAAGGTGGCTCCCATGGCGCGAACACATTGCCACATGTTTAGTAACGTTTGATCCGTTTTTATTTTTTATTTTTTTTTGGTTAAAATCTGCTGGTTATAAAGCGGGTGATGGATTATGTGGCAAATGTGACAGGTCCATAATTACGAGGAAAGAAGCTGCAACTGCAGAATCACATAATTCCTGTGACCCTGGGAATAGATGAAAATCTTCACATGCCCCAGCTACTGCTAAGCTTTCATTGTCAGTTTGATGAGTACTCAAGCTTACTTGCACTTCTGCTGGTGTATGCAATGATACATCTTGGTGACTCAGGACCTGGGATATATTGAGTCAGTATGGACTCACATGATTTGAAGTGTTATATAGCGCAAACTTATCACAAAGGAACCAAAGCACTTTACATGAAATCCAGAGGTTACATTATTTTGAGGCATAGGGAGAAATAAGAGATATGCCCAGAATGCTGAGCTGAAGCCAAGATTCGAACCTGGTTCCCAAGTTCCACATTCAACAGCTCTAACCACTGGGCCACATCTCCTCATATCAACAAGTACAGACCATACTACAGAATTTAAGGTTGCTGGCTTTCATAATAAGGGATTTAACTGCATCAAATGTTTCGATACCTTGAAGTGGGACTTTCTATTTGGCATATTGCACTGAATATGTCTTCTATTAGCTGGATCCAGGAACTCTATACGGACCCTTCCGCATGCATCCATATAAATGGCTCATTCTCCAACCCCGTGACCATCACTCTCGGGACTAGACGGAGTGCCCTCCCTCTCTGGTTTTATTGGCCCTAGTATTAGAACCTCTTGCATGCCTATTAAGACAACGCTACTCACACAGTGCCCTAAACGTCACTGTCTGGAACCTCCTCATATCAATATGTGCTGACAATATGGTGGTTTGCATTCACAATCCAGGGGACAATGTTCCCCCTATTATTAGGGAAGACACATATAAAGTTTGGTTTCCTCTCTTGCCTAAACATAAATCTCTCGTCTGTCCCCTCACTCCTGTCACTTAGGAATGTCATTTGGATTACCCTCTAGTCTGGTGCTCTGACTCAGTGATATGTCTTGGCATATGGACCAATCAGGATCCTATTGCCGTTATTAAAGAAAACTATAATATGGTTATTACAAAACTTGAAACTCAGGCAAAGAGCTGAACCTTCCTACCTTTATTCTTTACAGGCTGGAGAGCACTAATGAAGTTGATTATTCTTCCCAAATGGTTATATCTCTTGAATCATATTGTACTGCCATTTCCCGAACATTTGTTTATTGTCATATGGCCCTTGCTGGTCAAGCTCGCTTGAGCCGGCAAGAAACCGCGACTTAAGTGGGAAGAATTTACCATCCCTTATGACCAGGGAGGCATTGCTTCTCTTGATTTGGGAATCTACTATTTTTGTGCCCATGCACCTTATGCCCACTATTTGTATTTCCCTCCTCCTTTGATGCCCCACCTGGCGATAGAAGGTGATAAGACATAGCCAAACCCACTCATAGCCAGGCTATACATACAGTTGGTAAGTAGACATTCTGAAATTGACACTGCCACCTGCGTGATGATGGCTTGGAAGAAACTTTGCTTAAGAACCCCAATTAAACCTTAGTTACTCTGATGACCTTCCGCTTCTTCATCATCATCCTTGGCTGCTCCCGACTTGCAAATGACAATCTTCAATCCTTTTAAATAAACTTAATCTGGTCAGAGTTAGTGATATATTTGCAGAAAGCACATTTATCCAGTTGCAGGATCTTGCTATTCTGTCACATGCTCCCCACTGTTGACGTTCCTTTATTATAGACTGTGCACAGCCTGCAAAGCTGTATTTCCAGCATTTCCTCTAGAACCCCTCAGTTTTAAGACTCTAACACGTCTCTTTAACACCAAACTCACAAAGGTCTAATAACACGTTTCTATAATTCAGTGCAGGCGGAGGTCCAGATTGTCAAGTCAGGCTCTAGAAACAAATGGAATGTCATATTAGACAACCCACTTTCCGAAGCGGATTGGGCCGACTGCTGTTTACAGATTAGCACCCTTTCACCCAGTGGCAGATTACGCACAGTGGCAGCTCCTCCGCTATTGCGGAGGAGAGTCGCCTCCCCTGCCAGCCTCAAAACTTGAACAATAAAATGATAATAAAAAGGGTTATTATTGTTTAATTTTTCTAGGTTCTAAGGGTTGGGTGATTCTTGGAGGCGGTGCCATCGTGAGGGCAGTGACAAGAGGGAGTGGTTGCACTTCTCAGGCTGGCCAAACTGACATGCTCACTGAGCTGTCTCCAACCCAGCTGCGTTGCTGGGTTGGAGACAGCAAAGCACAGGCTCCCAGTCTGTCTGGGAGCACAAATTCACAGTGCTCAGGCCAAACCTGATGCTGCTTTCAAGCATGAAAGCAGCGTTAGGATTGGCCACCGGGGAGTCTGGGAGCCTGTGCTGCAGTGAGGACACGGAGAAGAAGAGTGGCAGGCGGCAGGTAAGTTCTTTTTCCCTATTTTTAAAAAATATTTTCTTGTCCGTTTCCCCAACTCTCCCTCCACATCTCCACCACACCACTCTGCCCGCACACCAGCTGCCACTGATTGCGCACCATACATTTTAAGTTTCTTCATAGAATTTCTCACACTCTATTAAGTCTGACAAAGAACAGCCTCTGGAAAGACACCCTGAGTATTGGATGCAGGGCAGAGGATGCAGATTTATTGCATTTGCATAGCTGCCAAGGTTTCAGATTGCTTATGAGTAGTATAAGCGGATACCATTCATCACCATTTGTGTCCTTAAAAGTGACAGGTCCCCCTTCCCCTCGCTGTGTCCTTAAAAGTGACATGTGTGTCCCCAAAAGTGACATGTGTGTGTGTCCTTAAAAGTGCCAGCTGCGTGTCCTTAAAAGTGACAGACCTCAAGCCCCTGGAAATACAAGGGTGTGGCACAGGGTTTGTGTCAGAGTGAGAGCGTCATGAGATGCCCATCTGGTCCAAGGGGCGGTCCTAGGGTGGGGCTGTTTTTGGAGACAACAGCGAACCAGAGCCCTATGACGCCGCTATGTCATTGTTGTGGTGTAGAGGGGTACGCCCCCTTTTAGGATCTGTTTAGGATACATATAAGGCATCCTTAAGAGCCTTGTACAGCAAGCAGCCGCCTGAATACGAGAAGGTTCCCAAAGCAAAATGAAGAGATACAGCCCGCTTGTGAAAAGACCATTGTTGGGTGGCTCCCAACCCCCTATCAATAGATATTACCGCAGCTTAACACCCCTGGTAATGGACGAGAATGCTCAACAAGAAACACCTAAGGATATGGGCTGCAACATTACTGGTTTTGGTAATGGCCTTTGTCGGGGGGTGCAAAAACTCAGTCTCAAGGAGTGTGTATGCAGGCTGTCTCCGGTTAAGGACACCAACAGCGAGAGTGAGGGCTCGGGTAGTGGCAGCTTGTTTGCTGGCCGCAGTTTTGAGGACATGGTGGAAGATGAAGAGGCTGTAGCACCTCCTAACACACCCGTCTATGAAGACATGGACCTTCAGGAGGATACGGCTCCTGCGGAGGTTGTGCTGCAACAGCCGGGTACAAGCGTCGAAGATGTTGGGGCATCGCAGGACATTAGCGACTCTCAAGATTTCAGAGCCGCCGCAGAGGGCGGTGAAAATGCAGAGGTTAGTAAAAAATGTTATGCGCGGCAGTTACAAAAAATGAGGTATTTTATTTCTTCAGCTATTGGCATGTCAATCTTTCTTCTTTTTGACCCCTAGAGAGTAACAACAGCAGGATGCACCTACTTCATAATGCACTATGGTAAAGAGGATGTAGAACCTCCTAACACCCTCGTCTATGAAGACATGGACCTTCAGGAGGATACGGCTGCTGAGGAGGTTGTGCTGCAACAGCCGGGTACAAGCGTCGAAGATGATGGGGCATCGCAGGACATTAGCGACTCTCAGGAATTCAGAGCCGCCGCAGAGGGCGGCGAAAATACGGAGGTTAGTAGGAAAATGTTATGCCCAGGCATCTATATAATGATGTATTTTATTTCTTCAACTAATGGCCTGTCAATCTTTCTTCTTTTGAACCCTAGAGAGAAGCCCTAAAAAGAACGGCTGGAGACTGGCGACCTGCAAAAGCGAGCAATGTAATCTTTAATTGTCTGTGGTGTTCAAAACAGGCTGAAAGCTCCACGTGCCAAAACCGTGAGGGTTGCGACAAGTGTGTATGCGGCTCTAAGAGCGGCGCGTGTGAAAAAGATGAAGATGTAGGATTGTCCTTCTTTGAACGGCGTGAAGTTAAGGGTTTCGCAGCGACGGTGGTACTAAACTGTGTCAAACGTGACTATTACAGTCTTTGTCACGGACACCAAATGAACGATCCACAGCAGGCGGCTCACGAATGTTTGTGCGAATCATACAGAGCAAGAACAATACGCTATATTTGTGGTTTGTTAGACCCGTACAAGGTGTATAAACTGCTAAGGGTGGTGTACGGGCTGCACCCTGAAAAGAAATTTGTACACCCCGATATGTTGAGGATCTTGACAGCGGCACTCAATGATATCCGATACGCCTATGACCCGAGCGTAAAACTACCTGATATGCAGGAGATGTGCACGACTCTTGATAGAAAGCTGATACAAAGACTCGTAGAAAGACGTATGTGTAATATGTATAAAAAAAGTAGTCTTCGGGGGGCTTTGGCCCCCCGAAGACTATTTAACTAAGGTCTTATGTAACGTTGCAGGATAGCGTGTATTTAGAACAAAATGAGTGGAATGTTACACCGCAAGGTGGCTATGTGTTAATACGTACTTATGACACTTACGGTGAAAATGTAAAGTATCTTTTGCTTAGGTCTTGGTAGTATTGTTTTTTTTTTTTTTTTTTTATAAAACGCACTTACACAAAACAATCGTCTTTCATTGCATTTGTTGTAACGGATGTTATCATGTCGGGGGTTAGGTTAAGAAAACTTTATTATGATACAAGCGGGGTTGGCAGCTTTGGAAGTGTCGAAGCCCTATACAGAAGGTCTGCAGATGAAAATGAGCCCGTAAGCAGAGACCTGGTCAAGACATGGCTATCAGGAGAGGAGGCGTATTCACTCCATAAACCGGCCAGAAGACGTTTTAAGAGACGTCCTACAATCGTTAATGCGCAAATAGATTATCAGTGGCAAGCTGACATAATCAGCCTTCAAGATATAGCAAAACATAACAACGGCGTTTGTTATATATTAACAGTCATAGACGTGCTGTCCAAGTACGCCTACGCAGAACCGCTAAGCGATAAAAGAGGGGCCAGCGTCACGGCCGCTTTTAAAGCCATCTTCGAGAAGGGCCGGATTCCTCAAAAACTACAAACAGACGCCGGTAAAGAATTCTTAAACAAGGCATTTCAGAAATTATTAAACAACCACGGTGTTCAACATTTTGTAACACACCCGGAGTTGAAAGCAGCGGTTGTAGAACAGTTTAACAGAACTTTAAAGTCTAAGATGTGGCGGTATTTTACGGCCAACAACACCTACAGATACGTGGATGTTCTACAGGCTTTTTTAGATGTGTATAATGCCAGTTATCACCGGACCATCAAAACATCCCCCGTAGAGGTGACTCCTAGTAATTCTTTAGCTGTTTGGAGAACGGTGTACGGACATAATTTCACTACAAAGGTGAAGAAACCTATTTTTAAAAAAGGTGAGCATGTGAGGATTTCAAAATTGAAAGGTGTCTTTACGAAGCTACCGCCAGACTTTTAGCGACAAAATATTTATAGTGGAAAATGTGGAGCTTAAAGAAGGGCTGTATATTTACAGGTTAAAGGACTACGATGGGGAAGATGTGTTGGGGGTGTTTTACAAGGAAGAGTTACAAATGGTACCTGATGATCCGAACCGTGTGTATAGGGTTGAAAAGGTTCTGAAAAGGAAAGGTAGAGGGGCTAGCAGCCAGGCATATGTCAAATGGAGGGGCTGGCCGGAGAAATTTAACAGTTGGGTGTTGGCCAGCTCCCTGAAGGGTGTGTGAGCTAAGGAACGTCTAAAAGCCGCTGATAAGATGGAGACAACTCCCTTTTATATTACCTTACCATCCAACGCTTCTAAGGGCATGTTCCCCGACAACCAGATTTCTAATTATACCGTTAAACTGGCTAAGCCGGTGGACCTGAAAGGGGATTGGGAGGTGGCCCTAACAGAAATCCAATACCCTAGAACATGGAATACATTTACACAGGCTGAGGCCAAGTTTTACATAAAGCGTGAGCAGGATCCAGTGAGCATGCACGAGAGCATTCCATACGGTTACTACCCAACCGTTTTAAGTGTTGTCGACGCTGTCAACAAAGCCATAGACAGCATCGAAACATATCCGAATACTCATCTGTCGTTAGATAACGTCAGAAGGAAGGTATTTCTTAAAGCACCAAGCCGCACCACGACGTTTAACTGCTCCGGTAAATTAAGAAGGGTTTTAGGCACAGTGCTGCATGCGAAAAGTCCGATGGAGCAGGATCACACGTGCCCCGATATTAACGGTGGGTTCTATACGCTCTATGTGTATAGCGATATTGTAGAGGCCCAGAGGATCGGTGATAGTTACTCGCCGCTGTTAAGATGGGTCCATGTACAGGGCGAAAATAATACGATGGTTAATATTCAATTTAACAAACCCGACTACGTCGCAGTTTCTAAAAACCATTTTGACACTATTTCAATTATGATCTACGATGATCAGTCTGAGCCGGTGGCCTTTAAATACGGGAAAGTTATTGTTAAGCTTCATTTAAGACCGAGACACGACAGCGGTTATTAAGCAGGCATCATGGTGGTCGTGAAAACATACGGGGACCCGTCTATGTACAGGGACTATTACAGAAACCAAGCCGGATATGGAGGTCCTCCGTACTTTCAAGGGTCGCCGGTTATGTATGGGGCTGGTTTAGGGGGCTTCTTCAGGAGTCTGTTTAGAAGAGCTATGCCGTTCTTGAGAAGAGGCTATGAAATTGTAAAACCGCATGTTAAGGCGGCTGCTACGAACATTGCCCATGATGTTGTTGGGTCTGTTACTTCGGCGGTTGCAGAGCGCATGAACAAGCAGCCGCAAGAAGGAGCGGGGCTGTTGTAAAAGCTGCGCGCGAGTGTTAAAAGGAAGCGCCGTTCTTCAAGACGCAGGGGTCCACCGGTCCCCTATAAAAAAAGGAGGAGTTCTTCAAAACACCCTCAGAAAAGAAGAACTCCAAGACGGAAGAGAGCTGCGAAGAAGAGAAACGGCTCTAAAGTCAATATTTTTTAAAGCATCGTAAACCAAACCATGGCCTTCGTACATTGTGCATCTGGCGAGTGCGCCAAATCCGAGTTAGACTTGTTTACTCTAAAACCCACGCAGACAAGCATCGAAAACAGCTTCTTCATGGAGGTATCGCCTTTAGCCGCATTGACACCGCTGGCCCCTATAGAGTTTTTTGTGTCAGGGTCTGTATTTGGATCTCAACAACATGCTGCTGCATCTTATGTGTAAAATCGTAAAAGCGGATGGGTCCGACATAGCAGCAGACGCTAAAGTGGCAACGATCGCTTATCCCCTAGCGACCATGTTTAATCAGGTGGACATCACCCTGGGCGATCGACTCATCACACAGAACGATAACATGTACGCCTACAGAGCCTACCTCGAGAGCATTCTAAATTACAGTAGCGACGCCCTTGACACGCAGCTTTCAGCGGGTCTCTTCTACAAGGATACATACGGACAGTTTGAAACCACGGCTCTGGACGGTGCCAATCATGGTTTTGTAAAAAGAGCAAGGTTTGCAGCAGGCAGTCGCAACTTTGACCTCCTGGGACGCATACATTCAGACCTCTTCTTCCAAGATAAACTGCTCATCAATGGTATTGATCTTAAGATCAAGCTCACTCGCAACAAGGACTCATTCTGTCTCATCAGCGGGGATGCGGACCAGTACAAGCTGGACATACTGGCCGCGAGCCTGTTTGTAAAGAGAGTGAAAGTGTCCCCGAGCGTCAGATTAGCGCACGCCGACGCTTTGCAAATATCAAACGCCAAGTACGCTGTGGAAAGAGTAGCTCTGAAGGTGTTCAGCATCCCAGCAGGTACCCGATTAACCCAGCAGCAGAATTTATTTCTGGGGCAACTACCCAAACTCATCATCATCGGTTTTGTGGACAATACAGCTTTTAGCGGCACCTATGCCTTAAACCCCTTCAATTTTAGACACTACAACATCAACTACGCGGCGCTGGTCCACGAGGGCACTGTGATTCCTGCAAAACCCTACACCCCCAGTTTTATAACCTCCAACTACATCAGGGAATATCAGGGGTTGGTTTCAATAACAGGGAAGCATCTAAGGGACTGCGGTGTAGCCGTGTCAAGAGAAGGCTATGGGGCCGGATACACGCTGTTCGCATTCGACCTGACCCCCGACATGGAAGACGGCGATCACTACAACCTTGTCAAAAACGGAAATCTAAAAGCTGAAATACGATTCAGTAATCCGCTACCGGCGAATGTGAACATGGTCGTATTCTCGGTATTCGACAGCATCATTCAGATCAACCACGCAAGACAGATTTTGTTTGACTATCTTTAAAACATTTTGTGAAATGGACACTGTGCAGATACGGTCGTTCTTAAGCAGGCATAAAGACGCTAGGAAATACTTTTTAGGTGTTTTCCCTAGCGATGGGTTACCACCTGAAATAGGGTTAGAAAGACCCCGCACCCTAGTCTTTAACACCGATCCGCATGACAAGAGCGGAACACACTGGGCGGCCTTGTTTATAGACAGTGACAAGGTTATACTGTTTGACAGTGCCGCTGAATTCCCCGAACACCGTATCTATACGACGCCTATATTCAAGTTTGTGAAAAAAGCCGCTGCGAGGTTGGAGTATAACAAGCTGAGGGTCCAGGATTCCATAGCCATCACATGTGGGGAGCATTGTATTTATTTTATCAGTAAAATGTCTGAGGGTATGTCGTTTAGAAATTTCTTAAATCTATATTCGCGTGACCTTGTTAACAATGACAGTATAGTTGTGAAATATGTAAAAGAAAACACAATGGTCTCGGTCAGACCTGTGAAACCAGAATATGTCGCTTGTCAAAATTGTAAGTCCGTGGGACATGTGTATGTTTAATGATGAACGTCTAAAATAAAGACATTATTTTTTTTTAAGAACATGCATTCAGACTATGTATTTCTATGCTACCACATACAACATAATTAAAACATTTTAAAAGACAACAGAGCCAGGTTGAAAAGTTATAAAAAGTGTTTATTACAAACATCTATGTAGGGGTGTATTACATCGACACCCAATGCTCAAGAAACATAAGAAGAAGAAGAAAAATCAGACGTTGCTATACGCGTAATGGACACATTTTATTACAAAAAAAAGTCTGTAGAAACATTAGGGTGTAAGCCAGGTGCTCGGTTTGAACAATGTCTTTTTTCGCGGTACAACCACCGGTGCAGGGGTAGTCCAGGAGGGGGATAGCCGTGGAGCGTCAGAGCCTGTTGGCGATGGGTGTACGGGGCCTTCAAATTTTCAAGCAGGCACCGGTGCTCGTTATTACCCACGAGCGTGGAAGGGATGTTGAGTTCAGCAGCGGCTCGCAGAAACTGATCCCAGCCGCGCGGTGCGTTTTGAGGCGTTAGGATTTTGGGGTGCGTGAGACCTTTGACTAGATCGTACATGTGTGACCCTGCAACCGGCTTTCCCTTGTAGAGAAATTCACCTCGTTCATTCAAAGCTGTTAGGTCTTTAGAAGTTGCAAGTTTACTCATCAGCATTTGCGCGGCCCCCCTGTGTCTTTGACTTATATTTTTTAAGAGATCGGCAACAAAGACATCTGAGGGGGATGCAAGGTCCTGCGATGGTTGCAGGGGTTGAGGGGTATTCGGAGGGGCTGCTGGTTGTTCAGAGTCCGGGGCGTATAGAGTCAGCTTATTTTTCTCGGTATTCCATTGGTTGTAGTAACTTAAAAAGTTTTTAAGGGTGCTGGTGTAAAGGTTAGCCTTGTTGTAGGGGTTTAGATCGGTCCGGTTCAAAATGTCTTTAATTTCAGCATCCAGGCGCAGAGTCTCATTTCTGCGTATATCCCAGGCGTTGTCCGCTGAAGAGCATCTGGTCCATTTGCTGTCTAGGAACCAAATACATCTTTGTGGCATGCTCTATCACTGTCCCGAGAGGAGACTTATAATTATGGGTATAGCTATGCCCAACAAAGAGCCTATAAAACCTCCAGACTGTTTCACCAGTTTCTTCTTGGTAATGAGTGAGGCCCTTTTATTACTGAGCTTCTTGATAAGAGCCCTCTTCTTCTTCAGAACCTGTAACTGACTCCTTGATATAGGGACGTTGCCTTTTAGGGTATTTAGGGCAATTTCTGAAATGGCGGACACTAAGTCGTCAGAAGCAGCGCACAGTATGGCCTTTCTGTGCTGGGGACTGGCTGTAACAAGCATTTTCAGGAGAGGTAAATTGCGGCGTAGGCGGGCCGACATGGTCAACACCTTGTATTATAAGGACAGGCCTGTAAATGTCTCTAAAAGTCATCAGCGCTGCTTTTTATAGGCACGGGCCTTGGGCTTAGGGGTGTAAGCGACTGGTGGATCGGGGGTAAAAATATCAGCCCTCAGTCTATAGTCTTCTAGAGTTTCATTTTTTAAGTCGACCAACAGGTAGCCGTGGAGTTTTGCTGTAGCGTCATTAAAGGCCTCCATGAAGAAGTGTGTGTTTCCAGGGTATATCTGTTTAGCTATGACTGATATTTGTTGTTTGTCACGGGGGTTTTTAAATAAAACAAGGTATGAAGCGTTGAGAGCTGTAGACCTGCTGTTCTTGCCCTTGTAAAACAAGTTCTGCACAATGTAGCATATGCTTAGATTGCGGTGATGTGAATATTGAGTAAAAGCTCTCTCTAACTCTGGATGATCACCACCTTCACGCATAAGGTCATCGACAATTATCATGTTTACAAGGGACGGTGGCAGTAACTCATCATCGTTGAGATTATCTGGTATGCCTTCTATAAATCTGATATGGGGGAAACTACGGGACAGGTCGGTATAAAGAGCTTGCCAGCATGAATAAAGCCACACAATGTTATTAGGGGTTTGGGATAAAACATCGGCAGCATTTTCTAAGAGCTTTTTTATAAAGTAGCTCTTACCGCAGTTTGAGGGCCCTGCTAACACGCAGGAGAATGGATGCTGTAATCTGGTGTCCATGGTGTGGGGGCTGCATCTCTAATGAGGCTAATAACCATACGGCAGTGTTTTATAGTCATCAGTCAGGACCCTTTTATCAAAAACAACGCGTAATGTTTTATGTAAGGGTTGGGTTGTAATTTCCCACTTCTTTTTGGATCTGACTATACACGGTTGGTTCACAACTATGGTTTTAGCATTTTCACAATTGTCGGAGGCAGCGTATTCGTGCACCAGATTCTTCAGACTGTCAAAATTGATTTTTAGGGTGTTGCTGACATTTAATGTTATGCCTTTGACCTTCATACACACTTTGTTCTTGTTTGTGCGGTAGGAGTATGTCTTAGGCCCGGATGAAGCGTATTCTATTATATGCTCATCCTTATCGAGTTCACTGGTCAAATTACCCAGATAATCCCCAAGAGGAGGGTCTTCATCCCCTGGTTTACTCAGAAAAATCACAGAGTCGGTATCATGATACAAGCAGCGGTCCTGGAGTTTATCCATAACCTTGTAAAGCTCTAGATGGGCGTGGGCGGTCGTGAAGCACGCTATGAAGATGTTGATGTTGTTACACGTTGTGGGGTATGCTTTTGTGTATTTCCAACACACTGCAGCGGTCTCGTCATCGATAAACCCGCAGATGGACACCTCGTAACATGGGACAAACAGGTACTTAAACAGCTCATCAGGATCTGTTATTAAGGTCGTATTTGACAGGTTTGTACGCTGTGCGAATTTTCCCCATAAGGAGTTGAGGCAGAGTTTGGCTAACTGTCGACGGGCTGGGATGACCTCTATCAAATGGGGGCGTAAATGGATACCTTTGTGAGCGTAGTAGTCATCGATGTATTTCTGCTTTGCATCCTGACTAGTACACCATTCGGGATACCCTGAGGCCTCCTGCTTGTCTCTCAGAAACATATTAATGTATGGGGCAAAGAGTCGTGTCGTGGTCCTCTTAAAATGCCACACCTCGTGTATCCTCCCGAGCCTGTAACCTTTCTCTAAGGCCGCTTCTACCTCGATGCTGCACCAGGTCCCTGTGAGCATCCTTTGTTCTTCGGTGTGTCTACAACCGCCAACCTCTTTAAACACCGCACATGTTCGACAGAGGGGGAACATCAGTTTACCATCGACTCGGTATGGTAACACCGGAAAGTAAAGCTGCCGTGGAGGATAGATTTCACATTTGACTAGCCCAAAGTATTCGGATATGGGCTTAAAATCTCTATATATGATGGTGGGGTGCCCTAAGGGGTATACCTTCATTTTGTTCACAAATGGGTACAGACTGGTGAAATCATAGTAGTGTATTTTCTCACCCTCACCCACGGCCCTGTACAGTTGTATGGCATTTGTACGACCTCCGAATAAGGCATCGCGGGGTTCCAGGGGTTCTGGTAAATCACGACTCTGAAGGAAAGAGCAGAGCGCTGTGACGGTTGTTAGCATCTCTAACCACTCATGCTCCCAAAGAACCCTCATAGCAAAGCCACATTTTTCAACATACTGTGCCTTCAACAGAGTACGTCTGTGTAAGTGATCAAATTTGACACCCAGCATTCTGTTAAACTCATGGGGTTTGTAACACTGAGGGCAGCCGTGGTAAAAGCAGCCATTGTATTCAAAGGCCATCGGCACTCCCTTAATTACAGCGTACCCATCCAGGTAGTAGGGACCCACGCGGTATTCACCACCCTGTAAGGCGTGTTGAATATGTATGTCTTCCTTCTCAGAGACGTACATGAGCCACCGGATCGAGGGGTTGAATATCGTTTCTGTTTGCCGTTATAGAGGTCTGGCGGCACTAGAGCAATACTTTTTGGTCTTAAAAACATGTGTTTGTAGATGGACATACACATGGAGGCCAATGTGATGTTTTGAAAAGGGTCTATGTATTCGACCGCCTTTGTCATTTCAGGCGTTTTGGGTTTCAAGATCCTGACTTTCTTTGTCATTTGAGGCTTCTTGGGTTTCAAGATCCTGACTTTCTTAGTCATTTCCACCACAACATCTCTGAAGAGGTTGCACGCTTGTCGCAGGATCATTACATCAGCCTGACAATAAGCTTTCAACTCTGTTTGAAAATGAAACTCCTTTTCACGGTTTTCAGAGTACCATTCTAGAAAGCTCTCCTTCTCGGATGGCATCATTTATTCAACCCCGTAACTGTCAGGAGGTGGCATGGGGCCCACATAATTCTGGTTCGCCCAGGTGTTAAAAAAGTGTGGAAAATAACCTTTACAACTGGGGAATCCAAAGGCTTTTGGAAGCTTGCTCAATTTCATAGTTAGGAAATTCAGGGTGTCTATAAACCTTATTTGTAACCGAGCGGCTGTTAACAACATCAGCTTGGAACCCTGAGTGATGAGTTCTACTTGTACCTTTTCACGAATCATATTTTGTAAAATAAAGAATGAGTCGTATGCTTTTGAGTTATGGGCCAACATGGTATACCCTTTGAATTTGGTTTGAATGAAAGTGTTAAGGAAATCACCAACGCACGTTCTGCCTTCAAACTCCCAGCTGTCGTCGGAAGTTAGATGGTGTGCGTAAATCTAGTTTGGTTGGTGTACTCCCGTCTCTTGTGTGCACTCTATATCAAACACTATGTAGGCTTCGGTTTTGGTCTGGGGTCTGCCTTTAACCATGTAGCACCGATGGTTGGTACCCGCCTCAAAAGACGTATGGCACCGTGGGCATTTCATGCCTTTGCATTTGTGATCATCTGCCACATACCGACCACACTCAAAGCAATCCATTTTAGGGCTGCATTTAACAGCTTTCTTATGGATGCTCAAACAGTCTTGAGAGCGACAAAACATCTTACAGGTGCGACACTTCACCTTCAGGGAGACGTCTACGACGCAACCATCCCTCCGGCACATCTTACAATGCATTTCACACTGATGACGTTCCTTACTGTTGTATATGTGGTCGCAATGTGTGCACACGTACTTGACTCCCAGAAAACTTTTAAGGTTCAAGATACCGTAAAAGTGATTTTCGTGGTGAAGGATATATACGGTCTTGTTTCTCACACGGTCCCCTGTTGTAAAGTACTTCCAAGAACCGTTGTGATAAAGAACTTTCACCATCACTGAGAAATAGCTCTCAAAAAGACCTATGTCGCCAAAGCCGACCATGCAGTCTGGAGGTATTTCAAGAACCTCATGGGCTTCTGCCGCTCTAGACATGATGGCTGCGTCAGTGGTGTTGCGCCCCATCAGCAGCCCTACGATGCTGGCCGCCAGACAGATGTTGGTTGTGTCGTTGTTAAAGTCGAGCAGCCAACGTTGTTTCTTACCAATTATCTGACTGTATAGCACACTCTTTAAAGGTCTTGAAACACCCCCCTCACGGCCCCGTACAATGAGGGCTATGACTCGGAAAGTGCCATAGGCGACTAGTTCAGCCTTGCTCTGTAAAAGCCTCGAAAGGTTTTCTAAAAATTCCACGGCGTCAAACACATCTCGGGCCCTCCGTTTGGTGAACAAAGGACTGTCAAAACCCTGCCCCTGGAAGCGTAGTTGGAAAAAATCATTAGGACCCACATTGCGTAACAACCTTTCTATGAGCGTTTGCACCGCCTGATGTATAGCTAAAACACCATGATCTGAGGACCTTATCTGGTGGAGGTTGGTAAACCTAAACTCCTCGTAGTGCTCGGTGGCATTAAATCTCTCTACATCACGCCTGTAGCTTCTAATGCTCTCTAAATAGACGACCTCTGAATCCTCATCTTGAGGGATTTGACTTGATGGGGAGCTTGCTGGTGTATCATTTTGGGGGTTCTGGTTTAGTAAGGGCTCTGGGGATCTTTTAAGCAACCGTGTAGCACATATTCGGGCTTTCTTTAGTTTACTTATTAAAAGCCTGCGCTGCTTGGCGCTATTAGCCCACTTTTGTTTTTTACAGGACCAGGCTTTTCTAGGCAACCGCCCCCATCCTATCTGAACAGTATGGTCGGTGCCTATGTGCGCTGTACTCATGGAGGCCTCTGCTACAGGCCCACCCCTCGACCCCTCTATGTGTTCCGGTTGGCGACGTGTTGGCGCTCTACCACCAACACCCTTCAACTGTCCGCCCCTAGGCCTGTTCTCTCCTGAACTTACGTATTGGGGGGTGGATGGTACCGTTGTATGTGGTTCAGGCAGCGCTTGTGAAATGGTAGGACTCTGTTTGCGGGGCTCTATGTACTTTTTACGCTGGAGTAAGCGTAAGAAGCGCAGGGACTTTGTCAGTACTGTTTGGACCTTACTGCTATATTTTGATGTGTGTGCTTTTTTATTAGAACCGTGGGCATGGGGTTTCTTTAGGGGATAGCGCTGTACTAGTCACGCCTGTACACGCCATATGTCCGATCCCGCTTCCTGACACGTATTGAGGATCATCCTTTTACACATGTCAACCCTTTGCAGTATCGTCTGCTGTGCCTCCACCATGGACCTGTCGCCGCTACCCCCCAACCCCAATTTTAAGGTTGCGGTTTTCGCTTGGCGTTTTAGCTTTCTGACCGCCATTTGTATATCCTTTACATGAGCATCTAGTACCGGTTTTGGGTTTACAGCGTCATATTGTGGAGGGATAGGTATGAATACTGTGTTTGGTTGTATAACAACCTTTAACACCCCAGGGGCCTCTAGCGGTCCTTCAACCCCAACACCAATCTGTAACTGAGGGCCTGGGGGATCATAGAAACAGGATCCCAGTGCGAACACCCCGGGGCGTTTGGGAAAGGGGCCTCACTAAATGCCACACCCGTACTATGAATTGACCAGTCGTCCCAGCCCGTACTGTCAGTGTTGTATGGTGTCGGGGGTGTTGCGGGGCTTACACTGGATGCGGGGCTGGTTGGGTCGTACGCTCCCTGAAGTGTGATAGGGGACACAAGGTCCGGGGAGTGTAAATGACTGTCGAAATAATCGAGGGTCCTAATGGCTAAGGGCATGGGTTGGGTGAATGTGTAACAGGGGTCTGCAAAACCCCCTTGTATGTGCTAGAAGGCCCCTCGGGCGCTGCTTCTGAGGGTCTATCAAGTTTGTCTACCATACTTGCCAACGTATTGAGACAGATTTTGCTGTTGGTATACGAGCCTCCTAAGGGTTGCCCTTTTTCAGACACGTTGCCCCTAAACCCATCAGTAACGACTATAGAAGGTTTTGAGGGTTGTTCTATGGGGCATTCCTCTACCGACGTCGATAGTTTATTTGAAACTATAGAGGTCTTCAGAGGATGGGAAGGGTCCTGTGGTGTAGCAGGTTTGATTAAGGGCCCTTCCAATGTTTCTACTTGTAACGCCTGTACCCCTTGCTTATTCTTAAGATATTTTCTTGAAAGCTTGTTGACTTTAGGGGTTTGAGGTTGTAACAGAGCTTCCACACCAGGGGTCACAGCGGGGGCCCCATAGAGAGCGCTGGGGTAGACTGGGGTTCTGAGTCCAGTTGTTTCTTCTTAAGTGCGGGTTTGTTTGAGATTAGATTCCCTTTTGAGGCCTTGAGAGGGTTCAGATACACATCGGATATGCCGGTTCTCTGTTGTATGTGGGTGTAGTATGTGTAGATCTTATTCTGGCGTACACGCCTACTCACTCCTTTTGCCGCAGGCCCGGTGTTCAGAACTGTCTTTGTTATATCCCTCAGCGGTTTTGTAGGCCTCTTAGCCTTATGCGTATCTTCGCCGTGGCTCTTTTGAACGGCTCCTAGAATGTAACATAAAAAATATATGTTAGAAGCAATAAGGAACCTGTATAAGATGTTTACAATACCCCCAGTAGTACATCTGGTACTACATGGCTGTGCTCCCCTTTGTTTGAGAGAATACAGCCCAGAGAGTTCGTATTTTTCACACCCTTTTTGTATAAAACACACCTTTTAGATGTCTTTTCACAGATCGTTTCTTTGTCACAGGCCCTTCTTTAGATGTTGAAGATTTCCTTTTCACAGGCCTTTCTTCTGGTCGCGGCGCCGGCTCTTGCACAATCACTGCTTCCGGGTGTGACTCAGAAGACCCTGTAAAGAAAAAAATAATCAGATTTGCAGTATACAACAGGCCTTAGCAGACCCCTCTCAGGATCGTTCCTATAGTTCACAACTGTGGCTTTTGGGACTAGACACTCCCAAGGCTTAGACCGTTTAAAGAATCAGCGCCTTTTTGATTTACCTGTAAGAACAATGCTATCCTGTACACTCGGCGATGCGTCTTGAGCCCCCTTGTGCCATTCTAGACCATCAAGAATCCTTTGTAGTTCGGGATCCAGACCTATAAAATCACACATACATGAGAACCCCATTAGAAACACAGAGCTTCTAAGATATATGTGTACAAAACTACTCAGAACTATACACCTCAAAACACATGTACCTGTCTGTAGGGCTAGCATTTCAGCGTCTGTTAGGATTAATTCCGGCATGTCCTGAGTCTGGGTTAAATAAAAAAACGGCTGTTTTAAAACTACACTTCATAAACAGGGCCTTACAGTTTGTTACATACATCTTAGAAAATACAAATCATAAATTGAAAACTGAAAAACAGCACATATACATTCATGTTTACTTTTTTAATAAGAACCATACCCTGCTTCCTACCCCACAAGCCCCAACGCATGTACAAACATAACCTATACGCATATTTATATAATAGATTGTGTAAGCTGCTCTTGGGAACCCTTTAACAAGCAGGGTTTTATATGAGGCTTTTAACTTATAAACTGCAAGTAACAAACGGTTATAGTGCTAATACACAGGGCTTTGTGCCGCACTTACGTTATATACACTCAGGGCGACATTTAAAAGGATGGCCTTGTGAGAGCAGAAGCATTCATTTTAAAAAGTGGCGACTGTTGGGGCGCAAAAGCAGGCATTTTAAAAGGGTGAATGGTGGGGAGCAAAAGCATGAGAAAAACCCTGCTACATATCCTGGGAATCTGGGTAAAGCACTTAATGTACCAACATACACTGACCTGAAATAAAATGTACCCATGTGTAACATAATTAATGTGCCCGTACAAATCGCTCCAAGACCTTCCGGTCGAGTTTGCGCTATATAAAATGGCACAATTGGAAAAATAATAAAAGCCACAGGGACTGTGCTATACGGTCCCTGCGGGTGTAAATATATATATATATATTTTTTTAATTTATTTATTGACAGCCCTTGCTGCCATCACCATAGCCTCTGAGGCATCCCCCTTGGAGGAATCCCCAGCCGGGAGCTTCCCCTCCAAGGCAGAGGTAGAAGGACCCGCCCCTTCAGTGATGTCAGGGGAGTCCCCGGTGACATCACTGCAGGGGCGGGTCCTACCACCGCAGCCACGACGAGGAAGCTCCATGCTCCAAGGCCTCAGACGCCATCGGGATCCACAAGGGCTCCCAGGAACAGCCGCCATCCGCCTCCCAACCCCAGAGCAGCGCCGGTGCCTGGAGCACCGCATGGAGCACAGCGGGCTCCGGGGGCTTCAATTTTTAAAAACGGGGCCTCGAGCCCCGCGCACACAGGCGCCATCGGAGCCCCCCACCCAAGCACCCGGAGCTCCGCATGGAGCACAGCGGGCTCCGGGGCCTTTAATTTTAACAAAAATCGGGGCCTCGCGCCCCGCGCACATAGGCGCCACCTGAGCCCCCGCCCGCACAAGGTCCCCGGAGCAGCGCCCATGGCAAGCGGGCTCCGGGGCCTTTAATTTTAAAAATCGGGGTCTCGCACCCCGCGCACATAGGCACTACCTGAGCCCCCACCCCAACCCGCACAAGATCCCCGGAGCAGCGCCCATGGCAAGCGGGCTCCGGGGCCTTTAATTTTAACAAAAATCGGGGGTCTCGCGCCCCGCGCACATAGGCGCCACCTGAGCCCCCACCCCCGCCAGCACAAGATCCCCGGAGCAGCGCCCATGGCAAGCGGGCTCCGGGGCCTTTAATTTTAAAAATCGGGGTCTCGCGCCCCGCGCACATAGGCGCCACCTGAGCCCCCACCCCAGCCTCACAATCACCCCGGAGTGCCGCATGGAGCACAGCGGAGCTCCGGGGCCTTTAATTTTTTTTAAACGGGGCCTTGCACCCCTGCGCATACCTGCGCCACCGGAACTCCCACCCCATCCCCACAAACACCCCCAGAGTGCAGCATGGAGTCCAGAGGGCTCCGGGGGTTTCACTTTAAAAAAAAAAAAAAAAAAAAAACGAGTGCCGCGAGCCCGCGCACACAGGCGACACCGGAGCCCCCAACACCGCCAGCACAAGAGCCCCCGGAGCTCAGCATGGAGCACAGGGGGGCTCAGGGGTATTTATTTTAAACTTACGGGGCCTCGAGACCCACACAACGGCCTCACGCCCCCGAGCAGCGCCCTTGGTAAGAAGGGTCGGGGTGCTTTTATTTTTATTAAATTCGTGGGTCGCGAGCCCCACGCCATGCCGGCCCCACATCCCAGAACCCACCCTGACCATCGAGGGCTCTGGGGCTGCCGTAATACACCGACCCCTGCCAGAACCACCGAGCAGCGCCTACCACAAGTGGGCTCGGGGACATTATTTATTTTTTTAATTCTCCCTGTCGACATCCACACCACAGCCCCAACCCTCAACATCACTCCAACCATTAGGGGCCAGGACCCCATTGTGGACTTGCGGCATTTTCGGGCCTTGCGCATAACGGCCCTGGACAGCTATCAACAGGCCCTTCACCATCAGCTCCACAAGGATCGACCCATGGGTGAGTACTTAAACAGTTTTTATTTATTGTTAAATTGTTTGGGGTTAATTTTGCGATCTCCGGGGACTCTAAACCAGTAGGTAACAATGTAAAAATACTTCTAGACATTGTTAAACCTTAAAATTACACCCACATTTTACATCCCTCATTATTCACATTAAACAGCCTGCCCCAAGCCCTCCTTAAACAATAATTAAAACAACACTCTCATTCATGGGTTAAGCACCCTTTAAAAATGCAACTCTGTTCATTTAAATACAGTCACCAGCATATTAAATAAGCCCATACACCCTTAATCCTGTAACACATCCCCCTTATTTATGTATCTCCATTAATGTGTAGCAGGCAGCGTCAATCTGGGAGAAGCTGCTCTGATCCATTGCGGTCTTTAAACTTCGGGGTTGGTGGGCCTGTGCAGCAAAGACAATCCACGCACGTCGTTCCTAACGGGTTTTTGAATGGCTGATTGTGTCGGCGCTCTAAAGTATGCTTTTTATACCTGGCAGGGCATGCTAATTGGAAGGAGGACCCCTTTATGGAGGGGAGTGTTTAGAATCTTGTAGTGCGTGTCATTATTGGTAATAGAACATTGTAGTGAGGGTCATTATTGGGACCGGTTTCTGACCAGTGCATTGTTTTGTTAGATGTCTCTTTAGCCTTTGACATCTGTTAATTAAACCTAGGGCCTGTTGGGGGATGAGCTCCGGCTGAAGTTTTAGGGTCCTGGTATTCTAATTGGAAGGGCACCATCCTTTGTTTAGAATGTTTTCCGGCCACTGCCTTATTTTGTTATGTGCCATTTTACCCCCTTGACATCTGATAATTAAACCTGCGGCCTGTTTTGGGAAGAACTCCGGCGGAAGTTTTAGGGACATGCTGCATGACCATGTGAGGGCCATTATTGAACACGCTTCTGACCACTGCCTTGTTTTTGTTAGGCCCGCACTTCAGCATTTTGACATTTGTTAATTAAGCCAACAGGCCGGTTCGACTAATCACCTATGTTTGGGACTCCTGCTCCTGGGAAGGATGGACTGATGTTTTATAAACAGCCCCTGTACTATACAATTTAAGGCGCGTGGGAAGCTTGGGACTGGCTTATTAGTTTTTCCTGTTCTCAACGCCGCTCTGTTGGGGTAAATGGCCTTTTGTTCTTGTGTTTTCACGTTGTGACTTGTGATTTTTGTTCTTGTGTTTTTACGTCGTGACTTGTGAGCTTAATGGTTAGTTTTCTGCCCCCAGCTGCGGCTGGGACGCATTTCAAACTGCAGCATCTGATTCTAAAGAAAGACCCTTTTAAAAAAACCTCTGCACCGTAAACCCTTGTGTTAGACAGCCATGATGTCCCGGGGCTGGTGGGGGCTTGGGGATGCCTGCTCAGACACCAACTGCCACCACCACAGCCCTCGTTTTTAAACAGAGCCAGACATTTCTCTCTTACAGGAACACACTTTTTTACACACACCCCTAAACAACCTGCTAACCCAGCATGGGCTTCAACATGTGCTCGGCACTCACACTCTGACACAAACCCAGTGCCACACCCTTGTATTTCCAGGGGCTTGAGGCCTGTCACTTTTAAGGACACGCAGCTGGCACTTTTAAGGACACACACACATGTCACTTTTGGGGACACACATGTCACTTTTGGGGACACACATGTCACTTTTAAGGACACAGCGAGGGGAGGGGGGACCTGTCACTTTTAAGGACATGAATGGTGATGAATGGTATCCGCTTATACTACTCTTATGTGTGACATTTTCATTGTTTCACTGTACTTATGAGTGACATTCAACGACTAAATGTGTGGCACGGAATGACGCTTTCTCAGGACCAAAATCATGCAATGAAATCCATGCAAACAGACAAAAATCGGAAATTACACCCAGATGAGGAAACAGAATCAATAACTGTGCAGCAGGTGCTTTTAAACATATTGTTTCTAAATAATCAACACCCTCCACCCCAGCCTCAATGCCAGGTGTGGCTGAACAACAAGTAACAAAGGGATATCTCTGTCAAAAGCAGCAACCCACTCAGCTATCCACATAAAATATAGTTCTATAATATTCTCTGAGACTTTCTTTGCAGCAGGCATTTTAACCCTCTGCGTTACTTTATGGTGAGACTCAAAACTGCCAGTAGGCAAAACTCTGACCTCTCTCCTGTGGGAACATTAATCACCATCATTATTTTTGACTTATCAAGTCTCACAGTGCTGGGAAAATAAAGCTTGCTGCTTCGGACTGCCACTGTCACTGTAGGTGAACTGTCTGCGGAGTCACACTAACTGGCTACAAACAGCTTCTAAGACAGTGCTGCTGTAAAGTGGAAACATGAGTCAATTGCCGGTTCGGAGAGGACAGGCTAGTGTAAGGGGGTGTTTTCTGTTGAGCGATGCATGCTGTGTTTGTAAATAAACGCTGTGGGCAATGACATGCAGTGTGTATGTAGCTCCAGCAAAGAATGACTAAATGCTCAAAAAATCCTGATATGTTTAAACAATCAACATACTTCACGGTAAGAGGTGCAAGTAGCTGTCCAATGCAGACTTAGACAAGTAAACCCCTAAAAGCATGCGAAGGTGGATGGGGCCAATCACAGAGGACACACCTCATAAATCAACAGTTAAGGCTCTCAGATGTTCATTGTGTTACAGTTAGACCTATGGAGACAGATGTGATACATTGGACAGAAGGGGTCTCAAAAAAGATCGCTCAGTGTAGAGGGCATGAGGGAGAATCCTCTGGCACTACCAACAAGGACTTCCTCAGGGTGGGGAACTGACCAAAGTATGATTCTTGCATCCTAAGGTTCAGGGTTCACAGTGATAACTTTCTCTCATCGGGCTTGTTGGGTGCTGACGCTGGTTGCCATGGTACCAGGTGGCAATTGCCCTCTCAGACCCTTGGATGCTCCAGGCTCGCACAACACTTTTCCATGCCCCAGAATGTCTCTCTCAAATACGTTAAACTAACGCAGCACGGTGCAGCAAGTCATTTTGCTGCGCCGCGCTGCGTTAGTCTGGAAAGCACAGGGATGCAACATATTTACAAGAATATGTCGCATCTCTGTGCTTCCCCCTGCGCTGGCGCACAAACTGCTGCCATGCGCCGGCGCAGGCACCCTTGCACCATGGTGCAAGGATGCCTGCGTCGTGGGGAGATTGTTTTTGTGCAGGAAGGGGCACGTTCCTGCACAAAAACAATCACTACAGGCATTTTCCTCTTCCAATGCGTGCTGTAGAATGCAGCACGCATTGAAAGAGGAAAAAACGAGGAGAAATGAAAACATTTCTCCTCTGTGCGCCTCGCTACGCCACCTCTAGGGTGGCGTAGCATACTGACGCATCTCCAGAGTTACGATTTCACGTAATTCTGGAGTTGAGTCCTGTTCCATGAGTGTTGCGTGGGAACACCCACTGCAACACCCATGGAACGCCCCTTCACCGCAAAGTGCTGCGTGTGAAGGGACCGTATTTACAAGGAGAGGAAAAGTCACACAAGGTGGCTTTTCCTCTCCTTGTAAATATGGAGGAGCCCCCTGCGCCACCAGTACGTCACGAAAAGTGACGTACTGGTGGCGCAGGGGGCTTGTAAATCTGCCCCAAAGTGTCTAACTCACATCTGGTTCACAAGGCCATCCCTCCTATTTTACTTAACTTTTCTTTCCGTCAGTTCTGTCTTTTCCAGTGACGTGCTCGACGTTTTAATGTGCATGCCTACGAAGACTTTTGCACTGTAGAATGTTCGCATGCTGACACACATCCACCTGAACACTATAGCTTGTGGTTTTCAGGTTGAGGACTCCTTACAGCTTTTCTGCCAACAGCGTGTCCTTTCATGACAATCTTAGTAAGGAAAAGCTTATGCCTCTCATGTTAAAGTGCAGCATCATGATCGCCAGTGTGGCAGCATGGGCGCTGCCATTTCCATCACGCCAGTGTGAGAAGTTGGCCTGGTATATGCTGTCCACTAATTATAGTGGGCACCTTGCACCAGTCCAAACAACCCCTTATTGGAGATAGGTTAAAGACAACCTTTATTGAAAGCTATCCTAGTGGTAGCTATGGAGAGCAGCCTTCAGGCTAAGTCTTGAAGGAATGTAAAGCAGCTTGTTTTACCAGTCTATAATCTCTTGAGTGACCAAATGAAAGAGGACCACACAAGGTATGTATTCAAAATATATGTATTTATTGCTAAACACACCCCTCTAATCTCTTTATGAGGCTAGAGTTCGAAGTACATAAGTTATAAGTTAGTTATCTACAGTAATAGCACAAATACACGTTTGAGCCCTAGGGGCGTACCAAACCATATACCAATAAAGTGGTATAAGAACCACGACTGAGCTAGACACAAGGCCTAGAGCCTGTAGAAGTGCTTGGACCACAAGGAACCACCCAAGGTAGTGACACATGGGACCCACGGGGGACGCGTGCAGTGTGAGAACACAGCCGCGAATCGCCGTTGACTTCTATGGGGAAAGTCGCGGTTGGAATTTAAATGAAAAGGGACACTTTGAGGAGGACTTGGAGCAAACCCTTTTAGAACTAGGCTGTTCTAGTGTCAATACCCACGGGAGCACCGGAGTACTCGAGTTACCTCACCCAGGGGAGCCGGGTGCATAGGTGTCTTTCGGGGTCGGGTTTCGTCGTCGTTTTCAATGGCGATCTGCTGCAAAGTGCTGCTGGCGGCCAAGTCGAAAGTGTTCGGGTGGATCCAAAGGTGGATCGAAGATTTGAAGAACCTGAAAGCAGAGGGGACAGAGTCTGGGTCACTAGCCAGTGACCAGGAAGGCGATGAGCAGATGCCCACCGATGTCGAGTGCTTCAGGTAGGTTGATGGTCATCTTGACTCTTCAGCCACGAGGTCCAGGAGGCGTCGATGATGACCAGGAGCTGGATTCGAGCTGTCACATAACGTCTGTCGATTTTAGGGGTGTCGGCGACCAGATTGGACCCAACAAGCTTTGGCAACGGCAAGTCTCATGGAAATGGAAGAAGGACGATGGTGCAGACCAGCAAGGTCTGTGGGACTTACCCAGCAAGGGTAAGTCAGGGCACACTTGGAGCAACCAGGGAGCCCAAGCAGAAGAAGATTGGCCTTCGGGAGGGCCTACTAGCCAACGGACTAGCGACCGCAAAGGAGCCTCGAGTCGACGCACGTGGAGCTGGCTCACAGGACACTCGTGGAGTGGAGGCCAGGGATCTTTGGTGCAGTCGGTGCTGGAGGCTGGGGCTACTGGCAGCCCAAAGCACAACTTCGTGGGAGACCCAGAAGAGGATGCACTTGCAAATGCGATTGGTGTCCAGGGGTCACGGTTCCACGTTACCCACGACAGCTACGGGCCTCAGCTTTGCTGGGGACTCAGGGCAGCCTCGGGGAAGTCTGGAAATCCACCTTTGGTGATGCAAAGACTTCAGCGTCCGGTGGGAGCTTCAGCGATGCAGACCGGACAATTGCTTCTTTGGTGCCTGCCAAGCAGGGGAGTCACTCCTTGACCCCAAGGGAGATTCTTCAGTCCTCTAATCTTGAAGTAGAGCGTCGAAGGTCCAGGATTCTGTGTCAGAGTTTCATCCAGGTTAATCTAAAGTCCTAAGGACTGGGGTCCCATACTTATACTAAGATAGGGGGTTGGACATACTCTGGGGACCCACCTATGGGAGGGTCAGGGCAGAGGCGTGGTTACACCCCTTTCCCTTTGTCCAGTTTCATGCCAGAGCAGGGGCTGGAAGCCCCTGAGCCGGTTTGAACTGGGGTATGCACAGGGACACCAAATGTGCCCCCAGTGCAGGACTTCAAAGCACCAGAGAGTGCTCCCGCCCAGCCCCAATACATACTATCCTGTCTGGGGAGGTGGTTACACCTCCCTGGGACAGGAAACCTATTGTCCAGGCCTCCCCTGCCGGAGTTTCGGTCAGCAGCAGGAGGCCAGACTCGTGTCTGTGGCAGCGGCATCCATTTTGTGATGCCAGGGCTCTGGAAAGTCAGTACCGGGTATACCGGTGTGTACATGTCTCTCCCTCTAGAAGGGTGGAATGCTACCCCCGCCGCCAGAACTGGCGGGGGGGGGGTAGTATTCCAAGATGTTTGACACCAAACACGACATGTTTCCGTGCAGCCATCCCAAAGTTAGCATTTAACGCGAGGTTATAATGCGCTTAAGAGTATATGGTCGGGCTGCACTACAAACAGCATCAGAGAAGGGTCTCCGAACGCTGCAGAGGGGGCCAGCTCATGCAGGGGCACCCTCTCACATAGGAACCACGCACTCTGCCTTCAGGATTGATAAGGCCTGCCATAGGAGTGACTTATAGGTTTATATGTGTGTATGTATGTAGTGATATAGGTAGCCTATATCACAGTAAGGGGTGCATGCACCACCTTACCCAGGCTGCAGTAGCAGACCTGTGGTGTCCTTTTGGCTGGCCTTCCAGGGGTGGCACAATACATGCTTCAGCCCCTGGCAGGCCTCTGAGGTACCTTTGCCCTGGGTACATAGTATACCATATACTAGGGACTTACAAGGGCACTCCAGATTCCAATCAGAGATGTGCCTAGGGCACATGGAAACCATTTTATAGAGGAAGCAGATAGACTGGGGCCCTGAATAGCAGGATCCCAGTCCAACTAAGTCATAAACCAGCAAAACACCAGGAAAAAAGTGGGGGCAACCATATAGTCAGATTCCACCTTCCTACAGCCAGCACCCGACAGACACTCACTATCTGCTTAGTTCACCTAGGCTCAGTGTGCGCAGGTGGTCAAGGCATTAAAAGTGCATAATAATGCATTTTAATGCAGTGATACGGACCACCACATTAAAATGCGTTAGTCTAACACCTGATGCGTGTTACTTGGCAGGGCTGCATTTGGGGTAGGTGGCAAAAACTGGCACACAATTGTGGGTGTAATTACAGAAATGAAAGGTTCTTGTAGCCCACTAGACCCCAAAATATATCTCTTAGGCTTAGTTAAGCAGGTCCCTGTGGGCATAATTAAGCTCTTTGCACTGGTATTTTTGCTTGTGAAGCATAGGATTGCAGTGTGATGGGGCAAGTTCCAGTAATCACCCAAGAAAATGGCTAAAAGATCTTATATAATGCAATGAACAGCTGGAAGTGCATGTAGAATTATTACCTTCTGCATCACGCCCCAGAGACATTTGGGGTCCATTGAAAAGTTATATACCGCATCAGGTCAATGAATCAGAGTTACACAGGGCCTGATTTAGACTTTAGCAGACGGAGTATGGAATGCCGCCATGGTGGAGTTCTTTACTCCTGTCATATCTGCCGGCCAGTGGACATCTGTTGCATTTCCAGAACTGTCATCATGATGGTTCGTGAAAATGCATTGAATGTTTCACAAACATCAACATGACAAACTTGAAAAAAAGAATTATTTTCAAAACAAAATCTCACAGCAGGATTTTTTTGGGGAAAATAAAAAAATAAAAATGACAAATGACAAAACTCTAATGGCCCTTAATTTGTTGGGCCATCAGTGCCACCGTTGACACACTGAAAGTCCATCCAACTCTAAATGAGGTGGCAAGACCTTCAGTTCGGCAGAGAGGGTACGCTGCCACCATTGCAATGGAGTACCATCTATGCCAAACGGTAAACCGGGCCCATAGTGCATATATGTGCTTCCTATACACACTTAGCTACAAAACTGAGGGGCATATTCTCAAGAACGTGTGATAACTACCGCAAGTTTAGCTTAACACAACTTCTCACATCGCAGTCCATCGGGGGAAAACAACGCCGTGTTAACGTAGCATTCTCAACCTGGCGTCACCATGCGATAGTCCCACGATAACGTGTCAAATGACCGCGTTAAAAACAACGCGACCCCGAAAAAATGAGAAACACCAACGCAAATAAAGTTGCGATGAGGCCAACCACAAAAAAAAAAAACAGCGACAGGCCTGCAATCCCCACGTGTCTGGCGGGAAAATGCACCATAAAAGCTGAACAAGAAAAACACACCATAAACAAATCAAACTGCGCAGCAACATGGATGCACCCGGAACCAGTGCCCAGGTCAACACGAACCCCACAAGCCCCACAGACCACCAGCAATGAACCTCGGGTGCGGGGAAGGCCAAGGAGAAGAGGAAGAGGAAGACGGGGTACAGTCCGCAGGAAAACCCCATCGTCGTCACGGAGGTGACAGAGCACCAACAACAACTGTCCGTCACCAACACCGTGTCATTGGCAATACAGACGGAAAAATGGCATCCCATCGTGAATGCAGTCGGAGTGCCGAGGAGGCCAATATGCGCCGGCACGATGTGAAAAGCCAAACCAAGCAGAAACCTCCTGCCAACAGGAAAGCAGCAACGGCGAATGGAGGTGGGAGTCCTGCGCCACAGGAGGAGCTGGAGCAAATGGCGCCCACAGTCATCAGTGTGGAGACGGTGCAAGGAGTTGGGAGTCCGGACACTGCTCCACATGACCTGACACAACAGCAACAGGGTGAGTAATGAACAGGGACTGTGGGGACGGGGGGCGGGCACAATGGCACACATGCACAACGACGTGTAGCACACCGCACACCCACAATAACCCTGGGTCATGTCCCTGAACCCCGTGGCACACTGCAGCACACATACAAACATCAAGTAGGCCCCCGTTCACCATGTGCCCAAAGGGGTCCCACCCCACACAACACAAATTACACAACACACACATGCACCCGTGCGAAACACAGCAAAGATGCATATGTGAGAGCCACACTGACAATGCAAGTGACACCACATGACCATCAGCATGGCTGGAGTACAATCACCATGACACTGTGCACGCCACAATACTGAGGTGGCTGAGTGTGGACCACATCCGGGAAGGAGCAGGTCAAACTCTGACACATCCACCTGCACAAACAACCACTGACGTCAACAACACATCTGCAGACAAACAATGCACAAGAGTACAAAAACCGTCCAAGAGCACAAATGACCCAAGTCGCCAACATCACAGCACCTCAAAAGCACAAAAGCCAAAGGCACACCGCCTCCAGGGGATCAGGGGCAGCAAAATCACAGCTGCAGGTGCGACTCCCACACAAAGAAGCACACACACATACCAATTACAGCACACCCACATGGACGACAATGTTGTACACAGCCCAACAACTACACTGCAGAACAGAGGACACAACTGGGTCCGTCTGTGCGTAGAAAAGGGCCAATCACATCTGACATAGCAGGAAACTGTGAGATGCAAATGTACGTGTACAACCTCACCTACGTCATGTAGTCCAAATGTCCACTGTCCCGCATCAATTAGCCCGCCCCTCCCAAACAGTCACAGTGTACATTGTCATGAGGTCTGAATGAAAACTTGAACAATGCGGCAACACACATGCCAACACAATGTCAACAAGCATCTCCCATTCACATTGCAGAGGGACAAACAACACCTCCAGCAGAGCAGACCAGACAACTCCACAGTGATGCTGAAGAGGACCACCACACTTCCGACACCTATGCCCCACAACAGTCCATGGACATCTTAGGCAATCGCCGTCCAGGAGCAGGGCAGCACTGCTGCATTGAGGATACCCCACCCCTGTAGAGACAACACAGCTGTACGCACCCACCACCCCGGCTGGCTCCCAGCAGCCCACCCAAGCACACATGGCATTACAAGGCCAGGTGTCAGACAGCCAGAAGGGGGTGGCCGAACATGTGCGGGTGGGGTACTACCTCATGGAAGCCAAACCAGATCACATACGTGGGTCTCTAAGTCCCATCAGGGCCCACCAACACTCCCCAACGGAGACCCACACTGCGACAGAGACACATGCCTTTGCACATTTCCAGTACTGAACCACACCCAGGGCCACGGGAAGATCATCCACATCCCCATGCCGGACTGGCGTACGCCGGCCCAGTTCACTCCTTTTACGCATTGAGAGGGGGAGGACAAAGCTACATGTGCAATGTCCCACCCGCGGCCTGCGGTGACATGGCTGCGTCCTCTGTACACGGCACAATGTAATGTTGTAGTGCCCGGGGCACAAATGCATACATCATGAGCACACGGACACACACAGATAGTTCGTTGAACTGACCACGGGCACGTGCGCCCGACACCTTTATTGGCATGGTCACATGTACAGTGACGCATGTGCTGGATGTGTGTGGGGTGAGTGTAAGCCAACCCTCATGGAGTCGTTGGTGCTGGCAACAACTTGAACAGTGATCACAATTGAAGCAGAAACATAAAACACCAGCACAACAGAAACAACTGTGAAGCATCATGGTGGTAGCCGGAGGGAGTACCGTGTTCACCCAACATGCAAGCAGAATGTTCCTTGATTTGTGGTGCACTAAGTTAGTGGCACCTGAAGAGCTGAGCAGGGTATCAAGCTGATGATGGCCCCCACGACAGGTGTGAGCAACTCTGACAGTCTGGCAGTAAGACACTTATGACTCTGGCACCTGTCGTTTGGAGTTGGTCCTGGCGGTGGTGGCGTGTGCATCCTGCGGTGATGCGACGTCCGGGCAGGTCAGGACTCGATTTGATGTGTGAGCCAAGGTGGACCGCAGTTGAGGACGGAGGCAGCGGACAGCGCAGGGCCACAGACACATGGCGTTGATGACCCCCAGACCATCGACCCAGAGGCCATCCAACATGCCATCAGACTGGGGCCATGGTTTGAGCTGCACAGAGTTAGTGGCCCCGGATGCACTGCGGCCGGCACAGGCACACCACCACGGGACGGTGACTTGCAGTGCAGTGAGATAGGGCCACGCGAGGTGAGCGGGTCCTCGTCGATGTCGAAGGTGAATTTAGCGGAGGTTTGCGGGGGACAGTGGAAGGTGTCCTCCAGGGCATGATGCAGAGGGCAGGAGCCAGCCGGAAGCGGCAAATGGAGGAGTGGAATGCTACTGCCTCGTTTTGGCCACATAGTCAGTATCACCGATATGATGATGAAGACAACCCCCAGTCCATGGACTCAGTCACCAACAAATCTCAAGAAGAAAGTGTCCATGGTTGTTGGGGAACAGACTTAGTGGCCCGAGCTGGAAGGGGATGCAGTCTGCGACGAGGCCAGTACAATGATATCAGGTCTGCCATAAATGAATCATGACTGAGTTCCCAATGTGTGCCCTACTCGACCGATGTGTAGTCCGGAGGTGGCAGCCAGCGCGGGCCTACCGCTATTCAGCGAGCTCCTCCTGGAACACTGACACACGGCGTTGAAATGGCATGTGGGGATGACTCGTGGTTGACCGAGGCAGTAGCGACAGAGCTGAGCGGGTGTTTAGCCAGCGACGATGCCGTGTCCTGGTATGGACTGGCATGGATTTGTGTGGGGCCTGCAGGACCGCAGTGTAGTCCGAAGGTGTAGACATCAAGGGCCCACAGACACGTGGTTGGGATGCCCAGCACATACTTTGTGTCACCACATTGAAGGGAGTATAGTGAGTTAAACTCAGCCATGAAGTGTGTACTCGGCCATTGTGTAATCAAGACTCAGTTCCAAATGTGTGACCTACTTGACCGCAGTGTGGGCCTGAGGCAGCGGTCAGCAGGGGCCCACAGCCACGTGTCATTGGCCCGCGATGCACAGAGTTAGTGACACCAGAGCAGTTGTCGGCAGTGTTCGATCATCTCCGTAACGATGATCCTTTTCTCCTCCGGACTGATCCTCTTACTCGTCTCCTTGCGTACATTGATATGAACTCCGCCATGCAGAAAACAAGACTCAGTTCCAGATGTGTGACCCACTCGACCGCAGTGTGGGGCGAAGGCAGTAGTCAGCAAGGGACCACAGACAGGTGTAGTTCGAATGCTATGCACAGAGTTGGTGGCACCACATCGAAGGGAGTACAGTGATATAAACTCAGCCATAAGGTGTTTACTCTGCCATTGCATAATCAAGACTCAGTTCCAAATGTGTGACCTACTTGACCGTAGTGTAGGCCACAGGCAGTGGTGGAGTACGTCAACGAGAAAGGAGTAATGCGGGCCTGTGTCGCGGAGGCCGTGATGGTCTGAGGAGGCTGCCAAGGTCGCGGGTTTCGGGCTTGGAGCTTGCGCCGGCACGTGGTGGGCCCTCTTCGACACACGCCGGTGTCGGCAGGTGAGCAATGAGGCCTGGCTGCGCAGGGGCGGGCATGACGGGTTCGGGGACCAGTGGCCCGGGGTGCAGCAGGCGCACAGGTTCCCAGGCCACACCGCTCACAGCGACGGCGTCGGCCTCGTGGCAGGGTGGGAGGCGCCGCCCTGGCAGACACGTTGGGCATTCCGGAAGAGAACCACGCCCAGGGCTATGTGCTTTTTATTCACACCCCTACGCTGACCTGGCGTCCTCCGGGCCAGCCCACTCCGCACACGCTTACAGGGGGGGACGTCACAAGCTACATTTCCGCGATCTTCCCCACTGGCTGGGGTGACATGGTTGCGTCCACTGTCCACTACACTCCAAACACCAGCAGTGCATGTAGACATGGCTATGTCTGTGGTCTGCATACTGCAGTCTGTCCAGCACATCTCCGCCACACTTGGCATTGTGTACATTCTCATTCATGGGTCACTTGCACCCTTCGCACATGCCTGGTACCCACCTCTCCCCACATTCCGGTATTGTGTGGCTGAGGTGCCATGCCGTTGATGGCTCATGTACATGGCTAACCAAGGTTGCCACAGTAAGTTGGGCTGTCGTGTCTGGTGGGGGGGCATGTTGTTTGGCATGTTGTATGTGATTTTGTGACGTGTGCAGTGCCAGAGTTGTGAGTTGCATGATTGTGGAGTTCAGGTGTGTGGTGTGTTCATTTGGTACTTGCCAACGTGCAGTGCATTTCCATAGGTGCCATCCTGGAAGCGCTGGTTGATGTTGGACTGTCGGAAGATGAAGGGATCATGCACACTGCCTGGGTAGTTGGCTATGACATTGGTGAGAAGTCCCCTGTGGTCCACTATTGCCTGCACGTTGATGGGATGCGTGTGCTTTCTGTTGTGGTAATTGTGTGCGGTGTTGGCAGGGGGCACAAGTGTGCAGTCGATTGCCCCAGACACGTGCGGGGATCCAGCTATGGCGTATAGTCCTTGCTTGGTCTCCAGCTGTTCCTGCGCATTGTGGGGGACGTATGGGTGCTGGGGTCCCTAGCTGGTGAGGGCATCCAGGACAGGTGTGAGGAACTTGGATGGGGCTGGCTGTGAGACTCCTCCGACTCTGGCGGTTGTTGTTTGGGAGGATACCAGAGGCCAACAGGTGCAGCACAGCCAGCAGCTTTGTCTGCTGAGGGATGTTGGCTGTCCGCTGTGTTGGTACCGTCAGCCTGTGGGCAATGATGTTCAGGATGCGGAGGATCGTTGTCCTTTTGGGCCTGTAGTGGGCATTGGCATTGTCTGGTGTTAGGTCTGTAGGGCTGGTGCATTTCCTGAATGTCCGCTGTCTTTATCTGCGCTGCCTCTGTGGTGGTCCGGGGGGGGCGGGGTGGGTCCGTTGGGGGGTGGCGGTCCTGGGGGTGGTGGCGGTGGGTCTTGTTGCCCCCTCGGGGTGCCGGGGTGCATGGTGAGTGGCTCCATGGCATCTGTTGTTCTTCATGTGTAGCTCTGGGCTGGGCTCCCTTTGATGGTGTAGCTTGTTGTCCGACTTTACACCAGGTCAGAGCAGGTGTTAGTTTCCTGCTGCTAACGCGCCTTATCGCCTGTTTTGTGGTCTTATCGCCGATGTGGCTGGTCGTTGAGAATGTTGCGGTGTGGTGTTGTTGTGGGTTTTTGCTCGGGAACGCCTACTCTGCATCTCATTAGCGTTAGTTGTCGGGGTCATCTGTGGCGATGTTTTTTGCGACTGCTTTCGCAGGAAAACTGGTGTTATGGGCTGTTAGCACCGGCTTGTGAATGGGCGATAAATTTAGCGTGACTTTGGCTGCGATAAAATGCCGATAGCTCGGCGATAGCTCCTTGAGAATATGCCCCTGAGTGTTTGCTCAGCTACCACTGCATGATGTTAAATTCATTCAAATATTGATCGACTGCTGCCAATGTGGGCTACCTGGACACCTACCTCTAATGTTCAATTTGTTGCTTTCTTCCGCTGCTTGCAAATCATGTTGGTTCAACGTTAGAAGAGTTAACCCAATCTCTGGCCACACAATACGCTATTGTGAGAAAATGACCCTTTTTGCTGGGTCTAACCCATTTTTTCCTGAATTTTATTGCTGGTTTTTATACTCTGCATAGTGAGGCACTGATGTCCAGTGCCAAGTGTATTAGATCTGACCTCTAAAACAAACATGTAAAAATTGCTTAATTCCTGATTGGCATATTTAACTCTCCTAAGCCATAGTATATGTTGAAGAAACAACACCAATTGGATGGATCTTTAAATGTCACCTGTGGACTATAGCACTTATTGGGCCACCCACTGGTATGACACAAGAAAAGATGGCCTCTGGACTACCAATGTAGCCCGACTGATGCACTTTGAACCTGCAGTTTGACTTATCAACATAACGCTTTTGACAGGGGGAAACCTCCCTTTTAAATATTAGTAAGTCGTGCTTTGCAGGCCTTGTAGCCCACAAGGTAGGGTGCATGGTGTTTAAAAGTGGGATATGTAGAAATGTAATGAGACTATGCACTGCAGTGTTAAGTCCCCAAAATCTATTTTCTGTGGAAGGCTCTGGCTGTCCTATGACAAAACTAGAGTACAGATTAAAATATTAATTCAACTATCTCATATTTGAGACCAGCTAGAAAAAAGATTTGACCACAATTTGTAGTATTAATCAAAAATCCAGTTTATTGATAAAGTTAGATTTAAGAAATATTTAGGCAAAGTAACTTTCCCTACCTGAAGCTCCAGGAGGCTAATTTGCACTAACCTGCCTAGCAGCTGCCTATAAGTGAGTCACCATAATGAGGTATGGAAACTGCTCCCAGAGCAGAAACAATGGCCTGGATTTGGGGAGGTGTATTTCTTCCCCTTGAAGTCAGACCACCTGGGATAGTCCCAGGAATTTCATTAACCTGTAAAGGGCTTGCCCTTTCACAGGCAAATGTGAAGCAAGACCTCTGGAAGACAAACGTTTGTTCCCACAGGCAGGCTGGCTCCAAACTAACTATCCCCAGAACCAGTTTTGAGTGAAAAAAAAAGAGGGGGCTGCACACCTCTGGACAGACACATGGGCACATGGCCAGTTTCATTGGACCTGGACTGCATCCTGCTGGTGTTCTCTTATGGGTAAGTCCTGAAAGTGATGTCCCTTAGGTCCTGAGACTCTTGGCTTTGTCTAACTGGGCTTCACCTACAAACTCTGAAAAGCAGCAGCAATTGGAGATATTTTGATTGCGAGCCCCTCAAGGACTGGGTCCAACAACCCAAGACGATCCAGCCAAGGCTTGACTTTGTTGGGCTGAAGAAACAGGTTTCTTATGCCTGGGGTTTCCCTACAGAAGCAAATCTGTTTCAACATGCCCTGGGCAAGAAGGTTTATGGTCTTGTGCAGTCATCGTCAGAAACAGCCTGTAGATGTGTCCCACTGGAAGATTCTGATCTCCAAAAAAGAGACTAAGTTTGAACATATAAATCTTGACCGGGCGAAAGCACAGAAAGTATCAGTCGTTGTGAAGATTTATCTTGGGGTGAAATTTGACTTTTCCTACCCTGAGCTTTTCCAGGCAAAACTAACAGCTTCGGGTGGACCCCGCTCAATGCCTATCCGACTTTTAACTTCCATCTCAGAGACTAAGGGGCCGATTCCGATCTCGGCCGGTAGGGCTCCGAATCGGATTCGGCTTAACCGGATCCGATTCGGAGCCCTATTTCCCGACCGATCCGTACGCGCGTCCGGGCGAGCGAGTACGATGCGTATTCGCCGACCGACTCGTCCGGGCGTCCCGACCGCTCCGACCGACTCGATCCCGGGTCGAACCGCACCGACCGACTCGCACGGACACGACTCGCACCGCGCAATGGAGACGTTCCCCGGCCGGGTAAGTACGATGCGCGCCGCGAGCAGTCCGACCGAGCCGCGCACTCCGGCTCGAAAGAGCTGTCGGAGCCGTACTTTGGGGGTCCGTGTCGGACCCCCCTGTACGCGTAGCCGCGCGATTTGCACACAGGGGGGACCCATGGGACCCCCCTACCTGTGCGTGTACGGCGCGAATCGCTTCGCCGCGTACACGCTGTAGGGGGCGCACTTGTCCGCATCGCACCCATTGAGTCAATGGGAGCCCGCGTACGCGTTGTACGACAGGCTCCCATTGACTTCAATGGGAGTCCGACCGACTCGAGTCCGATGGCATACGTGCGCATCGTACTCGTTTGGTCGGACTGCACGGGTCCGATTCGGTCGGAAATCTCTCCGGGTCCGGCTCGGTCGGGGAGATTTCCGGCCCGAATCGGAATCTGCCCCTAAGTCATACAGTAAAATCTTTGACCGGGACAAACCTGCTTGGTGTATCTAACACGCACTCCATCGTGGTCAGCCTGCAATTGTGCCCAGGTCAACTGCGAACAGTGATTACTGGTAGCCGCTTTATTTTTTCTTGGTGCATTTCCCAAATTTAAAGCTCCAATTTCCCTTATTGTATTCTTGTCATTTTGGTATCATTTTCCTTATTACATTTTTTCTCTATTTTTATAAATTGGAGTGTGATTTTTATTGTTCTGTTTTCAACATTTTAACAGTTTGACACTTCTAACTGCTTTTTATATTTTCTCTAATTTAAGCCTGTCCGCTCTGTACCATAGCTACCAGCAGTTGAGCTCAGGTTTAAATGAATAAATCCTTTGCCTGGGACTAATAGGATAGTGACTTTATTATTTGTGGTGAACTACTATCCACCAAAATCTACAATTCATTTTCTTACAACTATGCACATGGGGAGGGTATGGTACAATTATTTTGTTGGGCGATGGGAAGGAACACTTTAAAATGTGTGCAGTCTTAATGTTCCTATCCTTCAGCTGCAGGACTGTTCAGGACACATGAGAAGGAATGTAATTAGCGGATTAATGCACTTGGACCAGCTTGAAATGCAGGCGTAATCATCAAATGTAACTGTGACATCTCAGAGGTATGCGCAGCCACACCTGCACACTATTTCCTTTTTATTCAGATGCAGCTTTGCTTCCATTGCCGATTGTTACCTGCATACTTATATTTCTGAATGCCCCCTGATGCATATACACACTACATAGAATGCATAATATGCTACTTTTAATAGTGTGCTTTGTTTTCCATTAATGCATCAATAAAAAAAAACATTAAATGCCGTTTCATAATCCTCTGATGGTGAACAGGGCTGTCCCTTTTATGCGAGTTCTCCTGAAGGGCACTGATTGTTGCAAAGTCCTGATGATGCCCACCACAGCAACCCTCCATGCACAAGAATAATCTCAGTGATGACATGTCTAGAGGAAGGTGTGTCCATATAAGGCCTCTGCTTGTTCTGAGTCTGGCTGCACTCTCTCACGCAAGAAGTAATGGCAGTAGAAAAGTGACATCTCTCCCTCCCAGATGCAAGAATATCCTCACATATGTCATAGCAACGGAAGCTGTTTAGAATGCCCTGTATCACCTCTATTATCTGTTCTCTTTTTTTCTGAAACAATTTTTATAATGCATTATGAAACAGTAACAACCCACTAGTGTGTTATGCATGTTAGAATTAAGCGTAAATGTCAATGGCTTGTCAGACAAATGAACGATAAAATAAAAGAGATAGTACGAGAACATTTTGAACACATGCATAGAAAGGCTAGCGCATAGAAAAGAATGTTTGGCCGGAATATACACAAGGTGGGTATGAGAGGATACCCTACAAACGTTGAAGGGGAAGGGGGACATCATTATTAGTTCTTGCAATACCTCACACTCAGGCACAGATTTGCAAAGAGTTAACGCAACGCAGGGCAGCAAGCAAAGTCGTTGTGCTGCGTTGCATAAACTGGAGAGAGTAAAACTGTGCTATTCCTACATAGAAGTGATACAGTTCTGTTCGCTCCCTGCGCTGGCACACTTTCAGCAGCCACGCACCAAATCAGGCGCCCTTGCGCCCTGGTGCAAGGGTGCCTTTGTTGTGGTCAGCTTAGTTATGTTTAGAAAAAGATTATTTTGAAGCAATTTTCTCTTCATGTGTGTGCTGCAGAATGCAGAACACATAGAAAGAGAAAAAAACGAGGCGAAATAAGAATTGTTCTCCTCCTTAAGCCAGCCTCAGAGAGGTGCAGGATATTGGTGTAAATCCATGCCTACAATTCTTTGCAGGTATGGATTTCGCCAAAATCTATGAGTGGATGCACAGGAATGTCCATGCACCACTCATGGAACACTCCCCACCCTTGAGCAAAGTAAGGCAAGACAGCGCATTGTGTTGCATAGGGTTACTTTTGGTTACATTCAAAGCAAAATGCTATTTGCGTTGGTTTGTAAATACCAACCTGTATTTTGCATCGGGTCAACATTAAAAAAATGAATGCAAACTCATCACAAAATGTTTGTAAATCTGGGCATAAAGCTGTAGCATTTATACCTCTAGAGGTACTTGCAAGTTACAAATGTTATGATGTATTTCAATGATTCTTCCAGCTCTTGTTCATAACGAACTTTGTTATGGTCAACGTTGAAAAATAAAAATAACAGGTGACCATCATGAGACACAGAGGCACAAAAGTATCCCTTGAACAATAGTGGTGTGTGCGAGCCTTTAGTGTAAACCTGTACATCGGATGGCTATAGGTGTGGGTGTTTGCGACATCACACATTACATATATAGTGGCCTCTGTGTTTATGCGGAAGAGAATCTTTGCACGCAGTACTTGAATGTCTAGTACTTGCTCTTTGATCTTCTTCAGTCAGAACACTGCTTCAGATGGAGATTACTTTCCTTTTGTGCAGCTCGGTGCTCTCCTCGGTGCCTCTAAAGAACTACGCTTTCTTGTCTGATGTCTCGCCTTGGCGAACTGTGGTATTTGATTGTAAAGTACCAGTGAGGAGGCCACCTCAGCAGCTCGTCTGCGGTGGCGTCTTCATGGATTTGCATGTATTCTAGAAGTGGTCCGGTCAACCATACTCTAAACACATGGGGGCCAATTCACAGAACTAATCTGAGATAAAATCCTAAACTTACTACTTTTGGTATTCACAGCAGGTAGTAGCAAAGTTAGGAATCCTAACTTTACTACTACTAAATGCCTTTTGTGAATACCGAAAGTCGTAAAGTTAGGATTTTGTCTCAGTTTAGTAGTAGTAAAGTTAGGAGTCCTAACTTTAATACTACTACTAAATGCCTTCTGTGAATATTAAAAGTAGTAAGTTTACGATTTTATCACAGATTAGTTCTGTGAATCGGCCCCATGCTGCTTAGTGAAGCATATGCACCAACATATGGAAAATAGTAGTCACATCAAAAACATTTCATAACAGATGCAGGGCTAGTCCGTGACACAGCACATGCACCACTCGCTCTTAACACGCCTGGAATGCTCTGTTACTTCGTCCTGGACACCAGCGGGTGGGTAGCTTTCACAACCACCATATCTTCCAGCTTCTGCAGTATCTGTAGCACCCTCTTCCCAAAATATGAAATCTTAGATTAGCAATGAGTTGTTACTTGAACTCCTCATACTTGAATTTGTCAAACTCACAATCCTTCAAGCGTGCTTTCACATCGGTAAGGAACAAGTCATTGGTTTTGTCAGGTTCGAGTAAAATGCAGTGGAAGATATACAGTTCACAGTTAATATTTTTCAGGAGTTGGAAGTACAGTTATCAGAGAATATCTCTGTATCTGGTCCTACGCAGTGCACAAGGAGTCATCATTTATTGCGCTCCTCACCTACGCAGTCCATAAGGGATCCTTTCTTGTGTTCCTCCTCACTGATGCCCATTGCAATTCCAAATTTGTGTACCCATTGGCTACTGTGCAGCCCTCAGTTTTGCAACACGCCCATCTTGAATGACCAACACACTCCCAGAGGGGAGCCTTCATAGCCACAACTGCACCAGTCCGTGGCAGTCTAAGGGACATCTTCCCCAAGGTTCACTGACAAAATATTGCCTATGAAAATATCCTTGTACAAAAATATCGTGACCAAAATATCGTGACCAAAATATCGATGTCAAAAATATCGTCATCCTATACGTATAATGGTAAGTACAAAATTATCGAAAAAATAATATTGTTGTCAATATTGTTGTATTAAATATCGTTTTTTAAATATATATTAATTTAAATATTAAATAGTTACATTAATTTAATAAAAATAAAACAGATTTAATATATATTTCAACAAATATAACAAATACACTTTTTTTTAAAGTCAAAGGCACTTATATATTAATATATATTTACATATATCTAGTTTAAAAACTATTATTAAACTAATAATTTTAATTTATATTTTAATTCTAAATTTTGTTTTTAAATAATGCAGCAATATGTAATAATATAACAAAAAACTATTAACTTAACAAATATATATATATATATATACATATACCAATAACATAACATATTTAAAAAACAAACCATTTTAAATAAAAAAATAAACATACATTTCTTACAATTTTATAAAAATATTCTACACATTAAAAACATTAATACTTATAAATACTATAAATATTATAATTTTAAACAAGCAATAGCATAATAATATCAAGTGTAACAATATAGAATAAATTATATAATTTTACATTTAATAACTATACTATTCCCACTACAATTTATGCAAAAGTAAGCAAATTCTTCTACTAAAGATGCATACACTTTACTACTCCTACTTCATGCAACGCAACAGTAGGACAACTGTTACATAACACAGGGGTCAAATTTACTATTACTACTCCAGTTAATACAGCAGTAGGGAAAATGTTGGAGTGCCTAAAGTCAAATTTAACTATTCCCACTCCAGTCAGTACAACACTAGGGAAAATGTTTGATTGCAGAGGGGTAAAATGTACTATTCCCACTCCAGTCAATGCAACAGTTGGGAAAGTGTTGGATTGCGGAGGGGTCAAATTTACTATTGCCACCCCAGTCAATGCAACGGTAGGGAAAGTGTTGGATTGTGGAGGGGTAAAATTTACTATTCCCACTCCAATGAGTGCAACAGTAGTGAAAGTGTTGGATTGCGGAGGGTTCAAATGTACTATTCCCAGTCAGTCAGTGCAACAGTAGGGAAAGTGTTGGATTGCAGAGGGGCAAAATTGACTATTCTCACTCCGGTCATTGCAATAGTAGGGAATGTGTTGGACTGCAGAGGGATAAAATTTACTATTCCCACTCCAATCAGTGGAACAGTAGGGAAGGTGTTGGATTGCGGAGGGGTAAAATTTACTATTCCAACTCCAGTCAGTGCAACACTAGTGACAGTAGGGAAAGGGTTGGATTGCGGAGGGGTACAATTTACTATTCCCACTCATCTCGCTGCAACAGTTGGGAAAGTGTCGGATTTCAGAGGGATACAATTTACAATTCCAACTCCAATAAGTGTAACAGTAAGGAAAGTGTTGGATTGTAGAGGGGTAAAGTGTACTATGCCAACTCCAAACAGTGCAACAGTAGGGAAAGTACTGGATTACAGAGGGGTAAAAATATAATTCTCACTACAGTCAGTGCAACATTAGAAAAAAACAAGTTCTCTTCAACACAATAAAATAATTGCAAAAACATAGTAAACAAATAAAAATATAAATATGCAAAAAAATACAAATATATTGTATATTAAAAATAAAATAAAATAAATACATATGACAATGTTAAATACATATCATAAATAACTTCAAATATAATTAAAATAAAACATGTTTTTAAATGAATTCTTCTATTAAAAGATTATTCATTAGCAAAAAATATTTATTAATTATTATTTTAGTAACTTCCCACCCTACATCCCTACAAAACTCACAACCCACACCCCAAATTTAACTTTAAAAAACAAATTATTTACACTATGAACATAAATATTTATCAAGAAATTAATTATCATTAATTAAAAATGAATTATGACTTAATTATAATTAATTTACTTCCAACAATATACTCCCACAAAACACACAACACACTCTCAAAATTTAACTTAACAAAAAATGAATTACACAACTAATATAATTAATTATCAATTTAATAATTAATATCAATAAAAAAGAATTATAACTTAAATCCAATTATTTTACTTCCCACCCTAAACCCCTACAAAACGCATAACCCACACCTAAAATTTAAGTTAGAAAATGTAATTGCACAGTTAACATAACTAAATATCAATTAAATAATTATAAATTAAAAACTAAATATTAATTACTTGTAATTCATTTACTTCCCGCCCTGTACCCCTATAAATCCCACAAGCTGCACCTAAAATGTAAAAAAAAATATTTACACAATTAACATAATTAATTATCAATTAAAACTTAATATGTAGCAACAACTAATTATTAATTAATTAGATTTAATTTATTGCCCACCCTGTACCCCTATAAACCCCACAACCTGTGCCTAAAATAAAAATAAAAAAAGTAATTGTACAATTAACATAACTAATTACCAATTAAATAAATAATATTAATCAAAAACTAATTGATAATTTATTATAAATAAATTTCTTCCCACCCTGTACCCCTATGAACCCACAACCAGCTACAGTACTAAAAATCACAAAAAATAATTAAATTACATATCATAACTACTGAAAACTTAACTACTATTTTAAAAAACATAAACAATAATTAAACTAAAAATGCACATCATATACATTTCAAATATATACCAAAATGCATAGCAATAGTTAATAAACAAGATTATAAACAACTATATTTTTGTAAACAATATTAATGACTTTGATATTTTAAAAATCAATATTACTTACCTTAAAATCAATATTCTTTACAATGATATTCTTGCAGACAATATTTCCATATCATGATATTTTGGAGGCGATGTTTTGGTATGACGATATTTTAACTTTGATATTTTGTCTGAATACCCTTCTCCAACTTGGACTTCTGCTCAACTGAGTTGTCATCTGCCATGGATCCCTGGTCATTTTTCTTGGATGTCAGAACTGATAATGCACAAAAGGTAATGTACCATTGGCGCAGGCTCTGCTTCATAGTTGCATCTTAGTCTGCAAATTGGAATAATGCACAAAAGATAGGTGTACTGCATTTCTAGGAGTCATGCCCTACAGTGAGATCAGTGCCAGTCTGTTCTCCTACACATCCAGTAGGGGTCAGCCTTTCTACAGCTCCAGCTTCGGAGAGTGTGTCCTCCATAAATTACAATTCTATAACTGCCTGCACTAATCCGATGTCATTTGATCATCCTTTCCCTTTCATCAACATAATGTAACCTCCTAATAGTTTTTGGAGCCACAAAGAAGCAGTACACGGCACTGGCCGTTCAAGCTAACAGTGTCTAAACATGCCGCTTCTTTTAATTGAGGATGGACACTATGGAAATTAAGTATGTACAGAATAGATGTTCATAACTCACTTTTAATTAGGAGATTTATTCACTTCTTTACACAACGGGGTTCAGATGTATAATAGTTGACACTATTATTTACAGGCTAGTATTAAAATATTCTTTACCACTTCACATGAGTCTAAGGTTTGGGTCACACACGTTTCCTTTCTGTCAAGAAAGTTGCCAATGATGACAGAACGAGCAAACTGGTGAGTACCAACCAGTAGCTCCATGGGTGGTGCTTACGTGAGGCACTTTCTGACTTTTCTCACACTTTTTCTCTTTTTTGGTGGGGTGAGATCTGTTGGAGATGGTTGTTAATTCTTAAATGAGGAACACATAGAGGTAGGCATGACTAGATAATTCAGCATAGCCTTACCTGTGGAGTATTTAATGCCTGTCATATATAACTTATAAAGAATATGATGTGTTCCGGATAACCAGGTTATTTGTGTATGAATTCGATGAGTGGAGGGCAACCTGGTTTGATTCCCTCTTTTGCTCCTTGTTTGTTCACTGATGAATAAATAACACCCCAAAATGGTGCTTAAATAGTAATAATGGAGGATGTTAGACCTGGCATACTTGGTGTCGTTTTCCTCTTAATTTTTGCCTTCAGACCTCCTGTTTCTGATGATTTTGTTTTTCTGGCCTTTGACTCTGCACACTTTACCACTGCTAACCAGTGCTAAAGCGCTTGTAATCTCTCCTTAAATGTGTTTAATTGGCTTATACCCAATTGGTATATTTAATTTACTTGTAAGTCCCTAGTAAAGTGGCACTACCTGTGCCCAGGGGCTATAAATCAAATGCTACAAGTGGGCCTGCAACACTGCTTGTGCAACCAATTTCAGTTGCACTTTAAACATTTCTCAGGCCTGACACTGCAGCTTCTGTGTGTGTGAAGTTTTAAAAACCTTTTGCCAGGCCCAGACCTTCATTTTTACCCCAAGAGCAGAGTGAACTGTATTTAAAAATTGGGACATATACTTTTAAGTTTTACATGTCCTGGTAGTGAAAAACTCTTAAATTCATGTTTCACTACTGCAAGGCCTACCTCTCCCATCGGATAACATTGGAATTTCCTTATTACATTTTATAAGTGTATTTTCCAAAAGGGTACAGGTAACCCCTTTATTTTTAGTGTCTCTGGAAACGCAATTTAAATTCCTAACATATGGTGAAGTCGGATTTCAAATGACAATTCTGAAAATGCACTTTTAGAAAGTTGACTTTTTCTTGCCTTAGCCAGTTAGTGTCTGCTGCCTGACTCTGGGTCACATGACTGGGTGGGGATGACATTTGGGCTCTGGGTATTCCTCCTAAACAGCCACACACAATGCAGAGCTTAGGTGTGACTTGATGGGCCATCACTAGCAGGATGGGAGGGAGGAGATGGGCCTAGCCCCACTTATACAAAGGGCTGTATACCCCATGTAGTTAGTCGAGAGCCACGGAAAGGAAGGCAGGGCCCCTGTACACTTCAAAGGCATGCCTCCAGAAGCTTCTCCCCACTTCTAAGGCACATCTGGGTATATATACTGGACCTCAGACAACACCACTTCAGTTCACTTCTGGACCTGTGAATACTGTGCCGGGAAGAAAGACTGCTGTGCTGCTACAAGGACTGCCACTCTGGTGGACTGCTGCTCTGAAGGAACTGATGCCCTCCTGTGCTGACCTGCTGACCTGTTGTCTGGGTGAGAAGGACTGGAGCTGCATCTCTTCTATCCAAAACCCAGAGTGACTCCAACGGCTAGTTGACTGGCCTCCTTACCTGAAGCCTCAGGGACACAACAGGCTTCCATGCACCTTGCACCCGGACTTTGCCATCTGAGAGTCTACCCTGCCAAGTGGTGCCACCCCAGTCCTTGACCTTTGGAAGTGGGCTTAATGTGCTCTGTCAACCTATGCGCACCCAGCAAAACAGACACATCTCCTCTGGTGCGTGTCACAAACCAGAGCAGAACTGACAAATCTTCTCTGCTGTGTGGATTGGTCCAACCGCAAAGACCAAAATCGCCACTGCAGTCCATCAGAACCACCACTGAGTGATGCATCCTTGAAGCAGCCCTTGCATCCCTCATCAATGGAAGCCTCAGCAATGACACCGGATTCTGCATTGTAGCCTCACAGCTCTCCCGACTCGACGCATTGCCCCAACTGTGTGCCACATCTCCAGCACTGGACTTGACATCGCAAGTCCTATTGACTGGATTTCTGAATCGAACTGACACTTTGCTTCGGCTGCGCAACGCATCTCCGACGCAGGACCTCGCAATGCAAACCATGATTTAAGGTACTTTGGTCAGCGAGCCTAACTGGGTCTCTATTGCCAGCCCTTCACCATTGCAGTCGGCCTAAACTTGTGACTTTGTCCGGGTCCGGCGCAACCAGATACGCATAGTTGGCACTTTGTGCTTTTTGGCACTATTTTTCTTCAAATCTTTTAAACTGTATATCTCCAATTCTACTAATTAAATTTTGCGGATTTTGGTCTTGTTTTATTTATTTAAGAAAGGTTTATTTTGTGTGGTATTTTCACTTTATTACTGTTTGAAATACTTTAAACATTGCCTCTAAGTTAAGCCTGACTGTTATGTACCAGGATACTAGAGTGTTGAGCACAGGTTGGTTTGAGCCTCACCCTGACAAGGATTGTGACTGCTACTTGACCAGGGCTCACACCCCAGTCAATTAACAACCCAATTTCTCACATTGGTGATCAGCGGCGAGGACTTGTTTTTGTGCAGTGCCATACAGTGGTTTGCTGTACACTACCACCCTATATCTAAGACCAATTTGAGTTTACAGTCTCCCTGATTGATCTTTTTGCTAATTCTCTCTGACTGTTGTGCCTGAATCCATCTCTTCAAGTATGGAGTTTGAGCTGGCTAACATGGAGCCTTGCACTGTGGCTAATCTCAAGCTAAAAGCACCATCAGGAAGGTGGAGCTCCCAAAGGCGCTGAGGACCTGGACGGAAGTCCATCAGTAACTGGCTGAAGCCACAGGAGAGGATAATGAGATGGAAGGGCCTGGAGAAGATCTTTCTATGGTACCACCTGCAGTAGAGGGGGATGAATTGACCCCTGAAGTGGAGCCCCCTGTTAGGGCTGGGAGCAGTGTCTCTTTATGCAGCATGTCCACAGTGGAGTTGGCACAGAGGAGGTAGAAGAGGAATTCAAACTGCAGATAGTCCAGTTGAGAATGGAGGAAAGGAAACTGGCCATGGAAGTTAAGAAAAACTTGTTGGCTCATGAACTGAGTCTGAAGGAGATGAACATCAAGGCCAGGCAGACAGGGTCCAGCAGTGATGGTGGCAGCATACCTGCAGTGCCCACTGGGGAGAAGAGGTCTGGTGCCTGACTGTTTTGTGGGGGAAGACATCAATAAGTGGTTCGAGGCTTATGAGATTGCTTTACAGATGCAGAGGATCCCTGAGGAGGATTGCGGGGCTAGTCTGCGAAAGCACATCCCTAGCGAAGGGAGGAACACTGCAGTAGCGGTCGGTGGTGGGAGTGCCGCCGGGCGCTGACGTGGGGCGGGGGAGGGGCAGGGTGGGGGGTAGTAAACTACGGATTATGGGTGATTACAGGTAAGTACACATATAAATAAATAAAACGAATTTCGTTTCTCGCGCTGCATCGCCAAATGTGATGCAGTGCGAGAAACGAAATTCGTTTTATTTATTTATATGTGTACTTACCTGTAATCGCCCATAATCCATAGTTTACTACCCCCCACCCTGCCCCTCCCCGCCCCACGTCAGCGCCCGGCGGCACTCCCATCACCGACCGCTACTGGAACACTGTACTGGCCGTAAAGAAGGGGGACAGGTTGAGGTATCCACCCATGAAGGAAACCCTTACCAGGAAGTGTGGCCTTACCCCAGAGAAGTGCTGGCAGATGTTTAGGGACAGTCTGAAACTGGCCCAATAGACCTGGGTAGATTGTATAGATTCCTTTTGCAAGCACTGGATGATTAGGGGGACAGCAGTGAAGTAAAGTATTAACAGCGGCTGTACAATTTGATTGCAAAGGAAGACATGTTCAGTCTTTGTTTTGCAGATCTGCACCAACACCTGATTGACAATAAGCTCTCTGACCCCAGGGAGCTTGCTAAGGAGGCGGACTGCTGGGTCAGCAGCAGGATCCACAAGAAGGTACCTGGGGGGATCAGACAAAAAAACTAATGAGTTTTCTAAAGGCCGCCAAGTTCAATGTGTCCGGACTCCCATCCCCCAACTGAGAAGAAGAAGGAATGGTTCCCTCATAAAAAGTCATCAGGGAAGGCACTCCCCATGTGCTATGAGCACCAACAGGAAGGGCACTTCAAGGGGAATGCCAAGTGTCCCAAGCGAGCACAGCCCCCCCACTAGTGGGCAATCACTGAGCTTGGCTAGTGTAGCACTTGGGGAGGAGATATTCCCAGCTAGTGGTGGGGACAGTGTAGAGGTTACCCCAGCATCCCTCGGTGACGGAGAGATGGTGCAGAGAATTCACATGCCTAGTAATACTAGGAAATACAGGCAGTGGGTGGAGGATTTGAGACACACTGGAGTCACCATGGCAACTGTCAGATGTCATCTGGTAACCTCGGAGCAGTTGTTGCAGCTGACAACCATGAGAGTCACTACCCAGGGGCTCTAGTTCCCATTCAGTGGGGTGTGGTCTCAGGTTCCTTGAGGGTAGCTGTGAGTCCATCCATGCCTGTAGATTGTCTGCTTGGCAATGATCTGGAGCCCACCATCTGGAATGAGGTGGAGTTCAGGTCACACTTGGAGATGTTAGGGTTGCCTGAGTTGGTGTGCCTGACCTCACGGTCCATGGCAGCCCAAGAGGGTAGTCAGGAGGGCCTGGAAGAATGGCCCAGGTGCCTGCCAAAAAGAGGAAGGGCAAGGGGCGTGGGAAACCCGCTCCTGAAACTCCCATGGTCCAAGAGGAGGCTGAACCTGAGGGGGACTCCCCGGAGCCTACAGGGGAGGATGCTGCCACCCTGGGGAAACCTGCCTGAGCTGGCCAACTGGCAGCAGGAAGAGGGTTCCACCAGAGAGGAGTTCTGCAAGGCGCAGATGGGATGCCCCACTCTTGAGGATCTATGGCGGTAGGCCGAAGCTCACGCAGCTGGCGACACCTATGGTGATCACCTGATATACTGGGAGAATGGTCTCCTGTACAGCGAGTCTTAGGTTCCTGAGCAGGAGTCAACATGTGTGTTGGTGGTCCCCCAGTGCTACAGGGCCTTCCTACTGGAGCTGGTTCATGATATTCCTCTGGTAGGTCATTTGGGGCAGGACAAGACCTTTGACAGGCTTGTCACCCACTTTCATTGGCCTCACCCGCCAGGCCAGTGGCAAGTCAGGAGGGAGGCAGAAGTCTCCCCTGCAACTTTTCCCTGTCATTGACACCCCCTTTGGGCATCACCTTTATTGGGACTCTGGACCCCAAGACAGCCAGGGGCAACAGGTTTATCCTGGTCTTGGTGGACTTGGCTATCCTTCTGAGAATTGTGACTGTACCCACAGTAGTCAGGGCACTGATGGGGCTAGTTACCTTTGTGGGGTTCCCCAAGGAGGTGGTGTCAGACCATGGTACCAATTTCATGTCAACGTGCATAAAGGCTATTTAGAGGGAGTGTGGGCTAACCTACAAGTTTTCCACTCCTTACCACCCTCAAACCAATGGGCTTGTTGACATGACCATGGTCCTGTAAGAGTCCTTAATGTGGAAGTGGGACTTCCTATTGCCATGCCTGTTTGGTATTGGGAGGTGCCACAGAAGGGGTTTGACTTCAGCTACTTTGAGCTCCTGTATGGGCACCAGGTGTGAGGACCTCTCAGTCTGGTCAAGGAGGGGTGGGAGCAAGCTCCCAGGAAGGCTCCCTAAGATGTGGTCAGCTACATGCTGGCACTCTGAACCAAGATGAGGCACTTTTGGAAGCAAGCTAAGGTGAATCTAGAAGCTAGCCAGGAGTTCATGAAACAGTGGTATGACCAGAAGGCCACACTAGTAGAGCTTCAGCCTGGCCAAAAAGTGTGGGTGATAGAGCCTGTGGAGCCCTGGGCCTTGTAAGATCATTGGTCTTGGCTTTATGAGGTGAAAGAATGCAAAAGTGAGGTCACTTACCTGGTGGACCTCAAAACTCCCAGGAACCCTTTTAGGGTTTTGCACGTCAATCAACTCAAACCCCACTTTGAGAGGTCTGAGTTAACCAAGCTCCTGGTCACAGATAATGGGATGAAAGAGGAAAGTGAACCTCTCCCCGGCCTCCTTTCTTTCAAGGAGCAAAATGGGTCAGTGGAGGGTGTCAATCTCTCCCCTTCACTGACCCTAGAACAACAGAGCTACTGCCACCAGTTATTGGAGCAGTTTGCCTATTTATACTCCCTTACCCCAGGACACAATACATGGTGTACCCATGACATTGACAGTAGGGACAGCACACCTGAGAAAAGTAAAATTTACAGGTTGTTTGATAAGGTGAGATCCAGCATCAAAAAAGAGGTCTCCAAGATGCAGGAGCAAGGGGTTATTGACCCCTCAAACAGCCCTTGGTTCAGCCCAGTGGTATTGGTCCCCAAGGCTGCCCCTCCAGGTGCCACCCCACAACTTAGCTTCTATGTGGATTACAAGGCCTCAATGCAGTCACCAAGACTGAGGCACATCCCATCCCATGAGCTAATGAGCTCATAGATTGGCTAGGAGCTGCCAAGTTCCTCAGTATGTCTGGCTTGATCCCTGGGTTCTGGCAGATTGTCTTGACCGAGGGGGCTAAAGAGAGGTCTGCATTCTCAATGACAGAAGGGCACTTCCAGTTCTGGGTAAGTGCTTCAAGCTTTGCAGAGAGGGCCTGACTATCAAGGCCAGTAAGTGCCAGATAGGGCATGAAACAGTGGTCTACTTGGATCACCAAGTGGGAGGTGGCAAAGTGCAGCCTCTCCAGCCCAAGATTGAAATCTTTCTGGCTAGGTTACCCCCCAAAAACCAGACAGAGGTGAGAGCCTTCTTAGGCCTTCTTGGTTACTACAGGTGATTTGTTAAGGGGTATGGCACCATTGTTGCACCCTTGACAGCTGATTTCCAGGAAGCAGCTACATCAGGTGATCTGGACAGAGATGTGTCAGAACACTTTTGATGCCCTGAAGGAAGCCATATGCACAGCACCCATGCTCAAGGCCTCTGACTTCTCTCAAGAATTCATTGTGCAGATAGATCCTCAGAGCATGGCCAAGGGGCCATGCTCTCACAGCTAAACGAAGAGGGAATGAATCAACCTGCAGCCTTCATGAGTAGGAGGTTACTGCCCCGGGAAGAGGTGGAGTGTAATAGTGAGGGAAGCCTTTGCACTGGTTGGGAACTGGAGAAGCTGACAGTATATCTGTTTGGTGCTCACTTCCGGGTTCAGACAGACCACAGACCCCTCAGATGGTTAATGCAGATGATGGGTGAGAATCCCAAACTGTTAAGGTGTGTCAGAAACCCTCTGGCATGTCATTGTTTGTCTTTCAATCAGACTTCTGTCAGATTAAAAAAACATCTTTGCTAAGAAATACCCTCCATTGGAAAAGACTGAGTCAATTATGGAAACTATCTCTACGGTTAATCATGCAAAGGTTAAAATTACCGCATGGTGAACTTCCTAATATGGCTATCGCTCTTTGTAAGTCAGAAGTATCACGATGAGCACTGCAACTGTGTTTCTAGTCAGAGAGGTAGCATCTCTCTTTCGTGCTTCTTCAGAATTCCAGTAAAAAAAGGAAATTTGTCGGAAGAGAGCAGTGAAGCTATCCTGTGCATACGAGGCTTGCTGTGCAGTATAGTCGTCGTCAGAGCAGTGTTCCATAAACCCGAGGAAACCTTCTGTGAAAAGAAGTGTTTCCAAATTCGAGTAAGAGTGTTTTGAGGAGACAAGTGTCTCAGGAGTGCTTTAGTTATCAGCGTTCATGAGACTTTGAAAGAGTATTTGTCATTTTATTTTTGAACTCAGACTTGCCAAGAAAAAACTTGTAAACCTATTTTAAAGGATTCGTTTGGCATTGACATTCATTCCAACAATTTAAATATTCTGAAAACGTGTGAAAGAATAAATTTAAGGATAAAGATCGTCTTCACCATTTATTATATATATATATATATATATATATATATGAGAAGAAAAGGTTGCTCCCGGGTCGGAGAAGCACACATCGGTGGGTTTTAATCATCCTTTAATGGAGGTTGTGGCGAGGTGAGTAGGAGACATCCAAGTCCATTTACAACTCCTTACGCGTTTCGGGCTACACGCCCTTGATCACAGGAAATCTATGGAGCAATTCAAAAGACATTGCAGTCACCATTTTATGTTTCCAAATACACCCGCCCACAGTGGGCGTTCCGCAAGTGCAAGGCATCATGGTACATATAGTACTGTAAACATCAGTCTCAAGTGAGATTTCTCATTTCTCCAAAGTTATAAAATATCAATAAAAACCACAGTGGGTTGATGAAAATGTCCCGCTTCTCACAGCGCCACACATATCTGCGCTCCATCAGACCCCACCGTCCAAACTGGTGACTCCGCATCGGCATCACCACAGGTCCGCTGTTCCTGCGGCGGTGCTTCCGCACGGCTGGACCGGCCGTAAAATGTGAGAAGAAAAGGTTGCCCCCGGGTCAGAGAAGCACACATCGGTGGGTTTTAATCATCCTTTAATGGAGGTTGTGGCGAGGTGAGTAGGAGACATCCAGGTCCATTTACAACTCCTTACGCGTTTCCGGCTACACGCCCTTGATCACAGGAAATCTGTGGAGCAATTCAAAAGACAGGAGCAGCGGACCCGTGGTGCTGGTATTTGCTAATTCAGCCCAAGTGGGCGTAACCCACCACATTACTGTCGATACTATCACTTTCTGGATAGTTGTCAGGAATGTTGCAATTCTGCCCAAGTGGGCATATAATAATTTATAAACGCTTCCCAGCATAATACTACCTGAGTAGATCAAACGTAACGTGTGATCTACTCATGTAGTATTATGCTGGGAAGCATTCCGGACAACTATCCAGAAAGTGAAAGTATCGACAGTAACGTGGTGGGTTACGCCCACTTGGGCTGAATTAGCAAATACCAGCACGGACGTTGTGACATGGAATTAACATGATATTGTAACTGAGTTGATTTATGTGCTTCCATTATATGTTGGTCACTAGTTATGTATTCCAGGCTAAACATTTTGATAGATTGTATGAAATTACCCCTTTAAAATGGATGCCGTTTTTGCACAACATTTGAGGTGACAAAGTAGTCCTTTTTTATTGCTTACACTTTGAATGCACTATATGTTTATGGTAAAAACAAATGTTTACTGACCCGTGAGAAAGGAGCGGCTGCTCCGAAACGCGTCGGGCTTTGTTTGCCAGATGGAATAATAATAAACCACGTTTGAAAACGAATTTGGGCTCGGCACAATCTGTGTATCTTCACAAGGATTGGTGTGTATATTGAGAGGCTCGCAACCTCACCAGAAGCCCGCCGCCGCAGAAAGGGCAGAGGTGTACGCGAACTCTGTTGGATGCTGTTTGATAAACTCCTTTGCCCGCCTAACTGATTCCGGATGAGTACTGAGGACTACAGGGAACCTGCAAGTGATTGTGGCATCGCGGTGATCGGGGGAGTCGGCGGACTTTGTCCCGAGTAGCTGCGGAGGTCGGCGGCACTGATGCAAGGAATCTCAGGTCTGTGAGTGTAAATACACGGAGATCACTAGGCTGGCGGATGCCGCGTGACTAAACGAGTTTAGTCACAGCCGTTAGTTAACGTGGATTAGACTGGTGGCTACCAGGGTTAGGGTACTTCTTTGGATAAAGCACCCTATAACTTGCTAAAATGCTGGCAAATAGAGAGGCAACATGACGTGAAGCGGCAGAATTGCTGTTTATACCAATTCCTAACAATGTCACAGATGGTGATAACTCAAGCAGCACTAAGGCGAAAGAATTTCAAACGAAACGTCAACTATGGGATAATTTATGGAAAGTGGCAAAGACAGAACAAGCTAAATGGTGGGAGGCAACAGCCCTACAAAAGTATGTGGACGACGAGAGAGTCCCAAGGGGCTTGCGAATTTTCATTACTCCTACCTTCAATGATCCTGATCCCGATGTGATTGAAGAATGGGCACAGAATAATCACAACTGTTCAACCATCATGTTAAAGCTATTGATAAAATATGCGGTGAAGGATACACAACGACTATCATTGGAGATGAAAAAACTATCAAATTCATTGAAAGAAAAATGTACTGACAGTGAGTTTGACGCTGAAATGAACAAATTGAAATTGCGCTTGGAGAAAGCCGAGGAGGAAATCAAATTAAAGAAACAACGAAAATTTCATAGAGACCAAATAGACTATGAAATAGGACAAATATTCACGTTTGGTAAGAAATTTGACCATTTGAGAGAAACTACCAAAACTCGGATTGAGATGACTCAAGGGCCTAAGGATGGGAATATTATAGGTGGAAGTGAAGCGGCTACTACATTGCGGATCAGTTCAACGGAACCTACAGAGAGTGAAGTCTTGGGAGACAAGACTCCAGAACAGGAGGAACAATCGGGTGTAAAATCCCGCATTTTAAAAGAATTCGACCTGCTGGTAAGGGGAAGACAAGGATCGGCGAGTCCGGGGCCCCAGGCAAACAAAGGTCGAGGTCGAGGCGCCAGAGGAGGCAACAAGTGAGGCGCAAAACAGCAAGGCAATATAGAAAGCTTCATGGGAATGACAACAAGGGGCAAATCGGCGACAAAATGAAGGGATCACTCACGGTAGTAAATCTATCTGATATTTTATTGTCCGAAAGCCAAATTGATGTTTTATCTTTGGGGTTAACATTCTGTCCAACTAAAAGATTTGATTACACTGAGAGCAGGATTGACTTGTTCTATTTTACGAGAAAATTGAAACTTAAAAAATGGTTGAGAGTAGACAAAAGCAAACATTGTCATTTGCTCCTAATGTGGAGTCAAATCTCACTATTGAGGATATAGACACCCTACATACCCTTAGAGAATTGAAGGGAGCTGAAGATTGGGTAGATGACCCTTTGATAAATCTAGCACAAGAAAATGTGAGAATTGATCAAGCTAGTACCAGTGGTTTCAAACCCAAATCATGGTTTTTACCTCAAATACACAACTATGCTATTGAGGTGTTTGAGAAGGGAGTTAAAAATTAGTTAAAAAAACTTGCAAAATGGAAAGTCCACTCACATAGTAATCTCACCCATGAACAACAAAAATCTGTTAAAGAACTGCAAGATAGTAAGGATATAGTGATAAAAAAAATCTGATAAGGGTGGGAACATAGTTGTCTGGCTGATTAAAATGTATCGAGAAGAGGGGAAAAGACAACTTAGTGATGTGAATAACTATGTGAGAACAGACAGAAAGAGCTATGAGGCGAGCAATGAACGATACAAAGTAAATCTTGTGAAGTGGAAGAATGACAAACTGATAACCAATGATGAGTTCAAATTTCTATACTGCGAATTTCCTAAATTATCCGCAATGTATTTACTGCCTAAAATTCACAAGGGCAATCAAAATCCTCCAGGAAGACCAATCGTTTCTTCCATGGGAAGTTTGTACGAAAACACTTCTAAATATATTGATTATTTTTTAAGACCGTACGTACAAGCTTTACCATCATATGTGCAAGACACAGGGGATTTTTTACGACTAATTGAGAATGTCATTTGAGAACAAGACATGTTACTGTTAACATTGGATGTTAACAGTCTGTACACTTGTATACCACATAATTTGGGCATGGAAGCATGTCGTTACTATCTGAAGAGTCGTGCGATATCCTATCTAATGCATACTGAAATGCTATTGAACATGATGCACACCTGTTTGACAAATAGTTTTTTCATTTTTGATCACGTGATCTACTGCCAAACCCAGAGAACGGCAATGGAGACCTGCTTCGCCCCCAGTTATGCTGGTCTGTACCTAGGCTGGTGGGAGGAGCAGGTGGCAAGTAACATCGAAGCCTTTAACCACCATGTCGTCCTCTGGGCCAGGTACATTGATGATGTATTTTGTGTTTGGAAAGGGACTGAGAACAAAACTATCAGCTTTGTTGAATCCCTAAATGACAACTTTTAAATTTAAAATTACATGTTCAATGGACAGGAGTGTTATTGAATTCCTGGATGTAGAAGTGAAAGTGAGTGGTAGCCAGTTGGAGAGTAGATTATTTCGTAAAAAGACAGCTGGCAACAGCTTGCTACATGCTGAGAGTTGTCACCCCATTTGCCTTATAAATAGCATACCATATGGGGAGCTATTAAGGGCGAGGAGAAACTGTAGCTCCAATTTAGCTTTTCAGAAAGAAATGATATCAATGAAAGCTAGGTTTACGGAGAGGGGTTACTCTCAGAAAGTAATAAAACAAGCATGTGAAAAATTGAGAAGCATTAAAAGGGAAGATTTGTTGAAACCCAAATGTAAAGCTAGTGACAAGAAAGAACCGATAAGATTTATAACGTCATTTAGTAATCAAGCTTGGGAGGTGAAAAAATGCCTCAGAAAAGTTTGGGAGGTGTTGGGCACGGATTATACATTAGCCAAGTTTGTAGGTGAGAAACCTAGGATTACATTCAGGAGATGTACAGCTTTAAAGGATATGTTATGGAAGAGTACATTACCAGCAGCTACAAATTTACAAATGACAACACAGGGTTACTTTACATGTAGGTCGTGCAAAGCATGTCAGAACAGTACCAATTGTAAGCAGATAGAGTTATCCAAATTCCAGAAACCATTTGTGAATTCGAAATATTTAACATGTAAATCTGATTTCTGTGTATATGCTTTAATCTGTCCTTGCTCATTGGTGTATATTGGTAGCACCATCCATCAAGTTAAAAAACGCATCTTGGAGCACATGAGAGCGATTACAAATGAAGATAGACAATATCCCATTGCTCGACATTTTAAGGAGTTTCACAATAAAAATGCAAAGTTGTTGAAATATTGTGCCCTAGATAGAATCCCTATATCCGAAAGAGGAGGAAACAGGGTTCGTGATTTGAGGCGTTTGGAGTCTAAAATGATCGTAAGATATGAAACCATGTATCCAGTAGGCATGAACAAAGATGAGGAGTTATCGGTACATTTAGGCTAAAGGATTACATGTTATAATCAATTAATGAGGAAATATGTATCATCAATTGCTAGGAACAGGGAATCACGCGTGTTAGCCTCTTGTGTATAATGTTTGTATTTTTATAATCATGGAGTGATCATTAATGATCGGTGCACTTGTTGTTTTTATCTTACAGGAGACGGAGTTAATACCTTGTTATGAAGAGAAATGCAAAAGAGCTACAATATGGGGTGTAAAAGGGTAGATATGAAGTATTATATGTTTATGCATACTGGTTTGCCCACTGGGGCTTGGTTGTAACGTGTGATCTACTCAGGTAGTATTATGCTGGGAAGCGTTTATAAATTATTATATGCCCACGTGGGCAGAATTGCAACATTCCTCACAACTATCCAGAAAGTGATAGTATCGACAGTAACGTGGTGGGTTACGCCCACTTGGGCTGAATTAGCAAATACCAGCACGGACGTTGTGACATGGAATTAACATGATATTGTAACTGAGTTGATTTATGTGCTTCCATCATATGTTGGTCACTAGTTATGTATTCCAGGCTAAACATTTTGATAGATTGTATGAAATTACCCCTTTAAAATGGATGCCGTTTTTGCACAACATTTGAGGTGACAAAGTAGTCCTTTTTTATTGTTTACACTTTGAATGCACTATATGTTTATGGTAAAAACAAATGTTTACTAACCCGTTAGAAAGGAGCAGATGCTCCGAAACGCGTCGGGCTTTGTTTGCCAGATGGAATAATAATAAACCATGTTTGAAAACGAATTTGGGCACGGCACAATCTGTGTATCTTCACAAGGATTGGTGTGTATATATTTATATATGTATATTACCTACTGGCGGTCGCCAGTAGGTAGTTATAGTTAGGACCTCGTTTCTATTCAAAAAGCGTTTTTTCTTTTGCCAATATCTTTGGCGCCGGTTGATGAATCTTCACAAAATTTTCAAAACTAATGGGACGGACCGGTCAGCTCCTGTGTTGAAAGTTTCAGGGTCATTCGTCAAGCAGGGGCCGAGAAAAAAGGGGGGTCCCAAAGCGCCTTTTCCCCTTGTTAATTTCCATAGGAATTTTGAAACAGGTTACAGTCCGAACTGCTGAACGGAATTACACTAAATTTGGCAAAAAGGTAGGTCTTGGTCTAGAAAGGGTGCTTTTTTTAAATGGTGTAAATCCGTTCAGTAGTTTCTAAGAAATTCAAAAATAGAAAAAATATCGATATCTGGGCGGAGCCTAACCACACATCTCATCGTGAGATCTGATTGGCTGTCAGCACTTCATCCTGGAATTGCTGGCAGCCATCTTGGGACCAAAAGACATGATAGCACCCCATTGAAATGCTTTGTAGTGAATAGAAGGTTTTGAGGGTCACCAAAAGGAGAACTATAAAGGGTGATAACAGACTTTAGTTACATTAGAATTCATTTGTTGATGGTACCATACTAGTTTTAGGAATTGTGGTGTGTTCTAAGGTGATTTTACCCTGTGAAAAACCTTCTGCTGGGATATCATGAATCATGTTTGAGAGAAAACTATTTTCTCATGCTTATCCCAAAGAGGTTTGGAAGGTGCTCCAGAAGCTAAAATGAGAGCATATTTTCTGTAAATTCACATTATCTTTCTCAGTCATGTGAGAATGAAGTCTGACATTCTCAGTAAAACATGTACATCCAACAAGGGCAGAGACTGTCAGTTGATTCCTTTGTGTTCTACTGCAGCTTTCCAGAGTGTTCTAAAGAACAACTAGAGAGCTAACAGTCTTACTTATGACAAAAGTATGGCACACCTGAAGCCATCTTGATTGGAATAAACTGGTAACACTTAAAACATTTAATTTAAAAAGGAACAAAATGAGGGGGTTCATTTTGCCATAGAAATTATGGTTAGTGCTGTAGAAAGAAAAATTAGGACATGTTTTAAGTGAGATCTCAAATATCTTTCTGTTATACTTCAACAGGAGCAGCCTGTCAGTTGATTCCTTTGTGTTCTACTGCAGCTTCCCAGAGTGTTCTAAAGAACAACTAGAGTGCTAACAGTCTTACTTATGACAAAATTATAGCACACCTGAAGCCATCTTGATTGGAATAAACTGGTAACACTTAAAACATTTAATTTAAAAAGGAACAAAATGAGGGGGTTCATTTTGCCATAGAAATGATGGTTAGTGCTGCAGAAAGAAAAATTAGGACACATTTTGAGTGACTTCTCAAATCCTCTTCTATTTCATTAAAAAATTCTGACATGCAGACTGAAACATGCACTTTCAATACCAGCAGCAGACTTCCAGTTAACTCCCTGGTGAGCAGTAGCTTTACTACAGTGATCTAATGAGCAACTAGAGTGCTAACATTCTGAATTTATGGCAAATGTGTGACACATCTGAATGTCTGTTGGGTTCTGTATTCTTTAAATGCTTTCTGTGTATCTTTAAATGCTTGCACATACCACCATGACTATGTGTTCCATGCTGGAATGGTGGCATGTGGAATAGTCAGAAGGGCAGTTGCCTTTGGCTGTCGCTCTGGCCGGTCGTTTACCTTGGAGATCTCTTATTCCTAATAAAAGAGATTGAACCTACCTGACGAAGTATCTTCCTCCTTTCACTGGCGACGACTGGATTCGGACCCTGGACCGGAGGAGAGCATTTTCCTTTTTTGTGGAGCCTTTTGCTGTTACCTGTTTGTTGTCTCCGTTGCTGACTCCACCATCTTCTTACTTGCAGTTTGAGACTTTCCATTTTACAAGGTGAAACTGGACTCCGGTAGGATTTCGTTTTTCTTCGTTTTTCTCCTGTTTGGCCATTTTTCTTTTATTGACAGTTTTCCTTGCTGCCTCATGCCGCTCTCGAGCAGTTGAGCGTGAGTTTGCGCGCGCTGTCTTCCTGCCTCTCTTTGTGACCTGTGTTTCAAGCTTTGGCGCAACCCTCCGTTCCATCATCCTTCAGCAAAGAGGCTGGTCAAAGATCTGAGCGCGTCTCAGTTGCTTGGCAATGCGCTGCACGTTTTCGTTAAAGCTTTGGGAGTGTCCTTCATCGCCTAGCAACGTCACGCTCATTGGATTGGAGCTATGTTCAGCAGCCATGTACGGCAGCCATCTTGCTTCTGGATATCTCCAATACTATCTGTATTGACTCACTCACTTTACGTGGAACAGTACGATCAATACCACTCATCAATCGCGATCAGCTGTTTGCGCATCACAGTGATGCGCACACCTATCCTACTCAACTTCTACATGTCAATCGTGTGTTTGACAACACGCATTTCACTCACTTTTTGAATTTCTGTCCGCTAACAGCTGATTGCACATCACGATGATGTGCACACCTATCCTTACATAATTCACATACAAACTGTATTCCTGGTGCCACCTGCTGTCAAGTGCACGTCGGTGACGCGCACACCTCTTCTTATTAAAACTATTCAGTGGATTTTCTCTTTACCACGCACTACTTCATGTGCACACCTTAACTCCTATTAATATCATTTTTTTTTCTTTTTCATTCTCTCACAAAAGTTTGTTACTGTTTGCATATTTTGTGTACTTAATAGTTAAAATGCAACAATCTTTACTCCCTCCGTCCCCCTTTCTCTCCACTCCAGGTAATCCACCTGTGGAATGGGAATTGTGGTTAGAAGGTTTTGAGGCTTATCTAGAAGCCATTTTGAGGCAGAAGTTTTCACGCAAAAGAAAAAATTAGCTTTACTGCGTCACTCCATGGGTACAGAAGGGAGAAAAGTTTTAAAACAATTACCTCCTGCTGTAGTCATGGGTGAGAGTGATGCCATCGATGAATATGCTTCAGCCATAAAGATGGTGGATTCCAGGTTCAAAAGGAAGCATAACATCATTATGGAAAGGCATAAGTTTTATATGAGAAAACAATTACCTGGTGAGCCTGTTGAAGCTTTTGTAAGTGATTTAAGAGTGTTAGCATCCACTTGTGATTACAAAACTTTTCATGATGAGATGTTGAGAGACCAGTTAGTTGAAAAAACCAACAGTAAAAAAATTCAAGAAAAATTGTTAACAACGGAAGGTTTAACTTTAGATAAAGCTTTGGAAATAGCTAAAAATATAGAATCCACAGCAATGTACATGGATCAAATGGCTTTGGAGACTAAAGTCCATGCTGTTACTGTTGACAAGGTTTCGAACAAGAAAGAAATTAAGTATGATAAAGGTAGACCACTTGAATGTTACAGGTGTGGTAGCAGGAGTCATTTAGGAAATGCTTCTTTTTATCCTGCTTTTGATAAATATTGTGCCAAATGCAAAAAGAAAGGCCATTTTTCTAAGGTGTGCAAATCCAGACCTGTTAATACCAACATCAAACCTTCAACAAAAAAGGTCCTTTCTATTGATACCAAATCAGAAGTTGATCTTAATTCAGATAGTGAGGATGGCAATGAAATTATGATATCTAATGCTGATGAATCTCATGTTAAAGAATCTCTTAATGTTTTGTATGTTCCTCATGATTCCAGTCTTTTAGCCAATGGTTCACAAGTATTGAAACTTCAACCTGCCATCGTAAAGCGACCCTGCTGTCAAGTTGGAGTAAATGGCAATTACATTTCCATGATGGCTGATTCTGGCTCTTTCTTCACTTTAATTGGTCCTGAGGAGTGGAGTAAATTAACCGATATTCCTTTAAGGAAATCCGTAGTGAAACCTGTACCGCATGGGGGCAAGCCTGTTCAGGTTTTGGGAGAATTTGATTGCTCTTTAACTTTCAAAGAGCACTCGACTCTGGCCACTGTCTATGTAGCAGAAGATGGATCTTCACTTCTTGGGTGGTTGGAACAAAAAAATGTAGGTATAATTTTGGATCCCAACAGTCCTGAACAGGTTCTCCTTAAAGATGATTTTAAACCTGTTTTCAATATAGACACACATGATTGGAAAGCATCTTTTCCATGTGTTTTTAGTGAAGGTCTTGGTAAAATAAAGGGTTTTTCCCATCAGATCGTTCTAAAGCAGGGAATTTAACCTGTGGTGCACAAGCCCAGACGTGTACCCTTAGCCATGAGGAATTATCCCAAGAGCTCGAATCTCTTTGCAGTCAAGGCATTATTGAGCCCATAGAAAGCTCAGAATGGCTTTCCCCCGTAGTTTTAGCCAGAAAACCTAATGGGGCTCTTAGAATGTGTATAGATTTGAGAGACCTAAATGACAGGATATGGGTGGACAGACACCCTCTGCCCAACATCACTGAAATGTTGAGTTCTCTTAAGGATGCAAAAGTATTTATTACTTTAGATATGTCATCCGCGTACCACCAGATTACCCTCAAGAAAGATTGTCGCCATCTCACATATTTTGTTACTCCGTCTGGCGCCTACAGATTCAAAAGGATGCCTTTTGGTCTGGCGTCAGCTTCGGCTGTATTTCAAAGAGTCATGGAGTCCATGTTTTCTAAGGTGCCTAATGTCAAATGTTTTCAAGATGATATATTGGTGTATGGTAAAAATATGGAATCTCACGACAAGACTTTAGCTATTGTGTTATCGATTCGAACAGACCGAGGTGCAACTTTAAAAGCAGAGAAATGTAAATTTGCTGTTGATGAAGTGAACTACCTGGGGTACAAATTATCTGCCAAAGGAGTTGAACCTAAGAAAGATTTGGTCATGGCCATAAAGGGTTTTCCCACTCCACAGAACAAAGACCAACTTCGATCTTTTTTTGGCATGTTAGAGTTTTATGCTAGGTTTATTCCCAATTGCAGTAGTAAAACGCATAACTTGAGATTACTTATGAAGAAAAACCAACATTTTTTGTGGTCATCTGATTTAGAGAAGGAATTCCAGTCCATAAAGTTAGAGTTGAGTAACGCTATTCCTTTACAACCTTTCGACACACATGATCAATCAATCGTGGTCACCGATGCTAGCCAGTACGGTTTAGGTGCTGTTCTTCTTCAAAAAAGAGAAGGGAAAGAGGAGGTCGTGGCTTTTGCCTCGCGTGCCTTGAGAGGTGCCAAGTCCACTTACTCAGTTGTGGAGCGTGAAGCTTTAGCTTGTTGGTGGGGCGTGGATTACTTTAGACAATAGTTATGGGGTTCTGAGTTTACCATTCGCATGGACCACAAGCCATTGGTTAATTTGTTCACTACTAAGGGCGCTAGTAATGCCACTCCCCGTATTGCCAAGTGGCATTACAGGTTGATGGAATTTCATTTTCATTTAGAGTACATTCCTGGTGTTAAGAACATTTTTGCGGACTATCTATCTAGATTGCCTCTTTTCAATGAACAATCAAGTGAACAAGGGGAGGAGGAATTTTGTATTGTGGCTTCTTTAATGGAGTCTAGTTTTAACTGTATTTCAGAAGAAGAATGGAAGCTTGCTATTCAGCAGGATGAATTGATTCAAGAAGTGATTGGCATGTTAGGTAAAGTTTGGTTGCCAAAGAATGAGAGAGTAAGTTCATTTAAACACGTTTTTCCAGAATTGAACATGCATTCTGGTATTCTGAAGAGAATGGATTTATTGGTAGTGCCTGTTTCTTTGCAGAACAGGATTTTGATGCTAGCACATGAAGGCCACATAGGTATGAGAGCCATGAAGAGAAGACTTAGAGAAGTATTCTGGTGCCCTGGAATGGATCGTTCTGTTGAACATTTTGTAAGGGATTGTATTTCTTGCGCTGTCAGCGATAAGACTCAAATCACCTTTCCTAGTCCCATCGAAGCCATTCCTGTTCCCGACAAACCATGGGTCAAGTTAGCTTTAGACATCATTGGGCCCATGTTTGTATTAGATGAACGGAGCAGGTATGGTTTGGTGGTGGTGGATTATGGTTCCAGGTGGCCTGAGGTAAAATTTGTGAGGTCCGCACCCACTGAAGAAGTAACGAATTTCCTTCAGTCTTTGTTGTTGAGGGAAGGTGCTCCTATTGAACTTGTCACTGACAATGGAGTGCAGTTCATGTCCAAGGAGTTTCAAGAATTCTTGTGTCATTGGGGCATCAAGCACATCACTACTTCCTTGTATCACCCTCGCAGTAATGGTTTAGTGGAGCGCTGCAACAGGGTCATAAAAGATAGCATTCAATTGTCCATGCCCAATGGTTTGAACTGGAAGATGGAACTGGCCAATTTATTTTGGGCTTTACGCACGACGCCCAACGCTGTTACCAAAGTATCTCCCTTCTCATTATTAAAAGGTAGAACAGCTTCCACTAAATTAGTCAGACCTTGGATGCGTGATTTGAGTGCTTGTAATGTGAATCCTGAGTTAGTGAAAAACAATTTTGTCAAAGCTCAAAGCAAGTACATTACCCATGAACCAGTTAGAGGAAGAAAACAAGTGGTTTTCAAAGAAGGGGATTTGGTTAAAGTGAGACTTCCTGGTTTTGTTGCCAAAGGTCATTCCAAATTTTCTTGTCCAATGCAAATCATTTCGCTGAGAAACAGATCTGTCAAATTAAGTGATGGAAAATGATGGAATATGGAAAGATTATCCAAACAGAGATTTGCTGGTGATCCTAGCATGGATTCCAAACTGAGATTTGCTGGTGATCCTAGCATGGATTTCACTTCTCAAAGCGTGCCCAGTTCCATCATTCATAGTGAATCTAGTTCAAATGTTCATGCAAGGGAACGGAGACCAATTTTTTGGTTTAAGGATTATGTTAAATCTTGATGGATTTTTAGCACCTCTGTTTAACTTTCTGCATTATGCCACATGTTTTTATTTTGTTATTTTGTTTGTGTTTTCTTTGTTTATTTTTTCAATTGTATGTATTATATAACCTTTCTTTTCTCTATGTTAAGGGAAGAGATGTGTTGGGTTCTGTATTCTTTAAATGCTTTCTGTGTATCTTTAAATGCTTGCACATGCCACCATGACTATGTGTTCCATGCTGGAATGGTGGCATGTGGAATGGTCAGAAGGGCAGTTGCCTTTGGCTGTCACTCTGGCCGGTCGTTTACCTTGGAGATCTCTTATTCCTAATAAAAGAGATTGGACCTACCTGACGAAGTATCTTCCTCCTTTCAATGTCTTCTTGATGGATTCAAAGTAAAAAACTGAAAGCATTTCCTACTGACGAGACTGTAGTAAATGAGGAAATTAGGAAACTTCATAACAAATAAGTCTCCCAAGATGGCCACCGTAGAAAAAAGAGCCCAAATGTAGCACAAATATCACCCAGATGTAGCCCGCATATAGCCCAATGACAGTAGTGTGCAAAACACTTTTTATTTTATATTTTTTGCAGTTTTATATAGTGCAGACTAGTCAGGTATTAAAGCGTTGCATCTTACTTGGACCCCGTATTGCGTATTTTGCACAAAGTACTTGAGATTGATCTTGCGAAACATTGAACTTTACTATTCTGTTAACCCGAAGTTGCTCTGAGCTGGGCTTTGTAACACCTGTTTTTACATACTGGTTTTAATTAATTCTCAGTGTATTGTATTAAGAAAGAGGATTTACTGTTTTTATGTACACTTTTATGACCTATGTTTCTAAATCAGATCGAAAAATATTTATTGAATTGAATTGAAGTCTCCCAAGATGGTCACCAGTGAAAAAGGAGCCCAAATGTAGCACAAATATCACCCAGATGTAGCCCACGTATTGCCCAATGACAGAAGTGTGGAAAATTCCAGAACCAGTTTGGGCACTTTTAGAAGTCAGTTGGTAAGGGTTAATATGTCTAACCAATAGAAATGTGTTTTATAATTTGAAATAATGTAGGAAGGAATGTGATTTGTTATTTACATGTATTTGTGTGGAGAAAGAGAGCGAAACTTTGCCATTACTGGTTTTGCCTTGCTGAGAGCAGTGCATTACATTTATTGTGTGCATAAGAAAATCTTTTCTGAGTTTCTGATATTTTATATTCTACAAATCAATTTGGAAGGTGAGTTATAAATTTGTGAGGTGTATTATGTGTAAGCTTTATTTTTCAAGTTAAATAATTAATCAAGAACTTTGATGTTTGAAATATATTATTAAATGTAGAGATGTTTATTGTAGTTTGTTTTATTGTAGTTAAATGTTGTTTGAAATGGATTCTGTATAGTATGTGTATATTGGAATATGGATTAGTGATTATGGTAGTTTGTTTTAGTGTGTGGATATGTATACTTGTAGTATACCGCATCATTTTAGCTGTTGCTTTAAATTTGGAGGTGGAGTCTGTCAAAGTTTAAGGTGTGCATGGACTTCTGTCTCAAGTATGTTTCTACTTGTATATGTATTTTCATATGTCTTATACATTTGGAGGTGCATGATGTATAACAAAGAGGTGCTGTTACTTTTTATGTGGTAGGCTCAAGACTGTGAGTACTAGCAGAATGGTGAAGATGCAGCACAAAAGTGTGGTGTAAAAGATGGTGACATAAGGTGTTATTAATTAGGCTTCTTTTTTAAGTTTCTAGAGAGGTACAGTTGAAGTATGCCGCATAATTTTTGATGTTTGCTTGAAATTGGAAGTTTGTTCTGTGGTTTTTTAGGTTTGGATAGTGTTATGGTACAGACATATTCATTTATGGTCTTAGTAATATGGTGAGACTTTTACTAAAGATATGTGAAGGGTTCCTACTTTCTATTTGGGTAGGTGTAATATTATAAGTAGTTGTAGAATGGTTAAGCAGTAGCCTGAAAGTGAGGTTTCAGATGTTTGTAGAGATGTTATTTATTAGAGTAATTTGTATGATGTTACAAAAGTTATATTTCATATATACCGCATAATTTTCAGTGTCTGTTTGAAAATTAAAGTGTACTCTGTGAAGTTTTGAGCTGTGCATGGTGTTGTGACTGAGATATGTGTCTACTTGCTCATACACTTATAGAATCACCCAGGCACTACCTTTGCACTCCTGTAATCACTCAGGCAGTGCCTTAGTACTTCTGTAATCACCCAGGCAGTACTCATGCACTTTTAAAATCACCCACTCACTTTTTATGTATTCTAGTAATCCCAGAGATATTACCCCTGCAGTCATGCAATCACCCAGGCACTAGTTATGTACTACCCCTACAGTTATGCAATCATGCAGGCCGTACCTATGTAGTCATATAATAACCCACACACTATCCTTGCAGTCATAGAATCACCCAGGCCCTTCTGTTGCATTCATCTATTCACCTAGGTATTACTCAAAAACTCATCTATGCCTTCAGGTGCTATCTATACATTTATCTATGCACTCAACGTGTATGTTTGCACTCATGCAATTAGCCAGTCACTAGCCATCTTTTCCTGCAATTATCAACTCATTCAATCACCCAAGCACTACCCATGCAGTTTTGGAATTTCTCTGGCAGATCGATTACATGTCTCAGTTTCTAGGTTTTACTATATTCCAGAAATATTGTATACCTATTTGTTTTAGATTTGAAAAGGTAGAGACATCTGTATGCACGCTTTTAACAATATGGAGAGATTTATGGTTGAATCATGTAATAGTGTGCTGCTTTATATTTGGCTAGGCCCGACACTCATGCAGTTATAAAAACACTCAAGTACTACCCATGCAGTCTTCGAATGATCCAGGCACTACATATGCACTACTGTAATCACTCAGGCATTCCTGCTGCACTCATGCAATCACCAAGGTATTACTCATGCACTCTTTCAATCACCCAGCCACTACTCATGCACTTATATAATCACCCAGGCCCTACCGTTGCACTCCTTCAATCACTGAGGCACTACCCTTGTACTTATGTAATCACTCAGCCAGTAGTCATGCTGTTATGAAATCACCCAGGCACTACCTTTGCACTACTTTATTCACTCAGGCTCTACCTCAGTAGTCCTGCAATCACCCAAGAAGTACCCATGCAGTTATAAAATCACCCAGTCACTTCCTATGTAGTCATGTAAATTCCCAGATATTATCCCTGTAGTCATGCAATCACCCAGGTGTTACCTATGTACTCCTTTAATCCCCCAGACGTTACTGCTGTGCTCATGCAATCACCAATGCATTAGCTATACAGTGCTTCATATCACCCAGGCACCATCCTTGCAGTCTTTCAATCATGCACACACTACTCTTGTACTTATGTAATCACTCAGCTAGTACTCATGTACTTATAAAATCACCCAGGCACTATCTTTGCAGTTATGTAATCACTTAGGCAGTACCTTAGTACTTCTGTAATCACCCAGGCAGTACTCATGGACTTATAAAATCACTCACTCACTTTTTATGTATTCCAGTAATCTCCCAGATATTACCCCTGCAGTCATGCAATCACCCAGGCACTAGTTATGTACTCCCTGTACAGTCAGGTAGTCATGCAGGCTGTACCTATGCAGTCATGTAATAACCCACACACTACCTTTGCAGTCATAGAATCACCCAGGCCCTACTGTTGCAGTCATCTATTCACTTAGGCACTACTCCATGACTCATCTATGTCTTCAGGTGCTATTTATACACTTATCCATGCACTCAAACTCTATGTGTGCACTTATGCAATTAGCCAGTCACTATCCATCTTATTCTGCCATTACCCAGTGACTAACCTTGCAGTCATACAATCACCCAAGCACTACCCATGGAGTTATGCAAACACTCAGGCAGATCTATTACATGTCTCAGTTTCTACGTTTCACTATATTCCAGAAATATAGTATACATATTATTTTTAGGTATGATGATGATTTGAAAAGGTAGATTCATATGTATGTGTGCTTGTAACAATATGGAGAGACTTATAGTTGAGTCATGTAATAGTCTGCTGCTTTATATTTGGCTAGGCCCAACATTCATACAGTTACAAAAACACCCAAGTACTCGCCATGCAGTCTTCGAATGAAGCAGGCACTATATATGCAGTGTTGTAATCACTCAGGCATTACTGCTGCACTGATGCAATCATCTAGGCACTATCTATGCACTCATGCAATCATTAAGGTATTACCCATGCACTCTTTCAAACATGTAGCCACTACTCATGCACTTATATAATCACCCAGGCACTATCGTTGCAGTCCTTCAATCACGGAGGCATTACCCTTGTACTCATGTAATCACTCAGCCAGTAGTCATGGTGTTATGAAATCACCCAGGCACTACCTTTGCACTCCTTTATTCACTCAGGCAGTACCTCAGTAGTCCTGCAATCAGCCAAGAAGTACTCATGCACTTAGAAAATCACCCAGTCACTTCCTATGTAGTCATGTAAACCCCCATATATTACCCCTGTAGTCATGCAATCACCCAGGTGCTAGCTATGTACTCCTTTAATCCCCCAGACGTTACCCCTGTACTCATGCAATCATGAATGCATTAGACATACAGTACTTCTATCAGTCAGCCACTATCTTTCCACTCTTTCAATCATGCAGGCACTACTCTTGTACTTATGTAATCACTCAGCCAGTACTCATGCACTTATAAAATGACCTAGGCACTACCTTTGCACTCCTGTAATCACTCATGTAGTACCTTAGTACTTTTGTAATCACCCAGGCAGTACTCATGGACTTAAGTCACACAATCACTTTCTATGTATTCCAGTAATCCCTCAGATAATACCACTGCAGTTATGCAATCACCCAGGCACTACTTATGTACTATCCCTGCAGTCATGCAATCATGCAGGCTGTACCTATGTTGATAAGAATTCACCCAGGCAGTATGTTAACTCTCCTTTATTAACTCAGGCACTAACTCAGTAGTCGTGCAATCAGCCAAGAAGTACTCATGCACTTATAAAATCACCCAGGCACTACCTTTGCACTCCTGTAATCCCACAGGTAGTACTTTAGTACTTCTGTAATCACCCAGGCTGTACTCATAGAGTTATAAAATATTGTATACATATTTCTTTTAGATATGATGTTGGTTTGAAAACATAGAGACATATGTATGCATGCTTCTTAGAATATGGAGAGACTTGTATTTGAGTGATGTAAAAGTCTGCTGCTTTATATTTTGCTAGGCCCAACAGTTATGCAGTTATAAAAACACTCAAGTACTACCCATGCAGTCTTCTAATAATCCAGGCAGTACGTATGCACTGTTGTAATCACTCAGGCATTACTGCTACACTCATGCAATCACCCAGGCAATACCTATACACTCATACAATCACCAAGGTATTACCCATGTACTCTTTCAATCATGTAGCCACCACTCATGCAATTACCCAGGCATTATCCCTGTAGTCGTGGAATCACCTGGGCTTTATTGCTGTAGTATACAATTACATAGGCATTACCAAAGCACTTCTTAAATCATCCAGCTAGTACATATGCACTTATGTAATGACCCAGGCACTACCGTTGCACTCTTCAAATCACCCAGGCACTAGGCATGTACTCTTTGAATCACCCCACCAGTATCTATGCACTTATAAAATCACCCATGCACTATCTCTGCACTCCTCCAATCACCCAGGCACTACTACTATACTCATACAACCTCACACACATTACTCCTGCACTCATGCAATCACCCATACTTTACTTATGCACTCCGCCAATCTCCTAGACATTACCCCTGCACTTATGCAATCACCCTGGCATTACCCATGCACTCTTTCAATTACTTAGACAGAACACATGGACTCTGTACCTCTGATCTTTCTTTCTGCACTTCTTTTGTGTCTTTTTGCTTGTGTTGCTTCTTTCTGTACTCCTTTTAGGTCTTTCTGCAGCCCTGTTTCCTCTTTCTGCATCCGTGTTACCTCTTTCTACACCTCTGTTCATTCTTTCTGCACTTTTTTTTTATTTTTTCTGTACATGTCTTGCTTCTTTTTGCACCTTTTATGCCTCTTTCTGCACCTCTCCTCTCTTTTTGCACCCCTCTTGCCTCTTTCTACACCTCTGTTGCTTCTTTCTGCATTCTTCATGCTTCTTTGTACACCTCTGTTGCTTCTTTTTGCACCCCTCATGTATCTTTCACACCATCTTCGGTCTTCCTGCACTCCTCTTGCCTCTTTCTGGACCTTTGTCTGCAGTGTTTGACATACTTTTGGAATGCAATTAAAAATATTTTTTTATTTATATATGAGAATATTTGTATATAATTATTTTATTAATATTAAATGATTTAATGAAAGTATTTAAACTTTTCTTTCTTTTCAGATACTCACCATTATTATTAATAAAGATTGAGTATGGCAAGAAAAGATCAAAAGAAAAGAAAAGAGTACTATTTAAAAGAAACAGAAAAGGAGAAATCAGACAAAGTACAGCATGTGACATTGAAGAAAAAGGCTTCTGCTAAGAGAACTAAAGAATTTGTTAAAAGAGTTTTAAAGAAGATTACGAATTTAGAAAATGGAGAAAATAAAAATAAAAGTAGTACAACCATTCAGAAGGAAACAAAAAAGGAGATATTAATAGAAAATCATGTTTTGGGAAAATAATCTATGATGAAAGAAGGATGAAACAGTATATGGATATTAGGAAACTAATGTTTAAAAGTAGAGTACTGCAAAATTTAATGAAAGGTTGCAAGAAATATAAAAGAAGATCTGCATTTTACAAGAAAAAGCAACAGATTGAAAGTGTAGTCAAAAACGCTTTTGAATTGAAAAGAAGATTGTTTATATTAGTTTTGAAAAGAATGACAACATTGAATAAAACAATGCATTTTATGAAGGAGAAAAGTAAAAGAAAAAGACTGGTCAATAGAACTAACTTTTGCAAAAAAAATGTGGGTGAATGGAAGCACACTTCTAGTACTGAACCTTTTTTAATGAAGAAAGCTATTTTCAACAAAATACATTAGTTCACGCAGTTGATACCAATGGTCGTTCTTATGAGGTTAAAAAGGGTTGTCCAATTGAAAAAGAAAAGATGGTTCGTAGAAATGTAGAAGAAGTAATAGCTGAAGAAGTTCAAGGGAGACGTTCACAAGCTCCAGTGTATAGGTGGGACTGTAGTAGTATTTGTAGTATACGACAGGAATCTATTGATATTTTAAGAAATTTCTTACGAGAGTATGGTAAAAAAAAGTGTTAAACAGAAGATTAAGATGTTGCAAGGACTAGATCCTTGTAAAGTGAGAATATATACTGGCTTGCAGGGTCATTCTCTGGCTTGTCTTTCTAGAAAAGTGTGTCAAAGTACTTTTCATCATTTGAGAATGTTAGCAGTACATCACTCAGGAATGCAAAAGTTAGTAAGAAGATTGTACTATGTAAAGAGTCCTGCATTATGTTTAAGTGAAATAAACACTGCTCTTTTGCATGGTTCAGTATTGGATGTAAAAAAAGTTTGTGATGATATACAGTTTCGTTTCTTTGGTCCTGACGAGGAGTGTAGAGAAATTGAGAGTTTCATAAGTGTAGGTGTTGAAGAAGAGGTGGAAGATAGTAGTACTCAGAAGTTTGCAGAAGAAATTACAAAGTTTAGGTAGTTTGTTGTGAAAAACCAAACTATGTTTGTATCTGTTGTTGACGTACTCACTATAGAAGTCAAACTAGGAATGTTGATGTGTATTTAAAAAGTGAAAAGGAAAACAATGATAAGTGGGAGCAATTTGGTGCTTATTTGTTGGTGGAAGGTCGTTTTGAGTTGGGTAGTGATCAACGTATTTGTAAATATTGTTACAGCAAACTTAGAAGAGAATAAAATGCCCGCTAGAGCTGTACATAATAACCTAGAGTTGGTAGGTATTCCTTCAGAACTAGTAGATTTAAACATATGAATCTATTCTTATTCAATCTGTGCACCCATTTCAGGCTATTGTTCGTATGGAGCCTAAAACAGGTAAGCTGCCTCCAACAGATTTACAAAGTGGTTTAAAAGGAAGAGTTGTGTATTTACCTTTAGATTTTAAGAAAAATATTGAAACTGTTGGTGTAGAGAGAGAGGAAAGTGAACCTGTAGTTATTCTAGTTAATGGTGTACCAACAAAGAGTCGGAAAATATGGCAAGAGTTAGTAGATGTAACCAAACTTCAAAAAGCTACATTATATCTTATACAAAACAATATTTATTATAAAAATATACATGTGGACGAAGAAGAAATATCTTTAGGAGATGATAGAGAAAATTCAACTGGCCAAATCGAAACAGTGGATGTCTCCAGGAGTGAAGAAATGTATGAACATTATAGTATACATCCTTTACATTCAAAAGAAGTGATTGGAAATACTATTGAATTATTCCAAATGAAGAAAGCGAAGGGAACTCCTATGAGTGTTTGGGAAAGAAATTTAGAAGCCCACTGTTTTCCACAGCTCTTCCCCACTGGAAAAGGTGGACGATATGATGAACGACCCGTGCAGATTCCAGCTTCAGAATATCGTACAACAAGATTGTACTCAGAAGATCCAAGATTTCAACAATGTATTCCATATATATTTCATCTTCTGTTTGAAAGTGACATGTCTGGACTTTCATATGCAGTGAACCACATATTAAAAACAGGAGTTCATCTTACACATGTTTCTGCAAAGGAATTCATGGACAAAGTACAACAAAGAGACGATCATTTAGAATCTAAGTTGATTAATTTGATGGCGTGTCAACGTGGTACTAATGAGTATTGGTATCGTCGTCAGGGAGAACTTAAATGTATGTTAAGGAACTTAGAAACCCTTACGTGGTTTGTTACGCTGAGCTGTGCTGAATACGCATGGGATGATTTACTTGAATTTCTACAAGAAGCAAATTCAAATATTAAAAACATTGAATTGAAGACAGCTGGAGAACTGTGTTCCTTGGATCATGTAAATGTGTGCAGATATTTTAATCATAGGTTTCATGCTATGAAGTCTTTTATCTGCAATAAAAATAACCCACCTCTTGGAGAAGTTATTGATTTCTTTTGGAGAAAGGAGTACCAAGCCAGAGGTGCTCCTCATATACATATGCTATTATGGATCAAGGATGCACCTAAATTTGGTACCGATTCTGATGAGACTGTTTTATCTTTCATTGAAGACCATGTTACCTGTGCTATTCCAAAAACAGGAGGAGAAAATACCTTAGGAAAACAAGTTTTACGGTTTCAAAGTCATCGATGTGGGAAATATTGTCGACGGAAATACAAGTCAAAGGAAAACTTTTATACAAAATGTCATTTTGGATTCCCACGTCCAGTAATTTCCAAAGGAAGAGTCAACAGTTTCATGTCTGCAGTGAGGAATACTATAACTCGAAAATCTCCAAAGAATACTTACAATATAAAAAGAAGTGAAGATTCAAAGTATATTAATTATTACAATCCAGTGATTTTGATGATGTGGAATGCATATATGGATATCCAGTATGTTGCAGATAATTCAATTGCTGTTGCTCGCTATGTTACATCATATATAACAAAATCTGAAAAGACAGAGTTGAAAGAAATGTGGGAAGAAATTTCACAAGAGAGGACTCTTAGGGGATATTCACAAGGAAGTGGCGGAGAGAGGTGTTAGCCTTCTTGGCTTAACGCCTTCTCCGCCACTCGAGAGCAAGGCTGCACCATATTCACAAGGATATGGTGCAGCCTTGCATTTCCCCCTGCGATGGCGCTAAGTTTTACCACTTAGCGCCAAGGCAGGCACCCTTGCACCAGAGTGCAAAGGTGTCTGCAAGCAGGGAGGTTTGTTAATGTACAGGAAGGTGTCCCTTCCTGCACATAAACAAACCTAAAATGCCAGTTTGTAACTTACATGTGTGCTGCTTCATGCAGCACAGCTACAAAACGGCATTTTAAAAAAAGGTATGTTTATGTACAGGAAGGGATACCTTCCTGTACATTAACAAACCATGGCATTTTGCATTTTCCATGTGTGCTGCACAAGGCAGCACACATGGAAAAAGGAAAAACGAGCAGAAATTAAGCATTTCTCCTCGTTTCGCCATCTTAAGACCAGGGTTTTCCTGGTCTTAACTTTGGCGCTACCTCCTATTTACGCTGCCCTTGTGAATGGGGGTAGCGTCAAAATCAATGGGTGTTGTGGTGGAATGCCCACCACAACACCCACTGCACGCCCCTTTCACGCTAAACACCGCGTGAAGGGGGCCTTATTCACAAGGCAGCGTTAAGCCACGTTAAGTGGCTTAACGCTGCCTTGTGAATAAGGCGAGGCCCCTATCGCCACCACAACGTCTTTTCAGTGATGTTGTGGTGGCGATAGGGGCTTGTGAATATGCCCCTTAGTAACAAATTGTACAGCTTTAGTTTGAAGATGCTTTCCCATCGAGAGATTGGATCGTACGAATGTTCGGATCGGTTGACATCTGCAAGTTTATATTCAAAGTTAAGAGGAATCATTTGGGTAAGTCTAGGTCTTGCTGCAACATGAAATCGAGTATTGAAATCTGTACAAGAAATTGAATACTTAGCATTAAATTAACCGGAAAGTACAGATATTGTTAAAACAAACATGTTGGATATGTACTATCCTAAAAGAAGTCCACATCTGGAAAACATATGTCTCTATGAAGTACTGCAATATTACAGCTTTAAGAGAAATGTTACAGAAAATATAAATGAAGAAAAATATGCAGTAATTGGATGTGATGGATGCTTGGTAAAACATACCAAAGGAAATCTTATTAATCACAGGAAACTCAGTTGTGATACAGTAGATAAAAGGGAATTTTTACTATTTAGCACTTCTGCAACTCTTCAAGCCTTGGCGTACTGAAATGGAATTACTTGGAGATTTTGAGTGCTATGAAGATTCTTTTAATGCATGTAAAGATAGCATTGAATGCACAGTTTTTCCAAATTATCTACAAATGTTGAATGAAGAGATTGAACAAGAAACTAGTATTGCAGCTGCAATTGCTAGAGACAGTTCTCAAGATAGTCAAAGTTCTGCTCCACTAAGTCAAGATCCATTTTTGAAAATGAAGCAGCAATAGCCATGAGTGAAGTAGAAATGGCAATGCAACAAGCACAACAGGATATTATGGAGTTGGGAAACTTGGAAGAACAACTAAATATTGAACAGAAAGAAATATATCAGCAAGTTACACAACAGATAGAGCATGGTTTACTTCATGAAAAAAAGAATGCAACTGCACATCATTTAAACCTATTCGAATGTATATCAGTGGTCAAGCTGGTACAGGAAAAAGTTTCTTAATTAAAGTTTTGACCAGTTATCTACAGAAAACCACTGAATCACATTTATCTTGTGTTGTAACCGCTCCAACTGGGTTAGCAGCACACAACATCAAAGGGATTACATTACATCGTTTACTGATGCTACCAGTTGAATGTGAAAATAAGTTGGAATATCACAAGCTATCTGGAGAAGCTTGTTATGAAGTTTCAAGAGTACTAAAGAAATTGAAACTTCTGATAATTGAGGAGGTGAGCATGGTCTCAAACGTAATGCTTGCCTTTGTACATTTAAGAATGCAACAGATTTTAAAAACAGATTATGATGTTTTATTTGGAGGAAAACATGTAATTGTATTCGGCGATCTATTACAACTTACTCCTGTGAAAGGGCAACCTGTTTTTAAAACACGTGTCCATGAAGACAGTAGGAAATCTTTGGGAAGTATTGGAAATGTGAACATTTGGTCTCTTTTTGAATATAAAGAACTTATTAAGAATATACGACAAGCAAGTGATGAACATTATGGAAACATTCTTCAAGATATTAGAATTGGTGTCTTGACAAAAGATGGTAAAGAAGCTTTACAAAGTTGACTACTAACAAACTTGTTTCCAAATGAAAATATTGCACCTGAAATAATGTACAAAATAATTGGAGAAAAGAAGTCTATAGTTTGTCTAATGACAACACTGCAAGAGTGCTCTACATTCAATCAAGAACTTTTGAAACTGGAGAAACAACCAATAGTGAAAATGGAAGCCATTGATAAAATGGAACACGAAGGAGTTACTATTCTTCTGTCAGAAAAATTACAGTCAAAATTAGATTCTTTGGAAAAATCTGTATCTAAGACTGCTGGTTTGGAAAAGACTTTATATGTATGTGTAAATTGTCGGGTATTATTACGGCGTAATTTAGATGTTGAAAAAGGTTTAGTGAATGGAGCAATGGGAAAAATTGTTGATTATGTAAATTTTCAGAACAGAGATGGAATTGAATTTTTGAAGATTAAATTTGATCAGATCGAAGAGGTAAAACAGATTGGACGTCGTGCTGTTCGTTTTTTGCTAGTTAAAGATTTGTATGTTCGTAGAAAACAGTTTCCTCTTTCTTTAGCATATGCAGTGACCATTCATAAATCTCAAGGTTTAAGTGTAGACAGTGCTTTGGTAAATATTGGAAGTTCAGTTTTTAAAGAGGGTATGGCATATGTTGCATTGTCTCGAGTAAGAACATTATCTGGATTGTATTTGATTGATTTTGATGAGAAAAAGGTTAGTGCAGATGCAAATTGTGTAAGAGAGTATAATCGGTTAAGAAGACTGTATGCTCCTAACTTAGGTGAATATCCCATATATGAAAAACGTGTAGTATGTCCAAAACAAAAATATGAGAAACACTCTAGTGAGGTTGGAAAGAAGAAAACAATTCAAGAGAATGTTCAGGCTGTAAAGAAAAGGAAAATGGACACTGTTGATGATATTGTAGGATACCAGTTAGAAAATAGTTCAGGTATCAACTGCTATGCTAATGTAATTGTGAACGTCGTGTTTTTTCTAGAAAATCTTAATCATCAAATTATGGAAAATCGAGAAAAAAGATTCTGTTCTTTGTTACATTATATTTTTGAAAAGTTGAAAACTGATAAAACTAAAATCCATATTGCTTCTGGCATTCGGCATCTTTTGGATATATGTTCTGATTCTTCACAATTTACACTTAATGTACAACAAGATGCTCAAGAATTTCTTATGTTTATGCTTGCAGTATTGGAAGATGAAGGAATACAAATTGAAAATCTGTTTGGACTACGTTACAGATGGCATCATAAATGTGAAGACTGTTCATTTTCTTCTACCACTGAAATAGACACTGATCGATTCATATATTTGACAATACCGGATTGCAAAACAGTGTCTTTTAACAACTTAGTAAAATCAGCTAATCAAGATATGAAATATACTCACTGCAAATCAGAAATGTTGTCAACATTATTTATAGAAAGATGTGGACAATATGTCATTTTAATGCTACAACGTTGTACAGCAGATGGAAGAAAAATGGAAACCAAAATAAAAATGTTTGTGTCAAGTCAAGTGTCAATTTCAGGAAGAACCTTTAAAGCAGTGGCTATTATTTTCCATGATGGACCTAGTACAACATCTGGACACTATACTGTGTATTTAAGATGCAATAAAGGATGGACACATTGTAATGATGCCCATTTGGAATTCAAATGTCGGTTGCCTTACGAATTACCAAATTCATATCTGATATTTTTGATGCCAAAGTTTTGAAAACATCATTCGGCCTATTGGGAAGATGTAAACATGAATTAACAAGTTTATTTTGGATATTTTCAATGCAAATGATTTCGGAAACATCATTCGGCCTATTGAGAAGATGTGAACAATTAGTGTTTGAATTATCGTTTCTGTTCTTTGATATTGCATTTGGAAAATTGTGTTTGAAAGAAGTAATTCATATATTTGATCTTTGTATTATATGCATTGTAAATGAGAGTGTTTATTTTTGAAAATGTAAACAGATAGTTAACCCCTTCGCTGCGCCCGTCGGCCAACGGCCGTCGCGAGCACTACCTCCGTAGTGTTGCGCACGTCCGTTGGCTGACGCGGCCCCGTCCACTGCGCTAAACCGCCGCACCGCGGCGGAATTGCCGCCGCGGTTACTTGTTCTAAATATTTTGAAAAGAGATTTGTGTTTTTTTTTACAATCTTATTGATTGTATTTTTTTGCCCGCTGTTATATGATGATCAACATTGAAATCACTGTGTATGGTGAAATTCAATAGAATCTGAAAACAGCAAAAAAGAGAACCTGAATATGTCATGTAATTCTAAAATTATGTTGTGTTCTTAAACCTATAATATTATTTGCAATAACAGTATTTTTTCTTCTCTTTTACAGAAAGTAAAACTAAAGTTTGAAAATATTTTAAATTTACTTTACAATGAAACAACTGTAAAATAGTTTCAATGAGTTTGATATATACTTCAATACAGAAGGTAAGATGAAATAATGTAATAAGCATAATAATATGAATTAATATTTACAGTCACTTTTATTGCAGTTATTCATTTTTTCAAACTCAATCATCTCACTCCTCAAATCAACTCAGCAGTACTCATGCACTCCTTCAATCACTGAAGCATAACCTATGTACTTACAAAATCACCCAGGCATTACTAATCCAAACCTTTAATCAGTTTGGCCGTACCCATACACTCCTGCAATCACCCAGACATTACTTCTACAGTCTTGCAATCACTCAAGTATTACCTATGCACTCCTTCAATCATCCAGACATTACTTTTCCACTGATAGAATCACCCAAGCAGTAACCATGCACTCATGCAATCACCCAGGCATTACCTATGCACTTACAAAATCATCCAAACAAAACCTATCCACTTACAAAATCACCCAGGCACTACCGCTTCACTTCTGCATTCACCCAGGCACTACTCATCCACTCATGCAATAACCCAGGCACTAACCATGCACTGCTCCAATAACCCATGCACTACCCATGCACTCCTCCAATCACCCAGCCAATACCTATGCACTCCTTCGATACCCAGCCAGTAGTCATGCACTCCTCCAATCACCCAGTCACTACCCATGCACTTATAAAATCACCATGCACTATCTTTGCACTCCTCCAATCACGCAGGCAGTACTCATGCACTCATGCAATCATCCAGGCACTACCCTTGCACTCATGCAATCATCCAGGCATTACCCATAAACTCATGCAATCACTCAGGCAAAACCAATGCACTTACAAAATCATCCAAACAATGCCTATCCACTTACAAAATCACCCAGGCACTAATGATGCACTCCTGCAATCACCCAGGCACTACTCATCCACTCATGCAATAACCCAGGCAGTACCCATGCACTGCTCCAATCACCCGTGCACTACCCATGTACTCCTCCAATCACCCAGACAGTACCTATGCACTTATCCAGTCACTCCACCAATACCCAAGCACTTATAAAATCACCACGCACTACCCTTGCACTCTTACAATCACCCAGGTACTACCGATGTACTCATGCAATCATCCAGGCATTACCCATAAACTAATGTAATCAGTCAAGCATTACCCATGCACTCTTCCAATCACCCATACATTACTTGTGCACTCATGCAATCACCCAGGCAGTAACCAAGCACTTACAAAATCAGCCAGGCACTACCGATGCACTCCTCCAATCACCCAGGCACTACTCATCCACTCATGCAATAACCCAGGCACTACCCATGCACTCCTCCTATCACCCAGCCAGTACCCATGCACTTATCCAATCACTCCGCCAATACCCAAGCACTTATAAAATCACCATGCACTACCCTTGCACTCTTACAATCACCCAGGCACTGCCCATACACTCATGCAATCATCCAGGCATTACCCATAAACTCATGCAATCAGTCAGGCTTTACCCATGCACTCTTTCAATCGCCCATACATTACCTCTGCACTCATGCAATCACCCAGGCATTAACCAAGAACTTACAAAATCACCTAGGCACTACCCATGCACTCCTCCAATCACCCAGGCACTACTCATGCAATAACCCAGGCACTACCCATGCACTGCTGCAATCACTTATGCACTCCTCTAATTACCCAGACACTACTTATTCACTCCTTCGATTACCCAGCCAGTAGCCATGCACTCCTCCAATCACCCAGTCACTACCCATGCACTTATAAAATCACCATGCACTATCCTTGCACTCCTCCAATCATGCAGGCAGTACCCATGCACTCATGCAATCATCCAGGCACTACCCTTGCACTCATGCAATCATCCAGGCATTACCCATAAACTCATGCAATCACTCAGGGAAAACCTATGCACTTACAAAATCATCCAAACAATACCTATCCACTTACAAAATCACCCAGGCACTACTGATGCACTCCTGCAATCACCCAGGCACTTCTCATCCACTCATGCAATAACCCAGGTACTACTCATGCACTGCTCCAATCACCCGTGCACTACCCATGCACTCCTCCAATCACCCAGCCAGTACCTATGCACTTACCCAATCACTCCACCAATACCCAAGCACTTATAAAATTACCACGCACTACCCTTGCACTCTTACAATCACCCAGGTACTACTGATGCACTCATGCAATCATCCAGGCATTACCCATAAACTAATGTAATCAGTCAAGCACTACCCATGCACTCTTCAATCACCCATACATTACCTGTGCACTCATGCAATCACCCAGGCAGTAACCAAGCACTTACAAAATCAGCCAGGCACTACCCATGCACTCCTCCAATCACCCAGGCACTACTCATCCACTCATGCAATATCCCAGGTACTACTCATGCACTGCTCCAATCACCCGTGCACTACCCATGCACTCCTCCTATCACCCAGCCAGTACCTATGTACTTATCCAATCACTCTGCCAATACACAAGCACTTATAAAATCACCATGCACTACCCTTGCACTCTTACAATCACCCAGGCACTACCCATACACTCATGCAATCATCCAGGTATTACCCATAAACTCATGCAATCAGACAGGCATTACCCATGCACTCTTCCAATCACCCATACATTACCTCTGCACTCATGTAATCACCCAGGCATTAACCAAGAACTTACAAAATCACCTAGGCACTACCCATGCACTCCTCCAATCACCCAGGCACGGTTGTATGACGTTACAACGCATTCTGTTGCAACGCATGCCTTTACCACGCATGCGTTACAACGCAAATGCCATTACCACGCATAACCTTTACAACGAAAATGCCTTTACCACGCATACCTTTACAACGATTTTCGTTGTAAAATCATGCATGGTAAGGGCATATTCATGGTAAAGGTTATCTCAGACCCCTGCCCCAATTCCTATAACTGCTCCCTTGCGCCCTCCCCCCTCCAGCCCTCAAATTATTTATTTTAAATACCCCTCCCCCGTACCCCTGCGTGACCCCCCGACCCCCAGCCCCCAATCCTTCTTAGAAATACCCCTGCCCAGAACCCTAAAAATGTTGCCCTGCGCGATTCCCCCACCCCCAAACTCTTCTAACAAATACCCCTCCCCTTCCCTGAACCCTAAAAACGGACCCCTGTGCGACACAACCCCCTCAGCCCTGAAATTATTATTTTTTTAAACTAAAAATCCCCTTACCTCTCCACGACTTCTCCTCTCCAAGCTCTTCCGAGGTGCTGTGCATGTCGTAAAGAGGAAGCGGAAGTGTCTTTCCGTTTCCTCGAACGACACCGATAGCCTCCACATCTTTCATCAATAAATGTTTTGTGTCTGTGAAGGCGACGGAAAGAGGTGACATGATCATATTGTGAGGATATGATTAGAAGGGATTGTTTAAAAACGTAGCTAGAATGCTGGTGAGTGCGTTTTTTTTATTTGAAATTCTTTTTAATGATCATTTTGAAGTGAATGAAAGTCCGCATTTATTTTCCATTAGCGTTGTTCAGGAAGTGAAGGTTAGGGGTTACATTACAAATGAGGGCGAGCTGATAATTAGAGGCAATCAATGATTTTGTGCTGGTAGGCACCATTCATTTGTTAAATGTCACGAGAGCTTGTACCTTTACCACACATGCCTTTACTACGTATCTCGTAGTAAAGGTATGCGTGGTAAAGGCTATGCATGGTAACCACGCATGCGTTGTAATGCATGCATGGTTAAAGGTATGCGTGGAAACGGCCACGTTGTAGTGGCTGTTTTCCCCCAGGCACTACTCATCCACTCATGCAATAACCCAGGCACTACCGATGCACTGCTCCATTCACCTATGCACTACCCATGCACTCTTCTAATCACCCAGATACTACTTATTCACTCCTTCGATTACCCAGCCAGTGGCCATGCACTCCTCCAATCACCCAGTCACTACCCACGCACTTATAAAATCACTGTGCACTATCCTTGCACTCCTTCAATCACGCAGGCTGTACCCATGCACTCATGCAATCATCCAGGCACTACCCTTGCACTCATGCAATCATCCAGGCATTACCCATAAACTCATGCAATCACTCAGGCAAAACCTATGCACTTACAAAATCATCCAAACAATACCTATCCACTTACAAAATCACCCAGGCACTACCGATGCACTCTTGCAATCACCCAGGAACTACTCATCCACTCATGCAATAACCCAGGCACTACTTATGCACTGCTCCAATCACACGTGCACTACCCATGCACTCCTCCAATCACCCAGCCAGTACCTATGCACTTATCCAATCACTCCACCAATACCTAAGCACTTATAAAATTACCATGCACTATCCTTGCACTCTTACAATCACCCAGGTACTACCGATGCACTCATGCAATCATCCAGGCATTACCCATAAACTAATGTAATCAGTCAAGCATTACCCATGCACTCTTCAATCACCCATATATTACCTGTGCACTCATGCAATCACCCAGGCAGTAACCAAGCACTTACAAAATCAGCCAGGCACTACCCATGCACTCCTCCAATCACCCAGACACTACCATTGCAGTTATACAATCACTCAGCCATTATGCATGCACTCCTTCAATTAGTCACGCACCATAGGTTTCAGGGATGTTATACTTAGAAATTAGCATTTAAAAAACCTTAGAAATTCACTGAAAAAATCACAGGTTTCAGGGACGTTATAGTTAGAAATTAGCATTTAAAAAACCTTAGAAATTCACTGAAAAAACCACAGGTTTCAGGGACGTTATAGTTAGTTGGGCATTTTACTCGTACAAAACCAGAGAAATTCGGCCATTATAGTTAGTTGAGCTAACTATAACTCGCGCCCCCGCAATGCACTGCTGATGACGTCACATATCACATCATTCATGACATGGTCAGTGACATCACTGATGACATCTCAAATGACATCACTGATGACATCATCCAGGTGATAATCTGATGCACCTCATCACACCCTAATTTAACCTTTGATACACCCACTCTAAAATACAGACTACCATTTTCGAAACCATAGACACACCAATACCAGTTACTACATACCCACTCACTGATTCCTAGGTCTACACACACATCCACTCATTCACCCATACAGTCACTCATACATGCAGTCACTCATCAATACAGCACTATCATACGCACTCATACACCTATACAGACACTTACACACCACCACTCACCCATAGAGTTAGTCACACAGGTAGTCAGTCATGCAAAGAATCAATCACACTCCCATTTACTCACCTATACAGTTATACACACACCACCTCACTTATTCATACAGATACTAACACATACTTACTCTCTTGTACAATCACTGATACAAGCACACACTCATCCATACAGCCACTCTCACAATCACTCACTCTCACATATAGTCATGTATATACTCCAATACTCACATATACTGCCTTTCATATATGTAGTAATTCACACATGTACCACTGAGACATCCATTCGCTCACCAACACACCCATACACACACTCATCCACCCATACAGCCCTTCACAGATGCACTCTTGAACCCTTATACCCAGTGAAACACCCACTCACACATCTATGCATAGAGTCACACACCCCCCACTCACCCACACAGGTACTCAGGCACCCATAGAGATGCTCAGACAACCAATCAATAACCCATAAAGACACTCATGTAGCTACTCACCAACCCATGCAGCCGCTTACACACCAACTGACAGACTGATAGAGACGTTCACACAGTTTAGTCACTAACCAAATCATTCAGTAAGACATGTTTAATCACTCACTTATACAGTCAGTCACGCACCTACTAAATCATCCATTCAGACACTTATACACCCAATCATTCTTCAATACACCTTGGCATATATATATAGAAAACATATTTAAACTTTACAGAAACACATAGTCACTGGATGATGTCATCAGTGATGTCATTTGAGATGTCATCAGTGATGTCATCAGTGATGTCACTGACCATGTCATGAATGATGTAATATGTGACATTATCAGCAGTGCATTGCGGGGGCGCGAGTTATAGTTAGCTCAACTAACTATAACGGACAAATTTCTCTGGTTTTGTACGAGTAAAATGTCCAACTAAATATAACGTCCCTGAAACCTGTGGTTTTTTCAGTGAATATATATATATATATGTATATATATATATGTATTAAGAATTAAGAATTCTTTCACTTCTTGCTGTAGAGTCTTATTGATGCCTTCAGATAAGCTACTGCCTTTAGCTTCATTAATTACAGTCACTTTTCTTGCCTCAGACAGTATACTTGTCTTTAAATTGGTTTTATTTTTTTGTTTTGGTCTGAGTTTTCATTTTATATATATATATCAACTAAAACTGAAAACTCAGACCAAAACAGAAAATAAAACCAATTTAAAGACAAGTATACTGTCTGAGGCGAGAAAAGTGACTGTAATTAATTAAGCTAAAGGCAGAAACTTATCTGAAGGCATCGATAAAGCTCTTCAACAAGACGAGAAAGAATTCTTAATTACCAGCACAGAAAGATTTCTAGGAGAGTCCTTCCATTTTCATATACTATTGTATTTCATAAATAGAGAGAAGCAACCCCTCAGTTTCACACAGGTAAAGAAGAGGGTAATCAGTGCAGAATATTCAGTGAGGTATTATGCAAGAATGTTATTATTATTAAGTAATAATTATCTTGTGCTTATTCATAGGTGCTAGTGAGTAGACTTGTAAATAGAACCAGCCAGTTCCTAGCAGGGTTGAAGGACCAGGTGACTGAGGCAGTGTCTCTTTTCTCCCATTCCCCTTCCCCCCTGCTGGTGTTCACTGCAGATTTAAATTGTCTGTTGCATGCAGTAGCAGAGAGGATTGAGGACTTGTCATCTGCTCATGACCATTTTGGATGGTATGCAAAAACAATTGAATAGTAGCATAGTAGAGAATAAGGCATTGATGGAGATAATCAGGAGATCCATTACAACTCAAACAAAAAATGGATGCATTTGTTGCAGGAATTGTCTCTGGTTCTGGAATTAGGGAGACTCAAGGTGTGCCTAGTAACCCATCTCCCACAGAGGTATCTACCCAAGTAATTCATGCAATCTCCCCAATAATTCCATTAGCTCCCCTGGAATGGTTTAGTGGGGATCCACAACAGGCACACATTTTTTTGACCCACTGTTCTGTGCATTTTCTGTGCAGACTTGTAATTTTTTCAGAGGATCAGTCAAAAGTGGCCTTCATGTTGTCTTATCTGAATGGTGATGCCATAATTTTAAGATTGAATTTTTGTGAATTTTTGATTGGCGATTTGCTACTTAAGCCACTGACAATGAACTGTTAAAGTTAAACAAGGCAGTGAGGACTTGGTGGGTTATTTAGCCCAGTTTAATAAATTAATAGTAAAGACTAATTGGCCGGAATTAAAAAGAGCTGCTATCTTCCACAGAGGACTCAGGGATGAACAGAAAGACACTATAGCGCAAGTTCAAAAAAGACCCACAGAAATCTCTGAATTGATATATTTGATTTGCAAATTAACCATCATTTAAGTGTGCGCAAGAATGAGAAAAGAACATAATTTCATCCTGTCCTCCCCCACCCCAATCAGAAAATCAGAAGTCCACAGATAGCTCCACATCGGAAGAATTCATGCTAATTTGGATCCATTCAGGGAGCTTTGTCCAAAGAAGAAAAAGAAAAGTGAAGATCCGGCCACTTGTGTTTATACTGTTGGTTAGCAGGACACTTTGCAAAGGATTGCCCAAAAAAGCCCAAGATAAATCAGGTGGTAAAAGACTGGCTCCATCAGTAGGCGGGGTTGCCTTGGTGGAAGCGAGTCATAAGACAACCCCAACTTCACAACAAGTGGCAAATACATTAAAGTCTGCAGTGCTTCATTTGGTGGTTTCATTTCATTCTTGTCGGCACCCGCATAAATGTTAGAGAAACTGGCTCATCAACAGTTAGCTGATTTCTAGAGGCGAATGACCTCCTTCATGATTCTCAGTCAGGCTTTTGCCCGGGTTACAGCACTGAGACAGCCTTGGTTGAAGTTACTGAATCTGTGAGAATGACTGTTGATGCTTGCGCATCGGCCATGTTAGTCTTGTTAGACCTATCAGCAGCATTCGGCACAGTAGCACACTCGATCCTACTGGAAAGATTAAATCAGCTTGGTGTTGGGGGAGTGGCACTCTCCTGGATTCGGTCCTATCTTGAAGACCTCTCCCAACAGGTTTTTCTTCAGCCATTTCGATCTACACTAAAACCTCTAGTGTGTGGAGTGCCTCAGGGCTCTGCCTTCTGCCTGCTGCTCTTTAATATCTACTTAGCGCCACTCTCTACCCTCATTGCATTGCGGGGGTGAAGGTAGTCTCTTATGCGGATGACACTCAGTTGGTGTTCTCTTTCAAAGAACAATCGGCTGCTGCCTTCTACAGGTTCAAGGAGTGCCTGAAAGATATTTCTAGATGGATGAACAGTAACTGCCTGAAATTAAATACAGATAAGACTGAGATATTGTTTTTTAGTCAGGCACCTCCTTCCTCTTCGTGCCTTTGGTGGCCAGTAGAGCTGGGCTCTCCGCCGGTTCCGGCAGACACAGCAAGAAATCTTGGCATCAAGTGGGAGACGGATCTATCTTTTACGGCACAAGTACAGCAGATTTCTTCAGCGTGTTTTGGAAAGCTGAGAAGCATAAGGAAATTCCTTTACTTGCTGCCGGAGGAGAGACGCAGGATCATAGTCCATGAGCTGGTGACCTCAGAGTTGGATTACGCCAACAGTCTATATCTGGGGTTGCCAGCCTACCTGATTCATAGACTACAGATGGTTCAGAACGCAGCAGCAAGGCTAATTCGCCAGTCCCCTTCCGTCATCATATCTCCCCCCATTTGAGACAGTTACATTGGCTCCCATGGCTAAGAGGATAGAATTTCAGGCGCTGACCTTTGCTTTCCGAGCCATCCTTGAAATGGGTCCAGGCTATCTTAAGCTAAGACTCAGCCCATATGGACAGGAATGGACTCTGAGATCCAACTACCAGCGTCTGCTCTGCGTCCCTCGATATGCCAAGACTTGACAAGGGGGCAGGTCCTTCTTGGTCAGGACCACAAGATTGTGGAACTCTCTGCCATCTCATTTGCGCCAGATAAAATCAGAACATGAAATAAGAAAGATCCTAAAAAGCTGGCTCTTTAGGCAGGGGTAGTTCTGCTTGCTAGCTGTACTCTTGCTACAGTTCTGTGTAGCGCCGGGACGCCTCTATTTGAGGTAGCTGTGCACTTTATAAATGCTTATTGACTGATTGATTGATTGATTGGTTTCCTGCAAAATTCCGAAACATGAAAATTAAAGGGGTATCCGTCATGATTGACTCTGGAGCAACTGGCAATTATTTTGACACCAAATACGCCCAGCGAATGGTTATCAAGTTTTTTAAGAAAGTCAATCTTGAAGCAGTTTGAGCTGTCGATGGTACCAATCTCTCTTCTGGTCCAATCACCCACGAAACAGAGAAAATACAACACTCTGGGCTAAATGATCATACAGAATTGATCACCTTTAATTTAATTGATGCCCCACAATTCCAGCTAATTCTTGGTCTGCCCTGGCTTACGAAGCATAACCCCAGGACTGATTGGAGTAAGAGAACAGTTTTGATGGTTTGACAGTATTGTAAAGAGAATTGTTTCTGTGAAAGATCAGAGTGATGTGAAAGAATCCCCTGCAAAAGATTAGCTTCCAATCAGGCAATTATGTGTACCTTAGAAACAAAAGAGATTCTGCCAGAATATAGAGAATTGTTGTCGGTGTTTGACAAAAAGGAGGCAGAGAAACTACCGGCCCCATCAGCCTTATGACTGCAAGATAAAGCTGGTACCCGGATCTGTATTACCTTGCAGTTGAATATATGCTTTAACAGAAGCTGAGAACCAATATCTAAAGCAATATTTAGCCAATGGGTTTATACGTCCCTCCCAGTCCCCAATATCATCACCTTTATTTTTCATCCTCAGGAAAGATGGTGATCTCCACACTTGTTTGATTATCGAGCATTAAATCAAGTCACCATCAAGAATCTGTACCATTTACCCCTAACTTCAGTTTTATCAGACCAAGTGAAAAATGCCAAGGTGTACACAAAATTGGTTCTTAGAGGAGCCTACTATTTGATTAGAATGGCTCAAGGAGATAAATGAAAGAAGGCTTTCCGTACCCAGTATGGTCTTTTTCAATACCAAGTGATGCCATACAAGCTCTACAACGCACCAGTAGCTTTCCAACACTTTGGAAATGATGTGCTGCGAGAAGTTCTTGATCAATTTGTTGTTGTCTACATAGAAGCCATCTTGATCTTTTCTAAACAATCTTGAAGAACAAATTCAACATGTAAAATCCATTCTGGTGAGGTTACAAGAGAATCACCTTTATGTGAAGCTGGAGACATGTGCCTTTCATGTGGAACAAGTTGAGTTTCTTGGCTTTGTATTGTCATCTAATGAGGTGAGTATGGATCCCGCCAAGGTGAAGGCAGTTCAAGATTAGCCAGCTCCTAGAATTGTGAAAGAAATACACAATTTCATTGGATTCTCCAACTTCTACAGAAGATTCATTTCAAACTTCTCACAGAACGTTAGTCTGATCACCCGACTATTGAAAAAAGGGATCAAGTTTGACTGGAATACTGAAGCGGATGTGACTTTCAAGTATTTGAAAGATTAATTCACCAAGGCTCCAATCTTATTGCATCCAAATACTGAAGAAACCTTCTTCATGGAAGCTGATGCTTCTGATTCTGCCATTGGTGGAATTCTTTCACAGCATCACAAATACACGGGACAATTACACCACGTTGCTTATTATTCCTGGAAGTTGACACCTCCAGTAATCAATTACTCCATTGCAGACAAAGAACTATTAGTGATCAAGAGGGCCTTTTTGGAGGGGAGGCATTATTTGTTAGGAGCACAACACAAGGTCACTGTGTACACAGACCATCAAAATCTGAATTTTTTTTAATCTGCACATACGTGAATAGCAAGACAATTACGATTGTCTTTATTCTTTGCTTACTTTGATTTTGTAATCACGTTCAGACCAGGAGTAATCAATAGAAAAGCAGACACTCTTTCTAGGATACATATAGAAGTTTCTGATGTGAATTCTGAGAAACTGCCCATAATTCCTAATGAAAAGTTTGTTTTGACAATTCAATGATCAGACTTCAAAACTGGAATTCAAAAGGTCTTGTCTGAAGAAGAAATGTTAATCTGGTCCAAAGAAGCTCCAGAGAGGGAGATTAGGAATGGTCTACCTTATCAGAAAGGAATGTTATTCTTACCCACCACACAACTTTGTGAAAAGGCCCTTCAAATTTGCCATGATAACCTCTTGACAGGACATAAGGGAATACAAAAAACTCTAAAGTTTGTGAGAAGGAATTTCTGGTGGCCAAAAATGGAATCTGAGATAAGACAATATGTTTCCACTTGTGAGAGATGTCTGGAAGGAAAATCAATTAGACTAGCCCCGCAAGGTCTGCTCATGCCATTGCCTACTCCTCCTCACGCATGGAACACAGTCTCCATGGATTTAATAGTGGATCTTTCTCTTAGTCAAGGCTTTAACACTATCTTATTTACAGTTCACACCTTTTACAAAATGGTGCATTTCATTCCTTTAAAAAACATCCCTTGAGCCTCAAGATTAGCACAGTTATTTACCCATCACATAGTAAGAATTATGGAATTCCTAAAATCATAGTGTTCGAACGAGGGTCACAGTATATCTCCCATTTTTGGAGAGCTTTCACTAAGAGGTTAGGTATAGACACACGCTTCTCCAACAGCTATCATCCCAAAACAGATGGGAAAACTGAAAGGGTTAATCAGGCAGTATTTGCGACTCTACCTCTTAGATCAGGAGAAAGAGTGGCCGGCATTGATTTGGGCAGCTCTGTTTGCGTATAACAATGCTGTGCACTCTTCCACAGGTTTCACCCCTTTCTATCTGAATTATGACAGCGATCCCAGTGTGATTTTTGAAAAAGATGATGAGTCAGTACCAGCAGTTGAATATTTTGTAAAAAAGAGTGCAGGAAACCTTACACAGGGCAGAGAAAAACATTGTTAAGGCAAATAATTCCCATAAGGCTCAGGCAGATAAAAGAAGAAGGGAAAGTCCAGTTTTCAAAAAAGGTGATAGGGAGTGGTTGTCGACAAAGTATCTGCGATTAAAAGGGAATCAAAAATTTCACCCTAGATTTGTGGATCCTTCTAAGGCAGATAAGATGATTTACTAAGTGACTGTTAAACTTCAATGACCCCCATATTTGAAAGTGCACCCAGTCTTTCACGTCTCACTTGTTAAGAAGAGTCCACCAAATATGAGACGGAATTCACCACTAGTACCAATACAAGTTGAGTCCACTGAAGACTTTGAAGTCAATACAATTTTAGGCTCAAAACTGAGAAGAGGCAAATTGTTTTACCTAATCGACAGGAAGGGTTTCGGCCCTTAGGGAAGATCGTGGGAACCACACTCTAATTTTCTTGCCCCAAAACTCATGCAAGCCTTCCATAAAGCTAATCCAGATAAACCAAAATTGGAGGGTCATTTTCTAGGAAGGGGGTACTGTCAGAAACCCTCTGGCATGTCATTTTTTGTCTTTCAATCAGACCTCTGTCAGATTAAAAAACATATTTGCTAAGAAATACTCCCCAATGGAAATGACTGAGTCCATTATGGAAACTATATCTACGGTTACTCCTGCAAAGGTTAAAATTACTGCTGGGTGAACTTCCTAATATGGCCATCACTCTTTGTAAGTCATGAACGCGGTCTAGCAGTCTTGGCCGTGTGAACGATGAGGCATGCTAACGCGCATGCGCGAGTATAGCGCTGCGCAATTCAACTGTGTTTCTAGTCAGAGAGGTAGCGTCTCTCTTTT